>FR990114.1:19767916-21100000 GCA_905404275.2 Hedya salicella
GCTCAACATCGTTCAAATTTACGCACCCACTGACAAAGCACCTGAGGAGGACATAGCTGGTTTCTACAACACACTAAAAACTACGTTGAACAAGATACCTAAGCGAGAAGTCACTATCATACTCGGCGACTGGAATACAAAAGTCGGAGACACTACCAACGATGACCGCATCCGCAACGTTGTGGGAAGATTGGTCTAGGTACAAGGAGTGATCGTGGTCAACGACTAATTGAATACTGCATTGAGAGGAACCATTGCATAACTAACACGCAATTCCAACATCACCCTCGGCGTTTATACACTTGGACCTCCCCTAGAGCTCGGTATAGGAATCAGATCGATTATATACTCGTGAACACACGCTGGAAGTCGTCAGTAATAAATGTGAAGACGTATCCTGGAGCGGAATGCTGCTCCGATCACAATCTACTTGTGGCAAAATTCGCGCTCAGGTTAAGGGCTCCTAGAAAGCCAACAACATTGCACAAGCTCCGAGTACTAGACCCTCCCGATAGACATTTCCAATCTGTTGTTGAAAATAAGCTCTCGGAATCCCTCACACTATTGGGAAGCGAGGTGGCGTGGATACTGTGAAAAGCTTTATGATCATCAACCAAACACCTCGTTGGTACCATGTCCATGCTGGAACAGTCTAGAAATGGAACCGCCAGTACTGCGTTCCGAAATAACAGCAGCCATAGCAGCATTGAAATGCAGGAAAGCTCCGGGGCCTGACCAAATAACGGCCGAGGTGTTAAAATCCTTGGGTGACAAAGGCATTGATTATCTTCATCACATTTGCAACTGCATTTGGCAAACTGGCAAATGGCCAGAAGATTGGACTGAATCTGTTATTATACCCCCCCCTGCACAAAAAAAAATTCTCCAAGGATTTGTGATAATTATAGGACACTGGCTCTTATTTCACACAGCAGCAAAATCCTCCTGCACATCATCAACAACCGCTTAAGGCACTTTCTCGACTGGCAGATCCCTCAAGAGCAGGCTGGTTTTGTCAAGGGCAGAGGCACCCGAGAGCAAATCCTCAATATCAGGCAGATTATTGAGAAGTCATACGAATTTAACACCTCATTCGTAATGTGTTTCATCGACTACAGTAAGGCTTTTGACTGCGTTGACTGGCTATGCCTGTGGAAAGTACTCTATGAGCTAGGGGTTCCGGGTCATTTGATAGCCTTACTTCACTCTTTATACTCCGATAACCAAGGCATGGTCAGAATCGACCACATGCTCTCCAAACGGTTCTCTTTTAAAAAAGGGGTAAGACAAGGCTGTATACTATCCCCTATTCTGTTTAACATTTATGGGGAGTATATCATGCGGCAAGTGTGCGAGGACTGGGACGAAGAGAGAAGGAGGGGAGGATGTATAGGTAATAATTATGTACAGTGAGCATCAAATGGTTCGTAGCGACCAAAGTAGACAAATATATCGGAACAGACTGTTATTTGCATAGCAGTAAGGGTGTGTTACAATATATTTGGCCTCTTGACTGCTACTAACTATAATAGTTTTGGAAAAAAATAAGCCAGGACTCTGTTTACTAAATAACACAAATAAGAATGGTTTATTAATTGTTAATTCAATTTATTTTAAAACACATTTCGTCTATAAATAACAAATATCGCCCGACTATGTAAGTGCTAGAGTGAGCGCCTACATAATTTTGAATTGCAAAGTTTCACAAGTGAACATAAGCGGTGATATTGTATCTTAGTCCGATTCAACGCTGCTATAATATCCAAACTATACTCACTATACTATCCATACTAATATTATAAATGCGAAAGTGTGTCTGTTTGTCTGCCTGTCTGCCTGTCTGTCTGTTACCTCTTCACGCTTAAACCGCTGAACCGATTTGGATGAAATTTGGTATGGAGATAGTTTGAGTCCCGGGGAAGGACATAGGCTACTTTTTATCCCGGAAAAATGTGCTTATTCGCGATAAACGAATTTGAGGCGGACGAAGTCGCGGGCAGAAGCTAGTAATATTGTAAATGCGGAAGTGTGTCTCTCTGTCTGTCTGTCTGTCTGTTACCTCTTCACGCTTAAACCGCTGAACCGATTTGGATGAAATTTGGTATGGAGATAGTTTGAGTCCCGGGGAAGGACATAGGCTACTTTTTATCCCGGAAAGATACCCTTATCCGCGATAAACGAATTTAAGGCAGACGAAGTCGCGGGCAGAAGCTTGTAAATATATATATATATATATTACTTAATGGCTCAGCAATCAAAAGAGAATCTTGGCCTAATAACGGAAATAGCCCTCAGTACCGCGCAAACGTGTTTAGTGATAAATTGATGATACATAATTTGTGCTCGTCGCATATTTTCTCATATTCTCATGCAGTAAAAAAAAAGCGCATGCAAATACAACAAACAACCACCAGACAGTATAATTCTCGACACGTGTTTCGCCTCTCTACGAGGCATCATCAGGAGAAGGAGATGTTGACGGTCCAGCGTCCAGGCGAGAAGCCAAACTTCTGGATGAAAATATGCGCATGTGACCACAATTTATGGTCACGTCTAACCACGACATTATTTTGTGGAAAAGCAAAGGAAGTCTAATCCATTTTAATCTACATTCATATTTCTATGCGACTTAGCCAGTAAAGCAGGTATAAACCTTCTTAACAGCTCACTCTTTTCGACCTAGCGTGGTCTTCCTGTCGACGCCTGCGGGGGTGGTGTGATGCCTTGCAGAATACTCTGCAGCTGCTGCAACTTTTGCAGCGTACCCACCTGTAAAAAAACACGTTAAATAAATGTTCCAGTACATTTTTCATGTTATAGGGGGGAACGAGCAGACGGATCGCTTGATACTAAGCGATCACCGTCGCCCAAACAGACCTGCACACTAGAGGAGTAGCTAATGCGTTGCCGGCCTTTAAGTTGGGAGTACGCTCTTGATCCTGCTCCCGTTGAATAGATATCATCTTTAAAAATATGTATGTGGTTAAAAATAATCAATTAGTGTAACCCATAGTCTTTTTCCGAGGTAAGACTTGGAATTTGAGAGAAAGTAAGACGAAAATAGATGCTTTAGAAATGTGGTGTTGGAGAAGAATGTTTGGCATAACTTGGACACAGTTCCGAACCAGCGTGTCTATATCCTCTAAGAACTCCGTATCAAACAGTGTTTATACACCATTATCTAATATCGTATCAGGGGGCACGGCAGTGCCCCCGCCAAATCGAGCGCGAAGCAAACACTGCCGTACCATCCTTTACTGGATCCATTTCGCCGCATTTTCAGGCCCCTATTTGAGAACCTCTAGATAAGACCAGAACGCAGAAATTTTCGTCGTCCAGTAAGCTATAATCATATACTTAACATCCAAAATTTCAAATCAGTAGGTCATTTAGTTCTGAAATTAAGCGAAAGCAAAGTTTCGCATTTATGACACTCACTCACTCACTCATGATCATCAGAATAGAACTAGTACTTCTCATAAACTCAGAGAGCTGAAATTTGGTACAGAGTTAGGGTTTAATGGCCACATAAAGGGAAATTTATTGCCCTTCAGTCGCCGGTGGCGTCGACTAGCCGTTTTTGGAGCTAGTTGAAAAGGAGCCGTGTGATTGGACCCCACGGCCCGAGGGTCGCGACCCCGACAGCCTAAAGGGACCTTAATGAATATATTATATTAAAATAATTAACCTATTGATTACCCTATTGAACAAAGTTACCTTATTGATCACAGTTATACTTGACCAAAATTACCCTATCGAGAATGCACCTAATGGTCTTCATACCTGACTAGCCAGTGCCGTCTGCTCTGTGAAACGCGGCGGCCTAGGCCGCCGCCGCCTCAGCGGTAAGTCATTCTCGCCCATCAGCAACTTGGTGCTGATGAAGCGTTTGTCGATCTTGTGCTGGTCAGGTTGAACAGCCTGTTCTCGGATAGTGTTGGGGACTATTTCCAGGAAATTGGTGTGGGCTGCGTGCAGCAGAGTGGCTGTGAGTAGGATACACTGAAACAGTTTAGAAATAATTAACTAGTAATGTATAATTAATCTTATGCGAATTGCTATTATAATAATAATTTATTTTATTGATTTGAGGAATCAACAGCAAAACAAAATTTAAAAAAAACCAAGTATAATTTAAATGCTTTTAACAAAAAATATTTTAAATACGATCGGATGTACTGTTTTTGAATTATTGCCGAAAACCTGCGCTACTCAGCAAAAGGAAGTAAGTGCCACGAAGATTTTTTTTGTCTATAGTGCATTTCTTTATAGTAACAGCTACGGAACTCAGCATGATCCGACATACTTTTGGCGGGTTTTTTACACTTATTTTAGTTGAAAAAAAAAAAGGGTTGTGTCTTTTCTACTCCGCCCGGGTAAGTTGCGGGAACCCTACTATAATTTATTTTAAAGTTATAAATATTATACGGTTATTTTGAAAGTCTTAGTGGACAAAAAAATATTTTTATATAACTACATCTTTAAACATAGTATAAGAGAACGCATAATAAAATTAAACTTACAAATATGGCGGTCCTCATCGTGGAACAGTTCTAAAGGTAGAGATAGGGACTGCCGTGACAGACAGAGGCACAGTGGTGTAAGCAATGAGTTGTCAGCAACGTATAAATACGCAGGGATAAGTTCGCCTCGGTACTTATATCATTTTCCTTAATTGTAACTGGTTTTGATAACACCAGCGGTGATCAAACTTTTTTGGCGACGCAACCCGTTTGTAAAGCGACCCACTAACATATAAAGAATGTTCAACGGCCAAGTCACACAACATTAACTATAATAATAAAGAAATCGCAGTAAGGAACCTCAGACTTGGCACGACTTTGTCTAGATTTCATTGCTTTTTAGAAATAAACAAGCAGCTCCATCGAGTCTTGGCTAGTTTTTTACAGAATGTTTTTGGTGGGATTTCACTTCTTTTTGTAGGTCGGCCCACCAAGTTGAATATTTTTTGTAAAGGCCGTATGTCGATGTCTAATAGTTTGGTTGGGCTCTTGTGTTTTGTAATCAGGGTCACGAGGTACTCCAGATCTTCGATTATCCTAGTTTTATAGTTTTCCCTTTATGTGGCCATTAAACCCTAACTCTTTACTTTATCAAATTTCAGCTCTCTGAGTTTATGGGAAGTACTAGTTCTATTCTGATGATCATGAGTGAGTGTGTGAGTGTCATAAATGCGAAACTTTGCTTTCGCTTAATTTCGGAACTAAATGACCTACTGACTTGAAATTTTGGATGTTAAGTATATGATTATAGCTTACTGGATGACAAACATTTCTGCGTTCTGGTCTTATCTAGAGGTTCTCAAATAGGGGCCTGAAAATGCGGCGAAATGGTTCCAGTAAAGGATGGTACAGCAGTGTTTGCTTCGCGCTCGACTTGGCGGGGGCACTGCCGTGCCTCCCGATGAATAGTTACTTGTAAGATTACATAAACGGTTACTTGTAAGTAAATTGAAATAACTAAAGTATGCAGTAATTTTTTACTTTTTAGGGTTTTCCTTTAGGGACTTCAAAAAATACGGGTAGCTTTTTATAATGTTTTTTTTTTATAAAAAAAAATTTGTGGCACTCCTGTCAACTAGAGATGGGCATTATTTGTATGAGTTTTTATGGCAGTACTTTGGAATTTCCCCGTAACACACCTGCGCCAGCGACTCAAGCCACGCCTTTCGGCCATCTCTTTCGCGCGTAGCTGCAATGGACGAGACAGAAGATGAAAATCCGATCGCCCGCGCAAATTTTCGGGTGTCCACAAGAAAGACGCATAACGCTAACTCATACTAAAAATAATTATGACCCACGTACAAACTAGTCCGTACTCGAGATGGATCGCGGCGTATCATAACCGCGTAGCATGACCGCGTGTCATGATCGCTAGCGTCGACGTCGCACCGTCGCGATCACGCCGCGCTTGTCCGATCCGAGTGTGCGATACGCGTAGCAACATGGATTTCGAACGATCGGATCGGCACAACGTCCAAACGCGTGATCGTGACACGCGATCATGCCATGTGACGAAGATCTCATCGGGCAAATGATACAAATGTGGACGCAGCTTAAGAGATAAGTCCAGTGTTACAGCGCAAGCTAGTATTAAACCATGGCTAACTGCAACGGGTGACCTTTGATCGGCGTCCCTACCCGATGCCCGCTACGTATGTAGTGACGTATGTGACGACATAGCTCAGAAACCAATGAGAGGCGCATACGACGTTTTATCGGCCAATAGGAGATCGGCCCGTCATCCCGGACAGCTACCAATCACGGACATCGTACGTGGAACATTTTTTTCTTTTCTCTTGTTCGCAACAAGAAGCCACGCTACCTTAGCATAAACCTCACCTTTTGATTTTATATAATTTACTTAAATATGTCAAAACCATGTAAAAACCCGAATTAAACTTATTAATTCGCCAAGCTGCTGTCTTCGTCATTGCATCACCTGCCATCCACATCTGCAAGCCGTGTCAGCCACCAACTGTGTCTAAACGCGCAGACACCAGGCATTCCATTTTCCGAAAAGTTAATGAGGTATTCCAATAAATAATTATTCGTGGCAATTCATTCGAAGAATAAATTATTCCACGAATAATTTATTCCAATAACAATAATCATTCTATTATTTTATTCGTCATTCGCGAATAATTTGGCTATTCTTATTGGTTATTCGTCATTCGAATAAATTTTGCCCATCTCTCCTGTCAACTTTATAAGATGTCCCTTAAACTAACTAACTAAAATAACCTTTCAACCGTCGCTATGTAAAAAACGTTCCATTCTCCCCACGCATAAAAATCATTCTTACTAAACAGGATGTCTCCGCCATTAATTTACAAGTCGTTTCAATTTATTCAGTCGATAAAGAGAAGAACAGGAAGTTTGGTTATGATAATAATTTTAATTGGTTTGTAAAAGCCAAGTTACGGTGTGTGAAAACGTGACTCTTTTGACTGTTGGTTTAAAATAGGGTAAGATCAATGTTCGTGTGAGTGTGTGCGCGCGTGCGTGCCTGATGTTACTATTAAGAGCCTCTATCAGCTCACTCGGTTACAATTGGGATGAGCCAAAAAATGCCTTTGCTTTTATTCATGTGTTTTACATTGGGATGCGTTTCATTTGTTTATTGCCTAGGAGATATTTCGAGTGACGTCACTACTAACTATAACGTCTGGACTAGGGTTTGACAAGGACAAATAAAAGTCAAAATTTGAAAATATTTTTTGACCACCTTGTAAAAAATTGACTCATCCCAATTATTTTCCTCGTATCGTATCCATACTAATATTATAAATGCGAAAGTGGGTCTGTCTGTCTGTCTGTTAACACTTCATGCTCAAACCGCTGAACCGATTGGGATCAAATTTGGTATGGGCATAGTTTGAGTCCCGGGGAAGGACATAGGTTACTTTTTATCCCGGAAAAATACTCTTATCCGCGATAAACGAATTTAGGGCGGACGTAGTCGCGGGCAGAAGCTATTTTCAATATGTGTACAATGTACAGTCACCCGCATAAATATCTGCCATAACAAAGCGGGCGAAAATATTTGATAAGTCCTAAGAACCCTAGAAATAGAGTCGTGTCAGACTTTTACTTTTTGTTGTTATTTATGCTGGTGTTGGCACTCACAACGAAACACCGCCACTTGCATTATGCAGTAATATTTTTTTTTTTTTAGTAAACGAAGTACACTTTTCTTATTTCTAAGACAGTTTCCTGCAAAACTGTATTGTACAGTTTGACTGCAGGCGCGAGTTGGTTGTTGTAATTAAATAGGCACTACTAATTTAAGGTCAAAATATCACTTCCAAAGCCAAGACGAGACTCTAAATCTAAATGAACAAGACAAGACTGCGGCGACGAAAGCCGGCAAAAACGCGCGAAAAAAAAATTAAAAACAAGAATGGCCACCGCAGCACCACTGTCGTCATGAACCGCCATCGGCAACGTCGGAAGCAAAATATTATTCACTTATCCTGCTCAAAAAGTATGTCATATTAGCATCGCACAGCGAGACTAAAATAGTACATTTAGCCCCTAAGGTTTAAAAGAAAGCCATATAATCCCTTACAAATTTCTATGACACTGAAAAAAAAAACTTACGGCCAGATACATACTCCTTATGAATAATTATAAACAAACAAATCAACCTGATCAGATTGGCTAAGCTTTCTGATAGTATTGCACAAACTGTACTTTTAGTTTTTCATGAAATATACAACTTTAATGTTAAGTTTTTTTATTTTCTCGCAGTCGAAGTGAAAAGCAGAGTGTTTAACACGTGGCTTAAAGCCATTATGATACTCAGACATATTTGTCCTGGCTCACTTCGTCGTGAGCTCGTCAAAATAATCACTTCGTGACATAATGGCTTATTTTAGCCCCTTGTCAAACAATCTACTATATTAATTACAAGAAGGCGCCCGCAACTTCGTTCGCGAAGGAGAAAAAGTCATTGCCCCTCTTTTTTTCTCTAGCGTTTTCGGGTAAAAAATAACCAGTATTGTGTTTTTTTCTGTACTGCTGTTGATGTTCCAAATAAATAAAATAAAAAAAAACCAGCTACCAAAAATAGTTGAAATCCGTTTAGCCGATTTAGCGTGATGAAGCCACAACGACACATACAAACATTTCATTTTGTCAACTTTATAATGGTATAGATATAAGATAACAATGTCCTGGCGGTGCCCATGCATTATTATTTATCCTTATAGGTTATAACAATAAATTTATTCTAATTTAATTAATGTAAAATATAATTATCTAACGCTGTTGATTGTACCACTAAGTACATGTATCTAGTTATATTAGGGACGAATTTCAGGCGCAAACCTTACTTACCTTGTCAAATTCAAAACACACCAAAAACGTAGAAGCATTGCCGCTATCACCGCAATAATCCCCGGACCCTTTCTACGTATAACAAAAAAGGGCTAATGTTTTTATGTCAAAGATAAGCCTCACGATAAGTCCCTAGAAAATATTTGGCAAAGTTTTGGATAAACGAAAATTTTGGCACTATTTGGCGAAACAAAAGTACAAACAGTTAGGGCGTAGTCAAAATCGGAGACATTGGAATGCACTCTTTTGACCATTTTGACGATGGTTTAAATTTATACATTATTTCTTCTTTTGTCATTCAAACAAAAAAGGCAGAGATAAAGCGCGTCAAAACTTGGGAGTGGATGCGCATGACGTCACGCCGTGTGAAAAACTCTCGCACGGCGTGACGTCACGGGGAACTTTCACGGGCTTTATCTTCATATTTTTTGTTTAATTGACAAAGGAAAAAATACGTGTCCAATATTTTCAGATAATCTAACAGATTAACAAATTATATTTATTAGGGCACAAGCCTATTCTATGAACACTATTTTTTACTTATAACCTCGGGAATGCGTGGTTCATTTCTTTCAGATTCCTCGCAGGCACGCTGTATATTAGTTTGATCGTAGAATTTCATCATTTTATGAGTTAAATAGCTAGGCGAACGATTTCATGCCTATAAAAAATGTATAGTAATAAATTCCAAGGCAACTAGAGGATGTTGCTGAATGGTTCGTTGGTCGAATCCTGCGCGTACGGCTATTTCGGTGAATCGAACACTTAACTAAAACATTAATAAATACATACTTAACTATTATTTTCCCGCTATTGCTGCTGCAAAATAAAATTAATACCCCGCAGTGGCGTGGCGTCCATATGAGCCGATTCCCACCGGGTTGCCCAAGGAAAGGCTTATTTATATCCACCTTTTACTTTAAGTATGAGTAATAAGGTAAAGTTGGCGCCACCGTGACGTAAGGTCTAATTGACAAGAAGTATCAAAATCTTGTGCTGTGATTGGTGGATGTTGACACTTCTTGTCAGTTAGACCTTACGTCATGGTGGCGCCATCTGGTGATATTTCCGTTGTAGAAAACCTTCATTGAATACGCCCCTTGTAATTTTCCTGATGCCACGCCTCTGTACACCGTCATGATCCTTACTGCACCGTGCCTTAGGTTACCGGATGAAACATTCAAAAGCCAAGAGAAAAGGCCTGATATCCATTGAAAAATTCTGAGATTTTGTTACAGTTTGAGAATTTTCTCTTTTAGGAAGATTATTTTTTATATTTTCTTCTGTTTTCGCGATTATTACTCGTTTAAATAAAACAATTCAATGGATTGTATTATATCGCGTATAGTATCTCATTTCAGTTCAGAATATATTTTCCTTATTACAATTGTAACTTTGACTGATGAAAATATATTTTTTCTCAGTCATCCCTTGACCATGGAAAGCTGAAAAGCTTCCAAAACGTCGGGAACTCAAATCAGATAATGTATGCAATATAATCCGTTAAATTGTTTTATTTAAAGATTATTATTAGATTGTTTAAACTTTTATTAAAAAGATTTTTAAAATGTACTGTATTTTATTGAAAATACAAAAAATCCTGAGAATTCCTGAAATTTGCAAAATCTGGCCGCAATCCTGAGAAGAGACCAAAAATCCTGAAATCTCAGGACAAGTCCTGAGGTAACCCTAACCGTGCCGCAGATAAAATACTTAATATAGTAAACGAAACGTATCACGCAAGATAATCACCAGAAAGTAACTAAAGATTAACAGTATTTCAACGCCATTAAATTCAACACTTTTGAACGCCATTTTTAGTAAATATTTTAGTCTTTCCCGTACTTTCGTCTTACCCTCCTTAGTTATTTTTTTGAATATAATTTTTTTTAATAGAATATTCGAATTCGTCTGTTCTTGTCACTTACTTTTTTGCCAGTATATGAATAAGTCAGAGCACTTTGAAGTTAAAATATTTATATTTATATATATAACTTTGTAGTAGACAAGACCCAGCATTTTATCAGATAACTAGAAGGCGCCCGCAACTTCGTTCGCGGAGGTGAAAAAGTCATAACCCGTCATTCTTTTCCAGCATAGTCGGGTAAAAAGTATGCTATAACCATCTGGAGATACCCAGCTACCCGTGTACCAAAAATTATGGAAATCTGTGTAGCCGATTTTGCGTGATGAAGCCACAACGACACATACAAGCACACATAAAATCCAAAAAAAAATATTTTTCGTTTTAATGACCTCCAAATAGTCCATAACAATCATTTTTTTTAATATCTTCAATGTACAGACATTTCATTTTTACAACTTTATAATAGTATAGATTATTATGTTTCTTAAAATAACAAAATCGCCATATGTATGCATACAATATTCAAGAAGTTCTTTCAATTCCTCATGGATCCCATCATCAGATCTTCTCTAAAATCAAATGGAACCTATCAGTTTATAAATGACTGAGTTCTGAGAACATACAAAAAACCACGGAATTAAGAACCATCTCCTTTTTTGGGAGTCTGTTAAATAGTAGATTGTTTGCTTGGGGCTAAAATAAGCCATTACGACAGGAAGTGATTATTTGGACTAGCTCACGAAGTGAGCGAGGACAAATATGTCTGAGTGTCATAATGGCTTTTAGCCACGTGTTGAACACTCTGCTTTTCCCTTCGACCGCGAGAAAAAAAAAGACTTTACATTAAAATTGTATATCTTATGAAAAACTATGGACAGTTTGAGCAATTCTATCAGAAAGTTTGGCCAATCTGATCAGGTTGGTTTGTTTATTTTTAATTATTCGTAAGGAGTATGTGGCTGGCCGCAAGTTTTTTTCCAGTGTCATAGAAATTTGTATGTAATTATATTGCTTTCTTTTAGTCTCGCTTCGCGAAGCTAATATAACGTACTTTTTGAGCAGGAGAAGTGAAAGAAGGATTTAATAGTATATACTTACGGATGTATGTTAAATTGTTAATATTTTGTTTGTCCGTTGCCCTATATTTGTTTGTTTGTGTGACCAAGACCATAAACAAACACGTGAATTATTGAAATAAAAACGGACATTAACAGATCTGTGATATGTTTTCACTACTGATAAGTCGGCGAAGAAGCAAAGAAGTGATGAAGTGAAGACCAAAGTTATTTGCATCACGTGCCAGAATCACTAGCTACAAGTGGCGTGGCGTCCATATAAGCCGAGTCTCACCGGATTGCCCAAGGAAAGGCTTATAATCATCTTTTTCTTTAAATATTAATATTTCCTGACGCCACGCTCTGATAGCTACGCTCAAAATTGTAACTTAGAGCCCTTCGCTGGCTCGATGTTCAATATCGGCACTCGCACCAAAAAACTTAGGTTGTTGCAGAAATAACGATTGGCAATTGGCAAACGAACAGACATTAGTATTTCTTATACACGTATGATCAAGGAGTGCCGTACTAGGGATACGGACGCTGTTTCCTAATCGCCTGAATATGATGCTGATAACTCATTGATTGTACCACTGTGCGTCCGTCTGTCTACGCATCAGTACCTCTGAACTGCTCCACGATGAAGACCGCCGTATTTGTAAGTTTAATTTTATTGTGTATTCTTTATAGATATAGTAATGATTTATAGATGTAGAAATTTAGAAATATAGTAATTTCTAGTCATAGAATCATGCCGATCTATTCTCTATGCTATTATAAAATAAAGGTATAAAAGTTGAATGTCTGTACATTATAGATATTTTCAAAAAAATGATTGAAACGGACTATTTGTAGGTCACTCAATCGAAATATATATGTTTTTGGATTTTTTGTATGTTTATATGTGTCGTTGTGGCTTCATCACTTCAAATCGGTTAAACGTATTTGAATTATTTTGGTACACAGCTAGCTGGACACCAATAGATGGTTATGTGATACTTTTTACCCAACTACGCTGAAGAAAAAAAGAAGGTTATGACTTTTTCCTCCTCTGCGAACAAAGTTGCAGGCCCTTCTAGTCTATACTATTAAATAAAGTTGTAAAAATGAAATGTCTGTACATTGAAGATATTTTCGAATTCTATATTATTTCATATGACTTGAGTGCATTTGTTTTAGTGTTCAGGCACTAGTTTCCGTTATAATATGTGGAATCAAATGAATTATAATGTCATAATATAGATGGTGAATGTTTCTCTGTTGATGGTTAAATCAAAAGTGCCCTTGAGGCCTATTTACAGAATAAAGTTTTGAATTATGAATTTAATTGTAGTATCGATCGATTGCTGAAGTGATGAAACCGTTGACTAAAAAAAACGTTCCGACGAATTCAAAACCTCCTCTTTTTTTGGGAGTCGATTAAAAATATCCCTTTGTACTGTTATTTAGAGCGAATTCATTTTGAGTTAATTACAGTTAATAAAAGACAGACCCCAGATCAAACAAGAGAACTCAAAAGTAAATTTAATAAGTTGTGGTATTCCAATGATTTCTAAAGTGGTTGAATACGATTTATATTTATTAAATGCTAGCTTATGCCCTCGGCTTCGCCCACGTACTAAGCGTAATTTTTAACCGTCTACGAAAAAGGAGGTTCTTAGTCTGACCCGTATGTTCGTATTTCACGTAAACCATAGAAACAATAAAACAATTTAACGGATTATATCGCGTATATTATCTCATTTTAGTTATTATCTTCTTTCGTATCTTCCGAAACGTCGGGAACTAAAATGAGATAATAGACGCGATATAATCCGTTAAATTGTTTTATTTCAATAATCGCGGAAACAGAAGAAAATTTTACATAGAAACAATACCCATGTTGACTTTCACTTTCGAACTTTTTCGCCACAGGGGATAAATTCTGAAAAAACCTTGAAACACTTGTTTACTCATTTATCGTTAGGAATACTCCTGTGAAGAACAAACTAATTTTGTTTCTATATACAAACTTTGGACCCTCAATTCTCCACCCTAGGGGGTGATTTTGAAAAACGTGCCAAATTTGGAATCTCTAGAACCATCCTTTTGAGCTGTCCGTTCATATGTCAGTCAGTCAGTTTCTTCTTTCGCGGAGGAGAAAAAGTCATAACCCTTCGTTTTTTCTTCAGCGTAGTCGGGTAAAAAGTATCCTATAAATCTGGAGATACCCAGCTACCCGTGTACCAAAAATAGTGGAAATCCGTTCAGCCGATTTTGCGTGATGAAGCTACAAACGTACATAAAATCCAAAAAATATATTTTCGTTTTAATGGCGTCCAAATAGTCCATAACAATCATTTTTTTTTTGAAAATATCTTCAATGTACAGACATTTCATTTTTACAACTTTATAATAGTACATAGATTATTGTTGTATTTTTAACCGACTTCAAAAAAAGGAGAAGGTTATCAATTCAGTTGTATGTTTTTTTTTTTTTTTTTTATGTTTGTTACCTCAGAACTCCGTCATTTACACGACGATTTGGAAAATTATTTTTCTGTTCATGAGTAGGTATGTCCAAATTAGTTCCATAAAATTTTAGTGAAGATCTGATGCCGGGATCCATGAGGAATCGAAGGAATTCCTCGATTTTTATGAGCACATTTATGGCGATTTCGATATTTATTACAGTAGTTTAAGCATTTGCATTTGAAAATCACCATTTAGTAGAGAGAAACCAATGATGAAGACACCAGCCATCAGTTACCACTGAGGGCTCTACCAGTGTTATTTAATTCGCGGATCGCGAGTCGATTTGGAAAATTACTTTTTCGGTTAAGAATACGAATCTCCAAATTGGTCCCATAAAATTTTGGTGATGATCTGATGATGAGATCGATGAGGAATCGAAGGAATTCCTCAAATATTATGGGCACACCTATGGCGATTTCGGTGTTTATTAAAGAAGAACAAGCATTTACACTCGAAAGTCATCATTTGGTGAAGAGAAACTGATGATGAAGACACAAGCCACCAGTCACTAATAAGGGCTCAACCAGTATTATTTTATTCACTAATCGCAATATAATTCTTTATCATATTTTGCTTAGAGGCAGAAGTTAGTTAAGATCAGGCTAGCAAAGTGGAGCTGAAAGTGGAGGACCAGAGAACTCCTTAACGGTTACGAGTTACAAGATAATTCTTAAAAAAATACATGTATTATAGGTACGTGCGTTAAGACTGTTAGTCATATTCATTATAGTGTGTCTCTGAGGTGGACTCCTTATCACCAAGTCAGGATCTGATGATGGGATCCCAGGAAAATCGAGAGAAACCCTCAAATATTACAAGCAATAACAATGTTTTGTATATATTTATCTAAAGTTATTCAGTTATTTTCGTCTACTTTTCATCATTAAATGATGCTGAGCTGATGATGGAAGGTACAAGTCCTTATTAACGGTCAATAGTTGCGAGATAATTCTTTAAATATTATGGGTAACTTGAGACTGTTAGTCGTATTCTTTTTTAACCAGCAAGCTACTGGACTTAACCATTTTGACCTAGCCAATTCTTATAAATTCGATTTTTATTTACAATCAAATCCTCCTCAATCTTCCCATTCTGGGCTCTAAAAAATACTAGAACGCATTTTTTATTTTATTTTTTAATAAAAAAGAACCGACTTCAAAATAAACTAAAATGCCAACAATAATCTTTCATGTACGGTACGGATCACATTTGAATCACCTTTTGAAGTCGGTGCCAAACCAGAAGTAAAGTTCTGTAGTCAACAAAAATACGAATTACTGTAACTAAATATATAGGTTATAATAACTACAGTCTCGCCGCCGCGGTTCTTGCGTGCCATCTCTGTTAATAGTAATAAATGAATGGCACCGACTTCAAAAGGTGATTCAATGTGATCCGTACCGTACATAAAAGATTATTGTTGGCTTTTTAGTTTATTTTGAAGTCGGTTCTTTTTTTATTTAATTTTTTTTATATTTCGTTATTTATACGTCTTTTTTGATTCATATGTGTTTAGTTTATTGTCTTATACATTTTGTACATGATGATGATGTTAGTTTGTCTACTCTGTTTATATATTCACTCACTTGCTCAAAGGTTAGCAGTTAGCAGGAAGAGATCCCGAATCGGGATAAGTTCGCCTTTGTACTTATGTGTCTCTTAAGTTGATTGCACTTGTTACTGGTTATTATGTATAATAAAGTGTTTTACATACATACATACAAACCAGAACCTTGCTTCGTGTATATAGTCCTGGGAAGTCGATGCATGGGGCTGCAAATGGCTTTGACCCAATTCCTTAAATACGGTTCTTTTGTTTATGTTTTTTCAATAATCCCGCAAAAATAAAACGTCACTGATTCGATGCGATGGGGCGGAAGTTGTTTGAAATAAGCGTAGGTCGGTAGGTAGTACCTATTGACCTAAACTTCGAGGGAGGACTTAATTAGGGGTCTTAAGTAAGGGAAGTAAGGGTAACACGCCCCAAGTCGGCCCAAAACCCTTTTGTGGGATCACAAAACGAAAGGCATACTTACTGCTCAATGACTTATATAGATCTAAGGCAATCGAGGAATGGAGGCTCGTAAAAGGACAAAACCACTCGAAAACCTTAATTAAGGGATTCAAGCAAAAGTTGTCGAAAGAGATACTACAGCTCAAAAGACCAAAAACCTGCGCAATAACAAGAATCCTGACAGGCCACTGCAAACTAAACAAACACCTGTTTCAAATGGGTATGAAACAGGACGCAGTATGCAGATTCTGCCAAGAGGGAGAGGAGACTGCAATGCACGTCCTCTGCTTCTGTGGACCACTCATGAGGAAAAGAAGTATCCACCTAGGGCAACATGTCGTGCCCCCGGAAGAGATACAAAATTTCACGGTCCAAGAATTTGGCAATTCCTAGACTCAACGGGCCTCAGTAGTGAACTCTAATAAAGGGCTGCCGCAATAGATCAAATCTGGTCGAAGCGGCATACAGAAGGCCCACAAATCAACAATAATAATTAAGGGTGGTTGAATAACCACCAAAAATAATGATTGAGTTTTATTGAATGCGTGATTTTACATATATGTATAGTGGCGTGAGGGCAACGACACATAAAAATTATACATATATATAACCTACCATATATAACCTAAAAAAAGAATCAGTGACCTCCAAATAGTCTGTTCAATATATTTTTAAAATATCTTCAATGTACAGACATTTAATTATTTATTTATTTATTATTAAAGCACGGCCACATTGTATATATTATAACATGAGACATTTTATTTTTACAACTTAAGAATAGTATAGATAATACAGAACTGTGGAAACCCATTCCAGACAATAATAACTATGAAGATCGGTAAAATAATGGTCGGGTATTAACTGCTCTATATACCTCTTAGATCGGAATTTGCGCTATCAATCTATTACACGAATAGATTTTATCCAACAGCAGCCGGATCAAATTCCGAGTACCCATGGACATCACAGATCCTGTTAGGGCGTAGCATACTTATTGTACTTAACCTAGGTTCGAGATAATCGACATTATACAATTCAAATTAGTTACATAAGCTTAATTATGATTATGACCCAACAAGATAATCTATGATGTGGTGAAGATCGCGGGAAACTGTTGGATGATGGCGACGCAACCGGTCGTTATGGAAATCCTTGGGAGAGGCCTTTGTCCAGCAGTGGACGTTCTTGGGCTGATATGATGATGATGAAGCTTAATGGGGAACATGCATGAAATTTTTCATCGCTTTTCTTAACAAAATATTAAAATACCGTAAAAAATATTCCATAAAGTGAAATTAAAACTAAAATCGGCCAAGAAATACGCATGATATAGGCATTTTAAACTACTAATGAGACAGCAATTTGACAGAGAGGTCCGACATGTACTGTTACGTCACAGTCCACTACGGTCATATAAACTCTTTAATGTTACAAATGCGAACTTCGCAAAGCGAGCATAATTGTGATCGAGTCTATGAAATAAGTAATATTTCCGCGTAGGTTAAGTAACGTTACGTAATCAAAAAATACATAGGCCTTCCTTGGCCTATTTATAAAGTTTAAAGTGGGTATAAAAAAAAATAACTCAATAAACTAAGTACGCTCATGTTTTTACTATTTAGGATAAACAATGAACACTAAATATGTAAATAATGTATTGGAATATTGTTATCAAATAAAGACATTTTAAAAACAAACAAACATATAAACTCCATATTTAATTCTGTTTTGCTAGAAAGAGATAGAATGAAATGTTTGATAGCTTATATCTTGGTTATTTTTATAGTTATTCGAAAAATTATTTTCTACACTGTTTGTTACATGAATGAGTTTTTAATAAAGAAAATGGAAAACAAAAAAGCATATTTCCTATACGTTTCTCGTTTGGGGCAGTTAGTTGCTCAACGGCCTACGAAGCTGGCGGTCACGGGTTCGAATCCCGGTCATGGCCAGTGTTTGTGTGAGCATGAATATTACCAGGGTCTGGAATGTTACGGGACAATTTTACACAAATCGAACTAGTCCCATGGTAAGCTCAATAAAGCTTGTGTTATGGGTACTAGAGGACGATATATTTAATAGATATATTACTTATATACATAGAAAAATTCCCAGACTCAGGAACAAATATTTATGCTCATCAGAACAAATATTTGCCCTTACCGGGATTTGAACCCAGGACCTCAGCTTCGCAGGCAAATATTATATTTTATATCGTCAGACAGGGTCTTTGGGGAAGGCAGGTAGTTTTTTACGTGCCTATATACATAGAGTCATGGTCGTTCAGGGATTCAGGGTAGGCAGTTTCTTTGCTCGTATGGAGCCGTGGTCGTTCAGGGTAGGCAGTGCCTTTGTGCCTATATGAACCACACGCCACTGCCCATAGTACAAGCTTTGCTTAGTTTGGGACTGGGTGGATTGGTGTAAGATTGCTCCTGTTTATTTATACTCAATTATTTACTCTTCCAGTGTATCTTCTTCACTGCTACTCTGCTGCACGCAGTCACTACCAATCCTCTCGACCATGTTCCTGACCAACCAGCTAGAGAAGAACAAGCTCTTGAACCTGATCAGCATAAGATCGACAAGCGTTTCATCAGCACCATGCTGCTGATGGATGCCCTAATGGATGACGATGACTATTTCGACGAGTTCCCACTGGGGATGGGGCGCAGGCGCAGGCCGTCGCGCCGCACGGTGCAGCTTGCGCAGATGCTGCGACAGCTGGCTGGCCCACAGGGCCTGACGCGGGCACAGGTAATGATCATTGGGTGAATAGTCAATAGGGTAACTTTGCTCAATAGGGTAACCAATGTGATCATTTTCATCATAATACGAAGTACTTTACGAAACTACTAGCTTCTGCCCGCGACTTCGTCCGCCTTAAATTCGTTTATCGCGGATAAGGGTATTTTTTCGGAATAAAAAGTAGCCTATGTCGTTCCACGGGACTCAAACTATCTCCGTACCAAATTTCATCCAAATCGGTTCAGCGGTTTAAGCGTGAAGAGGTAACAGAGAGACAGACAGACACAATTTCGCATTTATAATATTATAGTATGGATAGTATGGATTCAGGAAAGTAACTTAGATGTAGGGAAACAATAATAAGTATGAGTATGAATAGTTGATAGGGTAACTTTCGTCAATGGGTAACTATTGTGATCATTTTCATCTAAATACACAACACTTCAAGTAACTTTGTAGCGGCGTATCATCATCCGACTTAATGTTTTGACACAGGACCATTAAAAGAAGAGGACAGTCAATCTCCATACAAAAAACCGTTGCCCCATATGCATAACAGCATCTGTGTAATAAGAATTATTATTTACAATTATTCATCATTATCATTACACACACAGTTAAATGTTACAATTTATTTATTATTACCTGTTTACGAGCTAATTGTTTCTGTACTATGTTTCTTTGTTTTATTCTAACATCGTTAAATGTTTAGTCTTAAAGCGCCATCTAGTTTTAGCCAAAACATCTCTGCGATCGGGACACGATCCTAAGTATGGCAATTGAAAGTCCTCTTGTTTTAATGGTCCATGGTTTTGACTCAGTTGTAAAACTAATAGTGTGTGTTATTCTATGTGCGATTTTACGCTCTCTTTCCCACTCCCTAAATCGGGTTGAATCGATTGAAACCACCTCCACAGTTCTTGAGGCTAGCGCACCTCGTCTCCACCTAACTCCAACCCACTTTTGGTATTCCCCTTAGTGTGTATGCACTCCTCCCCACTAAATCAGATTACAAGGAAGCAAGGCCTAGTACCCGCTTGTACCCAAAACAAAGCCAGGTTCAGACCTACCCAGTTCAAGTTTAAAAAAAAACGAATAGATTCAATTAGAAGATAAAGTTTAATTTGCTTATTCCATCAGTTTTGATTGTTTTTATAGAGGGAAAGAGAACAAACTCCTCTAGGAAAACAGAAAAAAAAGTGTCCAGTGGAATGTAGCAAATAATAGTTCCAAATCCGTCCAGAATGGAGCTAAAGTAGCAAGATAGTATAATCGTAGTGGTTATATTCTCTTTGGATAGTATATATGAAGTCAACAACCAACTATATCATTTTTATCGAAAAGCTACTCAATCCTTCGGTCTTCTTCTGAAGTAAATATGCAATCGTGTTCAAAATGATTTTTCTTGCATCGTTGTGAATAGTTTTGGCATTGGTATGGTAATTTATTTCACGAACTTGCTACTGTGGCGCCACCAATTTTAAGCATTTTGACTGACACTTTGGACATATAGAGATTGTTCTTCTTAGTTCTTACTCCATGGTAAAAAAATATGAAAGATGATATCTATTCAGCAGGAGGAAAGTGTACTGAAATATGAACGTATTTTGTTACAGTTGCAGAATATGCAGCAGAACCTGCAGAGTTTGCAGATGCTGCAGAACTTGCAGCAGATGCAGCAGCTGCAAGGACTGCAGAACGTGCAGCAAGGCATATCACAGCCGCAGGCTGGCTAGGGCAAAATGGACTTCTAAGTCGAAAATGTGCTGTTGAAGTTTGATGATTTTGTAGAGGCTGACTTTGCATTGAAGCTGAGTGTAGTTTTGCAAAATTGGTTAATTAATAAATTCCCCTGTGTCATTACATTCATCGTAGTACATGAAAAATAAAACCGCCAACTCCTTTCTTAATGGCATTGTGTGCAGAAGTCGGGCACCATTGCCATTCTGATTAACGTTTGCAGCATTGCATCGCTTAATTACGAGTATGCGCCAACGTTTTGTTTGGCTTTTTTTATTTTCAAGATATATGCATATAATACTGATACTACTTAATGATATTGTTGACATAATTCGAACGAATTCTGCTGATTAGAGCTGGTCAGATCTGTATATGTTACATGAAAATTCAACACATTCTCAGGCGCTTAAAAGTTTGATGATACCTCTGATAGGCATGGTACTTTTCCATTCTGGTTATCTATCTATAAAAAAAACGATTCCTCCATGTCTCTTCAGAACGGCAGGGTGCTCAGAAGGCTGGCACCGGAGTGCCTGGCTGCAATAAAATGCTGATTCTTTGTGCAAAGGAAGTGCTAGTCTGTTCAAGTTTTTATGTAATTGGGGAAGATTATTTTTTATGGAATGAACTTAATTACCGTTCAGGTTCATTTCGTCCACCCCATCTCATCCACATTCCCAACTCGTCCTCATATACATTGCGTTCACGTTCATTCCTATCTCGTCAACATTCCAACTTGTCCACATTCTTACCGAGATCATGGATAATTTTGAACTTGTAACTAGATGAGTCGGGAATGTGGCCAAGGTGGGAATGTGGACGAGTTGGGATGTTGACGAGATAGGAAGTGTACAATTTGGGATTGATATATGGGCGAGTTGGGAATGTGAACAAAATGAATCTGAACGTTTTATGTAAATTCACATTATTTTTCCATTCCCTGTCTTCTACGGAAAAAAGTATGAATTTGTACTCATGTGCAATGTCACTTGAATATTTCTGGTCCCGATTTCATCGATATCTGGCCTTCGTACTTGCGCCAATGTGTGTTAGTGTTAGAATCAGACTAATGGTTATAAATAAAGTACCTTCTACTGGGGTACTTTGACCTAAGGGGTAACACTGATCACAATTTTTTAAACTATAAGAAGTCTGTTTCTGTACGTGTTTACAACATTTTATTGTTAAGTTTAGCAACCTCATAAAATTACATTATGACAGCTATCAGAAACAGACACCACCTCCTAACAACTGGGTTTCAAAATTTGCCAGCTTAAATTTAACTTTATGTAATTGACAAAAGAGTCATTGTTTATTTGGGGCCTATGTATTACGTATAGAACGCCGGTCGTTAGGTCCTCCTGACGACCTGAGCCTAAACTTAGAAATTATTTCAGAAGAAAATAGGTCTGTTCAGTATTTTTGAGTGTCAGTGAAGATTTACAATAGGTACATACGTACCTAGATGCTTAGTGATAATACATTTTTCTTCCAATCTCAAAAATCTCTTATGTTTTTGGTGAAATCCATAAAAGGCAGATTTTTCGAGATATCGATCTAGCCAAATTGAACCGAGCAATTGTTAATTTGTGTAATTGGTGTTGACACCCGACTGATCCTTTTCATAATCATAATCATTATTTATTCACAAAATATATGGTGCAAAAATAAGGTGTTACGATACAAAATATTGTTTCTTCATACATACATACACTAAAGGCATGTGATTTTTTTTATATAAAATTATTATTTAATGGCTTTGTGCATGCATTGAGGTATGTATGCGTATGTATTATTTTGAGTGTCAAGGATTTCATCATCATCATCTTCATCATTATTATTATTTAATTATTATCATTCATTATTATTATTATTTAATTATTGGACAAAATATATTTAAGTTCTGACTTACAAAATAAAAAAAGTTTACCAATGTATAAGTTAAACTTAATATTCTAAATAATAATAATTAATGATAAATTTTATAAAATTGCAGAGAAAAAAATAAAATAATAAAAAACTTAAAATTAATTCTGACATAAGAAAATCTATGAAATGTTGAGTTGTTTGTGAATTATTATTGCTAATTATTATTGCCAGTCATAAATTCCTTAACGGAATAGAAACACCTAGACAGAAGCCACTGACTGAGCGTACTTTTAAATAACCTTGGATGGCAATCTTTTATGTGTTTTGGGAGTTTGTTATAAATCTGAATTGCCATACAGTAGGAATTATTTTTAAATAGGTTGATGTTAGCTCTAGGTAAATGTATTCTATCCTTGTATCGGCTTGACCAAGCATAAAAACTACCATGTGTATCAAAATATTCAGGGTGCTCTTTTACAAATATGGCGATCTGTTTTATGTACATTCAAGGCAAGGGATGGATTTTTGTAGCTTCGAATAAAGGTCTGCAGTGTGCGTGATAATGGGCATTGCAAGCGGCTCGTAAAGGTTATTTTTAAGTTATGTTTGTAAATGCTATTTTTTTATTTGAATATTTTTGTATATTATTCCGAAGCACAGAAAATGTGTAGACTTTTTTTTAGAACCTGACTTTGAACTGGATAGTGCTGGCTAGACCGCCTTACCAGTAAACGGATTAAGTGGGGGGAGCGTAAACCCACAAATAGGAATGCCATCCGCGGCCACTAAAAATTGGGATGAGACACAGTGAGCTGACAACCGTTGAAGCAAACGTGTTCTGGAGTGGAGACCGCATTTTGGAAAACGTAGTGTAGGGCGCCCTCCAGCTAGGTGGAGCGACGACATAAGAAAGGTGGCTGGCAGCGGTTGCAAACAAAAACTCAGGACCGAGCTCACTGGCATGCCATGGGAGAGGCCTATGTCCAGCAGTGGACGGAGGTGGGCTAATAATGACGATGATGATGATGATGATGATGATGATGATGATGATGATGATGGTGATGATGATGATGATGATGATGATGGTGATGGTGATGATGATGATGATGATGATGATGATGATGATGATGTCAAAGTCAAACATTTTATTGCCTTTAAGTACAATGCAAATACAATTTTATAATTGTCAATTTATTATAGATTTATAAATATTGCAATAGCACAATGTTATTTCCTTACTATACTAAGAATTATGTTTTAATTGTCCAGTGCATTAGCAAAAAATTCATTGATTGAGTAAAATGGTCTGTTTATAAAATACTCTTTGTTTTTTTTTTATCAAAAGCTCTAAAGTTACTACGTTCCTTTATGCCATCATTTAGCTTATTAAACACTTTAATAGCAACTTTGACTTTGATGACGACGATAATGATGATGATGATGATGATGATGATGATGATGATGATGATGTCAAAGTCAAACATTTTATTGCCTTTAAGTACATGTACATGCAAATACAATTTTATAATTGTCAATTTATTATAGATTTATAAATATTGCAATAGCACAATATTGTTTCCTTACTATACTAAGAATTATGTTTTAATTGTCCAGTGCATTAGCAAAAAATTCATTGATTGAGTAAAATGGTCTGTTTATAAAAAGTTACTACGTTCCTTTATGCCATCATTTAGCTTATTAAACACTTTAATAGCAACTTTGACTTTGATGATGACGATAATGATGATGATGATGATGATGATGATGATGATGATGATGATGATGATGGTGATGATGGTGATGATGATGATGATGATGATGATGATAATGATGATGATGATGATGATGATGATGATGATGATGATGATGATGATGGTGATGATGATGATGATGATGATGATGATGATGATGATGATGATGATGATGATGATGATGATGATGATGATGATGATGATGATGATGATGATGATGATGATGATGATGATGATGATGATGATGATGACGATGACGATGACGATGACGATGATGATGATGATGATGCTGATGATGATGATGATGCATTAGTAGGAGTGTATATCATATTATTATGGAATGTGTCCGGAACGAAGATGCAAGAAGGTCTTTAATTGAGACTTTCTATGAAGTGGGATGATGCAACCAAATATTGGCGCATCCCTTATCAGATGATGCTAAATGTTTATACAAACTTGTAGTGATAGGATTGAATAGGAGATAAGATATATATAACTGTATACCAACAGTGTCATAGTCACCAAAGTGACTAAGCTCTTTAAATAAAGAAAAAAAAACAATGGTAAACGTCTACTATTACTACTACTACTATTTTTTTTTTTTTTTTTTATTTACAAATGATGAAGCTGGAAATGGTTTTACTATTTTTGACTTATTTGAATTTATATACATAGGCAATAAATGATTACATCCCCTACACATATATTTTTTATTTATGTATATCCTGATTAGGGTTGCCAACTGTGCTTACAATATTTACTTAGTTTTTTAAATGAATATTTTTTGCTGCTCTGCGCCTTAATAACATATTTTTTTAAAATTTTGAGAAAGTATTACTGCGTTCCGCTTTACGCAAAATATAGTAGTTTCGCCTACTATATATTTTTTAAATATAGTATTTGATACCCTAATACAGTAGGATACTATATTATATAATAGGGTTCGGAACCCTAATCCTGATTGGTTTGATGGTAGATCTATGTCATACTAGAAGGTGGGTACCTTCGTTCTCGGAGGAGAAATAGTCATAACCCCTCTTTTTTTCCTTAGCATAGTCGGGTAAAATATATCTTATGACCATTTATTTGTAGTATCGTTCGTGTATCTTTGTGGCACTTTTCAAAAATGTTAGGGATGAATGTCGAAGGACGAAGAGTGATAGGTAGGTCAAAAAAGCGATGGATGGATTGTATGAGAGAACATGAGAAAAAAAAGGAGTAAGCGCTAAAATGACACATAATAAAGATTAATGGAAGAAGAAAATATGTTTTGCCGACCATACATAAGTGGGATAAGGGCCGATGATGATGATGATGATCGCTTGATCAGCCGATACACATCCACAGCTGGATATAGATAGGCCTCCCCCAAAGAATGCCAGTGGCTGTTCCTGCATAACCTACTTAAGAAATAAGGCGTAAGTGGTCGTGAATTGTACCCAGCTACCCGTGTACCAAACAGTTGAAATCCTTTTAGTGAAGACACAACGACATAATACAAACATACAAAAAATCCAAAAGAAATATTTTTTTATTTAATGATCTCCAAATAGTCGGTTTTAATAATTTTTTTGAAAATATCTTCAATATACCTGCAGAAATTTAATTTTACAAACTATATAATACGAGGGTTGCTACTTATATATCCGGAAACAAAAAAACAAACAAACGTACACGGCTGAAAATAGTTTTATTGTTTTTCAAAGTATTCCCCTTGATGATCTATGCACTTTTGCATTCGCGTGAACCAATTTTTAAAGCACTTCTGCCACTCCGCCTGAGGTACCTCCATAACGTGTTGTTTGAATGCGTCGACAGCATCTTCAGCGGTCGAAAATCGTTGACCGCGTAATTTATTCTTTATATTTGGAAATAAATAAAAATCGTTGGGTGCCAAGTCAGGGCTGTACGGCGGATGACCCGTTAATTCCACATTTTGACCCTCCAAAAATAGAGTTGTTTCGCGTGACGTATGACAGCTGGCATTGTCATGATGAAGAATGATTCTTCGTCGTTGATTAGTTTTACGAATTTGTTCAAATACTTCCGGTAAGCAAGTGGTCGTGTACCACTCTGAATTAACCGGTCTACGGTTTTCTAGTGGCACTGTAGCTACATGGCCATTAATACCGAAGAAGCAGGCCACCATTTGTTTCAATGTACTTTTTGCACGAGTAACTTTCGTAGGGTTCGGCTCATTTTGAAACACCCATACCGTTGATTGTTGCTTCGTTTCGGGATCGTATGCATAGATCCAGGATTCGTCACCTGTATAGATGTTATAAACGGCTTTTGAGTCACCACGGTTATATTTTTTTAACATTTTATTGCACCATTCGACGCGAGCATGTTTTTGCTCATTTGTTAAGTTGTGGGGTATCCAACGCGAACAAATTTTTTTTACAGCCAAATAATTATGTAATATGCTATTAATGCTGGTCATAGAAATACCCAGAGTCGCCTCTATCTCGCGGTACGTAACATGTCGGTCGTCCATTATAAGTTTTCGCACAGCCTCGATATTTTGTTGTACAACGACCGATTTCGGGCGACCTGCCTTAACTTCGTCCGTAAGCATACTACGTCCACGATTGAACTCACTAAACCAGTGATACACAGTAGTTTTAGATGGGGCTTCATCACCAAAAGTTGAAGTTAGTTGATCTATGCACTGTTGTTGCGTTAAACCACGCCGAAAATCATAATAAATCATAGCACGAATATTTTCACGAGTGAGTTCCATTCTTGCTGCGAGATGACATTTAAAACCCGTCAAAAACAAAACACGAGCGTTAATAAGGAAGAAAAAATATACCTTATATACTTAAAAAAGTTCAAATTTTACCATGGCGGTCAAATATGCTATTTAAGAAGATTGTAATCCCGGTTTCCGGATATATAAATAGCAGCCCTCGTAGTATAGAAGAGTTAGCTGGAAAATCTTTGTGGCCCTTTCAAGAATGTTAGGGATGAATGTCGAAGGACAAAGAGCGATCGGTAGGTCAAAAAAGCGACGGATGGATTGTGTGAGAGAGAACATGAGAAAAAAAAGGAATAAGCGCTAAAATGACACATAATAGAGATGAATGGTAGATGAAATTATGTTTTGCCGACCATACATAAATGGGATAAGGGCCGATGATGATGATGATGATCGCTTGATCAGCCGATACACATCCACAGCTGGATATAGATAGGCCTCCCCCAAAGAAATGCCTGTGGCTGTTCCTGCATAACCTAGCTAATAATTAAGGCGTAAGTGGTCGTGAATGGTTCTGTTTTCAAAAGATAATCTATATTATTATAAAGTAGTAAAGATGAAATGTCTGTACATTGAACACCTATATTTCAATAAATTATAGTAACTGACTATTTGGAGGACACTGAATCGAGATTTTTTTTGTTCGCATTAGTCGTTATGGCTTCATCATGCCAAATCGGGTTAACAGATTTCTACTTTTTTTGGTACACGGGTAGCTGGGTATCTGCAGATGGTTATAGGATGGGTAGTTATTACACAATTATGCCGTCGACAAAAAAAGGGGTTATGACTTTTTCTCCTGCACGAACGAAGTTGCGGGCATCTTCTAGTACCTATATAGTCTGATAAAAAGTATCCTATAACCATCTGTGGATACTAAGCTACTCGTGAACCAAAAAAGTTGAAGTCTGATTAGCCATTTTGACGTGATGAAGCCACAACGACACATACGAACATAAAAAAATAAGATACAAATAGTCCGTTTGTAGGTACAGATATTTAATTTTAACCACTTTATAATATTATAAACAAAGATCAGAAAGAAATGAATTTTTTTTTCGACCATACTGGATTTGAACCAGTGCCTTGAGCCAGACCGGGGCAGCACGCTCTACCATCTGAGCTGATCGTCCATTCTGATCTTTGTTTATAATAATAAAGCTAGTGGAGTGATCCACTAATAAATTGCAAAAATTGTGATTATTATCATGATATTTGTAAAACAAAAAGTACAACTTTATAATACTTAGTATAGTTAAGTTAATTGTTTCATTGTTTTCAGCTAATGTAATCAGCTAATGTATTAAAATCAGAAATTCTCCGCTAAAAAGTGGCCCTTATATTGTTTCGAGTTGTAAATATAAGTAATTGATTTCGATTTTAGGTTTATATCACACTCACTGGAATACCAAATTACTTTCTACGTACGGCCTACGCAGCTGGAGGTCCCGGGTTCGAATCTCGGCCAGGGCAAGTGTTTGTGTGATGAGCACGAATGTTTGCTCCTGGGTCTTGGATATTTTCTATGTATTGAAGTATAATAATATATCTAAATATTATTTATATCGTTACCTAGAACCCATAGTACAAGCTTTGTTTAGTTTGGGACTAGGTGGATTTAACTATGTAAGATTGTCCCTCATATATATTTTTATTTATTTTATTTAGTTAGGCTTCTTTAAATTCCTTAGTAGCGTGCATATCAGTTATTAAATCAAGAACATATTACAAATACACTGGTAAATGTTAATTTACGAGTCAACGCGCACGCTTCGGTTTTCTCTCTGAATCGATATTTAAAATAATGACTGCAATTAACTCGTGGTAAAATTTGCGGATTGGTGCCGTGACCAGGCATCATTCTCGACTAGAGCAGTGTGGAAGAAGCTACAATAATGAAATTGTTTTTGGTGAGTTCTAAATTCAAAATAATTATGAATTATCATATCATATACTTATTTTTATCGTTTAGCATATCTAGATATGACAGTTATGCTTGCAACATCAGTTTGATTTTCAGATACTTATTTACTAAAAAGAGAGATGAAAGTCATATCTATAGATGAGATTACCGACTTTCTTTTATGATATGAAAATACAATTGATGTATAATCTGATGTCTATTAAAATAACCATAAAGTATAATCAATTACATTGCGTTATCATTGCAATACCGCGAAGAAATGTAACTATTTTAGTTGTAGATTAATTAATTCGAATTAATAAATCATTTGTATGACATTTTTTTATATGAGTACTTACGGTTATTATAAATTATCAAAAAAAAGGTACCAAGTTGAGTTCAAGTGTATTATAAACTAAGCTCCGTTTTGCACATGAATGTTTTTGTTAGCATATTATTGGAAGTAATGCTTTCTGTGTAGTACCCTTTGGTATGTTTCATACAAGTTCATTATGGCTTAAAAAAATCTTCCCTAGGTCCTGCTCGCCACTGCCTATGTCTCCGGGGCCGCTATCGGCAACGAGCGTAGCTACGAGCATGGCAATGAGCGTGGCAAGGAGCTTAGCTACGAGCACATAGGCTACGAGCCCATCGGCTACGAGCGTGGCAACGAGCGTGGCAAAGAGCGTGGCAACGAGCGTGGCTACAACCCCATCGGCAACGTGCGTGGCTACGAGCGTGGCTACGAGTCCATCGGCTTCGAGCCCATCGGCTACGAACCCATTGGCTATAAGCGTGGCTACGAGCCCATTAGCTACGACCAACCCGACTTTGACCGTTACAGCTACGGCTACGGTAACCCTAGTGAACCCAAGGAATCAGGCCTCATCACAGTACCGGTTCCATACGTCATCGGCCGCCAAGGAATAGGGTTCGATAGGAGAACCGCCTTCGCGTATGGGTTCCGTATGCCACTGACCCTTGAGCTTCTGGAGGTGCTGAGGAGGTACCCAGAATATCCAATGAAGGTTGTCAAGGCGTAAAGATCTTGCTACCAAACTTAACGCTGCCTGTTCGATGAATTATTATTATCTGTTTTCTTTTAAATACTAATAAAATAAAACATGAATCTCCCTTTTGAATGTTTTAAATTTGCTAGTAAGTTGCTATTTAGCACCAGTAAAATGGACTGTAGTGGTATGAATTCTGGGCTCTTGACTATTTTTATCGACGATGTTCACTACGTATAGCTTCATTGTCAATAAAAATGCTGTGATTTTTTATGGTATCGTACCCAAAGGGACAAACGGGAGCCTATGAACGCTAGTGAACGGGAGTCTTAGGACTTCGCTGTCCGTCTGCCTGTCTGTCACCAGGCTGTATCTCATGGACCGCGATAGCTAGACAGTTGAAATTTTTACAGATGATGTATTTCTGTTGCCGCTATAACAAGAAATACTAAAAACAGTATAATTTTATGTCCATCTGTCTATATCAGCAACCAATATAAAATAATCGAGCACCGCGTACGTTTTGCTTAGGAGTAGGGCTCAGCTACCACTGGATATTCATAGATACGGCCATTTGTAGCGTATATTTTGTACAAAACCCTCAGTGCGCGAGTTCGACTCGCACTTAAAGGACATGCTATTATATCTGATCATGAATATGATAGAAGCATTGGAATTTATAGCTGGCATGGTAAAGTCAATAACGAAATAACGAGATAAATTTATCTACTAAACTTTACTTACAAGGGTCAATCAACTTCTTTCTGTATCTCTTAGTTACGTCTCCTGAGTTATCCTTTAAAACTACGATTTTAAGCAATATAAAGTCAACAAAAATATTTTGTTAGCCAGTGTATAAGTATATGTACATTTTTCAAGGGCCCATCTAGTCAGCAGCACCCTAGATTATTAGCATTTTTCAAAGTAACCCCGTCACTATTATCTCTTGAACTACGAGACAGCATAGCATCAAGAAATCCATTTAGACATCGCTGGACGTTTGCCACACATCAAAAACACATTTCTTTTGGGTATCGTTACTCAATGCTGAGTTTACTCTGATGTCCAGTCATCCGAGCCATTTGAGAGACCAGGGCTCGTATTCGACTTTGCAAACAGACATACAATACTAATGCAATAACAATGAGATATGACTATTTCGGTATTCCAGAGGCTCAAAAATACTAGTGATATCACTTTCGTATTGCTAAACTAGCACTTCGTGAGATATTTGATCGCGCGCTATTCGACTTACGCATATTGCATACTGTCAAATCCTATACAATGCAAACTGTCAAACTGATAAGAACTGTCATTCAAAAAACCAAATGTTAATTACAAAAAACATCTGTCAAAATTGCGACTTCGATTACAGTCTTCTTGATATTGCTTTAAAATAACACGTTTTTCACTCATTATCACAACACACCATATAATGTATTTCATTACTTTTCAATGGTAATTTTTCGACGTTTCGGACGTCGCGTCTCGTTCATAGTCTGAAAGGAACTGGAGAGGCGGGTATCAACTTCTTGCCGTACGAGTTTTTCGATCTACCCACGCTTGCAAAGGTTATTAACAAATCATATTTATACGCGATTAAACCCCGTTTTGTTGTGTTGCGATGATCAGTCTTCTTGGTCTCATCAAAAGATTAGGTAAGCTCTCTTTCTGCAGTGTTTAGTTTCCACAGAAAACTCTTCTCTATTCTCTTTTTACTCTCGAGGATTCGGTTCTTTTATAAACTTTGCTTCAGGAAAAAAATCTCTAGGCTAGGCTAGATTATACCAAATAACCAAAACGGGGTGTTCTTCTGCCTATTTTCTTCTTCGGTGTGGTCTTTTCTAACAAAGTGTTTCTCATCCCTTCATTTCATATTGCCGTTTTTCTTGTCCTTTTAGGAAGGACCAACTTAATGATTTGGATATTAAACATACCTAGTGCTGGTAAAAATATGGATCGTAATATGTTACGTGATTACGTTTCCTTTTCTTAATTGTAAATTATTTACACATGCACTGGAAATGATCGCTTTTTAGTTCATAGTTTGCGTAAGGCTCAATTGTACTGCTTCTTTTGTTGTTGTGCAATAAATAATTGTTGAATTGTATTGTTATCATCACTTTTTTTTTGCTATGGACTGTAACTTTTTTAAGCCCTTTCGTATTTTTTGCGAAGAGTTAAAAATATTTTGGCTGTTGTATAGTGCATTGTCTATCACAATTCATAATAATATTATATTGAAAATGTATGAGATCTTTTTTGAATATTTTAATTTCTTGTGATATTGAAATATAGTGCATACATGTACTCTTTTCAAGACTTGAAGTTTTATTTCCAACCGAGGAGGTGCCCGTGAATTCATTCGCGCAGGAGAAATAAGTCATAAGCCTTTTTTTGCTGCAGCGTAGTTGGAAACAAATAAAACACTTTGACTTTGACTTTGACTTTGAAAGACTTTTGCAGCACCATCATCTCCGAGGACTTATTTTATTATAGTTTCTGTTTATTTCAACACATTATATTTAATTTGCTAATAGGCATAAAGACGGGTACATCAAAATTCCAGTGCCTGTCTCGGTGACTGGTACGGAACCTTGTGTGTCGTTCATCTGATTCATATTTGGGTTACAGAAAGCGCTAATTATTCACAAAAAAAGAGCAATATAAGGCCGGCGACGTAATTGCGACTCCTCTGGTGTTGCAGGTGTCTAAGGCGACGCTGATCGCTTACCATCAGGCGATCCGTCTGCTCGGTTGCCTCCTATAACATACGAAGAATCTGAGGCATTTAATTTTTTATGTTATTGGGGCCCTATAACATACAATATAACTCAAAAACGGTTAATCAGATCATGTTGAAAATAATTTTCGTTAAAATATTTTTTATAGAGATTTCTCGTTGTAATTTTTTTCAAATTTTTTGGACATAAGGTTTAGAAAATATAGAGGGCAAAGGGGACGCAATTAATGCCACTTTCGGAGCGATATATCCGAAAATATAGACTAATTCATAAAATTTTGTTAGAAAAATAAAAAAAAAATTAAAAGAACTTTCTAAATGTGGGCCGCACGTTGATGTTTGCTGGATATATATTTTTTCAGTTTCGGTTACATGTATGGAGTTTTGAACATATTTTTATTTTATTTTAACTAGCAAACTAAGAAGCGGCTTATACAAGATACATTATGTTCCAAATTTCATCAATAAACATCTTGTAGTTTTTGAGTGAAAGGCCAGAGACATACGGGCGGACGGACGGACGTGACGAAAATTTTATAAGGGTTCCGTTTTGCCATTTGGGCTACGGCACCCTAAAAAGCAAACAAAGCGGAATGGCGCTGGGTTTCACGGATGGGCTGGCGGCGTTAACGATCACAATTAATGTTTCCAGTTCGGATCGAAATGTATACAATTAGCGGTCAATACTGAGCACACGGTTAGCTATATTACAACCAGTATTTTAACCCTTAGTTGCATGACACTGATGCGTTTGATATCTGAAGTGGCTTAAATAGAGATTCATGTCAATTTGACACTTTGTGACGATTTGACAAAGTCTCACACTGACGTTGATTTTAACTTGTGTCTTTTCAGTAGTACCGACTTGATGCATTTAGGCATCACTATGCATTTAAGGATTAAGCAGCGTACTCCTTTCAGCGTATTCCTTATGCCTTTTAATTGACAACGTTTAATTTTTTTACCGGGCTTTATTTCGATTAAATAAAATAGAAAACACAAAATTCAATACAACTAAAATATCCCGGTTTTATAAAAAAAAAAAAACAATTGCAAATGTTCCTCATTCTAACAGAGCGTATGTGACAAGAAGAGCGTAGGTGGAAATCACCGCGGAGAAAACACACAGAACCACTATTACTAAAGCGGATTTAGTATAGAAATTGTGTACTGCTGTATGTACGCTATCACTGTGTGATATCTACCTAGTGTCGTCACATACAGAATCGTCTGCTTCTTACATATATTCCCGAATATCTTTAAAACTAGTTGCAATAAAAAAAAAAATATCTTTTTGGGTTCCTTGATAATGAAATAACAAAATGCGTGTCGATTTAATATTACTTAGAAATTTGAAATAATGTTGATTGCGGTCGGCGCAGCATGTGGTATTTTTTTTCTCTATCACCCATCATCTCGTTGTGTAGATTATTCTTTTACACATCATCTTTCACAAAATGTATCTATTTTTTCTTTGGTCACCCTCTTCTATAATCCTCATTCATACTCAACGCTGTTCTCGACACATGACTTTCATCCCTCCTTATCACATGCTCATACCACGCTTATCTTTGAGATCGTATTACTACCAAAATTCGTGAGATTTGCATTTTTCGTCAGTTTCACGGATGACCAAGTTACCGTGTTATCGACGGCAATTAGTGTTTCCAGTTGGGACCCAAGGGGCGCAGTTTGGTTAGCAATTAACGGCCAATAATGAGCACATAGTTACATTACGTTCAGTATCAAGACTAGGAATAAACGATAAAAAAATCAGAAAACATAGGTAGGTATGTTGTAATGTAGTATGGTGTAACAATGTGATAGTCTTCAAATCGGTTTTCTTTATACATAGCTAAAACACTCTCGATCAAGTCATCTTTTAGACAAAAATAAATAAAATCGCATTATGATCCGTTTAGGCCACTTGTCACTTTTGTGACACCACGTTTGGCTAAATTGGTTGCCAACGGCTTACGAAGCTAGCGGTCCCGGGTTCGAATCCCAGCCTGGGCAAGTGTTTGCGTGATTAAAAGAAATGTTTGTTATTGTTTGTTATGTATATCGTCACCTTTGCTGCCGTTGCTTAGTTTGGGACTAGATCGATTTTCGTAAATATTTATTTTGGAGCTACGATGGCACAGATAGATATACGGATATACACAGATACACAAACACGCACATAATAACAATATTAAAAATGTTTATTGCGACGACCGGTTTGGCTCAGTGGGAGTAACGTTGCCTGCGAAGCTGAGGTCCTGGGTTCAAATCCCGGTAAGGGCAAATATTTGTGTCATGAGCATAAATATTTGTTCCTGAGTGTTGGATGTTTTCTATGTATATAAGTAATATATCTATTAAATATATCGTCGTCTAGTACCCATAACACAAGCCTTATGAGCTTACCATGGGACTAGTTCGATTTGTGTAAAATTTTCCCGTAATGTTTATTTATTATTATTATTAATAATAATAATAATAATATACAAAAATCCACGGGTAGGTACTTATCATTTAATCTTTATTCATCGGATGTTCCATAAAGCCTAACCCCATGCATACCTACACGCTACTACAGAAAATAATCTATACTATTATACAGTTGTAAATGTCTGTACCTAGATTTTTTTTCAATGATTGAAGCGGACTATTTAGAAATCCATACAAAAAGTCCAAAACATTTTTTTCGAATAGTTCGTATCACTTATATTTTTTTGAAAATATCGTCTATGTACAGACATTTCATTTTATAATAGTATAGATTAAAATACTGATTGCATTAGTTTGACTGTGCAACCTGCTTTCGCTTCACGCGCATAAGACCGCTAATGCCGAGGGCACCGGATGTGCATGCTAGGTGCGGAAGGCCGCTACGCGTTATGCATTTGACTATTCATGTTCATAAAAGGTACTATTCAAATTAAAATTGTATGATGATGAATATCTAATTTGGGAAAAAACCCAACTGCAAAACCCAAAACTATGAGATTTGTTGTCTGCTATATTACAATTTAAGAATACTGTCTTATTAAACATTATAAAATTAACTAAATTATATAGAATGAAGTAGAATCCATACCCATTTTAATTTATGGTGATATTATTGTAGTAGATGATAGATATAGATAAGATAGATTGTACTGAGTAATCTTCTGTTTTCAATTTGTAAATAAAAAAAATCATTTAAATTAACTGATAACCAAAACGAATCTAACGTCACATTATATGTAAAAATCCATAATTTAGAGCCATTTTAAAACATCAGAGTTCGATTTTCATCAATCAATTACCCCACTGCCACTTTTTTTTCTCTTAATTTAATGAGCTTTGCCACTGTAGTGAATATGTCGCTCACCCCATTAAGCGATATTATGCAGACATGTACTGTACAGTCAGCGTCAAATAGCCTGTAGCATCCAAAGTGCCATAAATATCGCAACACATCTTTATTCTTATGGGGATAAAGATATGTGACGATATATTTGGCGCTTTGGATATTACAGACTATTTGATGCTGACTGTACACATGTATACATAATATTACTTAAGTAGCAGTGGGGTAATTGTAATTAATACACTGGACAGTATAATTGCATGGACATTTGTCAGAAAGTTTGCTTTGCAGCGAAACGAGACGCCATCTATCCGGTAACTACATTGGTTGCATAAGATCTTACTAGATGGCGTTGATAACATCAAAATATTAAAAAAAAGGCTAAACGATTGCCAAACACACACGGCAAGTCACTCATATATTCAATTTACATTATGGAACGTATTTCCAGAATCCAGTATTTTTGAATGCACCTTCAATTAAATATTACTTAGATTCACCGTCATAACCAAAGCCATCGATGATTTTGCTAATTCAAACTCAAAATACAAAAACGCTTTTTTCCTATGCCATGTTCGAGAGAATTTGAACCCGGAACATTCGTCGTATATACCACCTCATTAAACCCCTTAGCCATCAAGCCATATTCAATATGGATGAAATTTATAACCGTATTTCTAATCACTAATCACATACGTTTGCAAGGCATGCGTTTAGTGTTAATAGTTTTATTTTATTTTATTTTTTACTGAGATTAATGAACAGCTGCTTAAACAAAACATTCTTATTTAAACAAATAAATATTTATAATTAAGTCACATGTTGAATAGTTGTTGAATAGTGCAACAATTGTATAAAAGTAACCGCACATACTTTGAGGGTAGACTTAAGATTATGAATATACCGTAATAGTTTTATACATAGAAACTGTTCGTTCGTTCCCTTGCGGCTGCCGTCCGTTCGATTGTATTTTTGATTCAGTTTTAGTATTTATTGTGTAATAATGGGTTCTCGTTGCAATATTGACTTAGCCACAATGTTACAAATAATTACTTTGCATAGTCAAGGCAAAAATTTGACAGAAATTGCCATAGAAACCGGTGTAAGCGTAAGTATTATTGTTTAAATTTCTTAATAGATTTTTTATATTAGTGATATCTGTATGCTAATTTAATAATGATTATACATTTCTAAAAATTGTTACAGAGGAAAACAGTTGTGTTATGGGTGCGACAATTCACAGAGGAAGGATCATATAGGATCTGCACCGCCAAAGGACCGGTAGCATGGTCTAGGAATATGAAGAAAATGGTTTTCCACCAACACCCCATTACACCCGTTTATTTAACACAGGCGTGGACATTGTTCACCGTGTTCTCCAGACAGTGAGGGTTTAATTCCTCACGAGCATGCAGTCAAACCCTCGCCGACTCCACAGCACAAAGAAGCGAGATTAAAGTTTGCTTGAGAATACTAAAATGCCGATTGAAGTAATGTCATTTTCACTGACGAAAATACGTTTCAATAGTTAACACGGACGTTTAAGCTTGTGGCGTTGAAATAATACGCGTTATAATAATGATCACGTAGTGCCCAATGTGCAATCTGATCGCATTACAGTGAATATGTGGAGTTGGATCAGAGTGCCCAGTCGGGCTAATTGCTGATTACGTCAATGAGCTGGAGGAGACCATGATTCGAAATGTGTATATATATAAGAATTACCCATAATTTCATTTTTGCAGGATAATTGTCTTATACATCGTTCCAAAAGTGTGAGTGAGTGTTTTCGCCGGCGTTATAACATAAATATCATTTCGTGGCCTGCTAGATCACCAGATTTAAATCCCATTGAAAACCTGTGGCTATACCAATTAAGGACAGAAGTAAGTGGAGATAGGGATACACTGATGTTTATTAGTAGTTAAACAGGGCGTCATTGCGTTAAGTATATTTTATTTTTATATTTTACTATACTATGATAGTAAATAACTAAATTTTTATACTACAAATGGGAAATCAATCACGTATTTTACGATATTTTTTTCATAATTCAGTTTTTGAATTGTTATGAAATGATAACTTAGTAAAACAGTAAAAGGTAAATGTTAGAGTGCGTTCGCCTACAATCATAACCAGTCTCAGATTTGTAATTAATTGTATTTGCATATAATACTGTTTTGTTGAAGGGAAGCTTCAATCCTCTTGCCAATTTTGGAAATGAATACTTACGAGTAAGCTATACCCTCAACAAAATCTTAAGAAGAGATTTTACTTAAATTATCTATTGATAAATTGTGTTATTTATCTTAAATAAAAATTGTGTAAGAAATAAAGTTTTTTTTTTCATTTCAGAGTTGTATTATTTCTAGTTGTAAGTATAGATAGTTATGGTTGTAATAAAAAAATAAAAAACTTTACTTTTGAGGAGTGTCATTATAAGAGAACTTGTGACTATTTTTCTTTTACCTTACCTTTTATGAATACACACAGTCAATTGTAAATTTTCTTGTAATAACTATATAATTTAATAATACTAATATTGAATCAGTATTTCGATTGCTATAAGTGTAAACATAGTCTATGTCTATGTGTGTGCATAGTCAATATTCAGGCAAAGATCCAGGCACAAACAATGATTATTTTGTTTCAGCCTAGTCTATGTATCAATTGACTATCCCCTCATATTATATGATATTATAATAGATTTTCATCCTTGATGACTTTCAAACAACTAGCAACGCAAGTTTTCACGGAAATTTGCATCCAAAGTAGAGTACTTTCCAAAGGAGGGTATTATAAAGTTCCACCTTACTTATTATATTATTTTTATTAAAGTATAGTGCCGTAATATTCACGTTATCACATATGTTATTAAAGTGTGGATGAAGTTAAGTATGTTTAAAAACCTCGTAGTTTCATGAAAAAACAAAGAGTGACTCTGTTCTGTTACGATAGTAGCAATACGCTTGAAAGATAAATTTTAAAACAACCTTACTTAAAAAAAAAACATTCCGACGAATTCAGAACCTCCTCCTTTTTCTGGAAGTCGGTTAAAAGAAGCGTGTTCCAAAAGTTAAATACAGGTGCCGTTTTAATTTCAGTGGAAGCTTTTTTTTAATAGTAATTATATTTCATCCATGTAGTAGATTATTCTATTACAGAAGAATTTTAGTGCTTGTGAGACTTAGATATCAACAAACAAAGCATTAAATTCTTTGTTCGTTTTGATAACAACGCCATCTATTTATAACGCCATTTTCTTGTAACCATCATGCAATGCTGAGACCTACATGCTCTCAGCATCTTAAGACAGCCAAGCGATTATCGTCTTTGCAATGTCCATGCAATTATGCTGTTGAGGAACGTAGATTCATACATCGGCACAAACTTTGCCGATGTATGAATCTACGTTCCTCTTAATTTTAAAAACTACTGAACGGATCTCGAATCTCGACGAAACTTTCTAGTAAAATTGTGTAGACATCAGAATAACACATGGGCTATAAATTGCATCTCTATGTGGACGAAGTCGCGGGCAACAGCTAGTGTATACATAATAAAACAAAATAACATACTGTTACGGTATAATACAGACGCTGGTTCGATTCCGGCTTAGACTGCAGGGGATCGCATTTTTTTTTCTACTTAGATATTTGTATCTATATAGTATTGTATCAAGACAGATAATAGAAAGATACAGGGAGTGGGGAAAGAAACTCTACATTGCGTTCATAGACTACTCGAAAGCTTTTGACTCTATATATCACGATGCATTATGGCACGCACTGGATGAACAAGTCATAGAAGAGCAATACATTAAAGTTTTAAGAGTTATCTACGAGAATAGTCAAGTAGTCGTTAAGTTAGAGCGAAAAGGAAACCCCTTTAAAATACGAAGGAGCGTCAGACAAGGAGATCCTATTTCTCCTAATCTCTTTATAAGTCTACTAGAACACATCTTCAGAAAACTAGACTGGCAAGACATTGGCATTTGTATTAATGGAGAATACGTTTCGCAGACGATATAGTACTAATAGCTGCCACGAAGACATAGAACTCATGGTAATCACGCTAGACGAGGTGAGCAAAAAATGTGGACTAAAGATGAACCTGCGAAAAACATTTCTTATGACGAGTGGTGAGAAAATACCTATAGCCACCGACTCAGGAACGCTAGACTACGTGGATGATTAGTTATACTTGGGGCAGATTATATCCTTCGAGTGTGGAACATCTTACGAAGTTGAACGATGCATTAAATCAGCCTGGGCAAAGTACTAGTCACTTAAAGAAGTATTTAAATCAAGTCTGCCCATAAAACTGAAAATGAATGCAAAGGATACTGTTGTACTTCCTACACTACTCTACGAATGTCAGACCTGGTCGTTCACGAAGGACATTATACATAAATTGCAAGTATTCCAAAGATCAGCAGAACGAAGCATGTTAGGACTACGGCTGAAAGACCGAAAAAGAAATAAAGAAATCAGAAAACAAACTAAGGTGATAGACGCGGCTGAGCTAGCATGTAAATTGAAATGGTGCTGGGCCGGGCACGTGGCGAGAACTACCGATGGGCGATGGAGCGAGAAAGTGCTTCACTGGCGACCGCGCGAAGACATCCATCCTGCCCGCCGGCGGCTGGAGTGACGACATCGTGAACATCGCAGGCGGGACTTGGACGAGGACGGCTAAAGATCGCAAGTCCTGGAAAGAAATGGAGGAGGCCTTTGCCTACAAATGGGCACCTAGTGACTAGTAATATTCATTATTTTATTAATGCATGTGTGATTATTTTATAAACTATTAATTGTGATGTGCAATGTAATGTACGCTAGAAATAAAGGCTATTATTATTATTATTATTATCAATATAGTAATTTAAAAGATTGTGTGATGTTTTCACATAAAAAAATAAAGATGAAAAAAATATTATGGTCTTCTTCAAGTGATGCGTAAAAATGTCAAAAACGTCAGAGGGATTTCCGCGTTAATTGTTTTCTAATAGATAAAAGATATTTAGAGATAATGACGCATCAATTAGTTCCCCGCTTGCCCGCAACATGACCACTCCTGTTAAGGTATGTTCTTTTTTTTTCAATTTACCGAGAGTAATATAAGCTAAATGTCCGAATGTGCATTAGGGAGGTACAAAAAAATAAAGTCCTGAATAGTATTTATCCACAAGGATCTATTGTTTAAATACACCCATTAAAAAGACAAGTACGATATACAAGTACACATCTTTATATAGAAAATTGTATGTAACGCCTTTCAACAAGCATATGTAGGGCGAGAATCACGAATTCTTTAGTATGTGTGTCTACTATTTAAGAAGATTAAGTCCAAAATTGCTTATCACCTCTTAGTTGTGTTTGCCGAAATGAATTTTGTATGAACATTGTAAATTTTGCTCACAATTCATTCGATAAGAGCAACCTGTAAATCATCCTCCATTTAATTCTAACTTGGGAAAATAATTGTTACTTGATAGGAGACTAAAATTAGCTATGTGGAGTCAAGATTGAATTTACTTATTATCTCCATACATAAATGGATTACCCTAGTGGTTCATCCCTGTCTACACAGCAATGAAGGAGAACAATTAATCAATTATTGGAATAAGGGTGTCGGCCATTAATAAATTAAAGAAAAATCCGAATCTCTAGTCTTTTTTGAAAAAGGTAAAACAATAGTTATTGACTAATGAAAAATAATTATAACAGAAAATTATAGAAAAAATAACAGTTTATTTTTTAACTTCGGCTTTTTTAATTATTAAATGTACCTCAACCTTTAACGTGTGTATCTGTGATTATTTCTGACATTGCATTATAGTTATTAAACAGATCAACTGTTGTGATTTAGTTTTGTTGTTAGCTATGATTGAAGATTTAAGGTGATCTTTTGAACTCATTCAAGATTAACAGATTTTATTTAACGGTGTGTCCGGGATGTTGTATCTATTGCGGCGTGATAAGTGATGATATACTTTTGTATATTGCACCAAAATTAATATATACAGTTGACGGTATTGTATGCAACATTTAACTTGTTACTTTCAGATTATCCTAATCGTTGCGTGCGTTTGCCTAGCAGACTGTCGGTTGCGTGAGAAATTCCACAAACATCTACTATCATCGCTAGAACATTCTCGAACTGAAGAAAAAAACACAAACGCTGATGCTGAATATAAAGTGGCTGCCATAGAAAAAATTGATGGTAACCATATAGTGCTTTCAGAGGCTAAAACTGGTTACGATGCAGATGCGATCGTTTTTCCAATTGACGATGTTAAAATATATCCTGATATTAATAAGATAGTCAGCAAAATAACTGATACCACATTTTTAAATACGCACGTGAACGAGCAAGACAGCACCAGCAATATACAGAATGATGACGCTGTTCCGAACCCTATAATATCAAAAGTAGTACCAGCGATACAAGCAAAAGAAGTATTCACAAATCCAATGGTATTTAAAGATAAAGAAGTTGCTGTAGAAGATAAAGAAAATATTCAAACAAGCTCAAAACAAACTGAAGATACTATAGAAATAAAAACTACGATTGATAATGATAATACTATTGCAAAAAACGAAAATATAACACCAGATAATATTGAAATTAAGAGCAACGATACTCTCAACTCAAACGAAACAGTACCAGATTTTTCAAGCAGATTTGGAGTCACAGGCAACTACATGCTTGTTCCCGTTAACAATGCACAAACTTATCAACCAGTACAAACAGTTTCCAGTCCTGTTTCAAACGTACAAGGTACACAGCCATATTTAGTTAATAGCGGTCAGAGCAATACAATTCCACTAGCTACTAATATTGGTGTTAATACTCAACAAGCTAATGTTGCATCAAATAATGGCAATAATCCACAATACATGTCTCCAAATTCAAACGTTATAACGAACATGTACGCTACACCGAATGCGAATCAAATTGTAGCAAATAATGCAAATCAAATTGTGGCAAATAATTTAAATTATAATGGAAATTTAGCTGTAGCTCAGGGAAATGGCAATTATGTACCAATAAATGTACCAAATACATATGTGATCAACGGGCAGCTATACGCGGCGGTAACTGTACCGAGCAATGTGAATGTACCGGATAGTTTGTATTTCGTTAATCCGCAGATGTCTGGATACCAAGTAGCTAATAATCTGCCTTTGTATAAGTTGGTAACGGTCGATCAAGCCGGCAATCACGTTTTGAATAATGCTCAATTTGTTCAATAAATCGACTAAAATATTATAGTTGTTTTATTTTACCAAGGACCATTAAAACAAGAGGACTGACAGTGGCATACTTTGGACCATGTTCCGATCACAAGGAGATATTCTGGCAAAAACTAGATGGCGCTTTAAAACTAAAAAATTAACGATGTTATCATTGAATAAATAACCATAGTATAGCAACAATTAGTTCGCAAATAGCTAATAATAGATAAATCGTAACATTTAAATACTGTATTACAATGGCAAAGTTGAACAATTGTAAAAAGTAATTCCTATACATAGATGGCGTTGTACATATTGGGGAACAGCTTTTTGTATGGAGATGGTCAGTCCTCTTGTTTTAATGGTCCTCGATTCTACTAATTGCGATTTCTGTTAAATACAAGTGAGTTATATTATTTTCGAAATAACTAGATATTACAACTTAGGCAAATTGGAAATTACTGTAGAAGTTATTACGGTATTGAATGTATTTCAACTTATTTGAGTTCCCGATGTTTCGGCTGTTTTATAGCTTCCATGCTTACGAGTAGACTGTGAAAGCCAAGACAAAGCAGAAAGAACGCTTTCCTTCAAAATAAGACACAATTCCGACAAATTAGAAGCTAAACATTTCAGCTCATCTACCTCATTCACTCTAATTGAGTTGATAAATATAAAACTACGATATATCTACGTAAATTTTTAACGGATTTGATATTTTTTGCCGAAGTAATACAATTCAAATTGGCAAACCAAATTACGTGTACATATAACAGTCTGATATTAACCAACTCAATTCGTTTCACTGAACGTCCACGAAAAACTGGATTGCTGGTAATTCAAATTCAGTCTTGCTCTTTGTAGTTAAAGTTTAAAGTCGATATTTGGAGGTTGAATGTGAAGTGGAAATTGTTTTTCCTATAAATTGCGTCTATTGGGAAATCAGCGGGTGTCGAATGGTAGTTAGGAAGTTAATAATTCATGACCGGGGACCGATGGGGGCAGACGACGCGGCAGATCATAGTGTCACGGAATATTTAGGTGAAGTTAAAGTTTTATTTTACACAATTTAGGTGAAAGTTGCAATGTTTCACAGTCTGCTATAGCGGGATTTTTATTAGCTGGAGTAAACTGACGCTTACAGACAAACGTCGGCCGTGATTACTTCATTATGCTGGCTGTATACTGTATATCTATTAATTATAGTTAACCTGGAGACTGCGTACCGGCAAACGCATCGTGGGAAGGCCACCCGCAAGGTGGTCAGACGACCAGCCCCCCTATTGCCTAACGCGTTTGACGCTCGCAATCAGAATCATGTGTCATGATTTTGTATGGGCTATGACAGTTGATTCGGATACCAAGTGTCAAAATTTCGTTTGACAATAACCCCGCTGGTTAGGGTTGCGGGGATTCGCTGGATGCGGGTCGCTTCTACCCGGCCCATGTGAAAATCTATTGACGAGGCCTCTGTCCAGCAGTGGACGTCCTATGGCTGAAATGATGATGATACTTAACCTAATATAACCGATAACTTTAGAGCATTTAACTAATGGATCGATCATTTGATTCTCTTTCTAGCAAAACAGAATTTAATATGAAGTTTATATGGTCGTAGTGTCACTAACAGCCAGGCTCCATCATCAGATCAGAAAACATTAAAGAAATATATAAAAAAATCTGTAACGGACTAATTGGAGGTCACTGAATCGAAAAAAAACTATGTGGCTTCATCACACCAAAACGGCTAAACGGATTTCAACTATTTTTGGTACACAAATAGCTGGGCATCCACAATTGGTTATAGGATACTTTTTACTCGACTACGCTGAAAAAAAGAGGGTTATGCTTTTTTTCACCTCGTAGGGCACTTTTTAGTTATTTTTCACCTCGTAGGGCACTAGTTAGGGAGTCTAATGGCATGTAGGATGTATATGTATAATTTATGACCGGGGACCGATGGGAGATGACGCACAGCTCATGGAGTATTACAATATCTGAAAGAAGAAAGAAATAAAATACATTTATTCGAGGGCATATTTATACAGCAATACAAAAAATAAATTACTAAACTAAGTATGCCCCGAAATGGTCCCACTTCAGCATAATGCTGGCTCTAAAGCCAGCGCTGATCTTCCGGTGAGACCGTAGGTAGGTAGAATCTGAATGTTGAAGTCTTATTTCTCAAAATAGGTTATACAAGGTGTGTCGTGAAGAATCCGCAAAATTTTAACAACACATTCCTTGTTTTGAGGCCAAGTCAAATTCAATAATAAAAGGTGTTTTTATAAAACTTGAATAACGTTCGCTTCTCTATGAAAATTAACCCTATTTATAAAATGGTTAGTTTTCCAAACAAGTATGACTTGTGAGTTGTATGGTAGCTGTCACTTTGATGTCTGTCAACAGCAACACGACACTTGGACACATACGTGGCAACGTCGAGATCAAAAGAGCATAATGCACTTTAGTAATCACAATCAATAGTTTACATGAAAATTGATAATATCTTCAAAACTAAGCCAGATTTGCCTGAGGTTCATAGAACATTTTTTGGTCCTAATGACCTGGTATACGCTAGTATAATTATGCGGGTATCTCACGGGCACGTTGTATTGTTCTAAGTAAGGTAGTAAACCTATCAGTCATGTTTCTTTATCATTGTTCATTATCAATGTATATTGTTAATACAGGGTGGAAAGGCACGACGATCCTTTCCGCAAAAATTGGTTAGATATAGTACTGTATTTCCTCTAAAGAAACTAGGCTCATATTCGTAAGCGTTTTGAAGTTCTAGGCAGTTAACTTTTAATGCAAAATACTGCAAGTGACAACCCTCATTAGGTTCAGTAACATTTAACAATAAAACAAGGGTCAGTGACCTTTATCAAAACAACATTCAATATTACAATTGTGTGTGAACACTTACATGTCGGTATATAGTACGTAGTAATAGTAGGGTTGTCACTAAGAAGAACATTAATTAATTTTAATATTTTTACTAATTGTTCGTAACAAAAATCTAAACATTACGAATCGATTCTCCATCACTTAAACTAACCCCCCTTTGCGAAAAGGATCGTCTTGCCTTTTCACCCTGCATACACAAGTATATAAACAACATTGCAGCATATTATGTCGAATCAATGCCTTCGCTTTGCCAACATAATCGCTCACGACGCGTATTGTACCAATTACTCTCAAGCTCGGGTTGCATTCACTTCCGGTTGAGAGGACTTCCGGAAATCGAATCCTGGACAAACAAAGATGGATAGATGCGTCGACTTTGGCGCGAGTCTAAATAAAAATATATAAACTGCACTTCTGTTATCTTACCATGTCTTATGGCATAGATACAAGTCAAAGCACAAAGAAAAATACGATTCCAAAAAATAAAATAGGTACATTGGTCAAAGCGAATGGATACATTAGAGGCGATTGGCACAGTGCTCGTTGGTGGAGGGGTTGACACGCTCGACGCGTTAAGGTGCGTCCACATTTGTATCATTTGCCCGTATCAGATCATCGTCGCGTGGCATGATCGCGTGTCACGATCACGCATTTGGACGCTGCGCCGATCGGATCGCTCGAAATCCATTTTGCTACGCGTATCACACAGTTATATCGGACAAGTACGGCATGATCGGCGCGCCGACAGTAAGCGTCTAAGCAGCGCGATACGCAGTCATGCCACGGCACGGTGATCGGATACGAGCAAATGATACAAGACGCACCTTAATCAAGAGGTACCGGGTTTGAGTCCTGGTGTGACCACGTGAGCAATCGTATTTTGCTTTGCGCTTTGACTTGTATCTATGTCACAATAGATACTAAAGTGGTGTTAGTTTTCTCACATTAAAAACACAGAAACACAAAAAAATGTGTTTCATAGAAAATATCTTATCATGGGTTTTCACTTCTCACGCTTTAGTATACATTATGAGCAGTAATCGTTGCATGGATAGATTTCGACTATAATAGGGTACATGCATGATTTTTTTTCTCACTATTCTGCTTCTGCCTAGCCTTTTCCCATTTCATTTGGGGTCGGCTCTCCTCGTCATTTTTCGCCAGGTGTATATGTTCTGGGTCGTCGAGACGTCAATTTGGGCTTTCTTTAGGTTATTGTTCATGATTGAGATCCAGGTTATAGGGGGTCTTCCTCCAAGAAATACGCATAATATACAGAGGTCCGATATGCACTGTTACGTCACAGTGCACTCCGGCCATATAAACTCCGTATTAAATTCTGTTTTGCAAGTAAGAGAGAATAAAATGTTTGATGGCTTATATTTTGGTTATTTTTTTAGCTATTCGAAAAAATATTTTTGTCGACTGTTTGTTACATGAATGAGCTTTTAATAAAGCAAAAATAAAAATTCATGCATATTTCCTATTTTGCAAGAATAGAGTCCAAATCTAACCATGTAATGTTGTGTAGGCACAACGTACTTTGATCTTAGAGCATTTTAACCCCTGGAGATGCCAGACGAATACATTTCCCTCTGCCAAAGTAATCCCGAAATCTCCGGTTAGTTTATATGGTAAATTGTCAGTGTGTTTTGTTTGTAGGTGATTTCTTTTAATTGTATGCGTTTATAAATAATAATAAATAATAAATAAATAAATAAATAAATAAATAAATAAATAAATATCACGGAAAATCTTATACAAATCGACCTAGTCCCAAACTAAGCAAAGCTTGTACTATGGGTACTAAGCGACGTTATACATAAGTATAGATAAATTATAATACTTAAATACATAGAAAACATCCAAGACTCAGGAACAAACATTCGTGCTCATCACACAAACACTTGCCCTCGACGGGATTCGAACCAGGGACCGCTAGCTTCGTAGGCCGTTGTATAACCCCCTTAAATACTCCAATAAAATGGGTCTTAATCACGTATAAATATGATTTATACAATTACCTTTCGTTGGTAATTCTTCGAAGTTTCGGACGTCGCGTTACGTCCTTGGTCTCGAAGGAGACTTTGATAGTGATTGTTGCGTCTTCAATCGTTTATATTTTTGATTTGACAATAGTTTGAACTTATACACTGGAAACTTATACATTTTTAAACTTACCAGTACCCACACATTGATACGTATCACGTACCATTATAACAAGAGGACTGACAATCTCAATATAAATACATGTTATACAAAAAGCCGCTTCACGATAGGTACAAGGCGTTGTAGATGGCGATCTATTTTTGACGACCGGTTTAGCTCAGTGGGAGTAACGTTGCTTGCGAAGCTGAGCTCCTGGGTTCAAATCCAGGTACGGTCAAATATTTGTGTGATGAGCATGAATATTTGTTCCTGAGTCTTGGATGTTTTCTATGTATATAAGTCATATCCATTAAATGGGCCGGGCCGCGGAGCGTTTCAACCGCTGCACTTTTATGTAACGATTTTTTTACATCACACGTGACAAAAATCGATAAATTATTTGAATAGAAATAGAAAATGATGCCTTGCCTACCTTATGCCTAAAACTCCGATGCGTTTGTCAATTTTATTCACCAGTATTTTGTTACATAAAAGTATCGGCGGTCGAAACGCTCCGCGGCCCGACCCAAATATATCGTCGTCTAGTACCCATAACATAAGCCTTATTGAGCTTACCATGGGACTAGTTCGATTTGTGTAAAAATTGTCCCGTAATATTTATTATGATTTATTGATTTATCTTTGTACATAAGAATTATTATTTACCATTATTCAATTTTGCAGGCGTGGCACGGTATTTAAATGATACGATTTATTTATTATTGACTGTTTACAAACAAACTGTTGTTGACGTTATTGTACTATATTTCTTTGTATAATAGGGAATATGCATGAATTTTATAAGCTCATTCATGTAACAAACACTCGACAAAAATAATTTTTCGAATAACTATAAAAATAACCAAGATATAAGCCATCAAACACTTAATTTTATCTCTTTCTAGCAAAACGGAATTTAATATGGAGTTTATATGGCCGGAGTGCACTATGACGTAACAGTGCATATCGGACCCTTCGTCTAATAAGTAGTTTAAAATGCCTATATCATGCGTATTTAAAAAAAAAAAAAAACATTTTGAAATAGTTTTCATGGTATTTTGATAATTTAGCTAAGAAAAACTATAAATTTTTTTATGCATGTACTAATTATAACATCGTTAAATGATGAGTTTTGAAGCGCCATCTAGTTTTTGCCAGATTATCTCCTTGCGATCGGGGCTCGATCCAAAGTATGGCAACTGTCAGTCCTCATGTTTTAATGGTCCTTGGTGCAGGCAATACTACCGGCAGGGAACATTGCTCGTAGAAAGGACGACAGCTACAGCCAACGAGTTCTGTAGTTGTTCCTCGTACTGGGAGACGCAACGTAGGTAGGTAGGCTGATGAACTGGTGTAGCTCGCTGAAGTGGCAAATGACAAATGACAGTCCTCTGGGTTTGTATGGTCCTTGTATCTATCTAAACATAACTTTGTGTGTGACGCAGCGGAAAACACTAACTCATAAACATGACGTAACAGGTATCTAATAGGGTCACCAAACAATTTCCACATAGGATCCCGCATCTAGCACGGTCATTAATCTAGTCTCCGGGCCCCTATCCTGTAGTGGTCGTAAATTCATTAGCCATCGACGCGGGATCGCGGTCGAATGTCGAACACGTGTAGGCCTTAAGTATCATCAGTTCAATTTACGTCGATATTTTGGGTACGGTGTTTGTAGTAGACATAAATTACATAATAGGGATGGTGGCAAACATTTTGTAATTAGTCCGTTACGTAGATGAATAAAAATGATGGGAGATGTATTTTTTCTTTCTTTACGTAATCAAAAAATAAAGACGATACATTGATTGAGTCAAAATATCGCGTGACGTCACTCGTAGGTACAAATTGCACTTAGGAGTGACGTCACGAGTCCCCACTCAAGTTCAATGCGATTTATCAGAGTATTTTTTTATTATATGAACTGCCGAAGAAAGTGATTAACGTAAAGTTTAATGTTAAATACTAAAAACCGAATAATCAACAGTTTCCAACAAGTTCTTCATTTTTATAACTTTATAATATTATAGATAATAATACACTTTTATAGCACAAAAATAAAACCAATATTCGAGATAAAATTTTCATTTATTTTTGATTTTTGAGTAAAAAACAACAATAAAATACGTTAATCTATTGAAATAGACATAAAACAAAGCTTAGTTTTATTCAAACATGCATATTGTGCTTTCGCTTTGAGTTTGATAGTTACATAAAATGTCTTAAGACGGCTGTGGAAAATTAAAAAGGAAATAGACAATTTGAAAAAAAAACATCATTCAAATTTTTGTGGTCGACTGAACTATTTTCAAAATGATCTTTTAAGCCAAGTTGATCGAGTTAAAGATTTTTCAAACATATTTTTCTTTTCACCAAACAATTTTTGCCCAACTACTCTGAAATTCGAAGTTCGTATGGCGCTATCCCGCTCACTCAAATACAATTTACCATAAGAGCGAGAGGGACGGTGTACATTACGAACTACGAATTTCGAGACTCGGAATAACGCCTCTGCCTCACTTTCCAGCTGTTTTATTTCCCAACTCGCTCTTCTCTCCGAAACCGAAACAACAATAAAATATATTTTTTTAGTCATTGTGTCGAACCCAATATAAGTTTCGTTTGGTTTATAGAAATTAAAAAAAAAACAAATTAAAATACAGTTTCTGAAAAAAACTAAGTACGAGTCAGACTCACTCACCGAGGGTTCCGTACACAATTATAGGCTACAAACGGCCGTATCTATTAAAATCCAGTGTTCGCAGAGCCTACCTACTCAACAGCAAAATGTACGCGGTGTTCGATCATTTTATATTGGTTCCTGTCTATATGTCTGTCTCTCTGTGTAGACAGACATAAAATTATACCGTTTTTAGTATTTGTTGTTATAGCGGCAAAAGAAATACATCAACTGTGAAAATGTTCTACTGTCTAGCTATCACGGGTTCATGAGATACCGCCTGATGACAGACGGACAGACAGACGGGCAGACAGACAGACAAACGGACACACGGACGGACAGCGAAGTCTTAGTAATAAAAAATAAATACATAAAAAATTGGAAAATTGCACTCATTTATTTTTAACTAGCTTCTGCCCGCGACTTCGTCCGCCTTAAATTCGTTTATCGCGGATAAGGGAATTTTTCCGGGATAAAAAGTAGCCTATTTCCTTCCCCGGGACTCAAACTATCTTCATACCAAATTTCATCCAATTCGTTTAAGCGTGAAGAGGTAACAGACAGACAGACAGACAGACAGACAGACAGACAAACAAACAGACAGACAGACACACTTTCGCATTTATAATATTAGTATGGATAGTATGTATAGTAACCTGAATAAATCATATTTATACGCGATTAAGACCAGTTATGTTACGTTGTGATTATTCAGATTTGTGCAGTGCAGAATTCTTGAGAAAATGATATCTGTTTTTTTGTGGCGAACGTGTAATGTTTCATATAAAAGTAGGAAAATTAGAGAAAGATCTCGGCACAAATCGTCAGATGCTTGGCTACCCCTTTTTAATGTTCCACGACCTCCAACAATGCTGAGTTTAAAAACACGCAAATTAAATTGTTAAGCTTAATTACAAAGTCAATTTTAAAATCCTTATATAAATATGTACAGTCAAATATAGTTGGATATTTTTAAGTGTCGACAGCTTGTCTTCAAAAATGGTATTTTATTCTGTGGGTTTTTACGGTATTACAGCTTCAAAAGGTAGTAATAGCAAGACAATCCGTCGAAGTAGCAATTTTAATGGTTAAAGCACTTGTCCCACCGCCGGCGAAATAGCGAGCAACTATCGACTATTTTCTCGCCCAACTCGCTCAAGAAACGCACAATAGATGTAGACTCCGTGTCAATAAAAGAGTGAGAGTGTGAACAGCCAGCGATGAACTATTATTATATGTGTCTCTTTTACTAACACGGGATCTATATCTTTTTTTTGTTGCTTGGGCGAGAAAATCGCCGATAGCTAATCGCTTCCTCGAACTTGGTGGAACCAGTGCCTAAAAGTGGCCGCAAAGAGCTGTCCGCATAAACTAAATGTTACAATGAAACCAATTTTATGAATTAACTAATGTTAATCATTTTGTTTATAAATTACAGCAATTTATTAAATATATTATTTCGTTATTGATTTACTTTCGTTCAGAACTGCCCTTGCTTTATGATTAAACGTTTTTTGACGTAATATAATATCTAAATAAATATTGGTATTTATTCTCTAAGCAACTCAAAAGCACTTTTATAAGTATGGTCTATTTGCAGCACCTATTCGCCTTTTAATTATTTGATTTTTCGTGGGAAAAAGATAGTATTGTAATAAACTACATTTTGTTTTTGTCCAAGGTACATAATGCGATTTGTCTTATAATAACAAACAAGTGTCATAAAATAATTTCAGACAAGAGCTTAACAAAACGAGATGTTATTATTAAGTTGTTAAAATCGTTAAGTCTCAAAATTCGTCTGAAAGAACTTTCAATTAAAGATCTTGAATCTAAAGTACAAACTTGGCTGAAATCACTCTCCTATGAGGATGTGGTAAAAATATTTTTAAAAGTGTATAAGTAAACGCTCGTATTCGTGCACACCCACACGTACACACACACAGACATACACACTCACACATGCGTAAAAAATTGCTTCTTCTCTTCTGTTTTGGTTACCTACGAGACAGGCTTTGCCTAGTGTAGGGACCACTGTAACTTTGTATGAACATACGCCTTAAGTACATGCTTGTAAAGGTAAACCTTGCTCGAAAATACATTACACTTTTTGTAATACTATCTGAACCTGAAGTGTATTTCAAATGTATAATTGTAATTTTATGTACAAATGAATAAATTTGATTTGTTTTTTTTTTTATTTGATTATCCTATACCAGAGGTGCTACTCTGAAATTCGATATTCGAAGTTTGTATCGCACTCACTCGTATACAGTTTAAGATGAGAGCAAGAGAGATGACACGTTACAAACTTCGAATTTCGAGATTCATTTAATTTTAGATTATTTTTTGTAATTTGCGATTAAACAATACCCACAGATAAATACAGTTTATGAAGATATGCAGGACTCCTTAAAATTTCCGACATTGATCAATATAATTTATATATATAATATATATTATAATAAAGTTAATATTAAAAGCGATACGCCTACTCTATCACAACGTGGAAAGGCAATTTTAAAATATTTGGACCATTTGCTTGCAAGGAAATGTTAATTTAGCTGCGACTGCCGAGAAACATAATTTTCAATTTTAATGCCAGTGCAATTACTTACCAACATTCAACGTTACTAGAAAATCCCTGCAACTTCGTTCGCAAAGGGGAAAAAATGATAACCATTCGTTTTTCTTCAGCGTAGTCGGGTAATAACTAAGCGGGTTATGCCATGGGGACCGAAGTCCAATGAGAGTTGGTCGAAAGTCGTATTTGGTTGTTGTGGTTGCAATTACAATGAACCTTTTGAGTGCCGAGCGAAGTAATACGACGTGACCCAGACACAGCAATAAAATAAAATCAACCTTCAAAAATAAAAATAAAATAGTTCAATTAAAATACAATCCACATTTACTTTCCTTGAAAAACTAGCCGGTGGTTCTAACGTTTACATCAAACGATTCGCTTGCAACAGTATGCCGGAGACCAAGTGAGGAGTGTCACTACAAAAGGGCTTATATTTATATGCCTTCCATATAAATAAGCCCTTTTGGAAATACACTGCTAAACTAACCCCGCAGTCTTTGATGTGGCGACGGTTCAGAATTACGTCCTGACAAAGGTATGCTTGTTTGTTACTAGAGTTAAGGGGGTGTATCGAAAAGTTAAGCAATTTTTTAGTGAGATCTTAGTCAAATGTAGTGTATGAAACAGGCTGGTTTTCAGATATGTGTTATTTGACTATATAACCTATTCAGTGCCTAACGCGGAAACATGTTTGTTTAAATTTTCGTCGATAGATTTTTTTTTTCCGTTTTTTGTCTAGTTTGTACAAACGACAGATTAATAAACGGCTAAATTTTGTAAAAATGACATTCTTCCTTTTATCTTTTACGTCACTAACTTAAATGTTAACAAAACATAATAATATCTTCGATTTTATTGTACTGTTACATCTGGCGTTTACGCTTAAAATCCCAAGCATGTAGTATATTAGCTTTCTCTTTCTTTGAAGCGCGCGAGCAATAAATGAGTCCCTTATTACAAATCACGCTTATAGGCCCAATCGGCGTTTGGATCGTGGTTTTTCCTTGACGATGCAGGCCTTTAACGGGTGAAAATGTTAGTATAGTAAACTGTAACGGTTCGAGAATTGGGAACTAGCGGCCATTTTTTTTATCTATCTATCAGCCACGGACGCCCACGGCTGAACTGTTCGCCACAGGGTGCGATCCTGCGCTGACCGCATCACCGACTCCTTGCGAGTCCCGCGACTCTCACCGAATCCGTCAACTAGTCGGAGGCCGTGCTACGCAGCGCTTTCCTATGCGTGGTCGCCACTCCAGCCCAGCGGGCCTATGATGGTCGCGTTTATAACGAGATAAATCATATGATAACGCGCCTGTCACTCTCGCACTCACATACGTGTCAGAAGGTGACGGCCGCTATGTCATTTATTTATCGCGTGTTATGTACAGAATGTACATTTAACATAAACATGTACTCGTATACTTTTAGTCTAGTTAATTTTAGTTTAGGCATAAAACTTTTAGTTTAAACTGCGCATGAGTATCTCGGCGACAGAGCGCTAGACGCTACCTTGCATATTCCAACGATAAGACGAACATTCGCGTCGTGAGAGCATCCGGTCGACATCGCGCTGTCGCCCGGAGCACTAATTAATATAAATTAGTTTTAGTCTCTCTTTGTACTCGGCTATGATAACTACTATCATTAAAAGATATTTTTTAATCGACTTAATTTTTTTTTCTTGATGTCGTACAAGAGAGCATAATTCGCGTGACAAACCCAACCATCATAGGCCCGCAGGACTTCACTACCACAACGGCCATCCTTTTTCCCTAGTTATAGTTTCTTGTAGTAGTTAGGCGTGGATTTCTTTTTTCAAATTAAGATAAATTCAACCCGAAGGCAGGGAAATCCAATTCAAAAAGGTTTTTTTTTGTAAGAGCCTCTTTTTTCAAGTTGGATAAATGCATTTTCTTGTGGTGTAGATAGAAACCTTAAGGGTCATTAGCGGATTCGAAAATTGAATGTGTAAACAAAACCCAGTCCATTTTGGTCATATAATTGAGATATTGGATCGGTAATAGCTAGAAGGTTCGTATCCTGGTGTCGAAAACGGGAGAGGCAATTGAGTTATTATGCTGTTTAATATATATTTGTGAATATATTTCACAAGAAAAACAAGTGCGGTATTAATTTAGACGACGTTCCATGTTTGACGAAACAAAATATATCGGGAAATCTTGCAGCAAAATCAAGCGCGAAGTTCAAAACCGCTTGAAATGGATGGTTATTCCCAGCTGTTACCTCCAACTTGTATGTAAGTAGTGGTAACAGCTGGGATTTTTCCCCGCATCTGTTACCAGGTAGTAACTACTGGGAATAAAATTCCCAACCGTTACCTCTAACACCAATGGCACCAATTACTTTTGAGGTAACAGTTGGAAATGTTATTAGCAGCTGTTACCACAGCTAAGAAGTTGGCGGTAACAGGTGGGAATAAGCTGAAATGGAGAGTCGTTGTGGACATCTAAAGGTGCGTCCACCCTTGTATCATTTGCTCGAATCCGATTAACGTGCCGTGGCATGACTGCGTATCGCGCTGCTTGGACGCTCACTGTCGGCGCGCCGATCATGCCGCACTCGTCCGATATAAGTGTGTGATACGCGTAGCAAATGGATTTCGAGCGATCGGATCGGCGCAACGTCCAAACGCGTGATCGTGACATGCGATCATGCCACGCGACCATGATCTGATACGGGCAAATGATACAAATGTGGACGCACCTCAATGCAGGATGAAAATTAGTAAGTAAAATACTTAGAGACAGAATAGCTTAGGAAAATAGGGATTTCCGTTCAATTAAAATCAATATTCCGTTTCTGGCAGACGCTAGCTTACAAAACTGATCTAATCTAAGCTCGGACAGGACTACCGGGCCTCTTACAAGCAAAGTCAGCTGCGAAACACGGTCATTTTAAAAGGTTTGAGATACCTCGTTGAGATCCTTTTAATTATTAGTACTTTGTCATTGGCTGTACAAAACATACATTAGTACAAAACGTACAGTCACTAGCAATAATATCTGCCACGATTGAGTACACATAAATATCTGACACGACTCTATTTCTAGGGCTGTTAGGACGAGTCAAATATTTTCGCCCGCTTTGTTAGAGCATATATTGATGCTGGCAACTGTACTTGAATTAGGTACTGACAATTTGAGATTTATAAACACTGACGTGATCTTAAACTTTTCGAACTGTGGAATTCGTATCGTGTCGCGCCGTTCACTCAAGTATTGTTTAACATAAGAGCGTTAGAGACGCCAGACGCCACCATACTAACTTCGGACCAAAAATGGAGGTCATGTTCGCCGCTGACTTTACTTCGACAAGGTACTAAACATACACTTACATTAACACAAGGAAAGGAATGAGGATGCGTTGTGGGACCCTGTGGCGTTCAAATTCGATCATTAATTAAAGCTCACTTAAACAAAATTGGTCTGTGAGATAAGTACTTCGATAATGTGCCAACTTTGGTAACGCGAAGGCTTAGAGGGATGTATCACAGTGTATTTCTAATACAGTATGAATGGATCGTTAATTTTCATTTAAATATGTACTTTAGGCATTAATTTAGACTGTTACTTAAAACTGACGGCTTTTATGCCGAAAGCACATTCGTCATGCAATTAAAGGATAAAAATAAGGGCATTTTTTTTCAATCTAGAATAAATCTTTAGAAATGCACCAATTACCGCCGCTGGCGCTCCGATGATTGCTCAAGCTCGTTGTCTGTCTATCTAATCCAACATAACTTTTGAATGTTTGAACCTAAGCATGTTATATAGATAAGACTTTTAACTTCCTTAAAAAAAGTTTTTACATATCATCTCAGCGTTACATGACATACTTTATTGGACAAAGGCCTCATTGAATGATGTCCACTATGTGTCTTGCGCTACCCGCCTTCGTAGCTTTCTATTTGGGCGACCTTGAGCCTTCTTATATAATCATAGATTAATATAAAATTAATAATAATAATAAATCAAAATCGTAAGTTTACAATAACGAAGTAGGTTGTCTTCTTTTAGCTAACGGAAAGTACAGGCTTGTTGTACTGTTAGTAAAAATACACTGTGAAAGTTCGTAACTTACTCACGAAATAAAAAAAGAAACTGCTTCTATCCCATTCTTTTCTTCACTAACTGTATAAGTTTTTGTGTGCGTTAACGGAGCGGGGCTCGAGATTACTCGTACTTTCATTATACTTAAAGGGGATGGAATAATAAACAGAAAATTAGAAGTAGAAATAAAAATGGCAGCGAAGTCACATCAGGGATGTCAGAGTACATACAAACCTCGAGCTTTTTTTGGGGACCAAGTAGTTCGTATGTGGACTATTTTTTTTGCAAGTTATTTTTGAAGGAATATTTCCGTTATGTGCTGTATGTGTTTACCTCGCCTATAGGTGAGAGTGCATGAACAATTGGTTCGGTAATCACTTGTAATATCAGTGGTTAAATTCTCTGAGGTGAAAAATAGACACATGTAGCAATAAGCGTTGACCGTTCTCAGTCATAAAATTATGTTTGGTTGATTTGATTCGTTACGTTATTTTGGGAATTACGTTTCTGTTTTTATATTACTTTTAAAAACCCTCTAAGCGATTTACAATAATGATTAACTATAGTCTAAATAGTGTATTTTTCATTGTTATATTTAAGTTTTTGGAATAACATTCCATGTGGTTTAAAAACAAGATCAAACCGTATTATAAATAAGAATTAAATACTAAAAGTGACTGCGCATATTTTGTTTACACGACTAATATTCGGTAGTAATTACTATCGCATTCTTTCCCCTAAGACGTAACTAAGAGAGTTCTTTATGATAATATCTCGCCTCGAGTATTAAGTCGACTTATTGTAATAAAATTTCGGTGGATACGAGACGCAATCGTAAACCTCGTGAAACAAAGACTGACGAGTTTTCTTGCCAAGAAAAGAAGATGTTATCCGAAAAAATTGGAAAGCTTGACAAGCATCGTGACAAAATTTTAAAAATGTATTCCAAACTCTCCGATTGACTACGCCCTGACTTAGTACTGTTCGATTAAAATATCTTTAAGAGTATGGGTTTTTGTTTTCAAATAGTCAAATAGTACGCATATTTCCTTTTTTATTCAGAAACTTTGATAAATGGTTTCTAAGACCTTATCGTGAGGCTTAGCTTTGACATAAAAACGCTAGCCCTTTTAGGGTTTATGAGTAGAAAGGGTCCGGGAATCATTGCAGTGATAGTGTGACAATGCTACGTTTTCGTGGTGTTTAGAGTTTGACAAGGCGAGTAAGGTTAGTAACAATAACGTATTTTAAAATTATATTTTTAATGACTGCTTTTAATTAATGTCAAAAATCTCACTCGCATTTTTTTCTTTTCATACCCTATTAAATAAAAAATCAAATTGAAATCATACAAAAAATATGCAGCTGTCTCTAGGACTACCTCGTCTTAAGATCGGTTTGAAATATTTTTTTAATCGACTTATTTCTTGACGAGTTAAATTTTAGACCAATTCACTGATACGTATTTACTGAGTGTTTTTTATTAAAACGCAACGTAGTATCTAGTTTTGTTCCACTGATATTATTATGCCATTTCAATTCAAATTATTTATTGCTGTTCACGTTGCCTTTATGAAACTACGAAACAGCTGATCTAGTTACGAATAACAGTTTTGTCATTCAAAATAATCACGATATTAATAGCCAGCCAGGTTAACGCACACATTTTCTAGGAAAGAGTAATATTAAGTAAGCTACAGACATGACATAATGCATTGAGCAATTTTATTACAATTATATTAAGTGATTGACAAATAAAATATAACGAAGCTACGGTCGACGTTTAGAGTAGGAGAGACCGGGTAAGGTTGTTCCACGAGTCGGTTGTCACAGCGGCCATAATGGACTATGAACCGGTGTCGAAAGATAGCGAGAGTTATATCTCCCTTGTAGATAAAACTCTAGCGATATTTAGACACAGGTCGTTGAACTTATTCATTCGTTCAGTTGTCTGTTGTGCACGTCGTATGAAAACTAACCTGTGTGAGTCAACCTTACCCGGTTTACCCTGTTACACTATGTAGTTAAGTACATAGTTAAATAAGGCAAATCGTAACAATTTAATAAAAAAAATTAAGAGTTTGTGCGCCGCATTTTTTACGGCACGCCCCGAAAACGCGTGAAACCTTCTCGCGTTTTCAGTATCGCTTCTACACCTAATAAAGCGTTCATTTGGTTGGTTCCATCCACTAAAAAACGTTCGTCGCTTTTTTTCTGAGTTTGGAATTTTAATTTGTTCTACTCAGAATAACGAACTCTATCGATTCAAATAGTGTCCCATTTTTCCTGTTCTTACTACTTCTTACCGAACTTTGCCTTCCGTTTCTGTCAACGGAATTGTATTAGAAAATATTTTTGTACTCTTCGGAACATTTTTCTGTCCTATTAACATCATAAGAGCTCGTGATTTCATAAAATTCGGGATGAGTAGAAATTACATTGAAATTCCAAAAAAACCCGAAGTTTATTTTCGGAGTGTTGAAAAAACGCGGAGCAATACCTCTTAAATCTTTTAATAATTTTATATACTATATAAAACAGTAAAATTAAGTCATATTTATTTATCTATAACACGTAAACGAGAACAAATAAAGTTGTTTCCAATACACTCAAGTATCGCTGCTGCCAAAGATATTATTTTAATAATATTTTATACGATAAAACTTGATTCAAAGTGCAGATGTTAGTTTAAGTCAAAAAGGGCAAAAATACCTTATTTACAATATCATTTAAAACCTTGGGACTAGTCGAGGAATGAAATATTAAAATTTAAAAATATGTACAATATTTCCGCTATACTATAATATATAAAAAATATCATCTCCGTGCTTCTCCTAAGTAATTGCTTAACCTCACTTTATGTCACCATTAGCTTTAAGTACAAAAACTAAAGAAACTTGACTTAGAAATTAATCTACAAACTATAAAGGCAAAAAATGCATGAATATATTTTTAAAAATCTCCTTATTTGTTTAACTTTGATTTTTTAAGGCTTATACTGTTGCAAATGACCCCGACTGGTGATTTTACTACAGTTATTTGATATCTCAAGACAAAAGTGATAGAACTAAGCAATGAACGTTAAGTTTTAAAAAATATACTTTTCACATTTCGTTACAGAAACAAGTTTGAGTGTTTTATTCAACAACTCTTCCAAAACTCTTAACTATTTTTCACCTTAAAAATATGCAAAAATAGCGCGGTTTTATCACCTACAAATTCATCGTTTTAATATCGGTTTATCATGTTTGGTTAGCGAAATTTAAAATAAATTGTATCTCAAGGTCATTTGCAGCACTATAGGCCTCGCTTGGCGCGCTACGCTGGCGGCGCGGCGGCCATCTTATGGTATCACCGCGCGGCCATTTGCTTTCCTTGTTTGTCGTCGGGCTTGCTATCCTTGTCTTGTGCATCCTTGTCTTGCGTCTGGTCACGGGACTCCTGGACTGACTCTAGGGCGATATCGAACGATGTCTGTCGGCTGAAAGAAAAAAAAATAATTCTATCGTTATAATCAGAAAATATAGAATCAACGTAGGAAAGTCAATCAAGCATTAAGAATTATAATATGTCTACACTTTATAATTCTTATCGCTTCCAACTTTGTTCACAACGCAAGTTTTTCTTGCTTATTCGGAAAGCTATATAATTTTCTCCGGGATAAACTACCCGAAGTGTGGGTTTATTGACGGTCAGTGGTTTTGTTTATACATGAAAGAAAGATAAATCATTGGATGTAAAAAAATATAGTCCGAAATAAAGAATTATTATAAATCAATTATTATAACACCTATAGGTACTTTTTTTGTGGTTAAGGTTGATAGCCTCACCTGAAAATGGTATAAGATGCCTACTCACTGTGAAGTTGTATACAATATATCTGTAAAACATTTAGACATTGTGTGTATCGAAGAATTACATCAAAATAAATGTACCTATCCATGAGATAGTTTCCAGGGGCCGACAGAGACCGCCCCGACCGGGCGAGGCCTCCGCGCTTCGGTTTCTCGGCCTCCTTGATGGTCTCCGAGGACTCGCGGCGGGAGGTGCTGCCCTCGCGGCTGCGCAGGAATGGGTTCTGGGACGGACGACATAATTGCAATCTTTATTATTGTGGAACATACTTTTTAAATGGCAATAATGACAGGACGTATTTCTCTTCTTCTGATTGATAGTTATATAGCGTTAATATAAGTGAAGCTGCGTAAAGTAAACCAATCTTAAAATGAATGCCTCTCTACTGAGTTTACCCTACATTTTGATTCATATTTCATAGGTCGATTAGTGGAGGGACGTTCAGTTTAAGATTGGTTTTATTCTACACGCCTGTCTCGCAACATAAATACTAATTATGGCAAATCTCGCCAAGTAGGTAAACAGACATTTACAAAAATTTAAACATTATAATTAGAGGTAAATAATAGTTGGTCTATTCGCTAAAGAGCGGTTTCTTTCAGACAATCTCTTCTAGACACTAAAGAACTGGTTGGGTTTTTTTATTTAATGAAAATTGCATCATGATGTACAAGACCAATTTGTTAACCTGCTGAGATAACATAAAAAAAACAAGGCAGCAGCATCAAACAATATTGAATTCTAAGAAAGGTAATTTTGATCAGGAGGAAGGAGTTACATTTCTACAGCTAAATCTGTAAATTAAAGGTGCCGTTAATGTCGGTCCTTGTCAATAAGTACAACGAATGTTGTCTATGGGCCATATATCAACCCAACAAGCCTGAGAGTAAAAACTGCTGGATATATAAAAAAAAAAAAAATGACGTGCGATTGACCTCAGTATCACCTGATAGTAACTGACTACGGGGTCGAAGATGTAGCTCGCGGGGACAGTAACAGCCTATTCACTATTGCCTTAAAGTGATCTAAATTAGAATTTTCAAGAACCACACACAACAGGACCTAGTTCCATTTCTTAGCGGTTCGCATTAGAAATGATGAAGCAAATCGCTTCGTACGTATGAATGGTAAATTGACAACGTAAGGATGAAGTTGCTTCCCACGCCTGAATGTTCGAGGCTCTGGAAGTTGCTTCCAGCCGACAAAGCATCATCAATGAGTCTTAAGGCTCAATATTCTACTAAAGCCCAGGCGGCTTACTGATACTGACATCTTCTGAATTTCAAGGTACAAACGGAGAGGTTTATAATATACCTGGAAGCTGTGCTTCTTGAGCATAGTCTTGATGAGGATGAGGGTAGACAGGTTCGGGATCGATGTGACCACACGCGCCATGTCCTCCTCGGTGACCTCCACCAGCCGGCAGTTCTCCTGCTCGGAGGGCAGCGGGTCGGCGCCGTTTTGGGTCACCCAGCCGTGCTCCTGCGCACACATTGATAAATTTGCTAGAAAAAATTATACTAAATATTGCACACAACCACTACAAATCAAATCAAATCAATCAAATCACAAGTTGTTAGAATGACTGTAAATTGAAGATATGTTAAGTAAAACGGGTTATTCGAATGTTTTTTTTATATGCATGTAGGCATGTGTCTTTGTGCGCTCGTCACAGAACGACGTGTCGGATTTCAATATTTTTTAGGACAGTATAGTATTCTGTTCCTTTAACTCGTGCAACGAAATTTATCACTCAAAACAACTTACTATTCAACCAAGAGAAGATTCAGAAGACCTAAAAAGCCAGCTAATAGATAGATCCTTTATTCAAGATCTTTGCTAACATTATTTCTAAAATTGCAGCTTGCTTACCTTCACTATTAAAATACAGATATCAGAAGATATTATAAGGTACCAACGAGGTCTAGTTTAGGCAGTGTCTTCTCTGATCAGCCTTAGTGCTCCTCCCCTTCATTTCGTGCTTTTCTTAGCTCCTTAAGGTGGAACCAAAAGAAGATTCAGAAGATTCAGGAATCGTGTTAGTTGTTAGATACAGAAGAGGTTTAGTCGGTATCTTCCCTTATCAGCCTTAGTGCTCACCTTGATTTCGTGCATGGTGGCCCTGCTCGAGGGGTTTTTGTCCAGCATACGCGCGAGCAAATCCTGCAGTGGGGCGGAGAGTGTCGGGCGCGCGGGAAACACTAGCGCCTCCGTTAGCACGCGCCGCTGCAGCTCTACGCATGCGCTGCCGCACCACGGCACGCGGCCCGTTACCATCGCGAACAGAGTCACGCCAAGGGACCAGATATCTGCCGCCTGGAGAATTGAAAGTTTCATCATCATCAACATACAGCATAAAAAAGACTCCTGGAAAGGCTTGCCCCAAGGTTTCCTCAACGATTGCTCGTACTCTGTCGCATTCAACGGTTTCCTGCGATCTCAACCAAATCGTTGATGCATGTTGTGTATGTGGTTGTCATTCGAAAACATTTCTGCGCCTACCGGTAATCGGTTCTATGACCGGCAAAGAAAAATATGCCCTTTCAGGCCTACTGACCCAACCCAGTGATGACATACGGCAATGAGTTGTGGTCGCTCACAATGAACCTCAAGGAAGCTTAATTTGACTTAAAAGATAATAGCGGGCAATTTATGTTTCCCAGCGATATCGAAGTAAATATGAGAACATCCACGGGAGAACCAAAGTCATCGACAATTTAAAAGTTTTAGTTTATGTTGTTTACCGACATTTACCATATGGCTAGGCCATTGAAACTAAATACAATAATAATCAATATATCACAAGAATATTCCTTGTTCCAGCTTCTCCTCACCAGTCGCCCTGCGTTAGCGCTCTTCATAAGCCTTACCTCGCCATCATACCGGTCCGCAGGTGCACCCGCCTCTGGCGCTCTGAAGGCTGGAGTCCCCACTCCGCCCGCCAGCCGCCCTGCGTCAGCCAGTTCCCCACAAGCGCCCAGGTCAGCGACTTGGACCCTCCCGTCTCCAAGCAGTAGATTGGCGGGCTTGATGTCTCTGTGGGCAATGCGCTGGTAGTGCACTGTTGACGAAAATAGTTCTGTTAAGGTATTTATTTAATCGTATGGCGAAAGGTCAGCTGTAGGAATTTATAGTTATTTATACAGGTAACGAATCCGGTCCAGAGACTTTTCTAGCAAATTTCTGTAGAGGTTATTCGGGTGACCCCAGTAGCATCGCTTTAGACTGCTCCACAGTTTGATTTTTAAGACAACAGCCACACATCGGAGTCTCACTCCATCCCCATTTGTGCTTCAGATAGTTGTACTTGCCCTGACTTGTGCGGATTCTGCTGAGGCGGCACCAGTTTTTCCTCTGTAAAGAGACGCCCTTGGGCGGGGATGTGTTGACACCTACCTATTGTAGGATATTTATTTACTTAACGACCCAAATTTTAACCAGTTTGGTTGTTGGTATCAATTATGAACACTAATAAAACTAATTTACTTTATAGTCAAATGCTAGTGATGCATGTTTGCATAGCAGAATGCATTCCTCTCTCTCTGGTAGACGGTTATAGTGTTCTCAGAAATTAACTTCATTTATCTTGTAACTGGTTTCTTATGGATCATGAAAAGCACGTTTAAAATGTCACTTTTGCTATGCTTGATATTTAAGGCCTTTACTCACGACGTATCTTAAAGAAGTTGACGTTAAAAAACGAGACTCGTCAGCTCGTTTAAACTACTCTCGTTCTTTCCCGCGACGCTAAAAGAAAGACTGTGAAGAGAAACTGGTTATGGAGAGCGGGTTCCGGATCCAGAAACATTCGCTAATGCGAATGGACTCAACAAATCGAGACACAACAGCACAAACAAATGCTCACTTTAATGAAGGTGCTCAACCAAGGGTAGAGCTTCCTCAGGATGAAGAAATTGTAAGAAGATTGTGCAATGCTCTACCGTCAAACTGCACGAGTGATCATGGTGGCTCTGCCAAGGGCATACGTCTAAGAAAAGTTGCTAGAAGTAGTCCAGCAGTTAGAACACGAGATACAATTGTTCTTACTTAAAATCCTTATAGTACTTACAGTACTCGATGCCCAGGAGAGCGTCGCGGAAGTATTTCCTCGCCAGGTCTTCACTAAGTGGCGTGTCAGTGGGAACGTCCACCACCGGCCCTCCTTCTAGCAATTGGAATACGAGGTACAGCTGGTCTTCTTCAGGGTCATCCAGGACCTGGAATATAAGAGATTGTCATGTATTTGTGTTTAGATATTCTTATTTCCTTTTAAGAGCTATGCTCTTTGCGTTGTAGCAATCGCCAGCTATTTCTATCTTGCGCCATCTCCTTTACTTCTTGGTAAGACATTTCTTTAACCTTCTCCTGTAACTGCTTAAAGAATTTGCTTCTTGGTCTTCCTCTGCCTCGATTTCCTTTAAATTTTACTTCTATCATGTTCTTGAGATAAATTATGTCTTAGGTGTACTTATAAAAAAAGTTGTGGATATTAAATTATTAAACAATTAGCTAAATGTTCCTTATAAGATGAGGAGTGTGCAATTCTTCTCGTAAGATATCATTATCCGAAAAACAACCCTTAAGGAAGTGAAATTAAAACTTGTAATCGGGAGCGACATCTAGTCTTGTTCTAAATTAGTACCCGAAAGATGTTACGTCAATTTTATGTCACTGTTTAAGGATCTCTACGTCAAAAATAGTAAACAGATATATCCTGACAAAATGAAGGTTGGATCAAATCAATAACCATTGTTCGTCTCAATAGCATGAAATTGATATTTCCAATACCGTTTTTCCGCACTGGAGAACTAAGCTTTCTACCTTTTTTGAGTAGGGACAGAAGTTTGTAATCAAAACGAAGAAAGTTTTGATAGGTCAGCGAAGTCGAGTTCAACAGGTTACGTTTGGCGAGTTCGGAGACTTGTTGAATATTAGCCCATTTCGAATTATTTTTCTTATTGTATACTTAATTGTTTTAACATGCTATAATTTGTGAGTAATGATGATTGATTTCAACTCACAACCGGGGTCAAGGTTCGTGTGTTAGTTGGTTATAATGACTGTTGGTCTTAGATGAGAAAACTAATTGTAACTATGTGACTTCTGGCCGAAGGGTCTAATGTTTCGGCAGTTCCGGGGCAATCTGCCGAATCCTACCTGATCAGACGATGCAACGGAGCCACGGACTTGTTTTAAGTTTTTTATATGCTTTTGTTTCTTGTAGTTCACAGTGCTTTGGTTTTTACTGTAATGCTGTGTAACTTTTTGAATAATAAATAATTAAATGTGTTTTTGAAGAGTTCAAAGGAACCTAACGGAACTTTATTCCTAAGCTTCCGATGTCCATCTGTTTCTTCTAATTCTTGAACTGCAAAAGGTAAACATTTGAAATTTAAGTTCATAAAAGGATAAGTTATGCTTCGTCATGTAATTATTTCTGTGAAGTAAAAAATACATATATGTACTCGAAATATGCCAGAGCGGGGTTTGTGAAACAATGATTACCTCAACAAGCTTGACTACGTTAGGATGATCCAACTTCTTGAGGGTGGCGATTTCTCGGTAGACTCGTTGCAGGGGATCTGGTGGCGGGCCAGGCCCTGGTCTTCGGGGAGGCGCGCGCCCGAAGAGGCCCGCGCGCCGCATCAGCTTACGTTTCGAGAGGATCTTCATGGCCTGGAAATATTTAGTAATGTAAAAAAACCTGTTATTTTAAACAAGCAATCCTAATCCTTATCCTTACTATATTATAAACGTAAAAGTATGTATGTACGTTCCACTTAATCTCAAAAACTACTGGACGATTTTTTATGAAACTTTCCAGTTATGTACTATCATATATATATCAGAATAGGACATAGGCTAATGTATATATCAGAATAGGACAGGCTATAATGTATGTCAAATTTCATCCCTTTCAGGGACGAAAAAGGGGGTGAAAATTTGTATGAAGAGTAAATATTTTTTACGCTAGGAACTTGAAATCTTGGTAATATGCTTCACATTAAAATTAGTAACATATCGAGTTTGGGGGAAAGACATTAGCTACTTTTTATCCTGGAAAAATACCTTTATTCGCGATAAACGAATCTAAGGCAGACGAAGTCGTGGGCGGCTGCTAGTAATATTTAAAATGGGAAAGTGTGTTTATTGGTTTGTGTTTTTTTCATGCCATAACAAGACCACGAATGGATTAGATTTAGGTATATACGTATAGGTAGGGGACGAGGTATAGGCAGGTGAGACCGGGTAAGTTATCTCACGGGTCGGTTGTCACAGCGGCCATAATGAACTGTGAACCCGTGTCGAAAAATCGCGAGAACTATATTTCCCTCCTAGATAAAGCTCTCGCGATCTTTCGAGAGCTGTCGATAAACTTATCCATTCCGTTTTCTGTTATGGTCGTCGTGTGACAACCAACCCGTGCGACAACCTTACGCGGTCTACCCTACTTTTCATTGCTACAACGTGGCAATTAAAGCCACTCATACTTACGTAATGTGTATCGTCTTCTTCACTGTAAGCTAGCTTCACGATACCGTACGACCCCTGTAGCAAAAAAGTTAGGTTAGGTTAGTGTTTTAGTGGTTACTAAAGTCAGGTCCTTTTGCGCATTATTCAAAATGGCATAAACGGAATTCTCATAGTTTAGTCATGAGTCCGTCCGTCCGTATTTACTCAAGAACTACAAGATGTATATTGATGAAATGTTGAGTAAAGGTTTCATGTATAATTTCAACAAATATCAATGTATGGCATATATTTCGACAGTTCTACTAAAAAACATGTTGGGTTTTCTAAAAAAAATTGACTAAGTAAATATTTCCGGAACTAATCTATTTTCTAAACCAAAAAATATTAAAAAAAATTCACTGCTTAATGAATTCTTTCAACGAAAATTATGTTTAACCTGATCGTATATACCGTTTTGGAGTTCTTGCCAAAAAACTGCAATGAGAGCAAAAGGACGTGTAGATACGCTCTTTTGCTAGAGTGCACTTTTTCATTTCGTATTTTTTTTCATCTTTAGTCATTTTTTTTATGAACGGCTGCGGAATCCTACGCTGAGCATGGTCCGACACACTCTAGGCCGTTTTTTAGTAACTTTAACTTATATTACATTCATTTTGAAAAAAAACATGCGAACTCGAGCAGGCCTGCTGCAGTTGTTGGAGTTGCTTAATCGGGAAACATTCATAAAAAAAATCCTGATGAATAGACAACCTCCTCCTTTTTGTAAGTCGGTTAAAAATGGCCGTAGCTACTAAATCCAGTGTTAGCAGAGCCCTGCTTCTATGCAAAAGTACGCGGTGTGGGGTCTTTTTATATTGGTTTGAGATATGGACACAAAAAAAAAATTACAGATTTATTTCGTAGGTTCTGCTATATAAGAGGTACCTTCATACCTCAAGTTCTAGGACAACTGGAAGTACCCTATAGGTTCCATGGACTGCAAACCTTTATTAATGACTGTGTTTTTGGATTGCGTTCACTTCGATCTAGATTTTTACACTTTCAACTGGACCATAGACACAAAAAAAATTGATGTTATTGTATTTGATGATAATTTCAACTTGATATCTCCACGCGTTCCTGAGAAAAAGGGTCTTGACAGACGGACAACAAAGTGGTAAATAAGGGTCCCGTTTTTTCTTTTTGAGGTACGAAACCCTAAATATCAGTCAATCCATTACATCTTCTGTAAGATTCACCCTTTGCGAAACCTGGAGCAGAACAGAGACGTAATTGATTTAATTCTAATTCAATTGACTACGGGTCTTGGTCAAATGTACTATTGTCTGCAATTTCCGCTCAAAAATAGTTTTGACCTAGGCCTATAGTCAAAAAAACTCTTGATTAGATTTCCTAGTCAAAACTAGTTTTGACCAAACGTATCAAAACATTTTATTTTATATTTGAAAGGAGTAACTAACCTAACCTGACCATATTTTTGGTCAAACGCGTAATTTTAAGTACCATTATTGGTCAACAGTAGTTTTAACAACCAGTCTTGGAAAAAAGTAATTTTGTTCGATCCAGTCAAAATCTGTAATAACCAATATTTTCAAGTCAGAAGTATTTTTAACTAAGCGCTTTAGTCAAAAATACTTTTGACTGTCTTTAATAGTCAAAAGTACTTTTAACCAGGAAAGAGTGTTGACGGTGACAAATCTATAGAATAGAAGATAGTTTTATAAAAAAAGTATAGCTGTACAAGTTCTTTCGTGACACATCCATGGGAGACAGCGGGGGTGGCTATGAGGTGTGCGCGCGGCTGAGCCCCAGAGCCCCAGCTGTCTTCCCCCCCCCCCCCCCCCCCGTCGCCAACAGACCTTGGGAGTGTCACGAAATAACTGGTCAAGCTAGCCATGGCGAGCGACCAGAAAGCACAAGGGTACCCTGCGAGTCGCTCACCAATTCTGCCGACGAAATCAAATTTAGCCTTGGCAATTTCTCGTTTACTGGCCCTCGAAGCAGCATTTAATTTGCGTTTCACATCAGATATGTTAAGATCCTTATTGGTACGGGCCATGGTCCAAGCCTCATACAAATCTTACCTTAGAAGTCTGGCTTCCTTGCAGGGCCGATTAAACCAGGGCCGTTTTTTGGCTCCCGCAGCTACTAGTGCAGTGGGAATAAAGCATTCCATACCCACCAGGATTGCCTCAGCGACACTAGCCGCGCACGAGATGGTTCGGGCCGCGGGTATGGTACACTTGTCCGGATAAGACAGTGATCGGATGAACCCAGTGGTGCAACCACTGAGATCGTATATCCGTCCGGACGTGTGGTCAGCAGAAGGTCCAGTAAAGAGCTTGTATGGTCCTCAATATCAGGTATTCTCGTCGGAGAATGTACCAGTTGGGAGAATCCATAAGCCAGAGCAAATTCGTCTCCAATCAAAGGGTGAATAAATAAGTTTATAATGCCTAAATTAAACTAGTTTTCAGTTTTTCTGTATGTTTTTGTAGTTGCCAATGCCTTGGTGTTTGCTGTAATGCTGTGTAACTTTTTGAATAAAAGAAAAAATCATCCATGAGTTCTGAGACCCTGCGTGACTTGCGGGGGGCACTCATGGGGGGCTCCCCGCGCCCCACGGTACTTGTCTGTCCGATAGGTTTCAGCTCGACGTCTGCGCGAGTGAGACTCTTTGCGACTCGCGGGGTCGGGAGGTGCCCTCAGTGCTACACTCTGCTCACCTGTCCGATAGGTTCCAGCAGGCGGTACTGGTTGAGCTGTACGTAGCCCGGCGCCTGCGCGAGCGAGACCCTGCGCGATTCGCGGGGGGCTCTCCGCGGGCGGGGGGAGCCTCCTGCGCCACACTCTGCACTCTTAGCTGCGTGCGAGCGAAGCAAGTTCGCGCGGTCGCCCGTCGCAGGGTACGTTGATAGCCTGCGAACATAAAAATAGATAGAAAAAAAACCAACCAAATTGAGAACCACCTCCTTTTTAGACAGTCGGTTAAAAATGGTTAAACAGTCACAATAATCATATAACTAAGGCTGGTGTTGGCTCACTCTAACACGATTCTTTGAGCTGACTGAATTTCAAAGGCCACTAAAGCCGGCCCAGACATATTAAAAAAAAAGTGTCATGATAAAGTGTGGACGTGAAAAAAACTGGTCATACATGATACATGACCTGGTACACTTTTTTTATTAACTGCTAACTATGAAACAGCTCTTTCAACTTCGTTCGCGGAGGAGAAAAAGTCATAACCCGTCGTTTTTTTCTTCAGCGTAGCCGGGTAAAAAGTATCCTATAACCATCTGGAGATACCCAGCTACCCGTGTACCAAAAATTGTGGAAATCTGGTTAGCCGATTTTGCGTGATGAAGCCACAACGACACATACAAACATACATAAAATAAAAATATTTTTTTTTGTTTTAATGACCTCAAATAGTCCATAACAATCATTTTTTCGAAAATATCTTCAATACAAAGACATTTCATTTTTACAACTTTATAATAGTATAGAATAGATTAGCCCGTTGAAATGTCCCGCTGTTAAGCAAAGGCCTCCCTTCTTTTCGCGCATACTCCTGCCAGCGCTTGCAAAATTTGTCAAAATCGTCCCTCCATCACCTTTTCTGTCTGCCTCGGCCCCGGTAGCCATTTTGGGACTAAGGCAACTACGGAATGGTTTAGGCGAAAATTTATGAAAATCCTACATATTTCATAATACCTACAGAAGTCACATTCCATCCCGAACTCATAACTTTATCGCACAAAATGATCAGGTATTAAAGAAACTTACGGTATAAAATGTCTATAAATCTTTTATCCCCAATAATACCTCAAATATCCTCAATCCGAGCGAAGCCTGACCCTTCGGTAAACTAAGGGGTAGTTATCAAAACGGGTTCACCTGTCAGCCGCTGTTTTATGGCACAGTTAACAAGGGGCAGGGGTCAGGGGGCAGGGGAAAGGCAGGAGACAGTTCTGAGCCTGAGGGACAGGCTGCCAATAACATGAAGGCTCCGCGTAGGGTTGGCACTTTGATGAGTTTATTTTGATTTTTTGTTAATGTATGTTTAGAGTAACAATTATGATGAATTCGATATACAACACACAACAGTTAGGAGCCTATAATTGGGGCATGGAATCCGTAAACGCTTCGCTGGACGAATAGTTGAAACGTCAACCGTAAATCAAAAGGTACAAGGTTCGATTCTTGGTGTAGACCACGGGTGAGCGCCAATTGTGATTTCAATATAACATCTAAATGCGTCAATGGCTGAATGGGTTTCAGTCACTTTTGGTACACGGGTAACTAAGCATCCACTTTATAGGACACTTTTTAATCGAGTGTGTTAAAGCAAAAAAAAAGGGTTATGAGTTAAGACTTTTTTCTCCGCTGCAAATGAAATGGCGTCCATGCAACTCCCCGCCTTTTAGTTTATATCTAGAATATTCATTCTTGGAGACTTACGCATAGAGTTTATACTTAAAAAGATATATTGTACTTAAGATAGGCTGGTTACTAACATTGTAAAAGATAAGAGTTATTTAGAAAATGACTGACTGTTAAGTTTAATTCCGCTTTCTTCTCAACAGTGATCGCCTCTTGGGAAATGCCATAGAGAGTCACACTAGTAAAAGTGCCCTTGCTATCTACTTACAGAATAAAAAACCTTTTTTTTAGCTGCTTGTTTTTTAGTTGTGTCAACCCTATTAAGGGGCGCCCGGCCCGCATGATTCGCATAACAGGATAATAATTGTTGATCATCTGCGGAAACTCCACAATAGGTAATAAATAACTCATGGTTTACTTTGCTTATTAGAAGCAACCCTAGCGGAATAATGGCTACATTGAGTGGTAATTGAAATAGGCATATTCACAGGGTATGAAAATGAAAATTCTAATTAGTACGTCAGTTAAATAATAAAAAAATATTGGACTCTTATTTTTTGATTTTTTAAATGATAATAAAATAATCAGATGAATCGCATTAGTTTAGGAGTGGGGGCTCGTAACATTTTGACTAAATGTATCTATCGCCTTTATTTTTTGGTTAAGTAAGTAAAAAAAAGGAAAAATACTTCTCCTATATTTTTAATTAGTCTACATGACGGACTTATTATTAAAATTTAGTCATAAACCCTATTACTCATTTACTTTGACTAGAAACAGGTTATTTTCTATTTCATTATTTTTTTCAATCTTTTATAAGACTCATTACTCGTAGTATATCACAAATAAGAGGGCACCAAGCGGGCATATCAGTAATAATAGCAAAATAAAACCAATAGGGAATATGCATGAATCTTTATTTTTGCTTTATTAAAAGCTCATTAATGTATAATATTTTCTTCTGTTTCCGCGATTATTACTCATTGAAATAAAACAATTTAACGGATTATATCAAATATATTATCTCATTTGAGTTCTCGACGTTTCGGAAGCTTTTCAGCTCTCCATGGTCACGGGTTGATATTCTCTATATCTCATTCATTCTCATTCATGTAATTAAAAAAACAGTAGATTTTTTTCGAATAACTATAAAAATTTCAAAAATATAAACCATCAAATATTTCATCTACTTCTCTATCATCTACTTATATATAAAACAGAATTGAATATGGAGTTTTACGTTTATGGCCGGAGTGCACTATGACCTAACAGTTCATGTCGGACCTCTGTGTCAAATCGCTGTCTAATTAGTAATTTAAAATACCTATATCATGCGGCAGATTTTAATTTATATTTCACTTTTTGAAATCGTTTTTACGGTATTGTGATATAATGTTAAGAGAAGTGATAAACAAATGTTATCCATTTACCCTATTGATGTTAAATGTATGTTGCGACATAAGTTTACACAAAACAAAAATGTTCATTTTGTATGAAAAAATTACAAATTACAATACCATTAAGTTTCTTAGAGGTGAGTATTTTATAATATATTCCCGATAGTATAAGGTATACGGGTGAATTTCAACAATCTGGAAATTTGCCTAATTTTGGTGGATTTTTTTATTTTTGCTGTTTAAGTCTAAATTGTGTATCAATAATACGTAACTAGTCGTAATGAGTATTTTGTAGTAATGGCCTTTCATTATACTTATTAGTTTTAGAGATATTCTGATTTTAGTTATTTGATTGCCACCAAAATTGCTTGTTCCCACCAAAATTAGGTTTATTGTCTACCAGAATTACACATATACACCAAAATTAGATTTTAGTGCTAATTCAAGTTTAAAATATGTTATTTAAATAAAACAATTTTAACGGATTATATCGCGTATATTATCTCATTTGAGTTCCCAACGTTTCGGAAGCTTTTCAGCTTTCGGTGTTCACGGGTTGACTCAGAAACGATATATTTTTCTCAGTCAAGCACGTAGTGAAGGCCATCCAATCACTGAATAATGGTAAAGCCCCAGGTGTGGACCTCATCACAGCGGAAATGCTGAAAGCTGACATCCCCACCGCCGCGAACGCAGTGACGCCCCTTTTGAGGAACATCTAGTTAGCCGAAGAGTTGCCCGACGATTAGAGCAAGGGCCTTCTCATTACCGTACCCAAGAAAGGAGACCTCAGTGAATGTGGCAATTGGAGAGGCATCACCTTGCTCTCGATTCCGTCTAAGGTGCTCTACAGGATCATCCTGGACAGACTGTCGGGGGCCATTGAAACTCTTCTCCGCAAAGAGCAGGCAGGTTTTCGACCCAACCGATCGTGCACGGACCAGATAAACACCTTGCGCATAATCTTCGAACAGGCATCAGTATGGCAGAGGGAAATGTACTTCACCTTTGTGGACTTAGAAAAAGCCTTTGACACGCTGAGATGGAGCTGTATCTGGGATCGGCTACGTAAAATTGGAGTCCCCGTCAATAAAAGAATCAATAGAAGATCTCTAATATGATTCAGGCCATCTACGGGAAGTATTCTTGTAGAGTGACTCACGACGGCCACGTCTCGGAGGACATACCGGTCGCTGCGGGTGTACGCCAGGGGTGTCTTCTTTCACCTCTTCTCTTCCTTGTCGTCCTGGATGGCATCATGCATAACACCACCAACAGCAAGCGCCGTGGCATAGAGTGGGGACTGCCCAACGTGTTGGAAGATTTGGACTATGCCGATGACCTATGCCTATTGAACCACACACGCGCCGACATGGAAGCCAAACTGGACGACCTACGGCGAAAGGCTTTGGAGACGGGACTTAAAATTAACATCTCGCGCCAGCTCCAAGTCTTTGTCAACCGCTGACTTCGCCGCATTCTCGGTGTATACTGGCCAACTAAAATCTCCAACGGAATCTATGGGAACGCTGTGGTGAGACCTCGATCGACCAGCAGATCAAACGCCGCAAGTGGAACTGGATCGGCCACACGCTCCGAAGGGACTCCGATCACATACCGAGGCAAACCCTAGACTAGAATCCCCAAAGATAGCGGAAACGTGGTCGCCCTAAGCAATCCTGGCGGCGGACGATCACTGCAGGAGCGAAGGCGATAGGAATGACCTGGAGCGAAGTGAAACGTGAAGCTCAAGACCGTTCGGGATGGCGACGTACTGTGGACGCCCTCTGCCCCATCCAGGGGACATAGGACATTAAGTCAAGACATGCAAAGTATATGGCTACAAATGACAAAGTGGTATGGCATTAACAATTCTGGTGGCATCAAGCAATTTTGGTGGGTTTCAAATTACCACCAAAACCACCAAAATTAGAAAAAGTGCATGAAATAATATGTAAAAAAAAAACCTTATTATTCACTTCCAATTCGATTTTATAATTTAAAAAGGAAACTGTTAACACGCCTTAAATATAATTCACATAAAAACAATTATTACTATGTCATTAGTTACATACACCACCAAAATTGCCCAAAATTAGATACTTACGTATGTGGTGGACAGTTCCAGCAAGGTATGACACGTGCGTCATCACTCAGTGCAGAAGCGGAACTAAATGAACCGGTTAAGAATGTTTTTTGGTCTGAATTGCGTTTCGTTTGACCATAAAAAACATTTTAAATATTTACCACCAAAATTGACTATTTCACCCGGACAACTTTAAATGCCTAGTTTTGAGTATCAAATCATCTACTAATCTTTACTTATATTATCTTATAAGCTACTTAATCTCATGAAGAACAAAAGTAAATGAAATTCAAGTTAAATTCATGGATGTTATGGTTCTACCATAGACATTATTCAAGATCAACGGATAACGGACGCCACACCAAAATTATCATTTCGAGGAAAAAAAATGTTTTATATATAATATTTTCTTCTGTTTCCGCGATTATTACTCATTGAAATGGACTCCCGAGACCATGGAAAGCTTCCGAAACGTCGGGAACTAAAATGAGATAATATACGCGATATAATCCGTTAAATTGTTTTATTTCAATGTTTTATATACATAAGCAACTTTTATAACAGTTTGCGGTCTGGCTTAAAATAATAATTAGTGTTAGGTTCTCGGAAGAAAAATTTAAATTGTATAACAATTATATAGTCCACACTACAAATATCAGCTCTGCCGCAAAATTTTCTTGTTGAGATAATCACCCATACCCGAGTAAGACCAGGTCAAAGGTAAGATCGGATGAAAGCAATTTCCAGCCAAACGGCAGATATTTTTTCATAATTGGCAACATAGTGTCCGTAAGGCGGATTGATCCGGGTATACCTTGCGTGATTTGAACTCAGAATCTATAAATATTTTGTTTTTATATCGAATTATCGTATGTATAGGTACCCACAACATCGTTCGCGGAGGAGAAAAGTCATAATCCCTCTTTTTAGGGTTCCGTATTTTTAGTGCAATTGGGTAAAAAATAGATGCATACTTGCATACAGTTGACAAAATTAACCTTCCTTTTCACGTAGTCGGTTAATAGTGAAAAAGCGTCATAGCGCCTACGTCGTAGCATCCACTGCACCCGTAGCACCCCTTTCGTAGCTCGTTATTCGTAGCGTATTTTTAGAATTTACCACAATAGCTATTAATATTTTAAAGGTAACTTCCCAAGTCATAAACTTTTAATTGGACGCGTTATTTTTGCTTCTTAATTGTAATCATACATCGATGGATATCGTTTCTCAGCTATACTATTATAAAGTTGTAAAAATAAAATGTCTGTACATCGAAGTTATTTTCAAAAAAATGATTGTAACATACTATTTAGATGTCACTGATTCTAAAAACATTTTTTTGGATTTTTTGTATGATTGTATCTGTCGTTGAGGCTTCATCACGGCAAATCGGCTAAACTGATTTCAACTATTTTTGGTACACTGTATGCTGAAGAAAAAAAGAGGGGATAAGACTGTTTGTCCTCCGTGAATGAAGATGATCTTCTAGATTATAATATTATTTCCTTATGAAATTAAATCAAAACATTTTCAATATTTCTGCAAAGATCAAGGTGTAAAATTCATTTGCCTTGTTAATTTAGAACTTCATGAATGTTAAACTGTACGCAACTGTTTTTATCGATTAACTGTTCTGTATCGAGTTCGTAATTACCTAACTGTGGATATACGAGTAAAACTATGCGACTCTCTAATTCTCTCTAAACTTAATTACGCTGATACAGTGTTTGGTACTTGTTTGCTATCACGCTCTAAAAAGTTGATACAGCGCTTACAGAATGCATGTGCAAGGTTCTGTTTTCCAATTCCACCCCGAGCCCACGTTACTCCCTTTTTTAACAAAGGTAAGCTTCTCAAGATGGTTCCTCGTCGAACAATGCATCTTGCCACGCTCTTATTCGGTATAATTAATTATAAAGAGCCGTCGTACCTTTTCCAGAAACTACGATTCACCAAGCCTCAAGCCAGACGTGTACCTCGTCTGATCTGTCCTCGACACGGAAGCGCGTCTTTTCGTGGCAGTTTTAGTTATTCTGCCACGAAATGTTGGAACAACATCCCACCCCCAATCCAAAACGCTTCCTCGGTTTTTGTATTTAAAAAACGTTTAAAAAAACTATTTGTTAGACCAACAAATCAATCCAACATAGCATTTTTGTGTCCCAGGGTAGATAAGAATGAACCATAGGTTATGATTAACATTAATTTGCTTCTATTTAAATTTGTTATCATTATAAGAGCAACTAAGCAGAGTACGTATTGTGTAAATTGAAGTTGTTAAGTTTATTTTGTTAAATGTGAATCCACGTAATACCAGCGTCAAATCACTCTTAGTGGTTTGGCATTTTGCTGAGTGGACTCCTTTTTCGCAAAACGCATTTTTTTCCTCTCTTGTATGTCATGTATATTGTCGCTGCGAAAAACTTTTCTTTCTTTCTTTTCTTTCTTTATAAAAAAAAGTTTAGTGATAACTTCGTCAGCAGAGGAGGAATAAATAATAAACTTTATTTTTTCTTAAGCGCAGGTGGATAAAAAGTATCCTATAACCATCTGTCGCAGCTACCCGTGTACCAATAATAGTTTCAATCCATTTAGCCGATTTGTCGCTATAAAGCCACAACGACACATATAAACATACAAAAAAAAGCGGCCAAGTGCGAGTCAGACTCGCCCATGAAGGGTTTCGCAGCCGTTTATACAAAAAAAGTGTATGAGGTTCTACTGATATAATATTTAATGTCTCAGGTGTCGAATCTTTTGCCGTGATATTCTTTTTTGTTCTCCTAAGTGTTACATTGGATGTCGGCATAATCTGTTTGTTCAACTTGTAGGAAGAGCTAACTTTCCTTAGACATGCCTTACATTGCCACTTCTCTTTTTTTTGAGGTTCCATTAGACCTTCTCTGGGTAACCTTCGCAGTCAAAATGATACGTCATCCTGCATCCCGCACATAAAGCGCTATTCCTTGGGTCAGTAGTTTGTTTACATTTATGACAGTAAATCCCCGTAGTCTTACCACAGTTTCCATTTCTTGACGTAGATTTAGTACATATTGGTGTTACTGGCGCCATCTTACGGTATTAAATGGGATATCAGGTCCGTTCAACTCAGCAGCAATAGTCGCGCGCGCATAGCATGCGTACGGGTCTGGGTATTATAAAAGTTCACCGTCAAGCCACTAGATGGCGCTGTAATGTATGACCACTTGAGAGTATTTCCGTATTTGCTACAGATGTCGCTAGTATCGCACTGTAGCAGGAATGATTCAGCTGTTTATCAACACATTCAAATGCACTTACTGATTTTGATAAGCGTTTCTAACGTTTCTTGGAGGCAAGATTCACCTGTCGCTCACTGATTGTTGTTAGGTCATTTGTGTTGTTCTTCTATTGTTAAGCACACTTCACTCTTGCACAATATACACAATTTTGCTTGAAATAGTCACTAAGGATCTTGCGTTGGAAATATGTCCCTAGTTCCTACAAATGAGCTTTTTTTCCATCGCCTTCACTTAACACACGTATTTTCACTGTGTCTTAGATATTAGTCGTGTCCTTTCACATAATCATTGCAATAAACTATTTTTAAGACTGTCTTATATGCGGAGACGATGTTTACCGTGGCAGTGGCGCCATCTCTCTCAATATGAAAGAATCATAAAAGCTTTCATCAAAAACGAAACTGCGTTAAAACCTCGTTTATTTAAATTTTACAAGCTAACACAATAACACCGATATTATACTGTACAAAACAATTTTCGTAGCACGTAATACAGTTATTTTCAAAGCATGAAACGAGAGAAATTTACAAAACAGATCATACGTCACTTTAAAATCTCCATTTTGGTGATTAAATTCGTTTTCTTTCAGGGTTCAGTACGAAATAATAATGATCTTTAGTCTGACTCTACGGCATTTCCCAAGAAGAGACCAGTGTTGAGAAGAAAGCCGAAACAAATTCAACAGTCAGTAATTTTTGACTAATAAAAACAGTCAAAAGTGGTTTTAACTACAGCGCTTGGTTAAAAGTAGTTCTGACCTGAATATTTTGGTTATTATAGATTTAGATTGTTAAATATCGTTCAAAATTACTTTTGCCCAAGAATCATAGTTAAAACTACTTTTTACCAATAATGGCAGTTAAAATTACTTTTGAGCAAAAATGTGGTTAGGTTATCTGAGGTTAGTTACTCCTGCCAAATATAAAATAAAATATTTTGACCGATACGTTTGGACTACAGGCCTTGGTCAAATTTAGTTTCGGAGGAAATTTCAGTCAATAGTACTTTTGATCAAGGCCTGTAGTCAAAAGCACTTATGACAAATTTTGCTTTTTGTAACTAGTTTTAACTGGGACAGAGTCTTGGTAGTAACAGATACATTATTCGCTTCGCAGTCCAAGGAATGCGAAGCATCCGCCTCAAACACCTCATTTCTAACGCATCAATCGATAGCCTGTCGTTAGCGCAGATGGCCCAAGATTCTGAGCCATATAAGAAAATAAAGAAGAACAGCATCATAATAGTAGATTGTTTGACAAGGGGCTAAGATAAGTCATTATGACACGAAGTGATTATTTGGACGATCTCACAAAGTGAGCGAGGACAAATATGTCTGTGTCATAATGGCGTTTAGCCACGTGTTTAGCACTCTGCTTTACACATCGATAGCGAGAAAATAAAAAAAAGACTTAACATTAAAATTGTATATTTCATGAGAAACTAAAATTATAGTTTGAGCAATTCTATCAGTAAGTATGGCCAATTTGATCAGGTTGGTTTGCTTGTTTTTAATTAAATCCCAACTGCTACCAAGTGAATTTGCAGTTCGTCCAGATGTTTGGACTAGCTGCGTATTGGACCAAACGCTTACTGGACAAACCGCGACTTGGACGAACTGCATGTACGACGAACGGCTAAGAAATCTTTGTAAGGAGTATGTAGCTGGCCGCAAGTTTTTCAGTGTCATAGAAATTTTTATGGGATCATATGGCTTTCTTTTAAACCCTAGGGTCTAAATGTACAATTTTAGTCTCGCTTCGCGAAGCTAATATGACGTACTTTTTGAGCTGGAGAAGTGAAAACTCTTTTTTACTGTTTGGGGACAATTGTTCAGATCTGTCTGCTTGTTTGCCCCCTATAACATGAAAAATACGTAGTGTTTGGTAGGATTTCAGTACAGCATAGTCAACCATTAGGCTAAACAGAGAAATTATTGGTGCGGGATGTCGGTATCAGACTTGTACAAAATAATAATTACAAGGGCGAGACACCCAAGTTACATAGTATCCAAACTATACATAATACATAATATATATAAACATGATACATATATAAATAGATATATATATATATACATACATATAGGTACCTGCTTCTAAACTACTATGAAGACTCTTAATTTTGAAGATTTCCCAAGAGATGCTTGCGCAACTTACACTTGAAGGAGAATTTACTCTGAGCTTGTCGTATACTGAGGGGAAGGGCGTTCCAGAGACTAATTGCCTGTACGGTGAAGGAGTTGGACATGGTACCAGAGCGATGAGGAGGAATGGAGAGTTTGAGTGTACGGGAGGAACGGAGCTCACAGCCCGGGCGGGCCGTGACAAACTGAAACCTAGAACGTAGATAATCGGGTGCAGCTGGATCATATAATATGGTGAAAAGCGTACATAGAATTTTAAGAGTCCTGCGCTCTCTAATAGGAAGCCGCTTAAGCTGTTTTTCTGGTGTATTTTATACTCTTAATTTATTATTTGGCGGATTTAAATACTGACTACTGTTATACGAGTAGTCAAGCGGTTTTTATAGGGATTTTCCTAAAATTTGTAATATTTAAACAGAGTATCCGAGGTGCGTGTTGAACAGCGGCCTCGATGGATTACTACTACCTAAATGGACGTCCAACTAACCGGCTTAAACCGAAGCCTTGGGCAGATTTTATAATGAAATCACTCTATTTGGCTAAGGCTTGCCGGGTTTGAAGTGTATTAAAATTTCATAATAGGTACATTTATTATTTAGGTTCCGCTCAGCTTTTTGTGTTTTATAATTATACCGAGTACATTTTTGCTATACTGTAACCAATATCCACGCAATTTGGGCTACGCGGCAAATGTGACAATGAAAAATCTCGACTGCTAAGGGTTTATCCAGAAATCAGGCGAGGATTTTCAGACCACATTTAGAGAGTCCCCCCCCACTTTGATCCAAAAAAATCTGACACGTGATTTTAAAAACTTCAATAGCTCGTTATAAATATTTCGAATGATGTAGGATACTGATTAAAAAAAAGCAATTTCACTTTAACTTAACTACTACCTGTAACACGGTTATAAGGAAAAAAATTAATAGTTTCAAAAACTATTTGCTACTAAAATTGTGAATATCTTGGAAACTAATAATGACCTTTTTTGTTGCAAAGAGTTGTACTTTAACCCCTTAAAAGGAATGTACTCAATAACCAATCACCCTGAAGATTAAAAAAATAATTGCTTGTTTCGTTAAAAATGCGCAGACCCTTATAATCCAACAATAGGGCCATGAATAAACAATAGAGGGAATTAATGGACTACCTCTCTTTGTTAATAAATTATTAGAAGGCCGAGAGCAATCAAAATTAAGCTCCACTTATAAATTGACAACTACAAGATGCCCGCCATTTCGTCAGTGTAGGAGAAAAGAAAGCGTCAAGCGCGAGCGGACTCGCGCACCGAGGGTTCCGTACAAAAGAAACGCTACATGCGGCCGTATCTATGAAAATTCAGTGGTAGCAGAGCCCTACTCCTAAGCAAAATGTACGCGGTGTTTGATCATTTTATATTAGTTACTGTGACAGACAGACAGACATAAAATTAATTTGTAATACTAAGTGTGAAATTTGTCCTACTGTAATTCTCTACGTTTAAGTTTCATGGCACTTTGGATGATTCTGTAAAGTCATGTAAACAATTGTAAAATAAATAAATAAAATTATACTGTTTTTAGTATTTATTGTTTTAGCGACAACAGTAAAACATCATCTGTGAAAATTTCAACTGTCTAGCTATTATGGTTCGAAAATCCAGTGTTAGCCCTACTCCTAAGCAAAATGTACGCGGTGTTCGATCATTTCATATTGGTTACTGTCACAGACAGACAAGCGTAAATTTATACTGTTTGTAGTATTTGTTGTTACAGCCTCAACAGAAATACATCATCTGTGATGTGATACAGCCTGATGAGAGACAGACAGACAGACAGACGGACAGCGGAGTCTTAGTAATAGGTCCCGTTTTACCCTTTGGGTGCGGAACCCTAATTATAATCCATTTTTTTCTTAAGTGCAGTCGGATGAAAGTATCCCATGAACATCTGTAGATGACCAGCTACCCGTGTACTAAAAATAATTGAAATCGTATCGGAAATGAGCTGTTTTGGCGTGATGAAGCCACAGCGACACATACAAAGATACAAAAAAATGATTCTGTGACTTTTAGCCAGTATGCACTTTCCCCTACCCAAGCGACATGATTATTCAAGCTCCGTTTTAAATATAGCTTCTGCAACTTAGTAAAGAATTTCTAAACGAAACGGCTGAATGAACTAGTAAACTGCATTTAGCATTTAACCGGACTCGGCAAATTAAGAAGTGAGGCTTTTCAAACAGCCGGGAGACATTTGCATTGTCCCCATTTAAATCAGAACTTTAACATCAAAGTATTTTCACTTCTCCTGCTCAAAAAGTACGCTATATTAGCTTCGCGAAGTGAGACTAAAATAGTACATTTAGCCCCTAGGGTTTAAAAGAAAGCCATATAATCCCATACAAATTTCTATGATACTGCAAAAAAAAACTTGCGGCCAGCTACATACTCCTTACGAATAACTAAAAACAAATAAATATATTTAATTTCAGTTCATTTCATTTCATAAACCAACCTGATCAGATTGGATTTAGTTTTTCATTAAATATACAATTTTAATGTTAAGTCTTTTTTCTTTTCTCGTAGTCGAAGTGAAAAGCAGAGTGTTTAACACGTGGGTAGAAGCCATTATGACACTCAGACATATTCTATCACTTCGTATCATAATGGCTTATTTTAGCCCCTTGTCAAACAATCTATTATCACAGGCTATTAATCAAACAAAGAAAAACACAATTGCTTTCGCACGCGGTCACACCAGGACTCGAACCCGGTACCTCTCGATTACGCGTCGAGCGTGTCAACCGCGTAATAGAATAAAATATAAATAAATAAATATTACGGGACAATTTTACACAAATCGAGCCCCATGGTAAGCTCAATAAGGCTTGTGTTATGGGTACTAGACGACGATATATTTAATAGATATAGTACTTATATACATAGAAAACATCCAAGACTCAGGAACAAATATTTATGCTCATCACACAAATATTTGCCCTTACCGGGATTTGAACCCAGGACCTCAGCTTCGCAGGCAACGTTACTCCCACTGAGCCAAACCGGTCGTCAAAAAAGGAGGAAGGTTTCGAGTCTTGGTGACTGTGACTTGTATCTATGTCAAAACATTAATGCAATGTTACGATTTATTTATTATTGGCTGTTTACGAATTTATTGTTACTCCAATATGTTTGTATGTACAATTTTGTTTATTTTTACCTAGCCTGTATTTTTGTCCCACTGCTGGACAAAAGCCTCTGCCTCGGATCTCCACAGATCCCTGTTTGATGCCTGTTCCGGCCAATTATTGAGGAATGCGTCTAGTTCATCCCGCCATCTTCGTCTGAGCCTGCCCCGTCTGCGTCGATCATCTTTAGGCACCCACTTAGTGGCTAGGAATTAAACTTGCCAGCGCAGTGCTCGCTGGTGGAGAGGTTGACACATTGGACTCGTTATCCAAAGGTACCAGGTTCAATTCCTGGTGTGACCATGTGCGAGAGCAATCGTGTTTTTCTTTGCGCTTTGATATTTGTATCTATATCTAAAAACTTGGTAAAAAAAAAGTTAACGCCTTTTGTACAAGTTAAACGGTGGAATGAACTGGTAAACTACTTCCAGCGTTCGGTCTCGACTCCTGGCTTCGACAAATTGAATCGCTCAGCTTTCAGACTACCGGGGAACGTTTGCATTATCTTCATTTAAGTTGGATTTAGCTTTTAACCCGTTAATTATATAAATAAACCTAACGCTGCGATCGTGATGGGCACCTTTGCATCTGAAAGGGCGCGAGCGAGCTTTTTGATTAGGTCTGTGAATATTCTAGTTTGGTTTAGCTGAATTCTTACAGCTAAACTAAACTAAGGGCGGATTGCACCATAGCGCTAAATAGTATTTAAATCCAAATTAAATACAAAATTACGTTTAACGTCTTGCACTACGCTAAATAGATCGCTAAACATGTTTAGGGAGCTGTCAAAATTAAACGCCCATCAAAGGCTATTTAACTCAGCTAAATACGTTTAGCGCCATATTTAAAATTCATTTGACGTTTACTTTGACAGTTTATAAATTTGGTGCAACTATTCATTAATAATGGATATTTCGAGTTTTTATTCTAACGATGGCGAGGAAATAATAGTGTTTATAAATAGGCCAGTTAGTCTACGGGAAATTAATACATGCACCAATATATTTGAGACGTCAATGTCAAAAAAATCATAAGAAGGTTCCGACTACGAAAACATATCTTACAAAAAATTAAATAACACGAACACACACAGCACAGCACTCAGCAGTACGAATAGTGATGGCAGTAGGAGTCGGTGTAATTACTTTAGTTAGTTGTTAAATATAGCAGCAATACTTTGCTATATTTGTTTTTTATTTGATTTGACAATGACAACTAGCAAATTAACTGTTGACTTGCGTCAAAATTAAACGGCCCGTTCCTATTTACGCATATTCGTCTCGTGGAAATGATTAATTTTGGTTTAAAAAATGGCGTATTTTGCCATTTACGTACAACGAAACGCAGGGAAACTGTTTTACCGACACATTAAAGGCGTTTAGTTAAATAATCTTCAAAACAGCTTGGTGCAAGATGTCACTAAACGCAATTATGTTAATCGCATTTAACGTTAAAAACGTGTTTAGTTAAATTTGTTTAGCGTATTTTTAAACGAAATTTGGTGCAAGCAGCCCTAAAATTAACATAAACTTAAATATTTTTCTGATCATAAATAGATATCGTTAAATGTGTTTATTAATTAACATGCTACTCCGCTTAATGGTTTCTTGGTTAAACTTTGATTACATACGAAATGCTTTCATACATTTGATATGCATTCCCTCTGTTCCCGAGGATCATGTATGCATATGTTAATGTAATTACCAATTAACATAAATCAACGTGTTTTGGCTTGTCGGGAAATGTTTCGAAGCGGTCTCTCCCGCTCGAGAAATTCAACTTCACTAGATGCCAAACTGCATATTCTTCTGCGAGTCTATGACTAAGTATGATACCCCTTGCGCTGTAGATAAAAATAATACATTTGTGACATTCTTATAGGTATACAGGGTGTAATCGTTAAGTGTGACTAGGCGGTTATTCCGTAACTATTACAGATATCAAAAAAAAACAATGGAATGCAGGGAGTGCCGGCAGAAGTGAAAACTTGAATATTAACGTTGTGCATTTATTATGTGCGTTGTCAATGACATTGTAACAGTTTTTCGATCAGGTCATATGTCCGTTTTATGATAGATCACCGACAGATTTCAATCCGTCGGTCACGTGATCTGTCGCGAGTTCAACATTTTTTCCCCATCAAAAAAAGTGCACAGCGCCGCTAAAGAAGTTTTCACTTCAAAAAAAATTAAACTGATATCCAAAGTACGTTACCTAATGAGTAAAATTACATCAATAACTTATTAAAAATCAAACGAGAAATATCCAACATTTAACAAGACATTAAATACTCCCATAGATTTAGTACGAGATTAAATGTATGGGAGTTGTTCATGTCCGAATTTTGGATACAGCATATGCCAATTCAGGACTATATCTAAATTAAAAATGTATAGTTACACCGACAACAAACACCAAATTATATAAACAAACAAAAAAAATACACTCAAATATTCACGTTGTTATTTTAAAAAATCTTGGACGCAAACTTTCTTTTGAAATAATTGACTTCAGAACAGAAAAGAGAGCCCAGGAAAGTCTAACAGTTGCTTTGTGAATGCCACACAAAAAGAAGTTGGCATCTCGAGATTGTTACAAGTTGTGAACGTGGAGTATAAATAAAAAGTCTGTAAACTGATTAGTACGGTTTCTTTAATTTTTCAGCAAATTATCTGGAGGTTTCCTTTTTGAGAGCGGAGGAGTTTCAGTTACGTGAGGCTTTTTTGTGAATGTGTGTGAGGTCTATATAGGAAGTTTGGAAGGCATAAGGCGTAAACGGGATGTATGGCGTTCCACTCTGTCTATAGAGTGAAGGAGTTTGAAGAAGCACGTCTCCAAACGCTGGATATTAAGCGTCAAGAGCGCAAGGCACGCCCGAAACCATCTTATGCGTACACCTACAATGACCGTGGTGAGCTCCACTGCGCGCGCCGCGATCGGATATTCACGAATAAACTTGGTTTTGCGAGTCATATTCCCGCCCACCGCCGTCGTAGGAGTCCTACGAGGCCAACTTCTTGAAGTCACTGTCATCGGATCCGATGAGGAGGACATCGTCATCATCATGATATAGGCACAAAGCCGCTGCCTATCCTGAACGACCATGGGTTTAAATAGGCACGGAGGAACGGTCTACCTTGGCTAAAATCCTTTTTCACTTCTCCACTGCTCAAAAAGTACGTCATATTAGCTTCGCGAAGCGAGCCTAAAATAGTACATCTAGCCCCTAGGGTTTAAAAGAAAGCCATATACTCCTATACAAATTTCTATGAAACTGAAAAAAAAAACTTACGGCCGAAACAAACAAACCAACCTGATCAGATTGGCCGAAATTTCTGATCGAATTGGTCAAACTGTACTTAAAAAATTTCATGAAATATACAATTTTAATGTTAAGTCTTTTTATTTTTTCGCAGTTGAAGAGAAAAGCAGTGTTTAATACGTGGCTAAAAGGAATTATGACACTCAGACATATTTGTCCGCGCTCACTTCGTGAGCTCGTCCAAATAATCCACTTCGTGTCATAATGACTTATTTTAGCCCCTTCTCAAACAATCCACTATTACATACCACTGGATGTATATGATATGATATCTATTAATACAAACGATTACAATACGTACATACATATTTGACGACCGAGTTGGTTTAGCGCACAGGGGTAGTAACAGTGCATGCGAAGGTGATGGTCCTGGGTTCAAATCCCGGTAAGGGCAAATTTGTGTGATGAGCATAAATATTTGTTCCTCAGTCTTGGATGTTGTGTATGTACGAGAATATTATATGTATACTATGTATTATAAAGTTGTAAAAATGAAATGTCTGTACATTGAAGATATTTAAATAAATATATTATAACGGACTACTTGGAGGTTACTGAAATGTTTTTTTTTTTTTACATTTTTTGTATGTGTCGTCAAATCGGCTAAACGGATTTCAACTATTTTTAGTACACGAATAGCTGGGTATTTACAAATGATTATAAGATACTTTTTAACCTACTTCAGCGCTGCGTTCGACGTGCATGTTTTGTAAAAAAGCATCAGCCAAAAGCTATTTATGCGCTAAATACACAGCGATGTTTGTGTTTATAGGTCTAGTGGCTCTATGTTTATAAGCTTTTGTTAGCCGTCTGTCTGTCTTAAGTATAAGGGCTGTAATATTTAAAAAAAAAGTCTTCACAAAGGCAGTATCAAAATAAAGTTTGAAAATAAATTATGTAACTAAAGGATAGAAAATCCATTGAAATAATAATTCTTCAGTTGTAGTCTTAATACTATTAAAATATTCTATAAGGGTTTGCGTTCTTCAATTTAAACACCTTAAGTCTATTTCAGTAGTTCTAATGTCTCAAAGAGATATTGTTTCATTTTCGAACTCAATCTTCTTGTAAAGTGCTGTAAGCCGCTAACTTAAATAAAAAAAGTGACCTTCTTTTAAACTATTAAGAAAATAACATTCGCAGTTTTCTGATCAGTCTTCTGTAAGCTAGTTGGAATTTAAAATCTATTTAGTATTATCTATTTATTTTCAAGGGAATAATGAGTACAGATAGTACTTTTTAAAAGTAGTTTAAAAAGCTCGCCTTGGCAAACACAGACTTTAATCTCTGGTGTTACATTTTTAATTCATTTTCAATTATGCCTCTGAGGCTAACTGCTGATCTATTTTGAACTTAACACTTGGAAGAGAAGATTCAAAGTTGTCTGGATTGTTTAATTCCTTTATTTCTGCGCATGTTCAGTCACATTAAATATTATAAAAACAGTAACACAACAACCGACATAGCAAACTGAAGTGGCAATGAGCAGGGCACATCGTTGAGTGGAGACCGCGTATTGGCAAGCGCAGCGTGGGAAGACCACCTGCAAGATGGTCGAACGACCTGGTTAGGGTTGCGGGGGCTCGCTGGATGCGGGTCGCCTCTATGTGGAAATCTATTGAGGAGGCCTGTGTGTGGTGACTACTTACCGAAAAACGCTAAGTGGAAAGGCTTTCAACAGCTGGATTGACGACATGGTGAAAATCACAGGACATGTCATGGCGTTCTTTGAGTGAGACGGACACACGTCCAGTGATAAATGTAAAAGCACTAGTTACTGGGAAAGCGAAATTTTTCATATACTAAATATCAATCGCCCGATCTTTGATCCCCATGCCATTATGCGGGGAACCGGTCTCTTTTAACAGAGCACTGTGTTGCAGGACACTTAAGTGCGTTCGGAAGTGTAGCTTACACTGGAATTGGACTTGGAAAATGATACGGACTATTTGAAGGTCACTGAATCGAAACATTTTTATTTAATTTTTTTGTATATTTGTATGTAACATTATGGCTTCAACCAGCCAAATTGGCTAAATAGATTGTATTTATTTTTGGTACATGGAGCTGGGTACTCACAAATGGTTTTGGCAAAAGTATTCGTATTATCCACGTCGTTAGGGTCTACCAAGAATGCGTTAGGTATTTACGCTAAATAGATTGCAACTAGTACCTGGAGCTGGGTACCCACAGATGGTTTTGGCAAAAGTATTCGTATTATCCACGTCGTTGGGGTCTACCGAGAATGCGTTAGGTATTTACGCTAAATAGATTGCAACTAGTACCTGGAGCTGGGTACCCACAGATGGTTTTGGCAAAAGTATCCGTGTTATCCACGTCATTATGTTCTACCGTCGTTCGGATTACTTCCGCTAAGTCTACTGTTTATTTCGCGTGTACTGTGTGCCCTGTCCGTGGCAATATGCCGAACAATATACCACCGTTTCTGCCCAAGAGCTCGACACGGTCTATGAAATTAACATGATTCCGGCTCTCCAGGGGCTCCTGCTTCGGGCCAGGAGTGTAATTCAGGACTTGCGTCTAGTTTCTGACATAATTAGACACGAGAAAGCTACGTGATTGAGATTAGAGGTCGAGATACGCTGGTCTGTCATGCTGATCTGATGTGACTTCCCTCTAAGGGGGGAAAATTACAAGATCAGAGCAGTTAGTTATATAGATTAGCGAACAATATTTACAATGTACATCCCTTTCATTTTAACAACATAGTATAGATTTAGACACGTGAAGGAGTGTTACATGTTTGAAATCCGTCATCGAGGTTGTTAATTTTGACTTAAAGAAACGAAATCGAGAGCGGGATATGTGATGGGCGTTTTTTCTGAAAAAGTGTGCATCAGGTTTTTTTCAGTAATAGCGTTATGGTACTCAGAAGCTTTAGTACTTGCGAATCTAATACAGAAAAATGTGTCTCAAATTTTCCGTTCCGGATCAACATTTTTTGTAAGGAAGTTATAAGAGTTCCGTAGCAAAAATGGCAAAAACGGAACCGTATGTCTATTTAACAATAAAAAAAGTTTTTTGCTTAGATCGATTCCCGGCTCAGGTAAAACTTTCACAAATTCTGTGTAATTCTTGTAAGGAAAATTAAAATAATGTTTCATTTAAGTAAAATGAGCTATCTTATTTTTAATTGAGTTTAAAGAACTTTATTTATCAAAATAAATTGCAATATTTTTTTCACTTAATGAGAATCTGATACTGAAACAAATAAGATTAGACACTGGTCTCACCGCCGGTGAGAATTCGAGCAACTATCGACTATTTTCTCGCCCAACTCGCTCAAGAAACGCACAATAGATGTCGACTCCGTGTCAATAAAAGAGATACCATATATGAGAGAGTTCTCGCCGGCAGTGTGAACAGCCAGCGTTGAACTGTTAATATATGTGTCTCTTTTACTAACACAGGATCTATATCTTTTGTTTGTTTCTTAGGCGAGAAAATCGCCGATAGCTAATCGCTTCCTCGCTCTTCGTGGGACCAGTGCCTAAGGATTTAAAGTAGTTTCCCTCTAGGGACTACATTTTTTTTCCACCCTGTATAATGATGATCGTGGGAGGAGCTGCAACGACAATACGAGGCCGTGTGGACTGTGGGCGTCGCTCGACAAGCCCGCAGTACAAATCGTTTACTGCTCTAGAGCATAAATATAAATTATCCTGGCGCGTTACTCTACACGTGTTGTAATGCAGCATGGGCCGGGCGGCCGGAACATAGGTAGGGTCCGTGTTTCGCTGTAAGCGGTGCTACTTTATTAAATAACTCTACTCTGATTTTTAATTCAAGACCAAAATCTGAGAGTTCCCAGCTTGATTATTTAAGCAAATAAACATCTATACTATAATAAAGTTGTAAAAAATAAATATTTGTATGTGCCGTTGTGGCTTCATCACGCCAAATCGGCTAAACGGATTTCAACTAGTTTTGGTACATGGATTGCTGGGTATCTCCAGATGGTTATAGGATACTTTTTACCCGTTTATGCTAAAGAAAAAAAGAGGGGTTATGACTTTTTCTCCTCCGCGAACGAAGTTGCGGCGCCTTCTAGTTATTTTATAAAAAAACACTATATGTTGTGATAATAGGTAAATTTACCAAAAAAATCCGTAGACAAATACACTATATAAGCCTGAGGGATTAACAACCTATCTCTGCCCACGCCGGCGTAAAACCCAATATTATGACACAGTTTGCACGTTTTATAATCCGCTGATGTAGCGTGCCATCCATCTATAAATATACGGCTCAGGTGTTGTCGTCGATCTTGTGTAATTACCCCCTTAATGGAGGAGCCAATAGGGGGAGGGGGCAAATATTGACGGCAAAAGCTCGGACGCTGTTTCATGTTTATTTGAGTTGTTCTGGTCACTAGTCTTTAATTAAAAGTTAATTTGTGAAACATAACTCGAATTCCTAAATCTTTAGACACTTTTTTCCAAGTATCTGGTAACGTTGCATTATTATAATTATTTGAAGGTATTTCGCTGAGTTGGAATAAAACTTATGGATGTACCTACCCAGGTAGCACACAAGGTGTATAAGTAAGACCTTATTCGGCCATTATACAGCTAGTTTGAGCGTTATAAGGGCTGTATGTATATGCTCTTATACAGCTTCTGTGCTGCTTGGGTAGTAACATAGCATTTCGTTCTTACGGTAAGAAAAGATAAATGGATTTAGGACAAGGATCATTAAAATTAACATACAAGAGGACTGTCAATTGCCATAATTTGGATTGTGCCTGAATCACAATGATTTTATTTTTTAATTTTTTTAATTTAGAAACAGTCTTGATATACTTATCATGAGCACCGTCAATAGACTACATTACTTAAATAATATACCTATAGTTTCCTTCATTAAATTTAAAACTTGAAAAACTTGCACTACTATGACCAAAATTGTACTTTGTATTCGACATTTAATTCTGGCAAGAACTAGATGGCTCTTTAAAACTTAACATCTAACGATGGTATAATTGATCATTGAACATAGTACACTGACAATTAGTTAATAAACAGCAAATCCATCCATACCAATATTATCGAAAGTGTGTCTGTCTGTCTGTCTGTCTGTTACCTCTTCACCTTTGAGTCGCTGAACCGATTTGCATTAAATTTGGTATGGAGATAGTTTAAGTCCCGGGGAAGGACATAGGCTACTTTTTATCTAGGAAAAATAACCTTATCCACGATAAACAAATTTAAGGCGGACGAAGTCGCAGGCAAAAGCTAGTAATAAATAAATGGTTAAATTTAAAAACTCTTTCACGCTTGCAAAGTTGAATAATTGTAAATTATAATTCTTATATATAGATGGCGTTTTACATATCGGGGAACGGCTTTTTGACAGTGCTCTAGTTTTAATGATCTTTGATTTAGAGGAAAGGGTTTTCTATGAAATGAAAATTCTGTGAAATTAAACATTTACAAATAAGAGGACCCCGTAGGTGGATGATTTTATATCATGCGTTTTGGTGTCTCACCTGTCTCCTTCAGAGTTCTGCCACAGCTTGGAGTCCCTGGCATCGCCCCCAACTCCGACGTCCAACGCCGAGTGCCTAGAACAAGAAAAACATAAAAATTTGTACAAAATTAAGGATGATTACTAAATCTCGATAGTATACTTTATGTAGATTAATAAAAACATTACAGACGTTTTTCTTCGTTTTTTATGCAATCAAAAAATAAAGGCGATACGGTTGAGCCTCCACTCCTAAACTTTAATGCGATTAATCTGAGTTATTTTTTATGTTTAAAAAGCAAAACATACGTGTCTATTATTTTTTTATAATCTAACATATGAACTAATAAGAATTTTCGATTTTTATACCCCGTTATTATGGCTATTTGTATTTTATATAGTTTTTTTAGTTACGTTTCCAGGAGTACCACTGAAAATCAAAAATACGTCGTTTGCGGTGACAGTAAATTTTAGCGCTTAAAATTTCTATTTGTAAGAATTGTAGGTACTTCTGTTATTTTCTTATATCGAACTACGCTAATCTTCTATCATATTCTTCTTTCTTATATTTAACTTGATTCAGGATTATTGATTCATTAGAGACTAAAATAGGTCTCGTCTCAAAAGATATTCTTTGGCCCACTCTTGAATTCAATTACTAAAATTCAGATGGCAAAATGCGTTTTTCGATAAAACAAGGTACCTACATGGTTGTACTTAGTTCAGGATTATCGATTCATTATTTATATTTGGCATCTGAATTTTAGCAAGTCAATGTAAGAGTGATGCAGAGAATATCATGTGAGATGATATTTTACATAGCAAAGAAGTCTCGTTTTTCCCTCTTCTCGACAAACAGAAGCTGGTGGAAACAGAAAGCGTGCAGGAGGGCTTGTAACCGGTTACAAATAAGCAGGTATTTATTTAGAATAAACTGGTTATTGAAATAAAACAATTTAACGGATTATATCGCGTATATTATCTCATTTTAGTTCCCGACGTTTCGGAAGCTTTCCAGCTTTCCATGGTCACGGGAGGACCATGGTCCGGGATGGGAGATAATATACGCGATATAATCCGTTAAATTGTTTTATTTCAATGAGTAATAATCGCGGAAACAGAAGAAAATATTATAAACTGGTTAATTATTTAGGTTACGTTCGAAGGAATTGATTTGGGAACGTAATCCATGGAAGGAGCACTCTCTAACCGGTTATTGGTTTGGTTAGTTGTCAGAGCAGTTTCTTACGATCGTAACCATTATCATGGATTTGGCTCTCAAAGTGTGGCTCTAACCGGTATGGAAAATAAACCAGTTTTCAAGCCGTGGGGGGCACCAGTTTATTGTGGAAGTTTTAAGGAAAGAGATATGATGCCTCAAAATTGAAAATTAATGTAGAAAGCCAGGCAAAAAAATGCTATAAAATGCTTGCTTTTTGTGTTATGACACAACCAAGACGTCCTTGTGTGTAAACAAAAAAAAAATCGAATGTCCATCGATACGTTCCAATTTGCTATCTAAACTTTTCCTAAAGCCTGTCAGAAGAGCGATGAGAAACTATCGTCCCGTCTGCAGCGGCCGCACACTCGTTTATAACTGTCATCTTCGCCCGTATTTTGTTATACTTTGTGATATTAAAAAGCATATATTGCGGTAGCACAGTGTAGGAAGCAATACGGCCGCGAAAGCGCGTGGAAAAAATTACAGCGTGAAAAATCACGTTCGAGATTTTGATAGCAAATTCAGTGGCGCAACCATACATTCTATCTTGACTGGGTATAACAATTGATGACCGGTTTGGTCAGCGGGAGTAACGTTGCCTGCGAAGCTGAAGGTTCAAATCCCGGTAAGGGCAAATATTTGTGTGATGAGCATAAATATTTGTTCCTGATTCTTGGATGTTTTCTATGTATATAAGTAAATACATCTATGATCATAACACAAGCCTTATTGAGCTTACCGTGGTACTAGTTCGATTTGTGTAGAATTGGTTTGTAATATTTATTTATTTATAATTTTAATTTTTTATGACACACTAAGAAGAAAAACAGTACAATAGAGCCTTAACATAAACTACGGTAGACAATTATTAATAAAACACACCAACTCCAAAAAAAACTAAAAAGTAAATTGAAAAAACTATAACACAGTTATTTTTTTACGTTTTTTGACACGACTACGAAACGTAGGTTGTTTTAACACGATAAAGGCTTAACATACAGTGACAGTAGCGACACCCACACAAAGACAAACAACGCATACACACTGAAACACATGTACAGAGTATGAATTTGAGTATGAGCGGGGCTGTGCAAAATTCATTCGAGTTCCGTAGATTTAACTTTGCCCGCGTGGGTTTCAAAAGCGACGCACCCTGCCCCCCTATTGCCTAGCGCATTTGGCATAGAATAAAGTGTCACGATTTTGTATGGGCTATGGGCGAAGTTGATTCGGATACCAATTGTCAAAACTTCGTTAGGCAATAACCCCCCTGATTGGTCCCTTTCGCACAACTCCGCTTCAAAAACCGCCCCCAGGCATAAAGTCACGAAAAAGGAAATAAAGCCAGTCCACAGTTAGATTCTATTAGTAATAATATGATAGTGGGATAGGATATTAGTATTGTTCATAATTTTATTCTCAGCATTATCAAATTATTATCATTTAAGTTTACCATGGGACTAGATCGATTTGTGTAAAATTGTTCTGTAATATTTATTTATTTATTATAGTTGTACTTTAAAGCGAATTCCTACGCCGCAGTCGAATAAGTTAGTAGGTGTCTACTGACTCCCGAAATAGAGGCTTGAAATGAGAGCTGCGATGGTGCGGATGTCTCGTATATCAGACGAGTGAGTCGCAAAACGCATATTTTACTGCGAACTATGTACTTACAAACTAGCAAGCGAAAACAGGGTAGCCATATTCTGTTACATAAAGATGTCCTGAGACGGATTAGTTAATTATAACTGATAAACAATTCATTGATGTAATATGTATTAAGGTCAGATTATTGATGAATAGAATAGAATAGAATAATATAGAATAGAATAGAATAAAGCTTTATTCAGGATAACACATAAAAACATATTTAACATGACAAAATAGACAATACAATGTAAACGAGAGATGTGAACCTAAAATGGTTTCCACTCAGCAATGCCGTCGGCTTGGTTTGGTATACCACTGCCAACGGCGCTGGTTTTCTGTGGAGCCAGCGGGTCGGTTGTGCAGGATAGCATACTGTGCGACTTGTTAATGGGAGCTCAAGTGAAAATATATATCTTATCCATATATGTATACATATATATGGAGTAAATTCTATAAGTATAAGATAAAGGCAAATAGTATTATAGACGATTACTCATAATTACAACGTCGTTAGGCGGCTGATCTGTGACGGTACATTTTAGATAACAGTACATTGAGTGTCCATAAGATATTTTTTTAAGTTTTAGTTTGAAGCAACCAATTGAGTTACACTCCTTTATAGGTGGTGGGAGATTATTCCAGCACTTCGTGGCAGCATACCGAAAACTGCCACGAAATGCTGCAGTACTGTTTTGAATAACAATTGTCTAATGTAGAAATTTTAAATACGTTGACAAGCCAAAACTGGACATGCAATAGGTCGACCTAGAACTGATCCCGAGGGTTAAATTATGTGTATAAAGTATTATAACTGATCTGGGAAATCCCGCATTTAATAAGAATATTCTTTTTGTGGTTTTAACCACTCTTAATTATGTCCCCCCGCGAAGTTTAGGTAAATTTGCATAAGCACTAGCATTAAGAAAACCTAAGAAAATTCGGCCAAGAGCATGTCGGACCATGCTCAATGTAGGGTTCTGCAGCTGTTCATACAAAAAAATGCACTACAGATGAAAAAAATACGACATGAAAAAGTGCACTACCAAAGAGCGTATCTCCATGGCACTTACGTCCTTTAGCTGAGAAGCGCAGTTTCTTGGCAATAACTCAAAAATGGTATATTCGATCATGTTGAAAACAATTTTCGTTGAAAGTATTTATTAAACATTGATTTTTTACGAAAATGTTTTACCACGATCTTCGTGATTTTTAAAGTGATTTTTTTTTTAATTTTTTGGATCCTTATATTTCAAGAATACAGTATTTATTCAGTTTTATCTTCGTAATTTTTTTCATATTTTTCGGACATACGGTTTAGAAAATAGAGGGGGGGGGGGGGGACATATTTTATGCAACTTTCGGAGCGATTATTTCCGAAAATATTCACAATTTTTATTTTATTGAGAAACCTTAAAGTTTTTTTAAAAGAACTATCGACATATGTGCCACACATTGATATTTGCTGAATTTTTTATTTTTCATTTTCTTTACATGTATGTAGTGCCCCCCTAGAAATATATTTTATTATTATTTAACTATCAAACTAAGAAGCGGCTGATACAACACACCTATCCTCCAAATTTCATTAATATACAACTAGTAGTTTTTGAGTGAAATGCCTGTGACATACGTACGGACGGACAGGCGGACGGACATGACGAAACTATAAGGATTCCGTTATTGCCATTTTGGCTACGGAACCTTAGAAAAACGGTTGCGTGCAAGTTGGACTCGCGAAGTCGAAAAAGTTTATTTTTTGGGCCACAAGTAGGTACCCTTTAATTTTTATTTTTGACGATTATAGCCGACTAACTACAGTTATGGTTGAAAAATAATAAAGATTGAAAATATTTTGCAAAAAAAGAAAACAGAACCGTGTCTTGTAAGGAGCCCCTTTAATTTGACGACCGGTTTAGCTCAGTGGGAGTAACGTTGCCTGCGAAGCTGAGGTCCTGGGTTCGAATCCCGGTAAGGGCAAATATTTGTGTGATGAACATAAATATTTGTTCCTGAGTCTTGGGTGTTTTCTAAGTATATAAGTAATATGTCTATTAAATATATCGTCGTCTAGTACCCATAACACAAGCCTTATTGAGCTTACCATGGGACTAGTTAGATTTGTGTAAAATTGTCCCGTAATATTTATTTATTTTATTTATTTATTTATTTATAATTCTCATTTATTTTTATTTGGTTTTATTATAGTAGCCAAAGTATTTAATACCATATTGAATCGAGTATTCCGAGAGAATTTCAAGTCTAACAATTACAGTTCTTGAATTAGACCCTTTGCATTTGCCACACATTAGGCCAGAAGGGCATTTTCAAGTCTGACTCTACGGCATTTCCCAAGAGGAGACCACTGTTGAGAACATGAAGAAGAAGCTACTAGTCTAGTATTTACGAGTATAAATAATTGATTTTAAATGTATTATTCGATGAGAAACATCCCAATTGCCGCTCGGCAGGATAAGCTCGGCGCATCTAGTTGTTAATTAAGTTAGTGACTCCCGGGTCGAGCCAGTTTGCTGGAGGCGAGAATGATTGATATTTGATGTATATTACTCGTATCACCATTATTTAGATGCACGATTTAGAAAACCTTATTAAAAACAAGTGTTAGTCAGAATCACGCACGAAAGGTCACACTGCCATATGCAAAAGCTGGGAATAACAGGTTTCATGTCAAGCCCGTACCCTTTAATTTATTTTGTAACACGATATAAACTTAATATACAGCGACACGCACCACAAACAAACAATGCTTGCTCACGTAGGTACACATCCTCCACGCTCATATATAGATTTAGGTTAGATAATGCCCTTTGGGCCTGTTCCGGTTCAAACACGTTACGCAAAAATACGAAAATAATTTATAATTTTCGCCATTCCCAGATCATTATTTTAGCTCTGTCTACTCTATAATCAGATTCTGGAAAGCAACCGTGGTCAAAATATATTCCCAATCATTCGAATGACCGAACGGTTAGCGCCAGTGTTCCAGCGCCTGTCTTCGAGCTCCATCATCAGATCAGCTTAATGATACCATATTTGCATTGCCATTTTGCCTAAGTATGTATTTTTACAAGGTTTTATTAATTTTTACCAATTAAACCTTAACTTCTAACCTGTTGTACTTTAAAATAAGACCAACAAAGTAGGCATAATATTTGGACAGTGATTATTATTTTTTGTACTATGTTATCCATCTTAATACTGCATTATTAATAGGGAATATGCATGAAGTTTTATTTTTGCTTTATTAAAAGCTCATTCATGTAACAAACACTAGACATAAACTAGGAAAATGAGTAAAAATTATAATAAAAATACAATTTTAAAACTAATATTAAGGTTTGATGTAAAAATGGCGTTTGTGAAATCCCCCACTAGGTCTAAGTTTAGGTAATAAACTAGGTAGGCACCTATAAATTAGTTTTAAGTTACAGGGCACCACCGAAAATCAGCGTCACGGCTTGCCGTGACATAATGCTGAGTGGTGACCCCTTTCAGCGTCGTCAATTGTTTTTGTCATTTGTATTTGTATTTCTTGTTTATGCTGGCGTTGAATAAATATGTTTTCTTTCTTTCAAACATTTCATTCTATCTCTTTCTTGCAAAACATAATTTAATATAGAGTTTATATGGCTGGAGTGCACTGTGACGTAACAGTTTAAAGAACGTAGTTTAAAATGCCTATATTATGCTTTTTTCCATTCTCGAGTGGCGAAGCGTACAGGAAGGACAACGCAGCGTGGGAAGGCTTTCAACAGGATGTACCGAAGATTTGGTCAAGAACGCAGGAAACCGTTGGATGAGAACGGCGCACGACTCTTTGTTGTGGAGATTCTTGGGGGAGGCCTTTGTCAAGCAGTGGACGTTTTTGGGCTGATATAATGATGATGATCACAATTAATAATTATTTATCAGCGTTCGACTTATTCAATATTTCAAGTATTCAAGCCACGCCTACTAATACTTAAAATTTAGCCACAGTTTGGCACTAACTTTGTTACTATAACTAAGTTGTGCCTGTCCTGGGTACGGCAGGTCTAGCTCTATGTATGTCTACAGCATACGTAATCCTCCCTAGTAATGATTTATTCACTACTAATCCCCTATTGTTAGTCTCCAAGTCGTATTTAGGGCAATTTGTACCAATATACGAGCTAAATGTATAAAATACCCTTTAGTTAGCCGTGATTGGCACTAAGTGCGTTACTATAAGTAAGTTTCTGTCCTGGGTGAGGTAGGTCAAGCTTGATTTATATCTAGAGCATAAGTAACGCGCTCTAGTGATTATCTATTCAGTATGATCAGCCTCTTGTTGGTCTGCAACTTCTGCAAGTAGTGCTTCAGGCAATTGGTAGCTATAGATCCGAGCTAAACGTATTACCCTCCATTTAGCAGCAGTGGGGCAGGCACTTAAGTTTGTTAGTTTAACTAAGTCATGGGCGAGGGTCGGCACTTGATTTACGGTCTAGAGCATAAGTAATGCTCTCTGATGATAAATAAATAAATAACACGGGGACAATCTTACACAAATCGACCTAGTCCCAAACTAAGCAAAGCTTGTACTAAGGGTACCGCTATAATTATAATGTTAAAGCCGATGGTGGTATGGCAATTAACGCGTCTCGCTTAGTGTCGAGTTTGTCTCTGAATGTGCTTTCAAAGGCATCCATTATCTGCCTTAAGAGACGTCTCCATTTCGGTCATCTTAAAAGTTATTAAATCATTTGAGGAAGAGCATCTCACAACGTTAGACATAAACCACCAATTACGCAAAGAAAGACTAAACCCTCCTAAACTTACACAAACAAGCCAGCTTGCCAACTCTACTGCTGCGCGTTCAAGAGAGTATCTTAAAGCAAGTTCGGCCTAGCCAGCCATATCAGAGCCCACAATAGACGACATCCATTAAATTCGTCATCCATAGTAATCGATGAGGAAGACTATAAAATATATATTGATTTATTTTAAACAAACTGGATGTTTTACCATCACGATCTTCGTGATTTTATAGTGAATTTCTTCACTAAGAAACAATATTCTTATGAATACAAATATTTAAATAATAAACAAATTTCAAGGAAACAAGAATAAGCAGGAAGTTTAAGTTTCAAAAACAGACACTAAACTTCTACTCAAATACAAATTTCATAAAATAAATTATATAAAGCACAATAAATGAAGAAACTGGATCAATATAATTTATGATTATTATATTTCTTTATTTTTATAAATGTGGAAATATCCGAATTAATAGTATAACACAGAGTTCGATTATAAAGGCAAAAAAATCAATGAGACCTACCTATGGAGCTATGGAGAAGCAATGGGACAGAGACGAAGCGTGATACAGGTCTGGTATGATGTAGCGCAGCGTTAAGTTTAATTTGTACGGCAGCAAGTATGCTTTGACCGTTGTCTTGTCGGCAGCAAGTATGCTTTGGCCTTATCGGTGTGCTAGATCACGATCTTCAGTCATGAAGTAATGACAACAGAGAGACTCAAAATCGGAACTTTTACAGTTTTATCACCGTTCTCTGTGCGGCCATTCGTACGCCAAAGAAATACTGTTTTTACAGATGAACTAGGAACAGTCACCGAAAACAGTCATATTTTTGCTGATTTAAATAAGTTGTGCCTGTTCTGGATAAAGCAGATCGGCGCTTGATTTATGTCTAAAGCATACCTAAGTAATGCTCGTTGGTGATGATTTATTCACTATGATCCGTTTGTTCGGTCTGCGAGTTGTGTTTGAATATTTAGAAGGTAATGAACCTAATGGATGGGGAACGTCGAGTTTTTGATGTTGAGTTTGTTTATTACGAATTGTAAAGCGTCTATGTAATAGTGTTCAAGTTTAGCAATGATTGCAGTTGTTTTTAGGGTTCCGTACCTCAAAACCCTTATAGGATCACATTGTTGTTCGTCCGCCTGTCAATCTGTCTGACTATCTGTCTGACAAGACCCTTTATCTTAGGAACGCGTGAAGGTATCGAGTTGAAATTAAAACTATATATACTCAAGTCTTACAGCTGAAACTGTGAAAAAATCAAACTTCTAAGTTTACGTAAAAAAAGATACGGCGTTTATGCTGCAAAACACGTATATTTCGACACTTTTTGAAATTGATAGGGTACTTCCAGTTGTTCTAGAAACTTGAAATTTGGTATGAAAAAAGCTCTTCTAGCACAATCAATAAAATAAATCTGAATAACTATTTTTTTATGTCTGACTGTTTATATCAGTAGCCAATGATCGAGCACCGCGTCCATTTTGCTTAGGAGTAGGGCTCTGCTAACACTGGATTTTCATAGATACGGGCATTTATAGCGTTTATTTTGTACGGAACCCTCGGTGCGCGAGTCCGACTCGCACTTGGCCGGTTTTTTTAATCATAAGATTGTATCTTTAACTTGGTCGTGAGATGCTATATATATAGCCGGCTCTGTCTGAGCTAGGTCAGTGTCTATTTGAACTCAAGCCCAAACAAATCATCGAAATTTGTATGGTTACCTATGGTTATAGGTGCAAAATCCTCCTAAAACTGTTTTCATCTTCATGCCAACATTACTGAAAGTCGTCACTGTTCGAGGTGGTTATTTTATGCAGCATGGACTTCCGGATTAAATAAAAAAATAACACAGGGACAATCTTACACAAATCGCAAACTAAGCAAAGCTTGTACTATGGGTACTAGGCGACGATATACATAATATATAGATAAAATATCATACTTAAATACATATATAGAAAACATCCAAGACCCAGAAACAAACATTCGCGCTCATCACACAAACACTTGTCCTGGCCGGGATTTGAACCCGGGACCGCCAGCTTCAGAGGCAGTTGTGCAACCCACTGAGCCAAACGTGTCGAATTAATAGGAAATAGCTATGAATTTACAAGCTTTTATTTTACATTAACCTGACCCGTTGCCTGTCGGTCTGTAATTAAATCTTGCAAGTTAAGTTTGATCCACTTCGGGGTTGCCCATTGTTTATTTTTGTAAAAAGTTAAAGCTCATTCATGTAACAAATAGTAGAGAAAAGGTATTTTTCAAATAATCATAATAATGATATAAGCAATGAAACATTTGATTGTATTTTTTTTAGCAAAATAAAATTTATCATTTAGTTTATATTAATTTATTCAAATTAATTACACAGCATAACGGGCATAACATGTCATATGACGTAACTGTTCATGTAAGATCTGTCTGTCAAATCGGTGCTTTAATGAGTGGTTTATAATGTTCATTTTTGATTTTATTATTCAATTTGTTTACACGGCATTACAGCGAACCAATTCACCAAGAAACAAGATAAACATAAATTAACAACTACACAATGAATTAACAGTAATTATGAGTACTTAATAAAATTGAGTGTAGATATCTTAATAACACTTGACAATATTAAGTACACAAGTTTTATGCGCGGGGTCTACCTGTCTAGCACCTCGCAAAACTTCAAACTTCAACATCATAATGTCCATATTATTCGTATTTCTTGGCCGATTTTAATTTTAGTTTCACTGTTTTACATATTTATTACGGTATCATATTTTGTTAAAAAATGCGACAGAAAATCATGTATGGCCCTCATTGTAGGAAAAAGAGAAAATACTATATATTCACTTTAAAACAAAAAAAAACTTTAATTTAATACGAGTTGTTATTTTGGCGACCAGCTATTTAGATGACATGCATTTTAGATGAATAGCTTGGACGGTGACCAGTTATTTAGACCAAATGTATTTGAGACGAGTTTAGAATGTGCCAATAGACGAAATCATTTTGTAACTAGTCACAAAATTATTTCGTCTATGGGCACATTCTACACTCGTCTCAAATTCATAGACCGATTACAAAATTAGACTAGCTGCATTTACCAAAATGATTAATAGGTGAGTTGATGCCGTAGGCCACTTGCGTTTGACCACTTGAGTTGAGACTAACCCAATTTAGACATTTTCCAACTGTTTGCACTCTACAACCTTCGTCTAAATGCCCGTGCGTATTCACTTTACACAACTTATTAAACAAGCGTACATTTCAAATAACAATGTGAAACGTTTCAGCGCCTGTTCTTTGTTGGGCCTTATGTGGTAGGTTGAGTAATCGTCTCAGCTTCAAAAAATACCACTTACATGTGAATTCAACAGTTCATATAGCCTTTTCAAACTGTAGACCGCCGTATAATTCAAAAAGGTCGTATGTACATACGAATTTATGTGACTTTTAAGGGTTTTTGGAGTTGTATAGAACTGTCACTTCTATTGTGGAGTGTTGACAGTGACGGATCACTCAGGACAGTGAAGGCTCGTTCTGCATTGTATGTGCGATCCCAGCTTCTGTTACATGTATGGAGTACCTCCCCTTTAAATATATATTTATGTTATTTAACTACTAAACTAAGCAGCTGCTTATACAAGACACCTTTACTCTAAATGTCAACAATATACATACAGTAGTTTTTAAGTAACATGCCTGTGACATACGGACAGACGGACGCACATGACGAAACTATAAGGGTTCCATTTTTGCTATTTTGGCTACGGAATCATAAAAATGTAAAAAAAACTGTCTTAGCAGTTTGGCGAGTTAATTTAAGTTGCATGAAGGTACACCATTTTGGAAAAAAAGCTAAAAAAAAAGCTACAGCACAAATAAAAGTGATAATGCAGTCTAATAACACATTTTATTCAGTAATACAACCTTTATAAGATAATGTGCCGACCTCGGCAAGCTCCTACGTGTATTATTACGTGTAATTGGTTGACAACAATCTGTAGATTACCTCCAAGTGCCTTGTGTGGCCATTATCGTATTAAATTCTAACATTGTTATTATTACACAGTACTATTGTGCAGTATAAGGCTTTCGTTGGCAACGAGCACGTCGTATGGTATTTTGTGTCGGTTCTCGACATATCATAAACGAAACCAAATCAACAATGCTATAGTAATTGTTATGCGAATTAATTGTAAAAACTATCTTAAGATAATAACTTACGTTCTGTTTATTTTTTAACCCACGATGGGAAAAGAAATGCGTTATAAGTTTAATATATGCATCCATGTGTCTGTATGTGACATCATAGCATCTTAACGATGAATTTATTTTGTCCTAGAAACTAGAAATTTGTCATGAAGGTGTAGCACAAGCCACGAAATAAATCTAAAGTATTTCTTTTTTTTAATCTGTCTGTCTATAAAATGACCCTAGACCGTGTACGGGTTTTGCTTAGGAGTAAGGCTCTGCTATCACTGGATTTTCATAGATACGGACGGATTTTTATTGTATAATTTATACGGAACCCTCGTAGCGCGAGTTGAGCTCGCACTTGGCGGTTTTTGGGTATGATGAGGGTTTAAAATGGTAATAAAATTTCAAAATTTCGACTCTCGAAAATCGGTCAAAATTTTGATCAATTTATTAATAGAGAACGAACGAATACACCCGTGCGTCATTATAAATGTTACAAAATTAAATCTTCTGATATTACAATCGCCAACCCTAGGTTCAAAAGTTTTGTTAGTTAATATACTGCTTTCATTTAATAATACTTGAACTGTAAGCAGGTTTATCATTAGGGCTAATGTATGTTGTCATGGATTAAATTAAAATCCTGACGAGGGACCTCAGAGATTACCAGAGGTTGGAGTAGGTACTAGTTAGCTAAATTTCGTGGGAGGAATTAATTTAGAGTGGTTATAACCACGAAAATTAATTATTGATTATATTTATAACCTATAAAGAGTGAATTCTATGTGTAATAATTATTAACTTAGACCTAAGGTAATAATAACCTGACCAGATTGTTCATGATTGATTATCGCGGTACAGAGTCGCAAAATTACAAAAAAAAAGATTCCGACAAATTTGATAACCTCCTCTTGTTTTTGGGAGTCTGTTAAAAACACGATTAAAGTCTTAAATACGTTTATAGTGTGTTCTTTTTGGTATTTAAAAGAAGGTAAAAAAAACTGAGTGATTCATTCCTATCATGGTAATCTTTTGTATCCGTGGTCTGACGTCACTGGCTGAATGATCCGAGTCATATACAATATTTTTGTTAACTTTATTTTAATAACCGAAAAGAACAATGGAAATTGGGGAAATTAAGAACTTTTATCACAGTTACACTTTATAAAAGTTTGTTCCTGGTCTTGGATGTTTTCTATATATTTAAGTATTATAATTTATCTATATGTTATGTATATCGTCGCCTGGTATTCGTAGTATAAGCTTTGTTTAGTTTGGGACTAGGAATCACTTAGAGAGAGAAAAATTTCTTATATTAAGAGGATATACTAGCAAAGAGACTTTTGAAAACTAGGTATTTTTAAAAACTATTGCTATCGCTCTGCGCACTCGAGGGGAGGCTATGGCTGCTCTGTAAATATGTGTGTAAGCCAGTGATGTGTGCGTGCAAAGGTGCCAGCCACCGACTTCTACCCGCAAGTACCGTCGCGCGCGTCTTTATTCTTATCGCGACGGTAGTCATTCGTTAATGGTATTTCACTGAACGTTTGCTTACGGCGCGGGATGGTGGCATTTGCAGTTTTAGAGGGTCTCTAACTCTTAAAATAAAAAAAATATTAAGAAAAATAAAATAGGGACATGGCAGAGGTTAGTGTAGATTATATCCAGGGAGGAAACGGGGGATTACGTTTGTATGGAGTAACGGCCACTAGTATATCCTCTTAATATATATATACAAAAATCTCCTGTATGTACACAAAAATATAGATTTGTACACTTCATAAAAAACGATTTCCATAACTTTAACTTAAGAAATAAACTGCGCCCGGTAGTAGGCTCAGGTCGTTTAGCGGCACATGTGCGCAGTACTATAATAGGTTACCTAAAGAAGCATATAACATGTCAATTAATAAATTCAAACAATTTATAAAACCCAAATTAGGGAAAAAGGCGTACTATGTCACGTCATCCTACCTTAGTGGTAAAAATCCATGGACATAGCATTAAACCACTCACCTGTCAAGTTATTTAATGCGAAACAAAATTAATTGTAAAAATAAATATATGAATTCTTGCTTCAATAATCATGTTTTAATCGGGGCACGATCCAAAGTATGCTAATTTACAATTATCTGGTTTTCATTGTCCTTGGTTATAAGAGAATCTACTACAAAATTAGTCAGTCTTCTTCTTCAATTTAAGAGCTACGCTTTTGTCGGTGTAGCAATCGCCAGCCGTTTCTTTCTTGGGCTTCCTCATTCACTTCTTGGTAAGACATGAATCTAACCATTTCTTTTATTTGCTCAAAGTAATTTCGTCTTGGCCTTCCTTTCCCTCGATTTTTCCTTCTATGATATTTCGCAGGAAAAAGTAAAAAATATAAAGAAAGTTAGTCAGTACCTAGTGCAGTCAAAATCGGTCTAGCCATTGATACGCTGTTTGTCACGGATACACAATACAAACAAAAATACGCACTTTTTAGGGTTCCGTACCCAAAGGGTAAAGCGGGACCCTATTACTGCGCTGGCCATCTGTCTGTCTGTCTCCAGGCTGTATCTCATGAACCGTCATAGCTAGGACAGTTTAATTTTCACAGATGATGTATTTCTGTTGTCGCTATAACAAAAAATACTAAACACACTGTAATTTTATGTATACGAGTATCATTGGCCAATATAAAATGATCGAGCACCGCATACATTTTGCTTAGGAGTAGGGCTCGGCTAACACTAGGTTTTCATAGATACGGCCGTTTGTAGCGTATATTTTGTACTCAGTGCACGAGTCCGACTCACACTTGACCGGTTTTTTCGTTGGCTGTTAAAAAGGTCGCAAAGTTGTTTTCCTTCTGTATTTATTAAAGATTCAAAAATATAAGGAGTAAAAACATCGTGGGACGCCATCTTGCCTACGTAATGTACTTAAAATGGAAATAATACGACATTTTAATTCTTCATCCAGCACTTAAAAATTTAAGCGCTTCGAAGAAACAAATTTACTCCCGCTATTGTTAGAAATGGGCTTAAGGCAAGTACTGTTTGCGATTCTTCCACAAAAAGAGCCTAAGCTTAAGGGCCATTATTTCTGTCCTTTGTTGGTTAAGATATGGTAAACCTTGTGTTGTGAAATTTAATTGGAGGCTAAATATTGTAATAATGTTTACTGTCAGCAGAACGCTTTGTGAATTTCGTGGGTTATTCCTAGTGGCGTGCAGTTCATATAGGCACAAAAGAACTGCCTATTTTGGATAACCATGGCTCAATACAGGTACTGATAAACTGCCTACCCTGGAGCCCTGAACGACCATAGCTACAAAAAAACTGCCTACCCTGGCCAAAAATTCTGAGCACCCACCTGTCACCACCACTTTTTTCCCAATCTGTTACCAAGTGGTAACTACTGGGAATGCAATTCCCAGCTCTTTCCTCTAAAATGATTAGTGCCATTCATGTTTGTGGTGACAGATAGGGAAAAAAATCCCAGCTGTTGCCAGAGTGGTAACAAGTTGGTGGTAACTGGTGGGAATCATCCAATTTTGCGCGTTTTATGTGCGCGCTCTTTCGACCTTTTACTTTAAACAGGATAATTTAATATTGGAATCTTACACAATAGGTTATTTTATCCTTACGAGTCCTAAATAGAAAACAACATGCTAACCTAAAAGTACGCCTTTTTTGTCTTAAACTCCCAATTTCTCGTGAATAAAGTAACAGGAATTTATATTTTTAGTGCCACATTGCCAATCTCATACATTAAATAAATTTTCCTGCGAGAAAACAGCTGGTATTGGCATTAAATGCACATTTTTAGGTTACAATGTTCTTTACTATTTAAGACAAGTAGGTAAGGATAAATAGCGTATAGGCAATGTATAGGTGCTTCTATTAAATGCATCCGTTTTCAACTCTCGAGAGATATTCATTATGCCTTAGAATATATGTTAGCATTGAAGTGACAGTGAGTGGGGTTGTCGCTCGTAGAATCGACGGCATGTGGGCCAGGCAGGTTCTCGGGTGGTGACCACATATACAAGGTATAACGACGATCTTGTATGAGTCATGATGGAGGTATTAGATGCAACTAGCTTAGGAGCGGTCATCGTTTAGATCCTTGACGGAGGTCTTTGTCAAGAAGTGGGCATTCGGCTGTGATAATGACGATAAAAACAAAAATGATAAAATGAATAAATATTACGGCACAATTTTTTACACAAATCGAACTAGTCCCATGGTAAGCTCAATAAGGCTTGTGTTATGGGTACTAGACGACTATATATAATAGATATATTACTTATATACATAGAAAACATCCAGGACTCAGGAAGAAATATTTATACTCATCAAACAAATATTTAATAATTTCTTCTGTTTCCGCGATTATTACTCATTTAAATAAAACAATTTAACGGATTATATCGCGTATATTATTCTCATTCGAGTTCCCGACGTTTTGGAAGCTTTTCAGCTTTCCATGGTCACGGGTGCACACAAATATTTGTTTTTACCGGGATTTGAACCCAGGACCTTCAGCTTTGCAGGCAACGTTACTTCCGCTGAGCTAAATTGGTCGTCAAAGAATTATGACGTATATCGTCATAAAGCCAGCAGTTGAATGTCACGCAACTTCCGTCGGAAAACTGATAAAATTTTAGTTGGAGCACAAATCTTAGTCAAATTTTTAAGAAAAGAAAATTATGGTCTAGACCGCATATATTGTAAGACGCATCACCGACTGGATATGCTGACAATAACTGACTGATACTCAATCTATCACCTAAACCGATGAATTTAGAAGCATGAAAACATTTTCAAGAGTTCTCCATCATAAGTGTTGAATTAGGAACTATTCATTATTTATTTATGTCCTCAGCTGACTTTTCATTACTAAGAAACTACTGTTCTTTTCTCCCAATGAGTTAATGATTTTGTATCGTGTCTTTAACGTGTATATGCAAATTATAATTATTTTCTTATTCATGTCATACATACATCCACACCCTTACCTAGCTAGGCTGCCTTCCCAACTTCCCATCATACGTGGGTGACTCACACGCCCATTGTATTCAAGATATGCTCCATTTAATCTCAGTTGCATAGCAAATTAACCGCCGTCAAATGCCAAGGCATAGAATCGAGACCTGCACTAGTTATTACAACCTTAGCTTAAACAATACCCTTAATCATGGTGCTGTATAATACGCCACACAAAGTCTCTATAATAATCCAACTTAAATAAAAAACCAGCCAAGACTATTCACAATCTGTCATGGGGTCTTCTGAGAATAAGTAACAATTCTCTAATATTAATGTTGTAAGATCTATATTAACTTTATTCAATTGACTATAATAACCATAAGTTGTTTATTCATTATTTTAATTAATATTTGCCCAAGATTTATAGTGGCTAGTTAGATAAAAAAAAATCGGCATATATTGGATTCGGTTGATCGAATCGATTGTCTAATTCATAATCGCTAGATTTGACAAACAATCATGTCTTAGGCTCATTACTACAAATATCAATAGACAAGTGTCAAGAATGTGAGCTAAAGAAAATCCCACTATAATAAACCATACATATGCGGATTAATAATAATAAAAAATAAATGCGACATCTCTAGCTAACATGTGGGAGCTGGAAAGTTCACTATATTAGGGTGAACATTTAGTTTCATAGATGCTCACCAGGTGCGCTGACGGAGAAAAGCCGGTTAAAATGCAAAAATGCAAAGATCTTGTAACAAGTAGTGAGAAGACAAGCTGACTGAGCTCTATAGCTCAATTGACAGAGCATGCGCTCCGGCAAGGTACAAGGCAATTCAAATCCGGTCGGAGACTTGAATTTTTTTCATTATTTAGATCTTTGTATTTTAAAGAATTGAGTTTCTTAGTGAAAAAAATCAATTTAAAAATTACGAAGATCATGATGGTAAAACACCGAGGCTTTTCGTAAAGGAACAAAAAAAATTACAAAACTATTTTAGTTTCGTCTTCTTCTTAGTCGGCATCTTCATTGCTGAAGGGCGTGTCTAATGTGAAATGCAGGCCACTTGCTGAACCATGTTCTTCCAGGTATTTCTATCCTCTGCGGTCCTAATACTCGTAGCTTAAGGTATTGGCAGGCCAGTTACCGTAAGAGATCGTAGAGATGATTCTCATCTAAGGTGAAAGCAGGAAACATGGTGGGGCAGCTTTTCGATTTTAGGCAGAGAGGTTCCCTCAACGAAGTCAGCCAAACAACGCTCGTGTAATTGTCCGGGCAATTACCCGACTGCGACTATGCGAATTGGGTTAACATAATTAAAAGGCGTGCCCGGCAAACTCCAAATTTGATGCCTAGCGGTCACGATAATAACCATCGTCGCTTGAATAAAATCATAAATAAGGGTGGGCGACTAATAGCATGCATGATTTTTTATTTTGTATTATTAAAAGCTCATTCATATAACAAACCGTAGAAAAGAATATTTTATCTAATAACTATAAAAATAACCAAGATATAAGCCATCAAACATTTCATTCTATCTCTTTCTATCAAAACAGAATGTAATATGGAGTTTATATGGCCGGAGTGTACTAAATCAAATGAAATAAAAATTATTTATATAAATATTAAGTTTTCAATTTATGTTATAGCATAAGATAATCCCATTACTTGTTCATACCATAAGATGGTGTGCAAAATTTTAACGACGATTCAAATAAATTATAGCAATAATTTACGAACATTAAAAGATTAAATACTATGACGTAAAAGTACATGTCGAACCTCTCTGTCAAATCGCTGGCTAATTAATAGTTTTAAATGCCTATATCATGCGTATTTCTTGGCCGATTTTAATTTTAATTTCTCTTTTTGAAATAGTTTTTAAGGTATTTTGATATTGTGTTAAGAAAAGCGATACTAAAAAATCATGCATATTCCCTATTGAGCTTATGTCCAATTTAACCGTCAATGTGCATTCAAAAACTTAAATTATAAGGTACTTAGATTAATGCCCAACTAATTATAGGAAAACACAACATGCACAGTTATTAACCTAGGTATTTAATTCTGAACGAAGCAATAAAGTTCAATAGCAGTTTCCAAGCACGGAACTAAAGATACTAGAAAACCTAACACTACTTAACCAACAAGTTAGAATACGAAAATGTTAAAAGGTTTGCTTGTCGTAAGTTTACATACTGTCTATGTTTTGATTTTTTTAGATGTGTCTAACCACTGACATGCTTTTGGTAACTATAGTTACAGTATACTTCAAATATTATCAATATACATCATGTAGTTTTTGAGTAAAATGCCTGTCACATACGGACGGACATGACAAGACTATAAGGGTTCCGTTTTTGCCATTTTGGCTACGGAACCCTAAAATATGGGAATGGAAATTTGTATAGTGAATCTCGGTAACGCGGACGAAGCAGCGGAAAAATGCTAGTTAGCCTATTTATAAAGTTGTATAAAGTTGTATAAATACATTTGGAGGTCAATGAATCGAAAAATATTTATTTTTGTATGTTTGTTTGTGTCGTTGTGGCTTCATTGCATATGCTTATAGGATACTTTTTACTCGACTACGATGAAGAAAAACAGAGGGTTATAACTTTTTCTCTTCCACGAACGAAGTTGCCGGCAGCGCCTATTATGTATATAATACGAGTATTTAATTCAGCGTGTAACAAAACACTATTGTCGCAATTCCTCCAGTACCAGTTGCGCAAACAGCGCTGTCTGTAATAGGCCTATAAATTTGTCGTAGAGAATGTGACTCCGACCTAAGCACACAGAAAGAAGTGAATTTATATGTTTAATCAGGCGAGCCAACATTACGTGGCGCTTTACAGAAGGGAGCTTTACAGATTAGACACAAATCACAATTAAAAGTAAGTGACAACTGCATCCAGCTACAAAATGGTAAAAAAGCGTAGAAATATGTAGTTTATTTTCAGTAATTATCACGATACGACAAATCGGAGTTCATCTGAAATATATAAAAGAAGAAACTGACTGACTGACACATCAACGCACAGCCCAAACCCCTAGTTCTAGGGATTCCAAATTTGGCACGTAGACTCCTCATAAGGTCAGGGAGAAATGGGGGAGGGGGGTGAAACGGGGGTCATAAGTCATAAGTCATATATATAATAACTATAAAATAGTAAATAAATAAAAACATCTCATTACATTCTCATTTATACCGAAATGTTTTAACAAAACGGGGCTTAGTCGTGTATAAAATATGATTTATTTTACATTTCATTGGTCGACGTTTCGGACGTCGCGGTATGTACAGTCTCGAAGGAACTGGAGAGGCGGGTATCAAAATCTTCTCAAAAAGCATCTTCTCTAATTAAATTAAATAACCCAGATTTATACGCGATTAAGTCCCGTTTTGTTGAGTTGTGATAATTAGTGAAAATCTAGTAAGTTTAAATCAATATTTTAATTTCATTAGGTTACTTAATTTAAATGATTGATCAATGCAAACGTTACTTTTAGGCCAATCAAATTAGATCCAAAAAACCTTTTGAGGAATTAATTCCCAGCAAGCTGGAAATAGTTTTAATACCTTAATTCTAATAGCTTGGTCCTAAATGGCTCAAAATTTTGACTATACCACTGAACCGAATTTGAAGTTTTAGATATTCATTCAACGTAGAATTTAACCCTGTTTAATCTATACTATTAAAAAGTTGTATAAATGAAATGTTTGTTTGTGTCGTTGTGGCTTCATCACGCTAAATCGCCTGAATGGATTTCAACTATTTTTGGTACACGGGTAGCTGGGTATCTTCAGATGGTATATTCAAACGATTTCTTCTTCGAAAATTTTTAATTTGATTGGCCTATTGAACATCATGATTATATTTTCTTATTAGCTAAATGCCGGACCGTCAAAATCTCCAGCATCTCCTGATGATGCTATATGCTGACGGTAAATGCTAGTCTATACTATTATGAAACGGACTATTTTAGGTGACTGAATAAAAAAATACATTTAATTTTCTGTATGTGTTGCCGTGCCACAAGGCATCATCACGCCAAATCGGCTGAACAGATTTCAACTATTTTTGGTAGCTAGGCATCCACAGATGGTTATAAAAAACTTTTTACCTGACGACACTGAAGAAAAAAGAGGGTTATGGCTTTTTCCTTCTCCACAAACGAAGTGCCCACCGTCTAGTTTAAAATAAATAAATACTTCATGTTGCCGCAGTGATAAATCTTGACAGTGCAACTGTACTATGCAGTATGCACTACCGTGAGTAACGGTAATGGCCGCCGGGACACGTTCGGATGCAGCGCTGAACTATTGCAGCGCTACTGTAATTTATTTTTCTCAAACGGGCAATGAAATGTCGTCATTACGTGCGTTATAACAGGCTTCAAAGTATCACGTGTTGGGCAGAACAACTCGAAAGAACTGTAAAGGAATTTCATACAAAATTTATTTAATTTAATTTTGTAGGCCTACTTTTTTTTTAATTTCAATGTATCCGTCCATGTTCATGAACAGGCTAATCAGCTGAATTATATTTTTTTTTCCTAGTGGCTGAATGGTTATCGGACCAAAAATATCCGCGTTAATGCCTATTACATACGAACTGATATTAGAACACAAATCTGTAATGTTGATGAATAAATTAAAAATATTGTCTATACGTAAGTCACCATAGACAATATTTAAAATCCTTTGCATTTATTTTATTCATTATAGAAATTGAGATTTTTATTATTAGGTTGTGTATTACGGCCCCAATAGGGTATATGCAAACACTACACACGCGAAATACGGACGACTTCCATAAAAAAAAATGGAGGGATTGGAGGGAAAATTAAAAAAGCTTTTGTCGTGTGGTTTTTTGAGTGGTGTTTTTTTCATTTGAGAAAAGCACTATATATGCCTCAGACCGTGAAAAGGGCTTGCCGGCTTTGTATCATATCCGGCCTCCGGATACTCACCTGGCAAGCCCGTCTTTCCCGGCGTCTACAGTAATGTACAATATTTATTCAATGAATCATAAATGATGCAACATAACAGTTTAAAAACCAAATCGATACATTGGTCCGAATGCTAAGTACCTAAAACAACCGGCCAAGTGTGAGACGGACTCGCGCACCAAGGGTTCCGTACAAAATATACGCTACAAACAGCTATATCTTTGAAAAAAATTAGTATCCGTTGTTATAGCCGCAACAGAAATACCCAATTTGTGAAAATTTCAACTGTTTTACTATCATGTTTCGTGATATACAGCCTGGTGACAGACGGACAGACAGAAGACACACGTCAATCTCATAACGCTTTTGTTTTTCTCCTTATTAGTCGGAGGTTATTAAAGGCCTATTTTTCATACATTTTACTAGCTATTACTATGTAAATTCAATTTCCCTTAACTACTCCTCCATATCTAGTTCATTTCCGTACTTCAATGCAGTCGCGTACTCGGGCACGGAACCGCCATTATCTTTGACAGTGAGGCTAAATATGTCTGGAGCATATACGAGGTGGATTTATAACTATCCACTTTGAGAAAACAAATAAAAGTACAAACATGCCAGATGGGCCTAATCTGTAAACACAGAGTTACACATGTGCTAGAAGGGCATAATTATTTTATTTATTTACAAATAATTTACCAAGCAGCTTTTTACAATTGAGGCGTACTAGGAGAAAAAAAATGCTGCAAAGAAAGACTCCCAGACTACTTCATTACTAATTATAAACAAAGACTACTAACCTACTTTTTAACAGATAAGATATTTTTACACCATTCGGAAATTAAGGTTTTGCAGTTCTGTGTCTTGCTTGTCCCTTGATGAGATGTATTACAGGATCCAAAGCTGGTGGTAGCGACAACCCATCTTCTCTATTGAAATTAGGATGCTTTTTAATCTCGTAGCATTCTGGGAAAATATTTTTTCTCTTTGGCAAGGATAGAAGGATTATCAAACTTAATCGAATGGTTTGGTTTGTCAATGACATGTTCACAGACTGCAGACCTATTACATCGACGGTGTGTTAACTTTGTCAGAGTAAAATATATATTTTCTCAGTCAACCCGTGACCATGGAAAGCTGAAAAGCTTCCGAAACGACGGGAACTCAAATGAGAGAATATGCGCGATAAAATCCGTTAAATTGTTTTATTTAAATCCCAATTAAAGTTAGTCAACAGGCAGTCTTATCGCTAAAGACTAAACAACGTAGTATGTTGGATATATTTTTTATTTATCCAGCTTCCCTAAAATAATATATCATCTAGTCCATTTCCGTAATTTAATGCACTCGTGTCCTCCGGCGCCGGGATCACCATTATCTTTGTTAGTGAGGATACATTACACTAGATACCCATATGTCTGGAACATCCACGACGTGGTTCTATAGCTACTAATGTTTATGCTTTTATTTATTGGCCGCTGTTGTCTGGGACTGAACAATATACTAGACTAAACTTGCTTGATATATTTTTCCTTTAAACAATATGTCATCTAGTCCATTTCCGTAATTTAATGCACTCGTGCCCTCCGGCGCCGGGATCACCATTGGCTTTGTTTGTGAGGATACATTACACTAGATACCTATATGTCACTTCAGAAGAAAAAATACTATATGCAAAAGTGCACCAACAAAAGAGTGTATCTCCATGGTCCATGGTACTTACGTCTTTTTGCTGAGAAGTGCAGTTTTTTTGGCAATAACTCAGAAACGGTATATGTGATCATGTTGAAAAGCTTTATCTTTGTATTTTTTTTCGTATTTTTGGGCATCCGGTGTAGAAAATAGAGGGGGGGGGGGGGGGGACAATTTATGCTACTTTCGGAGCGATTATTTCCGAAAATATTCACTTAATCAAAAAAATTTTTAGAAACCTCAAAGTATTTTTATAAGAACTGTCGAAATATGTGCCACACATCGATAAATGCTGATTTTTTCAGTGTCGGTTACATGTATGGAGTGCCACCCTAGAAATATATATTTTTGTTACTTAACTATCAAACTAAGTAGCGGGAATATACAAGACACCTATACTCCAAAGTTTATCAATATACATCATATAGTTTTTGAGTAAAATGCCTGTGACATACGGATTGACGGACGCCGAACATGACGAAACTATAAGGGTTCCGTTTATGCCGATTTGGTTACGGAACCCTAAAAACACCGAGTCATCAACACAACCCTATTACTAAGGCTCCACTACCTATCTGAGTAACGTAACTCTTTTAGCCGTCATTATGGAGATGCATGTCGGTTCCGGGGCCATATATTCCAGTGTCAAGGGATTGCACCCGGGCCGCATTACGGAAATGGAACCATCTAGATACACCGGGTAGGGTCACCGCAAATTACGTGGCAAGTTTTTAGGGTTCCGTCCCAAAATTGGGATGTTGACTGTACTCAAATGAAAACAAAAATTTGATGCGAAATGGTACAGTCACCAGCATAGATATCTGACACAAAAAAGCGCGCATGAATATCTGTCACGACTCTATTTCTAGGGCTGATAGGATGTTTCAGATATTTCGCCCATATATGGCATATATTGATGCTGGTGACTGTAGTTTCAATGGTGGAAAGCCTAAAAAATTGAGTTCGATACCTTACTTGTAGCTTGTTTTATGAGCCTTTAAAGATAGAAAAGTCCATTTATAAAATATTAAAATATTAAAACCTAATAATACCATTGAACAACACATGAAATGTATGGTAACTTTTGTTATGAAACCGTTTCGATAAACGCACGTTTTAACATAGTTTAACAAAGTTCTTAATTTCTCCGTACAAGGTAGGCACGTGTGACGTCACACGTTCCTAGATTTTGTATGGCGCGTTTTTTGAAAATCTTATTTAACATTGTTGTGTCTCGGTGTGTTTCTATTAGATTGAAGTAGTTTTTTCACCAAAGTTTCTATTATTAAGAGGATGTTCTATAACATTCCACAAAAAAAAGTAACATCCCATTTTAAAATCCATTCAACTAGTACACATACATACAAACACAGTGAATTAACAACAAGCTTGAAAAAGATATATTTTTTCGACAAAACTAAGTTATAAAAAAAATCTAGTTAGGTAAGTAATGGAAACTTTATCGCACAAATGCTTGTAGAGGTCTTTTCAAACTTCAACTAAAACCTGATTGAAAATTTCTCTTGGAACGTATTCCGGGACTAGGAGAAAATCTATAAAAAACCAATTACACTTTTTACATCTCAGCCGTCTGTTAGGAATAGAGTTTGCAAACCTATTGCATTCGCTACCTAGAACTGGAAGGAAAAGGGTGTAAGTCAGCAGGAAAGTTTGTTTAGTGACGACTTTATGTTACTGAGTATACTTCTATTAATGTTTTCAAGCTAAAGGATTTAAAAACCGCGTACGAAGGGTTCCGTAGCAGCGTATTCAAAAAACTCCGACAAAAGATGTTTTATAATATACTAGCTTCTGCCCGCGACTTCGTCCGCCTTAAATTCGTTTATCGCGGATAAGGGTATTTTTCTGGGAAGTAGCCTATGTCCTTCCTCGGGAATCAAACTATCTCCATTCCAAATTTCATCCATAACGGTTCAGCGGTTTAAGCGTGAAGAGGTAACAGACAGACAGACAGACACACTTTCGCATTTATAATATTAGTATGGATTATTACTAGCTTCTGCCCGCGACTTCATCCGCCTTAAATTCGTTTATCGCGAATAAAAGCAGCCTATGTCCTTCCCCGGGACTCAAACTATCTCCGTATCAAATTTCATCTAAATCGATTCAGTGGGTTAAGCGTGAAGAGGTAACAGACAGACAGACAGAGAGACAGACACTCTTTCGCATTTATAATATTAGTATGGATTAGGAATTTTTTTATTAGTTGCGGAGTTTAATGGATGTCAACTATTTTTGGTACACTGCCTGGTAGCTGGGTATCCACAGATAGGTATAGGGTTACTTTTTAAGGGCACATAAGCAGCAGTTACTGCTTTAAAACCTTGACACTGGGAAAATTGTCCTAAGGGACAGAAGCTGAACTGAGTTACACAGCCCAAACCTCCCGACTTACTGTCCATTGGTCCACTACCTCCTCAACTTATACAAAGACTAAATCATATTTTTGAGACATTCTAGCTTGCTAAAGCTAATAGTAAACCCCGTTGAGAGCTTCGTCGTTAGCTCCCTGCATGCAAAGCTGTTGCAAATGTGATTCAAATCCCAGCTCTGGAAAATTCCGGTAAGTTACTGAAGACTGACACGTTGTACGTTGTCAGACATGCATTGGATTTACATTTATTTATTTTACGTCGCATTTTTCTATGAAGGAAAGAAAGAAAATATTTATAAAGGAACGCATTCAGTATGTGCTGCGGTAGCTTCAAGACTGGGCAGCGCTGGTTTTTAGACAATCTCTTTCCTCACTGAAGCACATTGACTTCTTTCACGGGTGCGGGTAGGGTATCCGAGCATCGACAGCAAGAGGTGCTGGCAGGCAATGGCTTCCTTTTGCAGTACTGTGATGAAGCTGAAGGAGGATGCGGAGAGAAGACGAGAGGATAACCCTCTCGATACTCCCAACCTGAGGAGCCACCAGTGCGTTGCCGGCCTTTCAAGAGGCAATACGCTCTTTTATTGAAGGCTTGAAGGATGTATGGGTCCGAAAATACTACCGGCGGCAATTTATTCCACATTACAATCGTGCGAGGCAGGAAATTTCTAGCAAAACGCACAGTTGTAGACTGCCAACCATCTGAATGGTAAATATGCAAATATTGTTGCGTAGGATGATGCGGCAGGGATCAATCCGAATAATTCCTCGGAGCATTCCGTTATACAAAGGATAGAAAATGCAGAACGAGGCTACATCATTACGGAGTGCCAAGGAGTCAAGCCGATCTGAAATGCGCTGGAAAACGACGATACGAGTCGCTCTCCGTTGAATGCGGTCTAGAGGGAGAAGCTGGTACTGGGGAGTCCCAGCCCACAGATGAGAACAGTATTCCATATGTGGGCGTACCTGCGCGTTGTGAATCTGTAGGCGGTGGGCCGGAGTAAAATATCGTCTTGATCTGATGAGCACGCCGAGCTTGTTAGAGGCTGATTTGGGCTTACCCTCTAAATGGTCACGGAACTGGACTTCTCGGACGATATATTGACGCCAAGGATTGCTATAGGAAAAAAAGGAGAAGATGCAACCAACGCAAACTTTTTAGCGGTGAAAGCGCAAATCTGTGTCTTTGTAGGGTTAAAACGGACTAAATTAAGTCGACCCCATTCTGAAACTTCTTTAAGGGATTTTACAATTTCAGACCCAAGTTTCAACCAATCAATCAAAATATGCTTTATTCAAGTAGGCCTAGGTACAGGCACTTTCGAATTGTCATTTACATTAGAGAAGTGTTTGCTGGGAGACATACAATATGATCCAACATTAAACTTGTTGCAAGGATTAGGGAAAATGTCGAAAAACCTAATCAGATCATAACTTAAGTATAATATTATTGATAAAATCATCATTTTAAAAATCAAAATAATTAATAAGATAAATCCCAAAAGGATTATCAATAAAAAGAAAAATATAGTCTAGAATGTGTCTAGTGTTTGTTCTAGAATGGCTCTTGGTGACGATGATGTTATCTCGAGAAATATTGGTGCAGTCAGTGTAGGAGGCGTCACTTGTGCTATCATCCGCATAACAGTGAATACCACAAATTTGTAGCATATCATTGATATGAAAAAGAAGCAGCGTGGGCGATAGCACCCTTGAGGGACACCAGCATTCCCAGACAGATATGGATACAGAGCATGCACCGTCAACTACGACCTTTATGCGTATGTCTGCTGGAAAGATACTGACCCATTGTAAGAAGAAACAACAGGCAGCTTTATTGCTAAACAGCAATCTCTTTGAAACGTTTGGGAAGGGTTGAGAAAAAAGTGGTTAAAATGTCAATGTAACTTTTTTTAAACTAACATCGAACTGTTGACTCTGAATCGGTCTTCAAACGTATGAAAATAACTTCAAAATCTTAAAGTTTTACCAGGACTGTATAAATAACCAGGAAGTTGTCAAAGGAAATATTCAGCGCGAGCTTCCATCGGACTTTCAAGCTCCGGATTAACATTGTAACGAGCTTTCGAAGCTTTTGCTTCAAATTTAATACATTTACACTCTCTCGTTCCATTCGGGTTTCAGAGGAAACGAGGTTTGCTATATTTTTTTTTTTTTTAAGTAAAATAAAGTAATATCCATTTATTTCAGATCACTTGATCATATTTCTTAGTATACACTTAAATGACTATACACACTGGGGACGAGTAGCCCGACGGGCTTTAACCATCGAATAAAGTGGCTTATTGAAGGAATAAAGTGGTGTAACATGTGTAGCCGGAAAATGTGTAATTTTGGAGACATTAAAATTATTTTTTATGAATTCATAAATCTCTAAATCTCATGCTCGGAAATCTCTTTCCAACAATATGCATTAATAATAAACTTCCATTTGTAATACAAGTTACATTACAAGCTTTTGTGAAACGGGACCCTGCTTATTGAACTCAGTCGGCTACCGCCGGATGCTCGAGCATCCGTCAAGACGCGGTGGCAGTCGACCCGATCCGGCCCTGTAGGGGGAATTCTAATTTAGGCTTCGTCGTCCAGTATTGTACGTTCATTCAATAATGTCTATTCTAATTTAATCTACTTAACTAAACCTTAGCCTTACACAATCCTCCATTATCCACCCACTGTGCCAATTTATGATCACGGTACCAATTATGAGACCAATTTACCTAAATTACGCATATAATGAAGGTTCTAAACAGATACTTATGTATTGAGTTCAGCGATAAAAGTTTATCGTCCATTTTGTAATTACCTGTCAATATAAAGTGGACATAATTGGCATATCGATTATCTATCAGGTCAACTGCATTTATTCGTAGTAAATCGAGCTATCAAATTAAGCTTGAACAAGAATATACACCGTAGGAACGAGGAACTGAGCAAATTTGTATCACCTATTACAGATAGTTGTACAAGTAGGTAAATCTAATAATATATGGGTAATATTCTATTCTGGAATAAAATAATTTATTTACATACGGTACTCCCTCAGGTCATGAACTACTACTATATGTACTACACTATATGTATACTAGTATGTAACTAGGAAAAAAATAAAAAATAAACATCATTTGCTGTTTAATACTAAGCTTTAGAAAAAAGATGTGTAAGATGAAGAGTGCAATAAAACAATGTCATATTCATGAATGCGTGTTACTGTCACCTTCATTAAAAACGAATATCTCAAGAATTAGCCTCATTCACCAATACCTTTTTTTTGATGAGCCAATTTTTTACAAGGTCATTCAAAACCATTTCAAGCAATAGGTTTAATAAGCAGCTCGAAATGATCAGATTTCAAAAATATGATTTCTGGGATATGTTATTCGTGTTTTGAATATCAACTTTTATTTGACCTTGCCAAACCCTAGTACAGACGTCAGTCAGTAGTGACGTCACTCGAAATGTCTCTTAGGCCATAAAAAAATTAAACGCATCTAAATGTAAAACGCATGAAATTAGTATCTTAGAATAGCCTGTCATACAAAAGAAAAAATAAAAAGACAGGCATTTTTTTGGCTCATCCCAATTAGCCAATCAGAATCGATGATTAGTCTGTCGGATTCCTCGTTCCCACGGTGTATTAGGGGTTTGGCCATTGTGCGAAATGTCCTTGGAACTTATTTACCCTTATGCCAAAGCTTAATAGCACACGAGTGAAGCAGGAAAACTCCTGTAACTTTATTACCAATGCCTTTGTACATCGATTAGTTTTAACCAAATTTAAGAGATCTTAACAGCGGCTCCACGGCATCCATGATTGTAAAGTAAAAGTTTTTGCTTCATACAAATTTTCCTATGTTATTCGTATCAGCTACGGTGTAGCGCGTCGAATATCCTTTATGTGAAATTGTTAACACTTCCGTGAGCACGAATTCCGTAGCGCTACTCGCGTTTGGTTAGCATCGGAAAATGCGCATTATAATGAAAATGTACAACGTATGAGCACCTAGCAGGTTCTTGGTTGGGAAGTCTTAACGCTCAAAGCTTGGGTAGTTGGGTTATAACTTAAAGTTTCAAGATACTTTATTTCATTTAAATAAAACAATTTAAGCGGATTATATCGCGTATATTATCTCAATTGAGTATTGAGTGGTATCTATAAAATTGAGTGTTAGCAGAGCCCTTGCAGAGCCCTACACCAAAGCATAATGTACGCGGTGTGACCTGGCCCCTATTTCACAATCGTGACAATTATCAGGTGACAACGACAATTTTATGTTCACGGCGATCCCCGCAAGCTCGATACATCTCAATGTACGTGAAATGGTCGCTGTCACTCGACATTTGCCACAATTGTGGAATAGGGGCCTATATGGGGCCATATTTACGTAATATGTCCCCTATATCGCGTATATTATCTCATTCGAGCTCAAATGAGATAATATATGCGATTTAAAATTGTTTTATTTAAATGAGTGTTAATCTAACTCGAGAAAATAGGTATTATACTTTATTTCGTCAAATACCTACTTGACGAAATGCAAAGGCAGACCTAACAATGTGCATATCGCAAACATCCTAAAACGTGGAAATATTCTTCCCTTTAGCCAACTAGGGGATCATCCTGGACCCAAACAGCTTCAGATGTGCCGTAAGCCTTCGTCTCGGCCAGACATTGTGGAACCACACAGCTGCCACTGCGGCATACATGTTGATCGGATGGAGCACCAATGCCATGCATGTCCCAAGAGTGCCGGTCGACTATCCCGCCATGCCTGTCTCAACGACATCATCCCTCGGGCCCTGCCCCCATATTGCCTAACGCGTTTGACGCTCGGAATCAGAATCAAGTGTCATGATTTTGTATGGGCTATGGCACTTGATTCGGATACCAATTGTCAAAATTTCGTTAGGCAATAACCCCCCTGGTCAGCGACAGCGTGCCAGCGACATTAGAGCCGAACGGCCTGGCGCGTGACGATGGCAAGAGGCCCGACGGAATGACCCTCGAGCCTTGGAAACAGGGAAGGTCATCTGGGATGCCATATGTGTGGATACCCTAGCACCATCCTACCTGGGCACGACGTTGTCGAGGGTAGGTGGAGTGGCTGCCGGTGCTGAATTAGATAAGCGACGCAAATACGCAACTCTCAGTGACAGTTACGTATTGGAGCCTTTTGCCGCGGAGACCCTGGAGCCGCGGTGATCGAAAGCTAGTAGACTGTTTGCTTCTCCTATTCTAGGGCGACCAATAAGGCTCTCTCGTTCCTCGCTCTGCGCACAGGCAAAGCCATCCAACGCGGCAACGCGACCAGCCTTATGGTCACTTTGCCCACCGGCAGCGATACGAGTATAGGGGACATATGTAAAAATGTGGGTAGTTTACGCAAATTGTAACTTTGACAGAGGAAAATATATCTCTTCTCAGTTTACCCGTGAACACGAAAGCTGAAAAGCTTCCGAAACGTCGGGAACTCAAATGAGATAATATTCGCGATTTAGTCCGTTTGTTTTATTTAAATTAGTCACACAGCGTACATTTTGCTATTAGGGAATAGGGCTCTGCTAACACTAGATTTTGTAGATACAGCCGTTTTAGCGGAAATTATATTTTGTACGGAAATCTAGGTGCGCGAGTCTGAGTAGCACTTGGCCGGTGTTTTTTGCATGGAACATGGACACTGCAAATAATAATAATAATCATTTATTTAGATAGCAAAGATCCATTTGTGTTAGTAACTTGGCTTAAAAAAACAATACATCCGAAACGTTAGGGAACTCAAATAAGATAATATACGCGATAAAATCCGTTTAATTTGTTTTATTTAAATAAACTTTACGACTTTAAGCGTGCTATGTTTTTCCTAACCGTATCGAGAAACAGACCCAATAAATAAACAGACAGACAAAAGGACAGTTTCAAATCAAACCCGCCTAAATGTCGCCTCGTCACTGTCCCAAATGTTTGTCTGTAATTGCTTTTGCTTGAATATTCATGAGCACCGCCGTGGAGCCGATGTGATCTCGTGAATTTGGAAACCAACACAATGGTTGGAAATTTAACTTTACAACATGTCGGATAAACCTGCACGATTTTTCACATATTACCATTACCCTTTGAGATAATGGCTGTAATAATAAATTGCGTACACAATGTCGAAGCAAATGAATAACAGTTATTTTCTCAAACATGCAATGCAATATCGACGTTGTGTTCCTTGTAACTAATAGACCCCGAAGTCTCACAATTCGGGTGCGGTGCGACGAGGGGCACATAATGGTAATTTCATACGAAATCGCCTGCAAAGCGACATTCTTTTGTTTCAATTCGCTCCGAGTGCCGCCGCGAAAAGAACGCGTAAAACTACGTATTTTAAAATAACGTTTAGCCGTTTTAGTGGGAAAAATATATATTTCATTGCATGTTTGAGAAAAGCACTTTACAAGCCTCGGCGCAAACAGGGATTGCCGGCCTCGTAACTCTAGATCTATTACCACCGAGTAGGCCGGCAATCCCCTATTTCGCAGCCTCTGCAGTAATGTACTATTGATATGCAAGGCTGTAAAGTACGAGTGCTTGAATTGAAAGCCGAGTAAGCGAAGAAATCTAAAATTGAATAATTCAAATATAGATTCCTGAGCGTAATGAGGCTTTCAAGGCATTTGAAGTCAAATCATTTTGCAGCCGTTCAATACACACAACTTTTCAGCTCACTACAGCGAGGAAAATCTGAGACGTAAGAAAAAGTATGAGATTATGACAAAGCCATTATTATTTTATTTAAAACTAGTGATAATGAACTTATGAAGCACACTCATATCATAACAAACAAATAAACATGTACAAAAATACAAATACTAACTTAAAATGACTTTTCCACGCTAGCGGATAAAGTTTGTGGAAAGACTTTTTCAGATTTGGCATTGTAAAGGGCACTGTTCGGAGCTAGTAAGGTGAAAGTAATATTTTAAAGAAAGAAGAAAGAAATATATTTATTTAGAACTGTTACAGACATGAATTTCATAACAATAAGAAACAGAAAGATGTGCTAAAAAGGTCGCCGTTTAGCTTAATGTCACAAATCAAAAGAATTGACGCCGTGACGCTGATTTTCTGTGTCAGGTCAAACTCGTTGTAAGATCGCAAACTAGTTACTCGTACAGTTAGCCGCGCACTAAACTCGGCGCGGACCCGCGGGACCCAACAGTTAGCAATACTGCTTCGACACGATTACAACTTTTAAGTACATTGCCGTGTTACGAAGAAATACAATTACGTATATTTTGTTTATTGACACCTTGAAAGTCGACTATAAATAGATGTACGATCTTTCGCTGTTGCAGCTTTTTGAGATGAAATAATGTAAATGAAATGGTTTTTTTTTAGCTCTGTGAATCATACTAAACATACATTATTTTTAGATTGGACCATACTCTATGGTTTAAATTATATGTCGCTGAACTATAATACCTATATTATACAACTCTGCACAGAACTATAATGTATGTAAAAAAATAACGCGACGTTTTTGCAATTATTGTTTTTGGTATGTTTCATTTACTTTATCATATTTTATCCCCTTTCCGCGATTCATTTACTGTAGTTTAATAGTTACTCGTAGAAAAGGTATTGTATAGAATAGTTATGTACTTAGCTTTTTAAGTCCTGTACCTTAATTAGGTCACTCAGCAAGCTTTGTGGCCTATACGCGGTACTCGACTGAGAAAGCATACATTATAAAACGATTGCATAAAATACTAACTTCAGGAACTTGTCCCATATCATATTAATAACATTTTAACTTAAAACGATGTTATAATACACTGCATAAACGAAAACAAATAACAATAAACCAACGCAAGTATTTTTTAACTAAAAATATTTTTTAATTAAAAAATATTTGCGTTGCTTTAAAATTTCATCAACGGGCGGTTCAATCTGTGGGAAAATATTCTTCATGGCTTGTCTTTGCAAGTTAGGCACAACAAGTAAAACTTCCATCTCGCCGGTCGACAAGTGATTATGGACCCAGTGATGGAGTATGATTGTCTAGATAGTGCTTATTCACTTTAGATTTAATGATATCCTAAGTTACAGCACCACAGACATGTACAGAGATTGTGATGTTCTTACAGTTAGACAATTATATATTTCGAACTGTATTCTTAAAATTCATAAAAATTTGAAACGAGATGAAAGTATATTACAAAAACGTAATTCCTATTCCGTAATAAAAATACCTAAAATTAGGACAAATTTTGCTAAAAAACAGTTTAAAATTGCATCAACATTACTTTATAATAAAATAAATAAAACCGAGATAATTTATCACTTAACCTATAGAGAGTGTAAATATCAAATAACAACCTGGCTTAAGAGTAAAACGTATGACGACATTGAATTACTCATGTCGTTAACCAAAATTTTACACTACTAACTAAATAATATAAATTAATTGACATGATTAATTTAATTTTTCTTCATACCTCATTTTTGTTTAATAAATGTATGTTTGAATTTAGAAATGCAGCTTCTTATGCACTGGTGTAATCAGCATGTAAATTATCTACTTGTAAAATGTTAATATAAATGATTCGGTTTTAAGTTTATCTATTTAAGGATAAGTAACTCGGTTTACTCAATATTATTTTTAACATAAGTACAATTTGGATGAAAGAGCGAATTTCCTCCTAATACAAGTTTTTAACTTAAAAGGAGGATTCGACAACTTTGTAAACACTGTTGAAAATAAATAGTTTTGAATTTTTAATTTGAATTTTGAATCCTAATTAAATTGAACGAGTAATAGATTTACTGGAGGGGAGTTCCATTGTTTAATTATTCTAATAAATAACTGTCAAGAAAGACATAACATCTCTAAACATTTACAACTAGGTATGTCCTAAAATAAATTTTGATGAATGCTGAATGTATTCGAATAAAAATAACATTTTGATGCGAAATGGTAGTTTATAATGAGGCTTTAGAATATGGTGCGTTTTTTGGGAAAGTCCAAAATGTGACTTGAACATTGTTGTACCTCAGAGAGTTTTTATGAAATTGAAGTCTGTTTTCACCAATATTTCTATTATTCTATAAAATACCATAGAAAAAAGTTGTCATTCAATATCCCTATTAATGATTCATTTTTAAATCAAATTGCAATCAACTGTCTATAATAAAATTAGGCGCCAAATGTAATTATACTCCGCTTTGTGGGTGCTCGCATGATCGTCACAATTTTTAATTGCAACATAATTAGAGACTACACAAGATTGAAAGATAAAATTATGGTCAATTATATTGAAATAAATGATGAAGTAACATTAAATTTAGAAGCCCCATTCAAATCACGTTACGTTTTGAACAAAGCCTTGATTATGACTCGCTTTTTGATTAATTGTTAATAATATAATTTTCACCTCACTAATAAATCTCGGAAAAATACTGTTTACAGCGCCAAATGTGCGTGGAAAAGTCCGTTTTATCCGCTGGAGTGGAAAAGTCAGTTATGAGTGTGTTTTGTAGGTTTATTATCACTAGTTTTAATAAAAAAAGGCTTTTGCTATAATTTATAAGTTTTTATTACATCTTACATTTTCCTTGCGTTTGTGAGGTAAAAAGTTGTATGTTTCGCACGGCTGTAAAATTATTTGGCTTTCGTGCCTTAAAATTCTCGCTACACTCAGGAATGTATTTAACAATAGTTATTTCTGCAAATGCAAGGCTGCAAAGTTGTTATTTGGCGCGAGTGCTCGAATTAAAAGCCGAGTAAGCGGAGGAATCTAAAATATAGATTCCTGAGCGTAACGAGGCTTTCAAGGCACGAGAAGCCAAATAATTTTGCAGCCGTGCGAAACATACAACTTTTCAGCTCATTACAGCGAGGAAATAGTAAGATGTAAGAAAATTTATGAAATTATAACAAATCGATTGTTTTTTATTTAAAACTAGTGATAGTGGGCCTTCCAAACACACTAATAACAAAACAAAATATATATTTTTTATATGTTTATTTGTTTATAAACATATAAAAAAATATACATTCGAACTTTAAATTACTTTTCCACGCTAGCGGGTAAAACGACCTTTTCCACGCAGATCTGGCGCAGTAAATGGAACTTTTCCTAGCGAGTGGGGTGAAAAGAAAATAATTGAATAGTGTGAAAGGGCCGTAAACAAAACGCAGAGCGCGCCGAGATTCCTGATTGAAATGTTTCTGAATTCCGCATATTTTCATTGAATAAGTAGATACGTAATGATGCGATATAATTAGGTAGATTTAAACAATATTTCCTCCAGTAAAAAAAAAATACACGTAGTTATAATAAACTAGTTTTTATTATTTATTTTCGGGTTCCGTCAAATATTTTGCTTTACAACAGGGTTCCGTAACCAAAAAAATTGCAGTGGTTTAATATCTATAAATGAAAGGAACGTAGTAGTTAACTGAACAGTAAATATATAACCTTTACCTCAAAACAGGTAATGAGACCACCGCCGTTACTTGACCCTTACCTGCAAATAAAAAAAAAAACATTAGATTTGAACGCCATTACCTAATAAGAGTATAATCTAGCACAACAATAAATCATTGAGCAATTGACAGCATTTCAAACCAAATACTACTAAATCGATTTTTGTTTATGAAGCTTGTATTTAACTTGTAATCTTTAAGTACAATACAATACAGTACAACAATTCTTTATTACACACAAGAGTAACAGTACAATAGGGGTGATGACTAAATTTTAATAACTAGTCCGTTATTGTAGATTAATCTTTTAATAAAAAATATTACAGACGAATTTTTTTCTTTTTTTACGAAATAAAACTGAGAGGTGACGTCACTCCTAGGCACAAATTTTACCTAGGAGTGACGTCACTAGCCTTAACTTCAGAACTATAATGCGATTTATCTGAGTATTTTAAAAAAAATAAATATTACGGGTCAATTTTACACAAATCGAACTATTCCCATGGTAAGCTCAATAAGGCTTGTGTGATGGGTACTAGACGACGATATATTTAATAGATATATTACCTATATACATAGAAAACATCCAAGACTTAGGAACAAATATTTATAATCCATTTTTTTATATATAAAAACTGAGTGTCATAATGGCTTTTTCACTTCTCCTGCTCAAAAAGTAGGTCATATTAGCTTCGCGAAGCGAGGCTAAAATAGTACATTTAGCCCCTAGGGTTTCAAAGAAAGCCATATAATCAGATACAAATTTCTATGAAACAGAAAAAAAAAACTTGCGGCCAGCTACATACTACTTACGAATAATTAAAAACAAACAAACCAACCTCATCAGATTGGGCAAAATTTCTGATCGTATTGCAGTCCTTCACATTATAAACTTTTTAACAAAAAAATAGAACCGACTCCAAAAAAAAAACTAAAAAGTAAAAAAATAACGCCATAATTCAGTTTCTTCAAATTACTTACAAGTAACCGTGTGTATACTCAATCTATACAGTATATACCATTAATCTTATTTTGGCGTCGGTGCCCTATAAAGAATGTGTAAAATATTGAAAATTGTCCATTTTAGTAAGTTGTGACACGATGGCACCGACTCCAAAATAACGTTAATTGTATATACTGTATAGATTGAGTATACACACGGTTACTTGTAAGTAATTTGAAGAAACTGAATTATGGCGTTATTTTTTTAATTTTTAGTTTTTTTTGGAGTCGGTTTTATTTTTTTGTTAAAAAGTTTATTTATTTTACACTTTTTAGTTAATCGTTACTTAAAAGTGTATCGCGTGACGATTCGAACAAGCCCAAACACGGCTAGGATACATTATTTTATTACATAGATCTGGTGCCTACCTTCCGGCTCCATCATCAAATCAATTCGATGGTACCATTCTCATCAGGAACATTTAAATTTGTGCCTATGAAGTTGCTTAGCTAAATTAATCAAGATATTTTGTCGTCACCCGTAAATCATTTATCATTGAGGAGTTCCGATGGCATTCTGTGGTCTTCTGCATCAGTTCCACTTCACCAATTTACACTTTCTAAATACAAATGCTTATTATGTTTCTTATAATACCAAAATCGCTTTATGTATGCCTACAATATTTGAGGAGTTCCTTCAATTCCTCATGGATTCCATCATCAGATCTTAACCAAAATTAAATGGGACCAACTTGAAAGTACTTTCTATAGAAACAAAAAAAATTTTGAAATCGGTCAAATAGTCTTCGAGTAATCGGTGAACATCCATAAAAAAAAATAACAAAAAAAAACATTCCGTCGCATTGAGAACCTCCTCCTTTTTTTGGAAGTCGGTTAAAAAAGTAAAAATAGTCTATGGCCATTATAAGTTTAAAAAAATATATAAGCTGTCAATTTAACTTTAAAGAATTGCTCAAACTATACTTTTTTATTTTTCATGAAATATACAATTTAAATGTTAAGTCTTTTTTATTTTCTCGCAGTCGAAGTTGAAAGCAGAGTGTTGAACACGTGGCTAAAAGCCATTATGACACTCAGATATATTTGTCCTCGCTCACTTCGTGAGCTCGTCCAAATAAACAGTTCGTGTCATAATGGCTTATGTTAGCCCCTTGTCAAACAATCTACCACGTGTTAAACACTCTGCTTTTCACTTCGACTGCGAGAAAATAAAAAAGACTTAACATTAAAATTGTATATTTCATGAAAAACTAAAAATACAGTTTGAGCAATTCTATCAGAAAGTTTGGCCAATCTGATCAGGTTGGTTTGTTTGTTTTTAATTATTCGTAACGAGTATGTAGCTGGCCACAAGTTTTTTTGCAGCGTCATAGACATTTGTATGGTTTTCTTTTAAACCCTAGGGCTAAATGTAGTACTATTTTAGTCTCATTTCGCGAAGCTATTATGACGTACTTTTTGAGCAGGAGGAGTGAAAATACATTTTTCTACTCGTCGACTTTAATCCCTCAATTAGAACTTCATAGAGTAAACTTTAATAGCATACTTTTCAATGTCGGATACTCTATGGCACTTCCAACTGAACTGATATATATTCATTAGCCAACACTTTGAATTGAAATGTTGGCTTATGAATATGTCGAATGAATGAGTCGAAGATAATTGAGGTACGACTATGGTGATGATGATGGTGATGATGGTGATGGTGATGGTGATGGTGATGGTGATGATGATGATGATGGTGATGGTGATGGTGATGGTCATGGTGATGGTGATGGTGATGGTGATGGTGATGGTGATGGCGATGGCGATGGCGATGGTGATGGTGATGGTGATGGTGATGGTGATGGCGATGGCGATGGCGATGGTGATGGTGATGGTGATGGTGATGGTGATGGTCATGGTCATGGTGACGGCGATGGTGATGGTGATGGTGATGGCGATGGCGTTGGTGATGGTGATGGTGATGGTGATGGTGATGGTGATGGTGATGGTGATGATGATGATGATGATGATGATGATGATGATGATGATGATGATGATGATGATGATGATGATGATGATGATGATGATGATGATGATGATGATGATGATGATGATGATGATGATGATGATGATGATGATGATGATGATGATGATGATGATGATGATGATGATGATGATGATGATGATGATGATGATGATGATGATGATGATGATGATGATGATGATGATGATGATGATGATGATGATGATGATGATGATGATGATGATGATGATGATGATGATGATGATGATGATGATGATTATACCCACTCGTAGAAAAAGTATTGTATACAATAGTTATATAATTAGCTTTTGAAGTCTCGTACCTTACTTAGGCCACTCAGCAAGCTTCGTGGCCTAAACGCGGTACTCGACTGAAAAAGCATACATTATATAACGATAGCATAAAATACTATTTTATTGAGAGGTCGTTCTATAATAAACCACAGGAAAAGTTATTAAATAGCCCTATGGAATACCACCCGCATCCACTTATGGGTTGGGGTGGGACGAAGTGCGCAAGGTACAAGGACTGAAGGTGGGTTGAGCCGGTTCAAAGAGTATTCAACAAGAGGATAGCTTATAAATTACTAGCTTCTGCCCGCGACTTCGTCCGCCTTAAATTCGTTTATCGGATAAGGGTATTTTTCCGGTGTAAAAAGTAACCTTGACTCAAACTATCTCCATACCAAATTTCGACCTAATCGGTTCAGCGGTTTAAGCGTGAAGAGGTAACATACAGACAGACAGACAGACAGAAACACTAAGATTTATAATATTAAGTATGGATAATGCTGTTGACGCAAGTGATAAAAATAAAGAGACTTCACTGTCAAGAGCCCGACGTAACAACTCAACTTTACTGCCCAATTACTGTTGGAATGAGGGATGTTAATTCATCGACAGTAATAAAATAAGACGCGACTGCCCCATGATTATCTAGGCCGGGGGTATTCAAACTTTTTGACTCAACCACACTGCACTTAGTCCCCGGTAAGGTCGGTTCATCATACAAACGTAGTTACGCTCTCATTTTAAAACGACTAGCTTGTTTGCTCTGAAACTTTGTACTTAGAATAAGTTAAGGTATATGCAGCCCTATAATTAGTTTATGTAGCTTCAGATACCATTTTTAAAAAAATACAGCAAATTTAAGTTTTTCATACAAAACTTGTTTTTACTGTATTTCATTTGTTTTATAAACTGGAGCCATATAAACTAAGTACAGGCCTAGATATACCTCATATTATTGTATATGCAAAGTTTCGTCATAATCCAACACGTAGTTTTCAAGTGAGAACGAAACTCCGTTTGTATGGGAAGGTGAAATTCGGCCGAGCTTGCCGGGGACTCTTAATATAAATTCGGGCGGGCCAAGACTTTCGTTTCATGGCTGGACGTGGTGTAATACATTAGATTAGTAGTCTTAGTCTTTAGGGGATACCTAGATATCGCATAAGGGACGCACTTGGTGTTGATTATGTTAATGAGTGGCTATGATTATGACCAATAACCATCAGTGTGTGTTAGTTAACATGAATACAGTAAAAAAATATTATTGGTTTGTTTTAATTCGAACCCTTGAATAAATCCTGGTGAGGCGGTCTCATTTGTGACTAATTACAAAATGGCACAGTGGGCTCTCCCGTTTTTTTTCCGCGGGCTGTATGAGAAGCACTCGCGGGCCGGACTTAGCTCGCAGGCCGTAGTTGGGCAACCCCTGATCTAGGCCGTGAATGAAGATGAGTTTGAGGGTAGACCAACTTATCCTTGTTGTCATTCTGTACCGTAACGCAGAAGACAATCGTGACAGAGTTACTTCCATACTAACATCCAATGAGATGGGCCCTTAAAATGGACCTATGGCACTAGTCCCACCGCCGGCGTGAAAGCGAGCAATTACCAACTATTTTCTCGCCCAACTCGCTCAAGAAACTCACAGTAGATGTAGACTCCATGTCAATAAGAGATACATTGTATATGAGAGAGTTCTCACCAGCAGTGTGAACAGACAGCGATAAACTATTAATATTTGTGTCTCTTACTAACATATCTTTTGTTCGTTTCGTTCGTTTAGAAAATCAACGAGAGCCAATCGTTTCCTCGCTCTTGGTGGGACCGGTGTCTATATTGGATAGAAAAAAAATATTTTTGTTGACATCATATAGTTTAAATTTAATAATAATAAAAAATTATAATAAATATTACGGGACAATTTTACACAAATCGAACTAGTCCCATGGTAAGCTCAATAAGGCTTGTGTTATGGGTACTAGACGACGATATATTTAATAGACGCGTTACTTATATACATAGAAAACATCCAAGACTTAGGAACAAATATTTCTGTTCATCACACAAATATTTGCCCTTACCGGGATTTGAACCCAGGACCTCAGCTTCGCATAAATTTGTAGTTTTAAAGAGTGACTCAGGAGACGTAACTATATCAATGAGGTGCAGAAAAAAGTCGGATAGATTTAGATTTCGCCTTTTAGGGTTATGTACCTCACAAGGAAAAACGAAACCTTTATAGGATCACTTATTTCCCGGCTGTCTTCCAAGTAACATAGAAGCTGTATTAGAGCTTATACAGCCTTTATAACACTCAAACTGGCTGTACACACCCTTATATACCTTGTGTGCTACTTGGGCTGTCTGACAAGACCCTTTTTCTCAGGAACGGATGAAGGTATCAAATTGGAATTAATATCGAAACCTCATACATCAAAATACATCAAGTCATTTAGGCTACAAAGAATGCCAAAGTAATCCAGACTAATCCATACTAATATTATAAATGCGAAAGTGTGTCTGTCTGTCTGTTACCTCTTCACGCTTAAACCGCTGAACCGATTTGAATAAAATATGGTACTTATGGAGGTAGTTTGAGTCCCGGGGAAGGACATAGGCTACTTTTTATCCCAGAAAAATACCCTTATTCGCGATAAACGAATTTAAGGCGGACGAAGTCACGGGTAGAAGCTAGTTAACATATATAAACACACTAGCTTCTGCCCGCGATTTCGTACGCTTTAAGTTCGTTTATCGCGGAAAAGAGTATTTTCCCGGATAAAAGTCTATGTCCTTCCCTAGGACTCAAACTATCTCCATACCAAATTTCTTGAAAATCCGTTCAGCGGTTTAAGCATGAAGAGCTAATAGCTAATACAGATAGACAGACGGACAGACAGACAAACACACTTTCGCATTTATAATATTAGTACGGGTACTCAAACATATATACACTCGATAAACATTACCCTCCTTCCTACGAGGATGGAAAATAAACTGTAAATATCAATAAAATAACTTGTAAGCTCTATAAAGGTCTTCTTATTGTAATTCTTGATAATAGTCCAAGGGTCCTAATAAACCTTTGCAAATCTATTTGAACTGTTTACAATATATTTCTCTGGACATACATAAACATCACAAAGATCAAAGCATGCGCAGTAACTTCATTTCCGTATACGGTCCCTAAAAGGTCGCCAGTAAGTAAACACTGTATCCCAACACGTAATGGTTTCCCATTGAAATTTCCTGGCCGCTCGGCATGCCCGGCATGCGCCTTGTCACGGCGTGACGGCGTGTTCGTGTTGACGTGACGACGATATTATTCTTATTTAGCCCTACGCAGATTTACGATTCAATTCAATTCAAACATTTTGTTATTTATACATTCAGCATAGGATTATTCATGAAGATTTCAATTTATTAAAATAAAGTGTTAAACTTGTTTTTTTTTTTGTAATAAAAGCTAGGTCTTCCTTAGCCCCCTATAACGGGCAAAAGAACAGACGGATCGCCTGATAGTAAGCGATCACCGTCGCTCATCGACACCTGCAGCTGCAACACCAGAAGAGTCATATACTGCCGTCGACAATTTATTCCACAGTTCAATCGTGAGAGGCAGGAAATTTTTAGCAAAATGCACAGCTGTGGACTGCCAACCATCTAGGTGGTCTAAATAGATTTTATTTTTTTCCGTGACTTATACATGATAAGTGTTTATTGGTATCGCACAAATCCGTCGCTCAGTTACTGCCTAAAAAAGAACAAATTAACAGACAGAGATAAATAATATTTGCAATAAAAAAAAAGGTACTGACGAATTAAGAACTTCCACCTTTTTTGAGAGTCGGTTAAAAATTATCCATTTTGAGACGATACGTTTAATAATTTTTTACAATTTTTCATAAATTCAGCTCAGCAAAGTATTGCAAATATACTAAGTTAATTTCCGTATATTACCAACTTCTATATCCCAGCAAGTAATGCTATTCGAAATCAGAAACCTAAACTTAGGTTTACCGGGACACGGTTCTTATAAGATGACATATGAAACCTACGTAAGTTGTCTGAAAACTGCATAGTTTGCTTTCTTCTTACAAGCTTTTATTCAACTTGCTGTGTAAGTATGTATGGTCGTATGGAATCTTGCAAGTTAAATCTGACCTACTTCCCGGTTTCCAATTGAGCTAAACTTTGGCATAAGTACTAATGTAAGTTCGGTGACAATGCAATAGTATGATAACATCAAGCTGAACTGATGATGAAGCAGGAAAGTGGTCATCGGACAAGTAAAGTAACTTTGTAAGAAAATAATGCAATCCTACCGAATTTGGGCTCTGTAGTATCTTCTTGGTGAGTAGTTGATGTACGTTTAAAGAAAAGTACGCCTTAACTCTTAAACGTAGTAAACCTTATTGAGCTTACAATAACTTTGATTTGTGTAAAATTGTCCTGTATTATTTATTTTATTTTAGACAGTCGGCAATAAAAGCTTGTCACAAAAATTAAATGTTTGACAGAAACTTTTTTGATATGTTTTGTTGTAGGATTAAAAATATATATTTAATATAGGCTAAGCACGGATATTGTAATAGTTAAATATTATTACTAACAAATGACTGACTGAGTTTTCGGCTTGATTCTCAACAGTGCCGGGAAATGCCGATAGACTCAGACTTGTAAAAGTACCCCTGTGGCCTACTTACAGAATAAAAATCATTATTTCATTATTAATTCATTCAAATTTTTGAGCCGCTCGGGATGCCGTGACTCGTGACAAGGTAATTCATAAATACACATTCTGTGAATTTTTCAAGTGTTTTATACAAATATTACGGTTTAACAGTTAAAGCCCTGTGACAGACAGACATCGGAGGTTTAGTAATAAGACCTAACTTCTGTCTAGGATCTAGTCGTTATTGGTAGCACGTTCCATTACTGTTAAATGGATCGATACACGATCAATGATCGAGGATCGATAATTACCATTTCCGCTCCAGATAGTGCTGTATCTTGTGTATGTTTTGCTTCGTATGCGTATATGGCAGCCATTACACAGTCAATCCGGATCGCGATCCGGCCAAATTTTGGAATTGTAGTAGAGCCTTATTGAGCTTACCATGGGACTAGTTCGATTTGTGTAAAATTGTCCCGTAATATTTATTTATTAATTAATTATTTATTTATCAAGTTAGCAAGTTGCAACATTAGCCGCACCAAAATCTAGTGCAATCCGCCACCTTGATCGGATCGCGATCTGGATTGACCAGCCATTACACCTGTCTCGACGTAGTTCGGAAGGCGGCCAAGTTACAGAGAAACTGGGCTAGCTATGTTTGCTGCATGCCGAGTCAGCTATAGGCCAAGGTGGCTACAGACTGGAAACCTAATAGCTCCAACTGGAGACGTGGCAGACCTCATCAGCGATGGTGGGCTAAGCTCTTAAAAGAATCGACAAAAATCAAACAAAATGAAGATGATTGGAAGAAGAGCGGAGTGCTTTTGCCCAACAGTGGGAAAGAATGTCTTCTTCTTGGTCATATCCATCATGACTGATGATCGTGTTGATGATTCGTGGTTGTCATTCGGGCACGAATGCACGCCCGCCATTGATTCCTGTACATCGCATTCCTCACCATATCATAATTGGGACGGTTCCTCGTCTTTAAGCTGGTCAGTCCATCGTACTGGGGATCGGTCCCGTGATCTCTTGCCTTGTAATACCAACAACGGTTAACCTCCCCACATTTTTATCTCCCTTCCTCATTATATGGTGGAAATAGCTTAAGAAGCGTTGCTTGCAAATTATTTCTTTACCCTGAGCTCCGAAAGTATTGCTGTCTGTAGTATTCTCAGCATATGTCCCCAGCATCACATCTCAAAACCATCAATTCGCTGTTTCTCTCTGTTTTTGATAGTCCACGTTTCGGCTCCATAGGTAAAAGTGAGGAATACAAGGGCTCGCACAAGTCGCATTTTGGTGTTTCTGTAGATTCCATGGTTTTGGCATAATCTGCTAAGTCTTGTCATAACATTTTTAGGTATACCTATGCGTCTTTTGATATCCAGAGCACAGTTGCCATCGTTGCCTATCTTAGACCCCAGATCATATGAAGTCATCCACAGTGTCTATGCCTGAACCTCAGTTATATTCCTGAATAGTATTCCGCGTTAGTCTATTTCGCCTATTTGTGTTTATAATATTATGGTTGAATGTAATTACTAGAGCGCCCCGGGCTCGCATTGGCTTGGATCAGCTCGGAGCTCGCTTTAATTTGGTTATTACGAGGAATGAGCTTATAATGCGCTTACAACTTGTATAATACTTATTCCAAAATTGTGAATTATTTCAAAGGGACATTTTTTATTTGAGAATTGAAAATGGAGACGAAAGTGAATATTTTATAAAGCAGTAAAATATCGAGAGAGGAAAGCTTTGTTTTGTAATTTTAATATTTTATTTTTTAGGTCTCAAATAGCAGGTACCTAAAAAGTCTCTAATGTCAAAGGCATGTTATAGGGTAGACTATAATATGCTTTTGACATGGACATGCCATGGCCTAAAACAGAAACCAGGAATTTTATAAGGTGACATATCAAACGTACAAAAGTTGTTTGAAAAAAAAGATATTTTGCTTTTTATCTTCTATTGTATTTGTACTTTTATAAGTTTTGATATGTTTTCTTGGAGAACTACGCATTGAGTTTATACTCAAAACATATATTTAGGATAGGCTTAGGGTCAATTTCACCGAGTAGTATAAGCCTTATTCTAATAATAAGTCATAATTACACGTGAGTAAACTCATTTTACGTTTCACCAATAATTAACCTAAAGATAAAATGTCTAAACTAGAGAATAATCTTACACCGCCAATTTTGGCTGAGTAAACTGTTAGATGTAGATTATCATTGTCATTGTCACTGTCAAGTGAATTCAATATTTACTTCACAATTGATGTATTACTCGAATAAATTTAAAAAATACGCAGCACCATTGCTCAAGCATGGGGCAAATTGTCTATCTTACTTGGGTGCATTACGATTTCATTCAATTCATTCGTTCAACGTTACTTAGTAACTATGCGAGAGATTGTTATCTGTAGACTAGCGTGGTGAAATGGAAATGCATTTAACAATTGAGTAAAACGTTAGATTTAATTTATACTGGGTTAGCCACTCTCGTGTAAATTGATTGTTGGTGAAATCGGCCCTAAGTACAAATATTGTTATTGAGACGAGTTATTTACAAAAAAAAATAGTAATTGTTGAGTTTTTTTCTTCTTTCTTCACTCTTAGGAAATGCCGTAGAGTCTGACTTGAAATTATTTCATTAATTATCTTTTTCATTATTTCCATATGTACTTTACAATTACATTACATATAGGTAGACGGTGCCCGTAACTTTGTCAGCGGAGAAGAAAAAACCATAACCCTCTTTCTTTCTTCAGCGTAATCGAGAATACGGTATCTGAGGATGCTCAGCTACCCATGTAGGTACCAACAATAAATAAATTCCGCTTACCAGTGTTGGCTTGATGAAGCCACATCGCCACATACAAACGTACAAAAAGGCCAATAAAATATTTTTCTATTCAAAGTACTTCAAATGTTCGTACCACTTATTTTTTTGAAAATATCTTTAATTCATTTCATTTTTACAACCTTATAAAATTATAGACTAGATTTTCCCGCAGCAAACATTTCTTTTACTTTGGTATTTTGATTTTCTTATGTAAAACATGCTATAATGTACCAAAACTCCGGAATTCCTGATCATTATTCCACGCTACTCTTGTCTATTTCGGCGTATTTACAATATTTTGGTGGATAACGTAATTATAATCACCGGCGTGCCCCGGGCTTGGATTAGCCTCGGGTCGCCTCGAGTGTCGCTTTAATTCGGTTATGACGACAAATAAGAGCTACGTATTTATTTATTTATTACAATTGTTAACTTAGATTATATAACCAAAGCCTGCACAACGTTAAATTACAATAGACAAAATTAAGTACTATAATTGTATGATCAAATTTGAACTAAATAAATATGCATTAATACAGATTTTGATTTCAAAGGTTAAGTAAGCCGCAATATTTTTTTAAATATTGCGGCTTACTTAAAAATAAATTAAATGAAAAGCATTTAATTCGGACAACTTAATCAATATACTGTTAGTATTACAATAAAACTTAAATAACTATGTTAGTACCTAAATTTAAGTGTCGAGGGGTCCAGTGCCTGATTAGGGCGCTGTCCCAACTCTCTGCCACGGCGGTCAAGAGACTGTGGCGGCTGGCGCGCACTCTGCGGAGTGTCGCGGCATAGCGCGGCAGCGTGGCGTGAGATCCATCCACTAAATTGCAAGCACGATATCTTTTACGTAGAAGTGCTTTCCCAGGTGAGCTATCGCAACTACATCGTATGCAATTTTCGAACACAATCGAACTAGCACCATCGGCGTCCCTTTGATCTTGTTCTCACATTAAACGCTAAGCGCATTAACCGCACTCGCAAGAATTGCGTATCACCACAGTTTAGGAGTTTAGTAAAACGTCCCACTTTGTCGATTGTAGTTTCGGAGTTACGAGCAGTTTAGTGAAATATGACAAAACCTACCGAAAATCAACTTTCAATGAAAACTGATAGAACATACTGTAATAAACCTATGATTTTTATCTCGAACCATAAACATTTACATTTAAGCACCTTTTTAAGGCCTCAAAGTTTAGTGCCCAGCGTCCCACTTTCTCGAATACCGAAAAAAATCGTCGATATCATATTTGTGTCTGTTATAGGGAACATCTCTACTCTGTCGATATAGAGTTATGAGTAGTTTGTAATATAACAAAGCATAAGCTGTCTTTCGGTGAAAAAAATATGTCTCTAAGTGCTACAGTTATTTTTTTTTAATTCTTCAAACTTGCAAAGGTAAAAAGCTACAATTGAGAAAACGTTGGTTAAAGTTTGGGACCGCAAAAAACACACTTGTACTTTGAAGTTATGGAGTCGTTAGTATCACATAAATTGGCATACTTTAAGGATTTCAAATTAGTCAAAATCATGTATGTAATCTTAGTAGTTTGAATGTTACGGAGGCTTTAACATAAAAACAGAACGAAAATATGTCAATCCTGAATATGGGTTTATTTTCTATATTTATAAGACGACCCGCAGATTCATCATTAAAGTTGTATTTATAAATGTATTCTCATGCTAAAAAAGACAGAAATAATTCTATGGATCCCTTTAGTTAGTTATTATGTCAAAAAGTTAATAAAAATGAATTGAAAAATACAGAATAAAAAAATACGAATAAAAAATAGAAGATTGTATGACAAGTGGCTAAAATAAGCATTATGACACAAAATGATTATTTGGATGAGCTCACGAAGTGAGCGAGGACAAATATATCTGAGTGTCATATAATGGCTTTTAGCTACGTGTTAAACGCTCTGCTTTTCACTTCGACTGCGAGAAAATAAAAATGACTGAACATTAAAATTCTATATTTCATGAAAAACTAAAAGTACAGTTTGAGCAATTCTATCAGAAAGTTTGGCCAATCTGATCAGGTTGGTTTGTTTGTTTCTAATTATTTGTAAGGAGCATGTAGCTGACCGCAAGTTTTTTTTCAGTGTCATTGAAATTTGTATGGGATTATGTGGCTTTCTTTTAAACCCTAGGGGCTAAATGTACTATTTTAGTCTCGCTTCACGAAGCTAATATGACGTACTGTTTGAGCAGGAGAAAACAAAAATACGAAATATGAATAGTAGGGTTGGGTAGCAATCGATAATGGATTTTTTTATCGATGATTCCGCTAAATATTATTTATTAAAAAAAAAATTACCGATAGATATAATATAACATTTATATAAATACTAACTCGAAAAACATTACAACTATGTTTTAAAAGCGGATTTTATACTTGTAGTAATTTTTTAGCGTATGTCCATACGAACGAAACCAAACCGTCAAAGTGGGACACTAAACTTGAGTCGGAAATAAATTCCGTTCAAATTCCGTAAAAAAAGATCAAACAAACGCCATTATTATCAATGACTATTAGATTTACAATAACAAACTTTTATCTCATACTTAAAATGGGATAAATATACCAGACACATACTTTTCACTGAACAAGCACTAAAGTTTAGTCAATCAACAAAGTGGGACGCTACCTATAGAAAATCATTAAACTTTCTAATGCATAAAAAAGTACTTGCTTGATAAGTGTGTTTTTTAAGTAATCTTATGTTATATATTATAATACACTTGTCATTTGTATTTTTTTAGCTGTACTTTTCAATTCAGTTTTTCTTAACTTTTTGAAATAATAACTAACTAAAGGGATCCATAGAATTATTTCTGTCTTTTTTATCATGAGAATATTTTTATAAATACAACTTTAATGATAAATCTGCGTGTCATGTTATAAATATAGAAAATAAACCCATATTCAGGATTGACATATTTTCGTTCTCTTTTTATGTTCAAGCCTCCATAACATACAAACTACTAAGGTTACATACATGATTTTGACTAATTTGAAATCCTTAAAGTATGCCAATTCATTTGATACTAACCACTTCATAACTTCAAAGTACCAGTGTGTTTTTTGCCGTCCCAACTTTAACCAACGTTTTCACAATTGTCGCTTTTTCACTTTTGCAAATTTGAAGAATTAAAAAAAAATAACTATAGCACCTAGAGACATATTTCTTTCACCAAAAGATAGCGTATGATCTGTAGTATTAGGAACTACTCTTAACTCCATATCGACAAAGTGGGACCTTTTCCCAAAAACTGTCACAAATGTACTTGCGCAGAGCAACGGTGCGGGACGGTGCGGGGTGTCGCGGGGTAGCGGGCGGCGTGGGCCGCCGACGCCAACTCGCCTAGTTAGCGTTCTTAAACTTTCAGGGCAGGCGCGTACATGTTTTTGAGTGAGCGGTGAATGATATTTTTTATTATTACAGTGGTGTGCACCTGTTCGGTGTACATCGACAACATTAAATAAGGATTTAAGATATACCCGTGATGCGAGGTAAGATTGTTTATCTAGTAATTAGGTAGGCACGTTATTATTACGTAGCGCATGTACCTAACTTCAATCTATAACCTATGTGGGAACTAATATCGTATTGGAGTAGCTTGGCTCGACAGTGATATTGCGATGGCATAGCGTTGGATTTCCCTGGAAACCGTATTTTTTGGTAGTTTGGATCGCGTACCGGATATGGCGCATTTTGTTATTTTAAAAAGTTTTTATAGCGAGTTACGAATCTGTTCAAAATTACATATCTGTGTAAATTGATTTAGTAATTTAGTGGGTATGGAATTTTCATACGAAAGAGCATTTTCAGCGCGATTTCGGAATTTTAGTGTCGTTTGTTCATACGGGCCTAAGTTTCTTTATGATTTATCTTTCTCAGCGCGGGCGCGTTGCCGGCTCGATGCGTGCGCGTCGTTATATCGAGTTTACAACTTCTCTTATATTCCAAAATCGTAATAAAAAAATTTATTTGGGAATTGAAAATTAAACGTTACTGAAGGCAGAATATGTCTTGGGAAATTGTAATGCATTGCAATCTCGAGAAGAAGGAAGTATATCACAATTTAATTGTTATTGCCCAAAGGAAAACGTATCGTACAAACAGCGGACTTGGTGCCAAAATGCAGCAAAAAAGTAGACGGTGCGCTTATACCTTATTAATTTTGGTGCGGTTAGTGTTAATTATAATTTATAGGTTACTTACATAAACGTAATCACAAATGGAAGATGAGTATTTCATTTACTCGCTATGTACTGTCGACGACAAAGAGATGTATCCAATTTTAGACCTTATTACAATGGTATAAGTCTAAAAAGTGGATACATTTTTTTGTAGCCGAATATAACATTTTACACTCCTTACAGTATCATATCATATCATGTCATTTATTTGTATTGATCATACATTGTCTTAATCATAATATACATGTCAAATATAATTTAAATTTAATTAAGGTTAAAATAAAAACATATCGACAAATGTTATTTCGCTCCTATAGGCAACACAAGAACTCGTTAAGCATAACATTGATTTAAACTTACACGATCTTCACTCATGATCATCACAACAAAACGGGGCTTAATGGCGTATTAGACGGTTTCAAACTTTCATCTTCGTGGAATCCAGTAATTAGTGAATGAAAACAACATCAAATAACATCCGATTAATCGCCTGACGTCGTGAGTGTAGTGTTTCGGTCCAGTGACGACTTAGTGTTCAACCTAATAATAAACACCAAGCGCGGGTAGATTGCAAAACTCGCGCGGCTAGAAGACGTTGATTTGCCGCTCCAGTTCCTTCGAGACCATGGACGTAACGTGACGTCCGAAACGTCGAAGAATTACCAACGAAAGGTAATTAAATAAATCATATTTATACGCGTAGCATAGATGTGTATGCACCTATATTTACTAAGTAACTATATTTATATATTATATAATATTTACGTATATTTACGTACAGACGCGTAGTATAAACATTTTCCTATTGACCTGACCCAGCGACCCGGTGAAGTAAACAATGTTATCGCCGATATTACCTACAAAACATCAAAGAAAACGACCAGAGAGGCGGATAGAAAACATGGTACGCAGATAGCTGGACATCTAAGATTAAATATGAATATCACAGACAGTCTTACACCTAAGAGCATTTTAGTACGTTTTGTCCTGTCATACAATGTATGGAGAGGGCGCCATATTGTGCAGGATGGATTCCCTTGGCCCAGTCGTATATTGGGTTCATCTGAGGATCTCGAGGTTCAGATGTAGGTGTCTAGTTAATGTTGAAATCTGTTTCCCATCTCCAATCTGCTGGACTGGAAAGGTTTTTGCATCGGTACCATAGTTGGGGCTCCATACGGGAACACCCTGGTAGATAGCTCTTAAAAGATGACAGTCAGTATACAATAGTACCTTATAGGGAGTATAGGGCTGCAACTCTGCAATTCTCTTAAAACTATTTTCCGCTAATAATGTTTTAATAATTATTATTATTACTATTTATGAGCAACTTGCTATTAAATACGGTCTTGTGGGGTCTGAGGTGCCATACTAACTTTTGACGACCTGTTTGGCTCAGTGGGAGTAACGTTGCCTGCGAAGCTGAGGTCCTGGGTTCAAATCCCGGTAAGGGCAAATATTTGTGTGATGAGCATATAAATATTTATTCCTAAATCTTGGATGTTTTCTATGTATATAAGTAATATATCTATTAAATATATCGTCGTCTAGTACCCATAACACAAGCCTTATTCAGCTTACCATGGGACTAGTTCGATATGTGTAAAATTGTCCCGTAATATTTATTTATACTACGGGTAAGTAGAACCTTCTACTATAGTATACTGTGCGACGATATATATTGTATAACATCTATACTATTGTAAAGTTGTAAAAATGAAATGTCTGTACATTTAATATCTTTCCAAAAAAGTATTGTAACGGACTATTTGGAGGATACAAAAACGAAACTATTTTTTTTTGGATTTTTTGTATTGTAAGTGTCGTTGTGGCTTCGTCACGCCAAATCGGCTAAACGGATTTCAACATTTTTTGGTACACGGGTAGCCGTACCTGGCTAGCCGCGTACGCTGGCTATCCAGATGGTTATAGGACGCCTTTTACCCGACTACCCTTAAGAAGAAAATAGGGGTGATGACTTTTTCTTCACCGCGAATGAAGTTACGGGCGCCTTCTAGCAGATAAATAATAATATTTTAATACATAGAAAACATCCAAGACCCAGAACATTTGTGCTCATCACACAAACACTTGCCCTGTTCGGGATTCGAACCCGGGACTGCCAGCGTCGTACTCCGTTGTGCAGCCTACGGAGCCAAACGAGCCGTATATTACGGTGAAACTAAAAACAGGGTTATAACCTTTTCTACTGCACAGACTAAGGTGACCTTTTAGTAAACAATATTTACCTACATACAAGTGTACAATAGAAATTTCTCCTTGACCTTACCCGACGACCCCGTAAGATAAACAATGTAATCAAAGAAAACGAGCGGAAAAGCGCGAAGAATATGCAGAAAACACAGGTTAATAGATAATTCTACTTTGAAAACTAACAGACTCTTACCCATTTATCATCGTCATATCAGCCCAGAGACGTCCACTGCTGGACAAAGGCCTCTCCCAAGGATCTCCACAACGACCGTTCGCGTGCCGCCCTCGTCCAACGGTTTCCTGCGATCTTCGCCAGATCATCTTGTTAGGGGCCTCCCTACACTGCGTCGTCCTGTACGCGGTCGCCACTCGAGAACCTTTCTGCCCCAGCGGCCATCGTTTCTACGAGCAATGTGCCCCGCCCACTGCCACAGTCTAGCAACTCTTTGAGCTATGTCGACAACCTTGGTTCTTCTGCGGATCTCCTCATTTCAGATTCTATCACGCAAGGAGACTCCGAGCATAGCTCGCTCCATTGCCCTTTGAGTGACTTTGAGCCTTCTTATGAGGCCCATTGTGAGTGACCACGTCTCAGCCCTCCCATCTATACTTACTTACAAACTGTGGGGAGTGTAAAACAGGTTGAGAGTATTACGATTACATCCTCCAAGGATATGAGCTGGACAGGCTAGTATTTAAAAGTACAAGTTCTGTTTAAATTAAGAATGACGCCTGTCTCGCTCTAACATTTGTTAATAGTTTTAGTCTTAGACGAACTTATACATTAAACATAATCAAAAATCTCTCCATCTTTTTAATTCTTCCACCTCCGCGTGCTACATCCCCCACAATACAGTGCGACATAAAAGAGTAAAAATTAAACGCTGGCGCCACTTTCTACGTAAGTGTGACATTTTTGACGCAAATTGCTTAAACATGGCAACAATTTAGTATGTTTTTTTTAGTTCCATTTTATTTAATTTCTACTCTTTTATGTTGCACTGTACACAGACGCTCTACAGTCAAGATTCCGTCAAGTGTTTATTTTATTATGAAAAGAAATCGATTCATCAATCAGGCATCAATCATTATTAAAAACTAGGTGCCTGAAACTTCGTCAAAAAATATCACACTTTTTTTCTTGAGTGTACTCGGATAGAAAGTATGCTAAGTATAACCATGTGTGGATACCCAGCTATCCGTGTACCAAAAATAGTTGAAATCCGTTTAGCCGTTTTAGCGTGATGAAGCCACAATAACACATACAATAACATATTTAAGATTATAAACAAAGATCAGAAACAAATGAAAAATTTTTTCGACGATACTGGACTTGAACCAGTGCCTTGCGCCAGACCGGGGCAGCACGCTCTTTGCGCCGGTCTGGCGCAAGGCACTGGTTCAAGTCCAGTATCGTCGAAAAAATTTTTCATTTGTTTCTGATCTTTGTTTATAATAATAACGCTAGTGGAGTGATCCACTAATAAATTGCAATAATTGTGATTATTATCATGATTTTTGTAAAACAAAAAGTATATTTAAGATTGTTGCTGTACAAATCGCAGGTCCGTCCCCATATGGAGTACTGCTGTCACCTCTGGGCTGGAGCACCTGGATATCAGCTTGGCCCTCTTAACTCGGTTCAAAACCGCGCTGTACGAATTATTGACGATCCCATGCTCACAAACGGTACTGAACCTTTAAGTCTAAGGAGAGACTTCGCCTCTTTATGTGTGTTCTACCGCATGTATAATGGGCTGTGTTCCGAGGAATTGTTCGACATGATGCCTACAGCCACCTTCTACCATCGCACCGCTCGCCATCGGCGGGATATTCATCCACACACCTTGGAACCAAAATGGTCGCGCACCGTGCGGTATCAAAGGAATTTTCTACCGCGCACACTCCGTATGTGGTATGACCTCCCTGCCGCGGTTTTCCCTGGAAGTTACAATATGGGGTTCTTCAAGAGGGCAGTGAATAGGTTCTTAAAGGGTCGGCAATACGCTCGTAATGCCCCTGGCGTTGCAAGCGCTCATAGGCTGCGGTGACTGCTTAACATCAGGCAGGCCGTACGCTTGTTTGCCACCTTAGTAGTATATATATTTAAAAAAATACAAATATACAAAAAAAAAACTTCGATTCAGGGACCTTCAAATAGTCCGTATCACTTTTTTTCAATATCTTCATGCCAGTAGCACACTTCCGCCGCGAAACGTCAAACCCAAGGAAGTTGCGCTTTAGTTTCGCGCGCTCTGTATGGCGACGTTTCGCGGTTTCGCGGGCAGAGGTGTGCTACTGGCATCAATGTACATCCATTTCACTTTTACATCTTTATCTATACTATTATATAGTTGTAAAATGAAATGTCTGTACATTGAAGATATTAAAAAATAAACTATTGTAAGGGACTATTTGGAGATCACTGAAGCGAAATAATTGTTTGACAAGGGGCTAAAATAAGCCATTATGATACGAAGTGATTGTTATGTTATATGACTGAGTGTCATAATAGCTTTTAGCCACGTGTTAAATACTCTGGTTTTCACTTCGACTGCGAGAATATAAAAAAAGACTAAATATTAAAATTGTATATTTCATGAAAAACTGAAAGTACAGTTTGAGCAATTCTATCAGAAAGTTTGGCTAATCTGATCAGGTTGGTTTGTTTGTTTTTAATTATTTGTAAGGAGTATGTAGCTGGCCGCAAGTTTTTTTTCAGTGTCATAGAAATTTGTATTGGATTATACGGCTTCCTTTTAAACCTTAGGGGTTAAATGTACAATTTTAGTCTCGCTTCGCGAAGCTAATATGACGTACTTTTTGAGCAGGAGAAGTGAAAAATATTTTATTTTGGATTTTTTGTATTTGTATGTGTCGTTGCGGCTTCATGAAGCAAAATCGGCTAAACGGATTTCAATTATTTTTGGTACACGGGTAGCTGGGTATCTCCAAATAGTTATAGGATACTTTTTACCCTACTACGCTGAAGAAAAAAGAGGGGTTATGACTTTGTCTCCTCCGCGAACTAAGTTGCGGGCGCCTTCTAGTAATATAATAGATTAGTAAATCTAAGACCAATACACGGGTGCAATTACTGAACCACGCGATATATCGCGTGGAAATCCGTGGTGAAAGTGAAATGATGATGATGACCTATAATATCATAATCTTAATAGATTAATGTTGTATTGAACGGGCCGCTATGACAACCGACCCGTGACCGAACCAACACTACCCGGTCTCCGCTATATTGCTGGTATATTTTGCGGCCATTGTGATGCGAAAATGCGTTATCGAGCAACATCGCTTTTCACACCAAACTGGGCTAAACACAGCACCCGCGGTTGAAGCAAAATAAAATCACATGTTACGGCCACGCAACGTAAATTTAGATGAAAATCCATTGCAGGCATAATTTGTAATAGAGTTCTTGATGCTAAATTCAGATCTGGAGCTGAATTTAGCATCAAGAACTCTATTACAAATTATTAAAGAGGGTTTCAGGTATTTGCGTTCTGTTACGTCCGCTGTAAATTTACTTCTTACAGCCCCTAAACCTTCAAATTATACAATAATTCTTTCACATTCCAGGCAACTCTACTGTGGAACTCTCTGTACCGTTATATAAATTTACCCGTCTCTCCCTTTACACGTTGCTATTAAAATCACTCTTCCAACTTTGCGGTTGACACTGTTATGGTTATTTATTTACTAACTGCAATAGCTCAGTTAGTCAGAGCAGTTCTGCGTTAAAGCAGAGGTCACAGGTTCAAATGCTGCTTGCAATTTAGTAGGTTGCATGGATTATTACCTTTTCACTCGAACTCTGTGTTAAATTAATTTGCTTATTAATTAACTAGTGACCTAATGGTATTGGGCTGTCAATCAAATCGACCTGGTAGTTAATTACTGAGGCGATAAGTGGTTACCGCTTGATGTTAAATATGACCGCCGTCATGGGTACCGTACATTTACACACTGTATAAACTGGAAGGTACGTTCTGAAAGAGATTTTTGGGGCTAAGTTCTCCTAGCCTTGATTGTATAACTGGTTATAATGTAAAACTAGCATTTATTCGCGGCTTTTAATATGTAGGTATGAATACTTGAAGGTTCCCGCAACTTCGTACGCGGAGGAGAAAAAGTCATAACCCCTCTTTTTTTTCTTCAGCGTAGTCGGGTAAAAAGTATCCAATAGCCATCTGTGGATACCCAGCTACCCGTGTACCAGAAATAGTTGAAATCTGTTTAGCCAATTTGGCGTGATGAAGCCACAATGACACATACAAACGATAAAAAAGTATGGATTCAGTGACCCCCAACCAGTCCGTTACATTTTTTAAAAATATCTTTAATGTACAGACATTTCATTTGTACTACTTTATAATTTGAGTAGGTACTTTTAGATTATAGCGAATGAACTCAAGACAGTGTAGATTTGATATTGATACCGATGACAGACAAATAAATGACGTTAAGCTATACATACATAAATTAAATCTTAGGTTTTGTATTTATTTATGTGGCATAATCTCGATTGTCCGAATCATCATTCGGCCGAATTCATATTTTGGCATAATGCAGTTTTTTTAGAAACTGTAAAATTTTCAGGAGTTTTTAAAGGCATTATCCAGTTGTATACATTAGGTTAGGTTAGTTTTGTTTTATAAAAATCTTGAAAAGTTGACATGTTCAGAAAAAAATGCATTATTCCAAATTATGAATTCGGCCAAATCATGATTCGGACAAATAAAATGATGCGTAAACAAGGGGAACCATTTACAGTATTACCATTATTATATTAAACATCGGATTGAAAAAAAATATGCAAAAATATTTCATTAATCATTAGTATCATCAAGGACCATTAAAACAAGAGGACTGACCATCCGTACAAAAAGCCGTTCCCCGATATGTACAACGCCATCTATGTACAACAATATTTTTTTACAATTATTCAACTTTGCAAGCGTGACACAGTATTTAAATGTTACGATTTATTTATTACTAGCTTCTGCCCGCGACTTCGTCCGCCTTAAATTCGTTTATCGCTGATAAGGGTATTTTTCCGGGATAAAAAGTAGCCTATGTCCTTCCCCGGGACTTAAAATATCTCTATACCAAATGTCATCCAAATTGGTTCAGCGGTTAAAGCGTGAAGAGGTAACAGACAGACAGACAGACAGACAGACACACTTTCGCATTTATAATATTAGTATGGATTAGCTATTTGCGAACAGATTGCTACCATATCTTTATTCAATTATAACATCTTAAATGTTTAGTTTTAAAGCGCCATCTAGTTTTTGCCAGAGTATCTCCTTCGATCAGAACACGATCCAAAGTATAGCATGTGACAGTCCCTTGTTTTAATGATCCTCGGTATCATTACTACATAATCAACCTCTTCAATTTACGTAGCTGTATTTTGACACTTGAGACGGACAGCAAAATACAGATGTAGTGAATAATCATTTTCCATCGTATTTTCTCGGAAATGTTCGTATTCGTCTTGCTACTTCATTCCCACTCAGTACCCATCAAGACAACGTAGGGGACGGTCGCATTGTGAGACGAAGTATCGATATAGAGTGGTTAATACCACAGGATTTATTTAAGTTAGTATTAAGTCCTTTTTAATAGTCATTTTAGCAACATAAAATATTTTTTATAGGTATACAAACTTCATGCTATTAATACTAATCTATAACTAAAATATCCTCGGTAACTAGTTTGATCTTTGTTTACCTAACGAATTCTTTATATGATTGTATCGTGGTGGTTTTAACATATCTGTGTGATATACTTCAAACTGGTAGTTTGACATACAAACATGTCACTTGATAATACAATAATTCATGGCCTCATTGGCACCATTCGGAAGTAGTCGTATGTGCCGAGTTTTCACGGTGAGAAAGGATTATTCACTACATTTGTAAGGACATTGTCATACGTATATCTATAATGGCAACTTCAAGCTTATTTTTATTTATCTTACATTCGACTAATATTACAAATTCTAAACATGTTGTTAATTATAACACGTAAACTGTCGATGGGAATAAGGTGAAGATTAGTACAAGTTAAGTCATGGATACCTAATGAAATGAAATGAAATATTTTTATTTCACAAAAAACAAAACATTATGGGATATCCGGCGGGCCCCAAACTAGGCTGAGCCTGTATCTTTGGACCCTGTGAGTCGGTTTACATTGACAATTCATGTTATACAGAAACAAAAATATAAGATTTAAGTACAGAACATTTAAATGTACGGAAAAATAATATTAAGCAATGAGTATTTTGATACATAAAAAAGAACAAGAGTGAAACTGTGTGTATGTATGTGTGTGTGTCTGTCTGTATGTTTGAATGCATCATTAATTATTTCAAACATAGCAATAGGTTCTTAGTAATGATGCCTTATTGCCAGAAACGCGAACCGCGGGTAAACGTCAGTATTTATTAATTAACAGGTAAGCTAATGGGATTATTGGACTGTCAATAAAATCGACCTGGAAGTTCATTAGCGAGGCGTTAAGTGGTTGCCGCTTGTGGTACATAGAACCGCAGCGAACACGTTGCGTTCGAATTCAGGTACCGCGGATAACATGAAATTTGTATGTGCTGATGTTTAAAAACGTAAAGGTACGTCCACATTTGTATCATTTGCCCGATCAGATCTTCGTCCCGTGGTATGATCGCGTGTCACGATCACGCGTTTGGACGTTGCGCCGATCCGATCAAAATCAAAATATTCTTTATTCAAGTAGGCCTAGGTACAAGCACTTTCTTTCCTGGGAGACATAGAATATGATCCAACATTTGTTGCAAGGATTAGGGGAAACCCAGAAAAACCTAATTAGATCATTTAACTTAAGTATAATATTATTGATAAAATCAATCGCTCGAAATCCATGTTACTACGAGTATCACACACTTAGATCAGACAAGCGGGACGTGATCGCCGCGCCGACAGTGAGCGTCCAAGCAGCGCGATATGCAGTCATGCCACGCCACGGTGATCGGATACGAGCAAATGATACAAGTGTAGACGCACCTAGGCGTTCTCTGGTGTTGAAGGCAAATCAACTTTTTCTGTAAATGTAACAAAAAAAAAATTCTAATAAGTCCAGGACTCGGCAGTTGATTAGGTGGGCGTGAAGTGATTATTTATTGCCGTTATATGGCGGGTTATTGCTCTGTTATAAAACTATCGGTAGTTATGGGTAAGGTTCCATAGGAACAGAGTTTTTAAAACAAATGTTAAGAAAAATCAGTTTAGCCGATTTGGCGTGATATAGCTACAGCAACACATACGAACATACAAAAAATTAAAAAAGAATATTTTTCAATTTCTTGACCTCCAAATACAGCGTTACAAACATTTTTTTGAAAATATTTTTAATGTACAGTCATTTCATTTTTACAACTTTATTATAGTATAGAAGATATTATTAGATTCTGAGTTCACATAACATATACCATCGGGACAAAATATAAAATACACATAGCTGAGAAACTGAATGCTCTCAATTGGCAATAAATTGCAAGGGATAGGGCAGGTGGCATTCTCTCGTTCTGGAGGCCAAGATACTTTTTGAGTCACTGAGTCAAATTTGTTGGTATAGTTTCTTACTAACCACGGAACCTCGACAAAGTCCGTCTCGCGCTTGGCCGTCAAGCGCGCAATAAAAGTGTTTGTATATAGATACAAATGTATGTTTGTGTTTACCAATACACGATTGGTACTATGGGGGCAATTAGGTCGTGAGTTCACATCTTAAGGGTTGATGCAGAAATCATTCAAGGGTTTTTTGGACCACATTTAGCCCCCCCCCCCCCCCCCCCCTTTGGTGATCTTTGGTGAGGTTCTATTCGACCCCCCCCCCCCCCCCCCCCCCCCCTCTCACGTGTATTTCTTTCACTACGTACATTTTAAAGTACATTATATTGTATATAGTAGTCCTTGGGTATATTTTGGATTTTTCTTACCTAAATACGTTTTTTCTACTCGTGAACTACAACTCCGCACAGAACTATGATGAAATTCAAAATAGAACGCAGTGGTGTTGCAATTATTTTTTTTGGCTGTGTTTTATTTATTTATTATTTACTAGCTTTTGCCCGCGACTTCGTCTGCGTATAGCTCGAATTTCAAAAAAATCTTCTTTAGTGCATCTCTAACGGAATATGTGTTTCAATTCTCGTATTCCTACCATCGGCAGTATAGGCTATGCACTGTCTGTCAATAGTTATATTATAAGTCACGTTACTTTGTTATATACCTGTAATTTGAAGAAAAAGATATTATTCGGCAATTGAGTTTGAACTATTGATAATATTGAATATTAGGTAGGTTTTGCAGTATTTCTTTATATACCACATTAAAAAACCCCATCAAGCTGCGTGGATAGCTTGCTCTCGAGCAAGCCACGTAAAACTGGCCGTGCGAGAAGCAGTCCCCATAAGATCTATTCCTGCTGTTTTCAGTGACTCACCCTGAGACTTATTGACCGTCATCGCGAAACAGACCTTAAGGGGGAGCTGCATCAGCTTTTTAAATTCGAATGGGTATTCCGAGGGTATAAATGGTATCCGGGGTATGTACACAGATTCACCTTAAGCACAGCCAGTGATTACAATGGCTTCTATAACGTTTCTATTTAAGGCTTTCACACGCAGCCTGGTTCCATTGCACTACTTCGGCTGATTAAGATTTTGCAGCAACATTACTCGAGCACCCACTTTTAAGAGAAGTATGTGAGAAGGTAGGCTGGGTGGGTTAAGTGCATTTAAAAACTCTACGCCATAGTTTATGGCATCAGCCGTGTTCACTACAGATCGAGTCTACAAACTTGTATTCGTATTCTGAACCTTCGAACGACTTCAATTAAATGTTTTTAATAACGGGAGCCTGGTCGTTCTTAGGTGGCAGAATCGGTCGTTCCTACAACCACTCCATGCACATGCTGTGTAGATTTTGAACATCTGGGTAAATTTAAGAAATTAGGTATTCAACAGTCCGCACAACTTAGGCGAGATCCGATGGGATTGTAATCCTTCCCTCAGTTTCGGGATATTCTCCATTTTCTATTTTAAGAAAAAGGTCGGAGAATTCTCCTGCGCAAATATCGCCCTCGAGGTGCACTCGCATATTTATCTTAAGGTGGAGTTTTTTGAGTATAGGCCAAATATTTGAAGCCTTCATGCAAGTTTTTACTTCATCAGCTCGAGTTCCCCTCGGAAATACGGGCAAAGTCTGACAAAAGTCTCCAGCTAACAACATAGTGACTCCAACCATCATAACTTCATTCCCTTTAATATCTTTCAAAGTTCTATTCAGCGCTTTACAACACTCTTTATGCGCCATTGTACTTTTGTCCCAGACTGTTACCCCTTATTTTAACCCTTTCAGGGATGAAATTCCAGGAATGCTGAAATCAGTTTTTTTAGTTTTACATGAAGAGTCTATACGCGAAATATTATAATAGTTACTCAAATAATTACAGATTTTCCATATAAACTTTCAACCCCAATTTAATCCCGTTAGGAGATGTATTACCAAAAATCCTTTCTTGTTCCTTGCCTGCGTTATATATAGTGTCTACTGTAAACATTTCAAGTCTCTAAGTTCAGTACTTCTGCATTGATATCGTTTACAACTAACGCCATCCAGTTACGCAAACAGGTACTAACGCGTCTATTGGTTTCAAAGCAATTATTTCTGTATAATGTAACACCTGTAAAACCATTCTGTGCAATAAAGTATTGAGTAAAGTATTGAGTATTTGATTAAACATTTCAGAGTTAACAATAAGTGATGTCTTTCCATTTAAACTCGTTTTATGTATTTATCTTAATTATAAACCATATTTCTGTAACAAAATGTTTATCATTCAGAGATGATCGCAAGACCAAAATGTACAACGGGCTATTATCCGGCTATATTAAGATGTCTTATTTGTATGATACGTCACATACCGAAGGTGTGTTCTTTGCTTAGTCGTGTAGGTAGTATTACTGTTGCTAGGTTACCAATTGTTTATTAATTGTTTAGAAATGAAAATGTCACAATGTCAAATGAACAAAAGGTCATGTTTTTCCATTTATTGTTAAATAAACCCGTTTTATGAATGAATACCCTCAAAAGTTGTAGCCTATGTCCTATTCTGATATCTACGTAATATTACTGCAGAATTTTACGCAAATCTGTTATGTAGTTTTTGCGTACCAGTGTAACGTACGATTTGTTGCCTTAAATACGTTTATCGCGAATAAGGGTATTTTCCGGGATAAAAAGTAGCCTATGTCCTTCCCCTGGATTCAAACTATCTCCATACCAAATTTCATTCCAATTGGTTCAGCGGTTTAAGCGTGAAGAGGTAACAGACAGACAGACAGACACACTGTCACATTTATAATATTAAGTATGGATATAGATGTTTATAGGCTACTCGTAGAAAAAGTATTGAATACAATAGTTATATATTTAGCTATTTAAGTCTCGAATCTCTCAGCAAGCTTCGTGGCCTAAACGCGGTACTCGACTGAAAAAGCATATATTACATAACGATTGCATAAAATCTGGACACTGGCTTCGTTTTAGCGAGCGCATTTTCTTTATCCTTTGGAAATATTTGGATGTCATATGGATGCTTAGCATCCCAAAATACGTTACTGACAAAAAAATCATTTTTGTGACAAGCTTTTATCGCTGACTGTACTTTTCCTTGACCATCCATCAACTACTCACCGAGACGATAAAGAAACCAAACTCGGTAGGAATGCATTATTTTATTACAGATTTCCGATGACCACCTTCCTGTTCCATCATCAGATCAGCTCGATGGTATCATACTATTGTATTGTCACCAAACATACTTAAGTATGCAAAATTTTAGCTCAATCGGAAACCGGAAAGTGGATCAAATTTAACTTGCAAGATTTGATTACAGACCGACGGACAACGGGAAAGGTGAAAGTAAATAAGACTTGTAATAAACGGGCATCACGCTCATTTTTGACACGAACTTGTAAGTTGCGGAATGATTATAATAATAAGTAGCTACAACTTTTGTATACGTGCGTAGTTAAGTTTAAGCAAACAATGACAAAATATAACAGAGGTGTAATAAAGATTGTATAGACGTAAATGAATTGTTCATTGAGCCGATTATAATTTAAATTCATTGCTCACTGAAGTGGCAATCCGCAAATTATGCCAAGTTGTACCGAACAGAAGCCGGCAGTTAATCCAAGTTGACAGCTGTGTCACACCCCAGCGGCTCCCGTGTCAAACAACTAGCCTGCCACAGACTATACAATACAGCTAGAGCACTGAGGCGATCTGTCGCTTTCAATAACTTGTACAGAACAGAAGCCGATAGCTTATCCAAGCTGACGGCTGTGTCACACCCTAGCGCCTTACAAACAACTAGCCTGCCACAGACTATATACAGCTAGAGCACTGACGCGCTCTATCGCTTTCAGTAAGTTGTACAGAATAGAAGCCGACAGCTAATCAAAGTTGACGGCTGTGTCACACCCTAGCGCCTCACAAGCAACTAGCCTGCCACAGACTATATACAGCTTGAACACTGTGGCGATTTATCCCTTTCAATAAGTTGTACAGAACAGAAGCCGACGTCTAATCCAAGTTGACGGCTGTGTCACACCCTAGCGCCTCACATACAACTAGTCTGCCACAGACTATATACAGTCAGAGCACTGAGGCGACCTACCGCCTTTGATAACTGGTACAGAACAGAAGCTGCCAGCTTATCCAAGTTGACGACTGTGTCACACCCTAGCGCCTTACAAACAACTAGCCTGCCACAGACTATATACAGCTAGAGCACCGCGGCGATCTATCGCTTTCAGTAAGTTGTACAGAATAGAAGCCGACAGCTAATCAAAGTTGACGGCTGTGTCACACCCTAGCGCCTCACAAGCAACTAGCCTGCCACAGACTATATACAGCTAGAACACTGTGGCGATTTATCCCTTTCAATAAGTTGTACAGAACAGAAGCCGACATCTAATCCAAGTTGACGGCTGTGTCACACCCTAGCACCTGACAAACAACTAGCCTGCCACAGACTATAAACAACCAGAGCACTGAGGCGATCTATCGCTTTCAATAACTTGTACAGAACAAAAGCCGACAGCTAATCCAAGTTGACGACTGTGTCACACCCTAGCGCCTTACAAACAACTAGCCTGCCACAGACTATATACAGCTAGAGCACCTCGGCGATCTATCGCTTTCAATAACTTGTACAGAAGAAAAGCCGACAGCTAATCCAAGTTGATGGCTGTCATACCCCCGAGCCTTTTTTTTTTCATTTATTCATGAACAATACAAAGATTGTGTTTGAAATCAATACATATCTACACCTAAATCTACGCCTCTTGTGACAAACAATTAACATGACGTAGATTTAGAGCATTTAACTAAGCTATTTTATAGTTTCACAAGTTATTTCGTGACACTCCTATGCTCAGCGGGCGACGGGGGGAAAGACAGCGGGGGGAGTAAGATGTGTGCGCGCGGCAGGGTCATCGTCGCCCGCAGACCATGGGCGCGTCACGAAAGATCTTGTCCAGCTATAGAAATGCCATCCGAATACATCTCTGCTACAGTAATCGCGAAATCTTTGGTTGGTTTATACGGTAAATTGCCAGTTGCCTGTGTGGGTTTTCGTTTGTAGGTGATTTTTTTCTGTGTGCATTTGTGGAAATAAGAATATTTCCGTAGTGTGCTATACGTGTCTACCTTAACCCCCGCTAAAAATGCATGAGAAATTTGTTAGGTAATGACTCGGCTTCTCATCTCCATTCGACAAATGCTCTAAGGATGTAGACCACGTATAAAACTTTAGCGCTGACCTGCTTCAACTCCTCAAAAGTAAGTATACTTATACACCACCAACAAGTGATAGTCAACCCGTGAACCGTGCCAAATGCGAGTAACAATTAAGTAATGATACCTATGCAAATTACGCCATGAAGTTTAGCGAAAATTTACAGCGCCTTACAATAACGATTGTTTTGCGCTTTGAATCATCAACCCACATAGTTTAATGGAATGAGTCAAAAAAGCGCTTTATATTTTCTTGTTTTGTTTTTATATTTTCTTCCTTCAAAATAGTCTATTTTAAGATATAATTTCATGCCTCTTTCGTTGTGTTTAATTATTTAATTGCCTGGGAGAAATTTCAAGTGACGTCTGTTTGGCCAGGACAAATAAAAGTCAAGATTTAAAACACGAATAATTTATCCCTTTGTTTTTGAAATCTGATGATTACAAGGGGTTAATTAATTTTTTTCCTCGAAATGGTTTTTGAATGACCATACCAAATAAAAAAAAGCTCATCTCAATTATTATATTCTCAGAGGCCGTCGTTTAATAGAGATAAACTTAATTTGGGACCAATCAGACTGGATCGATTGTCATTTTAATCACTAACTATTACAGAACTTAAGATTAGCAACAAGAACATTTCACGGATTTATTATATTAACTTAACTTGGTAACTAAATAACCGGTTCGGTTACTTGCAGATCACCTCTCAATTATGACCCAAGCGGCATCACATCCGGAAATTACCTGAAAATAAAAGAAGATTATTCAATTACTTGTACTTTTTCAATCAAGAATTTAACTGAAATATCCATTCATAACTATTATGTTCTTTGGAAGTTACTTAATTATACGAATCAAGCTATTTACATCCGTTATTTAAATATTTTTATCAAACCTTACAGACTAAAGGTATTATAAGCTCAATAATACGTAGTATATTTTATTAGATATTTAAAATAATATAAAAAAAACACATATACAAAAGAAAGTGTATCGTGATTAGCGGAATGACACGAGTCACGCGGTTTTTTAACCGAGAGCCAAAAAAGGAGGTGGGTATTAATTCAGTATTTTTTTTCCCCTAATGTTGTGACACAATGGCACCGACGCCAAAATAAGATTAATTGTATATACTGTAGACATTGAGTAGACAAACGGTTACTTGTTGTAACGGTTGATTGAAGAAACTGAATTATGCAGTTATTTTTTTACTTTTTACTTTTATTAATAGTCGGTTTTATTAGTTTACATTATTTTAAATAGCTAAAGAAATTGTCTACTTACATAGGCGTTCCAACCGCGCGTTTTACCAACGGCTTTTACATGCTAACCAACTTGTTTGAATAAGCTGTTGCCGAACTTAAACAAAAGTGGAGCACAGGAATCGAACCTGATTAGTATTCGAGTCAGGATTCTCAATTATTTTGCTGCTACAAAGGAGCTTTACCGCCGAAAGGGGCTTATGGATATATTTCCTTTTTGACATATTATTAATGCTTCAGGTACTGCTGGTTGGACGCAAATCATTTCGTGTTCGGAACTCATTTTAGAAGGATTTTGGATCGAAAAAATGGACACAGAATTTGTATTAATATGACGGTAAACTAGGGTACTTTAGGGTACGGTATAAGATTTCCTGGATGAGCCTTTAAAGTCCATTTTTTAAAGTAAGAAATTATTAATAACTAATAATACCGTTGAATAACCCAAGAAATATATGTAAGGTCATTTGTGTTATGGAACCGTTTCGATAAACGCAAGTTTAAACATAGCTGCAGAACAAAGTTCTTAATTTCCCCATACAAGGTAAGAACATGTGACTATGGAGCGTTTTTGGGAAGTCCAGAAATGTGATTTTAACATTGTTGTATCTTGTTGTGTTTTTGTGAGACTGAAATAGTTTTTTAGCATTGTTTCTATGATTAAGAGGTCTTTCTATAACACAACTCAGAAAAAGCAATACAGAAGCGAGCGAGCCGCGGAGGTCTATATTGAGTCTTGCCTTTTGCCTTTTGTACATACATTATCTTTATATATTATAATACATTATACCACTGCTGCTTATAGGATATATTCATTATACTTGGTAAGCGTTATACCAAAATTCTTTATACCTATTGAACATTATACACCATGAAATTATCAATTTAGTTGTTAAATCAAAAGTTTATTATACCCCTTAAGTGATTATATTCTATGAAATTATATAAAATGTTGTTATATCCAGTGAAAATATATCAAAAGTTGTTATAGCGATCATTACACACCCCTTGAAAAGCTTGGGAGCGAAAGTGTTAAGCCCTACGAGCGACGTGAAGCTAAAATGACTCAGTTTTCGAGCATGAGAAGTGCAAATCATGTCCAAATTAAAACAATTGGTCAAGTGCGAGTAGGACTCGCGCTCGACGGATTTCTCTTGTTAAAGCATTCACGCTTAATGCAGTTTGAATGAAGTTGTGATGCAGTTTGCAGCCAGAAAGCAGCTGGAATGCAGCCCAGCCCGTCTGTAACGGCCCTAAGCCGCTTGAAAAGGTAATAATAGTTTATCTAAGCTACCCAAAAATAACCCTTTTTATATATCTCCTAACCTCTTCTATATCCATCTGAAGATGCCCAGCGGCCCGTATTCCTAAAATAGTTGAAATTTAGTGATGAAGCCACAAACGGCACAAAAAATATATAAATAATAAAAAGATTAAAAAATATATTAAAAAACAAAAAACCAAAAAAGTATTTACGCAGTCGAAAAACTAAAAAGAAAAAAACAAGTCCAGTACCCAAGAAATTTGTTAAGTTATACTAGAAATCTTTCATGATTCATGATCGATACTCACAATATAACAAATAATAAATTCTAATATGGAATATAGCGATTTTGAACAGTCGGGACTCATAAGAAATTTAGATCGACGCAAATCTTCCCAACAATGGGTCCCGACTGTTTAAAATTGCTATGTTCCATATTAGAATTTATACACTTTTTAGTTAAAATTATAAAAGTCAGTAAATTTCGCAATCTTCATCGTGAGGGTTATTGAGAAGCTTGGACAGATTTATTACAATACCATTAAATGAAAATTTAGTGAGAACGGCTTGCTAATCGTTATAGTTCCTAACTGGTAATTCCAAATTAAAAATTATAAAAAAAACTTCATAATGATTTTCAAATCCCTCTTCATTGATACCCCACTCGATATAGTACGTCGATTTTAATTTTTTTCTTTTTCACAATATGGCGTATCATTATCGCCATTTTGAGTTTTCAGCATTTTCATGTCTTCAGTGACATTTGGACAGTTAAGACAAATCGATTGACGTAAGAATCATCAAAATCGGTCCACGCGTTTGGTCTCTAGAGTGCCAGATAGGAACAAACATACATACATACATACAAATATACATACGTACATACATACATACTAGACTGATAAACACATTACCACTCCTTTGTGTCGCGCAGTCGGGTAATAAAGTGACCTGAAAATAGCCCGTTTTACTTAGTTTTCAGGGTTCCGTACCCAAAGGGTAAAACGGGACCCTATTACTAAGACCCCGCTGTCCGTCTGTCTGTCTGTTACCAGGCTGTATCTCATGAACCGTGATAGCGAGACAGTTAAAATTTTCACACATGATGTATTTCTGTTGCCGCTATAACAACAATACTAAAACAGCATAATTTTATGTCTGTCTGTCTATATCAGTAACGAATATAAAATGATCGAACACCACGTACATTTTGCTTAGGAGTAGGGATCTGCTAACCCTAGTTTTCATAGATACGGCAGTTTGTTGCGTATATTTTGTACGGAACCCTCGGTGCGCTAATCCGACTCGCACTTGGCTGGTTTTTAAATAACTTCAATCAATCAATCAATCAAATAATGCTTTATTCAAGTAGGCCTAGTTACAAGCACTTTCGAATTGTCAGGTACAGTACATTAGAGAAGTGTTTACTGGGAGAGATACAATATGATCCAACATTTCTTGCAAGGATTAGGGAAAACCCAGAAAAACCTAATCAGATTATTAAACTTAAGTATAATATTATTGATAACAATTATCATTTTAAAAAATAAAATAATTATTAAGATAAATCCCAAATGGATTGTCAATAAAAAAGAAAAACATATCTAGAATGTACAGACATATCATTTTTACAACTGGTAATAGTAAGTATAAATTATGGCCGCATTTATAATATTAGTATGGATGGAATAGTGTGGAAGTATGAATATGGATAAAATATGGATGAGATATTGTTCAGTGAGAGATATCACGTCGAATTTGGCTACAGCACAAATTGCCTACGTCCGTGTTTCCTACATTCCGAAATACCTAATCACAATAATCCCGTTAGCCAATACCTGAGCCTCGCCAGCAAATTACTCCCACACATCCAAAACGCCGTATCCGCCAACACATTTATAGATAGAACATACCTTTTAATATACAGCAAAATAGTCGAACCGTGTTGCCAAATTAGGCGCGGACAGTTCCAAAATGTCACAAGTGTTAAGACTTTCATAGGTTTACATGCTTTTATGAATACACACTGCTGATGTACAGGTCTAAAATGACACAAAGAATAAGCCTTTTATAGGTGGATATTACTTTAAAAATATACGTAGCTCTTGTTCAGTTCCAAAATCTCACAAAGATTTAGTTGTTTATAGGTTGATATAACGTTTTCGTTTCAAACGTGTCCTGTAGATGTACAGTTCCAAGATGTCTCAAAAATCGAGGTTTGTATGGTAGATACGACTTTTTAATTATTGATAAGGAATCGGACGCATGCCTCGTGCTAAATATCGCTGATCCGTGATAATCAGCAGTTTGGTGTTTTAGCAAGAAGCAGTAAATAAACACGTTACCTAAAGTATTTGTGGATGATAAATCAACAGTGGATTTCCTTTGGACCTATAACATTTTCAATACTATTATAAAGTTGTAAAAGTGAAATGTCTGTACATTGAAGATTATTTCAAAAAGATGATTGTAACGGATTACTTGGAGGTCACTCACAATTGTAAAAGTTTTAAGTATAATTAAGAGAGCTTAAGTACTAATAGTGTAACAGTTAGATGAGAAGTTGATTTTGTTTCGGCTTTCTTCTCAACAGTGGTCTCCTCTTGGGAAATGTCGTACAGTCAGACTTGTAAAAGTGCCCTTATAAAAACTTTTTTTTTGGATTTTCTGTATGTTTGTATGGGTCGTTTTGGCTCTATTACGCCAAATCGTCTAAACAAATTTCAACTATTTTTGGTAGGTAAACAGGTAGCTTTTTATCCGACTACGCTGAAGAAAAAAATATGGGTTATATCAAATCAAATCAAAATATTCTTTATTCAAGTAGGCCTAGTTACAAGCACTTTCGAAATGTCAGTTACATGAGAGTGAATGTTTGCTGGGAGAAATACAATATGATCCAACATTTGCTGCAAGGATTAGGGGAACCCAGAAAAACCTAAACAGATCATTTAACTCAAGTGTAATATTATTGATAAAATCATCATATAACTTTTCTCGTCTACGAACGAAGTTGCATCTTCGTCAGAGGAGGAGAATAAGATCTTAAGCGCCTTTTTTTATTTCGGATCGCTTGGTAAAATAATACGTACTCCTTCCCTTTTGTATTTATACCATAATTAACTCAAAATGTTTTTTTCTGATCGGGATTTTTTTGGGTAATGACACAGGTTGTGAAAGAAAAATTTAATGTCTGTATTTTTTGTACATTGAAGGTATTTTCAAAAAGAAAATTGTTACGGACTATTTGACGGTCACCAAAGCCAAAAGTATGTTTGTATGTGTCGTTGTGGCTTCATCACGCCAAATCGGCTAAACAGATTTCAACTATTTTTGGTACACGAGTAGCCGGGTATCCCCAGATGGGTATAGGATACTTTTTACCCGACTACACTAAAGAAAAAAATAGGGGTTATGACTTTTAATACGCACATTCGGACGTTTATCTCGCGATGTCAGAGCAACATATAATTGTGCCATCGGACACTTGCTCGCGGTCATTGGCCCGATGACGTACGAAAAGTAAGTATTAGGTATTGGTGGTATGTATAACGTTCCATCCAGTAGAGATGTGGTTTAATCATCCTATAGGTACAACGAATTAAATCAGTCAGCATTTTGACAAAAAGGAGTTCTGGCATAAATTCTCAATTATTGTTGATTCTTTTTCTTTAATGGTTCCCTACATTTTTACAAATAACTGGAGTAGGTCGCAAGCGCCAACCCTTTTGACCCGACAGTCGCAAATAGCGGCGGAGTTTATTTCTAACCTTAAAATGTATGCGATAGCGCACCAGAGATGTAGAGTTGAATACCGTGACTTGAATTCAAGTGCTAAAATATAAACTTTATTTCTTAATTCCTGGGACCTGATTCACAAAAGCTTGTAACTTTGTATCACATGCGGAAGTTTCTTTTTAATACATATTGTTGGAAAGAGATTTCCGCTCGTAATACAAGTTACAAGCTTTATGAAACGGATCGCTGGTGTATATAAGTTTAATGGATTAGTTCCTTTGCTTTTTCACGAAACAGAGGCTTGGTCTCCCGGAAAAATCCAATATATCAAAACATTCATTAGAAAACAGCTATTCCGTGTAAGAAAATCATTCTTTTAAAACCTCCATGTTTGCGGAAAAGGATTTCGTCTTAATTTGCTTGAACTTGTTAATTTAATAACCGGTATTAATTTATTTTAAACCGGTTATTATTTAGGTTACGTTCGAACGAATTGGTAACGTTATCCATTGAGGAAGCGCTCTCTAACCGGTTAATACATTTCGTTCCATGTTTGCGCTCCGAGATAGTATTTAACCAGTTAGTCAGAGCGGTTTTTGCGATCATAACGTTTATCACGGGTTTGGCTCTCAAAGTGTGGCTCTAACCGGTACGGAAATAAAACCGGTTTTCCAGCCCTGGTTGGAAATTATTAGGTACAGCAATTAAATGGAGGTTTGATTATTAATGAACAAATTAATGTTACCTCATCACCGTTGTTACGTGTTATTCCATCTCTTTCTTGAAATCATATTTAGGGTATAAATAGGGCCCACTGTTTTGGCTTACTGGCATCTCAGGTCAAAAAAAAAGGGATATTATCAAGTCTTAGGTGGACGCCGGACCGTCAAAATCTTCTGCATCTCCCGATGATGCCTCGTAAGAGGCGAAATACACGTCGAGGATTACACTGTCTGGTGGTGGTTTGTTGTATTTGCTTGCGTATTTTTTTGTAGACACTGCATGAAAATATACGCATGTGAGCACAATTTATTGTCACATCTAACCAAGATACTATTTTGTGGAAAAGCAAAGGGACGATAATCCATTAATCTAATATGAAATTCCACGAAGTAATACCTGAATCTATCAATGATTTAAAAAGTTCTTCGCTTCAATCGCTTTATATCCGTGTGCTGATTTACGTCTCTTTGTAACTCGTTCGGATAGAGATATCAGTTCCATCGTCGCTTACTATCGGTGGCAAATGGGTACACTGTGCCTTTTACTCATCTGTAAAACCACTATTTACAACCAATATGTACAGTTTTTTTGCAAGTGTATACATATTGATTTGGTTTAGTTTTGCCGTTCATCAGTGGCGTGCGGTCCGGTCCATACGAGTATAGGCGCCTACCCTGAACGACCATGGCTCCATACAGGTATAAAGAAACTACCTATACCGTGAAGCCCTACCTTGGCCAAAAACCCTTTGCACGCCACGGTTATTCGTATATGTTACTTTTAGTAGCTATTTTATAATTTATTTTAATTTGGGAACAGTTCCTTTTTCGAGATTAGTTTGTTTTATAATGTAAGTAGAGCCATAGACTGGCAAGTTTTTTTTACATAATAATGGTATATGGAATGTAAAAATATAAATTATTGTATTTTTTTATCTATGTTTGTGCGTGTCGTTGTTTCTCCTCGGCGAACGAAGTCGCGGCCACCGTCTAGCTATAGCTTATTCGTAATTTGAATAACATTAAAAATTCAAATACATGTAGTCCAACAATGATTTTTTTATTAAAAAAATGACCATCCATTGACACCGTTTTCACTATAAATAGTGTCTATCTAATCTACAGAGTCAAACATGTTGCTGGTTAAGCAATAATTTACATTTAAATAATAATGCGACCCAAATATAGGTCACGGAAACGTTCAGAGAAGTCGTTTAACCGTTCGCTCTGACGCCAGAGTTATCAGAGATATCGGTCCCTATTACTACCCGTATATACTATCGCCCAGCAAATGGGCTTAGCGCTCCCATTTTTTACGCACCGGCATTAAATAACGTGGTTGGGCGAAGCCTTCCATACTCAACGAGTTAAAAGCTCGTCTGGGTGTAAGCTTTTAGTCAAAAACGATCTTTTGACGATAACATTTTGCTGACTTACAAATTAAGATTCTTCCTAATTTTGAAATGTTCAAAATAAAACGTCTTTCTCATTTGTTTAGCTAGTTATAAAAATATATTCACGAGGAATTATTTACGGCTATGTTCTCAAATATGTTTGTTGATTTATCTGGTTGTTTTGTTATGACAGAAAAATGAAAGAAACGTTTTTTTTTGCCTTTAGCTAGATGGGGTGAACACATAAATATTCTACTATTTACTTCGGAAAAAATATACAGTTCATCTTTATCGATATATTTGTCTTCGGGGCAAAATCCGCGGGAAATACCCAGTTTTGAGTATAATACGTCTTTTGGGATTATTAATATTTCTATAATTTTAAGATAGACTAGAAATTCCCCGCAACTTCGTCAGAGAGAAAATAATAAATAAATAAATATCAGGGACAATCTTACACAAACCGATCTAGTCCCAAACTAAGCAAAGCTTGTACTATGGGTACTAGGCGACTTTTAAATACATAGAAAACATCCAAGACCCAGGAACAAACATTCGTGCTCATCACACCAACACTTGCCCTGGTCAGGATTCGAACCCGGGACCGCCATCTTCGTAGGCCGTTGTACAACCCACTGAGCCAAACGTGTCGTCAAATAATAACCATCTTATCTTCAGCGTAGTCAAGTAGAAAATATTCATAACAATCATAACCATCTGTGGATGCCCATAAGCTACCCGTGTACTAAAAATAGTTACAACCCGTTTAGTCGTTTTGACGTGATGAAGCTATAACGACGGATCTATAGGATGGGCCACAAAATTTTGCACTTATGAAACATTGATAAAAAATTTACTATATATGTTTTTCTATATTTTATTTATTTAACCTAGTAACAGTTAATTGCATTTTTTTTTAATTACTTTATCCAGATGTCCTCTGTCTCGTCGTTGGCACTCCTGCAATCATATAGGAAAACCGTGGAAAACTCCCTGACACATACAACAACGGATCGCGGCTATCTCATCATCCTATAATAAAACTGCTTAACACAAAAAACCCGTTGTTTTCCCGTGAAGCGCTCCATTACAAATAAAATAGCACGAAGTTACCTATAGTTTCCCGCCAATATCCCGCCGCTCACTTTAACAGTGTCCGAAAATTCAGTGTTGCTATTTGCAAAAATTTATGGCCCACCCTATATATCGGAATCCCTACCGTCATTTGTCATATCGCATTTTTTCACGAATATGTAAACTTTTCAAGATTGTTATAAAACAAAACTAACCTAACCTAATCCATAAGATGATCTTTTAAAAAGTCCTGAAAAATCTAGGGTTTCTGAAAAAAAATGCGTTATGGCAAACGATATATTAGGACAAACGATACATTAGGACAAACGAAATTAGGAATTCCGACGGTGACAGTGACCTTCGAAATGAATAGTCCATTATGACCTATTTTTTGAAAATATTCAAAGTACAGACATTTCATTTTTACAACTTCATAATAGTATACATTAGTGCGTGTGAACAGAACTAACCAAACACCTAATTTCCCGACCCGTCTTTACAGCAAAGCGGCCGAAAGCTTGTACTGATGTTAATCTACATAAAATTTTGTTGTTGCGTCGAGAATATACGATCTGATCGAAATGTTTGTAAATTATAGAAACTTAACTAGTTCAGAAGTTGCGTTTGAGGAGCTAGCACTGGGGCTAAGTGCGAATCTGACTCGCGCACCGCGGATTCCGTACCAGATATACGCTACAAAGGGCCGTATCTATTAAAATCCAGTGTTAGCAGAGCCCTATACCTAACAAAAATTTTCCCTGTGTTCGATCATTTTATATTGGTTACTGACAAAGACTGACAGTAATAAAATTATAGTGTTTTTAGTATTTATTGTTATAGCGGCAGCAGAATACATCATCTGTGAAAATTTCAACTGTTGATAGCTACAGGTTCATGAGATACAGCCTGGTGACAGCCGGACAGACAGACGGACAGCGGATTCTTAGTAATAGGGCCCCGTTTTACCCTTTGGGTACGGACCCTAAAAACCGGCCAAGAGCATGTCGGACCATGCTCAGTGTCCGGTTCCGCAGCCGTTACTACAAAGAAATGGACTACAGATGAAAAAAATACGTTGTAAAAATGTGGACCAGCAAAAGAGCGTATCTCCACGGCACTTACGTCCTTTTGCTGAGAAGCGCAGTTTTTCGACAATAACTCAAACACGGGATATCCGATGATGTTGAAAATAATTTATGTTGAAGGTATTTATTAAGCATTAATTTTTTTATAATTTCTGAACTTACGGTTTAAAAGAAATACAAATCGTCGTGTAAATGATGGAGTTCTGAGGTAACAAACATCAAAAAAAACAATAATAAAAAAAAATACAACCGAATTGAGAACCCCCTCCTTTTTTTGAAGTTGGTTAAAAAGGGGTGGGGGGATATATGCAACTTTCGGAGATATTATTTTTGAAAATATTTACCTAATCCACAAAAGGTTTTTAGAAACCTTGATTTTTTTTTAAAGAGCAATTGCGATTCCGATAGTTTAGAAAAGAGATATCCGTTGGAAGCACACTAGTTTCAGAAGCAGACATTTTAGGTTTTAGAAAACAGACAGAATGAGCCTAAGGGCCGATTTCACCAATCTTTTACTCCGAGAATTACGCTTCATCTCAAATAGTTATGTCAAATTAATATGGGGTTTTGGCATAACTATCCAAGAATAAACGTTTTTCTCGGAATAAAAGTTTGGTGTAATCCAGCTTAAGTCAGTAAACGCAGATAGCAAAAAATAAATGAAGTTAACAATGTTAGAAACAAAATTAATTCTCAATTCAAATAACCAAAGAAAAAAACCAAAACAACACGACGAGGCGTCGAAATGTCGTCTAACAGGTTACAGTGATTCATACGTGACTTTAATATAAAAAGGCACTATGTAGATCCTAACCCAATGGCACTTTTGACATTATCGATATAGAAGGTTCTCGTCAATACCTAGTGAGAATGGATCATTACGGCAACGCTTGGATTTAAAAAGCGCAACTACATATAGGTTTCAATAGCATATATGCCTTTTAGCAACTGGCAAGGAAGATTAGTTGACATAGTTGTTTTTCATTTTTATCGACACATTTAGTCCATAATGGAGACGGAATTTGTTGATATTTTGTAACAATGAGAATGTATAATAATAATATAATTTGAGCGTGTCCTTGTTAAAATCCTATAACATTGTTTGAAGCTGAATAAGTATAATGTATGGTTAAATGTGTTTTATATGACTTGTATTTAGCGGAAATTAAAATTTTCCTTTTATACTGATTTTAATTATACTGTTTACTGAATTTTTCCGTTTAGATCTGTATTTGGTTGGAAGATAATTGTGTTTTCTTATTTTGTGTACTAAACACAACAAACACTTAGTATTACAAAATATATATTTTGTTAAGATGTTTACATGTATAATATACAAACAAACATTCAAATAATTTTATTAATCAAGCGTAGACTTATTATGGATAGAGACGAAATTTATCTCACAAACAAAATCATGAATAAAGACATGCTATTTCTACAGCTGTATGATATCATCAATTTGCCTTAGTGAAATTAGGAATAGAAGTATATATACATCATGACCGTCATATAAAAACATAGTTACAAGACAATATTATAACCATTACAATGTCAAAAGCAAAAAAATAGAACTACTGTCAAATTGCAATGAAAATTAAACAACTGATGTTCATGAAGACATTTTACTACAAGTAAGTGAAATATGGCTAGGTATTTTGAGGTACATTAAATCGAAAAATAATACTTTTTCTACTCGTGAACTTATACAATCTATGAATCATATATTATAACTCCGCGATTAATACTAAAAAGGCATACTATTTATATTGGACCATCGCTCTATAGGTACTGTATGGTGTATATTATACGTATATGCCACTGAATTACAACTCCACAGTTGTATAATATAGGTATTATAGTTTGAACAGAACTATAATAAATTAAAAAAAGAACGCAGTGTTTTGCTATTTTTTTTATCTATGTTTCATTTACTGTAGTTTATGGGTTACTTGTAGATAAAGTACTGTATACAAAAGTTAGGTATATAATTAGCTTTTTAAGTCTCGTACGCTAAAGGCCACGCAGCAAGGTTCGTGGCCTAAACGCGCGGTACTCGACTGAAAAATCATACATTATATAACGACTGCATAAATAGCAGATATTTTTGACGCTCGAACGAAGTGAGAGCGCCAATAGTTCGAGGGTGAAATGGGTAATGTCACCCGTTAAACACTTTACTTTTCATTTCGACTGTCAGGAAAATAAAATACTTCACGTAGATTTTGTTAAATACACCAACTGAAACATTATTTTAATATCAATCAATATAGAACGTAATAAACACGTCATTTTATATATAGCTGAGTTTAGATATTATACCTATGAAAAGCTTTTATTTTATTAATATGACTAAACTCAATTATCTTCGACTCTGTGGCTAATCGTAACAATGAAAAAAAAATACTTTCCACCCTAGAAATGGAAAAGCTATTTTCCACCCATGAAAATTAAACTTTACGAAAAGGAGAGATGAAAACACTATTTTATCGGATTTTGGGGATGTTAGTATCAGATCAAACCGGTTGGACTGATATTTATTAATTACATATATCGTTAGTATACGATTCAGTTATGACCGCGGCGCGGCCTGCACGCCGGGGTATCTCAGGATATCATGCAGTTTTATGAAAATGTGAACATTTAGTATTGAAAATCAAGTCGTTGTAGATAAAGTAAATAAATAAACGATTCTGCAGACAAATTGAATAAAATCGTTCTCGACATGACATTCATACGCTATTACTTGCGTCTAATAATAGGTCATTAGTGGCGTAACGTAACTTGTGTGTTACTTGCGGTTTAGGTGCTGTGGTAAATTAGAATCAGAATGATCACTGAGCATAAAATAATATCTTGGCATTTTTATTTATTCGTATGGCATAATGAATAAATTTAAATCAAAAAAAATATTTTCGTGACAAACTATTATTGCTGACTGTACTTCTTTGAACATCCATCAACTACTCACCGAGACAATTCTAAAGAGCCCAAACTCGGTAGGATTGCGTTCTTTTATTACAGAGTTCCTATGGTCACCTTCCAGCTCTATCATCAGATCAGCTCCATGTCACGATAATATTGCACTGTCGTCCAATTTACTCATGTATACATATTTTCAGCTTCATCGGAAACCGGGAAGTGGTTCAAATTTTACTTGGAAGGTTTGACCCGAACAAACATATATTGCAAGTTAAATACAAACTTGTAAAAAGTAGATACAGAGGATCATAAATCTAACTCCAGAGGAGAGAGTTTTCGTCGTTTAAATTTATCAGGGGCTCGTTTCCCAAAAGCTTGTAACCTGAATTATAGGCGGAAGTCTCTTTCTAACAATATGAATTAAAAAGGACTGTTGAACAGATAAAAATGCATGGCCCAAAACAGAAACCAAATAATTTACTCTTACCGGGACACGGTTCTTATAAGGTAGCATTTCAAACGTACGTAAGTTGTTTTAAATAAAGAATCATTTTTTGATTTTTATCTTCTATTATTACTGTTGTTTTACGTTTATAAATTTTGATATGTTTTCTTGGAGAACTAGGCATTGAGTTTATAATTTAAACATATATTTAGGATAGGCTAAGTACAAATATTATAAAATATATAAGAGTTATTTCGAAAAAAATACTGACTGTTGAGTTTGTTTCGGCTTTCTTCTCCTCAGTGGTCTCCTCTTGGGAAACGCCGTAGAGTTAGACTTGTAAAAGTGCCCTTGCGGCCTACTTACAGAATAACGATCATTATTTCAGTATTATAAAGCGACTTCCGTTTGTATTACAAATTTAAATTAGCTTTATTTTATTTTATTTTATTTTATTTATTTGGCACACTAAACAAATAACATTCAAAATAACATATAACAATACATAGAACAGGCTTTGTAGAAAAATGCCGTCCAAAACAAGTATGCACAACATGATTAAAACAATACAGTAACATCGTAAAATACCCTAAATTAAAAAATAACTATTATCAACATGGCTAAACTGTTAAATATAACATAATGATTATTTACTGAGCATCTCAGAACAGAATTAATTTGCATTATTGTTACGAGTAATAATTAACAATATTAATAATATTAACAGCTGTTTAACGCGAAAGCACTTCTACAATCTGCCTCCTGAATACCAGAAATCGTGGATTGAAAATGTCAATATTCTTGTCTTTTGCCACTAGGTTATTGTACTGACGGCACATTCTTACAATGGGATTGTAATAGGAAGTATTGTTTTTGTATACCTGCAGAGCGAAAACTTTAGGGGCACGCGATCTGAATCGTGGTGTATTAAAGGTGACATGTGACAGGATATAGGGTGAGTCAATTTTAGAGTGAAGGACCTTGTGTAGAAATAGCATGTCATGCAAAATACGACGCGACTGAAGGGAACAAATGCCAAATGTTCGTAAACGCTGGTCGTAATTTAGTCGGATTTGGTCATGGTTGTATCTATACGACATGATTCTCAGGCACCTTTTCTGAATACGCTCAATATTATTTGAATGAACCGAGTAATGCGGTGACCAGACAACGCAGCCATATTCGAGCACACTACGTATGAGACTTTGAAAGAGACACAACAGGCTACTTGGCCTCTTAAAGTCTTTGGTAACTCGAAGGATAAATCCCAGCATTCGGTTACTTTTGTTAATAACGTACTCGTAGTGTGACTTAAAGTTTAGTTTTTATTTATTATTTATTTATTATAATACAAGTAACAAGCGTTTATGAAATGGGTCTCAGGTCCTCCGGAGGCAATCCGGTATTTCGAGCAGATATGCACAATGGTCTTACACAGTTTATTTATTTTTACTATTGTTCCATTATCTCTTCCGGTCTATGCAGTCCGTTTTAGAGGTACTGACGAAACGTAAGGCTTTCCCTGACAGCCGGATGGCAGCCAGAACTTTTGACGAGCCGGTGAATGAGCTGGCAATGCAGGCCAGCTGTGTTGTTGTGTGAAGATGGCCTCTTGTAGGCAGTTTCTTCGTGTCTTTCATGTTTTAACTTTGAGTGTTGAACTCCAAGAAGATGCAGGAAAATGAGCCTCCCCCAGTTTTCTTAGACAGCCTCGTAGCCTGAGAGTTTTTAATTAAGTTAATACCTTTAACGTATAGACATTTCATTTTGACAATCTTATTATAGGTAGTATACATACGAGAGTGTCGAAATCGAGCTCGGGCCGGTGCGCAGGCGCAGTCGTAAAACGTTATCAGTATCATGGTTATTGAATTGTAGTCGCGCCGTGAAAATTATCGATACTGGACAGAAATTATAGGTTTACTATAATGAGCTTGGTACTGAGGAGTCAAGAAGAAAGTTGTGATTTAAATGTAATTTGTGTACGAAAAGAAAACCCCAACATGTTAAGAAGAATGGTGATAAGTTTTTAACGGCTGAACAGTTTTCTTCAATCATAGCTAAGAATGGGAAACTTTTATTAAGAAAAAAAATACTGTTACTATATAAGTTTGAAAAAACCACATGATCACAATAGAGGTTAAATCCACAATAAATGTATTATTTTGCTCAAAGAACAATAATTATCTTTATTAGGGTTCCGTAGCCACAATGGCAAAAACGGAATTCTTATAGTTTCGTCATATCCATCCGTACGTATGTCACAGGCTTTTTACTCAAAAACTATACAAGATGTATATTGATGAAATTTGGAGTATATAGGTGTCTTGTATAAGCCGCTACTTAATTTGGTAGTTAAATAACAAAAGTAAGTATTTCTAGGGAGGGCACTCCATCTCCATACATGTAACCAAAACTGAAAATAGAAATCAGCAAATATCAATGTGTAGCACATATTTCGACAGTGCTTTTAAATACACTTTGAGGTAAATACTTCGTGAAAATTTTGCCCTCCCCCTCTATCTTTTAAACATTATATCCAAAAAATATGAAAAAAAATCAAAGATAATCCATACTAACATTATAAATGCGAAAGTGTGTCTGTCTGTCTGTTACCTCTTCACGTTAGAAACCGCTGCAGAACCGATTTGGATGAAATTTGGTATGGAGATAGTGTGAGTCCCGGGGAAGGACATAGGCTACTTTTTATCCCGGAAATATCCTTAAATTTGTTTATCGCGAATAAGGGTATCCTTATCCACGATAAACGAATGTAAGGCGGACAAAGTCGCGGGTAGAAGCTAGCGTTTAATAAATCCTTTAAGGAAAATTATTTTGAACAGTATATACTGATTTTCAGTTGTTGCTGCAAAACTGCTTTAATCAGCAAATGGACGCATGTGTCACGAAGATACGCTCTTTTGACGGTGAACGCCTACGGAACCCTACACTGAGAATGGTCCGACATGCACTTGGCCGATTTTTGTTTTTAAATCATCCAACTTGCTTTTTCGAGTATAGTACAGCTTTACTGCCCGCTATTAAAGATGATGATAGCTTATGCCCATTTCGTATTGTCTGTTTTATCCTTATGAGAAACTGAATTCATTTGAATAATACAAAATGGACGCAAGTTGCCAATTAGTAATCAGGCGATCCGCAAAAAAACCGAGGTCGTCGGCATAGGTCTAGGTGGCAATGGGCGGGGCACATGGCTCCTAAAATCCATTGCCCTAGGGCAGAAATTTTCTCAAGTGGCGATCGCGTACATGACGACGCAGCGTGGGATTCCAACAAGATGGATCGGGGATCTGGTGAAGATCGTGAGAAACCATTGGATGAGGGCGGTGCTTTACCGGTCGTTATGGAAATCCTTGGGAGAGGCCTTTGTCCAGCAGTGGAAGTTCTTGGGCTGATATGATAGTTAAGAATACTCTCAATGGAATGATATTTCAAAGACAAAAACTAAATCCAAATCGTTTTAATCGTTTAGGAGCTACTCAGACACACAGATAGACACATCAAAGTCAAACTTCTCGGTTTCGTAGAATAAGAAATAGAATGAATTGCATGACATAGCTGAAAATTTGGCGTGGCATCAATTTGTTTGACGTTGATAATTAATTTATGCGGTTCACTTTTTAGCGCCAGGCACTCGTATAATTTGAATTTGAATAGCAAATTGCTCAGATGATGTGAAATAAGGTTTAACCCGTTAATTTTGTACATAGATTTAAGCTTACACGATCTGCACTAATTATCACAACACAAGAATATGGGGCTTAATTGCGTATAAATATGATTTATTCAATTGCGTTTCGCAGTTCCATCGAGACTATATGGACGTAACGCGACGTCCGAAATGTCAAAGTGTTACCAACAAAAGGTAATTAATTAAATCATATTTATATGCGATTAAGAGGATGCATCGAAAATTTTAGCTATTTTTTGTCAGAGTTTTATATGTCTTTTTTGACTAATATATTAACGCGGAAATCTGTTTGTTGAAAATTTCCTCCATAGAAAACTTATCAGAAAACGCGTCTTCATTTTCCATATTTTGTCTAGTTTGAACAAACGCCGGATTAATAAACGGCCAAATTCTAGAAAAATATCATTCTTTCCTTTATCTTGTAAGTGATTAACTTAAATGTTAACAAAACATAATGATATCTTAGATTTCATTGTACTTTTACATCTGGCGCTTACGCCAAAAAACCTTAAGAATGTGGTGTATTAGCTTTCTCTTTCTTTGATGCGCGCTAGCAATCAATACGCCCCTTACAGTGAACGAAAAAAACATAGAAGGCGAGCTTCATACAAAATTGCAGTACAAAACGGGGTAAATATTCTAAATCCGCATGCACGTTGTGTGACCAATAAGAGTTGGCCAAAATATCAGTCTACTTTCTATTACCCAAAACGAATAATGTGATTGGTCAATTTCATAATAACTGGCTGTGATTGGCTTCTAGCGCTGACGTTTTATAGTATAAAAATGACGGCGACTATAAAAACGCATACGTAGTAGATGGTCACATGCAATAAAGAGTAATTTTGTAGGCAGAATTGTCCTATTATTTAAATTGAATTTTCAGTTTTAATCATAGAATAACCCTACGCAGATCAAACTAGTCTCCAATTAAGATGTAGCATACTTATACTGTGAATACTAGACGACTATACGAGTATGCTTTTATAATAGTTTGCTAAATACTTGTAACGCCAAAAAAAACCTCCTTGGCAAAATACTGGCCAGTAATAAATTGTATCGGGAAAATTTGAGTTCCACGATTGTCTTTTGTTTGTGGGAGACCGGTCCCGACTCGTTTGACTTGAACTTGTGATCCGCAAATTATGAAAGAACTGAGATTTAAAATATATTACTAATTAATGTGCCGTTACTAAACTCTAAAACTGTAAATTTTTTACAGTATTTCGCAATATTGTGTTAGATTAAATATCTACAAGGGCTGCCACTTAGCAGCCCTTTCTTCTTCGCTGAAGTTTTTCACTGGAAACCTATCTGCAGTCTACAGTCGCACCTCGGCCAACGGTTCCATCCAGTGCCTTCCTGGAAAGCTGGAAATGGATAATTGGAAAGGGGACTGAATCTCCACAACCGTCCTACCTTCCTACTCAGATAAGGCCAGTGATTTCCATTTAGTGCAGCGTACTGAATGGAAATCACTCACTAAAAACTTAAAACTAAACGGGGTTTGTCCAGTAAACCCCGTTTAGTTTTAAGTTTTTATTCGTATATAGTCTATTTTTATTATATGTTTTAAATTACCACGTCCTATCTTTTATTCCCGACGACTAGCCGGGCTACATACTTAAATACAAACAGACAATCAGCCACTAGAGTCTGGCAAATGAAAGATAAGAATGAAATCAACCGCGAAATTTAAAAATGTAGCTGCAGTGTACCTGTATGAGCTAAATACAAACAAATTTAAATGCTTTTCTGAGGTATTTGTAGCGTAATGAAACAACCGTCTAGTTACCGAGCTAGTTTATTACTGACTCACAAATACATATAACTAACTAGGTATGCATACATATCATCCCTTCACCACTATTTTAAAACTTAGGTTTCTATGGTTATGCGTTCGGTATTGAACGTAACGTACAATACAATAGAAAAATGTACAGCAACGCATTCTATTATTATTACTGTAAACATTAGTTCTGAGTATAATCTACTTTCTTTCTGGGGCGTAATTGGTGTCGCACTAATGGCCCGTCAACCGACGAGTTGGCTGGTACCGGCGGCGGCGCGGGCCCGCACTCCGCCCGCGCCGGCGCCGGCGACCCCGCTGCCGATTCCGCGCTTGGCTCGTCCGCAGACGGCCCCCGCTCACCCGAATCCCCTTCACAATCCGTCCAGATTTCATCGCCAGCCTGCTCTTTACACCTTTCTCCCTCAATTGTTTCGGTTGGAACCACATTTCTAGACTCAGATTCGGAGCAAGTAGGCATACTATTCGAAACAGGCGGAGAAGGAAATGATGGTAATGGAACATGTATTTTAGCAGCTGGTATTATTTTTCAGTCCGTTCCTTCTGATCGGGGCACGATCCAAAAAATGGCAACTGTCAGTCCTCTTGTTTTAAAGGCCTGCATCGTCATTCGTAAACCACGCCTTAAACGCCGAGCGGGCAAATAAGCATAATTTATAACAAGGGACGCATTTATTGCTCGCGCGCATCAAAGAAAGAGAAAGCTAATGCACTACATGCTTGAGGTTTTTTGGCGTAAGCGCCAGATGTAAAAGTACAGTCAAGGGTAAAGATAAATCCACATAAAGTTCCAAAATATGTATACATAATCCTTACTGCCATAATAATAAGATCTGTATAAATATTTTTGAAAATTTGTGGTGTATACATATTGGTGCCATTGACTGTACAATGAAATCGAAGATATTATTATGTTTTCTTAACATTTAAGTTGATTGTCATCTTAACATAATTTAGCCGTTTATTAATCTGTCGTCTGTACAAACTTGACAAAAAAATACTAAAAACTAGAACGGAGACGCGTTTTCGTATAACTTTTTTATCGAGGAAATTTTCAAGAAACATGTTTCCGCATTAATCTTTGATTAGGTTATATAGTCCTAAAACACATATCTGAAAACCTGCCTATTTTATGTACTAGATTTGACAAAAAATATGCTAAAACATAGCTTAAATTTTCCATGCAAAAAAACATATACAGAAGCACCATATAACAAGGCGGATTTAGTATAGAAATTGTACTGCTGTTCTTATTGTGCGCTGTGACTATGTCATATCTAGAGGTCGGAATAGGTAGTATCTATTTATCTTAGCTTCGAAGGAGGACGTAAAAAGAGAAGTGTGGTTAAAACGACCAAAAATATTATTGATTTTTATTGAATGTGATTGGATTTTTTCCCGATATTTTCCCTTATATCTTTTATTTTAAGACTTGATCCTGATCGTTTGCGGATGAGGCAAAAGTCAACTATTTTTGTTTTCGCGAAGTAGGATAAAAAATATTCCCTACAACTAAAAATGGTTCAAATCCGTTTTGACGTGATGATGAGGCCAAAGAGACACAAAAATAAAAAAATAATCCTATTCAGTGACTAACTCTCGAATAGCCCTATATTCACTTTTATTTCGTGAAAATATCTTTAATGTACAGATATTTTTCTATTTTACAACTTTGTATAAAAGTTTGTCGGGAAAGCTCAAATGAGGTTCTCCATTTACACTACCCCGAGGCCTCCTGGATATCTTTTGGAACGTTTTCTGTTCGTTATTGGTGTGTTTTTTTATATTCTACTGAGGTGGCAAACAAGCCTACGATCTGTCTGATGACCACTTAAAACCTATTCATCCTCTTGAAGAACCCCATACTATAGTTTCCAGGGAGGTCATTCCACATACGGAGTGAGCGTGAACATTTTGATTTCATTTTGGTTTCTTTGGATGTTGAAAACTGCGGCGGGAGTCCACTAACAACTGTATCAACCATAGAGAATGGCCATTGTCTAGAAGCCTCTACTGAAAAAAGTGATGCCTAGAGTTTTCAAAAGAAAAGATTGCGAAGACGTTAAGAATGTGATGCGTTTTTCACCTGCTTTTGGTGAGTATGGAGTTTTTATCAGTAAAATGCGTTTTTGTTGATGTTTAGTTTAGTCTAGTCTAATCCAGTCCAGACCAGTCCGATCTGGTCCGGTCCGGTCCAGTGCAGTCCAGTCCAGTCCGGTCCAGTCTAGCCCAGTGCAGTCCAGACCAGTCCTGTCCAGTCTGGTCCAGTGCAGTCCAGTCCAGTCCGCTCCAGTCTAGCCCAGTGCAGTCCAGACCAGTCCGGTCCAGTCCAGTCCAGTCCAGTCCAGTCCAGTCCAGTCCAGTCCAGTCCAGTCCAGTCCAGTCCAGTCCAGTCCAGTCCAGTTTAATTTAGTTTAGTTTAATTTACTTTTTATACGAAAGTACATTTCAGTTTACAGTCATTATCATAAAGTGATCGTCAGATGTTAATGATTTTGACTAGTGTTATCAAAAACAATATGGTGAAGATCGAAAGACGAATAAGTAACCGGCGGTATAGGACCGGCCATGGTGGCGTTCTGTGGGCGAGGCATGTCCAATAGTCGTTTTAAACAGTCTTGGTAAGATACTAGCCTTCATTTTCTAGTGCATTAATCGGAATCGAAAAACTATACAATAATTTGCTAATATCTACAGTTGTCTAAAAACAGCTCGACTTGACGTCCTAGCTCTGACGTCATCATGTTTACATTGCTGGCCATTGGAAGCCAAACATCAACTGATTTCACTCGAAATATCACGTACATTGAATATTTTGATGACTTGCAAATTGAGCATACGTTTCATTTACTGCACTATAGGCACATGTTCCATACATTGAAATGGTATTATTTATTAAGCATTGAAGATATTTTCAAAAAAATGATTGTTACGTACTATTTGTAGGTCACTAAAATATATATATAAATTTTTTGTATGTTTGTATGTGAGGTTGTGGCTTCATCACGCAAAATGGGCTAAACAGATTTCAACAATTTTTGGTACACAGGTAGCTGGGTATCTCCAGATGGTTATAGGATACTTTTTATCCGACTACGCTGACGAAAAAACGAGAGGTTATGACTTTTTCTCCTCCGCGAACGAAGTTATTAATATTTTCCTACTTTAAAAATGGACTTTCCCATCCAACTTTAACCCTTTGACCGCCAACGACGGCTGTGGCCGACAACTAAAAATTGTGCCACTGACGACACGTCGGCTACAGCCGTCCAAATTTTTATGATCAAAAACTTTCGATTACAAGTATTTTTCCATCCCTGTTGATTTCAGAACTCTTCTAATTATTTGAGTACAATCAACATCTCAATTGTTTAACTGTTTACAAACTAATTGTTACTCTACTGTGTTTCTTTGCTCAATTATGAATCGTTAAATGTTTAGTATAAAAGCGCCATCTAGTTTTTGCCTGAATATTCCCTTGCGGTCCGAGCACAAAGTATAGCAATTGACATTCCTCTTGTTTTAATGGTACTTGGTATTACGTAGAAACATAAACACTTGTTCATTTACGCCATGCAAGTTATTTGCTTAAGTAAAGTATATACACTATGCAATGTGCACTTTGTGCCATTAATAACCATTTGTGCAATGTGTGCACGTAACAGTACCAAAAAGGACTAAGTAGATAGACGATTTATTTATTTATTTATTTATTTATTTATTAGGCTCACACAACAAGTTACAGTCGCATAAAAATCAACATAAAAAGCTTAAAACGATTGTATTAAACTAAAACGCCTTGCCGTAAAGAGTCATAATGTCATGCTTTTTTAATTTAAACAAACGGCAGTATGTCTACTGTGTAACCGTGATCGGTGTACTAGGCGGCGGAATGCCACGGGATCTGTCTCGGAATCCCTAACGTTCTTTGTCCTAATGTATCGTTTGTCCTAATGTATCGTTTGTCATGACGCATTTTTTTACGAAACTGTAAACTTTTCAAGATTGTTATAAAACTAACCGAACCTAATCTATACGATGATCTTTTAAAAAATCCTGAAAAATTTACGGTTTCTGAAAAAAATGCGTTATGGCAAACGATACATTAGGACAAACGACATTAGGGATTCCTGAAGAGACCCATGGCACGACATCCTCGGCACCTATAGGAGCGTCCACGCTTGTATCATTTGCTCGTATCCGATCACCGTGGCGTGGCATGACTGCGTATCGCGCTGCTTGGACGATCACTGCCGGCGCGGCGATCACATCATTGTCCGATCTGCGTGATACGCGCAGCAACATGGATTTTGAGCGAATGGATCGGCACAACGTCCAAACACGTGATCGTGACACGCGATCATGCCACGGGACGAAGATCTGATCGGGCAAATGATACAAATGTGGACGCATCTTATAGCGCGTGTAACCGTAAAGAGTGTGCTTAACACGATGTCGCTTATTTGCCACCTTAGTTGTAAAAAAAGAGTAAAATAGTAACCGCGCAAGTTTCGCTATAACATATATTGTAGACTAGGTAATCGCCGAACCGGTAAAAAAACCCGGCACATGAAAAAAAGACTGTACTGAATTTCTTAAAAGAAAAACTTAATCATAATCAATTTAGGAGTTACGATGTCGCATACAGACATACAGATACCTAAACATATTCATACCATAAGCGTATAACAAGCTCTCTTGTTTCGTCGGGAGTTAAAACTACTCAAAACTGTTGACCGAAACAAGATATTATTTCAATTCTAAAGGCCCGCAATTTCGATCGAGGCGGAGAAAAAAGTTAAAACCCTATTGTTTTATCTTAGTATGGCATGTCCCTTAACCATACCATCTACGAGAAAAATCCTGATTTTTAAATGTTTGTGTATTAATAACCGATTGAGCTATGTTCGTGAAATTTGGGATTTAATTTAACCTTAAAGATCTTAATAAGTGGACCAAATATGATATGTTTATGTTCAATAGATTTTGAGTTACATGGGGGCCAAAAGTGGCACCAAATGGTGCGTGTAATATAACACACGGCCGATGCGTCGCCAGTTATCTTTTTTTGAACTTGGATTGACACGCTGTCCCGTGTCTAGATCCAAAAAGCAATAAGCCTGAGGGACAAAAAAGTAGGGCCCCAAAGGCGACAAGAACCCAGTAATTAAATAATGAAGTAATGATCTTTAATTTGTAAATAGACCACAAGGGCACTTTGACAGGTCTCACTCTACGGCATTTCCCAAGAGGAGACCGCTACTGAGAAGAAAGCCGAAACAAACTCAACAGTCAGTTTTTTTTTCTAAATAATTCTTAACTATCACAATATTAGTACTAAGCCTATCTTAAACATATCTTTCTAAGTGTAAACTCAACGTTTATTTTCCCAAGAAAAGATATCAAAACTTGTAAAAGTGAATTCAAATTCGAAGAGTTTATTCTGAGTTTATTTTTTTCGTAAATTGTACTTAAATCTTTTACAATTGTGTTGTAACTTATTGGTACAAGTAGAGGAGAAGTACAGATTCTTCATAATAAACACCAAATCCTGTCCTCTGTACATATACCGTTTTTATACGAGTTTCCAAACAAGAATCCGGGCGGGCAAGTGGCGCATTGTTTGGGAGCTCGTACAAACATGCAGACACACAAAGGCTTCCGAGCGAATGGCGTTGGCTTCCGAGCGGTGCCAAAACTCCTGGAATTGAAGCCAGCACAAGGATGTTTGAATAACTTTGTTCACGGGTTTTTATTTGGATGTTAACTGTACACACATAAAAATAAAATTTTGATGCTAAATGGCAGTTTCTATGATAGAAATCTTTAAAAAAATGAGTTCGATACCTTGCGTGTAGCTTGTGTTAATAGCCTTTACAGTTGGGTGGGAAAGTCCATTTTTAAAGCATGAAAATATTATTAACTAATAATAACATTGAATAACCCATGAAATTTATGGTAACTTTTGTTATTAAACCGTTCCGATAAACGCCAGGTTAAACATAGCTGCGAAGCAAAGTTTTTAATTCCCCCATATATAAAAATAAATAATACATATATATATACAAGGTAGAGCAACGTGTGACGACACGTTCTTAGGCTTTAGTATAGAGCGTTTTCGGGAAAGTCGTAAAATGAGATTTTAGCATTGTTATTTCTCGGTGAATTTTCATGAAATGGAAGTAGTTTTTTCACCAATGTTTCTATTATTGAGAGGTCGTTTTATAACAAATACCACAGAAAAATGTTTTCTAACCTTTTCAACATCCTAATTGCGACACCGCCATTTTGTTTCTGCCGCGTGAAATGTATGTCGGTTAAGAAATGAAAATTTAACGGATTATATTGCGTTTATTATATCATTTGAGTTCCCGACGTTTCGTAAGCTTTTCAGCTTTCTATGTTCGCGGGTGTATTGAGAAAATATATATTTTTCCTTGTCAAAGTTACAATTTGTGCAAACTACCTACTTTGATAAAAAATAACGGTGTACATAAATGCCAGATTGACCTAATCTGTAAAGACATCAGTTACACATGTGCCAGAAGGGCTTAATTATTTTATTTTAATAATTTACCAAGCAGAATTTCACAAATATAATTCGTTATATAATCGATATAATTCGTTAAAATTGTTTTTTTTTTCAAATGAGTTGGGGTTCTGTGTTTTTAATGCGGGAAAATTAACACCAATTTATTATCTATTGTGATATAGACACAAATAAAAGCGCAAAGAAAAATACGATTGCTTCGCACGTGGGCACACCAGGACTTCAACCCGGCACTTCCTGATTACGCGTCAGGTGTGTCACCCTTTCACTAGCGAGCACTGTGACGTACGCATCGAATTTATCTATCCGCTTTGACCCCTGTACCTATTTTTATTTTAAGGTTATAATACCTTTAAAAAAAAGGCTTATACAAGACACCTATTCTCCTTTTATCAATATACATCCTGTAGTTTTTGAGTAATGCCTGTGACATAATATATCTACGGACGGACGGACGGACGGAGGCGGAGACAAACATTTCATTTTTACCACTTTATAATAAATAGTAAAGATGTACAGACTAAAGACATACCATTTTTACAACGTTAAAATGTTATGGAAATCAATTCAAATTCCATTAAAAAATCGTTTTACCCTTGATCATGACGACAGTTACAGTGCGACCAAAGAGAGTATAATTTTATTGAGGGCGCCACTTTCTACGTAACTGTCACATTTTTGACGGAAAATGCTGAAACATGGCAACAATTCAGTATGGAATTTGTTGAGTTCCATTTTATTTTATTTCTACTTTTTAAGTTGCACTATAGGTAACACCAAAGCTTTACTTTACTTTCTTCTTGAACCCATGTCACAGCGCAACTGGGGCAGAGCGCCTCATTTTAAATTCTCTTAGTCTAAGAACAGTCGATTTTCATCCCACATTACGTTTACATTTTTCAACACATGTCATCTATACTATTAGAAAGTTGGAAAAATAAAATGTTTGTATGTGTCATTGTGGCTTCATCACGCTAAATCGGTTAAACGGATTTCAACTATTTTTGGTACACAGGTACCTGGGTAGTGCCGATGGATAAAGTATGTCAGATGATGTTATTGATTAAGATGGATGCGAGAAATATTGATGTTCTGTGTGTGAATGAGACATCTTCAGGATGCGGTTTCTAGAAAATGATCATTATTATAAATGGCACTTTTGAGGTTTAACCTTGGATATAGGCCTTCTTCTTCCACTTTTGACAATTTTGTGCTCAACTCATCCTCTCCCGACCTCCATGTCGTCCAATGCCGTTCAGCCTGCAATGTGGTGGTCTCCCGAGGCCAAGAAAGTTGGATCATATTTTGCAGTAGTTAACCATAATGAACCAGACCAGATTGGGTAAGTGTTTGTTCCACATCAGAAACGTTTATAAAAATAATAATTATATGAATATTTCCAAACCCACCACTTAGATAGCTGGCAGCCCACAACTGTGAGTCTTGCTAGAAATTTGCTGCCTCGGACGACTGAACTCTGGAATAAATTGTCGCCAGCAGTATTTCCGGACCGACCGGACCTTCAAACTTTCAAGAAAAGAGCGTACTCCCATCTCCCACTTGTGACTCCTCTGGTGCAGGTGTCTATGGGCGACGATCATCGCTTACCATCAGGTGATCCGTATGTTCGTTTGCCCTCTATAACCATACAATAATAACTAGTCCAACTTTTTAAACAGTACCCTAGTCTGACTCAGAGCCAAGCAGAATATCATAATAATTTCACTAAAGCAGGAAAACACTCAAACTCGTTTTGGAAGCATCAGCATTAACCTTCCAATCCAGAGCTAACAATATGGAAGAATCCATTACTTAGAGGCTTATTCCGTTTCGATGAGTATAATAAGTACAAAATAGACTATTTAACTTACTTTTTTCATTGGTATACAATATAATACTCTTTATTGCACACTCAATATAATATCTTCTTTGTTTATTTACTGTAAACAAACGTTATAGTATTACAGTTTTTCCTATGACCGCCACACTAGGCCAAGCCTGTCTCGTGGAGTCAGTTAAAAGTTACTTAACTAAACATAAGAAAATAACAGTAGACACTTAAATCAAAAACAGCATAAGACATGGTAAACAATCAGCCGGTCTTATCGCTAAGAAGCGATCTCTTCCAGACAACTTCTACACCAGTGGTATGTTATAGAACGACCTCTCAATAATAAAAATATTGGTGAAAAAAACTACTTCATCTCATAAAAACTCCCCGAGGCACAACAATATTAAAATTTCATTTTTGGACTTTCCCAAAAAACGCTTCATTACTAAAGCCTACTAACTTAGTGACGTCACACGGTTAGTACCTTGTATGGGGAAAAGAATTTGGTTCTGCAGCTATGTAAATAAAAACTTGCGTTTATCGAAACGGTTTCATAACACAAGTTACCATACATTCTATGGGTTGTTCAATGGTATTTCAATTATTCGTTTTTAATATTTTCCCACCCAACTACAAGGCTCATAAAAAGCTACACGTAAGGTATCGTTTTCGAAATTTTAACATAGTTCCTTATTTTGATTGTTTTATCAGGATCTTATATATTTTTTAAAAATGTTCTCAGCCACTTCACCATCTCTATTCTCAACAGCAAAACCACGCGCAAAGAAAAAAGGAATGGCGTATGCTCGTGGGGGGCATATCGGGCAATAATATTCAGCAGCCTCCCAAACACAGCCCAGCCGAGCTGCATTCGGCGATTGACCTAATTCCCGAATATGACCTTATATACAATCGTCCACAACTGCGAGCGTGGAATTTCCGATTTTAAACGAACCTGAATGATTTTAAATTTCAAGAGGTTATTATATTTATTCAGGGACCTCCAAATAGTTTTTTGGAACTTTGACATTTAATTTTTACAACTTTATTATAGTTTAGATATGACTGCGCAGCACTAATCCCGAGTTTGCTTACAATTTCGACGGAATTTTGACAGGCCCATGAGACGAAAACTTAGTTTCTAACTGCGAGGTAGCTTGACGTTCCTAATTAAAAGTTAAATTATTCTCAAGCCGGATTTGTTGTAGAAACTTGTATACGGGTATAATTATTAAGGATATAATATAAGGAACATACGACATAGGGTTCCATAGCAAAAGGGAAAAAACCGGCCAAGAACATGTGGGACCATGCTCAGTGTAGCGTTCCGCAGCCGTTCATAGTAAATAATGCACTACAGGTGTTTCCATACAAATTGCCACCTATGGAAAACCTATAGGGTACTTCCAGTTGTCCTAGAAATTTGAAATTTTGTATGTAGTAAGCTCTTATAGCACAACCCACGAAATAAATAAATATTACGGGACTATTTTACACAAATCGAACTAGTCCCATGGCAAGCTCAATAAGGCTTGTGTTATGGGTACTAAACGACGATATATTTAACGACGATTTATGTTCATCACACAAATATTCGCCCTTACCAGGATTTGAACCCAGAACCTCAGCTTCGCAACGTTACTCCCACTGACCTAAACCGGTCGTCAAAATCTGAAAATCTTATTTTTTTATGTCTATCTGTCTATATCAGTAACCAATATAAAATGACCCCACTCGAAGTACATGTTGCTTAGGAGTAGGGCTTTTTAAGCTAACAACACTGGATTTTTGTAGATACGCTCGATTTGAGCGTATATTTTGTAGGGAACCCTCGGTGCGCGAGTCCGACTCGCACTTGGCCGACTCTTTTTGTCCAATGAACTTATCATGGATTACACATTACAAGTACAATGTTTTATACATGTTTAACATATGTTCTGGTCGTCGGAGGACAGAAGCCTCTCAAGGTCGGTTTACGAGGATTTATTTCGAGCCGAGGTCAGCCACTGCCCAAATTTTAATTACGGATTAGTGGGTTGACAAAAAACGTACTTTTTAAACACAAATACGAGGGGTTCATTTTTTTGGAGCTTAAGCGAGGTAAAAATCTGTGGCTTTTATCTGAATTATTAATAGTTCAATGTTAAAATGTTTTCGAGTAAATATTTTCCAAATTCAAAATGCTCAAATTATTATAATTATAACAAGCTTGACCTTAGTTTATATGGAAGCGCTCTTGAAGATAATTCATGACAAACATCTATACTATTATAAAGTTGTAAAAATTAAATATCTGTACATTGAAGATATAAAAAAAGATTGAATCGGACGTTACTAAAACAATATTTTTTTAGATTTTTGTATGTTTCTATGTGTCGTTGTGACTTCACCACGATAAATCGGCTTAACGGATTTCAAATATTTTTGGTGCACGAGTAGCGAGGTATCTCCAGATGCTTATAGGATAATAGGATACTTTTTTACCGACTACGCTGAAAAAAAGGGGGGTTATGATTTTTTCTCCTCCGCTTACGAAGTTGCGGGCTCCATCTAGTATTTAAATGAATCACAACACAATATATAATGGAGTACAGACTTGGTATTTGATACAAATTCAGAAATCTAACCCTCAAGGTTTGCCAAAGAGCCATGGAGCGTAGTATGTTGGGCGTGAAACTAACTGATCGGATCAAGAATATAGTACAGTCAAGGAATTTAATTTGTGTACTTACCCTTTCGTTCCTTGTCATAGTGACATTGATATGGAATCACTATCTGCTTTCATATTGATTTTGACTGTGACAAGGTTTAAAATGGTATATAAATTAAATGTCCTTGACTGTACTACGTATTCTATGAACTATAAACAACGTTCCTAAGCCCGGATAGCCGACATAGCCCAAACAGCTGCCAAGCTGAAGTGGGACTAGGCCGGGCATGTCTGTCGCATGCCGGGCGACTTGTCGGCTAAAGTAGCCACCGAGTGGGTCCCACATTTAATAGGGTCCACCGTCACGGTAGGCCTCGACGAAGATGGTGGGACGAGCTTGATTCTTTCCAGAAGAACTGGTGGGAAATTGCCTGAGACTGGGAAGCATGGAAGAATGAGAGGAAGACCTTTCCCCAGCAAAAGGACAGTCTATGCTCTTAAAAAAACCAGCTCAGTGAGATTCGGACTCGCGCATTGAGGGTTCCGTACAAAATATGCTACAAACGGCTGTATCTATTAAAATCTAGTGTTACCAGAGCCCTACTCCAAAGCAAAATGTACGCGGTGTTCAATCATTTTATATTGGTTCATGATATAGGCACAGACATAAAATTATAGTGTTTTTAATATTTGTTGTTATAGCGGCAACAGCAATATATCATCGGTGAAAATTCCAACTATCTAGCTATCACGGTTCATGAGCTACAGCTTGGGGACAGACGGAGAGACAGACAGACAGACAGACAGACAGACAGACAGCGGAGTCCTAGTAATAGGGTTCCGTTTTACCCTTTGAGTACGGAACTTAAAAAAAAAGAATGAATGACATTGTTTATTTCAGGCAACATGGCCCATATATGAATACCTTATAGACTAACATACATGTTAATTATAACAGTAATAACTAAAGAAAATCTAAAATTTTAAAAACCCCCGACTTGTTCCACTAAAATCTGAATATCTTGGAGACGAGTGGTCCGATTTTCATTAAACAAAGCTAAGAACACTCGCGATAAAATTATCTATGACACAAATAAAACCGCACTCAAATCGGTGTATCCGTATGGGCGCTACGATGCCACAGACAGATACACAGAGTCACAGAGTCACAGACACGTTAAACTTATAACACCCCTCTTTTTTGTCGGGGGTTTAAAAGAAACTAAACACCTAGGTCATATTTTTTACAGCAATACCTAAGTTCGAGGTCACAGGTAGCCGACCGCAGAAACGCCGGAACATAACATCTCTCGGCCAGAATTCTTCTTTTGTACAGGCCACGAGTTTGTAACTATCACCACGAAGGAAATAAAATTCACTTTGAGGTGTGACTTCAAATGTATGACCCGAGGAGACTCCGGTCTTCACAAGGACATACTTTGTGAATCTCCTCAGCCTTCATAGAGCAATGTACACGGAACACATACAACAGCGTCGTTGATGGGTTAGTTACTCAGCTGCGCGGGAGCAAAGACCGAGTTAGTATTTAGGGTTTCGTACCCAAAGGGTAAAACAGGACCCTATTAAGACTTCGCTGTCCGCCTGTCTGTCACCAGGCTGTATCTCATGAACCGTGATAGCTCGACAGTTTAAATATTTACAGATGATGTATTTCTGATGCCGCTATAATAACTATACTAAAAACAGTATAATTTTATGTCTATCTGTCTATATCAGTAACCAATATAAAATGATCGAGTACCGATTTTGCTAAGACCCTACCCGAGTTCTGCTAACACTGGATTTTCATAGATACGGCCGTTTGTAGCGTTTATTTTGTACGGAACCCTCCGTGTGCGAGTCCGACTGGCACTTGGCCGGATTTTTGTTATAATTTTTGCATAATTGACATACTTATTATTTCCATTTTATATATCACACCCGCTCACGGGAGAATGAAGTCTGGGACCTATAGGAGGCGTGCGCGGAGCCGAAACCAACGCGTAGAGCCCTTTCGGGAGGGGTACACCCCGCCGGTGCTATTCCTGCCCGTATCACGGGACGCACACAGAGACATCACCCGCTAGATGCAAGAACTATTGGAGATTAATGGGATCCAAATATACTGGGTTATGGAATTGAAATTATGGACTAAATACTGGGCTATTGCTTCAGACAACCGAACGTCTACCAGAAAAAGTGTCTCATGGCTAAATAAATGCACTGGTAGACGATGACCTGCCCCCCGTTAGATGGGCCCCCGTAAGTAGTGACACATATAGTGGCCTGTTATTCTCATTTTATCCTCAATTTTCTATACCTTATGTCCATAGAATATGAAAAAAATTACAAAGCTTAATACATTTTTTATCTATAATATTAAAAGTATCTATCGCGCGATAATCGCGATTACGGGTATAATTACCCACTGGTAGTAACTGAATTGCTCTCGGCCCACTCACATAACTTTCTTCAAATAAGTTATACTCTTTCATTAACACGGGAAGTACTCCAAAATATAAACTTTTCAACAGTCCTTCAGTAAGATATTTGCCTGGGCATGAAATGAAAAAAACTTTTCAAGTTCACCCCGTGAGCGCTTTTAGGTTTTCCAACTATTTGTGTTTTAGAATGTTCACGAAGTTACAAAAGTGACGTACGGTATTTTTTTTATACGTTCAAAAATGTAACGCTTAATAAATACCGTTATTATAATAATAATATAATAACGTTTATGGTACAAAAGAGTACGACAACATCGTTACAATAACAATTTCAAAATAATATTTTCTTCTGTTTCCGCGATTATTACTCATTGAAATAAAACAATTTAACGGATTATATCGCGTATATTATCTCATTTTAGTTCCCGACGTTTCGGAAGCTTTCCAGCTTTCCATGGTCACGGGAGGACCATGAACTAAAATGAGATAATATACGCGATATAATCCGTTAAATTGTTTTATTTCAATTTCAAAATAATGTATTTTTTTTTTTTTTTAATGACTTTAGACTGAAGCCAGGCGGCTGTTTCAGCTGTCGGACGAGCGGGGACGAGGTTACCATATTTGGAACCATCTGTCCCGCAGTGAATGGAAAGGTTTAGGCTGTGGCGTTAATACGCCGATGACCAGCTGGAAAGAATTGTGTAATGACTGTGTGTGTGTGAGTGTATAGAGAGAGAGTATGTAGAGTAAAATGATGTGTGTGAAGCCCTCTTCACACACATCATTTTACTCTACATACTCTCCCATGACTCCTTAGTCAGGGGGGTCGAAGGACTTTTGAGCTTGGAGAGATAGAAGATTGGTTGCATAGGTTTCGGAGGGGCTGGGACGATGTAACCTGTGACTTAGGGGCTTGAGTTCATCCTAAACTTGTCTATAGACTAGAAGGAGCCCGCAACTTCGTACGCGAAGGAAAAAGTCTTAACGCCTCTTTTTTTCTTCATTGTTGTCGGCTAAAAAGTAAGTAAGCTACCCGTGTACCAAAAATAGTTGAAATCCGTGTAGCCGAGTTTGCGTGATGAAGCCACAACGACACATACAAACATACAAAAAATAAATATTTTTCGTTTTAGTGACCTCCAAATAGTCCGTAACAACCTTATTTTTGAAAATATCTTCAATGTACAGACATTACATTTTACAATTTTATAATAGTATAGATTTTTTTTTCAATTTTGTGCATTACAGCTACGGAACCCTACACTGAGCATGGTCCAACACATGATCTAGGCCGGTTTTTTGGATTCCGTACTAGAAAAGAAAAAAAACCGGACCCTTACAGAATCACTTTGTTGTCCGTCTGTCTGTTTGATTGTCAAGATCCCTTTTCTCAGGAACGCGTTGAGGTTTCAAGTTTAAAATAACATCAAATGCTGATGTCTGCGGTCTCCTGAAGCTGTAAAAAAAACCATGCTTCTAAGTCCGGATTTGAACCCAGCACCTCAGCTTCGCAGGCAACGTTACTCCCACTGAGTCAAACCGGTCGTCTAATCCGTGTATCTTTTTTTTGTGTCTCTCTGTGTCAGTGACCAATAATAAATGACCCCACACCGCATACATTTTGCTTGAGAGTAGGGCTCTGGTAACACTGGATTATCATAGATACACCCGTTTTTAGGGTATGGCATTTGGCCGGTTTATTTTGTCTAAAATGCACTTGATCGTTAAGAGCACCTTTTTCGTTTTTGGTGTGACAGTTATTTAATGCTCCAAGCATTATTTGCTGTATTTTCTAGTCACAATTACTTATAGAGCTCGTAAATTTGGATTAGAGGTCATTCAACAACAGTTTATTCAATGTTACAGTCCAATTCATCCAGTTTGTAATAGACAAACATTATTATAACGATTGTAGTCATTGTTTGGACACAAAGTCGTGCTGAAGCATTAGCTTTGTTTGAGAAGCGATCGTGAGTGAACGGAGTCTCGATTAAAAACGTGCTAAAGATATATCGCAAGATATACAGTTATTTTAAGGCACTAAGAAAATGAAACGAAGTGATGATTTTATATATCCTTATGGATATTGAGAGACGCGATTTGATTTTTAGGTTAACAGCAAAATTAAAGAAACACGGAGGACACTAAGAAGTTGATGACCCTTTTACGCTTTGTAAGTATAGAAATTCCTTTTTAGGGTTCCGTAGCTAAAATGGCAAAAATGGAACTCTTACAGTTTCCTAATGTTCATTCGTCCGTATGTCACAGGAGTTTTCCTCAAAAACTACAAGATATTGATGAAATTTCGCGTATAGGCACACTGTGGACACCCCCTGCCTCCCGCAGGACACTCCCTGCCGCCCGCAAGCTTCGCTCACCCGCGTTCTTCCCACTCACAGTTCAGCCGGTAACTGCGAGGTAACCGAGCGCGGGTGGGCGGCACATTCAGGGAGTGTCCATACTGTACGCAGTACTCTTTATTATCCTGTGGTATAGGTGTCTTGTATAAGCCGGTACTTAGTTAGGTAGTTAAATAACAAAAATAAATATTTCTCTTTCATTTTCTAGATCAACTTGAGGGACATATTTCGATAATTATTCTAAAAACACTTTGAGGTTTCTAAAAAAAAATATTTAGTGAATATTTTAGGAAATAATCGCTCCGAATGTATGTATGTATGTTGAATATATTCACAAATAAAAGTGATGCGGACTATTTGAGGGACACTGGATCGATAAATATTTTTTGTTGAAGTTTTTTTATAAGTTTGTATGCGTCTGCGGCATCATCACGTGAATACGGCTGAATACATTTCAATCATGTTTAGAAAGGGTCAACTGGTCATCTACAGACTACTTATACTAGCTCCCGTATTCACCGGGTAGACTGACAAAAAATATACTTTTCTCTGTCAACGTTACAATTCGTCCAAAATAGTTTAATCCGCTTAAATTGTTTTATTTAAGTTAGCGATAATCGCGGACACCAACGAGACTACGTTTTCATGTTTTTTTTCTGGCCATATGCTTGTAATCTTGTTAAATACAGGACAAGTCGTGACGCGATGAGATCGAGTTAGATCAGCTCTAACGACAAGAGTAAACTGCGCGATTATCGCTGCGCCGGCACATGCAAACTACTTACCACTATTTGTTTGACGTTTTGGTAAAAAAAAACCTATTGTGTTGAATTATAGGTATGTTTTCGGTTATTTTAACGTATATGCTGTGTGTGTTTTTTTACAAAAATCTACTTAGGGTCACTTATCACCTATAATATAAACGAAAATCTGTTAAAATACTTATAAGCGGATGTAGTTTACAGAAGAGAATAAGGTTAAACCTTATTCTCTTGTTCTGTGCACAAAAGGATCCAATTCACAAAAAAAAACATTTTGGAACTTATTTGCTAGATAAAAGGTTTAAATTTGGATCACTTCTCTTGGGGGCTCTTCCCTTAACTAGGTTTAAGTATAAAAACGAAATAAACAATGAACCATACTAATTATGAAAATTTTATTAAAATAAAAACATCTGCCAGCGAAAATCTAAATGTAAATATTTAAGCGGAAAGTCTTAGAAGCATAACATTTTCAAATTTTTTGCTTTAATATTTACAGAGACTTCTTGTAAAAAGTAGATACGGGCCGTAGCCCTAGTAACTTTAAGAATAAAGCCTGTGCCTGTTTACATAAATTGGCCAGAAGAAAAACAAGGAGTTATGACTTTTTCTCCCCCGCGAACGAAGCTGCTGGCATGTTTTTGTAAGTAAATAAATATCAGGGACAGTCTTATACAAATCAACCTAGTCCCAAACCAAGCAAAGCTTGTACAATGGGTAACAGGCGACGATATACATACTTATATAGATAAAAACAATACTTAAATATATAAAAAAAACATCCAAGATCCAGGAATAACCATTCATGCTCTGTATACAAACGGCTGCCCTGGCCGGGATTCGAATACAGGACCGCTAGCTTTGTAGGCCGTTGTTATCAACGTGTTGTCACCAATCCAAATGTAAAGGAATGCGAGGGATTATCATCTGATTTATGGGAGGGACCAGAAGCAATCCATTAGACAGGTATATGTGGATAAGAACTTCATAAAAACCCCATTGGCTAGAATTATCCGATAGAATGTTTAGTATCGCGATAAGAAGCCTACAAAGATATACAAAACAGAATTTCAATGGAATATTTTCTAGAAAATGACCCAAAAATGATTCAAAAATAAATTCGCACACAGTCCCTAATATCCCTTCTTCTATTCAAGTAAATACTGAAAGAATAAAGAGAATACATTACACTATTCAAGTGAATTCGACGCGACGTTCCAGCGTTTCGACGCGAATATTTTATCGACGTATAAAGCATGTCAATTTAAAGGAATAGAGTTTCTCAGTATTGATGCAATTTCATATAGGATTTGCGAAATTTCATCTTCATCTCTTGAATTTTCTCGTCGGAGCTATAGGATATGTATCGTTTCTTATTGAGAAAGAGAATTGACAAGATTTCATATTTGGGTATTGCCCTAAATTGATATACAATGTATAGAAAAATGCATATACAATCCAAAAAAAATATTTTAAGATTTTTCATTGCTCCTATTTTTTGAAAAAATTTGCTGAAGGTGCTAACCGGAAAATGACGTCATTTAGAGGATGGAAGGTCTGTGCCTTCCATAGATTAAAAAAAATCTCTTTTCCGGTTGTCACTAACTCACGTTTGACAGTTAAAAAATATGTCATTGCTTTGTCTTGCTCAAATTTCGTTCGTGCACTATTTTCCCGTTTACGGTTGTTCTATTGTGACTCTGCTTTTCCACGGACACTGATTCGCACCTTTTTTAGGACCCTGTTTTCCATGGATATTGGTTCTAACACTTTGAAGAGTCGACTTTTCCACGGATTTGAGAGATGAAGAACTCCGACTGCCTCCCTCAAGCTGATAGCACAAACTTGCCACGAGTAGAGACGCTCATGAATGGAATATACTCAAAGCTGTGATAAGCATTGCGTGGCCGCCTAAAGTTAAGAGGTGGCAAAAGTATCATAATCACAACGCAACACTTAAGTCGATAATGCAGTCAATGCAGTGTGGTACGTGGAGGTATTCTAAGTCTCCAACATATGATTTGTGCAATGCCTTATGACTCCAGAACATAGCGTATGAAACAAATTGTAAAGGATTGCCATTTCGTACCATTTTGTATTGTCCAATAAAGTTTAAATAAATAAAATATCTCTCTAATGTATCTGAAATAAATTACTAAACAGTGTGATATTTTAGTGGTTGTTTTCCCGCAGCGACATGATTTTAAACATGATACTGAACAACTTTCCCCAAGGAACATTATGTCGAAATATGAAAAAAAAAACCAGCTCCCCAAAGTAGATTTGATCAGCAGATTGCATTTTTATGGGAAGTCGAAATTAAATTGTATAATGTCAGCAATAAAACATATATAATAAGATATAATAAGATAAGTCGTTTATTTTAAAACTAAGAGTAACAGTAGTAGCTTTGAGCATAACACATCACACACTCCCATCCGCCCGCAAGACACCATTTAGCTTTAATTCCTAGAGGAAGTGCAAATAACTTTTTTACAAATCCAAATAACCGTTATTTTAGACGTTTTTACGTGAAAATATTTAGTTTTTGCAGAAGACATATTCATCGACATTTGTCAAATTTGTAAATAAATATTTGAACTATCCCTAAACGTTAACACTGAATTCCATAGATGACTACTCGTATTCTAGGTAATATTACGGCTAACACACAAGACAGATGCCCGTTTGGTGTATTTAAGCAAAGATCTGACTAGGTTAACTGACATGATATAGTTATTTAAATCGTTTGCGTGTATAGCAGTATTTTGATAAATATAAGATTTTTCTTCGTTAGCAACACACATCCACTAAATGACGTCATTATGGCGATTACGCTTTTTTAGAATGAGTAACTCTAAAACTTGATGTTTTGCTTTGAAATGGAGGCTTTCGAGGAAAATAAAAAATACGTATAACTTGAAAAAATACCCTCTTTCGAACTGCATAATAAAAAGGTTTAATATTGTCATATCAAGACAATATTTATATTATTCTGTTACATGTCAAAAATTCAAATTTAAGGCAAATTTTAAACTTTAATACCTGAGGCCCGTTTTGCAAAAGATTGTTTCTTGTTTTTCAAGTGGAAGTCTATTTTTAATACATATTGTTGGAAAGAGATTTTCGCTTGTTTCACAAATTACAAGCTTTTGTGAAACGGGGTACTGTTATGTTCTCGGTTCCAATATCAGTTCACGGCAATTAGCGATGCTTATATGACAATGTTATTGAACCATTTATGACTGCAGAAATGAAACCATACCTATTCTAAAGTTCAATCGTATATTTAAGATAATTAAGAGACCCATAAGTACTAAATACAAACTTAATTTAAATTTAACTATATTAGTAATTATGTAATAGGTAGAATTTAATAATAATATTTTTTTATTTACGGCCGGTTTGCCCATAGTTTGTTAACCTATACTATTATAAAGTTGTAAAAAAGAAATGTTTGTATGTGTCGTTGTGGCTTCATCGCGCTCAATCGACTAAATGGATTTTAACTATTTTTAGTACACTAGTAACTGGGTATTTCCAGATGGTTATAGGATATTTTTTACCCAACTATGCTAAAGAAAAAAAGAGGGGTTATGACTTTTTCTCCTCCGCGAACGAAGTTGCGGGCGCTCCTTCTAGTTATAATTAATTAAAGACTTACATTACTACAGTTAGTAGGTACAGCAGCGTAACCTAGGCCTCACAAATTCGTTTTTTTTTAATGCTTAAAATAGTTTAAGCATTCAGTGTCGAGCACAAGCAAAATCTTCATAAAAACCATCCAAGTTCGGGTCGGACTTGCGCACCCAGGGCTCTAAAAACGGCCGTATCTATGATGATTTTAGCAAAATCTACTCTGTGTGGGGTCATTTTGTATCGGTTATTGACAACGACATAAAATATTAAGGATTTAAGAATTTTTTTATTGGTTGTCTTGAGCCAGCACACTACACTACATCCACGCATTCCTGACAAAAAGGGCATTCCTGACAACAAAGTGATATAAGGGTCCGTTTTTTCCTTTAGAAGTATGGAACCCTAAAATAATAAGAACTCACCGACATTGCCCGCATGTGTCGTAATCATATGCAAAAACTTTCCAGCACATCAAATGTATTAAATACTTCTAGCTGCTGACAAGATATACTGACAAATGGCCTCTATTTTACAGTTATGACAAATTTTGGTTAACTTATGGGCGAATTATGTATAGGTATCTAAACTGTTTCATTCATCTTATCAAAGTTTAGGTCTGAAAACTTTTCAGAACTTTTGTAAAACAAACCTAACTCTTACCCTACTACGTACTACACAACGATTAAAAATACAGATAAAATATATCGTTTAAAGGGTTCTGTTTTCGCCATTTTAGCTACGGAAACCTAAAAAAATGCGCGGACCCGCAAAAAATATGCGAATCGGTTTTCACCCGTTCGTGCATAGTTTTCTTGCGTTGGCGTGCGCATGTGAAACCATTTAAAGAAAAAAAGATTTTTTTGGGTTTTCGTAGCCAAAATGTCGAAAACAGAACCCTTATAGTTTTTTGTCCTCTAGGTTTCTTAGTTTATAAATTGCTAATACCTGGTTTTAATAGGCACAATTTGTAAAAAAAATGTTTTTAAAATTAATTGATGTTATTTTTTATCCGGGACACAATCAAATTAACTAGCGACACTCCCCGCCCCTATGACATGTTTGAAGATACGTGTCACAAAGTGAGTAGGTAGGTATCGCCATACGAGCATTGACAACATATTGACAAGAAGAACAATTGTATTAGTAAGTAATTTTTTATACTAAGATCAAGGCCTGATGCAGCTTTTTTAGATGCTTGTATGTGTTTGTTCGCGTAATTAAAAAACTCTCTAGTCAAGTGTCTTCTTGGGTGGACCCCGGACATTCAACATCTCCTGCATCTCCGGATGATGCCTCGTAGAGAGGCGAAATACGTGTCGAGGTAATCCTCTGTCTAATGGTCGTTTGTTGTATTTGCATGCGTATTTTTTGTGGAAGCTGCATGAAAATATGCGCATGTGAGCACAATTTATCGTCACATGTAACCAAGACACTATTTCGCGGAAAGCAAAGGATCTATGATCCATGAATCTAATATGAAATTTCGCAAAGTAAAGCCTGAATCTATCAATTATTTGGCTAAAATGAGTTCAACTATTTTCGGTAAATTAGAAGCTATGGGCATCCTAGACGGTTATAAGTTAGTTTCTAGTCGATTAAGATGGAGCAAAAAAGAGGGTTAGGCGGTCAATACATTAAAGCGGATCTGTGCGAAATGGATCAATCAGAATGCGCTGAAACCCACACAAGCAAATTTGAATCTACGGAATGTGATTGGTTAATTTCGCGCAGCTCCGCTCTATTTCAATAGATTGGTAGCCTAAATTGACCCCACCAATATAAAATAGCCCCACACTGCGGAGATTTTGCTTACGGGCAGGGCTCCGCTAATACTGGATTATCATAGATACGGCCGTTTTTAGAGTATATTTTGTACGGAACCGCCGGTGCTCGAGTGTCAATCGCAGTTGGCCATATTTTATGTAGATTTTGCTTGTGCTCGATAGTGAAATAGTTAATAACATTGAATTCTACCTATTACATAATCAATAACATAGTTAAGATTATTTAAACTTACACGATCTTCATTTATTATCAGAACACAACAAAACTGACCTTTTTTTCGAGACCATGGACGTAACACGACGTCCGAAACGTTGAAGAATTACCAACGAAAGATATTTAAATAAATCACATCCATACTAATATTATAAATGCGAAAGTGTGTCTGTCTGTCTGTCTGTCTGTCTGTTACCTCTTCACGCTTAAACCGCTGAAGCGATTTAGATGAAATTTGGTATGGAGATAGTTTGAGTCCCGGGGAAGGACATAGGCTACTATACTTTATATCCCTTTTTATCCGAAATAAACGAATTTAAAGCGGACAAAGTCGCGGGCAGAAGCTAGTATTATTATATACGCGATTAAGCCCCGTTTTGTTGTGTTGTGATAACATACCTTAGTATATATACATATTTAGCACTTATTTTACTCAAAAGGATCTCTTAGTTATGTAAAATAAACGATTGGAGTTTAGAGTAAGGTTGTATTTCTGATGTAATTTTTCCCCTTCGGAAATGAAGTTGCTGGCATCTTCTAGTAGCTAGGTTACATATATAATATCGACAATAATATACTACACAAAGCGGTATCTCTGCAGATAACCTCTCGCGACGTCTGACCCGACAAGTTGCCAATGCTGTAGACTTCTCTTCACAGTTTATTTTTAAAATGATCATTTTTATTACAATATTGATACAAAGATCTGAGTATAAAGATAAAATATATCCTAGTATTTACGGGACAGAAAAGAATATATATAACACAGAATTCGATCGTAAAGGAAAAAAAACAATGCGACCTATTAAATTGCAAGCAGGATTTAAACCTGCGACCTGCAGAAAACAAATACAAATACTCTTTATTGCACACCTCAGATACACAGAAATACAGAACATGACAGTAACATTCGAATTAGCAGAGGTAAACAACAGGTGGTCTTATTATAAACAAAGATCAGAAACAAATGAAAAAAAATTTCGACGATACTGGACTTGAACCAGTGCCTTGAGCCATTCATTTCATTTTTTTCATTTGTTTCTGATCTTTGTTTATAATAATAACGCTAGTGGAGTGATCCACTAATAAATTGCAAAAATTGTGATTATTATCATGATATTTGTGAAACAAAAAGAACAGGCGGTCTTATTCCTAAATAGCGATCTCTTCCAGACAACCTTTGGGTAGCGGAGTGTTTAAAAGACAACAATTTTAGTTGAGTAGGTGGCGAGAAACAGTTATGAAGCAAAACCAAAAAACTCATATAGACACATGTAAACGCAATAAACATACACACATAATTGAAATAAAACAATTTAACGGATTATAGCGCGTATATTATCTCATTTTGTCCTCCCGTGACCATGGAAAGCTGGAAAGCTTCCGAAACGTCGGGAACTAAAATGAGATAATATACGCGATATCATCCGTTAAATTGTTTTATTTCAATGAGTAATAATCGCGGAAACGGAAGAAAATATTATATACACACATAAGATTGCGTAAATAAACATACATAAATACTTATACATAACAAATATAACATATGCAAAGTACATAAATAAATAACCATAACAGTGTCAGCCGCAAAGTTGAGAAAGTGATTTCAATAGCAGTGTGTTAAGGGAGAGACAGGTAAAGTTTTTTAAGGTGTGACTTAAATGTTGCAAGGGACTGGGCACGCTTTAAGTCATGGGGTAGAGAGATCCACAGTAGAGTTGCCTGGAATGTGAAAGAACTATTGAAAAATTTGGAGGACGAAGAAGGGATAGCAAGAAGCAAATTTAATAGATAACCTTTGTTTCTTTTAATTATATCCATCAATGAAATTAAATTTAATGAGTGGTGAGCAAATCCAAATAATTTAAATAAAATTCCAAAACGTCCAAAATTAATTACAATCTAATGCAAACTGAAATCGAACCAAAGTCTCTGTTATTATCTTATTTCTAAAGCAGCCGAGGCAGCCGTGTATCACAATATTTTTTCCGTGTGATCAGAGTTTTGTATCAATAAAGGAATAAAATTATGCAATTTTTTACATTAGATAGGTAAGTAACCAAAATATTTTGGTATGTAAATTTTATTTAATATATCAATAAATATACCTATCACAATATTTATAAAATAATTTTCCGCAAAACAAAAGGTAGATGAAGCATTTTACGCGGGACTTGTAACCGGTTACAAATAAACCGGTATTTATTTCGGTTAAACCGGTTAATTATTTAAGTTACGTTCGAACGAAATGATTTCAGAACGTAATACATTGAGATAGCGCTCTCTAACCGGTTAATGCATATTGTTCCCTGGTTGCGCTTGCGCTCTAAGGTTTTTTTGCGAGCGTAACCTTTATCATGGGTTAAGCTCTCAAAGTGTGGTTCTAACCAGTACGGAAAATAACCGGTTTTCAAGCACTGATTTTGCGTGCACTTATTTTGTTTAACATAACAGCTAGGTATTTAATCTTTCCGAGTCGCTATGTTACCTTATTTAGTCGACCGTGAAGAGAAATCTGCAATAGTTACCTGAAATCAAAATAAACAACATTAAAATATATATTTTTTAACCAAAAAATTGCTGTCGGCAATTTACTAATCCATTTTGTATGTAGGTAATCTATCTCCAACTAATAATCTATACTATGTATATACAATAAAGTTGTAAAAATTAACTGTCTGTACATTTATTTATTTATTTCTTTAATCTTTATTGCACAAAAGAAAACTTATTGTACAAAAGGCGAACTTAATGCCATAAGGCATTCTCTATCAGAAGATATTAAAAAAAAACAAATTTACGAACTATTTCGAGGTACTAAATAAAAAAATATATATTTTTAAATGGTTTGTACGTGTCATTGTGGCTTCATCACGCCAACTCGGCTAAAAGGATTTCAACGATTTTTTGTACACGGGTAGTCGGTATTTACAGATGGTTATAGGATACATTTTATTCAACTACACTGAAGAAAAAAAAATTTTTTTTCCTCCGCGAAAGAACTTTGTAATTTAACATGCAAAAAAACACATAAACGTGTAATGTTCCGGTAAAAGCAAGGAAATTCATTAAAGATTAAGTTTAATTTTCATTAATTTAATATTAAAAATATGAAATTTAATGAGAATTGTGGATAGTAATAACATATACAGTCAGCAGCAGATATACCTGAGCGGGCAGGGTACCCAATAAAAATTACACACTTCAATCGTCAGAAAAATATGAACATCCAAGATGTCATTTTCACGTAGGCTTTCAGTACGTCACATATGTCTTAACTTTTGGGTTGTTCTTTAATAAATACACCTTTATTTAATCACAATGTCTTTAACGTTTAGAACGTCAGTGGTAACTCAGCACTCAAATACGTACGTCAGCAGCCAGGGTGCCACAAGTTGCTAAGCAGTTGTTATTTCCAAGGTAACTAAGCATAGACGTTTTATATGATTAACTTTTAAAAATATTGCTGCAAGTGTTTGTCGTAATACTTATTTAGGTATGTTTCAGGCTAATTTTGAGACAGCAAATATGTCCCTAAGTTCTACGTCATAATCATCGCCCTAGTGTTTGTCCCATGTTTTTGCCCGAACGGGCTTGGAGTCCACTTGACAAACTAATCCTGTGAATTGACGTAAAAAAAACTCTCAAAGTTAAAACGAAAATCTGATTGGACTGACCGGTTGGCGTAGTTGGTAGTGACCCTGCCTGCTAAGCCGGTCCCGGGTTCAAATCCCGGTCAGGGCATTTATTTGTGTGATGAACACAGATATTTGTTTATGAATCGTGGATGTTATCTATGTATTTATGTATTTGTATATTATATATATCATTGTCTGAGTACCCGCAACACAAGCCTTCTTGAGCTTACTGCGGGACTTTGTCAATTTGTATAAAAAAAGGCCTATAATATAATAATAATCGTCCATCCTACTAATATTTTAAACTCGAAAATTTGAAAAAAATTATGGATGTAGGTACAGTCAGCTGCCGAACAGATTCCTATGCAAGGGGGGGGGTCGTTATCTCTGCAGCTGACTGTACATGTTACTCTTTCAAGCAAAAACTACTGAATGGATAGCGATGAAACTTTACAACATTATAGCTTATACATCAGAATAGCCCCAACGGTCCATGTGAATATAAAATAATAAATATAATTGCTGCTGGACGGCAGATGCAGCCTTAACCACTCACTTGCTTTCGGTAACTAGAGCTACCAACTTTGATAACCTACAAATTGCCTCCGGTAGCCAGAGCTACCAGATGACCTTTATACAATTTATTTGTGTGTAATTTTATTTGTGACTAATTTAAAAACTCAAGAACCAAAATATAGTTCTAATTAGAACAAGCAACTAGTAATCATAAATTAAAATTGATATATTTTGCAATAATAACGTTAATTACGGTTCTAGGAGTCTAAATAACAAAAATTATGTACGTACCAACGTTTTCAGCCGAAAAAAAAACCATAAAAACCACAATATCACACGACACAAACACATTATAAATCACAGTCTGTACCTAGGAAACCACAATCACACAAAGAAAACCATTAATACATAGAATCACACTGATTTTAAGGTAAATAAACAAAGCCGTTACGCATAAAACTAATAACGTGCCATGTTACCGGGGCAACTGCCGAACATGGCGCCCCGTTAGGGTCGAACTCAACGGGCGCCGCCAGGTCTATGCAGTGTTTTAGAAATTGAGGATACGTTATTTTATGTGTTACGGTCCATAAATAGTTTAATATAAACAACGTAATATTTGCAAATGTTTTTAGCTACTTTTCATTTACTTTATGTTCGAGTCTTTACCTGTTATTAGGAACAAATCACAAAATGTACCAAACGCGATCGCAGCGCTTCAGGTGTGCTCCCATGCCTTACAACGTCAAAGCGAGTAGTTGAATAAATTGCTTTTGGTAGCAGCTACAGCTACCACCACCCGTACCCGTATTTATATGGACCGTTAATTGTTTAATTCGCTAATCCTGTGTAAATAAGTCATAGATGTTAATGATTTAATGTTTATTTATGAAACTTAATACTTAAACTGTTTTAATGACTAGATAATTACGAGAAATATTCTTTATTCTTAAAAATGTTGGCCATTTCAATCGCAAGTCACCGAAAAAAATTCTGTCTTAACTACTTTGAAGTGAGATTTTAATTCATAATTATTCATTGGGACCGAAATATAGCTATAATTTGATAGTTAAATAAACACTGAATCGTTTGATGTCTATCTTTAATAGTAAAATATAAATTTGAATACTGACGGCATTTTTAAAACACTGTGCACTTTTACGCAACTTTACTTTTTCACAACGTTGAGAACGACAGCTATTTAAAAATATGTTTATTCTATCATGTTGGCTGCCAATTTTTTTCTGCATTAACATCTTATTTGGGTATGTTTTGGTCATAGTTTAAACCGCTCCGAAACTGCCCTTCACAGATTAAAAATCAAAAATTGTATAAAGGTCATCTGGTAGCTCTGGTTACCGGAAGCAATTTTTAGGTTATCAAAGTTTGTAGCTCTAGTTACCGAAAGCAAGTGAGTGGCTAAGTGACTTTACTACTATTTATTGTATTATGTTTATGTTTACAGCAGCTGTATTCACTGATAACCTCTGACCCGAAACCATCTGGCCTGTGAGAAAATAGCTTATCAACGACGCCACCGTGACGTCATAGATTGTTTATTCCAAGAGGATAGCTAATGATTCTTCTTTTAAAACTTCACTTTAATAATAAAATATATCGCGTAAATTACACTTTATTGCACAATATACAATTTTATAACACATTGTATAAAAAAGTGAAAAAAGATAATCTTCTATTTTAATTGGCAAAAAAATTGCCATTTTTATTTTATAAATTTTTAGTTTTTTTTTTGGGGAACCATTTATGATCAATCTTTGAAGTCAATGATAAATCGAAAATGACAAAAATGTGTAAAAAGGACTGTGAGTGTAGTTTTCAGATGCTTACATATTATTGAAAGGCTTGCTCAGATGAATAAGACAGGTGAAACGTTTATATATTTTTGACTGTTAAATCTGTACAGATGTATAGTACCAAAGTACTCTTCTATGTACGGTCAAGGAATTTGATTTGTGTACCCTTTCGTACCTTGCCATAGTGACATTGATATGGAATCTCTATCGGCTTTCGTATTGATTTTGACTGTGACAAGGTACGAAATGGTATATAAATCGAATTCTTTGACTGTACATTTATTTTTAAGCCTTGGGAATGCTCTTATATTTCCGAATTCGACTGGAACGTATAGCTACAGTCGTAATGAATACGTTGAAATACAATTTTAATTGTCTTGTTTGCAAAAGAATCGAAAGTACGACCTTGCAAATACAGTTACAACGAAACTTTCAAATTGACAGATAAATAAAACAATAAATATTTTACAACTTTTGAACTACAAACATTACATTTACGACACGTTTGGCTCAGTGGGTTGCACAATGGCCTCGAAGCTGGCGGCCCCGGGTTCGAATCCCGGCCAGGGCAAGTGTTTTTGTGGTGAGCACGAATGTTTGTTCCTGGGTTTTGGATGTTTTCTATGTATTTAAGTATTATAATTTATCTATATATTACGTATATCGTCTCCTAGTACCCACAGTACAAGCTTTGCTTAGTTTTGGACTAGGTCGATTTGTGTAAGATTGTCCGTGTTATTTATTGTTATTATTAACAATGAGCATTTACTCGCGGCTTCAAAATAATACGAAAAAACACATCTATTCTATTATAAAGTTGTAAAAACATAATGTATTGAATATATTTTCAAAAAAAAAACTATTGTAACACACTATTCAGAGGACACTAAATTGAATATATATTTTTTGGATTGGTTGTATGTTTTTATGTGTCGTTGTAGCTTCATCACGCCAAATCAGCGAAACGGATTTCAACTATTTTTGGTAAACGGGTATTTTTGGTAATTATCTCCAGATGATTATAGGATACTTTTTACCCGACTACGCTGAAGAAAAAAACAGGGGTAATGACTTTTTTCCTCCGCGAACGGAGTTGCTGACACCTTCTAGGTTTCAATACAGATGCTCAAAAAGTGGTCGTTTTTGTAGTCATAAATCGTGCAGAAAGTTATATTTTTGCAGGAAGGCGAAGTACCTTTTTTCGTTATACCATCTCGGTATGCAGAAATAATTGAAATCCTTTCAGCCCATTTGGCGTGATGAAGCCTCAACGACACATGCAAAAAAAATCGATTTAGTGACCTCCAAATAGTCCATTACAATCATTGTTTTGAAAATATCTTCAATCTGCAGACATTTAATTTTTACAACTTTATAATAGTATAGAAAAATAGGTACAATCACCAGCATTAATATCTGCCACAACAAAGCGCGCATAAATATTTGACACGACTTTATTTCAAGGGCTGTTAGGACGAGTCAGATATTATTGCCACCTTTGTTATGGCAGATATTGATTCTGGTGACTGTACTATTCTTATATGAGGACCTCCATTATTTATCATATATTTTTATCATTTTTTATCACAGTGGCCACAGCAATAGAGCTGTGCCTTTTGGATAAAAAATTCATTCTAAGCTCGGCGAACTTCAACAGCCCATGCGAGTACTTCTTACAATACAAAGCTAAGGAAGAAAACCTAATCTAGGGAACAAAGAAATGTTTTAAATACTGTTTTCATTACTTAACCGGGACACTAACGCGTTGAAGCATAAGAATGCGGAACGAACTGATTTCTCGCCTACACAAACTAGTTATAACTTAGAACATTAAACCACTGGAGTCAGCCAAATTACATGATAAATGTCAGGTTCTTTATTTGATTTTATTATTATGCTCACAAAACAATTTACAATCGTATAAAGAGTAATAAAACCGGCAAAGAGCATGTCGAACCATGGTCAGTGTAGGGTTCCGTAACCGATAATACAAAGAAATGCAATACAGATGAAAAAAATACGATGTAAAGAGTGCACCAGCTAAAGAGCATAATATTTTCGCGACACTTACTTATTAAAGGTATTTTTAGAAACGGCTAAACGGACTTGAACTTTTTTTGTACACGGTAAGATGATCCACACATGGTTATATGATACTTTTTTTCCGATTACGCTGAAGAAAAAAAGGGGGTTATGATTTTTTCCACCTCCGCGAACGAAGTTCCGCCTTCTAGTAATGTTATATGTTAGAATTAAAACTAAATTAAAAGTTAAAATAATAATAAAATTAGAATAAAAATTAAAATTAGAGCTTCGAGGGGAAGTCCGTCCCAAAGGTATAAGTTTGGAACACTACATGTAAATTTTCATAGAATTAGAATCTATTCCTCTCCTAAAATTATAAACGTGCCCAACTTGCATAGATAGTGGATTAAATAGCAAAGCTATTTGCATACCCGTGAAAATGGCACATATTAACATATTTGAATAATTATTATGAATATTTTCCCTGATTTGCCAGGAACCTGAGAGATATGAGGTGGATATATCTTCTATCTGCCTTAGCTTCAAACGTACGAGTACGTAAGTTGTTTTATAATCATATTTTGCTCTTTTTCCTTCTAATATAATTTTACTTTTATAAGTTTTCGTATGTTATCTTAGAAAATACATAGAGTTTATACTAGAATAATATGTTTAAGATAGGCTAAGTACTAATACTGTAATAGTTAAGAATTATTTAGAAAAAAAATACTGACTGATCAGTTTGTTTAGGCTTTCTTCCAAACAGTGGTCTGAAAAGTGGTGGAATACGCCGGTAAAATCAGACTTGCAACATTCATGCATTTTTAGCGAGGGGTGAGGTAAACACGTACAGCACACTACGGAAACATTCCTATTACTACAAACGCACACAATTAAAATAAGTCAACTATAAACAAAAAACCACCCACACACTGACAATTCATCATGTATACTAACAAGAGATTACGTGATTACTTCGGCAGCGGGGTGCCTATTTCAGAACCTCTAAAATGGTCTCCTAGATTAAAGGAGAAAAACGAAACAAATAAAAATAATAGCAGAGGGAAATGAATTGAATTTGTTCCTGAGGTAAGAGAGCGGTGCAGGAGGGGTGTTTTACGGAACGTCAGTGTATAGCGAGACAGTAGGACACATCATGTCACGTCACTTGTCACCCTTCCCTTACCGTTCCCATATCTCTGGAACGATTCCCCATGTTTACGCATTTTTTGTCATAATTCTATATCGCATAATCACAATAGACATAATGATCTATAAGCATAATTTCATTACGCCGAATCCTGTTTTCACCGAATCTATTTTCGCCGAATAGTCTTTACGAATAACTTTTTAGTGCAGAAAACCTACTTTTCTCCCAGCAGTCATCTTCTGTTCGGGATTGCAGTTCTAATCTAACCTAACCTACTTTACTGGCAGCAGTTTTTTATTGTTAGAGGTTGAATTTGCAGCTAACTAAAATTTGGCGATACTAATAATGATTTGGTGAGATGAACATTCAGCGAAATCAAATTATTCAAAACCTGTTCTGCGAAATCAGTTTCGGACATAAAAAAATATAATAAAATATATATTCACTTATCTATTTAAATAAAATGCGGATGCAGAAGACAATATTAACTTATGTTATTAAACACTTAATTACAAAATAGTGTGTAAAACTATACAATTAAATAGTCAGTTATTTTGCCTTGATGGATAAGGTTTAGAAGTTTTTAGAACAATACGATTTCTACTTGGTATTACGAGTAGGTAGTTGTTTAAGTTACGAATTTCATACACGCAGATATTTAATTGTAATGAGGGTATTATGTTTTCTGCCAACAAACTGCTATGCAGTTTGGCAAATATCCTAACGCGTAATATTGTATGTATGAAATTTAAAAAAACGTTATAAATCACGAAGATTATGATGGTAAAATATCATAATTTTCATATAAAACCAATGACATGACATTTGTTCATATACTTTGATAGAGGGGAATGCCTCTGTATGCTATATCCTGTGGTTTAATGCTTAAAGACTCAGACAGACATTTAAATATCAGTCTACCTAAACAACGATCAATACCCAGACCCACAGGTAAAATTAACATAACACCGAACACAAACACCTAATGAATTATTAACAACTCAATATAATTTAAATAAATCTTTATCTATTTTTAAACATGACAGTGCAAGGAAAATCATACAAGCAACTAAAATGTGCCGGCAACTTTAGTTGTGGAGGAAAAAAAAAATCATAACCCTCTTTTTTACAGCTTAGTCGGGTAAAAAAGTATAATGTGACCATTCTTAGGTACCCTTCTATCCCCAGTAGCATGTGGTCCATTTAGGCACAAAGTTACCAGATGATGCTTTAAAATTACCTTTTCCAGCTCTCAAAAAGTAGCTAAAAAGTCTCTAATGGCAAAGGTATATTATAGAGTAGAGGACTATTTAACAGACAAAAATGCATGGCCCAAAACAGAAACCAAACAAATTACTTTTACCGCGACACGGTTCTTATAAGGTGGCATATCAAACGTACTTAAGTAGTTTGAAATAAAAAACAATATTTGGATTTCTTAACTTTTATAATTTTGATATGTTTTCTTGGACAACTACGCATGGAGTTTATACTTTACACACATATTTAGGATAGGCTGAGTACTAATATTGTAATAGATATAAGAGTTATTTAGAAAAAATGACTGACTGTTGAGTTTGTTTCGGTTTTGTTCTCTTCAGTGGTCTCCTCTTGGAAAACACCGTAGAGTCAGACTTGTACAAGTGCCCTTGCAGCCTACTTACAGAGTAAAGATCATTATTTAATTTATTTAAAGGCACTGCCTATCCTAAACGACCATGGGTCCATATAGGCATGGAGAAACTGCCTACCCATATAATCAACACAATTGAATTGCCTAACTTGGCCAAAAACCCAGTGTACGCCACTGAATATCCTTATATGTAAGCTACTAGAAGGTTATCTCCATGTCGATAGCAAAAACCGGGAAAGTAGTAACCGCCAATGGATTCAGTTAGCGGTTACTACGTTTCCCATTTTTTGCCGCCAATATTGACAAAGTCATTGTAAGACATGTATTGTAAGCTAGAAGGTTCCCGCGACTCCGTCAGCGAAGGAGAAAAAAATTATAGTCCCCTTTTTTTCTTCGGCGTAGTCGGGTGAAAAGTATCCAAAAACCATCTGGAGATACAGCTACCTGTGTACCAAAAATAATGGAAATCTGTTTAGCCAATTTGGCGCGATGAAGCCGCAATGACACATACAAACATACAAAAAATCAAAAAAGGAAATAGTCCATTTTACTTTTTTATATCTTTAATGTACAGACATTTCATTTTAACAACTTTATAATAGTATAGGTGACGAGGAAATCCCAAGTTGATAATATAAGGAAAATATATTTTATTTATTTATTGGACATAATAAAATCACTGGCACCGCGTTCGTAAAATTTTATGCATTTTGTAGTCTACTGCAACTAGACTCAATGTTTAAGCAAGGAAGCTACACTGAGAATAAGCCATTGTCAGATTACATTAGCGGTTACTTACGTTGAAAAAGCGGAAAACTGCTCGACATCACCATGGTCATCATTATTTATTTTCGTTTTTTCAAATTTAGAATAAAAAAATATATTCATTCGAGGGAACTGTACAAATAAGCATGGATTAATTAGTACGGATTCACACGTAAGTTTTTGCTCCCTTATCATGACAAAACGGCTCGACGGAATTCCATTTTTGGTACAAGATAAACTGATCAATTATTATAATAATTATTTAATTAATTATTTATACCAGATAAAAATATTATTTTAGCCTATTTACACAAAAAAATTGTACGCATGCTTGCATGCTGAATGCGACGACTTTAATATTATACCTTAAGACCATGTATATAAACTGTTTTCTAACAAATAAACATTTGTAAATTTGAATTCGAATTTGAATTAAAAAAGCAGGGCTTGTAACCGGTTACAAATAAACCGGTATTTATTTAGGTTAAACAGGTTAATATTTAGGTTACGTTTGAACGAATTTATTTGGGAACGTAATGTTCTGAGGAAGCGCTCTGTAACCTGTTAATGGATTTCGTTCCCTGTTTGCGCTCCGAGCTCAAACTGTGGCTGTAACCGGTACGGAAAATAAACCGGTGTTCAAGCCCTGACTGAAAGCATGTATCTCTCAAACCGTTAATTATTTCGGATTGTTATAAAACAAACCTAACCTAACAGCTTCTACATGACTATCTGTTCAAAAATCATGAACATTTTAAGGTTTTAGGAGAAAAGTTGCCGTCGATGTAATGTCATTTTTATGAAATAAAGCATTGTAAACGTTTTTTGATAAAATCAGCGGATGCCCGAGTGTAACCATACACGTATATAATATGGTTGGACTAATCCTTCTCAAAAATATGTCCCGTCACTCTTATATCAACGGAATAAAGTTATGGTACATATTTACGAGAGGATTAACTCGAGACATATTTTGCACTTGACTGTACCTATCTATTAACAAATGACTTTCCGTGTCAATATAACTAATTGCATGACGCTTAATGCTATAGTCAGGTATTTTAATAACTATAATAGGTCATTGTGTATATTGGATAATAATTTACATTTAGCAACCATTGTTTTGACTTGATTGAATGAAAATAATTCAACATAATAAATAGTAACTGAAGAAGTATCAATTATAGCTCATATTCTTAAAGTCTCTAAGCACATTATGCAACATAAAGATTTATAAGTGACTAGAAGGTGCCCGCAACTTCGTCAGTGGAGGAGAAAAACTCATAACCTTTTTCAGCGTAGTCGAGTAAAAAGTATTATATAACCATGTGTAGATGCCCACTTTAAGCCGTTTTAGCGTGAAGAAGTCACAACGACACATACAAACATACACAAAATCGCAATAACAATATTTCGACTAAAGGTGCGTCCACATTTGTATCATTTGCCCGTATCAGATCATCGTCGCGTGGCATGATCGCGTGTCACGATCACGCGTTTGGACGTTGCGCCGATCTGATCGCTCGAAATCCATTTGCTACGCGTATCACACACTTATATCGGACGAGTGCGGCATGATCGGCGCGCCGACAGTGAGCGTCCAAGCAGCGCGATACGCAGTCATGCCACGGCACGGTGATCGGATACGAGCAAATGATACAAGTGTGGACGCACTTTTAGGGACTGGTCCCACCGCCCGGCGAAAAAGTGAGCAACCATCGACTATTTTCTCGCCCAACTCGCTCAAGAAACGCACAATAGATGTAGACTCCGTGTCAATAAAAGATATAAATGTATGAGAGAGCTCTCGCCGGCAGTGTGAACAGCCAGCGATAAACTATTAATATATGTGTTTCTTTTACTAACACAGGATCAATATCTTTTGTTTGTTTCTTGGGCGAGAAAATCGCCGATAGCTAATCGCTTCCTCGCCTGTGGTGGGACGAGTGCCTTAAGGCCTTCAAAATAGTCCCTATCACTTTTTTATTGTTTCAATGTACAGGCTATTCATTTTTACAACTTTATAACAGCATAGGTGATATACTTATAAAAACCATTAACATAGCTAATACATGACACCGGAATCCCACACTAATGACAGTTAATGACACCTCATTAATTCATTTTGTAGAAATACTTCACGATTTATTGCCTATAGAGTGACTTTAACAGAACGCAAAGAGTTATTTAGGTTGTAAAAATAACTGATAATACCGTTATATGTTTTATACTCATTATTAAGTTCAAACAATTTAAACCATACTATTATAAACTTGTAAAAATAAATTGTTTGTATGTGTCGTTGTGGCTTCATCACGCTAAATCGGCTAAACGGATTGCAACTATTTTTGGTATACGGGTAGCTGGATATCTCCAGATAGTTATAGGATACTTTTTACCCGACTACGCTGAAGAATAAAGAGGAGTTATGGGTTTTTCTCCTCCGCGAACGAAGTTGGGCGCCTTCAAGTAATAAAATAAAAAATAAAATCTTACAAATATTACAGGACAATTTTACACAAATCGAATTAGTGCCATGGTAAGCTCAATAAGGCTTGTGTTATGGGAACTAGACAGTTTTACACATAGAAAACGTCCAAGGCTCAAGATCAAATATTTCAGCTCGTCACAGAAATATTTGCGTCTGCCAGGATTTGAACCCAGGACCTCCAGCTTCGCAGGCAACGTTACTTCCGCTGAGCCAAACCGGTTGTCAAAAGACTAGGAGTTGTAAAGGACGTAGTTGGATTCAAGCCATCGTGGAAATCCTTCGGGAAGGCCTTTATTCGATAGTAGAGGTTAATCAACTGCGTTGTTGATGAATATTAAGTGTAAACAAATATGATTGCCAACTTTAAAACGTGTAAACAATATTGATTAACGACAAAAATGTAATAAAACAGTTCTTTAACGACAACATAGTCACAATCAGGAATTATATTTAGTTAAATCGTGTATTTTATCTAACTAAAAACAATAACAAACTGACCTGTCAATGATCTCCCCATCCAAGAGCCCGTTCATCTTAAAACTGTCACAACACAAAACACAAAAACTACAGAAAAGCAACACCGTTTTGCACACTCTGTGGTTGGGTTTGTAAAATAAAATAAAAATGAAAATTAGTTCGGACGGTACTGGCCACTACGTAAAAAGAAAAATAAAAATAAAAGACGTGCGCGCGGTTCAGCGCGCCATGCGGTTCTGTGGAGAGCGGTGTGTAGAGCAGGCTGGGAGTACAGACGCGGCGCGACGCCGAATGTCTCAATGTCTGGGTCATATGTGGATAAAAAAACAAAATAAGCATTTGCAGCTGTTCTTAGCTACCTATCTTCAACTAACACATACAGTGCGACATAAAAGAGTAGAAATTAAATAAAATGGAACTAATAAAATTCCGTACTTAATTGTTGCCATGTTTAAGCACTTTGCGTCAAAAATTTAATTTCTACTCTTTTATGTCGCACTGCACGTACCTACAGAAAAGGTACATTAATAACGCTATAGAATTAAAAACATGTTGCAAGACACTGGATGTTACAGGTTATTAAATTTGAAGGAGAATTTCCTTTCATGTTTTGGCAACATAAGAATTTGTGTAGATATGTTTCAACATTTATTTTTTGACACTGATTTCCCCAATATCCGTATCCTGCAGAGTTCCGTATTGCTCATTACATATTTTAATATGTCGAAATTTTAATTAATCAAGATAATATTCAGTTATTCTACAAAACCTTCTAGTTATTCTACAAAACCTTCTAGTTATTCTACAAAACCGTCTAGTTATACTACAAAACCTTCTAGTTATTCTACAAAACCTACTAGTTATTCTACAAAACCTTCTAGTTATTCTACAAAACCTTCTAGTTATTCTACAAAACCTTCTAGTTATTCTACAAAACCTTCTAGTTATTCTACAAAACCTTCTAGTTATTCTACAAAACCTTCTAGTTATTCTACAAACTTCTAGTTATTTTACAAAACCTTCTAGTTATTCTACAAAACCTTCTAGTTATTCTACAAAAATATCATATCATTAATGGAAACAGAAGCTTCTACATTATTACTAATCTTTGTCCAAAAACCAGTTGCTTCGAGCGCCGGCGCGCACACAACATTGCCCCACTGCCATGTGAATAGGCTACCTTTCATTCCCAAGAACAAGTTTAGTCTATTTTTGGACAAGCGTTTTTGTATACCGTAATGGATTCAATGGGGAAATACTGTTTTCGTGTTTCGTTACCATCAAGTACAATATATAAGCGGCATACTCACATGCCCTCATTGTGCACGGGATTTTGTTGTGAAGATCGGCTACATAAGCCATCTTTGGGAGCACCAGCCCTGGCCGAAAACTGACGGAAAGAGTAGTACCAGTACCATTTTCATCTGACTGTACCAAAAGGTGCCCGCAACTTCGTTCGCGGAGGAGAAAAAGTCATAACCCCTCTTTTTTTCTTTATCGTGGTCGGGTAACAAGTATCCTATAACCATCTGGAGATACCCGCGTAGTAAACATAATTGAAATCCGTTTAGCCGATTTGGGGTGATGAAGCCGCATCAACACATACAAACATACAAAAAAATCCATCCAAAAAAAATATTTTCATCAGATCAACGTTTAGCATAGTGATGGATTTGAGCCGGAAAATGACAATAACAAAATTCGGTACGTTATTTTATTATTTTTGTTTTAAAAGACGGTAAATAATATAGTGTGTCCTCTACATTTTTCCTAGTCTTTGTACAAAAACCAGTTCGCAACAAGTTCAAATTATGGTGAACATTCTGTAATTTAATATTTTCTACCCGTGACCATGGAAAGCTGAAAAGCTTTTGAAACGGCGGGAACTAAAATGAGATAATATACGCGATATAATCCGTTAAATTGTTTTATTTCAATTCTGTAATTTAATTTATATTTATTTATTTATTTGTTTCATATGTCACTTACAGTAAAAGTATATTGAGGTAAACCATACAGATTACACACGATCAGCTATTGCTGTCTTCAATTTAGGGATTGAAAAATTAAGAAAACCTAAATACATGGTAAAAACTCTTCTTCCTCACTGTGCCATATCCTCAACGATTGTCGGAGACCATCTTCCGGAGCCTGTCCTTGTGTTGTGCGAGTCTGTAAAGACTGGCAGTGTCATTAAAGTTGGACTAGCCTTTGATGTTGTCTAACCAAGTTAGCTGTCAATCAAAAAATCAAAATATGCTTTATTAAAGTAGGCCTAGGTATACAAGCACTTTCGAATTGCCAGTTACATTAGAGAAGTGTTTCTCCTTGCTCTGCTCCTCTTACCGTAGATTTTTCTTTCTAAGATTTTTCTGAGTATGTCGTATTTGTATTTGTTGTGTCTCTGTCTATAGATATGTCCAAAATAATGATGATTTCCTTTTCTTTACTGTGCTCAAAAGTTCCAAGTTTTATTCATTCTATTTAAAATTTCAATGTTTGACACTTTATCTCTTCAGGAAGTAAAAAAAACCTAAATTATTATTCAATAATAATTAGCCCTCGACTAGGTGGGCGGATAACCAAGTGAGGGTCTTGGGGAGTCGGTGGATATTTGTGCGCAGGATGGCATCCTGCGGTGAACTATAGGGGAGGCCTATTTTTAGAAGAGGACGTCCATTTCTGATAGTTTTTTTTAATCAAATTCTTCATAACCAAAAAGTTAAGATAAGACAGCAATAAGACCGTCTGCTGTCTACCTTTTATTGTGTTTTGTATACTCGCTTATTACATTTATTTATTCAATGTTTATTTATTTATTTAAACTTTATTGCACAAAATGGCGAACTTAATGCCAAAAGGCGTTCTCTACAAGTCAACCATAGGGCCAAACAGAGATGCATGAAAATGGTGCAGTGAGAAAAAACATTCAGTACTGAGAGCGTTTAGGACACACAAGCAAATAATGCACACATAATTACTTATTGTTTATTGCCAAAAAAATAAAACTTATCGTACAAAAGCCGAACTTAATGCCATAAGGCATTCTTCACCAGTTAACCTTAGGGCAAAGGAGAAAAAATGTGAGTGGTGCTGAAACTTGAGTAGGTAACTACAAAAACACATACGCAGACATATACTTAAATACATCAATAACATATATATATAGCAATAAAAAGTATTAAGCAAATAGACTAAGAGTATTCGGTTCTGCCAGCAAAGAAGTTGCACATGCACTGACTTTTTAAATGCAAACTTATTCGGGGCCTGTTTGAGTTTGAGAGAAAGAATGTTCCAGAGGCAAGCAACCTGAATGGATTACATAATTATTTTATCATAAACATCTTCAAATTACGAACAAGTTTTTTCCAATTAAATAAATAAATAAAATAAATAAATATTACGGGACAACTTACACAAATAGCTTTAGTCCCATAGTAAGCTCAATACGGCTTGTGTTATGGGTACTAGACGAAGATATATTTAATAGATATATTACTTATATACATAGAAAAACATTACAAGACTCAGGAACAAATATTTATGCTCATCCCACAACTATGTGCCCTTACCGGGATTTGAACCCAGGACCTCAGCTTCGCAGGCAACGTTACTCCCACTGAGCCAAACCGGTCAAATTAATGGTAAATAAAGACTGTTATTGTATTAAGAGCCATTAAACAGTTTTCAAGGATCCTTTGGTATTTGTTTTTCGATGTCTCGCTTCTGTGATGAAGTCATGTTTGGCTATGTTGGTTGCATAACGGCCATGGTCTCGAAGGAACTGGAGACGCAGTTTACGCGGTTGTTGGTTGTTGTGTTGTGATAATTAGTGAAAACCGTGTAAGTGTATACGATGATCTTCAATGTACAGACATTTCAATTTTAAATTTACAACTTTGAAGATATTTATGTACGCATACAAAATACGAACGAGTGCATTTATTAGAAATTTTGCTTGTATAACGGGGAGTGCTCCGAGGAATTGTTCCGGTTGATCCTAGCTGTATCTTTGCACCATCGTCCTACGCGACATTATTTTCACCCTCACCACTTAGATGGTTGGCAGTCCACAATTATGCGTTTTTCTAGAGATTTCCTGCCTCGCACGACTGAAATGTGAATAAATTGCCGCCTGCAGTATTTCCGGACCGATGCGACCTTCAAGCTTTCAAGAAAAGAGCGTACTCCCACATGAAAGGCCGGCAACGCACTTGTGACTCCTTCGGTGATGCAAGTGTTGGGCAACGGTGATCGCTTACCATTAGGCCACCCGTCTGCCCGTTTGCCTCCTATGTGTATAAAAAAATGATACGACTAAGCTTTTTTATACTGACACCGAGAATATATTAAACGCCCCCCGTGGGCTGTGAGTTGTCTGTCATTAGTTAAATCATTACAGTTTAATAGGTATAAGAAGATAAAATTAATATTGTATTAAGAGCCATAAAATAGTTTCCAAGGTTGCTTTCCTGTTTGCTTATCAATTTGTCGCTTATGTATCATCTCATGCATAACTTTATCGTCATCTATTTAAATTACTTATACATTAGATGATATGGAAAGGTCAGTCAGATTCTACATGTTTTAACATTTATCTATTACTATCTTCTGCCCGCGACTTCGTCCGCCTTAAATTCGTTTATCACGGATAAGGGTATTTTTCCGGGATAAGAAGTAGCCTATGTCCTTCCCCGGGACTCAAACTATCTCCATACCAAATTTTATTGAAGTTGGATCAGCGGTTTAAGCGGGAAGAGGTGACAGACAGACACACTTTCGCATTTATAATATTAGTATGGACAAGAAGGTGCTCATAACTTCGTTTGAGGAGAAGAAAAAGTCATCCTTAGCGTAGTCGGGTAAAAAGTATTCTATAACCATCTGTGGATACTCAGCTACCCGTGTACCAAAAATAGTTGAAATCCGTTGAGCCAATATGGCGTGATAAGATAAAGCCACAACGACACAGACAAACATACAAAATATTAAAAACATTTTCTCGATTTAGTGACCTCTTATCCTCTCTCTCTTAAAAGAATCCTAAACTAGTGGCTAAAGGCCCAGCGCTGGCTTTTAGAATTGTCCCTTCTTGCATTAAGAGTTGAATTGAAAATGGTAACATCTTGCATTAAAAGTCGGGTATAATTAAATTTTCATAAAATCTTTCCTTGGTCTCAATTTTTTATCCCAAATTTTAGCTCAAGCGGAAACCGGGAAGTGGGACAAAAACTTGCAAGATTTGATCCAAAGTAACATAATATCATGACAAAGTTATTTAAAGTTGCAAAAAGCTTAGTCTAAGGATTTAAATTACAAAAGAAGTAATGTATGTCTACGTCACACATGGATTCACGTCGCTTTACTTGTATTGAAATCACTCCGGCACGCTTATTCATCCAGACATAAACGTCACACGGTCTGCCGACTGTTAGTTTGCTGTAATTTTATAGTAGGTAAATACATTCTGGGAGACATACGAACATTCGAAAAGGCAAGATGTATGGTAGAAGTGGTAGGGAAGACCAAAATAAACTTATTGTGTTGAAATAAAACAATTTAACGGATTATATCGCGTATATTATCTCATTTTAGTTCCCGACGTTTCGGAAGCTTTCCAGCTTTCCATGGTCACGGGAGGACATGGTCCTTGAAAGCTTCCGAAACGTCGGGAACTAAAATGAGATAATATACGCGATATAATCCGTTAAATTGTTTTATTTCAATGAGTAATAATCGCGGAAACAGAAGAAAATATTAAACTTATTGTGTTCTAGATATTTCGTCAGCGGAGGAGAACTAAAATTATAACCCTGTTTTTTTCTTCAGCGTAATTGTGCACACGCGCATATTTGCATGCAGTTTCCACAAAAAAATCGGTCAAGTGCGGGTCTGACTCACGCACCGAGGGTTCCGTACAAACTTTCACTTATTCCGACTTAACTAGATTTAAGTTTGCCTCTGGTGTCTATAGGGTCACATACAAATGAGGGCAAACTTAACCAAACCGGGTTATTCAAAAACGATTTTTGGTGATTAAAAAAAGTAAGACAGATAGATATATGGTTATAATTTTCGTGTAATATTCATACTAAATTACATAATACCAGAAAATTCCAGATTTTACGCTTGGTAAACTTGGTGTTTTTTTTCACATTTTCCTTAAGAAAACAAAATCTGATTACAACAAAAACGTTTAAGATATTGTTCATAAATTTGCAGTTAAATTAGGCCCTTTCATATGATACCCTATTTGACCCAGTACTACTAGACTTTTAATTTTGACCCGCCCTCAGATTCGTCGTTCTTTTAGAAAATAAAAATATATTAATAGTTTCTTCTGTTTCCGTGATTATTACTCATTGAAATAAAACAATTTCACGGATTATATCGCATATATTATCTTATTTTAGTTCCTGACGTTTCGGAAGCTTTTCAGCTTTCCATGGTCACGGGTGGACTGAGAAAAGATGTATTTTCCTTTGTCAAAATTACAATTTGAGCAAACTACCCATTTTTGAAAAAAACAAATAAACGTGTACATACACGCCAGATGGGCCTAAGCTGTAAAAACAGTTACACATGTGCCAGAAGGGCTTAATTATTTTATTTTAATAATTTACCAAGCAGCATTTCACAAATGAGGCGTACTGAGGAGAAAAGAAACGCTGCAAAGAAAAACTCCCAGGCTACCTCATTACTAATTATAATATTTAAAAAACAGAGACTATTAAACTACTTTTTTGATAAGATATTTTACACCGTTCGGAAATCAAGGTTTTGCAGTCCTGTGTCTCACTTGTTCCTTGATGAAATGTATTACAGGATCCCAAGCTGGTGGTAGCGACAATCCATCTTCTCTATTGAAATTAGGATGCTTTTTAATCTCAATAGCCTCGCGTAGCACTCTAGGAAAATATCTTTTTTGTTTGGCAAGGATAGAAGGTTTATCAAACTTAATACTTACTACTTATACTTCAGATAATATACGCGATATAAGCCGTTAAATTGTTTTATTTCAATATAAATATATTTTTAATTATTTCCTATGCAATACATGTAGGCTGACCATGTTTATAAATATTCCAAATTTCAAATGGTTAGCATAAGTACAGTGTAGTTTTTGATATATGGCGCTTTAACAGTCGGACAGACAGACAGACAGACAGAGTCGCACCATAAGGGTTCCTTTTGTACTTTTTTGGTACGGAACCCTAAAAATACGCATGCAAATACAACAAACCAGCACCAGATAGTATAATCCTCGACACGTTCTTCCCCTCTCTTCGGGACATCATAAGGAGATGCAGAAGATGTTGACGATCTGGCTGGCGTCCACCCGAGAATACTTTTTTCTCGAGGATTAATTATACTGTCTGCTCAGACCAAGAAAAAAAGATAGACATGACGTTACGAACAATCTAGTGAAGCCGTTTTTTTGGAATGGTTTTGACACATCAGACAACTTCACACACGTGATTTGTTTGTATTTGTATTGCGTGAAGTTGGCTTTGGCATGGTTTTTTATGGCCTTCACTAGATTGTTCGTAATGTCATGTCTATCTTATTTTCTTGGTCTGATACTGTAGGTGGTGGTTTGTTGTATTTGCATGCGTATTTTTTGTGAAAACTGCATTAAAATATGCGCATATGAGCACAATTTACTGTTGCAGAGTTAGTAAAGGAACTATCCATTAATCTAATATCGAAGGGAATATCGCAAAATAACGCCTGAATCTATAATTAGAAAAGCTAGTCACAAAGATTAGACTTTTTGACCACACTAAGATTGTGTGAATAAATTAATTAATGAAAATCATTTATTTGCAAGAATTCAAGTACACACAATTAGGTGACATTTTGATCAGTTAAGAAATATGTGAATTCTGCCTCATAGGCCAGCAACATTTTAAATCATGCCTTTATAACTGTTAAACATCTTAATAGCAATAAGATACATCTTATTTCCATAATATTATGATCATTAGGTGGGTATTTTGTCTTAATTACCTAATTTGTTTAAAATCTATGTTTGTAGATATATACTTAATTATAAAAATATAAATGAACTAGAAGGGCAGCGAAATGAGCACGAATATTTGTTACTACGTCTTTGATGCTACATATGTATTGAGAAAATGTCATAACTCCTCTTTTTATCTTCAGCGTAGTCGGGTAAAAAGTATCCTATAACCATCTGGAGATACCCTGCAGCTACCCGTGTACCAAAAATAGTCAAAATTTGTTTAGCCGATTTTGCGTGATGAAGCCGCAATGACACATACAAAGTGTGGAGGTCACTTTGTATGTGTCGTTTTGGCTTCATGTATATTTCGTTTCAATATATTTTTTTAAATAAATAAAAATAAGTAAATAATTAAATATTACGGGACAATTTTACACAAATCGAACTAGTCCCATGTTAAACTCAATATGGCTTGTGTTATGGATACTAGACGACGATATATTTAATAGATATATTTACTTATATACATAGAAAACATCCAAGACTCAGCAAAAAATATTTATGCTCATTGAAATAAAACAATTTAACGGATTTTATCGCGTATATTATATCATTTTAGTTCCCGACGTTTCGGAAGCTTTCCAGCTTTCCATGGTCACGGAAGGACCATGGTCTACTAAAATGAGATAATATACGCGATATAATCCGTTAAATTGTTTTATTTCAATGAGTAATAATCGCGGAAACAGAAGAAAATATTAAATATTTATGCTCATCACACAAATATTTGCCCTTACCGGGATTTGAACCCAGGACCTTCAGTTTCGCAGGCAACGTTACTCCCGCTGAGCCAAACCGGTCGTCAATGTTTACAATGCATTTAATTTTTAAAACTTTATAATTAAATAGTATAGATAAATTAATAAACTACCCCCTGCTGTATGACTAGGATATTGAAGTGATATCTTTTTGCATTAAAAGTCGATATCTTATTTTACATGTCACCGTCCCAGTTGCATTCACGTCGTCTTATTGAAATCACTGCGGAGCGCTGCCTATTCACCCAGACACAGACGTTACACCGTCTGTCGATTCCAATCCACACGTTTTATTTATTCCACACACATGGAATTCAATTTTACGTACAGTACTTTATGGGATTGGCTTAGCAAAGGAAGTCTCCGAGGCGATATTTCAGCCAAAATTGAGTTATATACAGAGCGAACGATAGGAAGTGTTACCAAATTCAAAGGGCTACAATTTTTTTTTCTGTTGTAGCAAATTATTACTATTAAGAAAAAAATGAGTAAAAATATCAAAATTTTAAAATTAATTTACTTAAAGTCGATATGACCAACTTTTTTTCCCTTGACTAATGGCCTTTTTTGACTTTTTTTTTTTTGACTGTCGAAAAATGCACGAATGTGGTCCAGCGGTATGTTGTGCTAATTACGTACTGATCGCATTCTTCAGTGCATCCATACTGGCATATTTTCTTGTCTACACCTTCCTCTCCAGAATGTACTAGATAGAAAAGTCCATCGGATTCGCGTTTGGGGTATTCGAAAGCCATTGTTTGGACGAAATGAAATGTGGAACGCGTTTTTTCAGCCATTCTTGGGTCACAACAGCTTTATGAGCCGGGGCTGAGTCTTGATGAAATGTCCACGGTCTGCTACCGAAATGTTTGCGTGCCAAGGCTCCAATGCAGCTTTCAAAAGCTTGGATGCGAAATTTCTTAACTGAGAGTTTTGTCAGATATGGCCAGTGTGAATTTGGTAACACTTCATATCGTTCACCCTGTCGTACTCGGCGAAGGTCTTCTTTTGGTAATTGATAGATTCATGCGTAACTTTGTGGAATTCCATAATAGAGTAATGGCCTATAGTTCCTTTGTTATTCCGCTAAATAGTGTGTTCGTTAGATGTGACGATAAATTGTGCTCACATGCGTATATTTTCATGTAGTTTCCACAAAAAAAAAAATACGCATGCTAGTACCACAAACCACCACCAAACAGAATATTCCTCGACACGTGTTATACCTCTCTACGAGGCATCATCAGTAGATGCGGAGATGTGCGCATGTGAACACAATTTATTGTCACATCTAACCAAAACACTTTCGCAGAATAGCCCAGGAACTATAACACATTAAGCTTTTTCTGGATTTAACTTCAAAGTCGCGTCGGTTAATCACAAATAGTTACTTAATTTTAATATATTAGGTACTTAAAACTTGGACAGAGGAGCTGTCGAGTGGTGACCGCGTATAGGACGACACAGCGTGGCCCCAACATGATGGATCTGGTGAAGATCGCGGGAAACCGTTGATGAGGGCGACGCACGGCCGGTCATTATGGAGATCCTTGGGAGAGGCCTTTGTTCAGCAGTGGACATGCTTGGGCTGATATAGTGATGATGATGAGTTAAAATATATGAAGCCAAAATACATTATACGTAATGCTGGACGAAGTTGGTTTTCAAAATTCAGTCATATAGACGTATGTTTCAGAAAATACTGTTTACTTAAAAACAAAGTCCCCAAATCATAACCCCTTTTTAATTACAGTTAAATAAAGACGTTAACTGACATTTAATTTAAGGCCAACAGTTCCTAGTAGGTAATAAACCAGATTTACGGCTAAAATATGGCGCACTTAACACGCGAACAGAGATCTACCCCAGCCAACGTGCTCGTTAAAAGTTTAAAGCTTGTTTATAGCTTAGATTTTTTAAAATGTTTTTTAAGTTTAATCTATACAAACAGCACACACTTAAGTGACACTTAAGTGACTATATAGGCTATATGTCAATGTCTATAAGGTCTACCAATGGTAAGTTAAGTGCGTGGTTGATGGTACTAGTATGAAATTGTAAAAATAAAATGTCTCTACATTGAGAGGATCTTAAAAAAAATATTGTAACGGACTATTTGAAGGACACGTCTATAATAGGCATGTTCTAAAAAAAAAAATTAGTTTGTCGGTTAGATAATAAAAAAAATATTGGACATTGAACACGTAGGTTTTCTTTTGTCAATTAAACAAAAAATGATGAAGTATAGCCCGTTAAAGTTTCCCGTGACGTCACGCCGTGCGACCGTTTTTCGCACGACGTCACGTCATGGGCCCCCACTCCCAAACTTTGACACGCTATATCTTTGTCTTTTTATGTTCGTATATATTTTTACAACGACACATAAAGAACAAACGTAATTAGAAAATACAAATCATAACCTAACTAGAAAAAGATTATGTTTGATTGATAAAAGAAAAAAAATGATTTTTCGATTTAGTGACCTGCAATTAGTCGGTCATTTTTTTTTAATACCTTAAGAGACCGCAGCAAGCTAGGTTCTCCATACAAAATTAGTAACGCACTCATTTTAAAACGACTGGCTTTTTTGCTCTGAAACTTTGTACTTAGAATAAGTTAAGGTATATGCAGGCCTGTAATTAGTTTATGTAGCTTCAGATACCATAGTAAAAACAATACAGGGAATTTAAATTTTTCATACAAAACTTGTTTTTGCTGTATTTCGTTTATTTTATAAACTGGAGCCATATAAACTAATTTCTGCCTATATATTCCTTATGTCAATGTATATGCAAAGTTTTGTTGCAATCCAACACGTAGTTTTAAAATGAGAACGAAACTCCGTTTGTATGGGAAGGTGAAATTCAGCCAAGCTTGCTGCGGACTCTTAAATGTACCTAAATTATAAGTACAAAGTTTCAGAGCAAACTAGGTAGTCGTTTGAAAATCAGAGCGTAACTACGTTTGTATGGAGAACCGAGCTTACTGGGGACTCTTAAGGCATTTATATTAAATAATTTAGACAGATGGACATAACTTACAGGAGTGTAATAAAACAAGATTTTTAGGAATATTGCTAGATAACAAACTGCACAATCGTTTATGTTGTCGATTTAATCTATGGTATTAAGTATAAAGTATCTTCAAAGATGTACGCCACTTCGTTTATGTACAGTTGCATACACTAGTTAATATACATCCATAATTAAATTACATGTTTCTTAGAGATACTTTTTATTGACCGGCTCGAAAGAACGCAAGATTTAAGGATACACGTATTTTTTATGTTTGCGAAAATCTTATATTTTAATGCAAACATCCATGAATATTATTAGTTTGATGAAAAAGGGCGTAAGTATGTAACAAATGTCTAACTACCAGCGAAACGACTTCACAGCTGTGTTTCATACACTTAATAAAACGTTTTAACTATCAAAAAAATTTATTGCGAACTTTGATATTTTAGACTCAAACAGTTTTACAGTGACCGAATTGTCACGATAAACGTCAAATCTTGAAAACGATACGCTCTCAAAAGTGGTGCGATTAATTAATTAATTTTGTAGAAAATTTAAATATTTTGTACGGAACCCTCGGTGCGCGAGTCCGGCTCACACTTGGCTGTTTTTTTTAGCTAGACCAACAAAGAAGTAGCTGGATTAAACATCGTTTCAAAGCTCGTCAAAAACTCAAAGCGACGATAAATCACATTTTATTCTCATTTCACGTGCCACCGAGTCGCGCGACCACCGCCCACTCCCACGCAAGCTGATAACAGGGAAAGGTGAAGGACTATAGCCTGGGCTAACTATCCAAAGGTTGCCGGGAGGTCTTGGAGGGGGGTATAGTCGCCAGCGGGTGCTATCTATTTCGCATTTTTTTTTATGTCCGAAACTGATTTCGCCGAACAGGTTTCGCATAATTTGATTTCGCCGAATGTTCATCTTGCCGAATCATTATTTGTCCGAATCTAAATACGCATAATTTTGTATCGCTGAATTTTAGTTAGCTGCAATTCAACCTCTAACAATAAAAACTGCTGCCAGTAAAGTAGGTTAGGTTAGGTTAGAACTGCAATCCCGAACAGAAGATGACTGCTGCCAGAATAGTAGGTTTTCGGCATTAAAAAGTTCGGCGAAAATAGATTCGGCGTAATGAAATTATGCTTACAGATCATTATGCCTATTGTGATTATGCGATATAGAATTAAGGCAAAAAAAATACGCGTAAGCAAGGGGAACCGTCCGTCAGCCATAGGACGTCCACTGCTGGACACAGGCCTCCTCAATACATTTCAACATGGGGCGGATAGAGGCGACCCGTATCCAGCGAGTCCCCGCAATCGTAACGTCGTCCGAGCACCTTGCGGGCGGCCTTCACACGCCGCGCTCGCTGGTACGCGGTCTTCACTCGAAAACCAGCATCATCAGCCACATTAACGCTGGCGAAAATATGTGACACGTCCTAACGGCCTTAAAAATGAGTCGTGTCAGATTTATGCGCGCTTTGTGGTTGCAAATATGAATGCTGGCGACTGTACACAGATAGGGCTAGAGGATACGACACGGATTCAAGGTCACAGATGCGACTTCCTATCGAAAGAAAGAAGAAAGAAAATACATTTATTCGAGGGCATATTTATACAGCAATACAAAAAATAAAATACTCCTCAGCATAATGCTGGCTCTAAGGCCAGCGCTGATCTTCCGGTGAGACCATAGGTAGGTAGCGCCACGGAGAACTGTACGCACGAAAACATTTTTGTGAACGCAGCGTTAAGCAAGCAGTCAGGAGTTTCAATATCTTTACCCCACCAATTTTAATTGTTTTATCTGTGCTTTGGTATATGGTAACAATGAATATAGGGCACTAAATAGTAGAGGAATAATAAATAAGTCACTAACACCATATAATATATTCTCAGTGCACTTAAGAGGCTGCTAAAAGCTAAATGGCTTCACTTGAAAATTATTTTAAACATAAACCATATTGGTGTTATTCAAAAATTACGAAGATTGGTTAATCTTACCAGCCAAGGACTTAATGCAATGCAAACATTGCCGCTTTTCAGCGCTTTTTGCTGTTGCTTTACAGCATCGAAGTTAATGATCATGAGGAAAAGCAGTTCCCTATGACCACTTTTATATGGTTTTCCCATAGTTAAACCCTTATTTTTAAAAAAAACCAAAGCACGTAAATATAAATTGATTCCTAACACATAAATAATTTGACATCTGTAACAGATACAAAACATTGCCATATTCAGTTTTTATTTATTTGACAGTTCATTTGCTTGGAAGAGATAAAATGGTCCGACTTTAGTAGTGTAGTATAAGAAAGTACTCTGTGAGTGTAGAATCGCTAGTGCTTTATTTTCTATCTATACATATAATAAAGCTGAAGAGGGTCGAAAGTCTGTACATGGAAGATATTCGAAAAAAAAATAGCTGGGGATACTTAGAATTGATAACAGAACACGTTCCAGCAGTTTTTAGAATTTTTGTGTTTATCTGTTTGTCTGTTTATTTGTACGCGCATCACGTGAAAACGGCCGAACAGATTTTGACGCAAGCTTTACGAATCTGTCGAAAAAATCCCCGGCCAGGTTATAAGCTATGAAAATTCAACCCGTAAAAGGGGGGTAGCCACTACACTTGATTGAGTTAAGTTTGCACCTGAATCTTATGGCGCTACTTAGGAAGGAGGTGCAAACTTTTCTAAAAACCTACTCTAGCTGTTTCACGAGCCTACGAACTATCGAGTACCCCGCTAAAGTACTAGGTGGCGCTAAAATAAATATCTTATGATATAAATTAAGCCACTGAGGAAGCATTTTGCCAAATTAACTCTGAGTTTACAAGAGGGGGTACGGATATCGACAAATTTAATTGAATAATTGATTTAATAGTACAACTAAATACGAGATAAGTGGCTCGGTGGTATCAACAGAGGAGGAGGCTCACATGAGCAGGAATTCGCCCAGGTACTGCTTCAGGTGGGAGAAGGACTTCTGGAGGAAACCAACGCCCTGGTTCGATTACCAGAGATGTTATGCAGGATCATTCCGTCCGATGAAGATCACATTCGGAGCGTATAGGGAGACCTGAGCCAGGTGACGCGACGTGCGAACTCTTGGGTTTGTGAGAGAGCTGTTAATGCGCGGATATTGGCGAAAATCGAAGGTGAACAGGCAGTATATAATTCCATTAACACTGTCGTGGATGAAGGCAACGTCACAACATACCCGATGGAGTTCCTAAACTCATTGAGCGCTTTAGGACTCCCAGCACACACAATGGGGAATGGATGAACATTTCAAAAATCTTGAAATTTTGTTTATAGGCAGTAATAAGCCTCCTTATTGTCAGAAAAAAAAATACAAATTTTTCTGTGGCTTACAAATAAATAAAAAGATGAAAAGGTTTAAATAAAAAAAAGAACCGACTTCAAAATAAACTAAAAAGCCAAAAATAATCTTTTATTTACGGTACGGATCACATTTGAATCACCTTTTTTAGTCGGTGCCCCACCATTAATTTATTACTATTAAGAACCGCGGTGACGAGCCTTTAGTTATTATCTACCTACATATATATTTAGTCATAGTAATTCGTATTCTTGATGAATAAAGAACTTTATTTACATCAGGTTTGGCACCGACTTCAAACGTTTATTTTTTGCTTTTTAGCGATGGATTTTAGTAGTGATATAAAGTATTTTGTAGAGCCCAGAATGGGAAGATAGAGGAGGCACTTTGCACGCATCTCGAGTCTTTGGAAGTAAGAAATGTAAAAGTTGGTTAGTTCATTGTACCTTCCATCATCAGCTCAGCATGAAATGATGACAACCAGAGGAAAACAACTGATAACTTTAGAAAAATATATGCAAAACATTGTTAGTGCCTATAATATTTGAGGGTTTCTCTCGATTTCCTTGGTATTCCATCATCTGATCATGACTTGGGGATAAGGAGACTACTTCAGGGACACACTTTAAAGAATATGACTAACAGTCTTAACGTATCTACCTATAATAGACGATTTTTGTAAGAATTATCCTCTAACTCTTAACTATTAAGGAGTTGTACCTTCCGTCATCAGCTCAGCATGATGAGATGATAACTACCATATGCAATACTTAAATAGCTTAAAATAATTTATGAAAAATGTTCTAAATGCCTTTAAAATTTGAGGATTGCCCGCGATTTCCCTGAGATCCCATCATCAGATCCCAACTTGGTGGCAATGGGACCACCTCAGAAGTAAATCCTTTCAAATAAAAAAAATATTTTTAAAATCGGACCACTATTGGCGGAGTAATCGGTGAACATACATTAAAAAAAAATACAAACTATCGAACATAGAACCTCCTCCTTTTTTGGAAGTCGGTTAAAAATGGCTGTAAATGTACTGTTATTTTTGCCGTACCGTATAAGATGGGCATATAGGCCCCTAACACCTTTTCATCTTTTTATTTTTTTCTAAGCAACAGAAAAAACAGTATTTTTTTCTGACAATGAGGAGGCTTATTCCTACCTATAAACAAAATTTCAAGATTATTGAAAATTTTCATCATTCCCCATTGCCCTGAAAATTGGAGTTCCGATCATGCTTCTTCAGAATTTGTCACCTCCAAAGTTATGCAACGGAAACAAGCTAAAAGTAAAGCAGCTGCAGCGAAACCTCATCGAGGCGCAAATCCTGATGGTGTGCGGCGTCGGAGAAGCCGTGTTCATCCCCCGCAGCCCCCTCATCCCGAGCAACTTCCCGTTACGCTTCAAGCACCTACAGTTTCACGTGAGAGTCTGATTCGCCATGACCATCTACAAGTCGCAGGGGCAGACGCTGCATGCCGCCGGCGTGGACCTGCGCACGGGCTGCTTCTCGCACGAGCAGCTCTACGGGGCGTGCTTGCGCGTCACCAGCTGCACGGAGCTGTTCGTGCTGATGCCCAGCGGTAAGACTCACAATGGGGTGCACAAAAAATATTGTAAAATGTCAACGTTATGTAAATATATTCTACATACCTACTTTTGGAGTATCAATGTACATATTTAGTTTTGCATACATAAACGTAACTTTAAATAAAATATAAATACTTGGCCTCACGTTTTTGATATCTATTTTATACCTTTTATACATTTACCTCTATACCTTTCCTCTAATCTTACTTCTAAATAATATTAGACCTAAGTTCGAAAGTTTGTTAGGAAGTATGGATTTCTATGTGTTCTACCTTTTCATGCTTAGACTGATTTGACTGGAGAACCGTTTTGGATGATATTTGTCATGGACTTGATTTGGATAAGGACCTAAAAATAGAAAAGTGGTACTGTATCGTCCGATATACACCTACTAAGTATACCTATACTCTATGTCTTTTAAATCACGTCAAAAATTTGAATAAGGGCGAAAAACTATTGAGTTTGGTGTAGTTTTATTTAGTGGTAATTGTATAATATTTTATCTGGACTTTACTTCAAGTTACGCCACCAGGGGAGAGGGGTGAAGTAGCCGCTTACTGACACTTACCGCATTCCACGCGGGCGGAACCGCGGGCACAGCTAGTACTATTATAAATATACTAGAAGGCGCCCGCAACTTCGTTCGCGGAGGAGAAAAAGTCATAACCCTTAATTTTTTTTTAGCGTAGTCGGGTAAAAAGTATTCTACAACTATCTGGAGATACCCAGCTACCCGTGTACTAAAAATAGTTGAAATCCGTTTAGCCGATTTTTCGTGATGAAGCCACAACGACACATACAAACATACATAAAATCCAAAAAATATGTTTTTCGTTTTAATTACCTCCAAATAGTCCGTCACAATCATTTTTTTTAAATATCTTCAAATGTACAGACATTTCATTTTTTCAATATTAAAATTTGGAGGTCAGTGACGTTTTATTTTTGGAAATTTTGTATATGTCGTTGTGGCTTTATCACGCCAAAACGGCTCAACGGATTACATTTTTTTTGGTACATTGTAGCTGGGTGTAACAGATAGTTGTAAGATACTTTTTATCCGACTACGCTGAAGAAAAAAAGAGAGGTTATTACTTTCTCTCCTGCGTGAACGAGGTTACGGGTTCTTAATAAAATGTATTTTTTTTAACTTTCCAACTTTCTTCGATGCGGAACATTTTTCAACTTTCAGCTGTAATATTTATATTACATTTTTTGTTAGCAGGCTTTTCTGCTTTGATAAGATAGGAAATTAAAAAAATCATACCACCACTCAGGCAGAAAAGACAAGGGTCGTTATTTTTTAATGGTTTCTTAGCTTAGAGTATTTAATTACTGGAGATGCCAAACGTATATATATCAGTCTGCCAAAGTAATCGCACACACACATATGCAAAATGATTTAAGGATACATATTTTCAATAATTGGGAAAATACCTTTTTTTTTTATTTTTTGTCGATAGTACGCGTTATGTGGAGTAAAAATGTTCACTCAAGTGAATGCTTCATTTCATTTCATTATTACACAGTTTAGCTGGAAAGACGTAGAATTGAACATTCACCCGTAGTCTCTTTCAATATGGCATCGAGAGAAGTATGGGAATGAATGATGCCGAATGAAAATATCCAACACCGCCGTTGAGTCGGTTCACTAATGAATTCATTCGCCATTTTTGTTCCACTTTTCGTTCTGACGAGTCACTTTGAGTGAAAGATGCAAAATGAAACAAGAAAATGAAAGAAAAGTGAAGTGTATGATATCACCTTAACTAATCTCTCTCTAGCATTTTCTTTCTTCTGTTTCTGCGATTATTATTCATTTAAATAAAACAATTTTAACGGATTGTGAGATAATATACGCGATATAATCCGTTGAAATTGTTTAATGTAAGTAATCTCTGTCTCTCTCGATATGTGTAGCCATTTCACTGGCCAGGCAATGTTAGCTTTAATTTTTCTCATCAAACAAAGAAAGTACTTAAATGTGAATAAATAATGTTCTATTTGTACATAAATGTTAGATGTGCCCAGCGTTGTACGATGAAAAAAAATCTGGAATATAGCTGTGATGGTTCCGTGTAACACTACTAAGATTTTCGTAGCGCTACGCATGTAGACGATAACATGGGTAATTGTAGCGTATATGTAAACTTGCTACGAGCTTACCTAGTGGGTGAAGTCGTGAAAGTAATATTGATTTTGAAAACTACTTGAGGAAAGCAAATTTTGCAGTAAATCATTAGTATTAACTCTACAAAATAGACAGCATAGTAATTATGGATAGAGTTAGCCCTAGGGTAATATCGCTGACCCAAAAAACATATAATGGAAAAAACCGGCCAAGAGCATGTCGGACCATGCTCAGTGTAGCGTTCCACTGCCGTTCATACAAAAAAATACATTACAGATGAAATAAATACGATATGAAAAAGGGCAATAGCAAAAGCAAAACAGCGTATCTCCACGGCACTTGCGTCCTGTTGTTTAGAAGGCAATAGCTCAAAAACGGGAACATAATATAATTAAACCGTCGAAATATTTTTACTCCAAATTTCATCACATCTTGTGGTTTTTGAGTAAAATACCTGTGATATACTGATGGACAGACATGACGAAACTATAAGGGTTCCATTTTTGCTGTTTTGGCAACCCTAAAAACATGAAATTTTAAGGCTACTCTAATTTAGAAATCTTTTAAAAAATGTTGTAATTCTAGACAATGTTAATCGAGTTTACAATACTTTAAGTAAATCATCTTTTTATCGCGTACACTTGTCATAATTATATTTGTTTATTGCCTAAAAATTTGGGCTGTTAGGTTGAACCACTTCAACCAAATTCCACTGGTCAGTAGTTTTGCGCATACCGGGTTTTGCCACCACAGAGGGCCTTCACGATTGCGGGATTGCGCTCCCCACACTGGGTTAAGATTAATGGTATGAGAGGAACAGCTGTCAGTTCGAGTCAGCTATCCAAAACAACCTAATCTATGCTGCTGCAAATTTGTAAAAATAAAATGCCTGAACATTGAAGATATTATCAAATAATTAAGCGTTTTGAAACAATGCAATATAATAATCTTTATTGCACACCAAAAGAAAATAACATGAGACACTTAAATCTAAAACAGTATAAGAAATTGTAAACAACAGGTGTTCTTATCGCTAAGAAGCGATATCTTGCAGACAACCTTAAAGTAGTAAAGATGGAATAATAATGAAATAATGCTCTTTGTTCTGTAAGTAGGCCGCAAGGGCACTTTTACAATTCTGACTCTACGGCGTTTCCCAAGAGGAGACCTCTGCTGAGAAGAAATCCGAAACAAACTCAACAGTCAGTCATTTTTTCCAAATCATTCTTAGCTACTACAATATTAGTACTTAGCATATCTTAAATATTACCTCTCTAAGTATAAACTCGTAGTGGCTGATAGATAGATAGATAGATAGAAGTATAAACTTAATGCTTAAATAATTCTCTAAGAAAACTGAATGAAATTGATGAAACTGAATCAATTTTTTCTTTTTTGCATGAATGTACGTGTTTTTGTGACATCATCACGTCAAAACGGCAGAACGGATTTTTTTAGTACAAGCATAGCTGGACATGCAAAGACTGTTATAGGATACTTATTACCCAACTGCATTGAAGGAAATGAGAGGGTTATAACTTTTTTCTCCTCTTTAGTTAGTTTTAGCACCTCCTAGCGCCGGGCGAGTCGACTTGTCTGATTCGAATAACTCGAATCAAAGTCTAAACGAGTTGACTCGCAACGCAGCCGTTCTTTCACAACTCAAATCAACTCGCCGACTCCACTTGCCAATTGATATGGATCGGCATAGCAATCCATACAGTATCCTCGACAGGTGTTTTGCCTCTCTACCAGGCATCATCATGAGATGTCAACGTTCTGGCGTCCACCCGAGAAGTGAGATGTCCAAACCGGTCGGCCCTATTATCCCTAAATATGATATCTAGACAGAGATGGAAATACACGAAACAACGGTGATGGTGTAACATTAAGTTGTTCATTAATGATCAAACCACTATTGCTGTACCTATCTTTAACTATTCAAGCACACTAAGACTTAATCATTTTCCGCAAACATGTTAAGTGTTAAAAGAATATTTATCTGACAAGGAATGGCTGTTTTTTAATAAATTGAAAAAATTACTTGTATCATCGCTAACAACTTCTAGTCCTATATAAATAGGTAGACTTTGTAGCCAACTATGCAGGTTTTTCTTCCTGAGAACGGAATCCTTCGGAAGTCTGGGAGTCGAGTGTGGCGAGATTGAGGCTACATAATGTATGCCGCGCGCCGCCGAATGGCTCCAAGCTCGCTCCGTGGTTTACTTGGATTTTAGGGTTCCATAAATAAGTTTTCATTAAAAAACTATAAAGCGGCATCTGTCGAATCTAACAAAGTAACCAGTGAACTGATTTCCGAAGACATTAAAAAGTTGCTAATAGTTTTCTAAAAGCTGAATTTTTTTGAACACTCTTGAGGAACGGTCTTCAAACACAAAAAAAATGGTCCATTGATATAAGCTCTTCGATGCAACCAACAGACAGACCGATACACATATCAAACTTAGAACAGCCCTAATTTTTTTGTAGAGACTTAAAAATTATTGAACATAAACAAAATAAAATTCATGTCTAATTTTGAACTAATTCCCATGAAAATCGGAGACTCTAAGCTCGAAGTTGTGGAAAATAGGCATGATGATAAGGGTATAAGAACCGAAAATCAGCGTCACGGCTTGCTGTGGCATAAAGCTGAGTGGTGACCCCTTTCAGCGTCGTCAATTGTTTTTGTTAATTGTATTTTTTTATTAATCTACATGACGGAATATTTATTAAAATTTCGTTGTTATCCCTGTTAAGTATAGACTAAAAACCGTCCTATACAGTACTGTATAGCTGCACAATATATTTTTGTCCAAAATCCCTCATTGTCTTAAAACGAATTTGTTTGATCCGTTGCTACTGATGATGACTTAAGGCACTGAAACCTTATATGAAGGCTCATAGTCAGTCAGAAAGCAAAGAAGAAGGCTATAGAATTTTCTCTTGAACAGGCCCTGTAACCGGTTACAAATCAACCGGTATTTATTTAGGTTAAACCAGTTAATTATGTAGGTTACGTTCGATTGAATTGATTTGGGAACGTTGCCCACCGAGGGAGTGCTATTTAACCGGTTAATGGATTTCGTTCCCAGTTTGCAAACTGTTTTTAACAAACTGTATATTTATACTTACTGGTGGAGTGAAAAAATGATTTATTTTTGCCCTCCGAGATATTCTATTTGCGACTGTAACCTTTATCATGGGTTTGGCTCTCAAAGTGTGGCTGTAACCGGTACGGAAAATAAACCAGTTTTCAAGCCCTACTCTACAAGATCGAATTAGGAATGAAGAGATCCGCAGAAGAACCGAGGTCTTTGAGGTCGAGGAATTTCAAAACTTAAGTGGTAATGGCCATGGACAGGGCACATTGCTTGAAGAACCGATGGCCACTGGGGCGGTCGAGTCAGAACCAACAATACTCAGTCAAAATACGTCCACTTCTGGACTTATCCACCCCAAAATCGCCACTAAAAAACTCACAAAAGCCACGCAAAAGTAATAAATTTGTACAAAGGTTTAAGTTCGTCTTTGTACAAATTTATCACTTTACCGCCTTTGTTTTATCGTTTTTATGTACAATAGCATTGTGCCTAGTTTGTTACGGAACCATTAACTGGATACTAGCAGCTCCCTCTTTGCTCTTCATATGAAATTCAGCGGGAAATATTTTTCTCATCTTTTGATATATTATTCTGCAACTTTACTTGCAAAGAATGCGGGAAACTCCACTTTGTGTTTTCTTATTTAATATTGAATATTATTTTTAAATATTGTACCTTACCTAGCATGCTACGTTACGTTGCTGTCTAGAGTTCGTAGTTATTTAAGTTGTGTAGTACGTACTGCTCGATATATTTTTCTATTTGTCGATTTGAGTGCATGTTGGTTGAACATATTTTTGTAATTAGGAATGATTAATTTTTGTACTTAAGTGGTAAGCGGTGGGTCAGACATATACCTAAATAGTATAGTTAAAAGATATGAATATGAATGTTAGTCAGTGGCGTGGCGTCCATTTAAGTCGATTCCCACCGGGTAACCCAAGGAAAGGCTTATAACCACCTTTCTCTTTAAATATGTGTAAATGAATTGGCTGCGGCTTTCCTTGTAATTTTCCTGACGCCTACGCCTCTGCTTTTTGTTTAAATCGATAATAAACAGGACCAGAACATGTCGAGCAGTACTCTGCTTTTACGACTTGACGTAACGCAACGTTAAATAAATGAGTCCTATTTTGTGTAGACACTTTTGCTGCTGACTGTACCTTGGAAGACTTAACGAAGCGTTGTCCAAACACAGACAGTCTGCACATAAGTGGGTAAACGCTTTTAACCGCAGACTCAACTGTATTTTACAGGTTTAGGGGCGAGTATCGTCTGACATCATCAGTTTATGTGTAGGAAAGTAATTCTGTCAAGAGATTTGACTGTATAAAGATTGCGACACAAATAGGTTAACAGTAGCTTTTGCCTGGATCCTGGTTTTACTTTCATGAGACTTTTCAATTATTTCCGTTTAGCTCACTGGAAGTGAGGTGGCTTACAGTAAGAGTACATTTACGTGATGAGCATAAATATTTGTTCCTGAGTCTTGGATGTTTTCTATGTATATAAGAAAGTATAATTATTATCTATTCAATACATCGTCGTCTGGTACTCATAACACAGGGCTTATTGAGCTTACTATGGAACTAGTTTGATTTGTCGCCTAATATATATTTATTATTACTTATTCATTAACAAAAATCAGCACACGTCAGGACAACACAAACATCATTACTAATATTTGTTATAAACCATTCCTACATGCAATCCTTTTACCACCAAATTTACCTATAGATGAAAAAAAAAAGACACTTTTCACGAATCCTTGGAATGAGTAATATTTTCGGACAGTTTTGATGTTTCATTTGTCTCTACTGAATTATGATACATTTGTGTTTTCCCATCCATTATCATCCATTAAAAAAAGTTATGTACAATTTAACTTGAGCATTTAGCAAAACTGAGTATTTTTTTGCAAGGTTTTTTCCTCCCTTAAGGTACTTCCCTTCCAACAATTTTGAGTTATCCCAAATATTAAATATCCAAAATAAGAACAATCCCATGTTTATCTCTGAACTTGGTGGATAGAAGTATTATCTAACACCGTATAGGCACAGTATAATATAAAGTACTACCTACAGTATTGACACTCCCTGCCTCCCACCTAAAGTGCCGCTCACCCACGTTCGGTTACCTCGCAGTTACCGGCTGAGGTAACTGAACTGTGAGCGGGAGAAGCGCGGGTGGGTGGAGCTTGCGGGCGGCGGGCGGCGGGCGGCAGGGAGTGTCCACAGTGTGGTATAGGTACTAATTTTTAGGTTGTTTTTTCCGCAGCAATACTTTATCCTATCTCTCAACGACAGCTCCTTTGGTCCTTATTCGAAATGTACCTATTTTTCTAAGGCCCAGTAGGTTGAATGCATGATTTTTTTTTATCACTTTTCTTAACAAAATATCAAAAACCATAAAAACGATTTCTAAAAGTGAAATTAAGATTAAAATCAGCCAAGAAATAAACATGGTATAGGAATTTTAAACTACTAATGAAATAGACAGCGATTTGACAGAGAGGTCTGACATGTAAATTTGCGTCATAGAACACTACGGCCATAAGATAAGAGAAGAAAATTTTATTTCACGATAAAAATTGCAACGCAAATTTGCTTATGTCAAAATTATACGAATTTATATCATTATCGTCAAAGTATAAGGAATATTGAAAATAAACAAAATAAAATGTACATAATGTGATAACAAGATACAATAATAAGAAAAGCAATAAAAAAAATCAACTCCATATTAAATTCTGTTTAGCTAGAAACAGATCGAATGAAATTTTTCATGGCTTATATCTTGGTTATTTTTATAGTTATTCGAAAAAAATATTCTTATCTATCGTTTGTTACACAAAAGAGCTTATAATAAAACAAAAATAAAAATCATGCATATTATTCCCGATTCTTAGAGCGTTTAACGACTGAAAATGACAAACCGTATCATTATCAAATTCTTCATAGACTAAATATAAGCGGGAGGCGAGGTAAACACGAATGACACACCAAGAAACTGTACCAAATTCTAAAACCGCACACAATAAAAGAAAAACTTACAAGCGATGAAACACTAACAGTGACAATTTATCATTTAAACTGACCTGACATTTGTTATATACTTTGGCAGAGGGGAATATGTCCGTATGCCATCTCTGGTGATTTAAAGCTGTTAAATATTAGCAACTGATTTACTGCTGCACTTGCTAAATGGCCGATAATCAGCTAATTGATATATCCGGGCGTTAATTTGCGGTATTCCATATTATCAGGGACAATCTTACACAAATGTACCTAGTCCCAAACTTAGCAAAGCTTACATACTTACAATATTACATAGAAAATATTCAAGACCCACGAATTCCTTTGCTATTCCGCGAAATAGTATATTGGTTAGATGTGACAGTAAATTGTGCTCAAATGCGCATATTTTCGTTCAATTTCCACAAAAAAATACGCATGCAAATGCAGACGGCAAAATCTTCAACACGTGTTTCGCCTATCTACAAGGCATCATCAGGAGATGCAGGAGATGTTGACGGTCCGGCGTACACCCGAGAAGTGAGATGTCGAAAACGGTCAAGACGCTATTTAGCGGATAAGCAAAATAACTAAAATCCACTAACCGATAATCAGCTGTTAGGTCATAACGGAACAAGGCGAAAACATCCCATGGTAAACTGCTGAAATTGTGCCATTGATCATCTGACAGGAGTGACAGGTTAACATAACAAGTCGTTAGTTGTTATAATAACCTGTCACTCCTCTCTGATGATCAATGGGGCGATTAATACCAATTGAATTTGATAATTATGTATAACTCGACAAGCTCAGACAGACAAGCTCAAAGTAAACCCTCCTTCAAGTGCACGTTGCGCAAGCACCTCTGTAACAAGAATGAATTGTCTCCATGATGTTTTGCACGGGTACCATCAACTGGGGTTACTTCAATCAACGGGGTAACATTGATCACTTATTTTTAATCCATAAGAAATTTGTTGCTAAACGCATTTATGAGATTTTATTGTTAAGATTGGTAACCACGTTAAAAAATCATCTTTGACTCGTTCAGAAATACACTCCTGATAGTTTGAAAATTAATGTCAATATTACCCCATTGATCAAAGTAACCCCAGTTTACCGGTACTTATTTTATCATTTATGTACGTACCCATAGTATATCAAGTATTTGTGTACGTATATTATTTAAAACATAAGAATTTGTATATTCAAATAAATTATATTTAAGTCAATTGTCAAATATTACAATAAAATAACATAAAAATAATGTCGGTCAAAAACCTGAAAAAAAAGCCCGCCGCGGGTCCTTGTGCAAATGCGTCCTTATTGCTAGCGGCATTTCTTCGCTGAATAGCTAGGTCAGCCTTTTGTAATATATGTAAAATATATATTTATCATATTAAATATAGATTTCTGTTTATTTTTTTCTCTTCTAAAGGTGCGTCCACATTTGTATCAATTTCCTGATCAGATCTTCGTCCCGTGGCATGATCGCGTGTCACGATTACGCGTTTGGACGTTGCGCCGATCCGATTGCTCGAAATCCATGTTGGTACGCGTATCACACACTTAGATCGGCGTAATCGCCGCGCCGACAGTACGCGTCCAAGCAGAACGATATGCAGTCATGCCACGCTACGGTGATCGGATACGAGCAAATCTTTATACATCGGTTGCCACGATCCTACACCATCTGAACGTTTGTGTTTGGCCCGATGGTTGACTGGTAGAGAATGCCTTAGAGCATTAAGTCCACCAATTGTACCTTTATTTGTTGTGCAATAAAGATTAAATAAATAAACTAGCTTTTACCCCTGGCTATGCACACATTACCGAGAACAGAGTTACTAAACCTAAGTATGTTTGATTATTGCGATCTGACTTTTTGAGAATCTGCTATTTTTTTTTATCTTGGTGGCAGCGATAAGCAAGCGTACAAATTCAACAGATCTGTCAGATGGCAAACCTAAATTAATAAGGAAACGTGTATCCTGCGCACAGCTTGCTATCTCTTACGATTAAATAGTACATTTTTTATTTAATAAAATATAACTTATATATAGTTATTTTTGTTTTACAAATATCATGACAATAATCACAATTAGCTCAGATGGTAGAGCGTGCTGCCCCGGTCTGGCTCAAGGCACTGGTTCAAGTCCAGTATCGTCGAAATTTATTTTCATTTGTTTCTGATCTTTGTTTATAATTATATATAGTTACTAAGACATCTATATTATTTGTAATATTGTCGAAACAAAACAGGATAAAAGAACTACAATCCATACTAATATTATAAATGCGAAAGTGTGTCTGTCTGTCTGTCGGTCTGTCTGTCTGTTACCTCTTCACGCTTAAACCGCTGAACCGATTTGGATGAAATTTGGTATGGAGATAGTTTGAGTCCCGGGGAAGGACATAGGCTACTTTTTATCCCTGAAAAATACTCTTATCCGCGATAAACGAGTTTAAGGCGGACGAAGTCGCGGGCAGAATCTAGTATAAGTATACAAATAACTAGAAAACAATTACGACAGAGAACAAAGAAAACAAAATTTGGAACAGCTCTGTCATTTAAACAACAACTAATAGGGATGTTGACAACTTTTTCCTGTAGTATGTTATGTAACGACCTTTCAATAATATAAATACTAATGAAAAAACTACTTCAATGTCATAAAAATTACCTGAGATACAACAACGTTAGAATTAAATTTTTGGACATTCCCAAAAACACTCCATACTAAACCCTAGCAAGGCGTGACGTCACACCTTCCTACCTTAAGGTGCGTCCACATTTGTATCATTTGCCCGTATCAGATCATCGTCGCGTGGCATGATCGCGTGTCACGATCACGCGTTTGGACGTTGCGCCGGGCAGATCGCTCGAAATCCATATTGCTACGCGTATCAAATACTCCGATCGGACGAGCGCAGCATGATCGTGACGGTGCGACGTCCACACTAGCGATTACTACACGCGATCATGCTACGCGGTTGTGATACGCCGCGATCCATCTCGAGTCGGTTTTTGCCCGATCATCTTCTGTCTCGTCCATTGCAGCTACGCGTGAAAGAGATGGCCGAAAGGCGTGGCTTGAGTCGCTGGCGCAGGTGTGTTACGGCGAATTTCCAAAGTACTGCCATTTTTAGTTGCTATGCGCGCGGTGCCGCCGACGCATGGGCGCTGCTATCCACGCTGGTGCTCGGCGCTCGCAGCTTATCAGCTGTCGTGATAATAATCTTCAAATTTCTGCACGGGTGTTAACCAATTTGATGTGCGATCGCAGAGTGAAACAGTTTTACACGGAACACAACATTACTACAGAAGAACGATCACGCGAAAAATGATGATCGGTGAAATGCCAAAATGATCGGAGCGGTGAAACGATACGGCTAGCGTCCAAACTGCAGCATGCAAAATGATCGGCGCGGTGATCGGATACGGTGATACGCTACGGCTTAGTGTGGACGCGTTTCTTGACGCGGCAGCGCAAATGATACGGAATGCCAACAGTAAGCGTCCAAGCAGCGCGATACGCAGTCATGCCACGGTACGATGATCGGATACGAGCAAATGATACAAGTGTGGACGCACCTTAACATGGGGAAATTAAGAACTTTGTCCTGCAGCTATGTTAAAACTTCCGTTCATCGAAACGGTTTAATAACAAAAGTTACCATACATTTCATAGGTTATTCAATGGTATTATTATTTATTAATATTTTCACACTTTAGAAATGGACCTTACCTATTTTTAAAGGGTCGTAAAACAAGATACACTTAAGGTATCGAACTTGAATAAAAACTACCATTTTGCATCAAAATTCATTTTTATTTGAATACAGTCAACATCCCTATTAACTACACAAATGGGATAAAATACGTACGACAGGTATGTGAACACATTGAAATATAAAACAAAACTAAAACAGCTGTTAGCATAAAACATTAAATATTAAAAACACCGTACTAGATACGATAATTTTGCCTCAAAGTTTCCTGTTTTCGCTGATCTCTCTGCAAACGAAGTTGCCCACCTTCCAGTTTATATTATTTGGAAGTAGGATAGTGGGCTCAGCGGAAAATTATGATACTTAACGTATCACTGCTAAAAAGTTAATGTCGAATGAGGCACTCTCGAGATAATAACACTAGGCCGTCGCAGCACCCTAGTAACGAGGGGGGTTTGTGTGAAAAGTAAATATGTTTCCTTCTCGTGATAAGTGATGTAAGTGCTATGTCAGCACCCTGAATGACGGAGTTACTGCCCTTGGGAGGAAAGGACTAAGGAATATATCTGATACATATTCCGGGTATAATCTATAAAAATGAAATGTCTGTACATTGAAGATATTCATAAAAAGTGATACAGACTAATCTAAGGTCACTGAATCGATATTTTTTTTGGATTTTTGGTATGTTTGTACGTGTCGTTGTGGCTTCATCACACTAAATCGGCTCGTAGTAAAGTACTCGGGTAGCTGGGTATCCACAGATGGTTGTTAGAGAAATAGGTAGCACACCAGAGCTAAATCATTTAATTAACATAATGTATAGTAAATAAATAATAAATATATAATAATAAATAAATATTACGGAACAATTTTACAGAAATCGAACTTATCCCATGGTAAGCTCAATAAGTTGTTACCAGACGACGATATATTTAAAAGATATATTACTTATATACATGGAAAACATCCAAGACTCAGAAACAAATATGTATGCTCATCACACAAATATTTGCCCTTACCGGGATTTGAACCCAGGACCTCAGCTTCGCAGGCACCGTTACTCCCACTGAGCCAAACCGGTCGTCAAATGTATAAGTTACCATGCTTCATCATCATGATCATCACTTCAGCCATAGGACGTCCACTGCTTGACACGGGCCTGCTCAATTCATTTCCACATGGGCCGGATAGAGGCGACCCGCATCCATAGAGTCCCCGCAACCCTAACCAGGTCGTCTGACCACCTTGCGGGCGGCCTTCACGTTCTGCGCTTGCCGTTACGCAGTCTCCACTCGAGAACCTTTCTGCCCCAACGGCTATTGACCGCTTCAGTTTGCTTACCCTGTTTGCTATGTTGGTGACCTTGATTCATCTACGGATCTCCTCATTTCTGATTCGATCTCGTAGAGAGATCTTGAACATAGCCCTTTCCATAGCTCGCTGAGTGACTCTGAGCTTCCTTAAGAGGCCCATAGTTGGAGACCACGTTATAACAATATAAATACCATGGTTATAATAAGATAATTGACATAACAAATTAATGTACAAGCGAATTTGCGTGTTTTCTTTATAACATTTAGGTTTTACGGTTAGGAATTATATGTTTCTATTTTTCCGATTACGCTCAATAATTAAATAGGTTATTGTTTTTTTTTTCTCCTCCGCGGACGAAGTTGCGCGCGGATGAAGTCTATATTTTTATGTCTTTTCTCAAATTGTGTTTAGAGGGCGAAGAATCAAACTAACAGACAAATAAAAAAGTATGGACATAGCTGCGTAGTAAGTTAGCTCAACATTGAATTAAACTAACACGACACAACAAACGGTCTCGAAGGAACTCCAGTTCCTTCTAGACCATGGACGTAACGCGACGTCCTATACGTCGAAGAATTATCAACGAAAGGTAATTAAATAAAATCATATTTATACGCGGTTAAGCCCCGTGTGTTGTGATAAGTTAGCTCATGGCTGTAATTTCAGTTTGCTATTCGTTGTTTTCTGCAAAATTCGGGATGGAATCCACATTATTAATTCAACGTTAATATGTTGAATTAATTGTGTGCGTGTTGTGTAACTAATGTAGGACAATATTATAGTGCATATTCAGTACATTATTTTTTTAATAATTATCCTATATAGATGATAAATACAAAATTATTTTTGTTTTTAATTTAGGTCCCGCCCAAATGGTAAAGATGCTAAGAAACGAAAGATGTTTCCAACATGATCGGCTATACCGTTTTTGAGTTATTGCCTAAAAACTGCGCTTTTCAGCAAACGGACTTAAGTTCCGTGGAGATACGCTCTTTTGCTAGTGTTTCTTTTTCATATCGTATTTTTTTTCATTTGTAGTACATTTTCTGTATGAAAGGCTGTGGAACCCTAATACTGAGCATGGTTCAACATGCTCTTGGCCGGTTTTTCTATTTCAGATATTTATCAGAAAGTGTTCCGGTATTGTCGCGAGTCGTGTGGATGGCGTGAAGGCTTCGCGGCCACGGCTCAGCGACTATAAGCTTCGTCATAGGGAGGTAAGGGTAAAACGTAATAACTATTGTAGAAAAAGATTTCTAAGCGATACTACAATACAATATGTCGCGTAGGAAACCAATATGCAGACCAGTTACCAAACAATGGCGCGAGTTTATTAATACAAGTGGTTTTGTGTGTCAAAGATACATTAAAAAACTTGTTACTTTGGTTTAAATAAAACAATTTAAACGGATCATATCGCGTATTGAGTTCCTGACGTTGTTTCTAAAATAATATAATTAATAATGTGGTAATATTTTCTTCTGTTTCCGCAATTTTCACTCATTTAAATAAAATCGTACCGTACCATATGTAACGATGGTTCATGCGAACCAGACGTACGGAAGCGGATTGGCATGGCAAAAAGCGCGATGACTCGACTAGGCAGGATCTGGACAGATAGATCAATCCCACTAAAAACCAAGATTGGTCTGGTGAGAACTCTGGTGTTCTCGATATTCACCTACGGTGCGGAAACCTGGACACTCAAAAAGGCAGACAGATTTCGCATTGACGCATTTGAGATGTGGTGCTGGAGAAGAATGTTACGAGACTTACGAGTCCCTTGGACAGCCCACTGCACAAATACGTCAATCCTCCAAGAAGCGGGAGTCACCGTTAGGCTGTCGACAATCTGTCTACGTAGGATACTCAAATTCTCCGGTCACATAGCCAGGAAGAAAAACGACACCCTGGAAGTGCTCCTTATGACAGGGAAGGTGCACGAAAGGCGACCAAGAGGAAGAAGTCCTATGCCCTGGACAGACCACATCCGCGACAACACCAAGACAAAAGTCCACGAGGCATTACACATTGCCGAAAATCGCAACAAGTGGAAAGCGATCGTCCACAATATAATTCGTGGAGGTCACGACCCTCAGCAATGACGAACACGACACAAGGAGGAGGAAATAAAACCGACCTGTGAACACGAAAGCTGTAAAGCTTCGGAAACGTCACTCGGAAACTCAAATGATATAATAATATACTCGATATAATACGGTTAAATTGTTCTATTTAAATAATAATGAGGTAGTAATGAGGTAGTAATGAGGTAATAATGAGGTAGGTAGAAGAAAATAATGAGGTAGTCTGGAAGTTTTTTTTTGCGGCGTTTCTTTGTCTCCAGTAAGCCTCATTTGGTGAAATAGTGGTTGCATAACTAAAATAATTAAGCCTGGCACATGTGTAACTATCTTCACATATTTGGCATGTATGTACGCCTTTATTTATTTTCTCGATGTGGGTAATTCACATAAATTCTAAATTTGACATAGAATTCTGTGCAATAAAATTTAAATAAATAAATAAATATTAAAATAAAACAATTTAACGGATTACATCGCGTATATTATCTCATTTTAGTTCCCGACGTTTCGGAAGCTTTCCAGCTCTCCATGGTCACGGGTGGACTGAGAAAAGATGTATTTTCCTCTGTCAAAGTTACAATTTGTGCAAACTACCCATTTTTGAAAAAACACAAATAAAGGTGTACATACATGCCAGATGGGCCTAAGCTGTATTTTTAATAATTTACCAAGCAGCATTTCACAAATGAGGCGTACTGAGGAGAAAAGAAACGCTGCAAAAAACAAACTCCCAGGCTACCTCATTACTAATTATAATATTTAAAAACAGAGACTATTAAACTACTTTTAAACAGATAAGATATTTTACACCGTTCGGAAATTAAGGTCTTGTAGTCCTGTGTGTCGCTTGTTCCTTGATGAGATGTATTACAGGATCCCAAGCTGGTGGTAGTGACAATCCATCTTCTCTATTAAAATTAGGATGCTTTTTAATCTCAATAGCCTCGCGTAGCATTCTGGGAAAATATCTTTTTTCTTTGGCAAGGATAGAAGGTTTATCAAACTTAATTGAGTGGTTTGGTTTGTCAATGACATGTTCACAGACTGCAGACCTATTACAACGACGGTGCATGACATCTGCTATGTGCTCCTTTACCCGTGTTGATACACTGCGTTTCGTTTGACCAATGTATGAAAGACCACACTCGCAGTCCAGCTTATAAATGCCTGCACTCTGAAAAGGGGTGCTACTCTTCACGGGTCTAAGGTATTGAGACACCTTCTTCAACGGCTTGAAATATGTTTTTATAGAAGCACGCTTCAAGATGTTTCCGATCTTGTCTGTGACCCCTTTCACATATGGTAATACGGCAGGTTTACGCTCGACTGTTGGTTTCTTCATACTGGGATTCTGCTTGGAACGTGGTATCTGGAGCTCGTTGGCTCGAAGTGCACGTTTGACATTCTGCAACTCAGCAGTCAGATGTTGATCGTTGCAGATACCCCTGGCTCTCTGAAACAAAGATTTACCCACTGTAGCAAGTTGACAGCGATGGTGGTGAGATTTGCCGTTCAATCAAAATCAAAATCCTTGTTTCAGAGAGCCAGGGGTATCTGCAACGATCAACATCTGACTGCTGAGTTGCAGAATGTCAAACGTGCGCTTCGAGCCAACGAGCTCCAGATACCACGTTCTCTCTCTCTGTTCTGTCTGTTTTAAAGTAGTTCGTTCGTTCAGTATCTGTTTAAAAGTAGTTTAATAGTCTCTGTTTTTAAATATTATAATGAGTAATGAGGTAGCCTGGGAGTTTTTCTTTGCACCGTTTCTTTTCTCCTCAGTACGCCTCATTTGTGAAATGCTGCTTGGTAAATTATTAAAATAAAATAATTAAGCCCTTCTGGCACATGTGTAACTGTCTTTACAGCTTAGGCCCATCTGGCATGTATGTACAACTTTATTTGTGTTTTTTCAAAAATGGGTAGTTTGCACAAATTGTAACGTTGACAGAGGAAAATACATCTTTTCTCAGTCCACCCGTGACCATGGAGAGCTGGAAAGCTTCCGAAACGTTGGGAACTAAAATGAGATAATATACGCGATATAATCCGTTAAATTGTTTTATTTCAATGAGTAATAATCGCGGAAACAGAAGAATATAAATAAATAGTTTGATAATTACTCAGTATTATCTCCTTTACATAATTCCAAGATTTGCCGCATTAATTTTATGAAATTATGTCCTATTCTAAGTACGCTTTGGCTGTAAGAATTTATATGTACAGTCAGCGTCAAATGGCCTGTAGCATCCAAGGCACCAAATATATCGCAACACATTTTATTACTAAAGGCATAAAGATGTGTGACGATATATTTCACGCTTTGGATGCTACAGAATATTTGACGCTGACTGTACACACTCAAAGATCTTTATCCCCTACTTTCTCTCTGAGAATTTCGTTTTATTCTTCATATTTAAATGAACGACTGAATATTGTATCTGTGTATACGGCTGTGCTCTTTTAATAAGATCAATAGGACCATGAAACTTTATGAGAAGATGTTCTCACAATGCGTCCATTGACTTGGTTAAATAAGAAGCATCGTAAAACTCCCACGGCTTCAGCAGATGTTTACGAGCTTATGACGTCAGCGGATGCATTTGTTTCAAGATTCAATGACTTCAATGCACTTTGATCTTTTAGGCAGGGCTTGTAACCCGGTTTATTTTCCGTACCAGTTAGAGCCACATTCTGAGAGCCTAACCCAAAATAAAGGTTAGACTAGCAAGAACATCGGTCTAACCGGTTAATATCTCGGAGCACAAAACAGGGAGCGAAATCCATTTACCGGTTAGAGAGCGGTTCCTCCGTGTGAGCGCAGTCTAAGGTGAATAACAGCTCACTTAGGCAGGATTGGTTTGCTTGCTGTGGTATTAAATTAAATTTTTCATGTAGTTGACTGTCGTTGCGCGACTATCGGCACGGCAGTGGCCATTGATCCCGTATCCGAACACATAGTAACCGGTGAGAGAGCGCTTCGAAATAAAGTTTCCAAATCAATTCGTCCGAACGTAACCTAAATAATTAACCGGTATAACCTAAATAAATACCGGTTTATTTGTAACCGGTTTCAAGCCCTGCTTTTAGAAAATTTTCTCAAAAATGTATTGATTGTTGAGGTATTAGACTCGGTCAGTGACGTGTACAGGGTTTTTGGCCAAGGAAGACAGTTTTTCTGTTCGTAAATGGAGCCATGGTCGTTCAGGGCTTCAGGGAAGACAGTTTCTCTGTGCCTATATGGAGCCATGGTCGTTCAGGGCAGGCAGTGCTTATGTGTCTATATAGACCGCATGCCACTGGGCGCGGTCATTGCCGCTTGGACATTGATAGGGGTAAATTAAAGCAAAATACATTACAAGGAAATATTTAAGTGATAACTATGTGTAAGCTGCAGTAAATGGCTCATCATCACTACACGAATGCACGAGTAAGGCGGCCGTCTGAGAAGAATGGCGGCGTGTTTTGAAGCTTGCTACCTGAAATGATGACCACGACCACTCTGCCAAGAGTGAAACCAACGAAGAAGAACAAACAAATTAATTAATAAAACGCTATCCCTTAAAAATAATAATACGTATGCGCATATATAATATAACGAATATCGCGAGCGTACTTGAAGTAAGACACAATGTGCTTTATATCTTTGTTTCTTAGTTGACAATAAGAGGTGCGCTCACGCAGCGCGTTTCTAAGCGGCACTACCCATTTCCACCCACTTTTTGTTTAGCGTTAAGAACTTATTGTTACTAATGTTACTATTTGTTGGTGTATTTTTGAATGATGCGACGATAACTTTTCATATTCCGTTCACTGTATACATGATTGTAAGTTATATACATTTTCTCATATAAGTGATTATTCTTTTGAGAAAATAAATAATCTTTGAACATAAGAACTATTTGTATTCATGAATCTGTGGCTCTGGTTTTCTTAACACTGGAGTTACGGAGGTCAGATAGCAGTCACCTCTAAAGTCCTTGTGCTTTGTGCACCGCATCCCCACCTTACTCCGAGTGGCCGCGAATGTCATTTCTCTTGTTGGATTTGCGCTTCCCCCACTGAATCCGATTACTGGTCATGAAGTCTAGCCAGACCTATCCAGTTCAAGCACCTAATGCGCTAAGCAAACCTTTTCTATAAAAAACGCTTATTTTTGAAGAAAAGTAGCAAAAACTGGTTTTTCGTCGTAAAAACAATAAAGTCTGATTGCGTTTATTTTGTTTTTAGTGAAGATAAACTTGTCAACACGATGAGACATAATACAACACGAGAAAGTGAAAAGCTACGGATCGAAGGTCATTCAGAGCTGTAAGCCCCTTAAAGGGGTTCGGATATGGTCTTCTTCTGGTCGTACCACCGTGTTGGGCTTCTTCCCCGTGGTCCAGTATCGTCCATCTTTCCCGTCATCATGAGTCAAATATTGCAGTAGGTACACGTTGGACGTAGATGATGGACTGGGTTTAAAAAAATATTTTAGCGCATCATGTGACAAATATGGTATCGTTATCGAAGCGTGCCTCAAATCAAATCAAATCAAAATATTCTTTATTCAAGTAGGCCTAGTTACAAGCACTTTCGAAATGTCAGTTACATGAGAGTGAACGTTTGCTGGGAGAAATACAATTTGATCCAACATTTGCTGCAAGGATTAGGGAAACCCAGAAAAACCTAATCAGATCATTTAACTTAAGTGTAATATTATTGATAAAATCATCATTTTAAAAATTAAAATAATCAATAAGATTATAGAATAGACTAGAGAATAACCATGGTAAGAAAAACTGGCATAAAAGTTGCACTGTACAGTACAGTACCAAGTGTACACACTAGTGTTCTGTTCTACTAAAGTCGCAAAGTCAATGACGAAGTGTCTCAAAATAAACAAGGAACAATGTAATCAACGCGTTTACGTCCTAAACGGTGTACCGTGATTATTAGCTGACAGTGGCAAATAAACTGGTCACAAAAACACACCAACAGTACTGTAAGATTCCATTCAGCGAGGCTATGACGGTCGTACAATTAGTCACTTATCGATCGACATAGATAAAATTTGACATTTGTCACAAAAAGCTAATATGGTTGCACGAAATAAACTGTCATTTTAAACTTTTGACAGTTCCCCGTGATAATTTATAGCATTATATCGTTTTGTCACGTTTTGGCTACTATGGTTGCTTAATTTGCCACTTATCGTGTGTTTTGTACACATTTTGACGTTTATCGCGTAATAAACTGTAATTTTAAACTTTTGTCACAAGCTCGTGATAAGAGACAGCATCTTATAATTTTCCTTACTATGGTCATCAATTAACCGTGTATATATTGTCGAATTTTGACATGGTGTTACAAATGATCACGGAGGTCCAGAGGTGACGATAAATAACAGTTTAAATGAATCTTCACTTCTCCGCTGAAATCAATCGTACCTGTCTATACTTTTTTAATTTTTAACATTTTTTTATTTTTATTACTTGTTCCTGCAGCGCAATAGTGAGTAGATATTCCGTAAAAATTACAAGTATCAACCCGGTTACGGTTCAAGAGTCCGTGACAGACAAACAGACAGTGGAGACTTATTTAATTAATAGGGTTAGTTTACCTTCTAGTACGGAACATATACATCTAAGATATCAAGTTCATTAGAGTACCTTACAAGTAACGGTGCATAAAGAGCGAAGATGTTTGATGAAAACAGAGTATGTGGTTTTGACATTTCAGAGTAACACATATAAAAAAGATTTAAAATTTTTCTATTTTTATTTTCATCTACGCAAGAAGTTGGGTAAGAAAAAAGGATATGATACACAATATATTATTTTATCATCTATCCGTACAAAACATTTTAATGCAATTAACTATTGACAGACACTGCACAATTGCACAGTCTCAGCTGGTGAAGTTAGGAACTTAATATTAGAAAGTTGTAATCCTTTAGAGATGTAAAAAATCATATGCGATGTCATGGGCAAAAGCATATATCATCTGTGTCTTCCGCCACCACAATATTCCAATACCTATTATTTTGCATTATTATTATTTTATTATCAGCCTGAACTGTCCCACTGCTGGGCAAATGCCTCCCTATTTTTCTTCCATTCATTCCTATTTGAGGCAGCAACAACCAATGCCTTTGGAATATGTCCAGGTCATCCCGCCATCTCAGTCGTGGTCCACCGCTTTATTGGGTGGGACCCAGTCAGTGGTATTCTTGGCCTAATGTTAGTTCAGCATGTGGCAAACGTGTCCAGCCCAGTCCCACTTCAGCTTAGCGGCTGTTGGGGCTACGTCGGCAATTTGGGTTTTGGAGCGTATTATATTTCTGATGTTATCTGTTAATTTGACTCCCAAGATACTAAGCTCCATTGCCGTCTGGCGAGCCTTGAGGGAATACTTCTAATTCAGCAACACTTACACTTTACTTTTTAATTTTCCTAGATAATACCAACTATGAAAACCTCGAAATCGTAAACAAATATCATAAAGTTAACTAGAAAAACACAAATTCCATGAAAATTTATTACGTGGTAACCCTAATTTAATAACTTCCATTCCAAAACTGTTGGAGCATATTGCCAGCACTTTTCCTCTACGTCAAACAAATCCACTGCCAAGAACCCGTCTAGCGGGCGCTCTGCTCGTAGACGCGTAGTGGATACCATGCGTTTCCCCGTATGTAGCGGAAAGTGCGTAGCTCTACGAAAAGCTTGGCAATGTGTCACGTAGTGACATTTTAAGTTTTATTCCGTTTTTGCTTTTTGTTGTTGAGTTGGTAGTACTGTCTCAACTTTTGGATTATCTGCGGTCGATTCATTTCATATGCTCTCGCAATAATAGCGATAATTTTCGAGGTACTAATATTATCGATTTTAATGACAGCTACACTTTTTTCAGTCGATTCTATAATTCATAAATATATTTTATTATTCTTTTGTTACATGAACTTTCTCACCTTGGTTTTTTTTTATTTGTAATAATAAAGTATTTAGATAGTAAAATTTATGTTTATTTTATTACAGATTACTATGAGAATCAAAATAACAATAGCCATCCAGCCAGTGAAGTTTTAAAAGGTATGATTCTGACTTAATACATAATATGACACTACAGCACGAGGGTAGACTATTTATTTCCCAAGCAAGATTTTTCTTTCCCATGACTCTACTGTTCCAAGTAGGTAACAAATACAGTTCTTTTTATAAAAAAATAGATAGCCCGATAGTGCAACGGGTAGAATCAATTTCTTGTGACACTACTCTACCAGAGTAAGAAGATGCAATTTTACCCATCCATGACACTACCAGTGGACTCATGGGAAAGAAAAATCTCCCATGACACTACTGGCACTACGCAGTAGTACCTAGGGAAATAAATGGAATAGACGGAGTATTTGCAGAATTATAAATGACATAAATGTATATATTTTTTTTCAGATTGTTTAAAAAAATGTGGCACATGGAAATGGAATACAAAGGCATTAAAAAGTAGTGTCACAGGCCTTGACCGCCGTGAAATGGCAAATAAGAAACAACTATTTGTTAAAGAAGAGCACAAGTTAAAATGATGAATGTTATGAACCATAAGTCAAGTAATCAAGAATTGCATGAACTAATGTTACTTGCAATGTACTGTTGCCTTAAAATAAAACAAAGTAATAGGTTATCTAAAATGTACCGTCACAGATCAGCCGCCTACCGACATTGTAATTATTCATTGAAATAAAACAATTTAACGGATTATATCGCGTATATTATCTCATTTTAGTTCCCGACGTTTCGGAAGCTTTCCAGCTTTCCATGGTCACGGGAGGACTGAGAAAAGATGTATTTTCCTCTGTCAAAGTTACAATTTGTGCAAACTACCCATTTTTTGAAAAAAACACAAATAAAGGTGTACATACATGCCAGATGGGCCTAAGCTGTAAAAACAGTTGCACATGTGCCAGAAGGGCTTAATTATTTTATTCTAATAATTTACCAAGCAGCGTTTCACAAATGAGGCGTACTGAGGAGAAAAGAAACGCTGCAAAGAAAAACTCCCAGGCTACCTCATTACTAATTATAATATTTAAAAACAGAGAATATTAAACTACTTTTAAACAGATAAGATATTTTACACCGTTCGGAAATTAAGGTTTTATTTCAATGAGTAATAATCGCGGAAACAGAAGAAAATATTATTGTAATTATTCGTTTATAATACTATTTACCTTTATATTATACTTATAAAATTTACTCCATATATATGTATACATATAAGATATATATTTTCACTTGAGCTCCAATTAACAAGTCGCACAGTATGCTATCCTGCACAACCGACCCGCTGGCTCCACAGAAAACCAGCGCCGTTGGCAGTGGTATACTTAACCAAGCCGACGGCATTGCTGAGTGGAAACCATTTTAGGTTCACATCTCTCATTTACATTGTAGTGTCTATTTTGTCATGTTAAATTTCTTATGATGTGTTATCCTGAATAAAGCTTTATTCTACTCTATTCTATTCAATGCGGCGTTTAAATAAAGATTGATGTTTTAAATTTATACGAATTTATAGTTGCGGGCGCCTTCTAGTTAATAATAAAAGTTTGTTTTCCTTTTTCTCGTTCACATTCAAGATTGGGGGTTAAAAGTTAGTAAGAATTAAAAGGCCTATGCTCAGCAGTGGACGATAAAGCATATGATGATGATGATGAAGAATTAAGTAATCTTTTTTTGTGACGTTCTTCCAACGCGCCTAAATATAATCCCATGTACTGTTCACTAAATATTTGACCCAAAAACTTGATACTTTTTTGAGCAAAAACACATTTATTTTCATTGAATTTTAAGTTAATGGCCTCTGCTCTCTCTAAAACCTTTTTTAGAGTTTCGGTGTGTTTTCTCACCTGGAGCATAAATCAGAATGTTATCAACATTCAATATTACATTTGGAATATCTGAAAATGATTTGATCAGTAATATAACAATAATATAATAATAGCCTTTATTTCCGAACAAGGGTTTACATAATACTTGATTAAATTCACAATTACAATATGTCCCTTAATTCGGTGTGCCTCTTGGCATAGGCCTCCTCTAACAATCGCCATTGGGCTCTGTCGCTAGCTACCCTTGTCCAATATGGCCCCAAATTGATCAGTATCCCCGATTAGATTTGATCAGTATCGTCCTGAAAAATTCTGTTGAACATGTCAGTCCGAAAGCAAACCTGTATCTTCAAAAAAGGAGTATCAAAGTAAGGCATAAGGTCCATCAATCAGAACTACTCGAGTCAAGTGGAATCCAGAAATCTGAATTGGTATTTAAGTGTGAAAATACCTTTGCATCATTTAATTTATGCCGAACATTTTCAATTAAGGGTAATGGAAAATGAGATAGTCTAGTCTCATTCAGATTCAAATCAAATCAAATCAATTCAAAATATTCTTTATTCAAGTAGGCCTAGTTACAAGCACTTGAGAAATGTCAGTTACATGAGAGTGAACGTTTGTTTGCTGGGAGAAATACAATATGATCCAACATTTGCTGCAAGGATTAGGGAAACCCAGAAAAACCTAATCAGATCATTTAACTTAAGTGTATTATTATTGATAAAATCATCATTTTTAAAATTAAAATAATCAATAACATAAATCCCAAAAGGATTGTCAATAAAAAAATAAATAATCTAGAATGTTTCTAGAATAAAATTCTAAATGTCAGAGTATAAAAAACAATTAAGATTAAAATAATAATAATAATATTTTGTAGGATCTAGACAAATACTTAATTTTTTGTTTGCTTTTTCTACACTCACATTTGCACAGATCCAGTCCGTAGGTTTATATACTGGTTCTATTACACCAAGTCTTGTCATCCGATCCAACTCTTCTTTCAATCTGTCCGGAAGTGTAGAAGGAATGTTGTACTGCGTGTACTGCACATTTATTTTAGATTGCACCTCTGGACGCACGGTCGGATGACGCCTGTCAGACCCTGGAAAACCACATCATACAATACAATACAATACAATACTCTTTATTGCACACTAAAAGAAATTAACATCAGACACTTAAATCGAAAACAGTATGAGAAGTGGTAAACAACAGGTGGTCTTATCGCATCATAATCATTTAATAATATATTCAATTCACATAGTTTTTCAGTAGTTTCTTCATAGATGTTATTATGAAACATATGCTTCACTAAATCTATTTCAGTACATGATTTTGCACCTAACACTGGCTGACATGCAATATTGACAACTATAATCCTAATACTGTGTTGTCAATTATTTATAACACATTCCATTGTATATTTACTGAATGCAATTTCCTTTAACTGGTATATAGTTGCCATTGTATGGTATCAAATTTGCTGAACTTGACTTACATTGTGAAGTTCGACAATGGCAGGCAAACGGGGCTCTGGCATAATCCCTGGCTCTGATGTAAAGGGGTTCACTTTACCAAAACGGGACTGGTGGAACATCAACAGACTCCGAACCGGCCATGGTCGCTGTGCTTACTATAAGCATTGCCGTGGCTGGGTGGACTCCCCTGCGTGCGTCGGTGGTGTGGAGGAGCAAACTATTCAGCATATTGCCCGAGTCTGCCTTATAACTCAGTACAAAGCTGGCCCTCTCGAAGATCTGATCACCCTTAACAATGCTGCCATTATGTGGCTGACTAATCTTAGCTTTAACCTGTAAATTGGGTATCCGTCTCAAATAAAACCTTGTGCCATACAATTAAATAAATAAATAAACCTGAGGAAACATTATAATCTTCATCCATCCAAATGTTGTTCATGTATGTCCGACAGACTTTGACAAAGCACCCAATCTTTGAGCACATAAGTATTACACTTAACTTCCTGCACAGGACATTTAAACCATTAGAAATAATGTTTGTTTCCACACCGCATACATTCTTGTTGACTCGCTCCAGGTATATACGATGATTGTGGTCTCTGCTTGGCTTAAACTTCTTGTGTTTCATTTTGATGATATGCATTATTGTGATATGATATTTTCATGCTCCTATAGATGGTAATTACTTTATCGAAGCAAGCTACGCCTAATAAAGTCGAATCGGCTAAGGTACCTGGCAAATCGAGCTCATCATCCGCAGGCGGCGAACGGCCAGCTTCAAAATCGACGTCAACTGAATCTTCGGATGCTGCCATCCCAAAGCCGTCAAAAAAGGATAAATTACTAATTTTAAGTAGTAACAATAAAAACAATATAGTGGAAACTATTAGTGATTATGGGTACTTTAAAAACTTTTCTTACTGTCATCATATTACACCCAAAGCCGGAGTAAAGGACTTAATTAAGGACCTACCGGAAAAACTTAGCTGTATGACTAAAAGTGATTATTGCGTAGTTATGATTGGAGAGGACGACTTTCATCGCACAGTCGATCTGAATGATTTAGTGCATCATTTGCGGGATATTGTAAAATGCATCACTTTTACAAATATTATCTTGGTCTGCCCGACGTACATATGTGGCAAACCTTTATATAATGCTAGAGTTGAACGATTCACGTATTTGATACTAGAGGATTTACATAAATTTAATACATGCTTCTATGTTTACGAGCCCAATTTAAATTTGTCCTTCGAGATGTTTTTTAAGAAGTCCGGACGGGTTAATAATATTGGTATGAAAAATATTATTGAAAACTTGCAATATAATGTACATTGGGTTTCACACAGTGGTACTACTGCGTTGAACGCAGGTAATAACGAGGACGAAAAATTTTTTCGTGACGAAATGTAATAGTGGTAATGACGTAATGGGTATCCTCCATCAAAATGTGTGTGGCTTAGCGAATAAGATAAACGACCTTGAGATTCACCTAAACGAAAGAAATAATATTGTACATTTTGTTTGTATAAGTGAACATTTCTTAAATAAAAATTCTATACATTCTGTTAATCTCGAAAATTATATTTTGTCTTCCCATAACACAAGGACATTAAAAAAAAGGGGTGGGACCCTTGTAATGAGTTTAAAAAATAGAGAAATAGAGGATATTGCTGTTTGTAATCAGCTGTATGTGGAGGAGAGCTTTGAAATTTGCGGTGCAAGAGATGTCTTCACTAATATTTATATCTATTGCTGTTATAGGAGTCCCAAGGATTCTAATTTTGAGGCGTTTATGAAACAATGTGAATTACTGCTGGAGCACGCTTTTAATAAGATGACCATTATATGTGGCGATTTTAATATTGACATTATTGAAGATAATAAGCAACGTAATGATTTCTTGTACTTGTTAAAACGTTATAATTTTAGGCACCTTATTAATGACGTCACTTTTAAAAGAAACGAGTCACAGTCCTGTATTGACAATTTTATTACTAATTTGCCGGATGATCTAGTTGCAAATATAGAGGTGGATCATAATGGATTAGCAGATGGTCATGCGGCTATTTCCTGTGAAATCAATGCAGTGAATAAAAATACTTCACAAAATATCCATCCCCCTGTGACAATAGAAAAACGTTACTTCTCTGAAAATAACGTACAGACCTTCCGACAATTATTACTTAGTATAAATTGGCACGATTTGGGTATAAATTGCGTTTTACAAAAAATTACTAACATTTTTGATCAAAGTTTTAGGAAAAAAAAGAAAAAAATAAATATGGTAAAGGATAGGATTAAAATCAAATGGATTTCGAAAGGTATAAAGGTGTCTAGTAAAATGAAGCGAGTTCTGTGTAATATAAATAAGTCTAGTTGTCACACTTCTGTTTTAGAATATCGAGCGCACTATTTAAATGTTTATAGAAAAGTTATTAGGCATGCTAAAAAGTTAGCAGTGCAAGGCGAAATTTGTAAAGCTGAGGGATCATCTAAAGCCATCTGGAAAGTCGTAAATAAATGCCGAGGTAAATTTCAGTGTCGTAAACAGAAAAATATACTTCTTGAAGCAAACGGGAATATGGTACAAAACCCCTTAGATATCGCAAACATTTTTTCTGAGCAGTTTGATCATGGTACTATTCCGAGCACGGGTAATATGTTCTCCGCAGATAAGTGTCTAAAACAGTGGACCCAAAATTGCTATAAAGATATGTTATGGAAGCCAGTTTCATCTTATGAAGTATCAAAGATCATCCAGTATATGGAAAATAAGGAGTCATATGGAAACGATGAAATACCAATAACTGTAATTAAGAGATGCGTAGATATACTCTCGGGGCCACTTGCCGACCTATTTAATGAATGTTACAAGTCTGGAATCTTCCCCGACCAGTTAAAAGTTGCAAGAGTTTTGCCTGTTTATAAAAAAGGAGTTCAAACGGATCCTAAAAACTACCGGCCAATTTCACTCCTACCGGTCTTATCAAAAATCTTTGAAAAGCTCATTAAATCTCGCCTGCTTTCTCACTTGAATGAACATTCCATCATCAACACAAAACAATTTGGATTTCAAAAAAATATAGGAACCATTGATGCGATTAATTCACTTATTGATGATGTTGTGTCACAAATCCATAACAGAAAAAGAGTTGCAGGACTATTTCTTGATCTTAGTTCTGCATTTGACACTGTAGATCATGACATACTTTTGAAAAAACTAGACTTCTATGGTTTAAGGGGCCATACCTATCAGCTCTTGCAAAGTTACCTCAGTAACCGTAAACAATTTGTAGAGATTAAAAATACTAGCGAAAATTTAGAGATAGATACTAAATCTGATATTATAAATGTAAAAAGAGGAGTGCCCCAGGGCTCGATTCTGGGGCCTATTTTGTTTATTATATTCACTAATGACTTGTACAACTTCATTTGTAACATCGTACCCGAATGCCATTTAACGTTATTTGCAGACGACACCAGCGCAGTCGTATCTGCAAATAGTATATCAGAGCTCGAAGAGAGGACAAAGTATGCGTTTATGGCATTTCAATATTGGTTCGACATTAATAATTTGAGACTGAATACTGCAAAAACGAAAATCATGTTATTTAAGAACAACTCCAAAAGGACTGATACTCTTAACATAATTACTAAAGGAGCTAAAATAGACGTGGTTAACTGTGTTAAATTCCTTGGAGTGCGTATCGATTCAGCATTAAACTGGAAGCAAGAACTGGACTCTATTCAAAATTCTATTTACTCAGCCTGTTATGCCCTGAGAAGCCTCAGGAATGAATTGACGGTGGAACAACTCAAGACAGTTTATTATGCATTAGTCGAATCCAAGTTGCGGTATAGCATTATGTTCTGGGGAAATAGCTACATGTATAACATAAATAAAGCTTTACTTGCACAAAAAAGAGCGCTGCGATCCATTTTGCGCCTTCCTCAGTGGACCTCCTGTAGAGAACACTTTAAAAATTTGAGTATTCTAACAGTTCCTAGTTTATATGTACTTGTCTTACTCACTGCGCTAGTGAAAAATATAATAAAATATGAGACTAGCGAGGAACAAAAGATACGTTTGCTTTCGCGGACCAAAAATTTGAAGCCTGGGTTCTGTCCTAAACACAAAGCGACGCAGCACTGCGCAAGAAACCAGGCAGTCGTAGTCTTTAATAAGCTTCCTACTAACTTAAAGATTATTACAGACTGTGTCGCGTTCATGAAACAGCTAAAAACATATTTGTTGAGAGGGTGCTTCTATAGTATAGACGAAATATTTGTACAGGATTAAGATATTGTTTAATGTATGTTCCTAGTTTTAAAAAATATTTATATTATTAGGTGTAGATATGTATTGATTTCAAACACAATCTTTGTATTGTTCATGAATAAATGAAATGAAAATGAAATCCAGTTCTATATCTTTTTCTGCTAGAAGTTTCTGCCTAATAGCTGCATGCCGTTTGTCCATGTTGCGGATAAATATGTCTCTTGCCAATGAATCTTGCAACTCTTTCAACTCACAGTACACGGCTAACTTTTTCAACTTTGTAAGATATGTATCAAGGTTATCTGCACCTTGAATATGGGTAAAAAATTTGTGCCTCGATATGGAGCAATTCATTTTTTTGTGTGATCAAATCAAAAGCATCTAGAGTCGCTTTGTAAGTCTTCTTGGTATTCTCCTCAAATGAATTAAATATATTTAAACACTGCTCACCCAATGTAGTAACAACGATACCTTTCGTTCCTCCGACTCTGTCGTATTTTATTGGCAATCATGAAAACTGGCGCCTCCATATTCAAAACTTTTAACTATCAAGGTACAGATTTTTATTTTTAACATTACTTTTCATGACAGGTCGCTTTGACAGCATTATAATAAAGGTGGCCATTCAATTGGAAGCTTAACCGCAAAAGGACTATTTTCAAGATTTCAAAGTAATGGCAACCTTTTACGATAAGATCGATATTGTCGATATATGACTTAGATAAGTGTCAAAATTATGTCACTTAGTAAAGCGATATATGATAAAAATACCGAGTACGATAAAATTATATCGTCTTAAATATGATAAGTTGTATCAAGCATCATAGGCCCGCAGGTTTTAGGGCTAGACCCTAATTACGGTTCGTCCACGACAACGCGCGACAAGCGGCGCGGCGAGCGAATTCTCTCTTCATTGCGCGGTCGAGACGCTCACCGCACAGCAGTTAGTTGGCATCACACGCAAAGTATTATCAGTTATCAATTTCTTTATTGCTTTCATAAGTACAATAGATGGAAAGTAGATTAATTAAGTCCACTATGAAACCCTGCAGGGCACTGCAACAATACATAATATATTGAAATAAAACAATTTAACGGATTATATCGCGTATATTATCTCATTTTGACAGAGGAAAATACATCTTTTCTCAGTCCACCCGTGACCATGGAAAGCTGGACAGCTTCCGAAACGTCGGGAACTAAAATGAGATAATATACGCGATATAATCCGTTAAAATGTTTTATTTCAATGAGTAATAATCGCGGAAACAGAAGAAAATATTAAATACATAATATAATACAATAATTTAGAAATTTAAGACCATTACTAAGTACAATCTATCTTACGAGTATCTATCATGTACGAGTACTATAATAATATCACCTTAAATTAAAATGGGCCGCTGGTCGCACGATATCGTGGCCGGGTCTTTATGCCTTGTTTTCCTTCAACTGCTGGACATATATGTCTTACCAAAGCCATCAAGACCAGCCGCAGCCTCATCCAGCGGGCTCCAGCGACCTTTACCATCATCAGTCAGGTTATCAGTTCTATTTTGTGGGTTGGGGGTGGGGGGCTTGCTACCCTCACATGTTGAACTGCTAGAACTCGTTGCTCCCAGCTGCTGTCTGCTTTACGAGCAATGTAATGCTATGTTAGTCATCCTAGTTTTTTAACTCATCATTTCTGATTCGATCTCGATTGGCAACTCCAAACATAGCCCTTTCCATGGAGTGATTTTGAGCCTTATCATGGGGCCCATTGTGAGAGGCCACATTTCAGTGCCGTAAGTCATCACTGGCAACATACACTGGTCAAAGATTTTCGTCTTGAGACACTGCGGAATATTGCGGGATATTTACATACATATTTACGAACTTTTATTACTTATAGCTTATTCATTTTTAGTGGTCGGATTTACTTGATATTAAGTATAAAATACACACGCAGTTTTGATGACAATGCCATTTATGGTACTTACCTTAAACAACGAGTATGTATGTCTATCCGTAATATTTTTTAACAAGACTCTTATATTAACGCTATGAAATCAAATACATTTACAACTACAAAAACTTCGTCCTTAAGTTTCGACCATTAAAACCTGCGTAGGTAAACCGTACCGGTACTCACTACCCAAGTCTATAGAAAAAGTATTATTTCAATATTCTGCTTACTAGTAAGGTAGATCAACAAAAGATTGTATTTCATCACGTTGATAGAACATGAGAAATATATTAGACAACCATTCTGCGTGTTTATTGACTCTGCGGCGCTGTCAGAATGAATCAAGGCTAATTAATAAAGATGGCGGCCCTGCCCCCGCGTCACAGGGCGTAAGCGACGTCGTGTTTGTATAAAGAAAGGCCCTTTTATGTGAGCAAAAGGCAGAGCTTTGATGCGATGATATCATTGTCTCGCCTCCAGGACGGGTCATAGAACTAAGGATACAGAAGTTTCACTTAAATTAGAAAACTTTATTTTTATTTATTTTAAGGATAATTTACGATATCGGCCTGAAAAACTCAGTTCACGTTCACACGTAAAATTAAAAATTCAAATGACTTCTCCACGTTAGCGGATAAAATGGACTTTCGACTAGATTTTGCGATATAAAATCAACTTTTCCGAACGAGGACGTGAAAGTAACATTTATTCATTGAGAAGTAATTTGCCCGTCTTCAAGATTCTTCCCCACTGCTTGTCTATCCAAATTCCGGTACTTTTATTAAGTACTAGCCGCCCGCCGCGGTGCACTCAAGTGTACTAATGGGACTTTAACTTTCCATTATTGTGTGGACCATAATGAAATAATATTCGAAGATATCCCTGGTATCTTTTCGGTTTTAAAACCCAAAGCTTTTACTTTTACTTGCAATTCTTAGTATATTTTCTTACATACAACCTTTGTCGTGACAATTACGAACGCAACAAAAAAAGAATTTGCCAAATAGTTGCAGCTGTTCTGAAGTGAAGCGCGGACATACATTTCTTAAATTCATTCTTATTTTTGTAGGTGACAATAGTAAACTTTCTGTATTATATATTCTGTGGCCAAGGGCAACAGTCAAAGAAGATTCACTGTCTTAGTCGAAGATATCATGCAAAGGTCATCCAATACCGATAATATAATACGACTTAGTAAACTGTCTAACTGTGAGTGGGGTCGTTTACGAAATTGGTTGTCAAGTTGAATAGGTACGCACGTTACATGTTTGTTACCTCAAATCAAGTTCAAAGTAGATTGTCAGTTTGGTCAGGATATCCGGAAACCGTTGGATAAGGACTCACGACCGGACATTGTTGAGATCTTTGGGGGGTCTTTTTTTTTCCGCCTTTGGTCTGCTATGATGTTCACAGCCAGATATCTCATCTAGTTTAGCTTATATTGTGCTAGTGAAGTCCATTTTATCTGTTGACAACTAAAACTTACTAACATACACCTACTAAATAAAATTTGTATCTCAGTATTGATAAGAGGTTTTGAAAAGTTGGTTGTCGGTAGGCGATTAAGTCGAAATAGTTTGACTTTTCAACCACTCTGACTTCCGAGTGCATTATTGTTGAAACTCAGAGATTTCAATGTAGTTATCTGTTTTTGACGACACGTTTGGCTCAGTGAGTTGCACAACGGCCTAAGAAGCTGGCGGTCCCGGGTTCGAATCCCGGCCAGGGCAAGTACTTTGTGTGATGAGCTGGAATGTTTGTTCCTGGGTCTTGGATGTTTTCTATGTATTTAAGTATTAATTGTAATTTATCTATATTATGTATATCGTCGTCTAGTACCCATAGTATTTGCTTAGTTTGGGACTAGGTCAATTTGTGTAAGCTTGTTCCTGTGTTATCTTGTAAAGACACGGAAAACACATCTAAGCAATCAAACTTTGTAAGTGCTGCATCAAAATTGCCGCAGTGCATTTCGAGTTTATATTCAGTCTTAAACAATGGCCCTAGAATATGGTTGCCATACGTCCCAGTACGCAGGCACATGTCCCGGTTTGCAACGTTGAGTCCAGGTGTCCCGGCCATTTAAGAAATTGTCCCGGTATCAAATCATGGACTATTATAATAATGTAGTACTAATTTAATTTTCCTCCTCACAGTAGTCAAAAAAATAAACACCTCGAGTTAGGTGTGGGAACAGTGGAGAGTATGAGACAGTGCATTTATAATCATACAATCGCCAGCCGTTTCTTTCTTGGGCTTTCTCCTTCACTTCTTGGTAAAACATGACTTTAACCTTTTCTTTTATTTGCTCAAAGTAATTTCGTCTTGGCCTTCCTTTACCTCGCTTTCCTTTGTTTTTTCCATCTATGATCTTTTCGAGGAAATAGTCATGTCTTAACAGATGGATTATCATATGTTATCTTCTATTATCTATTAGTGTTAGTATTTCCCTTTTATCTCCAATGTCATTTGATTTTTTTTCCGTCCAGCTTATGCTTTCCATCCTCCTCCAGCACCTCATCTCAAACGCCTCCAACCTCTCCCTATCTTTCTGTATCAGGGTCCACGTTTCGCTGCCATACAATGCTACACTTCATACATATGATTTTATAAACGGTTTTCTGGTTTTCGTTGATATTTTGATCTGAATATGTTTTTTTTCGTTGTTAAATGCCTATTTGGCCATTGCTATTCTAGCAATAATATCTTGACTACATCTTAATTTACTGTTGATAATACTATCTCATCAGTCGTATTATATAAATGTTCAAGAATTGAACATTTTAAATATTGAGTTAGTATTATCAACAGTAAATTAGGATGTCGACAAGATATTATCATACATTTTCACACATTGTCTTTTATAACTGTGGGGGCAATTTCTGGTTAGTAGTTCACGTGAGTTAAACCAGGATAAGTTTATCAAAGAATTTTATTAATTTTAGTATTTTACATGAGATGTTTTCTTGAAGCAGCAACGATTGAAAGTGAAGTCAAAACCAACAGAACGTCCACAGTCAAATTAGTACATTAATAAAGACTAAATTCTAATCGTATGCTGACACAGTTCTACGCGCCAGCTTGTTATATGAGTAAATTAAAAAAAAGTTGTCGATACTTTAAATCCAACAATAAATATGTAAGGTAAGTTAATTTTTTCCTCTTTTACTAATGAGAGTTTCTTTGTAGGGTTCCGTACCCAAACAATACCAACGGAACCTTTCTAAGCCTCCCTTATCGTACTTTGCTTCAATTGTCCCGGTCGTCTTCCTCATTTTATGACAACCTGCCCTAGAATCTTCGTTAGGGCATTTGAAGCATTTGACGGCGCACGTGCCTATTGTCTTGCTTTGCAATTCCGGGAGTGACTTACACTTTAAGAACGGCACCTACATATCTGGCTATTCAAGCAGGGTACGCTGTCCGTTTAGATTCACTTGATCCACATTCCAATTTTGTTAACTTCATAGTTCGTCCGCAATCCCATTTCGTACACAATTTTGTTAGCATTCCCACATCGTTAATATTCCCATTTCGTTCATATTCCCATTTCGTTCATATTCCCATTTCGTCCACATTCCCACTTTGTCAACATTCTCATTTCGTCCATATGAGTGAACTATTTGCAGTGCTATGAGAGGCACGTAATTATTAAATAACCGGTCAGTAGGTATGAGTAAACACTGAGACCAAACAGAACATAATCTGGAAATGTTGATTAAGTGGGAATGTGAACGATATGGGAACAAGGACGAAGTAAGCTTTAAACGCGCAGGCGTCACTGATCGTATGCTCCAGCTGGGTTTGGAAACTGTATTGAATGTGAGTTTTAACGAAACGCAGTGGAGGCAGGCTACAATCTCTTTTCTTATATTTTATTTGGCGTGATGAAGCCACAACGACACACAAACATACACAAAAAAAGATTTAGTGACCTCCAAATAGTTCGTTACAATAATTATATTGAAAATATCTTCAATGTACAGACATTTCATTTTTACAACTTTATAATAGTATAGATGTGTATGAGAAAGAAAATGAGATGACGTAAACTCAAGATAGGTATGCTTGATAAAAAATAAAATTGTCGAGAGCGTACCTTTTTAAAAAAAAATGTGAGCAATTTCATTTCAGTTCAGAGTAAAATGTGATATAATAATATTTTTGACGAGACTACGAGTACGTCTTGCAAAATTCGAATTGGACATAATTTTGAATGGATTAAAAGACTCGATGCAAACATTGAAATGGTAAACCCCACTCTCAATTTGAATTCATGTTGGATTCATTGTTGAACTCAAGCGACATTCATCAGGTAATCAGTCCTTTTCATGGGCCTTCCCACGCCTTGTCTTCCGGTGCGCGGGCACACTCAAAAACTCGTCGGCCCTATCGATCAATGTGTTCTGCCCATTACCACTTAAGTTGTAAGTTATTCTTCGGACTATGTCGGTTACCACTTTCACTGCCAAGCTTTTCGTAGCACAACGCACTTTTCTCTACATACAGGGAAACGTATGAGTTACTCTAGTTTTTCTACAGATCTCTTATTTCCTGATTTGATCTCACAAAGAAACTTTAAGCATAGTTATCTCCATTGCTCTCTGAGTGACTTTTGAGCCTTGTTTAAGTAACCACGTTTCAAAACATTGGTTTAAACATTCTCGATTTTCACTCATTATCATAACACAACAGAACGGGACGTTATCGTGTTTAAATATGATTTATTTAATTATTTTTCGTTGGTCATATTGATGAAAAACTTTTCGACGTTTCTGACGTCGCGTTAGGTCTATGGTCTCAAAGGTACATATATGCGATAAAGCCCCGTTTTGTTGTTTTCTGATAATGAGTGAAGATCGTGTAAGTATGGATTATAATATATCCTACTCTAGTGTACGTTCATACCTAATTAACTTGTCAGCATTGTTACTACGTAGGCAAAGATCCGAGAAATATCTAGAAAATATGGAGATAATATTAACACATTTTATTCACGGCAACTTCGCTTCCAAGAATGCCTGAATTTCTTAATATTGTATTAAGAAAATTCTTGCTAAAGATTTACCATATTTTCCACTCCGGAATAATTCAAAATAGCTGTCGAAGGAAAACTTTTATCTAGCCAAGTTTATTGAGATAGATGATTTTATAGGTACTAAAAAGAAAATGTTTTGTATACTAAGGCTTGTAAATAAATATTGAATAGTCTTTTTAATTTATGTTATATTATAAAATAGAAGACCTGCTATTTCGTTCACGGAGGAAAAAAGTCATAACCCCTCTTTTATAGAGTTCCGTACCCAAAGGGTAAAACGGGACCCTATTACTAAAACTCCACTGTCCGTCGGTCTGTCATCATGAACCGTGATAATTATAGACACTTGAAATGTTCCCAGATGATGTATTTCTTTTGCCGCTATAACAACAAATACTAAGAACAGAATAATTATATGTCTGTCTGTCTATATCAGTAACCCATATAAAATGATCGAACACCGCGTACATTTTGCTTAGGAGTAGAGCTCTGCTAACACTGGATTTTCATAGCCGTTTGTAGCGTATATTTTGTACGGAACCGTACAGCGTATATTAGGTACGCGAGTCTGACTCACACTTGGCCGTTTTTTAATTCATACTCATATTATAAATGCGAAAGTAACTTCAGAGTTAATTACAATAGTTCTCCATTTTGGGCGATCGGCAGCCCGATTCTCCCACTAATTCTTACTGTACCTACTAAAACTGCCAATCAGTTTCACATCAATCTATTTCTGTTTCACTCTTGTATCGGTTTTTATCATACCAACAGCACGCGATATTTATTATTGAGTGGCATTTTATAAGTTTATTTCTGATACTAATGCAAGGTTAAAGGATTTTCAGGTCAGTACACTTTCAAGCATAGATTATGGCTTCTAGAAAACACGCAAATCGCCGGTATGGCATCTAGAGTTTATGATACGATATGATTATTCCTGGAATTTTATTTCTAGGTAGACAAAAAGGAATAAAGCAAATATGCAACCTTATATAATATTTTCTTCTGTTTCCGCAATTATTACTCATTACAATTAAAACAATTTAACGGATTATATTATATTATTAGCTTAGGCCCATCTGGCATGTATGTACACCTTTATTTGTGTTTTTTCAAAAATGGGTAGTTTGCACAAATTGTAACTTTGACAGAGGAAAATACATCTTTTCTCAGTCCACCCGTGACCATGGAAAGCTGGAAAGCTTCTGAAACGTCGAGAACTAAAATGAGATAATATACGCGATATAATCCGTTAAATTGTTTTATTTCAATATGCAACCTTATAGTTTGTACTCATTTCTTCGAATATCAATTCTCATAATTGATAAATTTTCCATAATATTCATGTTTGCTTTATGAAGATAAAATAACGTTTCAGATTTGTTATACGAAATCTACCGCACCTAATCTACCTGTTATTACGCATATGTCTTGGAGTATGGTTAATGCGCTTAGCATTTCAAAAATAAGAAAGTTACAAAGTACTTTGTAAGTACTATTATAATAAGATTCTGTCAAAAATTAAATTTTTGTGACAAGCTTTTATCGCTGACTGTACTTTTCCTTGAACATCTTTCAACTACTCACCGAGGCAATTCTAAACAGCCCAAACTCGGTAGGATTGCATTATTTAATTACAAAGTTCCTATGACCACCTTCCTGCTCCATCATCAGATCAGCTCGATGGTATCATACTATTGCATTGTCAGTATTCATAATTTTAGCTCAATCGGAAACCGGGAAGTGGATAAAATTAAACTTGCAAGATTTAAATAAAACAATTAAACGGATTAAATATATCGCGTATATTATCACATTTCAGTTCCCGATGTTTCGGAAGCTTTTCAGCTTTCCATGGTCACGGGTGGACTGAGATAAGATAGATTTTCCTCTGTCAAAGTTACAATTTTCTCAGTCCACCCGTGACTATGGAAAGCTGAAAAGCATCCGAAACGTCGGGAACTCAAATGAGACAGTATACGCGAAATAATCCGTTAAATTGTTTTATTTAAATGAGTAATAATCGCGGAAACAGAAGAAAATATCTTGCAAAATTTTATTACAGACTGGCAGACAGACAACGGGGGTGGAAGTAAAATAAAAGATTGCAAAATTTTAAAAATATAAAATGTTTTCAACTAAACCGACCGTTGTTGTTTTGTATCATGTGTTTTGCCGCCACATCTCGTCAAAACGGCTGAATAGATTGCAAACATTTTTGCTACAAAGATAGCTGGATATCAATGATGGTTATAGAATACTTTCTAAAAGACTGCGCTAAAGAGGTTAACGACTTTTTGCTCCTCCGTAAACCAAGTTGCGGGCGCTGTCAAGTTATAGATAAAATCTTTGCGAAAGGGGGACTGCTCAAATTCCTTGTCGAGAACAAATCAGCGCGCCCTCTCCCGGGAACAATGCTCAATGCTTTGTACAAAGGCCGGTATTAAGATAAACCTCTTCAAAGCCGGAGTGGTTAGGGCACTGTCCATTAGCCGGGCAAAGATATGAAACGAAATATCATAGGATAATTTGCCTTGCCGCACCCTTTGATTAGACTTCCGTATGACTCCATGATCAAAAAAATGAAAAGCAGTTGGTGAACACTTACAAAAGAATGTTAATAAGCAGCCTTCCCCGCATAGTTTCTATTCTGAATGTATAAACTTATCCTAAATATAAAACTTAATTAGATTCAAGAAAATCTTTTAAACTTAAGATTATAACGTATGCAGAAGATTGTAGATGTTTAGTGAAAAGAACAGATTATTATTATTATTATTATTTATAAATTCAGACGTTAATTTCTGGACATATCAGATTAATGAATTATAGTTCCTTTGCTATTTCGCGAAATAGTTTCTTGATTACTTCTAACAATAAATTGTGCTCACATGCGCATATTTTCATGCAGATTTCACAAAAAAACACATGCAAATATAACAAATTACCAGGAGATGCAGGAGATGTTGACGGTCATCTCCTGATGATGCTTCGTAGAGAGGCGAAATACGTATCGTGAATTATAATGATTGGTGGTGGTTTGTTGTATTTGCATGATATTTTTTTGTGAAAACTGCATGAAAATATGCGCATATGAGCACAATTTATTGACCCATAACAAACACACACACTATTTCGCAGAAAATCAAAGGAACTATTATACATTAATCTTATATGGAATTCCGTAAAGAAACGCCTGAATTTATAAGATTTTTTTTTAAATTTGGATTCCTTAACAATGTTCAATCCATTATCAAAATGGGTCTCGATTTAATGTTACTTGTTAAATGTTGTCAATTCACAGACCTTGGACTGCCACCCGATGAACCTTCTTCCAGGGTCGGTGTAGAGTCCGCTAAATAACTCTTATCTCCTATTTTTTCCATTGTGTTCGTTCATCTAATTCTTTATAAAAATAATTTGCAATGGATCTCCTAAATTTTATTGTATGTTGCTTTCAGCAGTTATTAGAATTCTCTTTGTTGTTTTTACAAGAGTATTCAGCACTTATCTAGGTGCTTGAATATCGTAAATACCGGCCAAGTGCGACTTGGTCTCGCGCACCGAGCGAGATATAGTATTTAGATAGTAGTTTACAGGGTGGCACATTTAGATCGGTCAGTATGGGAAAGTCTGAAACTATAAGACATACGAAAATTTCTTCCTAGGAACCATGTCATCGATTTTAGTAATAAGGAAAACTGGATTCATACATTTAAAAAAGCGTGTCAGTTCGGGAATCGAACCCAGACATTTTGAAATATAAAACTAACACCATTTCTATTTAGATATCGACTGTGTAGGTCTTAATCAGTAAAGTTTACTATGAAAGATGATGTCTAAAATTAATAAAATTGTTTTTTAAATACTGTTGGATGCAGTTTTTCTTATTACTAAATTAATGACATGGTTCCTAAAAAGAGATTTTCGAATGTCTTATAGTTTCAGACTTTCCCATACTGACCAATCTAAATGTGCCACCCTGTATATTATCTTTAATTAGCATGCGGGTGTACTACTAATATAATCAAATATGTTTTTGAATACGTCCCTTGCATTTTTGTCCCACTCACTCACTCATTCTTATTATGGAGTTTATAAAACCTGAATATTTCCATTTGCCATCCAATTCCAAATCCAATTTTCTGTATATTTTCTTACATACAAACCCTGTCCTGACACTTACAAACATAAAAAAAAACTAAATAGGTGAAGTAGGTGAAGTAACCCAACAGTTTTATCTGTACTATTATAAAGTTGTAAAAATTAAATGTCTGTACGTTGAATTTTTTGGATTTTTTGAATGTTTGTATGTGTCGTTGCGGCTTCATCACGGAAAATCGGCTAAACGGATTTATAGTTTTGGTACACGGGTAGCTGGGTATCTCCAGAAGGTTATAGGTTACTTTTTACTCGACTGCGTTGAAGAAAAAAGAGGGGTTATCACTTTTTCTCCTGCGCGAACGAAGTTATAAAAATCTTTAAATCTCTATATATCTCTTTAAGTGATGCCCGCATATACTTTTGTCAATTGATTATTTATCTAGATGTACAGACATTTCATTTTTACAACTTTATAAAGGTTTTAATAGCGCAAGCAAGGCCGCGGGTGAATAATCAAATACTAATAAAACAACGTCATTAAAAGAAGAAAGAAGATACAAATTTGTAGACCGTATAAATAACAAAATTACGTACTTTCTAGGCTAAACTTTAAAATAGCTTCCCCGAATGTTAAAAAGTTTTAAGCTCGGGGCTTACTCTAAAAATACCTACCACTTTACATAACGGTAAACTCAACTTAAATAAAACTCTACCGGGGCACTCTAGACACGAAAGGGATTAACTCAAAACCATTTTCTAATCATATAAGCTTTTTTGTCACAACAGGACAATTTGTGTTGGCTGACCCTTCGCTAACCGTCATATGTTTTTTGGAAACCCTTCAATTGGTTAAAATTATGAATATTGTGTTCTACTACCACGCTCCTTATATAATTTTCCTGGATGTTTTTATATAATAAACAAGTTACGAGTTTTCGGAAGAAAGTTGCCTTGACTAAAACCATTATTATATTACCAGAAAGTGTCAGGGTAAGCAAACTGAAATGGCAATGGACAGGGCACATAGTTCGAAGACCGATGGCCGTTGGGACAGATAGGTTCTCGAGTGGAGACCGCGTACCGCTAAGCGCAGCGTGGGATGGCCACCAGCGAGGTGGTCGGACGACCTGGTTAGGGTTGCGGGGACTCGCTGGATGCGGGTCACCTCTATCCGGCCCATGTGGCAATCTATTGAGCACGCCTGTGTCTAGCAGTAGACGTCCTATGGCTGAAATGATGATGATGATGATGATGATGAAACAGGTGTCTATTTGTTATGAATATAATGCTATGTATCATCATCATCATCGGCCTTGACATCTTTATCAGGTGATTTATATAGCGATACTGTAGCAGTTTTTATAATGACTATAGAGTCCGATGCGGGTGCAAAGTCAAAGTCAAAATTTTCTTCATTCAAGTAGGCCTAGCTACAAGCACTTTAGAAACGTCAGTTACAACAAGACTTTAGAGCAATTTATTGAATAAAAAAGAACTTGAAATCACAATAAAAACATTATAAAAATGAAATAAACGTTTGCACAATATGAACGCCATACGGAATGCTGATAATAAAACAAAAATGGCCTGGAGAATAATAAATAAAACAAAAATGAACCGACCTAGAGAATATATACAGAAAATTAGATTAAATAACTCTGTTATAACTGACCCCAAACAAATAGCAAATGAGTTTAATGAATTTATCATTAATAAAACGCCGCAATTAATTGAGAATGTAGATTCAAACAACTGCTTTAACTCCTTTAATATTATGACCAGGGCAACATCTATGTTTATGTCCCCAAGTACTCCTATAGACATATACAAAATTATAAAAGACCTCAGAAATAAAAAAAGCGTAGGACATGATGGTGTTTCAACAAATGTTATTAAGTATGTTGCCGACTATATCGCACCACACCTAAGCTACCTGATTAACCTTAGCATCAGTGAAGGTGTTTTTCCTGACATGCTGAAAACGGGTATCGTAAAACCAATTCATAAAAAAGACGACAAGGAAGATATGAAATCCTATAGACCCGTTGCACTGCTGTCAGTATTCGCAAAAATATTTGAAAAGTTTATTCATAGACAATTGTACAATTATTTTGAAAAGAAGAATTTACTAATAGTCGAACAACAAGGTTTTCGTAAACAGAGGTCTACAACTATGGCTATATTTAATCTTCTTAATACTGTAATGAAAAATGTTGATCAGAGAAGGCCTGTTTGCAGTGTATTCATGGATATGACCCAGGCCTTCGATTTTGTTAATCATAACATTCTTCTTAAAAAACTCAATGCTTATGGAGTAAGAGGAAATGTGCTTCAACTGTTAGAATCTTATTTAAGTCATAGATGCCAATACGTGGAAATATGTAGATTAGATCCAAAGACTACAAAAGAGACTTTATTTTTATCTGAGAAAAGAACTATAAAATATGGAGTACCACAAGGTTCTGTGCTTGGACCATTGCTTTTTATTATTTATATTAATGACTTGCCAAATGCAGTAAATTGCCCAATGACATTATTTGCAGATGATAGTACCGTAACTGTAGAATGTAAGAATAGATTGACATATGAAAATGATATTAATGAATCAATAAATGACATTATTTCCTGGCTAACAAGGAATAATCTTAGAGTAAACTTATCTAAAACTAAACTGCTGCACTATGGTCAACGCAAGTCTAATATACCACATGTTAGCATATCATATGAAGGTAACCAGTTAGACGAAGTAGAAAACCTAAAGTTCTTGGGTGTTTATATAGATCAATCTCTTAACTGGAAAAAACACGTTGAAGTTACTTGCTCAAAACTGGCTAAATCATCATATGCGCTACATAAACTGAGGCAAATAGTAAATGTAGAGATTGTTTTATCAGCATACCACGCGCTAGTGGCGTCTATACTAAGATATGGAGTGATATTTTGGGGAAATTGTACAGATCGGGACAGTATCTTTAAAATCCAAAAGCGATGTATACGAGCTATGTTTGGCCTGAAACCACTAGATAGCTGTAAACCATACTTTATAAAATATAAAATATTGACATTTCCCTCAATCTACATCTACGAAGTTGCTGTATTTATTAAGAGCAATCCTGATCTGTTTCTACGAGGAAATATCCCTAACAGTTATCTAAGAGCACGTGACAACACTAAGGTACTAAATCAGATCTCTAACACTGCTCTGCTGAGGAAAAGCATTTTCGGCATTGCTCCTAAAATTTATAATAAGATACCTAAAGAGATACGAGACAGTACAATTGCAGGTTTTAAGCGAGAACTTATGAAATTGTTAGTAAATAAGGGATATTATAGCATAATTGATTTTTTAAATGATTGTAGTAATTAATATACGTAAGTTATTGTAATATGAATGAAGACTCAATTTAATTTAATATTAGTATGACATCATCATGAATGTATATTTCCACTTTTGATTTAATTTATTTCGCTATCTAATTATGTTATCAACAATTGTGAATTGTAATTTGTACGCCGAAAGGCAAAACATGGAGGACATTATATTTTCATTTTAAAACAACTGTATGTAATACTCATGTTCACAAATAAATTATCTTTATCTTTATCTTTATCTTTATCTTTAAATAATATATGAAAAAATCCCAAAAAGGAGCAGAATGTGAATATATAAAAAAATTGCATGCTTTGTTGTACATAACCTAATGAAAAAAATAACTTCCAGCTATAATAAGTATCAATGCAAAAAAAAAATGCCTATGTAAATAAATACATTCAGCAAGAATTAGCTTCACGTAAAGCGTTCGTTTTGTATATTCATTTCACGATTATTTTTAATGCATTTTCAACTGTTCCCAAGATAATTCTGGAAGAGATCGCCGTCTAGCGATGAGACCTCTACTGTTGACCTCCCTCTTACAATTATTTTATTTAAGTATTTTCTGGAAAATTAGTAATAAAGAGTTATCGTATTCTATATCCAGCATGTAAGCACTGGGGATGCCATTTGAATACATTCCCCTATGGCAAAGTACCGGCAAAATCACGGGTTGGTTTATACAAGAAATTGTCAGAGTGAGGTGTTTTTTATTTTTATATGAAATTTTCTCTTATTGTGTTCAATTTAGTACAAATAGGAATATTTCCGTAGTGGAATGTACGACTGTACGTGTTACCCCGCAAAAAATTAAGAAAAAAAATTGTCCGGTTGTGTCATATGCCTGATCTCCAGTTCATGATCTATAAGTATTCTGTTCCAGTTTCAAGTTATGATTAATAATTAAGAGATAAACTTTGAAATCATTAATTCAGTCTAATTATTAACCAAGAACTGCTAACTTTCCAGTCAAATTAACGAGTTTGCTTCACCAGGTAAATAAGTTTTAAGTTATTCATAAAAGGCTAAGTTAGCTCAAAGTTATCAGTATTCTACAAGTTGCAGTTGCGGTAAGTTTGGTGACTTTGACAGTTTATGTATGGTAAATGTTGGAGTTCATTAATTAACTTTATATACTACCTAGATGGCGCTCGCAACTTCGTCAGCGGAGGAGAAAATAATTATCAACCTCTTTTTTTCTTGAGCGTTCGTTAGTATTGAAATGGTAGCACAAAAATAAAGGAGACTCATTTAACACATACACCTGATCGGATACAAAATAAATAAACAAATAATTATATTTACTACACTGCTGTTAACTAATCTATACAATTATAAAGATGTAAAAATGAAATGTCTGTAAATTGAAGATATTTTCAGAAAATAATTGATACAAATATTTAGATACAATTTTTTTGTATGTTTGTATGTGTTGTTGTGGTTTCATTACGTCAAATCATCTAAACGGATAGCAACAATTTCTGGTACACGGGTAGCTGGGTATCCACAGGTGGTTAAAATATACTTTTTACGCGATGCTGAAGAAAAAAAATAGGGATAGTGTCTTTTTCTCCTCCGCGAACAAAGAACTGTTTGTAATTATATATTATGTGAAAATATAAATTGTTAGTCGATTTTTAACATTCTAAATCAAGCACTACATTATTATTTGTTGGCATTGTCTTCTTTGTGCAAAATACAGGGTTTGACAAATTAAAAGTTCTTTTAGCCGGCACCTAAATATTTTATAGGCCGATGATGATGCCGATAATGATGATCATATTATTATATGTATATTTCTGTAGTACTACCTTTTTTTATGACATAAGAGGCAAACGAGCAGACGGGTCGCGTGATGGTAAGCGATCACTGTCGCCCATAGACATAGAATATAATAGAATGGATTTTGACGTATGAGATGTCGTAAGATTTGTCTTGGTTGTAGAAGTGACATAGGCTATATAATATTTTGGTGTCGTTATTTCAGAGCTCTGAAACAACCTGAGAAAGCAGGTATAAGTAAATTGACTTGCGGGTATCACACATATATATAGACAAAATAAATTTATGAGTGAGTTATAACACCTACGAGTACATTACGTAAAGTAGGTAGAATATTATTGCTGAAAACACTGAGAGCGTCATTTATTTGACAAGTCTAGTGATGGGCTGTTCACGGGAATGCTGTGCAGGTGGGAATATTGCTGTCAATGTTGCCGGAAATTTTACTGAAGCTGCTAACGTTAAACGCTTGTACGTCCTTGTAAAAGTGTGCTTTCTGATAAACTATTATACACGTAGGAATGTAGCAACTGATACATTTCTTGCAAATCTCTAGTTATCCTGGAAAAAAATGACATAAGCGTTTCTATGTGTTGCACATTGACATAAGGTCCAAAGAGATAAAATTAATAGTGATTTAAACTTTAATGATTTTCACTCATTATCACAACATAACAAAACGGGGCTTCATCACGTATTAATAGGGTTTATACAATACAATACAATACAACAATTCTTCATTGCACACCAACAACAGAAACAGTACAATAGAGCCTTAATATAAAATACGGTACACAAAATAGGCCTTCTTATCGCTAAAGAGCGATCTCTTCGCGATGTTTGGGTAGCAGAAATGACACTGATTTTTTTAGTCGTCTTACGTTAGTAATTTTTTGTTGTGGTGTGATAATAAAAATTAATACCATCAAAAATATTGACTAAACAAAAATGATTTCTAAAACCCTAACTTTGAGTCCTGAGCTATTAACGTTTATAAACACAAGCAAAATAGCCACGAATACACTATCATTCATAAACACGGGCGAAGCGAAGGCAAAAAAAAAATAGCCAATAATATGACTTGCCTATTAATTGTGTTTAATTGCTGGAAATATTGCTGAGCAGTAAAAGGTAAAGGAATATTCATGGGCACATCACGAGGGAAACTCCTATTTATTTTAGGAAATGTCTGTAATTCCATACTAAGAGGGTGGCCTTCGGAAATCATGCGCTCCGGTTACATAGGTTGGTTAATATTGTATTTGAAGCACCAAGCAACAAGAAAAAAGGGAATTATATATCAAGAAATATATTAAGGTAATGAAACAAAACGGAGAAAATATATGCCTAGACGCTGGAAAGTTAGCTGCTAAATATACCAGTGAACGTTCTCTTTGGAATGGTCCCGTCCCTGTCACGTCTTTCGCCCCTCTCCACTCGCTCCGTTCGTGGTTCAATTTTAGATTCCTTCGCTTACTCGGCTTTCAATTCAAGTACTCGCGCCAAATAACAATTTTGCATAACAGATAATTATTTCTTTCTAATTAGACCTAGTATCTATATTGTAACTGTCAAAAGTTGTCAACATCCCTATTCATCGGTATGTTGTTTACACTGCACACCCTGATTAACTGTCCACATCAGAGAAAATAGACTGCAGTATTGTTGTGTAATTCGATCGGAGTGTGCTGTTTACACTGTCGCCACACACAGTACAGTCGGTGCCGAGTAATCTGTGAATAGCTTCAAACTTTGTTGCAGATAGTCATCTATAGGAACCAAAACAATCACTAAGATACCACTAAGTTACAGTACTTATGTAAATACAATAAACCACTACTAGACAGTGTGATCATCGACACGTGTTTCGCCTATCTACGAGGCGTCATCGGGAGATGCAGGAGGATGTTGACGGTCCGGTGTCTACGTGTTTAACGTCTCAAGTGGATGAATGCGTATTTTTTTGTGGAAGCTGCATGCAAATATGCGCTTGTGAGCACAATTCACTGTCACATTATTTCGTGGAATAGCAAAGGAATCCATTAATCTAAAATAAAAAAATCTAAGTAACGCCTGATTTTATCAATTATTAAATCCATACTATCCATACTAATATTATAAATGCGAAAGTGTGTCTGTCTGCCAGTCTGTTACCTCTGCACGCTTAAACCGCTCAACCGATTTGGATGAAATTTGGTATAGAGATAGTTTGAGTCCCGGGGAAGGATATAGGCTACTTTTTATCCCGAAAAATATCCTCATCCGCGATAAACAAATTTAAGGCGGACGAAGTCGCGGGCAGAAGCTACTCTGTTTATAAATACAAGTTTTTAGGTTGCCAATCCATTTAAGCAGAGCGTAGCGGCGCTGTGCGTAATTAACCAATTTAAATTCCGCAGATACAAATTTGCTTTTATTTTGTATGACATAGCAGGCAAACGAGCAGACGGGTCGCCCGATGGCAAGCGATCAACGTCGCCCATGGACACTTGCATCACCGGAGGAGTCACAAGTGCGTTGCCGGCCTTTCAGGTGGGAGTACTGTGGGGATGTGCTCGATGGTGGGATATAATAAAAGTGGAGCTGGTACGGGTTTGATGTTCTGTATTCAACGTCTGTCCTAAGACTTAAACATAATGACATAAAACTGGAACGAGATAGCTGACGTTCCTAATTTCAAATATATACTACTTTTACATACGGCCTGTCTCTTATGAATGGTGAAGGATTAAGACCTTCACAGTACGTTCTTTTGCTTGTGTTAGTTTCAACAGCGACACACCCTTATTGGTCCTTTTCACGCAGCTCCGCTTCAATTAATTACCAGCCTTAGGTACCATTGTATCGTACGAGCAACAATAATGTCTATGAACGTCCCATGTGTACACTAGCAGCTGTCCACGGTCAAGACAAATGGACGACAACAGTAATGGATATAGATTCCAGTGAGTTGTTTACACTGACACGACCCACGGCTCCGGCTAGTGTGAGTTCAAAATCACATATTTATTGTGTTAGTGAAGTGTAGATAGTGAGAAATTTCAATGGACAAAACAATACAATTACTTCGGGATCTTTCGAGAAAGAGATCAATCGATGGATCCTCGTATGGGCAGCGTTTGGGAAACTGCAAAGTGTCTTCTCGTCCAGGATACCTCAGTGTTTGAAGACAAAAGTGTTCAACCAGTGCGTATTACAAGTGATAACCTACGGAGCCGAGACGTGGTCTCCAACTATGGGCCTCTTAAGGAAGCTCAGACTCACTCAGCGAGCTACGAAAAGGGCTATGCTCGGAATCTCTTTACGATATCGAATCAGAAATGAGGAGCTTTGTAGATAAACCAAGGTCACTGATATAGAGCTGATATAAACAGAGCAAGCAAACTGAAGTGGCAATGGGCAGGGCACATAGTTCAAAGAATCGATGGCCGTTGGGGCAGAAAGGACAAGTTGGTCGGTCAACCTGACTCGTTAGATGCGGATCACCTTTATCCTGCCCATGTGGAAATCTATTAAGCAGGCCTGTGTCCAGCAGTAGACGTCCTATGGCTGAAATGATACTGAACTTTTTTGTGTACACCTCACGAAATGTATTTAAGGAGAGGTAAACAATATAGTAGATAAACAATAGTTAAATTTATCCCAAAACAGATTTCTTCCAGGCAATCTTTGGGTAGTGGGAGACTATATCTCTTCGTATATACTTCCTATATTTTTCCATTTATATCAGTCGCTAAACCTAAGAGTAAAATAATTCAACTCAATATATCTTGAGCCACTTCACTATCAATTCGGTATGGACTCAAAATCAACCGAACTGAATTCAGAATTCAATAAAATAAAATTTATGAAACGTCACTCAGTTTTTCAATGGAATCTTTTCTACGTCATTACATTACTCATTTTGTGTGCTTACTTAAGAGTCCCCGGTAAACTCGTTCAAATTTCACTTTATCGAGTTTCGTTCTCATTTTAAAACTACGTGTTGGATTGTATCAAAACTTTGCATAAACACGAGGTAATTAGTTTATATGGCTCTAGTTTATAAAACAAACGAAATACAGCAAAAACAAGTTTTGTATGAGAAACTTTAAAATCACTGTTTTTTTACTATGGCATCTGGAGCTACATAAATTAATTACAAGCCTACATCTACCTTAACTTATTGTAAGTACAAAGTTTCAGAGTAAACTAGCTAGTCATTTTAAAATGAGAGCGTAACTACGTTTGTATGGAGAACCGAGCTTACCGGGGACTCTTAATGCCTGTCACTATGAATCATTAAATTCATTTAATGATAAAATGATATGATGGATATGTTTGAGTCTGTGGAATCCACTGAGCGAAGAGAACAAAATGAGTGATGCATGGATTTACAGACTCAAACATATCCATCATATTGTTACGCCGGTGGTGTACGTGCTAAAACTGTTCATCCGTGCCTTGGAGGCGTTTAAGGAGGCTGAAATGCCGTTTCAGGCCGTTTCGGAGGGTGCTCTATTTACATACTCAAATAAAACTCACACCCATACTCACACTATCAAACATACTCACATACACAACTAGACATATGTGAGTGTGGACATTCACTCACACATACGCATGATTAGGTATTAGATAACCTAGCTGCTTGTTTTGATGATCAACCGTAAATCAATTGTTCGTTTATGTAAACCTAATGGTGTGCGATGGGGTATTTATTCAAGACAATAACAAAACTATAAAAACAACACAGAAAAAAAAAACTCACTAAGAAAGATCAAACCTAACCTGACTTAAATATTATTTATTGGGACCTAAACTATATTTACAGATGTCCCCTTAGTCGCTGCCAGCAGGCAAGGTGCCCATAAGGCTGGCCGCGTTGAACAGCGATGCGTATCCGCTGACCGAGGAACGAGCCAGCTTTTGGGTCGCCTGAGGACCGGCGAAGCAAGTAGCTGAGTTTTTTAAACAGTCCACTTGCTTCCGGTCTCCACGGCCCCATGGTCTCCACGGCAAACGGCGCAAATACGTAACTGTCACTGAGAGATAAGATAAACATAATTAATTTGTAAGCACATGTATTTATTTTTAGTAGTTATTACTACTAATAAATTTTGGTCTTGTTTTAGCTAACTATTACTCACCTATTGTAAACTAAGGAAGAACGGCGTCTCCCAACACAGGCAATTGTTTGCGTACTGGCCGGCTCCATCCCTTAGATCATAATGAAAATGTATTTATGAAATAAATAATTTTGAATTTAAATTTGAATACTAGTTTATCAAAATTTCACCCCAGTTACCGTTATTTTCACGCTGCTGAAACATCTGTTCAGTCCGTCCCAGGCCACCTTCTATCAGATGACGACATAACCTGAATACCCATTTCAGGCATTTTTAGGATCCCTTATGTGCCTCTGAAGTATATTTCTGTATATGATGAAATTTTCAGTAGGAGTGAAAGAAATAGCATGATAATGTAATAACGGTACCTGGGTATATCCCCGAGTCGCGGCGCCCTCCCGCGGCGCATTTTGGCAGCCGGCACGACCCCCACCTGAGGACAGACAGACAAACATTGTTAATGACATAGTGAAAATTCTTATTTTCCCGCAACATCGTCAGTGGAGGAGAAACATCATATCTCTCTTTTTTCTTCACCGTATCGAGTAAAAAAACTATACTTTAACCATCTGTGAATGCCCAGCTGTCCGTATACCAAAAATGGTTAAAATCCGTTCAGCCATTTTTACCGTGATGAAGCCACAACGACACATAAAAAAAACCAAAAAAATATTTTTCGATTTAGTGACCGTCATATAGTTTCACCTATTTCCTTGAAAATTACTTCAATGTACAGACATTTCATTTTTACAACTTTATAATACTCGTAATATTTAATAACTTCGTGTGCTACTCTGCGGCGGCGCCACCATAATGAAAATCAATGAATTATATGGTGATATGATGTACGTTGAAAGTACACCATGTACATATGAGATTTATCGCTGTACCTATACCGGAGGACGAAATAATGGGCATTGATTATGGCGCCGCTGCAGAGCATACTCTGCAGCGGCGCCACGTAGACTTCATAGATAGAAATGACATTAGTTATTTTTTTCTTATGGATATTGATGTACCAATGCTGTTTATAATGTACCATTGAAAATAATTATTATTTCGTAATGATTTTATACCTATATTTTTATTTATGTACCATTGAAAATAATTATTATTTCGTAATGATTTTATACCTATATTTTTATTCATTTAAGTTTGTTCTCTGGAGCGATCGCGGGCAGGTTTCATATCTCCCTCTCGCTCACTCGCGCGCCTCTCTTACATAACAGCTGAAACGAAGAACGTGAAATGAATTTAAATATATAAAATCACTAAGATACAGTAATTATTTTTAATGGTACACTATAAACAGCATTGGTACATCAATTTCCATAAGAAAAAAATAGCTAGTATGATTTCTCTCTATGAATTCTACGTGGCGCCACAATCAATGCCCATTATTTCGTCCTCCGGTATAGGTACAGCGACAAAGCTCATGTGTACATGGTGTACCTTCAACGTACATTATGTCACCATATAATTCATTGATTTTCATTATGGTGGCGCCGCCGCAGAGCAGCACACATAACTTCACTGCTAAAAGTATTAATGTTATTCAATTATTTGATTATTTTTATTTGAATATTTTTGCTAACGCAAAGTTTTGTTTTGTGACAAACTTTACTTCATGTCGACGTTAAGTAAAACTTGTCACAAAACCTGACCTATAAAAGATGATGGTTTCAACGTACGCTCCACATTTTTCGTACAATTTCTGATGAAAATTTCTTCCATAAACCATAAAACGGTCTCTAAAAATAAATTTCTATTTTCAACAGGATCCGACCAGCATATTTCTGACCGGGTGATTAGTCTCTCAAACATAGTGGTGTACCGGCAGCCACAGAAGTCCTATTAGAAGGTGTTATATATTGTATATTGATAAATAAATAATTATCAGGGACAATCAAGGGAAGCTGGTGGTCTCGGGTTCAAATCCCGGCCAGGGCAAGTGTGTGGCGATCACGAACTTTTGTTCCTCGGTCTTGAATGTTTTCTATGTATTTAAGTATTATAAAGTATTTATTTATTACGTATTAGAAAACGCCCGCAACATAATTCGTGGAGAAGGCAAAAATCATTACTCTCTTTTTTGCTTCAACGTTATCGAATTAATAGTATCCTATTACTATCTGTGGATACCCAGCTACCCTCGTAATAAAAAATAAAAATAGTTACAATTTGTTTAGCTGATTTGATACGATGAAGCCACAAAGACACATACAAACATACAATATCCTCCTCACCTTCAAATAGTCCGTTACAATAATTTTTTTAAAGATATTTCAAATTTCAAAATTGGTGTGGGACGCAACGTGTGTCGACACATTCGCGCCGTCCCATCTTTCATGAACGGAATTGAGAGCCGGCGCTGCTGCAGACTCGGCGGAGTGCCTCAAGCGGCGCAAATATGCACCCATAAGTAGTAGCTGCATGTTTGAGTCATTTGGGGTAGAAACGTTGGGGCCGTGGGGAACGAGCGCGACAGCACTCTTTAAAGATATTTCAAAGAGGTTACGCGAAGCATCGGGTGATCAGAGGGCTGGCACTTTCTTAGCCCAGAGAATCAGCATTGCCATTCAGCGTGGCAATGCTGCCAGCCTTCTGGGCACCCTGCCGTCCAGCAGAGACATGGGGGAACTTTTTTATGTACAGTTTTAAGTTTTATACTGTTAACCATATATATTTCCCTGTCTGTAATGAATGTTGAATTGTCGTTATGTAAATAAACTCACATAGTATAGATATTATATTATATTGGGAAATTAAATATTTAAGAAATGAAACAGTTTAGGAAACATCATTAGTCATTAATTCCTACTCCTCGCGTCGATTTCCTCATTGCTGAGGGTCCTGATTCCCTCGTTGCTGGGTCATTATGCTCCGGACCGTGTTTCACCACCTAGATCTGTCCTTGGCTTCATGGAGTGCGTTGTGTAGCTTGGTGTCCAATGATGAGCGGATTTGATCTGATCCCATCGACCTTTCCAGTCAAAATGAGTCGTTCCAAATTATTTCCTTCTTTCCAGGCAATATAGCCGATAATTGATTGCGAAGAATGGAATCGTTTGTGCGAAATGCTGTGCATGGAATCTGCAAATTCTCCTCCAGCACCACATCTCAAAGGCGTCGACACGATTTCGGTCCACTTTCTTCAGTGTCCAAGTTTCAGCTCCGTAACTGAATGTGGAAAAAACTAGGGTATTGACCAACTTGACCTTTGTTTTGCGTGCGATGTTGCGGTCCTTCCATATTTTCTGAAGCTGAGTCATCGCAGCCTTGTACATCCCTATGCGTCTCCTTATTTCCTTTTCACACGAGCCGGAGTCGCTTATGTTATAAAGAAAAAAGAAATAAAGTAAACACATTTATTGCAGCGAAAAGGTAACACCATTACATGAAGAAAGCTTAAAGAAATAATTAAATTAAAATTATCTTAAATCTAGATTGACAATAACACTTAATATAAGTATACAACACGGTGCTACCATGTCCGCAACAAAAGGCCACCACTCAGTATGATGCTGCGACTTCGGGGTAATATCGCAGCGCTGATCTTCCGTAGGACCCGAGGTAGGCAGGTAAAAACAGCAATAGCAAGTCCTGACGTAATGTTTACATATAGACCTATTAAGATAATGTATGTATGTGGTGTAGGGAATGCAATCGGTTATTATTAGTATGGGAAAGAACCGGGTTTTAACCGAAACCGACGGTTATTTCATACAAATCGGTTAACCGATTGCATTCCATAATGTGGTGTAAGGCTAGACAAATACAAGTGAAGGGTTTTTATGTATATAATCTTTACTATTATAAAGTTCTAAAAATGAAATGTTTGTATATGTCGTTGATCCTTCATAACCCTAAATCGGCTAAATGAATTTCAACTATTTTTGATACACGGGCAGCTGGGTGTCTCCGGATGGTTATAGGATACTTTTTACCCAAATATGGTAAAGGAACAATCATAATAATATATAATAATAGTAGTGTATGTATTTTATTAAAGTATATTTAAGCATTAATAGTCGAATATATAGATATAGGATGTCAGATAGGGCAGTGTGGGAATGAGCGATATATAAAGGGTAGGAGATGGTAAATACTTGAATATAAGAATTGATTAGCTGGAACGTTGGGCATTAAGGTATTGCCGATATTTTATTTTAAAAGTGCTCTAAAGTTGTTATCATTAATATAACCCTAATTTTACAGCTAGAGGTTCCTTTATAGTTACATTACACGGCTATGCCCTTTATTCCGTTGTCTAATACAGCGGACCCCGATACTCCCTGAAACAATAATTTCCCTCTCCTCCGGCAAAACGCCGTCCATTCGAATTCAATTGCTCTTTTCATGTTTTCCGTGAGGTAATTAAGCATTTGTTGCTTAAGTCATGGCTTTGAGATTAAAGATGTTATATTAAAAAGCTTTTATTTAGCTGTTTATCTGTACAATTATAAGATTGTAAAAAGAAAATCTGTACATTAAATATATCTTCAAAACAAATATTGCAACGGACTATTTGGAGGCAACAGAAAAAATTGTTTTATGGATTTTTCGTATGTTTGTATGTGTCGTTGTGGCTTTATCACGCCAAATCGGTTAAACGGATTTCAAATTTTTTTGGTACGCGGCACGGGTACCAAATTCACAGATGGTTACTGGTTATCGCTTTTACCGCTTCTGAGTTATTGCTGAAAAACTGCGCTTTTCAGCAAAAAGATGTATATGCCATGAAATTACGCTGTTTTGCTGGTGTGGTTTTTCGGATCGTATTTTTTCATCATTTACTGCATTTCTGTGTGATCACGGCTACGGAACCTTACAATGGGCATGGTCGTCATGCTCTTAGCCGGTTTTTTAAAAGCTCGCTTCGACCTTGTTGCTTAGAGGACTAAAAACCCATCAAGCTCTCAAGTTCTAAAGCCTAGCTATCAGGGATCGGAACCGGTATTTTTTTCATAAAAATATCCGAAATAACGATTCGTTTTTTTTTCATTCTAATACGAGATTTTTGCATATTTTATTAACGTTCTAGCACTGGAATCAGGTGCTTTGTGATTAATTTCTTTTCTCCTAAATACAGTTCATAACAGAAATAGCGTGTATTAAAAAAAAACCGGTTTCAATCCCTGCTAGCTATATCCTAAGGCTCAACTTTCAGAGCTAGTGGCCTTATTAACACATTTGCAACCACTTTCGTAGCCGTGCGCGTAGCCGTTAACACACTCACTACTAGGAACCCGCCTAGTGGGCGCTCTGATCGTAGACGCGTAGCCGATACCATCCGTTTCCCCGTAATGGAGTGAAAAGTCCGTAGCGCTACGATAAGCTTATTGTCAGCGAAAGTGACGAAACATACTACGAGCAGAGCTTCCACCTAACGGTTTCACGGTCGTGAAAGTGTTATAAGGCTAAACAATTAAAAGTACTTGTCAAAAATATTGAAACTCAAAACATTGGCCTTTAAGCCTTATTTTATGTTAGATTTTTTTTTGACTTCAATCTGACTTGTTGGTCAGTGACGATGAGGCTGACGATTGCATGCGTACCTAGATAGAGCTTTATGCCTAAATAAGTTTTAAGACTTAAAACAATCTGTAAAGGGCCGTTTTCAATATCTAATAATATTGTTTTTACATAGTTAAGGACTTTAATTAAAACAAAACTTAATTGATATTTCCTTGGTGTAACAACAACAACAACAACAACAACAAAAACAACAACAATTCTTTATTGCACACCAACAACAGAAACAGTACAATAGAGCCTTAACATAAAATAGGTAAACAATAGGCGGTCTTATCGCTAAAGAGCGATCTCTTCCAGACAACCTTTGGGTAACGGAAATGACATAAAATAGCTAGAAATGAGTAGGTGGTGAGATAAGATTACATATAATACAAAAATAAATAAAAATAAAACATACATATTATACATATACATATACTAAACATACATACTACTATAAATATATATATATATATACACAAAGTAAGAAAGAAAACTATGATACAGTTGACATCAAAGTGATTAGAAAACCAGAAGCAGAATTAAAAATAGAAATTATGGGCGAGATAAATAATGATCCTTTAACTTAGTTTTAAAAATAACTTAGTTTTAAACTTTCGTTACACAAAGGACGCGATCGTAATTTTGTTTTCATTAAGTCTTTAACTATGTTTTTTTTTTAAACAACCCGAATCTCAACACGTTTTTTTTTCGGTAGGTTGTATTAAATATGTGTAAATTTGTTATTATGTTCTGTACGGGATAAAACGGAGACATAATCAGAAACATTTTTTTTGGACTCGTTAATTGACTCTTCACTCCTAGATTGGACCTAGGAGTCTAGGAGGCGCTCAAGTGCGGAGGACTAGAAAATATGTATAATTTTTTCATTTTTTTTTTTCATTTTAAAAAGGTCCAAAAGTCATCTGCCTGTAGTTGATTATACTGTACCTCGCTGACTGGTACTTTAAAAAGGTCCAAAAGTCATCTGCTTGTAGTTGATTATACTGTACCTCGCTGACTGGTACTTTAAAAAGGTCCAAAAGTCATCTGCCTGTAGTTGATTATACTGTACCTCGCTGACTGGTACTTTAAAAAGGTCCAAAAGTCATCTGTTTGTAGTTGATTATACTGTACCTCGCTGACTGGTACTTTAAAAAGGTCCAAAAGTCATCTGCTTGTAGTTGATTATACTGTACCTCGCTGACTGGTACTTTAAAAAGGTCCAAAAGTCATCTGCTTGTAGTTGATTATACTGTACCTCGCTGACTGGTACTTTAAAAAGGTCCAAAAGTCATCTGCTTGTAGTTGATTATACTGTACCTCGCTGACTGGTACTTTAAAAAGGTCCAAAAGTCATCTGCTTGTAGTTGATTATACTGTACCTCGCTGACTGGTACTTTAAAAAGGTCCAAAAGTCATCTGCTTGTAGTTGATTATACTGTACCTCGCTGACTGGTACTTTAAAAAGGTCCAAAAGTCATCTGCTTGTAGTTGATTATACTGTACCTCGCTGAGTGGTACTTTAAAAAGGTCCAAAAGTTATCTGCTTGTAGTTGCTGCTACTATGCCTCGCTGACTGACTGGTACTCTAAGAAGATCCAAAAGTCATCTGCTTGTAGTTGATTGTACTGTACCTCGCTGGCTGGTACTCTAAAAAGGTCCAAAAGTCATCTGCTTGTAGTTGATTATACTGTACCTCGCTGACTGGTACTTTCAAAAGGTCCAAAGTTATCTGCTTGTAGTTGCTGCTACTATGCCTCGCTGACTGACTGGTACTCTAAGAAGATCCAAAAGTCATCTGCTTGTAGTTGATTGTACTGTACCTCGCTGGCTGGTACTCTAAAAAGGTCCAAAAGTCATCTGCTTGTAGTTGATTATACTGTACCTCGCTGACTGGTAATTTAAAAAGGTCCAAAAGTTATCTGCTTGTAGTTGCTGCTACTATGCCTCGCTGACTGACTGGTACTCTAAGAAGATCCAAAAGTCATCTGCTTGTAGTTGATTGTACTGTACCTCGCTGGCTGGTACTCTAAAAAGGTCCAAAAGTCATCTGCTTGTAGTTGATTATACTGTACCTCGCTGACTGGTACTTTAAAAAGGTCCAAAAGTTATCTGCTTGTAGTTGCTGCTACTATGCCTCGCTGACTGACTGGTACTCTAAGAAGATCCAAAAGTCATCTGCTTGTAGTTGATTATACTGTACCTCGCTGACTGGTACTTTAAAAAGGTCCAAAAGTTATCTGCTTGTAGTTACTGCTACTATGCCTCGCTGACTGACTGGTACTCTAAGAAGATCCAAAAGTCATCTGCTTGTAGTTGATTGTACTGTAACTCGCTGGCTGGTACTCTAAAAAGATCCAAAAGTCATCTGCTTGTAGTTGATTATACTGTACCTCGCTGACTGGTACTTTAAAAAGGTCCAAAAGTCATCTGCTTGTAGTTGATTATACTGTACCTCGCTGACTGGTACTTTAAAAAGGTCCAAAAGTTATCTGCTTGTAGTTGCTGCTACTATGCCTCGCTGACTGACTGGTACTCTAAGAAGATCCAAAAGTCATCTGCTTGTAGTTGATTGTACTGTACCTCGCTGGCTGGTACTCTAAAAAGGTCCAAAAGTCATCTGCTTTTAGTATCTGCTACTATGTTTCGCTGACTGGTACTCTATGAAGGTACAAAAGACATCTGTTTGTAGTTGATTGTACTGTACCTCGCTGACTGGTACTCTAAGTAGGTCCAAAAGTTATCTGTTTGTAGTTGACTGTACTGTACCTCGCTGACTGGTACTCTGAACTTGCAATTACGAGGGTGAAAGGTGGGAGTGAAAGTTACTTATCTCCCTAGATATGACTAATGGGCTTCTTCGCTTCTAATTAAAACTTTGGGGTTGAATTGAGGCTAATTTCTGAGTAAAAGGATCAAGTTTTCTTATACAGTTGCAGAAATATGTATAGTATGGATAACGAGCCGAAACATCAATTTGGCAATTTTTTATTGACTTTTTTGACGATTGTTGTTGATTGTTCACGTGTGATTTGCAGAAAAAATGGACCTTCTGTTATTTTTCAGATTATTCATTTTTTAAGCTTATATACGCATAATGTGTCCGCACGTCAAAAAAAAAGGAAAATTTGGGTTCTCTCTCAGTTTGTATGTTTTTATTTTCACTAACGTAACGCACTTGAGAAATATTTATCCGTACACAGTTTTGCGACATAGAAATGTTCCTCATGTTTTTCAGAGTTTCGTAACATTTTACTATGAATGGTTTTTTTTATTTCCATAAACGTAACGCACTTGAGAATTTTTTTTCCTTACAATTTTTTGGGATAGGTATACTTGAAGGAGGCATTATTTTTGGAAATCACTCTCATTTGTTGTTTTTAATCGGTACATAAGTAATTTTGTGTAAATTGGGTTAAGCATAAAGTCAGGGATAATTGCGTCTCGTTAACTGCCCCTGGTCTCTTTTTAGGGTTCAATTTTATAGAAAAAATAAAGATAAACTTGACGAGATCCCACTTCCTATTAAGTGCTAATTGTTTGTAAAGTTGTTAAGGTCATGTTGACGTAAAAGCAAGCTTGTCACAAAATCTGAACTATAAAAAACGACTCTTTTAACGGTACGCTTCATGTTACATGTCCACATTTATGTTACATTTTTTTTTATTCTGATGATGGTGCCAAACTTAAAGCAGACTGGGTAGAGGTTTTTAGGGTTTCTTAGCCAAAATGGCAAAAACGGAACCCTTATAGTTTCGTCATCTCCGCCCGTCTGTCCGTTCGCATGGCACAGGCATTTTACTCAAAAACTACAAAATGTACATTGGATGAAATTTAGAGTTATAGGTGTCTTGTGTGAGCCGCTAATTAGTTTAATAGTTAAATACTAAATCTAAGGGGGCACTCCAACATGTAACAGAAACTGAAAAAAAAATCATCAAATATCATTGTGTGGCACATATGTATATCGACAGATCTTTTAAAAACATTTTGAGGTTACTAAACATTTTTTTTTAATTTAGTGGTCATTTCGGAAGTAATCGCTCCTAAAGTAGCATAAATTCTGCCCCCTATTTTCAAAACCTTATGTTCAAAATATATGAAAAAAAATACTATGATGAAGCTTAATTAATTCTTTTAACGAAAATTTTAACGTGATAGGATATACCATTTTTCAGTTATTGCCGAAAAACGGCACTTCTCAACAAGATGACGTAAGTGCCGTGGAGATACTCTTTTTGCGAAAGCACTTTTCATATAGCATTATTTTCACCTGTAGCGTGCATTTTTTCGTATGAACTGCTGCGTAAGCCTACATTGAGCATGGTCTGGTGTTTTAATTCTATAAAATCTTTAAATGATGAATTTTATCCCAGAAGACGGTATTATCCTGGTTAACTTATACCAAGGACCAATAAAACAAAAGGACTGACCATCTCCATACAAAAAGCCGGTTCTCGATATGTACAACGCCATCTATATGTACGATTTTTTTTATGGTTATTCAACTTTGCAAGCATGATACAGCTATTTGCAAACTCATTGTTACTTTAATATATTTCTTTATTCAATTATAACATCTTAAGCGCCATCTAGTATTTTCCAAAATATCTCCTTGCGGTCGGAGAACGATTCAAAGTATGCCACATGTCAGTCCTCTTGTTTTAATGGTCCTCGACTTATACGAAGTAATTTGCGGAAAGGCTGGGGTCACGGAAGTAGGGAACTAGACATCTCGTCTCAAGTGGAAATGGGCAGGCCATCTGATGCGAAGTTTCTGATGAGCGATGGAGACGATGACTAACGGAGTAGAGACATCGGCCTGGATGCCGTAGACTTGGCTGTCCTGAAAATTAATTGAGAATATGAATGAAAGCAAAAAGTTGAATAAAATTACGCATTGAGCGGGATTGGAAACAACGTTTCGAATGGCTCTCCGAACCAATACGGGCAACCTACCTATTAGTCGATCGATGCTCCAAGCTAAACATGGGCCAAACAGTATTTCGTAAAGTAATGACATATCATATCACATCTCTTGAAACGTAACGTCACAATGAGATATCACAACACTTTAAACATTACCTATTGCCAGCCGCTACAGTTCGCCTTCATAACACCGTACACAACGCTATTGCGTGACCGTCATTGAGATAATATTTCGAGCGATTATGTGATATCTCACTGTGATGTTACGATACCGATCGCCGATGCCGGCCAGTATGACGCCGCGCGCCGAGTGCGAGCGAGACAAGACATTTATAATAGAGCTGCGATTGGTCGCCTGCGCTGGAGCAGCTAGAGTAATATCCTATGGAGTGATGTTTGGTGTGATGCTTGTTATTTCCAAGTGATGCGTGATATATCATCACGCGCTCGAGTAACATAACGTTTGTGATATCAGTCGCATCACTTACACATGTCTACTCCGAGCCTCAGACCAAGAAAAAAAAAATAGACATGACATTACGAACAGTCTAGTGAGGCCACAAAAAACCATGCCGAAGCCAACTTCACACGATACAAATACAAACAAATCATGTGTGTGAAGTTGCCTGATTTGTCAAAACCATGCCAAAAAAAAGGACTTCACAAGATTGTTCGTAATGTCATGTCTATATTTTTTTGAGCTCCGAGCTCATGCGTCGAACTTATGCGTCGAATTTATTTAATACGCAATTTTAATAATACGCCTTAGGGAGGCATGTAGCGCCATCTAGCGTAAAGTGCTGTGACTTTTTAATTCGGCACCATTGTTTTAAGTTACAGGTCTAACGCTTAACCGAATGCATAAAGTAAGGGTTTAGCACATCGTTACTATGGGTTCTCAATATAAACCTAACGCATAATTGAGCCTGTTCCTGAGGTACCTATAGGAGCGGTACGGGGGGGGGGGGAAGGGGGTGACAATGACAAGTGACATGGCATGACGTGTCTTAACTGTCTCACTATACATTGACGTTCCATAAACACACCCCTCCCGCACCGCTCCCTACCTCAGGATCAGACTCGGTTTTGCGTTAGGTCTATAAGTATATTGAAAATCCATAGTAACAATGTGCTACACACTTACTTTTATCAAAGCAGTAACATTTGCCAATGAAAATCCTAATTTACATTTATTTAACTTTTTCGTCTTTGATCCTCAATTTGTTGAATTGATTAAGGATACTCAAAAGAATATTTTAAAAGTCCACGGATATGAGGAGTAGGTAAATGTGCATAGTATCTATATTCGTATTTATTGATAAGTGTTCCGTGTCAATAAGTCTAAAGCCTCGTTAAATTATGCAATAATAATTGTACGAACGAATAAACATCATTATTTCAGCATCTATTATAAATTTGTAAAAATTAAATGTCTGTACATTGAAGATATTAAAAAAAAATGATAGCAACGGACTAGTTGGAGGTCACTGAAACAAAAATATTTTTTTGGAATTTTTGGATGTTTGAATTTGTCGTTGTGGCTTCATCACGCCAAATCGGCTAAACCGATTTCAACTAGTTGTGGTACATGGGTAGCGGAGTACCTCCAGATGGTTAAATAATATTTTTTATCCGATTACGCTAAAGAAAAAAATATGGGTTATGACTTTTTCTCCTTCGTGCACCTACTAGTAGGATTACAATATTATTATATATTATAAGTAATAATATTACATATTATAATCTTTGGGTATATTTCTTGTTGAGAGTCAGTAATAGAATCCAAACCCTGTAATATACACACAGTAGTGTAAACAAACTCTCATTACGTCGCAGACACTCGGTCAAAGTTGGCGGAAAACTGCGGGCCAATTTACCAACCCGGGCGGAAACGAGAGTATTACAGCCTTGCTGCGGCAGTAAGGCAGTTGTAACAGTGAGTTTACTGACGTAGGGCGATTTTTTTAGAATGTGTCAGATCGTTATTGCATTCAGTAGATACAACTATTGTTTGGTTTTTAGGTGAAATGCAACTTATGTAACGCTTTCTTGTATACTAATACGGAACCCATGACAGTGATACGGAACCCTATAAAGAACTCTCAAGTTACATGCTTTTTTCCTATATCAACACTATTATCAAGTGTTTAAACTGAAATGTCTGTACATTGATGATAATAAAAAAAAGTCAATCGGGCTATTTGCATCGAAACATCTAATTCATACTATTATTAAGTTGTAAAATTTAAGATATTTTCAAAAAAACATATTGATACGGACTATTTGAAGTTCATTGAATGGAATAATATTTTTTTGGATATTTTGTATGTCTGTTTGTGGCTTCATCACGCCAAATCGGCTAAACTGATTTCAACTATTTTTGGCTACACAGGTAGTTGGGTAATTCACAGATAGTTATAGGATATTTTTTACCCGATTACGCTGAAGCAAAAAAGAGGGTTATGGCTTTTTCCCTCTGCACACGAAGTTGCGGTTATCTTCTAGTAATTAGGCACTATATCTGTACATTAAAAATATTTTCAATAAAGTATGTTCCGTACTTTTCTGAATGCCCAGCACAGAACACAGCGTGTTTCTTGGATATTTTTTATTTTCCATTAAACTAATCGATTTTCCATTTAACTAGTTCTGAGCACGAACCAAACGCTTACTTCGAGAGCGAATACAAAACGCAGACAGTGCTGCCAAGTACCTTTCGACTGCGCAACCGACACACATGCGCTGCTCGCAAAATTCCGTTGCTTGAGCAAAAACCAATCGGAAATCCCAAAACAGACACGTGAACGCGATAAACATTGTAAAGATCAGGTATAATTTAGGCCTGTGGTGAACCCGTCAGTTGCATTAGGCGCCCCTAGGAGTCGTCCAGAATCTCTTCAGGTGAATGCTCTCTCTTAAAATTTGCTATCGAAGTTCACTGAAATCATCCAAAAAAGTGATACGGTTTATTTAAAGGTTAATGAATCGATTTTATTTTACACGTTTGCTCGGGCCAGTTTTTCACGTTGTCGGCGCCACGCGATGTGTACATGATTGTAAATAAAGAACTATGAACTGTGTAGCCAGGCGCTAAGGGTGGCAAATTGCAAGCGATAAGAGTGCGCAGCGTGTTCGCCGTGTATACGGCTGGGTCACCATGCTGTACACTCACCTAAGTACGTCAGCTAGCTAGTTTGCTGACAGATTCGCGGCGAATCGCCGCGCATTCGCCTCCCTTTCAACTAGCTCGCAAATCACAAGTGTGCCAAGGCCCTAAGATGACCAATTTCATATTGTACCCTTCTGTTCCACTATTTACATATTGCGTCGAGAGTTGGTTTGTAAAGAGATAATGGTGGGAAGTCCCGCAAATGCAGTTTCCTTTTCCGATACTATCAATTATTAGAACATCAGCAATATAAGGGAATAGGATCTTCTGATATATACTATCAAAAGTATACTATAGTATCCGTAGTATACTACAATAGAGATGACGTGGACTAGGAGTGACGTCACGAGCCCCCAATCCTAAACTTTAATGCGATTTATCTGATAATTTTTATTATTAAAAAAAACGGTTCAATGTTTTTTATTTTCTGACTGACGGACTGGTGAGAATTTTGATTTTCATACCCCGTCATCATGCCTAGTATAAAGATCATGCACTCCGGGTATTTCCTAATGCAAAGACTGCTATCGTGGTTCAACGTGGCAACGCTGCGAACGTGATGGGTCTTTGCATCTGGAAGGGCGCGGAGCGAGCTTTTTGACTGGGTTTGTGAATATTTAAGTTTATTTTCATCATAAATTAAAGAGTCAAACTCTTGTCGGTGTAACTAATGAAGCGTGAAGCTGAAGCAGTTTCCATCTCGCCCTAACCAGGACCACCTCCTTGATCTCCCTATACGACATGACGTCAACGTTCTCTTTTATTTGTTTCATGTAGTTTATCCTTGGTCTTTCCCTTCCTTCCTTGCCTTCAACCTGTCCTTCTACGATGATCATTTTCCTTCTTTTATTCTCTATCGTTTTTAATAAGCTCCTCCTTAGTTCAGTTTAGCTATGAGATTTTTTTCTTTATTGTAAAGTCATTAAATATACACGACTTTTTTCGTATTACCAGGATTTTAGACTTTCGTTTGAGATGTAAAAAAAGAAGGAAGTTCACAATGCGTCGGTATATTTGTTATTATTGTTTTTGTACGAACTTTGTATTATTTCTTGCCTCTTCTGTTCCACTTCTAGTTTTGCGCGGAAAGTTCGGATGTAACGAGGAAATGGGGACGCCCCGCAAATGCAGTTTCCTTTGCTGACGCTGTCTGTAACAATAAGATATGCAATACAATGGGATTGGAGCTTCTGTAAAATATAAATATAGGTACTGGACCTCCGTATTATCAGGGTTTTCTTGCAGCGCGTCTGTTTGACTACCTTTGCTAGTCCAATCAACCAATCAGAACCCTGGGCCTAATTAGAATTTTCAGACACCTAATGTCGATATACCTCGTCGTATCGCGTGACATATTTCTGTCAGGTGGGTCCACTGCCGCTGAGTTTCGGATCTTATCTTAATCTTGCTCATAAAACCTAGTAAATGTGGCGCAAGGCAGAACAGGAAGCAGTAGCGGAGGCGTGGATAGTGTATTATATTCAAGATCAAGCCTAGTCCGTCGTATCGCGTACTATAGTTGTGCCAGGCGGGTCTACTATTGCTGACTTTCAAATCTTATCTTATTCCTGCTCATAAACCCTAGTAAATGCGGCACAAGGAATAAGAAGTAACAGCAGCGGAGAAATGGATAGCGTATTATTTTCTAGCTCAAGCCTAGTCCTTTGTATCACGTACTTTAGATATATCAGGCGGGTCTACTAGCGCTGAGTTTCAAATTTTATAATAATTTTTCTCATAAAGCCTAGTGAATGCGGTGCAGGGTATAAGAGGTAGCAGCCGCGGAGGCATGGGTGAAAGCGTATTATTTGCAACTTCAAGCCTAGTTTGTCGTATCTCGAGCTTTAGTTGTGTCAGGTGGGTCCACTCCCGCTAAGTTTCGAATCTTATCTTAATCTTGCTCACAAATCGAGTAAATGCAGCGCAAGGCATAAGAGGTAGCAGCAGCGGAGGCAAGGGTGATAGCGTATTATTTTCAAACTCAAGCCTAGCCCGTCGTATCGCGTGCTATGGATGTGTCAGGCAGTTCTACATCCGCTGAGTTTCGGATCTTATCTTAATCTTGCTCATAAAACCCAATATGGTGTAACGCATAAAAGGTAGCGGTAGCTAAGGTATAGACAACAGCGAATTATTTTCAGTACTGTAACACTGATTGGCACAGCGTAGAAGAAGACACTGTGTGGGGCCCTCGACAAGATGGATCAACGACGTGCCGGTCTAGCACAACTATCAGGGACGACGCTTGACACGCAAAACAGCATCACCCGTCTTTCTTGCATTGTATTGAAAGGACAGAGTCAGACAATCTTCGTCGCACGACAAAGAGTCGCATATCACAGTTGTCCTAGAGGTGCAGGTCATGATTGCGGGACTGTTGGAAGGGCGGCGCAAGACCGGACGTTATCTAAATATTATGGCGAGCCTTTTGTCCACCAGTGGACGTGTTAAGGCTGTGATGATGATGATGATGACCAGTGATAGGAAATTTGGTAGCATGTTCGGTGCAGCGGTCGTGGTATTGCGCTATATATGTGGAAAATAATAATAATAACACAGGGAAAACCTTCGACAAATCGATGGGTACTAAATAGGCGACGATATACATAATACATAGATAAATTATAATACTTAATTACATAGTAAACATCCATGACCCAGGAACAAACATTCGTGCTCATCACATAAACACGTTCCCTGGCCGGGATTCGAACCCAGGACCTCCAACTTTGTAGGCCGTTGTCCAACCCACTGAGCCAAACGTGCCGTTAAAATATCAATTGAAACGATTAAACGACAGTAACCCTAATCCACAATTTCGGTTGAAATTGTGTGGCAAATTTGTGGCCTTCTACCACCATCGCCTGCACCTAAAAAGCTACCAAATTTACGATCACTGACGATGACTTAAAGACTGAACAGATTTATATAAATCTAGTTTGCCTCATGGACACAGTAAATATCGTAAACAAAATAATGACCTATACATATAGGCAATAGGGTACATTCATGAAGATTTTTTATCGCTTTTCTATACAAAATATCAAAATACCGTAAAAAAGATTTCAAAAAGTGAAATTAAAATTCAAACGGCTAAGAAATACGAATTATATAGGCATTTATATTTCTAATTAGACAGCGATTGGACAGAGGTCCGACATGTACTGTTACGTCATAGTACACTCTGGCCATATAAACTCCATATTAAAATCGGTTTTGCTAGAAAGGGATAGAATGAAATGTTTGATGGCTTATATCTTGGTTATTTTTATATGTATTCGAAAAAACAATTTTGTCATTTTTTTTTTACGTGAATGAGCTTTTAATAAAGCAAAAATAAGAATTCCTGCATATTCCCTATTATCTGAAAGAGATGGCTCAGATCATGGATTGAAACGTAGGATTCTCGTATACGGTTTAAGACATAAGGTGAAGTAGACAAACCGTGGAATTATATTAAAACAATTCGCTCGTCGCTTATGCCTCGGGCCACGGGCCAGATCGTGGGGGCGACCGTGACCTTGCCGGACTACTCCACTGCCCTTCGGGCTATCGACTACGGCCGTGGGCTTGTTTATCTGTCAGCAACCTTGGTGGTTACGGGACAGAATGTTTAACTACGCTTTTTTATCTAGTAGGTTACAAGCTCTGATAATTGAATAGGTTTTTTTTTTTTAAATAATTGGGGTCTTCAAACATATTTTTTTGATAAAGTTAGTAGTTTTGTATAAATTCACTCCGGAAATCCAAAAAAATGCGTCTTCCTTTCAACTTTTGAACCACGGATCAAAAAATTATGGAAAAATTCATAAAAATGAGGCCTTATAAGTACTTTTAATGAAAACTGTATTTAATAAAATCGGTCGACCCGTTTTTGCGTTATTGCCAAAAAACTGCGCTCCTCAGCAAAAAGACGTAAGTGCCGAGGAGATACGCTCCTTTGCTAGTACACTTTCATATCGTATTTTCTGTCTTCTTGTGGATGGACCGGGGGTTTTGGTTGAGGCAATGAAGAGACACCGTGTACTCGCTATGCTGTATATTCGGAAAGTGGTCAATACTTAAATCTATATATTCTGCACAATTTATTACAGCGCCCCCTATGAGATACGCCGTGAATTATTAACTGAACTATCTTATAATCTATACATCTTACTATGCTAATCAAGCCATCTAGGTACCGAGTTATATTAAAGGTACATAGATGGCGCTGTTCTTAAAATTTTCTTCATCTGTAGTGTATTTTGCTGTATGCACGGCTGCGGAACCCGACACTGAGCTTGCTCCGACATGCTCATAGCCGGTTTTTTTACTCTACGGTGCATATGATACGGTATGTCCATAGTGAGTGTCCACACTAAGGATACGTGTGCCCAATATTATACGAGACGCACGATCATACTCCTCGAGATGATACAAGGTGTCTGCAGGCGTTATGGGGCCCTTAAAACCTGGTACAGTTGCCATCAGATACATCGTAGCGGGCGAGGTACTCAATTTCTGAGCAGTGTTCAATTTCAATAAATTCCTAGCATATGACCAATAATATCTACATAAACATCCAGTTTTTCAGAAATATATGAGCATTTGTGAGGGAGTTTAGTAAAACGTCCCACTTTGTCGATTCTAGTTTCGGAGTTACGGGCAGTTAAGTAAGATATGGCAATACCTACCGAAAATCGACTTTCAAAGAAAACTGATAGAACATACTGTAATAAACCTATGATTTTGATGTCGACCCATAAATGACCAATTTAAGCACCTTTTTAAGGCGTCAGAGCATAGTGCCCACTTTGTATGTTACGGAGGCTTGAACATAAAAAGAGAACGAAAATATGGCAATCCTGAATATGGGTTTATTTTTTATATATATCATAACACGCAGATTTATCACTAAAGTTGTATTTATAAATGTATTCTCATGCTAAAAAAGACAGAAATAATTCTATGGATCCCTTTAGTTAGTTATTATGTCAAAAAGTTAATAAAAAATGTATTGAAAATTACAGCATAAAAAAATACGAATGAGAATACATTTATAAATACAACTTTAGTGATAAATCTGCGTGTCATATTATAAATATAGAAAATAAACCCATATACAGGATTGATATATTTTCGATCTCTTTTTATGTTCAGGCCTCTGTAACATTCAAACTTCTAAGGTTACATACATGATTTTGACTAATTTGAACTCCTTAAAGTATGCCAATTCATTTGATACTAACCACTCCATAACTTCAAAGTACAAGTGTGTTTTTTGCCGTCCTTTAACCAAAGTTTTCTCAATTGTCACTTTTTCACTTTTGCAAATTTGATTTTAAAAAAATAAATATAGCACCTAGAGACATATATCTTTGACCAAAAGATAGCGTATGATCTGTAGTATTAGGGACTACTCATAATTCTATATCGACAAAGTGGGACCTTTTCCCAAAAACAGTCACATTTGATTTCTAATCAATTCTGTACACACTAGGAGCTAAACTAATGAAATTAAATAATGTTCTTTATTCCGTAAATAGGCCGCAGTTTTACAGGTCTGACTCTACGGCATTTCCCAAGAGAAGACCACTATGAGAAGAAAACCAAAACAAACTCAACAGTCAGTTTTTTTTTTAAATTAACTGTTATCTTAAAAATATTTGTACTTGACCTTTCTTAGATTCTTAAATTATCTTTTTAAATATAAACTCAATGCGTAGCTCTCCAATAAAATATATCAAGACTTATAAAAATAAAAATATTATAGACAAGAAAAATTTAAATTTGATTTTTTAAAACAAGTTACGTACGTTTGCTTGTGAGTGACGTCACTATTCTTTCACTTCAATGAACGAAAGGATTTATAGTAATGAAAGGGATTTAACTCCTCCATTCCTCTCGGGAAGAGCTGCCAGGCTCCAGCTGCAACGGCAGATAGCGACGCTAAATGGGTAACCCTGCGACATCTGGTCGAGTAAGGCCACGCCTTGATTACTACTGAACGATTTACTATACTTGTCCTCAACCAAAGTGTCGACCGCGATCATAATATTATCTCGAATTTCACTTTTACGAATACGAATACTGTTTTTATTTATCATTTGATGCAAAACGTACTTTGCACCTATTTCAAAATTTTAGAAGTAATCGTAACAGAAACAAAATAGCGGCAATATCATTTAGAACGGCTTTATTACGGAAAAGCATAATTGGGAGGACTCCTAGAATGTATAATAAAGTTTAGAAAAACATAATAAATATCGCCAATAGGTCTGATTTTAAAAAGGCTTTAAATAACTCTCTTGTAAACAAAAACGAACGAAGTGCAATTAATGGGACCTGTGGATTAGCATGTTACGCCCCATGAATTTGAATTTTTGAATTTGCATTTGATGAATACTAAATACAAATAGTAATTTTATTATTTGCCGTATACTAATATTCTTCAAATCTGAATCGATGAATACGAATAGCGGAGCCCGGGCTCCGAAGCAGCAGCTGAGGATGCAACTAAGAAAACGTTCCAATTTAAGAGAGAGAGAGATAGAGAAAGAGAGAGAGAGAGAGAGAGACGAGTATTCGGCAAATCGATCATATTTTTTAATATTCGTATTCGTTGCATCACTACAAAATATACAAGATTTTTGGAGGTAAATTACATTTACTATAGGAAAAGATTCCCGTGTCACTTAAAATTAATTGTGTTGTAAATTTTGCTTTAAAAATAATAATAATAATAATATAACTTTATTCAAGAACAAACAACTACAAATTAACATGACATGTCTTACTTAATGTGTTTATACATTTTTAGTAGAAATGTGTAGGTAGCTTTATAAATTAACGTATTATCTTTATCCAGTACAAAATGCAAATATATAGGTATTACAGATTTAAATCAAACTATTTAAATAAATATGCTAATATATCCTGGAATTTTTATAAAACCAGATTAAAAATAGTCTATGCGTTTGAGATGATCCCGCAGATAGACACATAGATACACACGTTAAACTTATATTGTACTAGAAGATCCCCTCAACTTCGTTCTTGGAGGAGAAAATGTAATTACCCCTATTTTTCTATTCTTTAGCGTAGTCGGCTAAAAAGGATCCTATAAGCTTGGCTTCCGTTTTACCCTCTGGTTTTAGAACCCTCTAAAGTATATACAGGGTGTTTAGTAACAGGATGCAAAGCCGAAAGTAGATGATAGTTTAGGCCATTTAAAACATTTTAAGCCATACATGTCTTAGACAAATGTTATAATGTATTTTTTTTATACATGAGTTCTAAATTTTTTTCAGAGAAAACTTCTAGTATTGTCAAAAAAAAGGAATAACATTTGTCTAAGACATGTCTGGCTTAAAATGTTATAAATGGCCTAAACCATCACCTACTTTCAGCTTTGCATCCTGTTACCAAACACCCTGTATAGGAATAGTAAAAATGTAGGTACCATAATGTAGAACCCTAGAGGGCATTGCAATTTAGTGGATAAAGGCATACCAAAGTTTTATTCACTAGAACAACTTCGTCAGCACAAAAAGTCACCACCCCTCTTTTTTTGACAGCGTCGAGTAAAAAGTATCCTATAACCATCTGTGGATACCCAGCTACCCGTGAACCTAAAATAGTTGAAGTCTTGAAGTTGTCTGATGAAGCCACAACGACACAAAATAACAAAAAATAAAAAAATAAATTGATTCATTTTCCTCCAAATAGTTACAACCATGTTTTTGAAAGGATCTTCAATGTACAGACATTTCATTTTTACAACTTTATAAAAGTATAGATAAGTCACATATTCCCTCGCGAAAAGTGCTCTGGCGAGGCTCCAGCATCCTACGACATCTGGCCGAGTAATGTCACGCCTCAGTCGTTCGCGACGGAAGATAAATTATAACCCTCATTTTTGCTAAAGCGTAGTTAAGTAAAAAGTACCTTATAACCATATGTGGATGCCCAGCTACCCATGTACTAAATAGTTGAAAGCCGTTTAGACGTTTTGGCGTGATGGTGGACCTATTAATATCCGTTTCACTATTTTTTTGTAACCATGTGTGCATGCCCAACTACCCATATACTAAATAGTTGAAATGAAATGAAATGAAATATTTTTATTTCACAAAAACACATAAAACATTATGGGATATCCGGCGGGCCCCAAACTAGGCTGAGCCTGCATCTTGGGACCCTGTGAGTCGGTTTACATTGAGAATTGATGTTATACAGAAACAAATAATATAAGATTTAAGTACAGAAAATTTAAATGTAGGGAATAATGATATTAAGCAATAACTATTTTGATACATAAATTAAATATATATATAAGAACAAGAGTGAAACTGTGTGTATGTATGTGTGTGTGTCCCCGTCTGTATGTTTGAATTATGCATCATCAATTATTTCAAAGATAGCAATGGGTTCTCAGTATCTTCATAACTGAGCGTTAATTACATCAACAATAGTTAAAATTTGTTTCGCCGTTTTGACATGATGTGGCTGCAAAGATACATATATGCAATATTTTTGTATTAACCTTCAAATATCCGTATCACTTTTTTTTTAAATATATTCAATTTGCAGACATTTAATTTTTACTACTTTTAGATAACTGAAATAAAATTCCGAAGCCATTGGCAAGAAAATTTGTACCTTTATAAAAGAAAGTTACATTTAAAGTAAATTCGTATTCCGCTACGCTTATTTGCGGCTCCAGCCTTACAGTACTTTATTGGGCGAATCAGTTTGACTACGACATTCATTATATAATATTTGTCAACCGCCTGTCGGGGTTTTGTCGGTGGAACACTAAATTTGCCGAATGTTCTGTCACAGACTTGTTTGTCCTGAATATTGAATCATATTGACGTTCCAGATTTGAAGCGATTGTTTGTAACAGTGATCTGGAGCATTCAACCAGAGTGTTTACTTTGTCGGATTCATGACCGTTATATATGACAGATACTCTGCCTATGCCAACTCATGGCTTACCTATGGTATTATTCTTTGGGGAAACAGTACAGAGTCCTCCTCCTTGTTTACTCAACAAAAGAAACTCATCAGAATAATAGCAAATATTGATAACACAGAGACATGCAAGCCACACTTCCAGCATCTATATTTTCGAAATGTGTAAATTCGTTAGACAACAAAATAGTATTTTTAAGGAAAGACATTTACTTCCCACAAGTCATACTCTGCGACACAAAAACAAACTTCTACTGCCGGCATCTAAACTAACAATACATTCAAACAGCACCTACGTATTGGCCATAAAAATATATAATAATTTACCGAATTCACTGACCAATGAAATTTCTGACATAAAGTTTATTAAAAAATTGAAAAAATTATTAATATCGAAATGTTAGTACACTGTTCACGATTATTTAAATGATAAATTAAAATGAGCACTGACATTGAATTTACACGAATTTAATGATTATTATTATTATGTCCAATTATCATTTTCAACTCAATTATTTTCAAATGTTAAATTTTAATGTTAATGCATATCTCTTGAGACGTAAAATAATAATCTTATTATACCAATATAAGAAAATAATTATAGAAACAAAATTTTATGGATGTAGAACAGTTGTACATAATATCTTAAATTAATAATATTTTCTTCTGTTTCCGCGATTATTACTCATTGAAATTTTAACGGATTATATCGCGTATATTATCTCATTTTAGTTCCCGACGTTTCGGAAGCTTTCCAGCTTTCCATGGTCACGGGAGGACTGAGAAAAGATGTATTTTCCTCTGTCAAAGTTACAATTTGTGCAAACTACCCATTTTTTGAAAAAACACAAATAAAGGTGTACATACATGCCAGATGGGGCTAAGCTGTAAAGACAGTTACACATGTGCCAGAAGGGCTTACTTATTTTATTGACTTATTTTATTAACGTACGTAATTTAACCAAATGCTATTGTGAGTGAAAATTGTGTGTAATTTTAAATCAATGTAAATACTATTGTGTTCCAGTCCGTGTTCTACAGTACCTATTTCGTGATTTGAATATTTTCAAATCAAATCAAATCAAATTGTCTTCACTTAGAGTATTATTTTTATTTATTAACCAAATAGAGTCCTTGACTGACATAACAAATTAGTTCCTTTGAAGTCTCAAAATGCTAAAACGTATGAAGTTCCAAACAAAATTAGTTTTACGAAATCACAATGCTATGAAGTCAAATAGCCTATTTATTTTAAGTTACTGGTCACTTTAAAATTGCCAAAAGTGTAGATAAAAAACTGTTCATAGATGTTTTCTGCGTATTTTCAGAAATAGCATTAAAGTTTTGAGTACAGCAAATGCTATGTTATGCAGGTATCACGGAAAGAATATCCCAATTAAATTTTACCGTGGATTTAACTAACCTTTTGAGCGCCAAAGACTCATCACGTCATCGAATATTCGTGCCACTGCCGGCAGCGTCGGTATATACCGACCTTATTTCATGGTTGAAATACTCCGAATATAATATGAATACCCCGTTCTGCAATCACTATTTTATTTTTAGGGATTTTTTTTTATTTTCTCTTTGTGGCGTCTGGGTCACGTTTGGCGTTCAAAAGGCTTATGTGCTTATGGCTTAGGTGTATAGCTAAAAAATAATTAATTTTTAATACTGTCAGATAGTCTATGTCATTTACATCATCTATAACAATTTTTAAAACATTTTAGCGCCTAACTCGAGGATATATGCATTGTACGTGGAATACCTATTTTAGTATTTTAGTCACATGTACTTTGGTCAAGGGCAGATATATTAGCATATAAGTCGACGTTCATAAATGGCGTTTATGATTGTATGCAAAGTAAGTTAGTGTTCAAATAATCAAGTTTCAAGGCATTCTAACTAAAATCAAGGCAATATTGTCAAGAACAATTTTCGCAGAAATTGGTCTAGTCTTTAATTATTCAACCTTTATTGCACAAAAAAACTTATCGTACAAAAGGCGGGCTTAATGTCATAAGGCATTCTCTACCAGTCAACCTTAATTAAGGCAAAGCAGGAAAAAATTTGGCGATGCTTGGAATTATACGTAAATTTATACGTTGTAAAAATGAAATTTCTGTACATTGAAAATATTTTGGAAAAAATAAGTGTTACGGACATTTGATTTTTTGTATGTTTGTGTGTTTGTATGTGTCGTTAAGGCTTCATCACGCCAAACCGGCTAAACGGATTTCAACTATTTTTGGTACACGGATAGCTGGGTATCTCCAGATGAAGAAAAAAGTGGGGTTGTGACGTTTTCTCCGCCGTCAAAGAAGGTTGACATACTTATATACTTAATTAAATATATAAATAAACGATGCCGGCGGTCCGAGGTTCGAATCCCGGCCAAGGCAAGTATTTGTGTGATGAGCACGAAAGCTTGTAATATAATTTATTTTTTTCTAAAATATCCCGATTTCAAATTTAAAAAAAAGTTTAATATTTTCCTCATTCTTCTAGAGTAGGTGACAATGACAAGTTAGAGCGTAAAGAATCATACAGAAGCACTATTACTATAGCGAATTTAGTATATAAATTGTACAGCTGATTTTATACGAATTGACCGTGTCATATCCACCTGGTGACGTCATTTAGAGGATCGTATGCTTCCTTCACATTTTCACGAATATCTTCAAAACTAGTTGTTATAAAATAAAATAAATAAGATATTTCTTGATAATTAGTTAGTAAAATCAATAAATCTCTTAGAAAACTGCAGCAAATCTTCCAAACGACTTTGACATCTGTCCTACATAAAGAACAATGGGCTTGGAGACTTGAAGATATCTGTGACGTAAGCATGACGTTCTCAGACTCGTTGCCAGTTCTTGACCCTGTAACCCTGAACTGCTGGTTACCTACACGTCTGTCTGCGACACGTCATATTAAGTGAGGTTGACGTGTTACCACAGCTCAGTGTTACTGTTATGTCGTTAATGGAAATATCTATGTATATACACGGTGCCCGCAAAGAATAGGAAAGATTTTAACCACGCATTCCTTAAGTTATTGGAAGTAAAAAAATATTTTATACACCCCACGCAATATCTATCTATATCTTCAAAACTAAGCCGGATAGCTTAGTTTTGAAGATATTATCAATTTTCATGTAAACAATTTATTGTGACATTAAGTTCTCTTGATCGCGCGTTGCCACACATGTGACCAAGTTCCGCGTCGCTATGGACTACCAAAGTGACTGGTACTACTCACTAAAATCATCCTTTTTTCGACAAATAGATAATCGATACCATTTTATTAAAAGGGATACTTTTTATAGATAATCGAAATTTATTCAATTTTTAAACTAGTATTTTTATGCTGAATTAGGTTTTTTTAATGACATTAGAGGCAAACGAGCAGACGGGTCGCCTGATGGTAAGCGATCACCGTCGCCCATAGATACTTGCATCACCAGAGGAGTCACAAGTGCGTTGTCGGCTTTTTCTTGAAGGTTTGAAGGTCACATCGGTCCGGAAATACTGCAGGTGGCAATTTATTCCACAGTTCAATCGTATGGTTCATATAATTTTTTTTACTCCTAATGGCCTCAGGAATGCGTGGATAACTTTCCCATTCCTCACGGGCACCGTGTATATGTTGCAATTGATTTCTCGGAAACAGCTCTAACGATTTGGATCATGGAATTAGGTATGTAGACGTAATTTAGCCATCCAAGCTTATCTAGGCTGCACCCACCGAGCGAAACTCGGTCGCCCAGGTTCTTAGAGATAATACGGCAAGATCTGGCCACGTCTGAGTCGCGCGCCAAGCGTTCCGTACAAATTTCTCTATACTAGATTCTGTCAGTCAGGCCTACTTGAAAATGAAGTTTTGAACTTTTTTCACAGAAACTTTTACTCCAAATTTCATCCTTTTCCAAAAATATATCAATGGGTAAACACTAGACTAGTTTGTTCTTAGACTCCATAAGCGGGGCCAGAAAAACTAAATCTGAGATTTAAGTATACTTTAAAATTTGCTCACAATCATAAATTACATAAGCCTTTTGAACGCCAAACGTGACCCAGACGCCACAAAGAGAAAATTAAAAAAAATCCCTAAAAATAAAATAGTGATTGCAGAACGGGGTATTCATATTATATTCGGAGTATTTGAACCATGAAATAAGGTCGGTATATACCGAACCATGAAATAAGGTCGGCAACATATACACGGTGCCCGTGAGGAATGGGAAAGTTATCCACGCATTCCTGAGGCCATTAGGAGTAAAAAATGTTATATGAACCATACGATTGAACTGTGGAATAAATTGCCACCTGCAGTATTTCCGGACCGATGTGACCTTCAAACCTTCAAGAAAAAGCCGACAACGCACTTGTGACTCCTCTGGTGATGCAAGTATCTATGGGCGACGGTGATCGCTTACCATCAGGCGACCCGTCTGCTCGTTTGCCTCTAATGTCATTAAAAAAACCTAATTCAGCATAAAAATACTAGTTTAAAAATTGAATAAATTTCGATTATCTATAAAAAGTATCCCTTTTAATAAAATGGTATCGATTATCTATTTGTCGAAAAAAGGATGATTTTAGTGAGTAGTAGCAGTCACTTTGGTAGTCCATAGCGACGCGAAACTTGGTCACATGTGTGGCAACGCGCGATCAAGAGAACTTAATGTCACAATAAATTGTTTACATGAAAATTGATAATATCTTCAAAACTAAGCTATCCGGCTTAGTTTTGAAGATATAGATAGATATTGCGTGGGGTGTATAAAATATTTTTTTACTTCCAATAACTTAAGGAATGCGTGGTTAAAATCTTTCCTATTCTTTGCGGGCACCGTGTATATACATAGATATTTCCATTAACGACATAACAGTAACACTGAGCTGTGGTAACACGTCAACCTCACTTAATATGACGTGTCGCAGACAGACGTGTAGGTAACCAGCAGTTCAGGGTTACAGGGTCAAGAACTGGCAGCGAGTCTGAGAACGTCATGCTTACGTCACAGATATCTTCAAGTCTCCAAGCCCATTGTTCTTTATGTAGGACAGATGTCAAAGTCGTTTGGAAGATTTGCTGCAGTTTTCTAAGAGATTTATTGATTTTACTAACTAATCATCAAGAAATATCTTATTTATTTTATTTTATAACAACTAGTTTTGAAGATATTCGTGAAAATGTGAAGGAAGCATACGATCCTCTAAATGACGTCACCAGGTGGATATGACACGGTCAATTCGTATAAAATCAGCTGTACAATTTATATACTAAATTCGCTATAGTAATAGTGCTTCTGTATGATTCTTTACGCTCTAAATTTAATTATTTTATTCTAATAATTTACCAAGCAGCATTTCACAAATGAGGCGTACTGAGGAGAAAAGAAACGCTGCAAAGAAAAAGTCCCAGGCTACCTCATTACTAATTATAATATTTAAAAACAGAGACTATTAAACTACTTTTAAACAGATAAGATATTTTACACCGTTCGGAAATTAAGGTTTTGCAGTCCTGTGTCTCGCTTGTTCCTTGATGAGATGTATTACAGGATCCCAAGCTGGTGGTAGTGACAATCCATCTTCTCTATTGAAATTAGGATGCTTTTTAATCTCAATAGCCTCGCGTAGCATCCTGGGAAAATATCTTTTTTCTTTGGCAGGGATAGAAGGTTTATCAAACTTAATCGAGTGGTTTGGTTTGTCAATGACATGTTCACAAACTGCAGACCTATTACACCGACGGTGCTTGACACTTGTATGAAAGACCACACTCGCAGTCCAGCTTTGCAGAGTGCAGGCATTTATAAGCTGGACTGCGAGTGTGGTCTTTCATACATTGGTCAAACGAAACGCAGTGTATCAACCCGGGTGAAGGAGCACATAGCAGATGTCAAGCACCGTCGGTGTAATAGGTCTGCAGTTTGTGAACATGTCATTGACAAACCAAACCACTCAATTAAGTTTGATAAAACTTCTATCCTTGCCAAAGAAAAAAGATATTTTCCCAGGATGCTACGCGAGGCTATTGAGATTAAAAAGCATCCTAATTTCAATAGAGAAGATGGATTGTCACTACCACCAGCTTGGGATCCTGTAATACATCTCATCAAGGAACAAGCGAGACACAGGACTGCAAAACCTTAATTTCCGAACGGTGTAAAATATCTTATCTGTTTAAAAGTAGTTTAATAGTCTCTGTTTTTAAATATTATAATTAGTAATGAGGTAGCCTGGGAGTTTTTCTTTGCAGCGTTTCTTTTCTCCTCAGTACGCCTCATTTGTGAAATGCTGCTTGGTAAATTATTAGAATAAAATAATTAAGCCCTTCTGGCACATGTGTAACTGTCTTTACAGCTTAGGCCCATCTGGCATGTATGTACACCTTTATTTGTGTTTTTAAAAAAAATGGGTAGTTTGCACAAATTGTAACTTTGACAGAGGAAAATACATCTTTTCTCAGTCCTCCCGTGACCATGGAAAGCTGGAAAGCTTCCGAAACGTCGGGAACTAAAATGAGATAATATACGCGATATAATCCGTTAAATTGTTTTATTAAATTAAAAATGTTTTTAGTATGTAAGAAATTGCAATGCCCTAGCAGGGTCTCATGTACCTACATAATAACTACCTTATTTATAAATTTATTTATTTAATCTTTATTGCACAAAAGAAATAACTTATCGTACAAAAGGCGGACTTAATGCCATAGGGCATTCTCTACCAGTCAACCTTGACTTTTACCTTACTATCCATTGTAAAATGAACATGATACGCAATAAATGATATGATATGATACCTTAAAAAATTCACTACCAATACAATATGCTAAGTTATAAAATATCGACATACCGAAAATTTACTTCCTAACTTTCTTAAAAGTATGAAAAGAATGGCGTCACATACCCGACATTCTGGTGGAATGCAACTGATGTTGGCGACAGAATATGGGTATTGATACGTATGGGGCCGAGGAGTCGAGTGATACAAACATTGGTTTATAGCACACTGCTTCATTCACGGCATAGGCAAGTCGCGGGCATATGCATCGTTAGCTAGTTACACACATATGTAACAGGTAGGTTCCACAGTGCGAGCTACTGGGAGTCATCGTCATCATCATCAGCTAAAAGTCTGTTGGACGTAGCACCCTCGTGACAGACACTATGACCTGTTCTGCGCTGTCCGCATTCAGCGGTCATCAGGTCATCAGTCCAGCTTGTGGGGCGTTAATTTACAACCTTATATTTTAAACAGCTTGTCCCCACAAGGACAGAATTTACCATTCAGTAAAAAGTAAGTTGATCATGATATGCCTATCCGTATCTGAGAAAAAGCGTATACTTATATAAAAGAAAAGAAAAACTTATTAGAGTCACGTACCCAAAAAGTAAACGTACCCGTCTGACTGTGAGTCAATTTCAGAGCGTTTAAACCGCACTCATTAATGTCACTGCATTATTGGTGCTTCTATTACAGATTCGAATGAAATACTATACGTCCTGTGTAGACAGAGGTACTGTACCTCTTTACAATATCTCACAATACCATTCGGATCTGCAGTAGACGGCACCATTAATGCGGTGACACTAATGAGTGCGGTTGAAACGCTCTGAAAACGCTTGACCCCTGTTCGTCTGTCACCAGGCTGTATCTCATGAACCGTGATAGCTAGACACCTCTAATTTTCACAGGTTATGTGTTTCTGTTGCCGCTAACCACAACTAATAAAACAGTATAATTTAACGTCTGTCTGTCTACGTCGTAATGTAACCAAGTAAAATGATCGAACACCGCGTACATTTTGCTTAGGAGTAGGGTTCTGCTAACACTGGATTTTAGTAAATACGGCCCTTTGTAGCGTATATTTTGTACGGAACCCTCGGTGCGCTAGTCCGACTCGCACTTGGGCGGGTTTTTTCTTTTGAGCTACGTAGGTAACACTGAAAAGTTCTCGACTACTACTTATATCCAGAACGACTTAGACCTTGCCACGTAGAATCTATTAAAGTGGCTGAGTTTTGGGTGCGATCCAAGTCGGCTCGTGAGGCAAACTCATCGGCTCAACTTAGTTTTATTGCAATCAACAACTCATTTGAAAACTTCATATTGTAATAGAAGAATTACATTTACAATTACATATTGTAAAAGATTCTTTTGTTTATTACAATTTTACTTATGACAGTATAGGTTTTCTTGTAGAGCTACGCAAAGAGTAGACGAGTATACTTAAAAATATATATTTAAGAAAGGCTAAGCACTAATATTGTATTAGTTAAGAATGATTTATAAAAAACCCGCAGAGCTGTGTACAAGTCGAAAGCGCAAATTATGCTCTCTTGTTCGGCGTCAAGAGAAAAAATTGTTCATTCAAAAGTATCTTTTTATGAAATTAGTCATCACAGCCGAGTACAAAGAGAGACCAATCTCCGGGCGTTAGCGCGATGTAAAGCGGATGCTCTCACGACGCGGAGATTCATCTTATGGTCTCACTGGAAGATCAGCGCAGGCTCCCGAGCCAGTATTATGCTGAGGTGAGACCATTTCTGGGTATAGTTTTAGTTTTTTTTTGTACTTTATTTTTTTTTGTTTATGCGTCTGAATAAATTTATTTTCTATCTTTATTATCACTGGAATGTTCAAGGTAGCGTCTAGCGCTCTGTGGCCGAGATACTCATGCGCGGTTAAAACTAAAAGTTTTATGCTACCTTATGAACTAGACTTAACTATACGGGTACATGTTTTTGTGAAAGCTACATACTGTACATAACACGCGTTGGCTTCGGCTCCGCGCGCGTCTCCCAAAGGTCCGGGACACCATTGTCCCGTGTGCGAATAATGACACTTTTATTAAAAAATGCCCTTTCCACACAGCCTCAAGAAAAACCTGTTCAATCGTATAACTTGACCTTTTCACATGAGCTCTTTGTTCTCGACTTTAATTACAAAACAACGCAAACACTTTCTGTTGCCAAAAGGCTGCCGTCCATCGCGTCTATTTTTAGACATCCCGAGTTTACCCTCAAATGCTACAACGTTCAACCCCTCATCGGGGTGTCTTATTAAACCGACCCTAACACTTGCATGACGTAATCTTGAACGAGCGCAAAAAGCGTTTAAGTTGCAATACGCATAAATGTTTGTACCTATGTGTCGTTGTGGCTTCATCACGCAAAATCGGCTACACGGATTTCAACCATTTTTGGTACACGGTGCACTATTTTGGGTATTATAATTATAGGATACTTTATCCCCGACTGTGCTAAAGGAAAAAAGAGGGGTTATGACTTTTTCTCCTCCGCGAACAAAGTTGCGGGCGCCTTGCAGTGGCATATAAAAATGGAAACAGTTGGAGGAGGCCTACACCCGAAGTGGGGCCATATTGTCTTGATTGGATATATAAATAATACTTAAATTTAATTTATGTTTATTTTGTATGTCATGGAAATAAAGGCTTTATTATTATTATAATGTATTGCAAACGCCTCTTAACTAACGCCTCTTAACGTTACTTAAGTTAAATCTCAGTTATGTCGATAACTAGTTCGATTGGTGTACAAATTGTCCGGTAATATTTATTTTTGGCACTTCAGATATCACAGACTAGTTGATGCTGACTGTGCTTACTTGTATAGATATCACAAACATGTGAGTCCCTTATGTTTTGGACAAAATAGTATCGGTCTTATTCACTCATCAGTCAATGTTGCCGGAACTTTTCTCAAATTTGCAACTGCTCAAGATGGATCTCTCCCAAGAGATATGGATTTATATAATGGTTAGTAATTACTGTTTATAAAGCTCAGTAGCCAATGTGGTAAAACGGAATCCTTATAGAAATAGAAATAATTTATTCATCAATTCGTTACTAAGTTATTATTACACTGAGTTAAATATAAACTGCAACAGAATGATACGTCAAATCAGAATTGAGCATTTATAACATATTGCAATTTTGTATTCTAATGAAAAATAACATGAAATTCAATCATGATTAGCAATTATTATACATTTATTTATTTATACAGTGATATTTTAAATTTTCTATATATAGCTTCGTCATGTCCGTCCGTTCGTTAGTCACAGGAATTTTACTGTAAAACTACAAGATGTATAAAATAAATAAATATTACAGGACAATTTTAAACAAATCGAACTAAAATAATCGATATATTTAATAGATATATTACTTATATAAATAGAAAACATCCAAGACTCAGGAATACATATTTATGCTCGTTACATAAATACTTGCCCTTATCGGGATTTTAACCCAGGACCTCAGCTTCGCTGGCAATGTATATTGATGGAATTTGGAGTATAGACGGTGTCTTAATATTTTATAAACCCTACGCATAAAAAAATTGAAAAAAATTACAAAGACAGCTAAATAAAAATACTTTCAACAAACATTGTTGTCAATATGCGCAGTTTGTCGGACATAACTCAGAAACGGTATATCTGGTTAATGAATTTTGGCCAAAAACTGCGCTTCTTAGCAACGGACGTGAGTGCCGCGGAGATACGCTTCCTGTCTTTAAGCGTAAGCGTCAGGATGGCTGGCCACTTTATTTTTAATATTTCTCCCTAATTAGCGGGGTACAAATTATTTCATATCAGGTACAAAATAGTACAAAATAGGTACAAAACATATGATTGCAAAACTTACAAAACTTCTCATTCCAGTCATCCTCACGCTCACCTCTATGCAAATGCCCCATTGATGCTTGAAGGTGGGAAAAACCAACAATGGGCTTTTAAATATGTATGAAGGTTAATAATCACGGAGGATGTTCATGTATAAAAACCTATAGGTTTATACTCGAAAAGCTTTGAAAAGACAACATTTTCAGAAAAATAATAATGTAATTTACAAAAATACATATGTTTTGTCTCAGTCACTCACTCACTTCATATATGGAGATTTACAAACCTAACATTTAAAATTTTCTATGCAATCTTTTTAGTATATTGAGATTTTTTGGTGGTTGTGCTATATACCAAATTTCAAATCTAGGACAACAGGAAGTACCTTATAGGTTTCCTATGGACGGCAATTTGTATGGCAACACCTTTTTTAATGACTGTATATTTGAATTACGTTGACGTAGAAAATTGATTTTTCTATTCTCGAGATCTAACTTCAAGAGACATAAGTATTTGGTGTTAATTTAAACTTGACACCTCTACGCGATCCCGAGATAAAGGGTATTGAACGACAGATGGACCTACAAAGTGATAATATAAGGGTTTTTTCCTTTTGAGGTATGGAACCCTAAATAGAGAAAACCAAATCACTTTATCGGCTTTAGAGCTGCGATGCCACAAACAAACAAAGATACACAGACACACAGATACACATACATCTTCGGAGGATGAAAGAAAAGAAAAACGTTTGAAATAGGCCGTCTCGTTACAATTTTTTGAGTTCTTATGTAGGTACATTATTAAGTTGATGGGTGAAATGTAGGATGTTCCAAAGAACAATCCGTCATCATGCGACGAGTGGCCAACTGGAGCAGTCACACCGTTGCGCAATTTTATTGTAGTCTATATTCTATATATAAAGTTGTAAAAACGATATTTATGTACAATAAAGATTGAAAAAAAACCGGCCAAGTGCGAGTCGGACTCGCGCACCGAAGGTTCCGTAAAAAATATGCGCTACAAAAGGCCGTATCTATGAAAATTCAGTGTAAGCAGAGCGCCATTCCTAAGCAAAATTTACGCGGTATTCGATCATTCTATCATCGACAGACTCCACCTCCAGTGGTTAAATATTCTTTGTCTGTATAATTCTCGTGCTACGAGACGGTGTGACAGTCAGCCGCGAAAGACGCCCGCCATGTTTATTCCGTTTGTGTGCTACGTGTCTACGGCGTAGAGGTGCGCCGGCTACGGCGTAGCACTTTGTCGGCACTCTACGCCGGGTGGAATGAGTTGGTTTTATTAATATTGCACTCTCTTCCACGCCTTATGTCGGGTTGAACCGGTTCTTCCCACCTCCACAACTCACCTTACTCCAGGTTCCCGCGAATGGCATACCTGTTAGTGGGTGTGCGCTCACTACACTGAATGCGATTACGGGTAAGGAGGCTTAGCCAGATCCAGTTCAGGTTCCAAAAACAAGTAATCGTGCAAACGGTAAAACAACCCCTATACATATCTAGAAAATATAAAAATTATAACATCTTTTTTTTGTTTATATTTTTTGATTTATTTATTATTCTAAAAGTTAAACATTACAGTAAAAACCAAAGCACTGTGAACTACAAGCAACAAAAACAAATAGAAAAACTTACAAGTAGGACTTGACGTTGTTTTCGCTTTTCTCCCATTATCTGTCGGTCGGCAAAATAACCAATAAACGAATATACAGATTCAGTAAGTCGTGTATTAATTAATTACCGGGTAATTAATCCCCAACATCTTAACATAAAGATATAACAATTTTCAAATCCTTAAATAATGAAATAATGATCTTTATTCTGTAAGTAGGCCGCAAGGGCACTTTTACAAGTCTGACTCTACGGCGTTTCCCAAGAGGAGACCACTGTTGAGAAGAAAGCCGAAACAAAATCAACAGTCAGTATTTTTTCTAAATAAATATTATCTATTACAATATTTGTACTTAGCTTATCTTAAAAGTATGATTTTAAGTATAAACTCAATGCATAGCATGTTTATAATAGACCTATATAAGGTACTAACTTATTAGTTGCAGATATTTTTAGAGCTGATAGTACTCGGTCCCTGGAGTATATTTAAGTATGAAACATTGTAGCTTTTACGTCGTTTCTTTGGAGAAAACTGAAAACCAATTTTGGTACATAAAAACACTCTGTTAATGTGATTATTAAATTAGAACTCATTGAACATATTCTAGTACCACATTTACCTACCACTTAAGTGTAACTGGCCACTTCACGTCGATAAATCAGCTGTTTTGCGGCCGAATCATAATGACATTTAGACAAACAATTCTTGACATGAGTGACATCACAGATATTGTTGAACGTCTTGTCAGTTCAATGCAATTTTAGACGAAATTATATTTTTTTTTGGTAAATGAAAACAAAAAATGTATAAGAAAAGATTTCTCAATTTCTATTTAAGGTTAATTATTTTAAAGTAAGTATCATTTCTTAAAATATCTGCAACTAATAAATTAACACCTTATATAAGTTAATGTTATATACACTACACCTATAATTAAAGGTTATTTGTTGAAATTCAACGCGAGTCAATATCCCAACTGCCCGCAACTTCCTCTTCTAGCGCAAACAAATAATAAACCTCGTAGTTTCGGGTACGAAGTTTGATTTTCAGCAGTTATCATGTACGAATACCTTTTCTAAATGCTTGTACTTAAGTATAAAACTGAATGCATCGAGCGGGATTCGAACGGTTTTGGAGCGTGCTATCCGTTTCTCAAAGCATTCGGTCCCATTACTACCGTTCTCTGTATAATCCGTTTCACAATAAAAATCTAATTTTAATTAATTAATTTGTTACAAACAACTACAAAGGTGCATTTGGTGTTAGTAAACTTAAGAGTCTATGTTACTACTTAATGATTAACAATGATTTTGTCCTCTGGCTGAGATTCCACATCAGAGGACAATCCCGCTTACAAGCTATCATATTAAGGATGCTGTTGCTGCTTCTCCTTATCCTGTCTAGCAATGAGGCAGTTTTCTTACGCCAGACAGCATCGAAACCGTCTGTGCGCGCCTGTGCGAACATGGACGATGCACTACAGAACCTCGGTAGCCCTAAATGCGTTGTTGTGCGTATATCTAAACCACAGACTGGATGAATACAACGATATTCAGTACGCCTTAAACTCGTATCTTACGTTTGGCTTGATATCCACTTAACAAAAATACGTAATCCCCAAAAATCGCCAAAAACGCCTCACGTAATTAATGGACGCCCTCTAAAATATCTTTCCATTTGATGATGTGGATGAAACTCTGACCTCATTTAGGCCTATCTTCACCTGAGCCACGTTAAGCTTACTTTATAAGGCTTAAAACTTAGTTCTGACTTAGTCAAATCAGGTTAATTATAACTTGGGAATCGCGTTACACTGATTACAAACTTTAAGTTAGTTAGTTAGTCTTTTAGTTTATTTTGAATTTTGAATCAAAGTTCGGTTTAGCTCTGCGGGAGTGACGCTGCCTGCGAAGCTGACAGTCTTGAGTTCAAAAAATATGCTTGGTTGCCAGTTAAACAATTAAAGTATTTATATAACTACTAGCTTCTGCCCGCGACTTCGTCCGCCTTAAATTCGTTTATGGTAGATAAGGGTATTTTTCCGGGATAAAAAGTAGCCTATGTCCTTCCCCGGGACTCAAACTATCTCCATACCAAATTTCATCCAAATCGGTTCAGCGGTTTAAGCTTAAAGAGGTAACAGACGACTGACAGACAGACATACTTTCGCATTTATAATATTAGTATGGATTTGGGAAAAAGGTATTAATATTAGCACCACCTGTTAGTTTAGCTTGGTACTCGATTGACGTAGGCTCGTAGCACATATTTGAGAAAGTTTGCACCTCCTTCCTAAGTAGCGCTATAAGATTCAGGTGCAAACTTAACTCAATCAAGTGTAGTGGCTACCCCACTTTTAGGGATTGAATTTGAATAGCCTATAAGCCCCTTTTAAGGCCGCAAAACATTAATCAAGTTATGTTCAGAGTGAAACAAACATTGTTATGTGTATGTTTGTTTACTCCAAGCTCAGAAACTTGATTTATGTTGAATGAAGTCGGTGTTTGTTTTTAATTATGTAGGTTCTATTGTTATTTGCTTTTAATTACATTTAACAACATTTACAGAAGCTCATCTTTTGAATACATTGTTATCTACAATATTATAAAATTGTAAAAATTTAATGACTTACTATCGTATGAATTAAAATTGAATTTAAGTAGTACATTTAAAAGACATTTGAAAAATAACGACCGGTTTAGCTCAGTGGTAGTGACGCTGCCTGCGTAGCTGAAGGCCCTGGGTTGAAATCCCGGTAATAGCAAATATATGTGTGATGTTGTCTGTGTAGGTAATCTTATTCTTATAAATACAAAGATCTAAATAATTAACAAAAATCAAGTCTCCGACTGGATTTAAACCAGTGCCTTGTGCCTTGCCGGGGCGCACGCTCTCGCGGCTATTATTTATTATGATGATGATGATAATGATGATGATGTATGAATGCAGTTTTTCTCATTAATAAAATTGATGACATGATTCCTAAGAAGAGATTTTCGTATGTCTTATAGTTTCAAACTTTCCCATACTGACCGATCTAAATGTGCCACCCTGTATAAAAAAAAGATTTTTTATTTATTTCATTGCATGTTTGAGAAAAGCACTATACAAGCCTCGGCACGAACAGGGATTGCTGCCCTCGTATCTCTAGATGGCCTCGTTATTACTCGGCCATATGTAATTCGGCAATCCCCTATTTCACAGTCTCTGCAGTAATGTACAATTCTTAGTGAAGAAATTCACTTTAAAAATCACGAAGATGTGATGGTAAAACAATAAGATTTTCGTAAAAAATCAAGGTCTATTGGATAGTATATCTTCGTCTAGTACTGATGTGATGATATAAGCCGTATTGAGATGACCATGGGACTAGTTCGAATTGTGTAAAAATTGTCCCCATTTTTTTTTCATTCGAAATTTATTAAATACAAAACGAATTTCGACCATAGCAAGTATTCGCTGCACCGGTCGGTCTGTGTTCATAATTCAACGCTGACATTTTAATGAGAAAACTTTAGGCATATATCACGCTGTAGGCCAGTTAGGAATGCGCAGACTTTGCATATTGGATATTATTTATACTGAAACTGCAAATACAGTCATGATACACCAAAATGTATACTTTCTAAACTACTACTTTATGCAATCGTTATATAAATAAAATAAAATAAAACATCTTTAATTCAGATCTCAGGATTCATAATTTGTTAGTAACAATGGGGCTTGTAAGCTACGTTAAGGTGCGTCCACATTTGTATCAAATGATACAAATATGGACGCACCTTAACGTAGGAAATGCCCGATCAGATCTTCGTTGGGTGGCATGATCGCGTATCACACACTCGGATCGGACATCGGCGTGACCACCGCGCCAACAGTGAGCGTCCAAGTAGCGCGATACGCAGTCACGCCACGCTACGGGCTACGGGGATCGGATACGAGCAAACGATACAAGTGTGGACGCACCTTTAGTGAACTTAATACTAAAAATACCAGTTAATTACCTTATTATTATTCAAAATATTGACAAATACTGGCATTGAATGACCGGCTTGTTTGGCTCTTCCAATCACCACATCAATCCAGTACTTGGAGAGTGGGCTATCGAGACGCTCAGCTAGCACCCTCAGAAGGATATTGCCGCTGCTGCGCATACGTCGTTGCAGCGACGCTATTCTTTTACGTCAGATGGCAAATAAATCATCTGTTCGCGCCTCAGCGAACATACCGGATGCACTAAAATCTCTCGGCTGCCTCAACAGCATTCTGAGGGTGTTATTATATTGCTCCCGAACCGCGTTAAAGGCCCTTTGCGTAAAACTCACCTACAGACTGGACATGTAAAATGTCTGACAGTAGGCTTTAAAGAGCGTCAGTTTTATTTGCTTATACAACGTGCAAATTTGCTGGCAAGCATATTACTGCTGACCGCCATAGCCCTCCTTTCCCTCTCAAGGTCCAAGTCATCCTTCAGTTCTTCGGTGAGCATATGTCCCAGATATTTAAATTTAAGGGGCACGCTATACATATACAGGATGATCAATGGCATTTTTTGTTAACTCATACGTAACTGGTAATCGAACCTGGTCAATATATTTGTAAACAATGTTAAAATTCTGCAAGTTTTCTCGTTGTTATTGTTGGTGGTGCGAACTATAAGTCAACAAAAAACACGTTTTTAATGGAATTTTGTTGAAACAATTGGAACTAAAACTCAAAAATAAGATAATTATTTTATTTAAGTAAATGTATCCATTTTCCTGGATGCAAAGATTAGTTCTATCTAGGGTTAAAAAATAATGGCATTCATTATTTTTTTCTGACTTCTCCCTACTGACCCATTTGGACTGATCACCCTGTATAGTTGCATGCCTGCACGCAAGCTAGATACACGAACAATAATGTACTTTAACATGAAGATTTCTGATTTCTGATTATCCGATCCCTGCTTGTGATTTAAATATTTGATTATGATGTATTTGATAACTTTTACACATGATCGATGAGCCTTGACCGAATTTTATGTTGTTTATTGACCAGAGTCGTCTCTAATTAAATTCCCCGAGGTCTGTCCCGGGGGATAGACCGTGGATATTGTTGTGGAATTCCAAATTCGTCGTTTTACGTATCAAAGAAGTTTGTAGGGGATTTTGAATCTAGTACCTATGACTTGCGCAATAATATAGGCGTATTATGGTTCTCACTTTTGGGGTTCCGTATTAAGCACGGCTTGGTAATTACCAAGCCTCGGCCATTTATCTGTCTGTCACATGGCTCTAAAATCGATCTTACTAATGTAAAATATAATGTATTTTAATGAAGTTTTAAAATATTTTTATATAATACCCTACTTGACCTAGTAGTTAGACTTTAAACCCCTACCCCCTCATATTGGCATTTTTTTAAATATAAATAGGCGTAAGTAGTTTTTGAGATATGGTGCCATGAGAGCTCATACCACCGTCAGAATCCCCTGCTCGCCCAGGATCCCACAACGCCACAGACAGGCCAACGATCATTGTCGCGTTTAAATAAATAAATAAAGCCGCAAAAAGGCCTAGTTCAGTCTACGGGCCCAAACAGCGGCCTTCCCCCGCAGCCTTACCCGACGCCTGCCTTTAGGCAGTACTGAGAAGACCCGCCCGTTGTTGCGGGCGGAGATGATTCCGCCAAAGAAGGCACTGCCCTGAAATGGCACCCTACACATCAGTTCTTGTGTGCCAATGACTACCGAAAGAGATGTGGTGCTCAAATAGTCGGACAGACAGACAGTCAGCATAAGGGCTCCTTTTTTACCTTTTCTGTGCGGAACCCTAAAAACTAAGTATCTCTTCATTGAATTGATATTTATCAATCCTCCTTTTCTGCTCATCGATCTAATTTACACTAAAATAAGTTTTTACATATGTTATGTATGTATATGTATGTGTACTCCTCATTTCTGATTCGATCTCGTATAGAGAGCTCCCGAGCATATCCATTTCCATAGCTCGCGAGTGACTAAGCTTCCTTAATATACGAATTTGCGAGCTTCAAATACCAACATATTGACTTACTAACTAGTTGTATGTTTTTAGTTTGTAAAACAAAAACCTACACCTTTCTAAGATGCAAGCGAAACGTCTCCGTTTTAACTTGTGCAAAAATGATTTCGTGTTGTTGGCTTATTGATAAGGTATTTTTTCTACTCGTCGACTTTAATCCCTCAATAAGAACTTTATAGAGTAAACTTTAATAGCATACTTTTCAATGTCGCTTACTCTATGGCACTTCCAACTGAACTGAAATATTCATAAGCCAACACTTTATTTCATAAGCCAACACTTGGAATTGAAGTGTTGGCTTATGAATATGTCGAATGAATGAGTCGAAGATAATTGAGGTACGATGATGGTGATGATGATGGTGATGATGGTGATGGTGATGGTGATGGTGATGATGATGATGATGGTGATGGTGATGGTATTGGTGATAGTGATAGTGATAGTGATGGTGATTGTGATCGTGATCGTGATCGTCATGGTGATGATGATGATGATGATGATGATGATGATACCTACTCGTAGAAAAAGTATTGTATACAATAGTTATATAATTAGCTTTTTAAGTCTCGTACCTTACTTAGCTTCGTGGCCTAAACACGGTACTCGACTGAAAAAGCATACATTATATAACGATTGCATAAAATACTATTATAGTATTAAAGAGTTTTTGAATGTTAAGTGTACCCATTGAATCTAATAATGTTATAGTAATCTGTAATTTTAAATAATATTATTAAGTATAACATGCCTGTATCATGTACACAGTTCGCAATAAATTATTCTTATTCTTAGTTATAATAATAATAATCTTTTATTTCAGAAACTATAGTTCAATAGATTGGTTAGTAACAATGGTGCCTTAACACTAAGTTAGTAATTAAAACAACAATATAGAATTAAATACAGCTGACACAAATATAATTTTCAGTAAGGGGAACACAATCCCTTTGATTTGCCAACCTAGTACATAAAAGTAGGGCAATTATCTTTTCTATTATAAATTTGTAAAAATGGAATGTCTGTACATTGACGATATTAAAAAAAAAATGATTGTAACGGACTAGTTGGAGGTCACTGAATGCAAATATATATTTGATTTTTTGTATGTGCCGTTGCGGCTTCATCACGCTAAAGCTAAGCGTCCACAGGCCGGCATCGCACGCATCGGACGCATCGCACGTATCAGATTTTGGTAAGCCTTGTATAGAAACTCATACAACAGCGTCCACTGATCACCGTTAAGTGTGGACGCTGTTGTATGAGTTTCTAATTTAATCAGCTGAACGGATTTCAACTATTTTTGGTACACGGGTAGCTAAGGATCTCCAGATCGTTATAGAATACTTTTTACCCGACTACGCTGAAAAAAAAGAGGGATTACGACATTTTCCCCTCCGCACACGAAGTTGCGAGCACCTTCTATAGTATTTATTAACAATTGTTTTCAGGATGCTGTTGGCGCTTCTAGTTCTGCCCAGTAGTGACACTATTTTCGCATGATTGCAGGAAACCTATACGTGCGTGGCTCACAAAAAACCAGACACAATGCACCTTAAGGGCTACCCTGTCAGCATTTTGAGCGCATTGTTATACTGCCTTAGGACATTGTAGACACGCTTTGTATATCGGACCCAGAGGCTGCTTGAGTAGAAAGTTTGGCAGTATGCTTTAAACTTTTACCTCTTAAGAGCATCTTGCAAAACTGCGGGCCGGCATATTTCTACGTACCGCCATTGCCCTACGTTCCCTATCTATTATAGATTTGATCATTATTCAGATCACTCATCCTATGAGACCAAGATATCTTAACTTTTCAACGATATTCAATGTTACACCATTGAGTACAACAGGAGGCATATAGTACGGCTTTCTTGTAATAGGTTATTTTTTTCAATTTTCACATTTTGTTTTTTTTTTCAAAATGGCGGAGATATCGGAATTGAAAGGCTCGCGAAGTCTCATAGCTCACCGAGGCACTAGTAAATATAAAACGCAATAACAATGATCCCGCCCCCTCATTTTCACGCTATCCCCGGGGAAAAATCGCCGGGCACCCCGGGAGCCCCGGTTGATTGCCGGCAGAGAGGATTACTTGTACACTAGATATTAATTTAGTAAATAACTTCGCCAGAGTTGTTATTAGTGAAGGTTATTATAGCGCTTTTTATGAAGTTAAATGAAATTAAGGTTTTGCTGGCGAAGGCGAAAAAATTACATAACCTATCTTCTTCAGAGTAAGTTGGGTAAAAAGTACCAAAAATAAAGAAAATGCCTTACCTCAAAAGGAAAAAACGAAACCCTTATCGGATCACTCTGTTGTCCATCCGTCTGTCAAGACCTCTTTTCTCAGGAACTGTGGTAAAGGTATCAATTTGAAATTATAACATCAAATACTTTAGTATGCGGTTCCTTAAAGCTGTAAAAAACTTACGCTTCTAAGTCAACGAAATCTGATACAGAAATTAAAGTACAGATACAGTAATTAAAAAAAAACCCGCCAAGTGCGAGTCGGACTCACGCCCCGAGGGTTCCTTACAAATTTTTACTTACCCTAACTTTATTACCCGGTACCGGTTGAGTTAAGTTTGCACCTGATATCTATAGCATTGCATACAAATCAGGTGTAAACTTAACGCAACCGAGTTGTTCAAATAGGTTTCTTGCAAATTAAAAAAAAAATTAGCTAGCTAGACACATGGCTATAATTTTCGTGTCATATTTATGTTTATTCATATAATTTGTGTAAATTTCAATATTTTCGATCGGTAAACTTCGGAGATAAAGGGGGGAATGGTGTTTTTTTTTCACATTTTCCTTAATAAAACAAAAACTAATCACAATAAAAAAATTGTTTGTAAATGTGCAGGTCAAGTCCTTTCATATGATACCCCATTTGTCGTTTTTTTAGAAAATAAAAATATAGTTTTGAATATTTCCTCTGCAATACATGTGGGCTGACCATGTTTATAAATATTCCAAATTTCAAATAGTTAGCATAAGTAGTTTTTGAGATATGGCGCTTTAATAGTCGGACAGACACACAGACAGAGTCGCACCATAAGGGTTCCTTTTGTACCTTTTTGGTACGGAACCCCTTAAAGGTGATACAAATTGTCTAGGGCTATAATTATATTTTCAGTTGTCCTAGAAACTTGAAATTTGGTGTGAAGACAGCTGTTATAGCACAACCTGCACCACTCCTGACATAAATATGAAAATCAGAGTTATTTATGTCTGTCTATCTGTGTCAGTAGCCAATATAAAATGACTCCGCACCGCGTACATTTAGCTTTAAAAGCTCTGCTAACACCGGCTCTGTACTGTAATGATCTCTTAACTAAATCGTATACGCTGTAGTTAGGTCATTACAGTACAAATCTGGGCCGCCGGCCCGCCTGCCGGGCGCGTTATGATATCTTGGTAAACAGGGTTCATGGCTCAAACAATTTAATATATGGATTTAAATAAACTAGTGCACTAGTTTATTTACATCCATATATTACATAAACTATAGTGTATGCAACGGTACATAATTAGGCCTGAAAACACTCGTGTGATCTTATTATGCAGCTCACCTGCGGCTCGTTTCATAAAACCACGCTCGTGTTTTAAGGCCTCTCAATATGTATCAGCTGCATAAATTACTATTATTTCATTCATAGATACCCACATTGACTGTATTTACTTTTACATTGTAAATTAAAAATCTTGTGGGGTGAAATTTTGGAATCTACATATTTGCGTGCTTCAAAAAGCCATACTTGTGTTTTAAGGTATCTCATTATGTATCAGTTGCATAAACTGTTATTATAAATTCGTCAGTATTTTAAAATCGTTTTGTAACCGCTCTGTCTGTGTGTGCACCAATAAGCTTCGAATTCCAATAGCATTCGATATTCAATTTTCAAATACAGTTAAAGCACTGAACATCAAAGGCGGGTTTCCTCGGGCTGTGCAAATGCATATCGGAATCGAGCTCGCGTTATTAAATTATTTCGCCTTGCATGCACAGCTTCTAAGAATTTCTGCTTACATCTGAGAGCCGGTTATTTCAAACAGTTTATAATCGTTTTATTCTCTCACGGTTTATACATGTGTATAAAAAAATACGTAAGTGCCGTGGAGATACGCGCTTTTGCTAGTGCTCTTTTTCATACCGCCAAATTTGATCAACGGGGTAACATTGATCACTCATTTTTAATCACTAAAAAATTAGTTGCTAAACGTGTTTATGATATTTTATTGTTAAGAGTCCCCAGCAAGCTCTGCCGAATTTCACCTTCCTATACAAACGGAGTTTCGTTCTCATTCTAAAACTACGAGTTGGATTGTAACAAAACTTTGCATATACAATGACATGACGTATATCTAGGTCTGTAATTAGTTTATATGGCTCCAGTTTATAAAACCAACGAAATACAGCAAAAACTAGTTTTGTATGAAAACTAGTTTTTGATATATTTTTTTCACCTTTTTTTTTACTATGATATTTAAAGCTATATAAACTAATTACAGACCTGCATATACCTTAACTTATTCTAAGTACAAAGTTTCAGAGCAAACTATCAAGTCGTTTTAAAATGAGAGCGTAACTACGTTTGTATGGAGAATCGAGCTTACTGGGGACTCTTAAGAATGGCAACCTCGTTATAAAAACATCTTTGACGCGTTCTAAAATACGCTCTTTATAGCTTAAAAATTAATGATTAATATTACCCTGTTGATCAAAGTAAAATTTACTGGTATTTTTTTATCGGTAGTGTATTTTTTTGTATGAACCGCTGCGGAACCCTACACTGAGCATGGTCCTACACGCCCTTAACCATGTATGTTGTAGATATGAATAAATTATTTATCTATTAACGTTTAATGACTTACAGAGTTGTTAATTTCAGTTATTAGAGGTATACCTAAGACTGTACTTATATGTACGCGAGATGGAAACTTGTTTTTGTTCCCTTTTAGGGTTCTGTACCTCAAAAGAAAAAAAGAAACCCTTATAGAATCACTTTGTTGTCCGTCTATCTGTCTGTCGAGACCCTTTTTCTCAGGAACGCGTGAAATTAACATCAAATAAAATCAAAGTCAAAGTGATTTATCGCATTCATTGTAGAAATAGATACATATGTCTAGAGCCCCTTGACGCTGTAAATATCTCAGGCTTATAAGTCAACGCATTCCAAAGACATCTACACCATTATAAAGTTGTAAAAATGTTGTTTGTATGTGTCGTTGTGGCTGCATCTCGCTAAATCGGCTAAACGGATTTCAACTATTTTTAGTACACGGATTTAGCATACTTTTTACCCCACTACGCTTAAGAAAAAAAGAGGAGTTATGACTTTTCCTCCTCCGCGAACAAACTTGCGGGCACCTTCTAGTAGGTAGTCATTAAAAAGATGTTTCCATACAAATTGCGGTCTATGGAAAACCTATAGGTTACTCCTAGTAGTCCTGGAAACTTGAAATTTGGACGAATGTAGCTTTTATAGCATATCCCACGAAATAAATACCTAAATATTACTAACACTCCGCTGTCTGTCTGTCTCTCTGTCCGTTTGTATCTCATGAACCGATCACGGTTAGCTACAGTGGAAATTTTCACAGATGATGTATTTCTGTTGCCGCTATAACAGCAAATAATAAAAACAGTATACTTTTATATCTCTTTGTCAATGTCAGTAACCAATATAAAATGAACCCATACCGCGTACATTTTGCTTAGCAGCAGGGCGTTGCTAACAATTAAATTTCAAAGATACGGCCGTTTTAGCGTAAATTTTGTACGGAACCCTCGGTGCGCGAGTCCGACTTGCACTTGGCCGATATTTTCGCTCTGCTTTAATGGCCCTGCACCAAGTCCTGATGTTCGGCTTTATAATTGACTAGAAGAGATGTTGAGTGTATAGCGTCCACCCGAGGAAAAAAATACGCATGCGATTATGGTTCCTTTGCTTTTACCGCGAAATAGTGTCTTGATTAGATGTGACAATAAATTATGCTCACTTGCGCATATTTGCATGCAGTCTCCACAAAAATTCACTTCTCGGGTGGACGCCAGACATTCATCAACATCTCTTGCATCTCCTGATGATGCCTCGTAGAGAGGCGAAACACGTGTCGAAAATTATACTGTCTGGTGGTGGTGTTGTAATTGCATGCGTATTTTTTGTGGAAACTGGATAAAAATACTCGTATGCACATGTGAGCACAATTTATTGTTACATATACATATATAAGCAAGACACTATTTCACTGAAAAGTAATAGTACTTTAGTGAAGGTTGTTGCTTGAGTAAAAGTCGATTTTAGAGTGTGGTTAATGCATAATATTTATTCCAAAGTAAAACCGACTCCAAAAAAACTAAAAAGTAAAAAATAACGCCATAATTCAGTTTCCTCAAATTACTTACAAGTAACCGTTTGTATACTCAATCTATACAGTATATACAACTAATGTTATTTTAGCGTCGGTGCCATATAAAGAATGTGTAAAATATTGAAAATTGTCGATTTTAGTAAGTTGTGACACGATGGCACCGACTCCAATATAACATTAATTGTATATACTGTATAGATTGAGTATACAAACGGTTACTTGTAAGTAATTTGAAGAAACTGAATTATGGCGTTATTTTTTACTTTTTAGGTTTTTTGGAGTCGGTTTTATTTTTTTGTTTAAAAGTTTATTTATTTTACACTTTTTAGTTAATCGTTACTTAAAAGTGTATCTCGTGACGATTCGAACAAGCCCAAACACGGCTAGGATACATTATTTTATTACATAGATCTGGTGCCTAACTTCCGGCTCCATCATCAAATCAATTCGATGGTACCATTCTCATCAGAACATTTAAATTTGTGACTATGAAGTTGCTTAGCTAAATTAATCAAGATATTTTGTCGCCACCCGTAAATCATTTATCATTAAGGAGTTCCGATGGCATTCTGTGGTCTTCTGCATCAGTTCCACTTCACCAATTGACACTTTCTGAATGCAAATGCTTATTATGTTTCTTATAATACTAGAATCGCTATATGTATGCCTACAATATTTGAGGAGTTCCTTCAATTCCTCATGGATTCCATCATCAGATCTTCACCAAAATTAAATGGGACCAACTAGAAAGTACCTTCTATAAAACCAAAACAAAAAATTTTGAATTCGGTCCAATAGTCTTTGAGTAGTCGGTGAACATCCATAAAAAAAAAAAAAAAAACATTCCGTCGAATTGAGAACCTCCTTTTTTTGGAAGTCGGTTAAAAATGGCCTACTTATATATCTATACTACGTGGTATACTTAGTAAACAAAGTAACAAATAGGAGTGTTTCTTAACTACCGCAATATATAATGGTAGTGGTGCACGAAGTAAGCAAGTAAGTATGGACACTGATTTTTCTCGTCGGTAGTTGGGAATCGAGTGATTCTCAACTACGGCAGTGCATATCGCGCGCCGCGTCGCGCGTGCCTATATAACGCGCGCTGAAGCCCGCGCTCGCTCTTAGGTCCGCTAGCCGCAGGCCTCAGCGAGCGCTGCTCGCGAGGCCCCCACTCTCTCAGCCAGCCGCCGCGAGCCCCTGCTTGCGCGGCCGGCACCAGCCACACTGCCCTCCTCCAAATGAGGGCGCACGCCCGGCCCGTCGTCACGGGTCGCGACCCTGCCACAGCCCAAGGTGGCCAAAGTGGTAGCACGGGGCCCTCCACAGGGGTGCAAGTGAAGACACGGATTGATTTGATTGATTGCGCTCGCTCTTTCCTCTGCCGACCGCCGTCGTGTCAACATCGCTCCGTGCTCCGTGCTCCGTGCTCCGGCCATCGCCTGCTGCACCGCCCTGACGTCAACGTAAATCGTCGCTCCAATGAACAGTCCTTATCAGGGCTACCCAAATTGTTTTGGACAGAACACTGCGTCAAACACTGTCTGTTTCTTTTCGACACAGCCGTCAATCATCCTTTAGTACTATAATCTATTAATTGCCTTAAGGCATTGAGTTTGCCATTTTTCCAATCTTGCATTGAGCAATATAGTTCAAATAAAGTAAAATAAATAAATTTCACTCCCGCACAGATTGGATGCAAACTGCAATCGGATAAAGGAATTGCCGCTTACTGATATATATCGCTAGCCGTACCAGTTGGACCGAAAAGTATGTACCTAACTATACATACACCACCGAATACAGGCGTATTGAAAAAAAGCTTTCGAGTTTAATCAATAACGCTCGGCCAATAGTATCTGTATCCATGTAAAAACAAAACCTATTACTATCTAACATTGATAAAACTAACACGATTTTCACTCATCACAACGGAAATCAGGACCAACCCACTGGGTCGAGCTTCATAATCCCAAGATCCTCTCTACGGAACGTAATTACTAGTAATAATATGCGTTTTTGTCTTTATTATTTACGTTTAATATTTTTTTTGCTCTGTTATTGAAACGTTTGCGTATGATTGTTAGATTTAATCGATTGCTGATATGTTTAGCTATCTAATAAATTATTTTTTGTATTCGTAGGACGAATAATTGACAGATAATAGCAAAAATACCACATGCACCCGTACTCAGGTGTTTGAAAAATTAAAAATGCCGCCATTTTATGACCGCTGACTTAAAAAAAAAACACGTGGTGATTTATCGATGAAATTGAATGTACTACACAACCTTAAAAGCTCCGATATCGTTGACCAGACACACTGTATAGTAGAATCGTACGTGAAGCAATTGAATTAAGAAACGCCAAAATTTCAAACGGGAAGACTGATGAGTGTTCGATCATTTTATATTGGTTACTGACATAGACAGACAGACATAAGATTATACTGTTTTTAATATTTGATTTTATAGCGGCAACAGAAAAACATTATCTGTGAAAATTTCAACTGTGTAGCTATCATGGTTCATGAGATACAGACGTGACAGACGGAAAGACGGACACCGGAATCTTAGTAATAAGATCCCGTTTTACCCTTTAGTTACGGAACCCTAAAAATAAGTGTAACGTTCTATTTGAAGTCACTGAATTGAATTTTTGTTTTAGGATTTTTGTCGTTGTTGATTCATTACCCCAAATGCGCTAATCGAATTTCAACTTCTTTTGGCTCACGGGTAGCTGGGTATCCAGATAATTTTAGGATACTTCTTACCCTACACTACGCTGACAAAAAAGACGGGTTAGGATTCTATCGCGAAATATGACTATTTCTTGAAATATTACCTACTATAATAATCTGATCTAATCTATGGCACAAATGTATTCTCAACCGACATTATGCGGGTATGTGTTATTATTTGGCACGCATTTCGCATTATCTGGCCCATGTGGAAATCATTTCAGCCATAGCACGTCCAATACTGGACACAGGCCTCCTTGTCTCCAGCAGTGGACGTGCTATGGCTGAAATGATGATGATGATGAGGTGTTGCTAGATTTGTTTTGTCCGTGGGAGTGACCCGTACGTAGGTCACTCAGTAGGAAATATTGCCAACTCGGTCGACGAAGGCTATAATTTTTCAGGGTACTGACAACTTGTTGCAGTTTGAATTCAATTGGTATAATCACCTGTTTAAGCATGTCAAAATAGGTTCAAGTTGGGTGCTAGGTTTGTACTTTTAATTAAGCTCACACTGTTAGATTTCATTCACTTGTATACACAGTACGCTGGATCGAATCTCACTCCCCCAGATTGTAGGATAAACGAATTACCGAACGCCGAGCGAATTACACATCGCTAGTCGCCAACTGGACCGGAATCTAGTACACTCAGACGAAAAAATTATTAAGAAAGGCGCAGGTCAGGGTCATAAACGATAAACATGAAATGGATATTGGTCAAAGTAAAGATATGTGAAATAATTGATAGATTCAAGCGTTGATTTGCGGAATTTCATAATAGATTAATGGAAGCGAGATAAATAGATTTGCTATTCTGCGAAATAGAGTCATGCTTAGATAAGACACTTAATTTGTGCTCGCACGCGCATATTTTCATGCAGTTTCCACAAAAAAAATACTCATTCAAATACAACAAACTGCCACCAGACAGTGTAATCCTTGACACGTGTTCCGCAACAACGTAAGTATGAAGTCGCTCCCCGCACCTGGATATCCGATGGTGGAATGGAGATGGTGGTATTAAATCGTCCAATTCCTGCGCACACTTTCCATATTCTACTTGTATATTGGAAAAATCTCTTTAGTATGCTGAGAGCCAGACCCCTATTTTGTCTATTTTATTACAAGATGGTGCCCGCAACTTTGTCAGCGGAGGAGAAAAAAATATTAACCCTCTTTTTCCGTCAGCGTAGTCGAGTAAAGAGTATCCTGTAAACATCTGGAGAACCCACCTGTGTACCAAAAATAGTTGAAATCCGTTTCGCCGCTTTGGCGTGATAAAGCCACAACGAGATATAAAAAAAAAATTGGTTGTCTGTAAAGCTGGTTTACGGACGATAATTATACGTGATAACGTGGAAGAGAAGCCGAACGGCCGATCGTGCCTCTCTATCGCTTGTTCCACGCTCTCGCTTGCACGCGTAACGTGACAGCGGAACGTGAGAATAACTCATGCATTTTCGTGTGTGCAGCCGGCGTTCATCGATTTATAAGACGTTATTACGTCGAAAAATCGATTTAGTGACCTTCAATTAGTCACATTTTCACAAATTTTCATTGTATTGATATTCAGCCGTAGCTGTAGGTATCCTATCGCACCGAGAGCGATAATCTAGACAACAACAATATTTTCGAATACCTATCTCTCAAATGTTTTGTTGTCTGCAAGTCCTCTTCATTCTGAACGACGGATCACTTGTTTTCGGCGCTTCTGTAGCCTGAAGCGTAATCGATATTTTTAGAGATCCGTAGTCAGCGCGTAATCCCTTATTAAAATACTTTACACTTTACAAAATTTTTATTAAATTCGGTCACAGAGGAGGAAAAAACCATAATCATCTTATTAGGGTTCCGTACCCAAAGGGTAAGACGGGACCCCATTACGAAGACTTCACTGTCCGTCCGTCCGTCTGTCTGTCCGTCTAACATCAGGCTGTATCTCATGAACCGTGATAGCCTGACAGTTGAAAATTTCACAGACGATGTATTTCTGTTGCCGCTATACCAAGAAATACTAAAAACAGTATTTCTGTCTGTCCGTCCGTGTAGTGTCAGACCTCTTGCTTTAATGGTCCTTGGTATAGACCTTGATATATACCTTTGTCTTCTGCCTAATCCACTCGTTGCGCTTACGATCTAGAACGATAATACCGAGCATCGCTCACTCCATAGCTCTTTGCGCGATTCGGAGTTTTTCATTGGACCTTTCAGTCAGTATAGTGTTTCCATTTCGCAGAACACAGAGGTCGTGGACGTGGTCACCGCTATAGAAAGCAGGAAATGGAGATGGGCTGACATATTGCTCGTATGGATGCCGAGAGATGGACCAGAAGAATCCTGGAGTGGAGACCCAGAGACACCACGCGGAGTAGAGGGCGTCCACCAGAAAGATGGGTCAACAATATTAGGCGCTACAGGTTCAAATTGGATGCAAGTGGCAGGGGATAGGAAGTTATGGAAGACTATGGAGGAGAAGATAAACCAAGTGCTGCGATAGATAGATGGATAGATAATAGTATAGGTGTACAATATTACAACCCTACGGAACCGCAACTGCGCGTGGCCCGACTCGCACTTGGTCGGTTAGCTTCATAAAACTTATTCCAAATAGTGCTGCAAAAAAACACAGGCACTATTCCGCCGCCGGATCAACTCGACGTTGAACAAACAAATAAACAAGTTTTACCTTTTTACCTCTTCCTTTCATGACGGGTTTCTTTCTGAAGAAAAATCTTTATTCAACGCTCCTTGATCGATGTCGCTGTCTTTAGAAATGTATTGTGCTTGGAATTAACTTCATTCAACTGAATATGAATAGTTCCGTTTTCAATAGTAAAAGACAGAGTGAATTCAAAGAAAAAAGATTCTCAATTTCTATTTTTGACGTTTAGAGACACTTTATACCTCCAAAGCATTATGTGTTGATCATGGAAACCTTTTACATCTCGTTATTTAAAGCTTTGACCACGTGAACTCTCTACATCTTCATTAAACTTAGTGTAAGCTTTTTTTTATATATACTGGTTTTTTTTTACTTTTTTGTAGCCTTGAGACCCTTTACATCTATGTAAGTGTAGCTTTACTAGCTAATGAACCTGGAGATAATATACGTCTCCCTGTAAAGTTTGCCCAGGTATTTGTCAGTTGCAAATTTAAATCCTTATTCTGCAACTAGGTCTCAAAGGCACTTTTATATATTTGATTTTACAACGAACTGAATAAACATTTACAATCTATACCTATAATGAATAATGACATTATAGTGCACAGCAATATAACAGACAAATACCCGGGCAAATTTTCTCTAGGAGTCAAAACAAGTAAAAAATTAATAATTATAAATAACAGTAGGTATATTATAAAAAAAACTTACACTAAGTCTAATGGAGATGTAGAGAGTCTTCGTGGTCAAAACCTTAAATTATGGGATGTTAAAGGTCTCCATGGTAATCAAATAATGATTTTGGAGGTGAAAAGTGTCTCCAAACGTCAAAGACAGAAATTCAAAAGTAGATATATCTCTTTATAGTCGACTGTAAGAGTATGGTGTAAGCTTGGGCCGTAAGAGGCTAAAGGTGCGTAGCGTTGACTGATAAAAACTATCGGCCACTCGTAAGCGATAGCGATTAGCTTGCACCGTGCTTATTAGTGCTAGCGTGACTTGCATTATAAATACTATGGCCTTCATCGACTTTTAGATATTTTATTTCTATAAATAATAATCACCAAAAACATACATTTTAGGCCCATTTCCAAATAAATACGCATGTTATTTTTTTCTGTTTCCGCGATTATTACTCATTTAAATAAAACTATTTTAATGCATATAAATTGTAACTGAAAAATAAATCTTTTCTCAGTTAACCCGTGAACACGGTAGGCTGAAAAGCTTCCGAAACGTCGCGAACTCAAATGAGATAATATACGCGATATAACCCGTTAAAATTGTTTTATTTAAATAGCCACTTTTTTTTCAGAATGTATTTTTTTTTGCTCTGAAAAAGTGTCCCAAAATATTTATAGGTATTGAAAATTAGAAACTACCTGTATTATTTCAGTAGGTCATGTTCAGAGACATAAAAAAGTATTCATACAAAATGTGACATTTCGGAATGGGACACCTGTTTTTGTGTAGTAGGTTCGAAATTACAAATGATTTTGTTTAAGAAAAACTCAAAAATACTTGATCTTTAAATAGTCAGTTACATTTTTTTTGAAATAAAACAATTTAACGGGAGGACCGTGACCATGGAAAGCTGGAAAGCTTCCGAAACGTCGGGAACTAAAATGAGATAATATACGCGATATAATCCGTTAAATTGTTTTATTTCAATGAGTAATAATCGCGGAAACAGAAGAAAATACATTTTTTTTTTTAATATATTCAATGCAAAGACATTTCATTTTTACCACTTTATAATTATATTAAATATTGTGAGACATAAAGAGATGGCGCGCGGGGGTTGTTGTCATGACTACAGACTTTTGAATTAAAATTGTTTTATAATGAATGGATTTAATTACAAAAAGTTCTTAATTTCCCCATATGAGGTACAAACCGTGTGTCGTCACAAGCTAAGGAGGCTTTTAGTATGAAGCGTTTTTTGGAAAAGTCAAAAAATGAGATTTTAACATTGTTTTATCTCGGAGACTTTTATAATAATATTGAAGTAGTTTTGACACAAATATTTTTCTATCATATACCACGAAAAAAAGTTGTGAAATAGCTTATTGTTTATCATTAATTCGGTTAATCATAACTCAGTTTGATACCTACTGATAAATGAATATCAATGGAAGGTCACCCAGCTAAATGAAATATTCAAACGCCATTTCATGCTGCCAGAACAGCCTCAGGTGAACGTTATGTAATGTATGAAGATGCCTCGATTGTATAACTGTGTCCATGTGTGTGAGAATAATGAGACAAAAAGGGACACATTTTATTCAAGCCGTCTACTTGTAGCACAATTAAATTGTTAGTAGTGCCTTATATAATTACTCCGTATTTTAGGGCTTCGTACGTCAAAAGGAGAAAACGGAACCCTTATAGGATCAATTTGTTGTCCGTCTGTCTGTCCGTCTGTCTGTCAAAACCCTTTATCTTGGGGACGCGTGGAGGTATCGAGTTAATATTAAACCTATGTACTCAAGTCTGCGGTCCCTTAAAGCTGTAAAAAAAACAAAATTCTAAGTTTACGTAAAAAAAAAGATACGGTCGTTAATGTCGCAAAAAACATATATTTCGAAACTTTTTTAAATTCAAAAGGTACTTCCAGTAGTTCTAGAAACTTGAAATTGCCGACTTTGGCAAATAACTCTGTGCACGCCATTATGCTACACCCATACTTGTGATTTTTTTATTTAAATGGAAGCGCCACATAATAATACATTTACTTGGAGGGAGGCAACAGGGGACCCACGTGGGGGCAGCTTTCCCGCTCAAAGGCTTTCAATACAGCGCGGAGCGCGGGAATGCAGCCTGCGTTATTACCGACGAGACCTATTTTTAGGGTTCCGTAGCCAAAATAGCAAAAAAGAAACCCTTATAGTCCATGTCACAGGCATTTTACTCAAAAACTGCTTGATGTATATTGATGAAATTTGGAGTATATGTGATTTGTATATTTATGCGGCTACTTAGTTTTCGGTAGTTAAATGATAAAATAATATATTTATGGGGGGAGGGGGCACTCCATACATGTAACCCAAACATAAAAAGAAAAAAAAACACCAATCATCAATGTGTGGTACATTTTTAAATTTTTTTTACAGAGAGGTCTATAAAAATAAAGATTGCTTATCTAGTCTCTCAATAAACCTTTAATAAACTCAAAACCTATGCCTAATTGTTCATTATAAAAGCACGTAACACGCTAAGCAAGCTTCTGTTTAATGTATTATTCAATTTGACCCCTAAGAGACCTTAAACATCTCAGTAGAATTCAGTCAAATTATTATATTTAATTTTATCACATGTCGTGACGCCTAGAGACCTTATACATCTCTGAAAAAAAAAATTGTTTATATTTTATATTAACATTGATCTGGAGAATTTGTACATCTCCTCTGCGTGTATCAATTATAAATTAGTTATAACACAATTGTAAAAGTTTTAAGTATAATTAAGACAATATTGTCTGTGTATAGTTAATTGGTACACGCATATTAATTGATTTATATACTCTGACATTTAGAATTTTATTCTAGACACATTCTACATTTTTTTCTTTTTTATTGACAATCCTTATGGGATTTATCTTATTAATTATATTAATTTTTAAAATGATGATTTTATCAATAATAAGTAAGTATTATACTTAAGTTAAATGATCTGATTAGGTTTTTCTGGGTTTCCCTAATCCTTGCAACAAATGTTGAATCATATTGTATGTTTCCCAGCAAAGACTTCTCTCATTGTAACTGACAATTCGAAAGTGCTTGTATCTAAGCCTACTTGAATAAAGGATATTTTGATTTGATTTGATTTGATTGATCTTCTTTAAACAATATGCATACTTGGAAAACTCGGGATGGAATAACGCTTGTTCTCAACAGGACAAGCCCGAATCCTCACTTTTTTTTAACATGTTTCCCGGCGGGACAAAAGTTTAATCGAACGCCTGGTGGTACACGGAAAGTAGTTCATGAAAGCGTATACGAGAGTAATTTTAAAATGTTCTCTCATAAACTTTGCTATAATAATATTAACAGGCACTATATCACAAAACAATTATTAGTACACAACAAATATTTACTTTGGCAAAAGTGAAAATTACTGGAAAACTTTAACTTATAAAGGCAAACAAGACGGATTTATTGCTAAAACGCAATATTTTCCAGACAGCCTTTGGCAAGTACAAACGATGTAAACATGAAAGCAATAAATCTGAATCTCATATCTATATATCTATAATATACTAGTAAAAGGGAAATATCTGTACTTGTCTTTTCACATCATGTATTTGCAAAAATATAAGTGATACAGTCTATAGCAGGTTACTAAATCAAAATATATTAATTTTTTGTATGCGTTTTCATTATGCCAGATCGGATAAACAGATTTCAACTATTTTTGGTACACAAGTAACAGGGCATCTCCAGATGGTTAAAGGGTACTTTTTACTCGACTACGCCGAAGGAAAAAGAGGCTTATGATTTTTTTCTCTTCCGATGACGAAGTTGCAGGCACCTCCTAGTATAAAGATACTATTATAAAGTTGCAAAAATGAAATGTTGACACATTAAAGTTATTTAAAAAAAAAGTGATTCGGACTATTTGAAGGTCATTAAATCGTTTTTTTTCGTATGTTCGTATGTGTAAAACTTTGGTATGCCTTTATCCACTAAATTGCAATGCCCTCTAGGGTTCTACATTATGGTACCTACATTTTTACTATTTCTATATATACTTTAGAGGGTTCTAAAACCAAAGCGTAAAACGGGACTATTACTAAGACTTCGCTGTCCATCTGTCTGTCTGTATGTCACCAGACTGTATCTCATGAACCGCGATAGAGATATATATATTTCAGTTGCTGCTATAAGAAAAACTACTAAAAACAAAATAAAATAAATATATATATTTTTTAATTTTCATAAATTAGTTTTGAACAATCTGGTAGCGTTAAGTTTGCACCTCATTCGTATGCAACGCTATAGATACCAGGTGCAAACTTAACTTATCCGGCCAGTTTGGTTAAGAGAAAGTTTGTATGGAACCCTCGGTGCGCGAGTCCAACTCGCCGGTTTATGACAATTTTCAAATAAATTTTAAGGATCATAAATAAATAACTCTTTATGGCACACCTCAAAAAAACAGCCTTCCGAAATGTATTACATATTTAAGTAGGTAAATAACAGGAGGTCTTATCGCTAAAATGCGATGTCTCCTCTATTCCCAACAATATTAGAGTAGTTTAGTTGGGATAAATCGTCTGCAACTATTACCTATGTACTGACACTGACTACACCCTCGCTCTGGCTGAGTCCCAAGCCAAACCTATAAATCTGAAATTTCTGATAAAAAGACGTTTTATGAAACTAACTAGAACAATAAAGTGAGAGTTATTCTAGACTCTTAAGAACCCTATTACGAAATAGACTAGAGCAGTACTGAGGTAGTTTTACGCTCGTGCATCCGAATACCTACATCATCATCATTTCAGCCATAGGACGTCCACTGCTGGACAAAGGCCTTCTCAACAGATTTCTACATGGGCCGGATAGAGGCGACCCGCATCCAGCGAGTCCCCGCAACCCTAACCAGGTCGTCCGACCACCTTGTGTGTGGCCGACTCACGCTGCGCTTGCCGGTACAGGGTCTCCACTCGAGACCGTTTTTGTCCTAACGGCCATCGGTTCTTCAAAGTATGTGCTCTGCCCATTGCCACTATAGTTTACTTACCCAGTTTGCTATGTCAGAATTTATAAAACATATTTTTTTGCTGCATCCACTCCAGCCAAAGCCATACGTTTTACTCACCTTCAACAGCTTTCAGAGGCTAAATCCCATTCTTGAAGCCTCATACCAATCTTTCTCAAACTTTTAAAAAACCGTCAACGAGGCCTTTTATGTCTAAGGATGCATATTGAAAAGTCATACGAGTCTTGGAGTTGTTTTTCAACACGGTCGATGGATGCGAGTATATTATTTCAAAATCGGTAATCAGATAAATTTTGTTAAAATATTCAGTGCCTCTAAAATTTGCGGCCGCTACTTACAAAATAAGGAAATGACTTATACAAATAACTTAACTAATTAGAATGATAAATATATTTTTTGCTTGTTAAAAAAACAATGTCATAATCCGTTTCTGTCATTTTCTTTTTACTAAAAATACGACCCTATTTGGGCAATCAAGGTATTTTCGGAAGGAACGTGTTTACAGATTGTTGTTGTTTACCTGTTAAGAGGATAACAATATTTATCTATACATCGCAGATAGTGGGATGCGATGCAAAAGGCTTTATTATCATATTTAGTAATTATACGTTTACAACAACCAAATAAATTTACAATTTGTTAGCAATTTTTATAATATACTCATTGATTTTTTGATCTCTGAAACCTTTAAATCTACTATTTAGCATTTCTTAATTGTTTTTAAGCTCGGCAATAGGCATACTTTTAGAACGCCAATACTAATAAAATAAGCGATAAATTTTCCTTTCTAAAAGATACAGGAATCATGCACAACCAAAACAAAGCGATACTTAATTCAATTGAAAATTAAATTTTAAAATATTTTCGTTTTATTATTATCGAGAACATAATAAGGGTATGTTCTTGTAATATTTATGTATAAATCGATTAAATTAAATTGATAGTCAATTTAAAAACATACCGTCCCACCACTGCCATCCTCAGCCATCGGGGGCACATAACACGTCACACTCACACACGCTCACAATAAAATTGCATTTCTAAACTTGCACGTCATTGGCCACAGACCACCAATCGGATCACATTCGAATTTCAAAAAGCTGCCGTTAAAACCGATGTGTTTTTGTTTATATTTGGAACGCGAGACGTCTGTCCTGGCTTTGAGCTTAGGGGAGACTGGATGCGCGCGCAGTATGTTTCCATGGCAACGTAGCTGCCGTGTTAATAGACAGATGTACCTGTGGCCTTGTTTTTTAAAGCTTAGCTGAAAGCCGCCATAATCGTATCTGAAATTGGAATAATATTGGGTAAGTTTTTGTTATGGAAATGCCTAGTTATATAAGTGACATACTTTTTGGTAATGTGAGGCAACAGATTTTATCGGTGAAATTGAGGGCAAACGCATATAGGGGCTACAAAGGTGGCATGGAGTCCAAATAATTGAACAATTGTGCAGGATAAACTTGCTTCAGAATGCTTTTTCACAATTTCAGGGGCTATTTTATTCATATATTGACCGGCGATTGAATAGTAATATGCATTAGTCGGAATTTTCGCGACGATCATTCTTTCTTTGTCCGTCCGTTACATTTTTTTTTGTAAATATCTTCAAAAAAAACGTTACGGATGGACGTTTTTTTGTATGATTATATGTGTTGTTGTGGCATTATCAGGCCAAAACGACTAAACGGATTTAAATTATTTTTGGTACACGGGTAACTGCTTTTCCACAAATTGTTCTAGGATACTTTTTGCGACTACGCCTAAGAAAAGGAGATGGTTATGATTTTCTTCTCCTCCGCTGACGAACCTTCTAGTACTATTATAACGTTGTAAGAATGAAATGTCTGTACATTGAAGGTATATTCTAAGAAGTAAAAAAAACGGACTTTGTATGTGTCGTTGTGGTCTCAACACGCCAAAATGCCTAAACGGATTTCAAATATTTTTGGTACATGGGTATTTTGGCGCATCCACAGATGGTTTTATGATACTTTTACCCGACTACCGTGAAGTAAAATAGAGGGTTGTGATTTTTTTCTCCTCCGCGGATGAAGTTGTGGACTCCTTCTAGTAAATAATAAATAAAAATATATACCAGCTGAAAGACGCACGCTACTTGAGTTCTTGTTTCAGCAGTTTCCTACGTAGCATCCGCTTGAAAACGACCTTGCTTGGGGCTGGTCTGAAAGAAAGCAGTTGCTTTCTATCAGACAAGCCCCAAGCAAGGTGTTTCTCAGTTGAGCAGGCTGAGCGACCAGGCTGAACGGGGAGTTAAGTACCCAAATAAATCCTTAAATCAACTGAAGAACAGTTTACTGTTCTGCATTTAAACAATAATGTCTACGAGTAATTCATTACAGTCTGATATGAAGCGGAAGCGAACAGACTGGGCGGAGAGTTTAATATCCAAATAAATCCCTCAATCTACTGAAAAACAGTTTACTGTTCTGCATTTAAACAATAATGTCTACGAGTAATTCATTACAGTCTGATATGAAGCGGGAGCGAACGGACTGGGCGGAGAGTTTAATATCCAAATAAATCCCTCAATCAACTGAAGAACAGTTTACTGTTCTGCATTTAAACAATAATGTCTACGAGTAATTCATTACAGTCTGATATGAAGCGGGAGCGAACGGACTGGGCGGAGAGTTTAATATCCAAATAAATCCCTCAATCTACTGAAGAACAGTTTACGGTTCTGCATTTAAACAATAATGTCTACGAGTAATTCATTACAGTCTGATATACGGGAGCGAACGGACTGGGCGGAGAGTTTAATATCCAAATAAATCCCTCAATCTACTGAAGATCAGCTTACTGTTCTGCATTTAAACAATAATGTCTACGAGTAATTCATTACAGTCTGATATGAAGCGGAAGCGAACAGACTGGGCGGAGAGTTTAATATCCAAATAAATCCCTCAATCTACTGAAAAACAGTTTACTGTTCTGCATTTAAACAATAATGTCTACGAGTAATTCATTACAGTCTGATATAAAGCGGGAGCGAACAGACTGGGCGGAGAGTTTAATATCCAAATAAATCTCTCAATCTACTGAAAAACAGTTTACTGTTCTGCATTTAAACAATAATGTCTACGAGTAATTCATTACAGTCTGATATGAAGCGGGAGCGAACGGACTGGGCGGAGAGTTTAATATCCAAATAAATCCATCAATCTACTGAAGAACAGTTTACTGTTCAGCATTTAAACAATAATGTCTACGAGTAATTCATTACAGTCTGATATGAAGCGGGAGCGAACGGACTGGGCGGAGAGTTTAATATCCAAATAAATCACTCAATCTACTGAAGAACAGTTTAGTGTTCTGCATTTAAACAATATAATGTCTACGAGTAGTCTGATCGAAAGCGGGAGCAAACAGACAGACTGAACCCGGCGTTTAGTATGCAAATAAATCCTTCAATCTACTGATGAACACTGAATACAGAAATATCTAATTCAGCACAGTCAGCATGAAGTAGGCTGACATCCATTAGTAGTGCCAAATATTTTGTCACACATTTTTGTGCTGCTTGAGGCGCTTTATGTAACTATACGATGCTGACTGTACCTATAGCGACATAATTCAAAAGCATGATGCTTTCTAAATAACGTCTCGGTGCGTCAAAATAAAACTCATCTAAGCTCTCAGCAAAGCAATTAGCATGAAGCCAATCACCTAGTGTGCCTTTGTATTAGCACCTGATTGTCTAAGATATAATTGAATCTGCATCGAAAGGGCCACTCAGATACCAAATTTAAAGGGGCAAGTTCATACCTTCTCGGTCTATCATCATTATACAGTAAACTTCGAACTTGAAACGTCTTAGCCCGCTTGTAAACATTGCTTTGTACCTGTGCGACGGAGCGCAAACCTTCGGGTAAATCTTCTTTGAAACCCACTAAGACGTAAATTCGGGTTTAATTCCTTAGGAAACATTAATAAAGTGTAACACTTCAGTAAATATTGAAGGTATTGTGAAAGTATAAACCTTCACGGTAGTTTTAGAGAGGCAGGGTTAGGAAGGCTGATAAATAAAATAAATATTACAGGCTTGTGTTATGAGTACTAGACGATGATATACTTAATATATAGGGTGTTTGGTTAGACAAACTAAAGGGCCGAGATGGTACACCTATTTAGAAAAGACACATTCAATAAATATGACCATTGGGGCCCAAGTTACTTTTTAAATAATTTTTAACTCTATAATATCTTCACTTGTTTCCGAGATTATTATTATTACTCATTTAAATAAACTAAGACTGACAGTCACTCCGTAAACATGGAAAGGTGAAAAGCTTCCGAAACGTCCGCAATTCAAATGAGATAATATACGCGATATAATCCGTTAAAATTGTTTTATTAAAATAATTTTTAACTCTTTTAGAAAGAAAATGTCCGGAATGTGGCCTTTAAACACCTACATTTTTTTCTTCATGAGTTTCTACGTTAAACATATTTTTTTTTAATTCATTAGTAAATGTTCAATCTAATGAACGCCATTTGGGGCAAAATAATATCTAGAGCATTTTGTCATGACCAGTCAAAGTTAATAAATAAACTTTTAAACAAAAAATAAAACCGACTCCAATAAAAAACTAAAAAGTAAAAAATAACGCCATAATTCAGTTTCTTCAAATTACTTACAAGTAACCGTTTGTATACTCAATCTATACAGTATATACAATTAATCTTATTTTGGCGTCGGTGCCATATAAAGAATGTGTAAAATATTGAAAATTGACGATTTTAGTAAGTTGTGACACGATGGCACCGAGTGCAAAATAACATTAATTGTATATACTGTATAGATTGAGTATACAAACGGTTACTTGTAAGTAATTTGAAGAAACTGAATTATGGCGTAATTTTTTACTTTTTAGTTTTTTTGGAGTCCGTTTAATTTTTTGTTTAAAAGTTTATTTATTTTACACTTTTTAGTTAATTGTTACTTAAAAAAAAAAAACATTCCGTCGAATTGAGAACCTCCTCCTTTTTTGGAAGTCGGTTAAAAAGTGTATCTCGTGAAGATTCGAACAAGCCCAAACACGGCTAGGATACATTATTTTATTACATAGATCTGGTGCCTACCTTCCGGCTCCATCATCAAATCAATTCGATGGTACCATTCTCATCAGGAACATTTAAATTTGTGACTATGAAGTTGCTTAGCTAAATTAATCAAGATATTTTGTCGCCACCCGTAAATCATTTATCGTTTAGGAGTTCCGATGGCATTCTGTGGTCTTCTGCATCAGTTCCACTTCACCAATTTACACATTCTGAATGCAAATGCTTATTATGCTTCTTATAATACCAAAATCGCTATATGTATGCCTACAATATTTTTAGGAGTTCCTTCAATTCCTCATGGATTCCATCATCAGATCTTCACCAAAATTAAATGGGACCAACAAGATAGTACCTTCTATAGAACCAAAAAAAAAATTTTGAAATCGGTCAAATAGTCTTTGAGTAATCGGTGAACATCCATAAAAAAAAAGACATTCCGTCGAATTGAGAACCTCCTCCTTTTTTTGGAAGTCGTTTAAAAAAGTATAAAAGAAAGAATTCATTTTTAATTTTAATTTGACCTAAAAAAAACTGAAAGCGATAAAGGACTTCAGGTGGTTTAAATTTTTTTTTAGACATCACTGTATACAATAAAACTTTTAAACAAAAAAATAAAACCGACTCCAAAAAAACTAAAAAGTAAAAAATAACGCCTTAATTCAGTTTCTTCAAATTACTAACAAGTAACCGTTTGTATACTCAATCTATACAGTATATACAATTAATCTTATTTTGGCGTCGGTGCCATATAAAGAATGTTTAAAATATTGAAAATTGACGATTTTAGTAAGTTGTGACACGATGGCACCGACTCCAAAATAACATTAACTGTATATACTGTATAGATTGAGTATACAAACGGTTACTTGTAAGTAATTTGAAGAAACTGAATTAAGGCGTTATTTTTTACTTTTTAGTTTTTTTGGAGTTGGTTTAATTTTTTTGTTTAAATTTTTATAATTATTTTACACTCTTTTGTTAATCGATACTTAAAAGTGTATCTCGTGACGATTCGAACAAGCCCAAACACGGCTAGGATACATTATTTTATTACATAGATCTAGTGCCTACCTTCCGGCTCCATCATTAAATCAATTCGATGGTACCATTCTCATCAGGAACATTTAAATTTGTGACTATGAAGTTGCTTAGCTAAGTTAATCAAGATATTTTGTCGCCACCCGTAAATCATTTATCATTGAGGAGTTCCGATGGCATTCTGTGGTCTTCTGCATCAGTTCCACTTCACCAATTTACACATTCTGAATGCAAATGCTTATTATGTTTCTTATAATACCAAAATCGCTATATGTATGCCTACAATATTTGAGGAGTTCCTTCAATTCCCCATGGATTCCATCATCAGATCTTCACCAAAATTAAATGGGACCAATTAGAAAGTACCTTCTATAAAACCAAAAAAAAATTTTTGAAATCGGTCAAATAGTCTTTGAGTAATCGGTGAACATCCATAAAAAAAAAAAAAAAAAACATTTCGTCGAATTGAGAACCTCCTCCTTTTTTTGGAAGTCGGTTAAAAATGATGCAAATAGCAATTTACCTAAAAAAATTAGAGTCAAAAGGAGAATGGAACAAAATTTGAAAATAAATAATTTTAAAAAATGTCATGAGTAATTCTGTCTCTAATTGTTAAAATTACATTACGTTTGTTAAATATCACAAAATGAACAGCTTTGTGTGAGATAAACAAAGAATAAGAGCATTTTGCCATATGTACAAAATTAAGAATTAAAGGGAACAGTGGTAGTGCGGAGTAGGGAATGCAATACCCGGACAAATTTGAAACCCGGGTATTACCCGACTTTCATTCTTAAAACCCGGGTACCCGGGTAAAATCCGGGTTTTGTAAAAAACTATATGGGTACTAATATAAAATGATTTTATGGCTGTTAAGAAATAAAACGATATAATTAAATGATATAGTGCAAATATTTATGGGTTATCAACTGTTACATCACCGCATAATCGCACCATACGATTACCTGACTAACTAGACTACCGGCGTGACTACGACGCCTACACGAAAGATAGGGAAGACCCAAACAGAAAATGAACAATAAACATGGCATTGCCGGCCGCGCTAAGATAAGCAAGCATGCGGTGTTTCTTCGCGTTTGCAATTTCTACAACTTACGCTCAGTGCCGTATGCACCATATTTAACTGGTTTTTTTTTCCACTGACGCAATACAAGTCGATTATGCCCAGTAACTTGCTTGCTATGGTGGTGGTAGTTGTAACAAGAAGTGCATGAATTACAGGCCGTACTGCCAACAGCATACAAAATTCTTTCGTATCTACTCCTTAAAAGAATTCAGCCGTACGCGGAATAAATTCTGCGGGATTATCATTGTGGCTTTAGACTAAATAAATCATAGTACGGTTGAGCAAATTTTCCTGCTCAAGCAGATTATGGAGAAAACGTGCATACACAAGACATGCACGTACTTTTCGTGGACTTTTCGAAGGCATATGATAGCATTGATCGGAGTGTCCTCTTTACTATCCTGAGGAATTCCACATCCCAGAAAAGTTAGTTGACATGCTAGAGGTGGCAATGAAAGAGCGTAGTAGGATGAAGTTTCGGGTTAGAGGCTAGCAGCCAGGACGTGAAAGCTGCCGCTGAAACTCTCTAACGGAAAGCGACGAAGGTCGGAATACGAATTAACCACGACAAGCCTGAATATCTCCACATTAAGTGCTATAGTAACCATAGAGCCCTACAAAAATACCTATATGTAGGAGATACCACGTACACAGGGGTCTCGGAATTTAAATATCTAGGCTTTACCATCACTGATACCCGATGCCCCGGGGAGCCAATTGACACCCGCGTGCAGAACTCTCTGCGCTGTAGTGCCGCTTTGCACAAGGTGTTAAAAGTCCAGGCTTCTAAGGTGAATCACCAAGATTCGCATGTACAAAACGGTAATTAGGCCAATACTAATATACGGTTGTGAGGCCTGGACTCCAACGCTTAGAGAGTAATATAAGTTACTGGTAGCTGAAAGGAAAATCTTGGCAAAATAGTCGGCCCAAAGCAAACACCGGATGGAGGATGGAGAGTTCTGAAGAACATCGAACTTGAGTCCCTTATTGCTGACCCAAATATAATGGGAGAAATTGATGATCGTGGTGTCCGGAGAGCATATTTGGGTCGACCGTCTGGAGGATGGCCCGCCAGCTGCCCCAGGTATTGCTGGAGAGATGCAGTGGAGGCGGATCTAGCGGAGTTGAACAATACAATACAAATATGAATATTTTTATTAAGCCTTAAAATGATATATACTCAGAACGCCAAAAACTTGCTGGAGACAGCGCCAGATCGCCAGAAGTGGAGGAATCTTTCATCGGAGGCCAAGCCAAGACTCACTTTGGGTCACTGGTCATCAGAGTAAGTAAGTAAGGTTATATAAATTTTGAATTTTAAGCTAAGTCAATAAACTGAATTACCTAAATATACCGTCTTCGTCGCCGCTACATGAGGTCCTTAGTTTAGAAATTATAAACGCTATAATTTACAGGAAAAAACTGACCAGCGGACAGGTATGGGGATATAGCACCAATACATTAATAGCATTGGCTTGTAATGATAAATTCTCGAGGTGCGATATAAGGCAGTACTTTACATGTCAATTTTGAGATTTTGACTGGTATCGCACTGATTACAATTACACTAATACAAGTCGTATTTGTCTGGTACATGTTTAAGTGACCTATGATGTAGAATTTAAAGTGAGAAACAGAAATAATATATACTTGGCCCCTACTACAATGATTTGGTGTTTCTATAAAAAATCAGTGTCGTACGAGTGAGAAATCGCCCAAACTCTGCCGTCGCACCAAACATAAGTTCATTACAAGTCATAAAAGGGTTATACCGCATTTAACGTATTAACACGGCTGACATTAGGTTTTTTTACATCACGGCAAAATACTGAAATGACAAATAATGTACAATCATGTTGATGAAACTAAGTAGAACTACTTAGATATTATATGTCACTTTGCGAATATATGGTTATCAGTAACTATATTTATTACAGGTGAAACTATGTAGTCAATTTATTAAATTTATTTGTTGTATTTAAAATCCGGTGAAAACCCGGGTTGTAGGCCAAATACCCGGGTTTTACCCGACCCTAAATAAAGTCGGTTACCCGGGTACCCGGGTTGCATTCCCTAGTACGGAGCCCACTTGGTTTTCGTAGAAATCCAAGGCGTTAAGATGTCAGACTAAAATTGGCCTTTGAGCGAGCAACTAAGCTAACATAAATACCCGTTCTCCAGAACATTCCCAAAAGTTTCTGGAAAGTTCTCTTATAGAACAACTGTCTGCAACTTTGGAAACTTCACGTCAGCACGTTTCAAATGTTATTATGTAATTACGTATCTATTATTAACGTATTAACGCGTGTCTATTAGCTATCTTAATACAAGGTGCCTGTGAGGCACCCAAAATATTTTAACCACGCATTCCGTAAGATCTATCCTGCGCATATTCTGGACGTACACTATCAGCATGGAGGATCACTAGAATTGTTGGACATGGACTGTATTTTAGGAAATTAAAACAATACTTTTTCTTTCTTCATTATGTAGAAAAGCTTTCTTCATAAGCTAATTTAGTCAGACATTTTTATGTCAGAGTGTATAACTAACTTTTTCCCGCCAAAATGGTCGATACTTGATCTTTTGAAATCTAGGCACAACTAGTTGGTTGTACTGACTATGTTAGCTTCTGATGAAGGTGAGAGGGAAATATCCTTTATTTATAATAACAAATGCTATCTCGTCCTTACAAAACAAATGGTACGAGATAGTGAATAAGTACACAATGTGATATTAAAATAAATTTGTTAGACTTTTATATCTAAAGCTGTACGGGGTATATCTCTTTTATCCGTTTATGTATCCTACGTTATTTGTGTTAGGTATGGTAGGATACAATCGACTCGAGGTTCGGAGGGAATTGAGCCTAGCGTTATATATATTGAAGTTATTGCGGGGCAAGTTGTTCAACCCAGGAGTCCTGGCGAAGGTTGGCCTGAACGTCGAACGAACGCGAATAAAAGGGATTTTTATAGAGAAGTGAATGTTATTCAAGTTATATGTCAAAAATCGACAAAACTATTTTTTTTCCTATGAGTTTGACCTGGGTAATGTGACGATTTTAGAAATGCGTGGTTCGTCGGATTCCTCGCGGGCAACCGGTATAATACTTAATTCCAGCAGCAAACAGTACAAAACGTTAGGTATTTTGTCATACTTTTTAATGTATGTACAAAAACCGAAAAAATCTGATTTATTTTTCTGAATTTGACTTTGGTCATATAACTTTTTTCTCCAAATGGCCTCAGGAATGCGGCGAAAATCTTTCGGACACTTTCCTCTTTCTTCGCGGGCACCCTGTATATCGAACGCACGAGGCTTTTAATATAAATCATAATCTATTAACTTAATTCGGCCATAGTCATCCAATTCGAAACCTCCGATAAGGGTTGTCGAGCGACCTACTTCCAGAAATAAACCACCACTGTATCAAACCTAAAACGACTTATTAACATTCGTAACTCCAAAATCTTTAAGCTTTCTGGTTTCCAGACAAAATTAGTTCGCGTACTAGCTGTCAATGGCCGATATCAAAAGTATCATTGTAAATGCAACCTTGATTGTATGGTACAGGATTTAAAAAAAGATGCATGCAGGAGATATGACGTATTACATTAAAACGGACTAGTTGATTTTAGGTGTGATTTTGATGAATACGTTAGAATTGTTACCTTTGCGAATTATATTTAACTAGCTTCTGCCCACGACTTCGTCCGCCTTAAATTCGTTTATCGCGGTTAAGGGTATTTTTCCGCAATAAAAAGTAGCCTATGTCCTTCCCCGGGACTCAAACTATCTCCTTACCAAATTTCATCCAAATCGGTTCAGAGGTTTAAGCGTGAAGAGGTAACAGACAGACAGACAGACAGATAGACAGACACACTTTCGCATTTATAATATAAGTATAGATTGATAGATTCAGGCTTTACTTTCCAGAATTCCATATTAGATTAAGGGATTAAAGTTCCTTTGCCTTTCGGCGAAAAAGTATCTTGGTTACATGTGACAATAAATAATGCTCACATGCGTATATTTGCATGCAGTCTCCACACGACCCGATCAAAGTGCCTGACGTCTAACAGATATCCAACACGGACCAATTTTGACCAAACGTATACGAGGTGAAATTACTTCGCAAAGTAATATAAATGGTTCACCCTCGGGTTATTAGTTGTACTATCTATAGTTTAAAGGAAATGGTACCAATAGAAGCTACCCTTAAATCAGTGGCATGCGGTCTATAGAGGCTCACTGGCACTGCCCTGAACGACCATGGCTCCATACAGGCACAAAAATACTATCGACTCCGAAGCTTTGAATGACGATAGCTCCATATAGGCACAGATAAAACTGTCTACCTAGACCAAAGACCGCTGTGCACGTCATTGCCTCAACTTCAGCATACATTACCACGATGCCTAAAGGATATTATATTTTATTTTCCTTGGAAACAAAATAGTCGCGCACCGTGCGGTATTAAGGGAATTTTCTACCACGCACACTCTGAATGTGGAATGATCGGGGATTTCCCTGGAGGTTACAGTATGGGGTTCTTCAAGAGGGGAGTGAAGGAATAGGTTCTTAAAGGGTCGGCAACACGCACGTAATGCCCCTAGCTTTGCAAGCGTTCATAGGCTTCGGTAACTGCTTAACATCAGGCAGGCCTTACGTTTATTTGTCACCTTAGTAGTATAAAAAAAAATTAGCTGACCTGAGTAACTAAAAGTGTACACCTGGAGTATTGCATTATATGACAGTGAAAAGTGGTGGTGTTTTTGAGGCTTCATCACGCCAAAACAGCTAAATAGACTACAACTATTTTTCGTACACGGGTAGTATAGTGAACGAAAAATAGGCCATTACAGATAAGATACTTTTTACCCGCCTGCGCTGAAAGAAAAGAGCGGTTATGACTTCTTCTCTTCGGCGAACGAAGTTTCAGGCACTTTCTAGTAACTAACAAGATCGTTACACTTTTGTCACTTATTGTCGCATATTGATCTAATAATAAACTTCATAACCTCCCTTTACGACCAAAAAGCCCAACGTGTGACACATAACTGACGCAAAATATCTTTGAAATAACAGTTTAACAACATTGTGATAGCTTAAGCTATATATCATCACACACTAATCTAATATTAAACGTCCCTACCAAAGGGCCCGACTTGTGACAGATATGACACGTATCAACCTTGACCAAACGTAAACGAATTCGAGTTAAAATTGCTCGGCAAACTGATATAACTGCTTCAATGGTTTAACCCGGGGTTGTTAGAAGTGCTACTTTAGTATAAAGGAAACCAAATGACTTTTTATGTTCAATTCAGTGTTGGTACAAAACATCTAGAAGACACCTGCTCTAGTTGTAAAACATTGATATTGATGAGTGATCAACAGGACTTGAAACGATGATGGCTACTCATATGTTTTTTATTTAAATTTTTTAAACTTAGTCGTTCAATGTGGTACCCGATATCTGTTTAGTTTAAGAAATATAAGTCCAGAAGCTGAAAAAAGTCAAAACATTTAAAGATTTTTTCCCCTCTTCCCCCCTCACTCAGCACAGGGTCCTCGAGGTCGAAAACTTAGGATAGTCTTCCAAGTGTATTCCGAAACAACCTGTTAAAGTTCCATTAATTTGGATTTTTTTTTAACTACCATTGACGAGGTTAGGGGTCTATTCAAAAAAAATATCGTGAGGGACTATTTCGAGGTCACTGCATCGAATTTTTTTGTATGTTTGTACGTGTCGTTGTAGCTTTATCACGCCAAATCGCTTGAACGGATTTCAGCCAATTTTCGTACACGGGTATCCACAGATGGTTATACGATACTTTTTATCCGACTACTATGAAAAAAAGAGGGTTATGACTTCTTCTCCTTCGCAAATGAAGTTGCGGGCACCATCTTTAATAATACTAGAAGGTTACGGGCTCCTTCTACTTTGTCAGAGCTTTAACTTCAAGAAGTCTAAAAATTTTCGGAAAACTTACTACGTGAAAATACATAACTACTGGCTAAATACAATGGACAATGTTACGGTCTTTCTTAATTAGTTAATGTTGTAACTAGTATTCTAATTTCAACAAACATTTTCAAAACTAATCTAATAAAACCTCTATCAAAGGGCTCGACGTTTAACAGAGAGCCGATACGGACCAACCTTGACCCATCGTATACGAGGTAAAATTGCTCTGCAAACTGATATAAATGGTTTGCACTGGGGTAATCTTACTCACTCGTAAACTTTATTGATTTTTAGGGTGCCGTACCTCAAAAAGAAAAAAAATGATACCCTATATTCACTACCCAGGTCTGTCCGTCCGTGTGTATGTCTGTTGTCAATAACCTTTTTTCTCAGGAACGCGTCAAGGTATCAAGTTGAAATTAACATCAGATTATCATATCTGCGGTCCGTTGAAGATGTACAAAAATAAAGCTTCTAAGTCAACGCAATCCAAAGATACAGTAATTAAAAAAAGGTGTTCCATACGAATTGCCGTCCATGGAAAACCTATAGGGTACTTTCAGTTGTCCTTGAAACTTGAGATTTGGTAATGAAGTAGCTCTTATCAAACAAAAAAAATCTTAAAATATATTTTTTAATGTCTGTCTTGTCTATAAAATGACCCTACACTACGTACATTTTGATTAGGAGTAGAGCTCGCTAACACTGAAATTTCATAGATACGGCCGTTTTAGTGTTTTGTACGTATGTATCGTTTGGTGCGCGAGTCCGACTCGCACTGAGCCGGTGTTTTTTTTGTATACATTGCATGGTGTATGTGCGGATCAGAAACAATGGAAAACTGTAGTTAAGGCCTTATGCTTCTTGAGGAGTTAAAGCATCCAAGAGGACATTTTGTAAGCATTATGCGTTTGACAGTCTGTACGCATGTAAGTTTTTGCAGCCTTATCACGTCAAAACAGCTGGTCGGATTCCAACCATGTTTGGCACAAAGAGAGCTGAACATCTGAGGATGGTTATAAAATACATTTTAGCCGATTACACTGAAGCGAAAAAAAGGGTTGTGAGTTTTTTCTCCTCACACTCCTGTACGTAGCTCACCACTTACCACTTAGATGGTTGGCAGTCCACAGCTGTGGGTTTTGCTAGAAATTTCCTACATCGTATGATGGAACTGTGGAATAAATTGTTGCCGGCAGTATTTCTGGACGCGATCTCCAAACCTTCAAGAAAAGAGCGTAGTCCCACCTCGAAGGCCGGCAACGCACTTGTGACTCCTATGGTGTTGCAAATGTCTATGGGCGACGAAGATCGCTTACCAAGTTAAGATTAGTCGGTTCGTCTGCTCCTTTACCCTCATTCATATAAAAAGAAAACTTCTTGTATAATAATAAGCCTCACAACCCCGATCAAAAGATACGATGTCACACGTCGTTACAGTCGACACGATCAACCTTGACTTGAGGTGAAATTGGTCAGGAACCTGTAATATTAGCATTAACTTTTAAGGTTACTTGTTCTGGGCTATCTTTAGCTCAGATGAAATCGAAGTGACCTTTCAAATATAGATTTTAATGTTACCATACCATTAAAAGTTACCCTCATTTTTGTCTCGAGGATGAAAAAGTGATAGCCCTTTTTTCGTTTCATAGGTGTATTATAACCATCTTTGCATCCAAATGTCTAGACGTGTCTTTTTCTTTAACAAAAATGGTCGATATTTGTCCAGTTATTTTTATACGTAAAACAAAAAAACTGGTTTTTTTTTTATTATGTACCAAAGAAAGAACATCATGTCGTTTCTATAAGATTATGTCGTTTCTATACGATTCTAAAGAGCCTAAATATACTACAATATAACTTGTGTTATTTTATTACAATTCTTATGAGTACTATCCGGCTCTGGCCGGACAACTTAAACATCCAGAAAAATTCTGATTACCATCCATTTCCACTTGAATGAATGAATTTATTTCGTATGAAATACCATACGAAATTAATTGATTCGTTAATTTTTCAGTAACTATTTTTATGTTCTACTTTATCTGCTACATTACATTAGAAGATAAATTAGCACATAAAAATAGTCACTCTGAGTTGCACATTTGTAGGCGTACCTACACGTTAAAAATTAAATTAAATTCAAGTTCATATACATAAATTGTTGCAATTCTTATTACAGGAACTAAGACTTAAAAAAAACATTTACACAATGTTAATAATTATTATATTAATCCGTTTCCATGTACTCTTTTAAACTATAAAATCACTTGTCCGAAAGCCATGATTTTACAGTTCGTTTATTTTTTTGTTCAGTCATTGTTTTTAAATTGTCAGGTAACTTTATAAAATAATTCTTTAATACAATTTGTAAGTCAAGCACGAGGCTGGTATAGTTTATACTTATACATAATATTATATTGTTGTCGCACAGCTCTTGCGGATATTGCCTGAACCTCTTGAAACTAGTGTGTATGTTTACGTACAAACAAGCAATCCTTCATTGCACAGTTGAAAAAAAGCTTTTCCTTTGACGTCCGACACGAATATATTTAAGTGACATTTGCTCTTTCCCGGCCTTTAATATCGACAGTAATTACTTTGAGCGAACACTAATGCGTTTAAGCCCTGCTGACTTAAATAGGTTACCTAGATTTGTAGTGAAGAGATCAATGACTGTAAATTGGATTTTACAAATGTAAATATAACATGGAAAGAACCTTTTACATATACTATCGAAACTAATTTTTAGTTAAGATGACAATTTTATTTATTTTACATTATTTTTGGAACAACTAATAAATTCATAAACTTTCTTTTCATTTTCATTCATAAAATTATCAACCATGTCCGATTCACTGCTGGTAATAACAAAAACTTTTCTGACCACGTCCGTCAAAAATCTATTTAAGAAACATTTCCTGACCTTCGCTCTCGACGGTAATTATTTTCAGGGAATACTAAATGCTTTAAAGATATGTTGAATTAAATAGGTTACCTGCATTTGAAGTGATGAAATTGATGATTTTTGTAAATTTAATTTTACAAATAGAAAATATACCACGAAAATAAACCTTCACACTAAACTTAACATCCTCTCATTTATGTTACCTTCTAAACTTATTTTATAGTTAATTTTTAGATGTTTTTTTTCATGTTCCATTATTTTTTGTACTACTAATAAATCCATATACATTGTAATTTTCAGCCATGTCTGATTCACTGCTTGTAATAACATAAGCTTTTCTGATATCATCTGATACAAGTCTATTTAAGTGACATTTACTCTGTCCGGACTTTTGCTCTCGACAGTAATAATTTTCTCGGAAAACTCGAGCTTTTTAGCTCCGCTGAATTAAATAGGTTACCTAGATTGGGAGTGGATGAGGACATTAGTGATTTCTGGAAAATTGAGTTTTATATGAAAATTCAGTGAATGAATAAAAAAACCGACCAAGAGCATGTCGGACTTTACTCAATATAGGGTTCTGCAGCCATTACTGCAAAAAAATGCACTTGAGTAAAAAAATATGACGTGAAAAGTGCATCAGCTCAAAAGCATATGTTCACGGTACTTACGTCCTTTTGTTCAGATGTGCAGTTTTTCGGAAATAGCTCAAAAAAAAGATCGTTGAAAGTATTTATTAACGCTTAATAAACACCTTTTGTAATAGGGACCAATTAGAATTACCAATGACATTGGTCCAATGTGTAAACTAGCGATGTATAAAAACAGGCCTCACTGTACTAGAATCTCAAATAAAATACCGGAGTTTTATCACAGAGGAAATTAAAGAGACAGTATTTTAATAAACTGAGAAAACTGCTAATTCATAAATGATATTATTCAACAGAGGATTTTTTAAATAATGGGTCTTTGAGCCATTAAATGGAAATTGATATACTTAGCTAAAATTGTTACTAAGGTTGATGTCTTGGACATATCTACAATTAAATAAGACCTAATTTATGTACGACATGATTACAGTGCAATAAATGAATTATGTTTTTTTTTTCACACACAATATTTATATATGCAACTTTCGGGGTGATTATTTCCGAAAATATTCACTTAATAAAAAAATGTATTGTAAACCTCTAAAATGTTTTTAAAAGAACTGTCTATATTATATGTCATACATTCGAAATCAACTTCTGTTACATGTATGGAAAGAGATATTTTATTGTGTTATTAAGACTAAGTACCAGCCTACCTACCTACCAGCTTATACAAGACATTACAAATGTTATTAATATAAATCTTTGTAGTTTTTGAGTAAAGTGTCTGTAACATACGCGCGGACATGTCGAAACTATAAGGGTTCAGTTTTTTCCATTTTGGCTACGTAACCCTAAAAAAGCAGCACCGAATTTTGTCTTGGAAGAGTAAATATATAAGAGTACACAAATACAATTATTTGACTCATTTTATCCACACAATATACATATTTGTATGTTCAATAAAAATCTTTAAGTCTTTAATCTTTAAAATGTTGTCTGAATGTAAAGAGTCACATAATTCCAAACAAAGAAAATTCCTTCACATGACATTCCATTTTTTCATGAAACCCCTGAAACTTGTTTGTAGTCAGTTTGTAGTTAATTTAAGATGCAAATTTTATTTATACAAACAAAAATCGAGAAACATTCTAATTACCATCCACTTTCCAGTTGATATAATAAAAACTTTAATAACAACATCCGACGCGAATCTATTTTAAGCGACATTTTCCCTTTGCTCTTGACAATAATTACTCTAAGCGAATACCATTTGCCGGAACTTCAGAACTCTGTTGAATGAAATAGGTTACCTAGATTTAGGGCTTATGTATATATTGATCTTTAAGGGAGTAAACTATCATGCTCTTCACAACGCGACAAAACTCACGAGTAACAAGGTTCTCCCTTATCGCAGTTACGTAACTAATGCGGTAGGTACGATTTTTACGCATATTATGCCTCCCACTTCAAAGCTTCACGCTGCGTACTCGTATACGCGGTGACATGTCTTATGTGTCACGATTTTTACGCATGGACCGATTTCAGTGCGGTTTTTTTGTGTCAGAAATAATTTTATCCCAAGTGTTTTTAGCTTTGTTTAATGAAAACCGGACCACTCGCCTCCAAGAAATTCAGCTTTTAGTGGAACAAATATTGGAAGTTAGGACCTCCAAATTTTGTTGTTATGTTCATTTGCGTCGGAGGGTTTTTAAAATTTTAATTTTGTAGTTATCTATACATTCAGCCGCGTAAACGCACCGTCAGCGTTTTTTGAGCAGCGGTGTGGAGGGCATGCGGTAAACTCGCGATGAGTAAATCACGTCACTACGATAATGCGCTGTCAGCGTATTTTAACACTTTCGCTGCCACGCTTTTAGTAGCGCTACGCACTTTCCTCCACTTACGGGGACCTCCTCTATTTATCAGCTACGCGTCTACTAGCAGAGCGAACACTAGGCGGGTTCCTGGCAGTGTATACTACATTGGTTTGTGCTAGGGTTGCCTTTCGTTCGGGTTTCCCTGGATTGGTCCTAGTTTGAAGGCTGTCCGGGGGCCATCCGAGCGGGTTTTTAAAATATGTCCGGGTAAAACCCGGACCCTTTTTATGTCAGGGAAAACCTATTGAACTGAGTAAAGTCGTACGTATCCGGGGAAAAATACAATTTCCTTCAAATATTCAGGGTTTTCGGAATTTTTGTCCGGGTTCGACTATAATCATGGTGGCAGCACAAGTTTGGGCGAACCTAAAGGGGCTACCTGGAAAATTTCGCTAAAATTTTCCATTTTTTAATGTGATATAAAACTATTCCACTTGGTGCAAACCACCTAAAAAAGATATATATCGTAGCTCGGTATTCGGCGTATATTTTTGTCAACTGGAATGTTTATAATACTATTTTACTATGATAATACTTAATAAGTCAAGAGAAAAAAAAGATTCGTAAAGATCTTTTTCTATCCTATCCTCAACAAGCGTGGTTTTAGCCCCATATCTAAACATACGTGAGTAATGATGTTCACTTTAAAATTGTCAACTGGTTTTTCAATTGGTTGCACTGTTTTTAAGAAAAGTAGCAAAAACCGGTTTTTCGTCTTAAAAATAACAAATTTTGATGGCGTTTATCTCGGTTTCGGTGACTCATGAAGATAAACTGAAATATTATATTGGTAACAACGGTGGTTGTCAACACGATGAGACATATACAACACAGAAAAATGAGAGCTACGGATCGAAGGTCATTCGCGTATGGGAGCCCCTTAAGGCTGAACCACAGAACCTTACTACTTAATCACTACGTTTTAGTCTGAACGACACTCTCAGAACCGATCCAGCCCAGTTTCGATTATTTTGTATGACTATTACCATCTATTTTGTTACTCAAACTCTCTATGTAATTCCATCAAGAATATTATATGTTCTTGGCGTGACAACACGTACCGTACCGTGCAACACGTGTGTACTGTGTGTGAATGAAAACAAGTTATAGGACAGTCAGAGATGTATAGAATAGGCACAATTTCTCGCCTAAACAGTGGTTTTGTAATGAAATGAAAGTTCTTACTATTATTAGAGTCTTATTTTGTTAAGCGCTGCGTTGAAATTAATATGTTACCTAGATTGGGAATGAGCGAGTGGGTGAACAGATGAATAGTTTCAGGAACATTTAATTTTACATGGAAATTGTTGAGCAAGTTCGTATTTTGAAAGCTTGCCAAGTGATGTTAGAAGAGTAAGCATAACTGGCTGTAGCTACTTTTGCCGATTAATTAAAAAAGTAGGAAAATGCTACTATTATAAAATAGTAGCATTTTCCCGACTGCGCGACGCAAAGGAGTGGTAATGTGTTTATTATTTGTGTAACGAACATTAGTCATAGGTACTATTTCGTTACAAAAACGACACTCGCACTGTACTGGATAAAGTCTATATATCAGCCACGGACGTCCACTGCTGAACATATGCCTTCCCTATAGCTAGCTACAAAGTGTGATCCTGTGCAGACTCCATCCACCGACTTTCCCGACCCTCAAGAGTTCCACCTAGTCGGGAACTGTTCCGCGTTGAGCTTCCCTAAGCGTGGTCGCACTCTAGGACTCCACAGCCCCTACAGCCATCATTTCTCCGGACTACATGGCCCACCCATTGCTACTTCAGCTGCAATCACGCAAACTATGTCGACTAGATAAAAAAAAAAAAATTAAAAATACAAAAAACCCGACTGCGTATAAAAACTAAAAAGAAAAAAAAACAAGTCCAAGTACCATAAAAATTTTAGAAGTTATAATTGAAATGTTTCATGATTCATGATCCATACTCACATAAAACAAATAATAAATTCAACTAAAGAAATCTAGATCAACGCAAATCTTACCTTCAATGGGTCCCGACTGTTTAAAATCGCTATGTTCCATATTAGAATTTATTATTTGTTTTATGTGAGTATGGATCATGAATTATGAAACATTTCAATTATAACTTCTAAAATGTTTAGGGTACTTGGACTTGTTTCTTTTTCTTTTTTGTTTTTTTACGCAGTCGGGTTTTTTGTATTTTTAATCTATTTTTATTTTATACTTTTTAGTTCAAATTATAAGTCAGTAAATTTCGCAATCTTTATCGTGGGGGTTATTGAGAAGCTTGCACAGATTCTTTACAATGACAATTTAGTGAGAACGGCTTGGTAACCAACTTTAAATCGTTATAGTTCCTAATTGGTCATTTAAAATTAAAAAATGATAAAAGAAACCTCATAATGATTTTTAAATCTCTATTCAATGGTACCCCACTCGATATAGTATGTTGATGTTCTATTTTTTTCTTTTTTACAATATGGCGTCTCATTACCGCCATTTTTAGTTTTCATCATTTTTATGTCTTTAGTGACATTTGGACAATTAAGATGAATCGATTGACGAAAGAATCATCAAAATCGGTCCACGCGTTTGGTCTCTAGTGTGCCAGATAGGAACAAACATATATACATACATACATACATACATAGACTGCTAAACACATTACCCTCCTTTGCGTCGCGCAGTCGGGTAAAAAGGGGTGCTATCTATTTCGCATATTTTTTTATGCCCGAAACTGATTTCAACGAACAGGTTTCGCACAATTTAATACAATTTGCAAGTCAAGCACGAGGCTGGTATAGTTTATACTTATACATAATATTATATTGTTGTCGCACAGCTCTTGCGGATATTGCCTGAACCTCTTGAAACTAGTGTGTATGTTTACGTACAAACAAGCAATCCTTCATTGCACAGTTGAAAAAAAGCTTTTCCTTTGACGTCCGACACGAATATATTTAAGTGACATTTGCTCTTTCCCGGCCTTTAATATCGACAGTAATTACTTTGAGCGAACACTAATGCGTTTAAGCCCTGCTGACTTAAATAGGTTACCTAGATTTGTAGTGAAGAGATCAATGACTGTAAATTGGATTTTACAAATGTAAATATAACATGGAAAGAACCTTTTACATATACTATCGAAACTAATTTTTAGTTAAGATGACAATTTTATTTATTTTACATTATTTTTGGAACAACTAATAAATTCATAAACTTTCTTTTCATTTTCATTCATAAAATTATCAACCATGTCCGATTCACTGCTGGTAATAACAAAAACTTTTCTGACCACGTCCGTCAAAAATCTATTTAAGAAACATTTCCTGACCTTCGCTCTCGACGGTAATTACTTTCAGGGAATACTAAATGCTTTAAAGATATGTTGAATTAAATAGGTTACCTGCATTTGAAGTGATGAAATTGATGATTTTTGTAAATTTAATTTTACAAATAGAAAATATACCACGAAAATAAACCTTCACACTAAACTTAACATCCTCTCATTTATGTTACCTTCTAAACTTATTTTATAGTTAATTTTTAGATGTTTTTTTTCATGTTCCATTATTTTTTGTACTACTAATAAATCCATATACATTGTAATTTTCAGCCATGTCTGATTCACTGCTTGTAATAACATAAGCTTTTCTGATATCATCTGATACAAGTCTATTTAAGTGACATTTACTCTGTCCGGACTTTTGCTCTCGACAGTAATAATTTTCTCGGAAAACTCGAGCTTTTTAGCTCCGCTGAATTAAATAGGTTACCTAGATTGGGAGTGGATGAGGACATTAGTGATTTCTGGAAAATTGAGTTTTATATGAAAATTCAGTGAATGAATAAAAAAAACCGACCAAGAGCATGTCGGACTTTACTCAATATAGGGTTCTGCAGCCATTACTGCAAAAAAATGCACTTGAGTAAAAAAATATGACGTGAAAAGTGCATCAGCTCAAAAGCATATGTTCACGGTACTTACGTCCTTTTGTTCAGATGTGCAGTTTTTCGGAAATAGCTCAAAAAAAAGATCGTTGAAAGTATTTATTAACGCTTAATAAACACCTTTTGTAATAGGGACCAATTAGAATTACCAATGACATTGGTCCAATGTGTAAACTAGCGATGTATAAAAACAGGCCTCACTGTACTAGAATCTCAAATAAAATACCGGAGTTTTATCACAGAGGAAATTAAAGAGACAGTATTTTAATAAACTGAGAAAACTGCTAATTCATAAATGATATTATTCATCAGAGGATTTTTTAAATAATGGGTCTTTGAGCCATTAAATGGAAATTGATATACTTAGCTAAAATTGTTACTAAGGTTGATGTCTTGGACATATCTACAATTAAATAAGACCTAATTTATGTACGACATGATTACAGTGCAATAAATGAATTATGTTTTTTTTTTCACACACAATATTTATATATGCAACTTTCGGGGTGATTATTTCCGAAAATATTCACTTAATAAAAAAATGTATTGTAAACCTCTAAAATGTTTTTAAAATAACTGTCTATATTATATGTCATACATTCGAAATCAACTTCTGTTACATGTATGGAAAGAGATATTTTATTGTGTTATTAAGACTAAGTACCAGCCTACCTACCTACCAGCTTATACAAGACATTACAAATGTTATTAATATAAATCTTTGTAGTTTTTGAGTAAAGTGTCTGTAACATACGCGCGGACATGTCGAAACTATAAGGGTTCAGTTTTTTCCATTTTGGCTACGTAACCCTAAAAAAGCAGCACCGAATTTTGTCTTGGAAGAGTAAATATATAAGAGTACACAAATACAATTATTTGACTCATTTTATCCACACAATATACATATTTGTATGTTCAATAAAAATCTTTAAGTCTTTAATCTTTAAAATGTTGTCTGAATGTAAAGAGTCACATAATTCCAAACAAAGAAAATTCCTTCACATGACATTCCATTTTTTCATGAAACCCCTGAAACTTGTTTGTAGTCAGTTTGTAATTTAAGATGCAAATTTTATTTATACAAACAAAAATCGAGAAACATTCTAATTACCATCCACTTTCCAGTTGATATAATAAAAACTTTAATAACAACATCCGACGCGAATCTATTTTAAGCGACATTTTCCCTTTGCTCTTGACAATAATTACTCTAAGCGAATACCATTTGCCGGAACTTCAGAACTCTGTTGAATGAAATAGGTTACCTAGATTTAGGGCTTATGTATATATTGATCTTTAAGGGAGTAAACTATCATGCTCTTCACAACGCGACAAAACTCACGAGTAACAAGGTTCTCCCTTATCGCAGTTACATAACTAATGCGGTAGGTACGATTTTTACGCATATTATGCCTCCCACTTCAAAGCTTCACGCTGCGTACTCGTATACGCGGTGACATGTCTTATGTGTCACGATTTTTACGCATGGACCGATTTCAGTGCGGTTTTTTTGTGTCAGAAATAATTTTATCCCAAGTGTTTTTAGCTTTGTTTAATGAAAACCGGACCACTCGCCTCCAAGAAATTCAGCTTTTAGTGGAACAAATATTGGAAGTTAGGACCTCCAAATTTTGTTGTTATGTTCATTTGCGTCGGAGGGTTTTTAAAATTTTAATTTTGTAGTTATCTATACATTCAGCCGCGTAAACGCACCGTCAGCGTTTTTTGAGCAGCGGTGTGGAGGGCATGCGGTAAACTCGCGATGAGTAAATCACGTCACTACGATAATGCGCTGTCAGCGTATTTTAACACTTTCGCTGCCACGCTTTTAGTAGCGCTACGCACTTTCCTCCACTTACGGGGACCTCCTCTATTTATCAGCTACGCGTCTACTAGCAGAGCGAACACTAGGCGGGTTCCTGGCAGTGTATACTACATTGGTTTGTGCTAGGGTTGCCTTTCGTTCGGGTTTCCCTGGATTGGTCCTAGTTTGAAGGCTGTCCGGGGGCCATCCGAGCGGGTTTTTAAAATATGTCCGGGTAAAACCCGGACCCTTTTTATGTCAGGGAAAACCTATTGAACTGAGTAAAGTCGTACGTATCCGGGGAAAAATACAATTTCCTTCAAATATTCAGGGTTTTCGGAATTTTTGTCCGGGTTCGACTATAATCATGGTGGCAGCACAAGTTTGGGCGAACCTAAAGGGGCTACCTGGAAAATTTCGCTAAAATTTTCCATTTTTTAATGTGATATAAAACTATTCCACTTGGTGCAAACCACCTAAAAAAGATATATATCGTAGCTCGGTATTCGGCGTATATTTTTGTCAACTGGAATGTTTATAATACTATTTTACTATGATAATACTTAATAAGTCAAGAGAAAAAAAAGATTCGTAAAGATCTTTTTCTATCCTATCCTCAACAAGCGTGGTTTTAGCCCCATATCTAAACATACGTGAGTAATGATGTTCACTTTAAAATTGTCAACTGGTTTTTCAATTGGTTGCACTGTTTTTAAGAAAAGTAGCAAAAACCGGTTTTTCGTCTTAAAAATAACAAATTTTGATGGCGTTTATCTCGGTTTCGGTGACTCATGAAGATAAACTGAAATATTATATTGGTAACAACGGTGGTTGTCAACACGATGAGACATATACAACACAGAAAAATGAGAGCTACGGATCGAAGGTCATTCGCGTATGGGAGCCCCTTAAGGCTGAACCACAGAACCTTACTACTTAATCACTACGTTTTAGTCTGAACGACACTCTCAGAACCGATCCAGCCCAGTTTCGATTATTTTGTATGACTATTACCATCTATTTTGTTACTCAAACTCTCTATGTAATTCCATCAAGAATATTATATGTTCTTGGCGTGACAACACGTACCGTACCGTGCAACACGTGTGTTTACGTGTGTGAATGAAAACAAGTTATAGGACAGTCAGAGATGTATAGAATAGGCACAATTTCTCGCCTAAACAGTGGTTTTGTAATGAAATGAAAGTTCTTACTATTATTAGAGTCTTATTTTGTTAAGCGCTGCGTTGAAATTAATATGTTACCTAGATTGGGAATGAGCGAGTGGGTGAACAGATGAATAGTTTCAGGAACATTTAATTTTACATGGAAATTGTTGAGCAAGTTCGTATTTTGAAAGCTTGCCAAGTGATGTTAGAAGAGTAAGCATAACTGGCTGTAGCTACTTTTGCCGATTAATTAAAAAAGTAGGAAAATGCTACTATTATAAAATAGTAGCATTTTCCCGACTGCGCGACGCAAAGGAGTGGTAATGTGTTTATTATTTGTGTAACGAACATTAGTCATAGGTACTATTTCGTTACAAAAACGACACTCGCACTGTACTGGATAAAGTCTATATATCAGCCACGGACGTCCACTGCTGAACATATGCCTTCCCTATAGCTAGCTACAAAGTGTGATCCTGTGCAGACTCCATCCACCGACTTTCCCGACCCTCAAGAGTTCCACCTAGTCGGGAACTGTTCCGCGTTGAGCTTCCCTAAGCGTGGTCGCACTCTAGGACTCCACAGCCCCTACAGCCATCATTTCTCCGGACTACATGGCCCACCCATTGCTACTTCAGCTGCAATCACGCAAACTATGTCGACTAGATAAAAAAATAATAATTAAAAATACAAAAAACCCGACTGCGTATAAAAACTAAAAAGAAAAAAAAACAAGTCCAAGTACCATAAAAATTTTAGAAGTTATAATTGAAATGTTTCATGATTCATGATCCATACTCACATAAAACAAATAATAAATTCAACTAAAGAAATCTAGATCAACGCAAATCTTACCTTCAATGGGTCCCGACTGTTTAAAATCGCTATGTTCCATATTAGAATTTATTATTTGTTTTATGTGAGTATGGATCATGAATTATGAAACATTTCAATTATAACTTCTAAAATGTTTAGGGTACTTGGACTTGTTTCTTTTTCTTTTTTGTTTTTTTACGCAGTCGGGTTTTTTGTATTTTTAATCTATTTTTATTTTATACTTTTTAGTTCAAATTATAAGTCAGTAAATTTCGCAATCTTTATCGTGGGGGTTATTGAGAAGCTTGCACAGATTCTTTACAATGACAATTTAGTGAGAACGGCTTGGTAACCAACTTTAAATCGTTATAGTTCCTAATTGGTCATTTAAAATTAAAAAATGATAAAAGAAACCTCATAATGATTTTTAAATCTCTATTCAATGGTACCCCACTCGATATAGTATGTTGATGTTCTATTTTTTTCTTTTTTACAATATGGCGTCTCATTACCGCCATTTTTAGTTTTCATCATTTTTATGTCTTTAGTGACATTTGGACAATTAAGATGAATCGATTGACGAAAGAATCATCAAAATCGGTCCACGCGTTTGGTCTCTAGTGTGCCAGATAGGAACAAACATATATACATACATACATACATACATAGACTGCTAAACACATTACCCTCCTTTGCGTCGCGCAGTCGGGTAAAAAGGGGTGCTATCTATTTCGCATATTTTTTTATGCCCGAAACTGATTTCAACGAACAGGTTTCGCATAATTCGATTTCGCGGAATGTTCATCTTGCCGAATCATTATTTATCCGACCGAATCTAAATACGCATAATTTAGTATCGCCGAATTTTAGATACATGCAAATTCAACCTCTAACAATAAAAAACTGCTGCCAGTAAAGTAGGTTAGGTTAGGTTAAAACTGCAATCCCGGACAGAAGATGACTGCTGCCAGAAAAGTAAGTTTCGGCATTAAAAAGTTATGCGTAAAGACCATTCAGCGAAAATAGATTCGGGGTAATGAAATTATGCTTATAGATCAATATGCCTATTGTGATTATGCGATATACAATTATGACAAAAAAAATATGCGTAAACAAGGGGAACCGATAAAAAGGAAATTGACGCCCAAAAGTGTCGCATGGCACAGTTTTGCAAGTGACGCCACTCAGAAGCAAACGCTTCACGCTTATCTTCGCTGACCCCACGTGTGATGTCGCGTGACGTCACTTTTAAGTACGGGTTGTACCTAGTTATGTTGTCACAAGCACTCCTAAACATTAATGCGATTTATATTAGTATTTTATTTATTAATTTAAAAAAGCAAAAATACGTGTCCATTATTTTTTTTGGCGGACTAATTAGAAATTTGATTTTCGTATGACGGTATCATGCTTATTATGTTAGTTATAATAGTAATCTAACGCAATGAAATTGATAAGCTAGCAATAGCGTGGCCTCCATATAAGCCGATTCCCACCGGGTTGCCCAAGGAACTATCCATCCAAAAAAGGGTTCCGTAGCCAAAATGGCAAAAACGGAACCCTTATAGTTTCGTCATGTCCGTCGTCCATCCGTCTGTCCATCCGTATGTCACAGGCGTTTTACTCAAAAACTACAAGATGTACATTGCTGAAGTTTGGAGTATATAGGTGTCTTGTGTGAGCCGCTACTTAGTTTAATAGTTAAATAATTAATAATTTAAAAAAAATGTAAATCATCAATCAGTCATATCATTGTGTGGCACAATATATATCGATAGCTCTATTAAAAGCACTTTAAGGTTTTAAAAAAATATGATTTATTGGACATTTTCGGAAATTATCGCTTCTAAAGTAGTATAAATTGTGTCCCCCTCTCTATTTTCTAAAACTTATGTCCAAAAAATATTTAAAAAAATTGCAAAGATGAAGCTTAATGAGTACTTTCAACGAAAATTGTTTTCAACATGATCGGATATACCATTTTTGAGTTATTGCCGAAAAACGACACTTCTCAACAAAAGGAAGTAAGTGCCGTGTAGATACGCTCCTTTGCTAGAGCACCATTTTTGTAGCATTATTTACACCTGTAGTGTGCATTTTTTCGTATGAACTGCTGCGGAATCCTACACTGATCATGGTCCGACATGCTCTTGGCCGATTTTTCTTTAAATATGAGTAAATAAATACGCTTCGGCTTCCCTTATAATTTTCCTGACGTCACGCCTCTGTAAGCAAGTATGAATACCACTTGAAGACTAGACCCGCTTTGATTATTCTGCGTTGTTACCTTAAACAGCATCCGAAGGTAAAAAAGTGAATATCGTGATCTACGTAAATAATTCATATTCGCCTGATTACTTAAAAAATCGATTTATATAGGCTGTAACGTCGTATGTGGCATTGAAGATTAAGCAGAGTTACACCCTTTTGGAGCGCGAGCATAGAATGACAGTTTTTATCAGTCGTCATCGTCACTGCACCCACGGCCAACGCAGTCACGGAGTGACGTCAAATCAGTCACGGATTGTGGTCAGAATAAATTATTAGCTGTTAGGAGATTCATATACATTGCCATCAAAAGTGTAAAATAAAAACAATAGAGAATGTGGGAATATTTTTTTCAATGATAATAGTCGATCCAGTTCCTTTATGACTGAGTAATGTATTATTATTGTAAACCTGTTATGTCCCACTGCTGGGCAAAGGCCTCCTCTCTGTTTTTCCATTGGTGTCGATTTTGAGCATCATCTGGCCAGTCCTTTGCAAAGGAGTCCAAGTCGTCCCGCCATCGCCGACGAGGTCTGCCACGTCTCCATTTTGAGTTATGTGGCTTCCACTCTGTGGTCTTCTTAGCCCACAAATCATTCGGCATACGGCAAACGTGACCAGCCCAGTCCCACTTCAACCTTGCCGCCTTCCGAGCTACATCAACTATCTGGGTTTGCGAGCGCAGCGTGGTGTTCCGGATACGATCCATTAGCTTTACACCTAATATGCGGCGCTCCATAGCTCGATAGCACACCCTGAGTTTGGACCTCTGAGCTTCCGTCAAAGACCAATTTTGAGCCCCGTAGGTGAGAGCTGGAAGTATGCACATGTCCATGAGCTTACGTTTGAGTGACATTCACCCTTCATTAAGTGAGTCATGGACCAATAGCTAGTAATGTATATGTGCGTATATTTAAAATCGAGATTCTATGTCGGGCATAATGGCTGGGCGTTAAAACGCCCCATACAATTTTATTTTGGTCGTTGAAAAGTGCGTTGAAGTGTATATACTTTATTTCATTGAACCGTCAAGAATCGCATGGTAATGTTTAATTTTCTTTTGGAAATAAAATACTGTAATTTTGCATCGCAATATTAAAAAATATATATTTCTCAGGTGCCTTACATGCATAGAAATAAAAAAAAAAACATACAAAAACGTAACGAAGTGAAATGGAAAGTTTTGGACCCAGAAGCAATTTTATTAAGAATTAAGCCATTGTTGATCAAAAAGAAGAACGACCTCAATAATGAAAGGTAATTGACACCGATAGATAGGAAAATAATACAAATTTAATGGTACTTAATAAAATGGATACCGATTAGTGACATTGCGGCTGCATGCCGCAACGCAATATTTTTAGTCTCTCACACATTGTCATTAGTTCCACGAAAGCATTTTACCATTTCTATATTTATTTTTTCCCAACTAACGATATAAAAAACTGGATAAGACCATTGCGGGCCACGCGCAGTGTACTCCGCAGCCGTTAATGCAAAAAATAATATGATGTCAAACAGCGCTCTAACAAAAGAACATATCTAATGGCACTCACGTCCTTTTGTTGAAAACCACAGTTTTTCAGCAATTACTCAAAAACGGTACATCCGGTCATGTTGGAATAAAGATTCGTTGAAAGTATTAATTAAGCGTTACTTTATAATTATTCTCATATTTATTGGACTTACGGTTGAATAGTAAAAGGGGGGCACAAATATGCAACTTTAGGAGCGAGTAGTTTCGAAAATATGCACTCAATCTTAAACATTTTTTAGAAACATCAAAGTGTTTCTAGAAGAACTACTGAATTATGTGCCACGCGTTGAAATTTTCTGATTTATTTTTTCAGCTTTTGTTACAAGTAGAAAATATTTATTTTCGTTATTTAACTACCAAACTAAGTAGCGGTTTATACCAGACACCTATACACCACGATCTTGTAGTTTTTGAGTAAAATGCCTGTGACATAGAAACGGCCGGACAGACATGACAAAACGAAGGGTTCCGTTTTTCTCATTTTAGCTGCAAAACACTAAAAAGGATTCAATATGGCCTTGAAGTTGACCCGTTGATACACTTAAAGAACACACAGACAAAAGCTACCACAATAAAGGACATCCTGCAAGCCTCACACATTACTCACAGCCTGACTCACACAAACTTATAAAAACCCGTACAAAGGTTAAACAAAATAGTAACGTTTACACTGTGAAAGAGAAACGTTTTAATTTATTGAGTTTACGATAAAAAGTGCGGGTTTTTATCACAAATCCGAAGTAATTGGTTTTAGTTAAATTTGTCGGTTTGCGGTCACTGCACGTCACTTAAAACATGTTTTTTAAAGTGTTTTTGCTGACGGTGAGTTTTTAATTTAGTTTATCTGAAGAACAATCTATTTTTGGTAGATACTAGGAGTGTAGGATCTCCTTTTAATAACAGTTTGATATCTATACTATTATAAAGTTGTAAAATTGGAATGTCTATAGATTGAAAATATTTTCAAATAAAATATTGTATCCGGACTTGTACTTGGACGGATTGTATTTTGGATTTTATGCTTCATCACGTCAAATCGGCTAAACGGATTTCAACGATTTTTGGTACACCGGTAGCTGGGTATTTCCAGTTGACTATAGGATACATTTTACCCGACTTTTCTTCATCGCGAACGAACTTCATAGAAAACTAGAAGGTGTTTTTTGAAGGTGCATTTGTGGACGACAATTTCAAAAGGTAAAACTGCCTTATGCGCTTTAATAGGTATAATTCTATACTATTATAAAGTTGCTAAAAAATGAAATGTGTTGAAGATATCTAAAAACAAGAAGTGAAACGGACTATTTGACAGTCATTAATTCGTGGAATATTTATTAAACTTTTTTTGTAGTCATAGTCGTAGTCCTTTATTGATAACATTCAAAATATTACATGTCATTATCATTATATTATTAAAAGTTTCACATTGGTATATTACTTAAATTGGGTTATATGTTATTTCGAAAAAATAAATTATGTCATAAAATGAGTGCTCGAGGAGCCAAGTTTTCAATTTTCTTAGAAAGAAAGGTATGTTATCAATTTCCTTAAGTTCTACAGGCAGTTTGTTGTACACTTTGGGTCCTATATTTTGCATGATTTTGGAAGACTTGGCCAGTCGACTGTAGGGTGTGTTGAGCCGGGTTTTGGATCCTAGCCGTGTACGTGTTATTTCATTATTAGGGAATATAGCAATGTTTTCCATTACGTATATTTGTATGTGTCGTTGTGGCTTCATCACGCCAAAACGGCCTAACAGATTTCGTTTATTTTTGGTACACGAGTAGCCTAAGCATTCATAGATAATTATACAATACATTTTACTCGACTAAGCTGAAGAAACAAAAATGGTTATGACTTTTTTCTCTTCCACGAACGAAGTGGAAGGCTCCTAGTACGCTCCTATACCTATTATAAAGTTGTTTAAATGTTTTTTTTTTTGTGGCACACTAAACAGATAACATTCAAAATAAAATATAACAATACATAGAACAGGCTTTGTAGAAAAATGCCGTCCAAAACAAGTATGCACAACATGATTAAAACAATACAGTAACATCGTAAAATAGCCTAAATTAAAAAATAACTATTATCAACATGGCCAAACTGTTAAATATAACATAATGATTATTTACTGAGCATTTCAGAACATAATTAATTTGCATTATTGTTACGAGTAATAATTAACAATATTCATAATATTAACAGGTGTTTAACGCGAAAGCACTTCTATAATCTGCCTCCTGAATACCAGAAATCTTGGATTGAAAATGTCAATGTCATTGTCAAATGTAGATAAAGATATTTTCAATAAAATCATTTTAACGGGCTATTTGGAGGTCACTGAAACGAAAAATATGTTTTTTGAATTTTTATGTATTAAAATAGGCTAGATAGTAATTTTATGAGTTTTACATTTGGCTGCGTTTATTGTATTTATCTAGAAGATATTTCGAGTGACGTCACTACTGACTCACCACTGTACCAAGTCTTAACAATGACAAATAAAAGTCAAAATTAGAAAGGTGAATAACTTATCACGGAAATCAAATGTGTCGTTGCGGCTTCATCACGCTAAATCGGCTAAACGGATTCCATCTATTTTTGGTACACGGGTAGCTGGGAATCTCCAGATGATTATAGGATACTTTTGACTCGACTATGATGAAGAAACAAAGATGGTTATGACTTTCTTCTCTTCTACGAATGAAGTGGCAGGCTCCTTGTTATTAATGAAACAAACATTACCCCAACCTACCCGTTTCGCCACGATGATCTTTTCTAAACTCATAAAAATGTATATATGGCTTCTGTGAAAAAAGTTGTCTATGAAATGAAAATAATATGGAGCCAAGCATTCTAGAAAACGATTTATAATAAGATTGGCTTCTTCGAGATAGTCACGGGAAGAAAATGCACTGGCAGTACAAAACTTATAATTAGTATATGGAACTTGGAGTTTACCAACAAGCTCAATTTTGCATTTATACTCATATAACTAGAAGCTCGAAGAAAAGAAGAAGAGAAAAAGTTATAACCCTCTTTTTACATTCAGTGTAGTTGGGTACAAAGTATCCTTAACTATCTGTAAATACCCAGCTACCCGTGTATCAAAAATTGTTGAAATCTGTTAAGCACTTTTGACTTCAAGAAGCTACAATGATATACAAGCATACAAAAAACAGGTACAAGTAAACGATAAATGCAAAAATAAAATAATCGATGCAAATAATTAACAAGTCGCACAGTATGCTATCCTGCACAACCGACCCGCTGGCTCCACAGGAAGCCAGCGCCGTTGACAGTGGTATACCTAACCATAGCCGACGGCATTGCTGAGTGGAGACCATTTTAGGTTCACATCTATCATTTACATTGAATTGTCTTTTTGTCATCTTTAATTTGTTATGATGTGTTATCCTGAATAAAGCTTTATTCTATTCTATTCAATGACCTTCAACTTTGTAATAGTATAGATTAGTAAGAATTTCATTGGATATCCATTTCATTTAATAAATATGATGAAGTTACTCGTATGCGAAAATTGAATGTGCAATAAATATCAAGGTCCTTCCTCTTGAGATGCGTATCTAATCGTTTGCATACATTTAATATTTCAAATACGTAGGTATTAAACTATCCAAAAAATGGTTTTAAAATTAATATCTGACTAAATGAGTCATGTAATGTTTTTTCCACAAATCGAACTAGTTCAAAAAGGTTGTCTGGAAGAGATCGCTCTTTAGCGATAAGACTGACGGTTGTTTACCTCTAAGTATTTTGTAAATGCATTATTTGTAAATCCCTGTATATTTGTGAGGTGTAAAAGAGTATTTGCATTGTATTGCTTACAAGCCCCAAGTAGCACAACTTAGGTTAAATAGCTCGTATATCACATCTATTTAGATACTTAAGTGAAATATACAGCCATTACTAAGTTCTATATAGGTGGAAAGAACCCTTAAGCGACGACCGGTTTGGGTCAGTGGGAGTAACGTTGCCTGCGACGCTGAGGTCCTGAGTTCAAATCCCGGTAAGGGCAAATATTTGTGTGATGAGCATAAATATTCGTTCCTGAGTCTTGGATGTTTTTTATGTATGTAAGTAATATATCTATTAAATATATCGTGGTCTAGTACCAATAACACAAGCCTTATTGAGCTTACCATGGGACTAGTTCGATTTGAGTAAAATTGTCCCTTAATATTTAATTGCATTTAATTTAATTTAATATAGAACTAAAAGGAGAAAATAGCAGCATATTTTTGGTTCTAAATTGAATCCACAAGAGATCTCAAAAGTACCTTAAGTGGCAATTACAACTATAGGTGGAAGACATGAGCTATAAACGATTCGTTCACTCATTGACCGAATGAATAAACGCAAACGTCAAAGTTCCTCGGAGTGGTGCGGCAACAAGTTGGATTTTTTAATGTGATCTGCCATTTTAATTTTGGATGACATCTGTTTGGTAAATGATTAAAACCTCACGTTAAGTATTGAAATAAGCACGAAATTCTTGCGAATGTTTTTTTAAAAAGAGAGTGCTAAATCAAATAAGGAATTGATATTGGTAAGAAATAAATATGTTAAAAACCTAACCTAACTATTGCATGTTACGTACGAGTACAACGTTAAAATAACATCGTCACAACTATCAAAAGTCTGTGATTATGCGTAAATGTAATAAAATGTCGCTTAAAATAATTCATTTTCAAGGACTCCATTCTGTAAACATGGCGGAACAAGAAAGACCTTACAGTGTTTGTTTTCACTTATTTCTTCTCTATTTGGAACTATTAGGTCTAAAAATCACTTATTTGTATCTTGCGAGTGGCAAAGCAATGAATTATATGCTTACTAATACCAACTAATACTAATTATTTGCTCTTTTGTATTAATTTGTGATGAGTTTAATGTCTGGAACTTTATATCAACAGAAACAAAGTACAAAACAAATTTGTATCAATAGAGTGACGCACGACGAATAATATTTTATCAGAGGCAATAGGAACATAAAATATTAAATGTCCTAATTTTGGTACTGTTAGTGGTTTGAAATAAGTAAAAATAACTGCTTTTGGTTTCAAGAACCTCCTATTGAGATTTAATTATGCGTTGGAGAGGCAATATGGTACTTCTAGGCCTTAAAAGTTGCAATATTTTTAGGTTCCAAAAGGGCCGTAAAATTATCTCTTTAGCCACTACTGGTGATATATTGCTCCATTATACATTAAATTTAATTAAAAGTTCCAAATAAGGGTATTTTCCCACTTATTTGTAAAAGTTGCTCATAAGTGACTTTAGGGCCTTATATAGCACTATTGGTTCTTATTCAGTGACAATTAAATCCTGCATGCAACTTTAAGTAGCGAAATCGACTTTATCCAACCATACGACTTTACCAAACAAAAAACGTTCCTAAGCAACTAGAAGTGACAGGATGAACTCATATACAATTTTATAGTTATACCACTCATTTAGAACATAAAGCTATAAGATAAGCTGCATAATTCGCTAATGTGCTGCTTGGGGCCTTAGCTTAGCAAGCTAGGCTTGTAAGGAGTACTAGACGACGAAATATTGAGTAGATATATTTATGTAAATATGTAAACACATTATTGTACAATAGAATAGAATAGAATATATTTATTGCTAAATACGTAGCAACATTAAACTTATCCCTATTATGGATCTCTTCCAATTAACCTTTGAGCAAGTGAGTGAAGATATTAAGAATATAGACAGACCAGCAGTTAAATATTTACTTATAAACAAAGAAACCACCCACGACTCGGGAACGAGTATTTATGCTCATCACTTTAATAATTACCCTTACCGGGACTTGAACCCAGGATCGGCCGTTTCCGCTGAGCTAAACTTTGACAGGCGACGGGGCATCTGTCGGAATTGTAGTACACATTACGCTGTACATCAACTTGTAATTACATTTTTTTACAAGTTATGTTAATTCAAAAACCATTTCGAGGAATTGGTTTAATAAACCGCTTGCAGTTATCTGATTTCAAAAATATTATTTCTGAGATAAGTTATTTGTGTTTCTAATTTTGACTTTTATATCCTTGTCCTTGTCAAACCCAGATACTTTTGTACAGACGTCAGTAAGTAGTGACGTCGCTCGAAATATCTCGCGCAATAAAAACATTAAACGCATCTAAATGTAAAACGCCTGAAACTAATATCTTATAATAATAAAAAATATATAACAATAAGGCTTTTTTTGACTCATCCCAATTATTTGTTCAATAAAACGATTTTTCATTCAAATATGTTACTTGTCGCTTGACAAAGAAAATGTTTATTGAACGGAATATATGTAAAAATGTAGTTTTTATCATGTAAAATTTTTCAGCATTATTAACTTGAAACGCATCTTTATTAAACAGAAATTTGTAATGTTTATAAAACAGGGCCCTTATAACAAACACTTTGTAATCAGGGATTTCGAGTAAAACGTTACGTGTTCAAACAAAATTTAGAGTAATAGAAAAAGCGTACCTTGAGGTTCTATTTACGATATTTTCTCAATTATTCTTATTTGGTTTCAGACGATTTTCACAAAAGTATCCTCTGCAGCTGTCGCAGAACAAGATTTTTACAAACACTCAGAAGATTACGATGACTATGAATACAGTGATGAAAATTCTGATGAAGCAGCAAGCATACCAACTGACCCAATAGCGGATTTACCTGAAACCAATTCCGAAAAAGATAGAACCCAAATCAGAAAGTTCGTACTAATTGATAAACCTGATAAGGATATTGAAAAAGTAACACTGGACATATCTACTCCAAGCGCAGATTACGATGATAATGAAACCACCTACATACTAACAGACAAACCTTCTGAAGCAGACAATAAGCGACCTGTATCAAGCTATGAAGTCGTCGAAAAAGTTGACGATATACCAAACAATGTTACTTTCAGACCAATTGTTTCAAATTTCACCATCAAATTACCTTTAAACAATGCTACCGGAATCACTGATAACAATAAAAATAAAAATAGTGATGGGAACGGCATTTTCAACTTCCTGAATGGAAAGGATAAAAATGAAAATCTAAGAAAGAACTCAATAAGTATTTTTCACGTAAATGCTGAATTTGATAATGACGATAAAGACAAGAAACCTATAATTCAAAATATAAATATAAATAGACCACCGTTAGGTATCTTTAAGGTTAAGGATCACATTGAAAAGATTAAAGATGATGTGTTTAATTATGTGCATGGTACAGACGTATTTAATGATGTAAATGATGTATATTATGTACCTAATATACTTACAGGTCCCAGGATTTTTTTACGTAAATTAAGAGAGAAAGGATCGAACTTATTTCATAGACTTTTTGAATGATTTTATTAATTAGCTACTTATATGTACAATAAATTGATTTACGAGAAATTTTGTTTAATTTATCTAAAATCTATCATAATCTACAGTCTAAATTTCGATTCCATCGACAATACCTGCTACGTTTTTTTACAGCCTATGATAATAAATAAATATTTGTTTAGGAAGTAAAAATATGCTATTTTAAACGACAACCAATCAATTATTTAAATTACCTCAATTTCACTTAACGCTTACCTAAATATATCAAGATCTTTTACGGACCAAATTTGTGAAAAACAAAAAAGCGTGTCGTGTCAGGATGTTAAAAAGAAAGCTGAGAATAAACAGGAAAAAAAATGCCACGCCGACAAGAGCTTAGCTCTTAAATATATGATCATGATAAAGTATGTCACATATCTCTTTGAACTCATTCCAGAACCACATAAACGAAGGTAAATAAATATTAGCATACAGTAAAACTGAGCTTTCTCTCAACAAACCATACCTGATTGGAATTATAAGTACTCAAAAATATGTTTTATTAACAACTATTGTTCGAAACTTGAAAAATTGATATTTTTGAACCAGATGAAAAAGGAGTGTTATAACTTTAACGTGTATATCAATGGATTATATTCTAGTATGGAATTCTGCAAAGTACCGCCTGAATCTATCAATTATTTAACGTGTATATCTAAGTAATAGCATTGTATTGTATGTCTGTAGTATCTAACTGATTTTGTGTTTTTACAAGCTTTTATTTAACTTGCATCGTTCGTATGTAAGTGTCAGCTTCTAAATTTGCAAGTTAAAATTGACTCACATCTGGTTTTCGATTGAGCTAAACTTTTGCAAGTTTTAAAAACAGGAAATGATGTCGCATGCCGTAAATCGAGCGGAAGAGAATTTGAAAACAATTGAATTAGCCTCAATAAAGGAAAAATAATGTAGGTACTGCTTCTGTGTATTAAAGTATTTTATAAGTGGCTACATCACATCATTAAGGCGTGATAGTCATGAGATTTTTAGATCTATGATTTTATAAAAATAATTAATACCTAAGTGTATCAAAAATTATGCGTTTTCGGACTACATGTTTGGTATAACATGTAGTCCGAAAACCGCGTAATTTTTGCTACATTCATTTTGATATATTTATTAACAAATTAGGCTCTACATTCGATGGTTAAGACTGTCGGGTTGTTATATCATATAGAAATTTGTTTTAAGATCAATTTCCCACTTTTAGTCTGTTTCTCGGTTATCAGATATTATGTTTTCTTTTTATTTGTGGAGGTTTAATTTTCTGATAAATAGGTACGTAACATGATGGTGGTAATGATGACTTAGGTCAGACATTATGATGGTGGTCTTAATACGATCAAACTGACACACAATTTTTTTTTAAATGACACCAGCATTTTTGTGCTGTAAACTGACTTCAATGCTAATTGTTAACTCAGTTTTTTTTGGTACGTGACTTTCAATATCAAACCAGAAGTAAATTAAAATGATAGTATCGAAATATTTTATTTATTCATAAATTACGCCTCAAAATTTGTACTTCTTTCCTAAATATAGATATTATGAGAATCAAATCCGGCACCCTTTAAATTACCAGTCTTACGCCTCAACCATTTGACCAGAGAACACCGTGCTAAGCGTACGCCTTGCAATTACCCGTTCGCTTTGGCCCCTGCGCCTGCTTCGATTTTAAATGGTATTTATGCACGAGTTTGCAACTTATTTTTAGAGGGCGCCGACTTTTACCAATTAATCAAAAAAATCATGTTAGTTTTCAAGAAATTTCTTCAATAATACGTCCTTCGTAAGTGTAACTGTTGAAACGCTGGTAGTTTTTTTTAAACTGCCTCGACCCAACCCAGGGGCTGATATATACCTATACGAGGAAATTGCTTGCTAGTTTACTAGGTAACTATAACTAACTAGGTAACTATTCGTCTCAACCAAGAAGCCAGCCACTTCGCTCCCGGAGCAATGTATTGGCATTAAGGAAGTTTTCATTTAAAGAATCCTATCAACAAAACAATGTTATTTCTAACAAACATTATAATCAACAGGTGGATATATGTATAGAATTAGTTAAAGAACAGGTATCGGTTAAATTTTACATTTGCCTCCTACCTGGTCGATGAACGCGATTGTCCTGATTGGGGAACTATATAGAGTTGCTAAATCATTTTCTGAAATCTAAAGGTGAAACCGCATTATAGTACAGCAGTGGTATTGGCGCAGCGTGATGCAGACAATAATTTTATTTATAATAATGATAATAAACAAATAATATTGGTCTAACCCACGCCACGCTGCGCCTCACCGCTCCGTGCCGTGCGGTTTTTCCTTAAAAATTACCAGGTAGCGCTGCTGTGGTGTAAGTTACATTTGTCAAGTGTCAAAATCATGTGCGGTGATTCGAAGGTTATCACAGTTTTTGTCAAATAACAGGGGGCCAAATAGGACATTCGGTGGCTTAGTATCAGTTAAGAAAACAGAATCGGTGAAACCTAAGTTTTATGTGTCAAAAAATATAGACGCGTGGAGTGGCAGTATTACTCATTTAAGGACGAGCAAAAGTTTCTGGCTGAATTAGGTTGCATAGCAAAAGAAATAGTAACTATCAGATCACTTACTCGCTTAACAGAGGCAACTTCAGGAACTAAAAACGTCGGGTGACTCAATTTTATATTACCACATTTTGTACAAACATATTACATTTTTACAAATACATATAAACACCTTTAGCAAAGGCAAGTTGATTAGGAACCGGTGGTAAATAATCATATAATATTTGAGAATGTCAAATGTATTTTTTTTCTCATTGTGTACTTTACTCGCTTTTATGTAACTTGTGCCACTAAATAGTACTTTTATGGACATCTGTTATTGGATTTTGTTTAAGTGTTTTTTAAATTATGTTTCATGTTTTGTATTGCTGTTGATTATAAAAATTAAAATAAAGAAGATACGGCCGTTAGTAGCATATATTTTGTACCCTCGGTGCGCGAGTCCGACTCGCACTTTGCCGGTTTTTAGTTATTTTGGTTTGAACTCTATTTATACTTGAAATAATAATGGTGACATGCAACTACAGTTGCGGAAAGCACCCGAGTGGTTAATACCCTGTGGGTACCGTTTAGGAACCCTATAAACGAATTGTTTCCACTTGCTCTATTTCACTGAAGATCTAAGATACTACTGTACTACACTAGTATAGTACTAATCCCGAGGTGGTATTACCTGCTCAACGTCACCTTTCTCCGCGCGCGGGGTCAGTATCCTCGGAGGCTGCAGTACCGCGGCGCTCGCGCACCGACGCACGCGCATCGACACCATACGGTAAGTTCTCACATTTTTATTTTTTTATACCAAATTGCGTGTGGAAAATCAAAGTGACAATATCCTTACTAATGAATGTGGAAGTGTATGTTATTTTCCCCTTTTTTATGTGATAACGAGCCTACAGATTGACGTGAATTTTACATATAAATAAAATAGAGTGACATAAGCTTATATATTACTCCGAAACAATGCAGGGTTCACGAAGGATACATCAAATGTAGGCTACACGGGCAAAACTGCGGGATAATCCAAGTACAAAATTATTTATTTTGCGTATACATTTATTACTAGAAGATGCAGGCAATTTCGTTCGCGGGGGAGGTAAAGTCATAACCCCTCTTTTTTTCTTCAGCGTAGTCGAGTAAAAAGTATCCTATAACTATCTGTGGATATCCAGCTAACCGTGTGCCAAAAATAGTTGAAATCTGCTTAGCCGATTTGGTGTGATGAAGCCAAAATAACACGTACAATATTTTTTTTATTCCTTGATCTCCATAGTCCGTTACAATCATTAAATAGAGTATAAATTTAAAAATTTATGTTTGACTTACGGTTATTTTGAAATTAATCATTATTTTTAAAGTAGCACTTTGAATTTTAACAAGGGAAATACTAAGTTTAGCAATCCACTGCAAAATCCCGAAGATATTAAATTACTGAGTTTTTGAGTATTGTACCTGTTGACCTATGTTTGTATTCATTGTTCGAAGGAGGTTTTTTTCTTGATATTCGTATTTTCTGGGACGGTATATTTTGTTTTAGTAAAGCAAATATAGGCTTCAATTAATATAAAATTAAGTACCTTATAAATAGTGTCGTGTAGTTTTTACTGAAATAATGCATTATTTTGAAATGGCAAGATATCGTATTTTTTGATTTATATAAAGATATATATGTCAACGCTGCAAAAGACTGATTTAAAAAAATCTAGCTTTTGCACAGTTGGTTCAGTGATGAATTCTACAGTTGAAGGCTAAGAATACTTTCTTTACAAAATATTTTGACTATAAAGTTTAAGTTCTAGAACTTTATTATCTTGCTTTCTACACTAATGAACAACTTCCTTTCCGCAGTTTCGGAAAGCCGAAACTGCGTTCGCAAAGGAGAAAAAGTCATACCACCTCTTTTTTCCCGACAGCGTAGTCGGGTAAAAAGTAACTGATTTGGCGTGATGAATCCACAACGACACATACAAACACACAAAGATACAAAAAATCCAAAAAAAACATATTTCGATTCAGTGACCTACAAATAGTATATATAAATAATATCTTTAATATATTTACTGACATTTCATTTTAACAATTTTATAATAGTATAGATATATACAAGGACGCACCTGCAACCACGTTCGCAGAGGAGTAAAAGTCATAACCCCTCTATTTTTCAACACCATAGTCAGGTAAAAAGTACGCTATAATTAACCATCTGTAGATACCCAGCTACCCGCGTACTAAAAATTTCCTTTAACTCCAAATAGTGCGTTACATTTTTTTTTAAATATCTTCTGTGTATCACAGATATTTCATTTACAACATTGTAATAGTATAGAAGTGGGCCGCAAGAGCACTTTTAAAAGTCAGAGTCTATCAATACAAGGCCCGCTTAGTGCTAAGCCAAAAAAGGATCATTTCGTTTGAGATAAAATAGCGACGAATACAATAGACAATTGAAATGTTTTATTAAAGTCTTGTTTCCACTTTTGACCTAAATTTACGGCACGATTTTCATCCTTTCTTGTCGTCTCACTCTTGTGAGAGTGATCGTGGTCTCGATGATGCTGTAGTCGTACACGGCAGATCTTCGTCCTCGGATCTCTCGACTTGGGTAGCCGCCTTTGCAATTTGTCTCCACTTCATTCTGTTGGCAGCATTTCGAGCACACTCGGTGATGCTGGTGTCTGTCACAGATTTTATAAGATCCGTCCATCGGGTTGGAGGCCCTCGAGATCTTTTGCCTTCAATCTGTCCCTCCACCACTGTGGAGCGTCTAGCGCTCCATGGACTGCTCATTTCGGGAGATATGTCCAAAAAATCTGAGAATTCGCAATTGTACAGTTGGCGAAAGCCTGTCTAACTCCTTTAAGATGGAGACATTAGTGCGAAAAGCGGTCCAAAGAATTTTCAGCATACGCCTTCGTCCAGTCTCTATAAAAAAAACCGGCTAAGTGCGAATCGGACTCGCGCACCGAGGTTTCCGTACAAATTTTCACTTACCCTTTCTTTATTACCTGGTAACGGTTGAGTTAAGTTTGCACCTGATATCTATGGCATTGCAAACGAATGAGGTGCAAACTTAACGCAACCGGGTTGTTCAAATAGGTTTTTTGCAAATTAAAAAAGAATTGGCGCATTAATAGTCGGACAGACAGACAGACAGAGTCGCACCATAAGGGTTCCTTTTTTACCATTTTTGGTACGTATACGGAACCCTAAAAAGGCCTAACGCATAACTGAGTCTCTTTTTTGAGGTATGGAAGCGGTACGGGGGGATGTGTTTACGTGTATAGCGAGGTCTAGTTAGAATACGTCATGTCACGTCACTTGTCATCCCTCTCGTACCGCTCCCATACCGCAGGATTTCAGGAACAGATCCAGTTAAGCGTCACACTTGTAATTACACGTCATTAAAATACACAATCAAAATCAAATCAAATCAAATCAAAATATTCTTTATTCAAGTAGGCCTAGTTACAAGCACTTTCGAAATGTCAGTTACATGAGAGTGAATGTTTGCTGGGAGAAATACAATATGATCCAACATTTGCTGCAAGGATTAGGGAAACCCAGAAAAACCTAATCAGATCATTTAACTTAAGTGTAATATTATTGATAAAATCATCATTTTTAAAATTAAAATAATCAATAAGATAAATCCCAAAAGGATTGTCAATAAAAAATAAATAATCTAGAAAGTGTCTAGAATAAAATTCAAAATGTCAGAGTATATAAAACAATTAAGATTAAAATAATAATAATACCTTAGGTATTCGTTAAAATGATTATTCATATACCTACATGACGCTATAATTTACATTAATCCCAATTATTTAATCACTTTAGTTTTTTATTGTTGTGTAGTATTTGTTGGTCTATCTGCGTTGATGTTTATTCTTCTCTCTCATTTGCTAAGATAACTAGAAGAGATCCTTTAAAGGGATCGGTTCGCCTTTGTACACATTTTTTACTTTACCTTCTTTGTTTTAATGTACAATAATGTGTTTACAAACAAAGCCTACATTTATAAAATACACTTGGTTTTTAAGAATTTTGGATTTAGCCAAAAGAATAACATTTTGAAAATTATACTCACTAATTAAGTCCTTGTTAAATTCCGTAGAATTAAAATGTAAAATTGTCCAAGCTTAGTTGAAAACATAAATTGTCTGCATTCTAAACGACAATCAGCTACTTTCTCTCCTCGAACAAAACCGAAATATCTAGGTCTGAAACAAGCCCTTTCTATAGAACCAATCCGAACCAGTTTATTTGCATTCTAGACTGACCCATATTTGAGCAGATATAGAGCCAGATATCAATGCCGTTATACAGACCTAACTAGACTATTAGACATTGTTTAGAGAATGACCGTTTTCTGAAATCGAAACACAGCCAAATGCGATTTGGTTTTATGCACTAATTGTGTTGTAGCACCTTAGGCATAAACGCCACAATATACATACACGTTTCTAGCCGGACTTTTTGTCATAATCATCATTTGGCATAATTAATTATTTGGCATAATGCATTTTTAAAAGTATTCATACAAAAATACAAAGCTAAGTAGAAAGAAAAATTAATTGCGATAGACTGCAGTGTAAGCCGGAATAATACCAGCGTCTCTGTTATACCGGAACAGCGTCGTGAACTATTAGCTGCGGTGTAATGGTTAAGGAAAGAGAAAATAATTGCGATCCACTGCAGTCTAAGCCGGAATCAAACCAGCGTCTCTGTTGTACCGGAACAGCCATCAGCCATTAGACCATTAGACCACTTGTGATTCAAAACGAATTAATCCTCTACCTTCGGTAAGCATACGTTACTCACGATCTATGTTACCATTAATTATTGAAAGCACTCTAAGAACGTGCGGTTACGCAGCATTCTTCAAACCAAACTGCTTTTTCAAGTAGTGTCAAGCTTACGAGAAAGATGGCGTTGTATCACAATAATGCTTTTTTTTCTAAAACTGCACAATTTTCAGATCTTTTTAAGGAATCATCCTGTTAAATGCATTAGGTTAGGTTTGTTTTATACCAATCCTGAAAAGTTTACATGTTCAGAGTGCGTTGCCAAATGATGAATTATGCGAAATGATGATTATGACGAAAAACTTTATGCCAGATGAGGGACACCGTTAATAGCATAGTCCTCATATCCTTAAATTTTCCCTAAATCAATGTTTTTCTGTACCTCGTTCCCTCTTTAAAACTCCGATTTTAAACGATATAAAGCATATAAACAATAGGTATAGCTCTATTTTTCAAGGGCTTATCCATCTATCTCGTCAGTATGTTAATAATCTAGATTATAAGCCGTTTTCTAAGAAACTCTGTCACTTTTGTCTCCGGAGTTACGATACAGAATAAAAAGGGATCTATTTTGGAATCCCTAATGTCGTTTCTCCTAATGTATCGTTTGTCTTAACCCATATTTTTATGAAACTGTATACTTTCAGGTTTGTTATAAAACCAACCTAACCTACAGGTGCGTCCACACTTGTACCATTTGCTCGTATCCGATCACCGTGCCGTGGCATGACTGCGTATCGCGCTGCTTGGACGCTCACTGTCGGCGCGCCGATCATGCCGCACTCTTCCGATATAAGTGTGTGATACGCGTAGCAAATGGATTTCGAGCGATCGGATTGGCGCAACGTCCAAGCGCGTGATCGTGACACGCGATCATGCCACGCGACGATGATCTGATACGGGCAAATGATACAAATGTGGACGCACCTTAACCTAATCTATACGATGATCTTTTAAAAAATCCTAAAGAATTTACGGTTTCTGAAAAAAATGCATGCAAACGACCTTAGGGATTCTGAAAAAGACCCAATAAAAAGAAAGAGTTGTTGCACCCGATACTCACAGATTTAAATTAAACACTTTGTAAACGTCCATCCGTGAAAACAGGAACTGCAAAGCTTCGGGAACGTTGGGAACTTAGATTAGATATCAGACGCGATATAATCCACGAAAATTTATTTATTTTAACATTTTAACATTTTTTTTTTGTTTTTATCATTTGTTGTTATATTGACTGTAGTAACACATACACACGTGTAAATTACAAGAGTATAACCTGTTTTGATTGAAAAGTAGTTAATCAATAAACCAACGATTACGCAAAGAACGCTGAAAAAACGTTTATTGCATGATGACATTGATGACCTCATTAATTTTTCATAAAAAAAAAGTTTAAATGTCCAAAATTTTATTTAAAAAATCGCATTTCCCATTCAATTTGATCGGAATAATCTTAGTAGTTAGTATCATTAAAATTATTAAGTACAGTATTTAGTTTCCCCCATCCTTCCTAGGTTAATACCTACTACTACCTACATACCTTTATTTATACCTACTTAAAGTTGTAAAAATAAAATGCCTGTACATTGACGAAACTTTCCAAAAAATAAGTGATACAGACTATTTGAAGGTCATTGAATGGTTTTTTTTGTGTGTATAAATGTGTCATTGCGGCTTCATCATGTCAAAACTGCCAAATGTATTTCAAGCATGTACGCGGGTAGCGGGACATCGACAGATCGTTATAGAATTTTTTTATCTGACTAAGCTGAAGATAAAAAGATTGTTGTGATTTTTTCTCCTCCACTGACGAAAAAATATATATTTTAATCGTTTTCTCAAAATTTGCGTGACATTAGCTACACCTCCATCACATATTTTAGCAAAAACCATTGGTATACAAGAAGAACAAAGAAGGAATGTCCATAGGCACGAAATAAAAGGCAAGCACAGTTGAACTTCTAAGAAATCAATAAGATGCAAATGTTCTCAGTCATTAGTTAGTAATCAAAGGTCTACGGTCGATACCTAAGGCCGGTGACCGCAGGTTGAACGGTCGGTATTTACGAGGCATTCAAAACAAAAGCAGTCGAACCTGTATGTGACGTCACAAGTCAAGCATTTGTTACTAAAATTATATCTCTTACAAACTGATGCTAATATTATTTTCGCCAATGACCAATGTTTACAACTCCTGCAGGTCAATGATTGTTAAAATTGGTTGTTATTCATTTAAATAAAGCAATTTAATCGGATTATATCACGTATCATCTCATTTGAGTTCCCAGGAACTCGGGCTTTCGAGTTCACGAGCTAGACTGAGAAAAAATAAATAAAAAGATATATTAAATATCTGACGACCGATTTAGCTATGTAAATATAACTATTAAATATATCGTCGTTTAGTCATAACACAAGCCTTATTAAGCTTACCATGGGACTAGTTCGATTTGTGCAAAAATTGTCCCGTTATATTTATTTATTTATTTATGTATTTAATGAGTATATTGAATAATCCGTTTAAATAGTTTTAGTTAAATTAATGATAATCGCGGAAACAGGAGAAAGAATATTAATGGTTCTGTATCTGTATGTCTGTGTATTTATGTGTCTATCTGTGGTATCGTAGCTGATAATAAAACAACGCTACAAACAAAAGTTGACTTTATCGAGAGCACTCTCGATTAACGCTTCAACCATTTTAAATGTATAATTTTTTGTATTTGGGGGTTATTCATCGTTTTTTTTTTTCACTTGCAACTGAGATAACAATGACTATAAGGGCTCGTGCACCCCTAACTCGTCCCCCTCTCCTATCCAAAATCACGTGTATTTTGGTTACTTAAGCTTAATACTTTCTTGAATTAGGTTCCTAAACCAATGCGAATGTTGAATTCAGCAAGATGTTCAAAAAACGTGCGTGAATTCTCGATACATACTTGTGATATGTATTCCGTGATTTTATCCGGAACCCATCCCCTTCGAGTCTCACGTGATTAATGGACGAACCCTAACACATGGTTATTTTTGTTACAGAAGTCAAGCATGATTCGCCAAGTGACACTTTTGACGATATGTGTTCAAATCATCACATTCAATGTGGTAAGTGTTGTTATACTTTTATACCCTATAAAATTTTTGACGCCAGTGACTCCATATACTCTGGCGTTAGGGTATGTTTATGTTAATAAGACACTGTCTAAAGACAAGTATACAGGGTGTAACAGAACCCCGACGATAATCCTAAAAGGGCTGATCTACGAGGGTGGTCCCAAGTAGCCGGTCTACCCAAGATAACACAAAATAATTGGAAAAAACTTCTTTATTTCTCAATATAGTCCTTTTAACGCAAAACGCTGTTCGCAGCGAAGTTCAATGTTTATAGTGTCAAGCTCCTCAAAAAGCCATCAACAGCAGACTCTAACTTTTCATAATTGGCAATTTTTTTACCGCCGAGCTTTATCAAGTTAGCAAACAGAAATTAATCCGAGGGAGCTAGATCTGGCGACTAAAGGTGCGTCCACATTTGTATCATTTGCCCGTATCAGATCATCTTCGCGTAGCATGATCGCGTGTCACGATCACGCGTTTGGACGTTGCGCCGATCCGATCACTCGAAATCCATTTGCTACGCGTATCACACACTTGTATCGGAAGAGTGCGGCATTATCGGCGCGCCGACAGTACCTAAGCGTCCAAGCAGCGCGATACGCAGTCATGCTACGGCACGGTGATCGGATACGAGCAAATGATACAAGTGTGGACGCACCTTAAGGTGCATGATTATGATGTGAATTTATGTATTATAGTTGATTTTTTCTCACAACCGTTTTTGACAGCCGTCATTCCGGTACATTTACGCCTGTCAAAAAACGGTTGTTAGAAAAATTCAACTTTAATTAAATCGTCGTCTAGTACTCATAACACAAGCCTTATTGGGCTTACTATGGGAGTAGTTAGATTTGTATAAAATTATCCTGTAATAATTATGTATATAACTATTGGGACAGTGCCGGGTACTGGGATATTTACCATAGTGAATTTAGAAGTATGGCACAGGACTAGGCATGACTTGATAATTAGTGATTGTGATGCTATTTATTGATTGATGAAAGATGAAAGTACTTACTTTGATCGACCAATCAATAGCATCACAATCACTAATTATCCAGTCAAGCCCAGTTCTTAGCCGTACCATACTTCTAAATTCAACTTAATTCGAGAGAAACTTTTACTTCGAAAGCTGATAATTAATTCCGGCTGGGACAAAACCCTTTCATCAAGTACATGTTACACAATTGTTCAGGCTGCCATTCACAAGTTCCAGATTGTTACAGACATTTACAGCTAGTTCACATATGTTTTTTAACGCTAAGCGTTTAAAAAATGTTAGGCAAAATACGCTTGAAATGCTGTCTTATGTTGTATCCGTATATTTTCATTAAAAAAAATTAAAAATATTTATTTGGTTTAAAACATTAGGTTTGCAAGTTTCGAAGTTTGGGTCCTCTTAGTAAGTAAAAAGTATACCTGTGGCAGGAGGGCCCGCTCTTCCAATAACAATAAGTTTTTTTTTGTATTGTTTAACAAAAATATCTTAAAAATAATAATAACTACCCTTAATTTTACATATATCAAATCAAATCAAATCAAAATATTCTTTATTCCAGTAGGCCTAGTTACAAGCACTTTCGAAATGTCAGTTACATGAGAGTGAATGTTTGCTGGGAGAAATACAATATGATCCAACATTTGCTGCAAGGATTAGGGAAACCCAGAAAAACCTAATCAGATCATTTAACTTAAGTGTAATATTATTGATAAAATCATCATTTTTTACATTAAAATAATCAATAAGATAAATCCCAAAAAGGATTGTCAATAAAAAATAAATAATCTAGAATGTGTCTAGAATAAAATTCTAAATGTCAGAGTATATAAAACAATTAAGATTAAAATAATAATAATACCTTAGGTATTCGTTAAAATAATTATTCATATACCTACATGACGCTATAATTTACATTAATCCCACGCGGCTTCATCATTCATGTAGCCTTGTGTGCTTTAGAAAATAATTTTCGTTTCACAATATTTTTGAATTTACCAATAGACAACTCAGTTATGCTGCTAGGAAGTTTATTATTAAATCTCACACAGTTACCCATGAATGATCTCCTTATTTTATGGAGCCTAGTAGCAGGCACTGCGAGCTTATGCTTATTTCTAGTATTAATATTATGTATATCACAGTTCTTCTTAAAGTCGGTAATATTTTTATGTACATACATAATATTCTCATAAATGTATTGACAATGCACTGTCATTATATTAATGTCCTTAAACTTATCTCTAAGCGACTCTCTATAGTTCATTTTATATATCACACGAACAGCCCGCTTCTGCAGAACAAATATAGTATTAATGTCGGAAGCACTGCCCCATAGTAAGATGCCATACGACATAATACTGTGGAAATAACTGAAATACACTAATCGAGCCGTTATCACGTCTGTTAATTGACGAATCTTACTTACTGCAAAAGCTGCAGAACTCAGTCTATTCGAGAGATTAGCAATATGGGGACCCCATTGGAGCTTAGAATCTAATGTTATACCGAGAAAGACTGTACTATTAACTAGTTCCAGTTCCTCACCTTTAACCATAACGCTTGCTTGCTCGTGTTTTACGTTACTCGTGACAAACTTAACACATTTAGTCTTTTTCTCATTCAACAATAAATTATTTACATTAAACCAATTTACTACTTAACAGATAGCATTGTTTACGTCATTGTAGGATCGTTGATTTCGTACGACTTTGAAAATTAAAGACGTATCATCTGCAAACAAAACTATCTCATAGTGGGTCTTTACGAGGTGTGGCAAGTCGTTTATATAGATAAGGAACAGGAAAGGTCCCAATATTGATCCCTGCGGCACACCCATAGAGACTAATGACCCCGGTGAACGCTCTCCATTCACGTCAACCTTTGTATTCTACCATTTAAATAAGACTCTAATAAATTTAGTGCTAATCCTTTAACTGGTTCCCCTCCGTTAGCCCGAAAAACTTTCGTCCTAATTTCATTAGCCCTACTTTTGGTAACCCTAAAATCACAAACCCGAATTTTCATTCATCCTAATTAATGAATAGCCCTAATTTCAGGATCCCAAATTTTCATAATGCCTAATTTCATCATACCGAATTTTCACTAGCCCTAATTTGCACTTAGCCGATTTTTTTAGACTACTAATATTATAATACCTAATTATGTTAAAACCTACATTTTATTATACCTAATTATCTATAAACCTAAATATGCCTTTAATGGATAATTTCAAAAAATATTTCCATTCATTCATTTCCACTCGTTCATTTGCGCTCGCGCGCACGGCGCTGCAGGAAAAGCAGCCCTATCGCCTTAGGTAACAAGTGGCAGGCCCCCAAACTCACCTCCGCAGCTTCGGCTCGCACGGGCGGGCGCCTACCATTTGTTACAGCGGGCCACAGCTGCTCTCCCTCCGCGCCTCCGCTTTTGGAATAACACTCTAAGGGTAGGATAGACACGACCACGTGGAGTCGGAATTGCCATAGACTCAGGGTGTAAGTACATGGGAATCTTTTGACGCTCCGCTCGCTTCGCTCGCTCCGCTATACATTGTCACAATAGAAACCTAACCTAACCTACAGTTTTCGGGGTTCAGCCAATTCGATATTTGTCCAAATCCGTATTTTCTGTTTTAACGTAAAAATAGGCTTAATAATCTTTAGTACTCTTGACATTTAGTGTCAGTAATGATTAGGTCTAATAATCATGAGGTTTGGTAATTATTAGGTTATTTCATATTAGTATTATTGATCATTATTACAAATCATTATTAGAGTATTCGATTATTAGGTCTAACAACTAATTAGGGTATAAAACTTAGGTGATATGACATTAGGGCTAATGAAAATTAGAGCTAGCGTTGGTAGGTGTAATAATATTAGCATTTGCGTTATTAGGTCAAGTAGGGGAGTACCCCTTTAACTCCGTAGTGGTGTAGCTTCCTGACCAGTGTCTCATGATTAACGCAATCGAAGGCCTTAGATAAATCACAGAAGATGCCTAAAGCATCTCGCGATTCCTCCCAGGCATCGAAAATGTGTTTTACGAGCTCAACTCCGGCGTTGGATGTCGAGCGAACCCGCGTAAAACCGAATTGCTTACTATGCATCAAATTATTCAAATTAAAATGTTTTAACAATTGATAAGGAATTAGCTTTTCAAAAATTTTACTAAATGTAGGTAGTACAGATATTGGTCTAAAGTTAGTGGGGTCAGAGGTACTACCTGATTTAAATAAAGGAGTTATTTTGCTATGTTTCATCAGATCAGGAAACTCACCGCAGTCAACACTGTTATTGAATATATCTGCCAAGTCAGGCGCTATTACTTCTATTAGGGAATTGACAGCATGGACTGAGACCCCCCATAGGTCATTGGTTTTTTTGACATTAATTGATTTAAATGCCTTTACTACATCTGAAGGACTGACATGTTCTAAATAAAAGTCCTTACTACATTCTGGGACGTTTTCTTTTAACAACAAAATGGCAGACGAAGGTGATGAATTTAAACACTTTATTGTGGATACTGGTATATCGGTGAAGAAATTTTCAAATTCTGTTGCTACATCTAAACTAGAATCTATAATTTTGCCATCAATTTTTAATTCTAGATCACTAATTGCGTGCCTTGATCTACCAGTCTCCGCACTAATCACTTTCCAGGTGGTTTTGATAATATTAGAACTATTTTGGATTTTCTGGGATAAATAATTACGTTTGGCAATATGACAATCAATTTTGAATTGTTTCGAATATTGCTTTACATGTTCTTTAAATTCATCACTCGTATTAAACCGCCGTTCTTCCGTTTGTATCTGTGAAACAAATTATAGATTATGTATTTATGATGTGTAAATTATGGTATGTAAATGTGTGTGCTTACGCGCATGTATGTGTCATTCTAACAATTTAATTTACTTAGTATTGCCTTGGGATAAAAGAGCTGCCTAGGCGTCGTAGTCAAGTGGTTTTATAAATTCGATTAGTAACTGTTTAATCCTATATAGTTGACGGGGGTAAATAGATACTTTCTCGTTTACAAAGTTATATAAATGTGCGGATTGTGTTGCGTACTGCCTTTTTGCAAACAGTGATTTAGTGTGCGGTACTGATGCTGCTACATCCTTTCGTCTTCTTGTGGACACCTGCGGTTTGTATGGCAGTGATTTGTGTAATTTTAAAATTGAATATAGTATATAAAGTTTTCTCATAGTTCATAGTTCATTTATTTTCTCATACAAAGATACACTTATGTTCGTCAATATGTACATTAAATATGATCGAGAGAACTAATTATTATTATTCATTAGGTGTCATTGTAACATCACAAATACATTGGTTCCAAACATCTTTATCTGTTGTATAATCTGACACTCTATAGTACGACTTCCGACTTAATATAAATTTAACAACTTTCTTGAACTTATGGTCTGGAAGGTTCGTTATAGTATTAGGTATTTTATTATAAAAATGTATTGATTGCCCCATAAATAATTTCCTAAATTTTGCAAGTCGGATTTGACGTACGGCTAGCTTATCTTTGTTTCTTGTACTGAACTTATGCAGGTCACAATTTTTTGGCAAGTTTTGATAAATTTTTTTTTGCGTACATGATTGCCTCGTAAATAAACAATGATGGCAGTGTAATTATGTTGACTTCTCTATACAAATCCCTTAAAGAAGTTTGTGGTTTTAAATAGTAGATCGCGCGCACTGCTCGTTTATGAAGAACAAATATTTTGTCTACATTAGCGGATCTACCCCACAATAAGATGCCGTAAGACATCAGACTATGGAAATAGCTATAATAGACCAATTTGGCTGTATCTATGTCAGTAATTTGTCTTATTTCCCTAACAGCATAGACAGCTGAGCATAATTAGCTACCCAAGGAAGTGAGGTGAGACTCCCACTGCAATTTAGAATCAACAGTTAAACCGAGAAACGTCTTCCCCCAGAATCAATTTTAGTCTAGGATTTTTGTTCGGGGAATAAGTAGAGAAACGGATACATTTGGATTTTTTGCCATTCAAAAGCAAATTGTTGACTGAAAACCAATGCAAAGTTTTTTGCAAAACAGAATTAATAGTGGTTTCAGCATTAGGATCATTTCTTTGCACTTTAAACAAAAGAGACGTATCATCCGCGAATAAAACCGTATTTGTCAAACCTTCCAGCTCATAAGGCAAATCATTAATGTAGGTTAAAAATAAGAATGGACCCAATATAGACCCTTGAGGGACTCCCATTTCGATCGCTAATTCCTCTGACTTACAACTGTCAACATCGACACATTGAGTTCTGTTGCTTAAATATGAGCTAAGGACACCCAAAGCCTTTTCCTTAATCCCATAATGTTTCAGTTTTGCGAGCAATGTGGAGTGATCCACACAATCAAAGGCTTTGGATAAGTCGCAAAAAACACCAATGGTGTCATGAGAATCCTCCAAGGCATTGAAAATGTATTTTATAAGACAAACTGTGGCATCCGTCGTGGAACGGCCTTTTGTGAAACCAAACTGCTGGGTATGAAAGAGGTTATTGAGGTTGAAGTGAGACAATAGCTGATTCAAAATAATTTTCTCGAATACCTTACTCAATGCGGGCAAAATTGATATGGGTCGAAAATTAGTACGGTTTTCGGGTCACCGGATTTTAACAGCGGGATTATTTTACGTCATTTCATAAGATCAGGGAATGAACCATTATCAACACATAAATTAAAAATCATACATAAGTCAAGTGCTATAATATCAATTACCTTATCGAGTAATTTCACAGATAGTCCAAAAATATCCTTAGTGTGTTTCATATTTAAGGATTTGTATGTTTTTATTAAGTTCGCTTCTGTGATGTGATGGAAACCAAAAGTAGGCCCTTCTGCAACATTCTCCTTTAATATGTGTTCAGCTACGGTAGCATTTGAATCCAGGCATTTAGTTATTTGTACAGGAATGTTTGCAAAAAAGTCCACAAAAGATTTTGCGACATCATTACCACTGGTTAGCATCTTATCATCAACTACTAGTTGTAATTTTGTTTTGGATGATTTTGTTTTTCCCAATTCTTCATTGATAATGGTCCAGGTTGTTTTGATCTTATTGCTTGAAGATTCAATCCTGTTGATTCAATTCAGTCTATATACATTGACTTGGCTTTTACGCAGACCTTTTTAAATAGTTTAGAGTATTGCTTAACAAATTCAGCCAACGAGTCATTATTATTACTAAACACGGACTTTAAATTGTATAATTCAAATAGATGGTCTCGACTTACCCGAATACCAGTTGTAGCCCAATCATTAAAGTGTAGTTTCAATTTTGTTTTAACTGTTTTTAAAGGAAAGGTTTCTACAAAAACTTTAGCTAGATCATGTACAAATCTGCGTAATAGCCATCGGGCGTAGGATCAGGCTCTGACCCGTCACAGGATGAATAAACACATGTCTGTTTTAGATTATCTCTAAAATTTTCAATTATTTTATTAGTAACGGGCCTACAATCATACGTACTTGGAGCATTATTTTCTCCGAGCAGCTTGAAGGTGACCAATTGACCTGTATGATCCGATCGTAAATAATTTATTATATGCTTGGATTCGCATTTGTCGGTATAAAAAATGTTATCTATACATGTTTTAGAACTAGCAGCTATCCTGGTTGGATCCTTAAATAAGTGGTATAGATTGAAGCATTTAAACAAATTAATTAATTTCTTGCGTTCAGGAGTATTTTTTAAGAGGTCAACGTTAAAATCCCCACAAACGATTACATGTTTTACACCCCGAATCGCACGTTTCAAAACTTCCTCCATTATTTTTTCGAATGTCTCGAAATTACTCGCAGGAGGACGATATAAACATATTACTAAACAATGCTTCATTTCAACACACGATAATTCGATTACTCGCTCTACTGAGAGGCCACAAATATCAGGTCTATTTTAAACTCAAAATTGTTTTTTATTACGATTAACGTACCCCCTCTAATTGCGGACTCCCTGTAGAATGAGCTTGCAATAACATAACCCCTAAAGCTAGAATTAGCCTCTAAATCAGCCATGTTTCTGACAAACATAAACAATCAATGGAAAACTTTTCTAAGAACAAACTGATTTCCAGTTGTTTTCCAGGAAGACCTTGTATATTTTGATGCACTACTATCAAATCGTTAATCTCCCTGGTTGATAAAAATTTTTAGGGCAATCAGATGTGACAAGCTCTATGCTAGTCAAGTTGGACTTACTATTAAAACATTCACTTTTTACTATGTGTCCTAAGAGTCTGGCAATCGTTTACTTGTCTTGGTATGAGCAAGAGATGATTTTTTTGTATGTTAACCTCAAATCTGTGACAAATTTATTTACATCAAACAAGTAAAAACCAGCGCTCTGTGCATTTGTCAGATTATACAATAAAGTATTTAGTCTATATACTTCGTAAGCATTAGACTGCGTCATTGGAATGTAAGGCAATGTCGACAAAATAAAGTTTTTTATTTTACAATTTTGATACAAACTTAGGAGCAGGTCAAAACATTTTTTGACTTGATTCGCATCGGTGCTTATGGGATCACAATTTGCTGAATAAAATATCAAAGTATTCCCCTTAAAATCTATGCAATTACGACTAAGCGCTTTATACAAGTGTCACTATGTTAGCTCCGTGATAATAATTTATAACTTTAAAATTAGGGCAATTCATCTTTAATAATCTACCCAATCCACTACCCAATTCATTTGAGAAAATTATAACGTCGCCATCACTATTACTGCTTGACTTCCCCTGTATATTATCACTGTGTTTTGATATCTTGTGCGAAACTTCATGTACCAGCTTTAGTTCATTAGTTATTAATGCAGTATCAGTTTGATTACATTTTAGCAGCGATATATATGGATATTCTAATCTCTTTGGCGTGCTTTCTTGTGATGAGGATTCTTTTGGACGTTTATTCCTATCCAGTAAATCAGCATTAAGTTCTTTCAAAGCTCCGATATATCGTAGAATTTCTTCTTGATCAACACAATATTTTTCGGACATTGCTTCCAAATCAGACTGCTGTCTCTTAACTTTCGCCTCCAGTTCCCTTATGTCATGTCTATATTGGTTTTGTATTTCTAGAATATTTTTATTTAAATAAATATTCCGTAGGGTTAATCCGCGTGGACTTAGTTTATATGGAATTCTGTTTTTGTGATAGTTGTTTTTTGCGTGATTCAAAATTCTTTTTTTCGTTTTGGCCTTAGACCTGGTATTCTTTATCGTATTACCAGTTCCAGTAGAAGTGAGATCAATTTTGACAAGCGGCTCTTGGTGTTGTTTCTTAGTCACGATTAGCTCACTATAAAGAGACATTGTTGCGCTTCGTTCAAGGTCCTGAATGTGCTGTTCCCGTTTTAATATACTAGTTTGGGCTACGTCAAGTAGTTGTTCAAGCTCTGATATGCGTGAAAGGGATTTCATATGAACTTCAGTGTCCGTACATTGTACGAATGCGTCAACTACTGATTGTAAGTTATCCCGCTGGTCGCACACCTCTTTTATAAAGACGTCACATTTTGCTAGCTCACTTTTTAAACCCGCATTGTGATCTAGAACCTTCTTAATTCCAGCCTCTCCCTCGTCTCTCTCTTGTAGTAAATTACTATATGTTTCTTTGGACTTTTGGAGCTCGTTGAGAGCATTACGTAGTTTATTTTCCATGTCCTTGCTCCGTGTCAACATTGTTGCGTTTTATTTTAATGCAAGTAAAAAACAAAATAAAAATGCAAAAAGAATATTTTGTCTCGCATCCACAACGGGATTTGGACGCAGGACGTCAGTAAACACTTAGTTTCGTATCAGGTGTCGGAGCCGCTGAACCACCGTAGCATTAAGTTTCTTAGCAAATTTTCAATACAGTTCCAATCACTATGCTATGACATCACTCAGAAATATTTATATAGATCTACCGACCTCAATAACTATTTATAATATAGCAATCATTTCATTATTTTACACATTTTTAGTTCACTACGTCACTGTCAAACACTTTCTTGTTGTTTATTCTCACTGTTTATAGTTGTAGTACTTTTTATTGGTATCGAATTAACGATTTGTTTACAATTTTTCTTTTCGTATTTCGATCTTTAACGAATTAGCGTTTTCGAGTTATAAAAACACTTGTACGTGATTATTGTTTTATTTGTGACATATTACAATCGAAATTTACTGGTTTTTACGAAAATTGGATTTTAAAACAATTAATATACGCGGAGCTGAAGCGACCTGCAATGGCAGCGCCATGATGTTCATAGGAAGCAAACCAGCTCCCTATGAGAAAACTGCAGCTTTCATGCGCTGTATAATAATAAAATGTGATGTTTTTTCTGTAAAATGTTATAGAATGTCCACTCAAATAACAGAAATATTGGTGAAAAAACTTCTTCAATGTCATAAAAACTTACCGAGATACAACAATGTAAAAATCACTTTGTTGGATTTTCCCAAAAAGGCTCCATACAAAAGCCTAGGAACGTGTGACGTAACAAGTTCCTACATTGTATGAGGAAATTAAGAACTTCGTTCTGCAGCTATGTTAAACGTGGCGTTTATCGAAACAGTTTCATAACAAAAGTTACTATAAATTTCATGGGTTATTCAATAGTATTATTATATAGTAATATTTTCATACTTTAAAAATTTAGTTTCCCAGACAAATTTAAAAGCTCATAAAACAAGCTTCACGTAAGGTATTGAACTCAATTAATTTTTTAACGATTTTTATCATAAAAACTACCATTTCGCATCAGAATTTTATTTTTATTTGAGTACAGTCTACATCCCAATTATATGTCGATGTGGCATCCTCGATGTTTAATTAACGTTGTACTTCATTTTTATCTATGGTTCCCACACAGTTTATTTAGAGATTTATAAGAATAAAAAATCTTCAAATGACAGTAATTTTTTAAAAGGTTTTTTATTCCACACACTTAGCCAGATTATTTTCTTTACAGTCACGGCTTTCCCATGCTTCCATCCTTCTACATAGAAACATACGGAAGTAAAAAACTAACACCAATCTGAACCAAAGTTAAAGAAAGGGAAGGTGGGCACATTATTATTACAAACTGCTTAAAAATATGCGCATATGAAGGGAACTAACCAAGCACGCTGTTTTGCTTTTCGTAATGGAACTTATAATCCATTAATCTAAACCAGAATTCCGGAAACGAACGCCTAAATGTATCAATTACCAGAAGAATTTACAGCAAAATAAAATGCCTTGCAGAACAACATGAAAACTACAACGCCTAAGCTTTAAAAGAGCCAAGAATTTGATTGAACTTACTAACAGCATTTTATTCTGTGCTTTAACCAAAATATAATACAATTCTTACTAAGAGTGAAATCTTCGTCATTTCATTTTCACTTAACAAGTAAGACGTTACACAAGGTACCTTAAGTAAAAGTTAATGGATCTGAAGGTTTTAGCAACAAATTGTGAAGGCAAGCAAAGCTTTAAAAGGAAAAAAAAAACATTACATTGTTGACATAAAAAAAGCGTTTTTCACAACCGCCTCCGCTGTCTTAATCCACCATATCGATGAAAGTTGTCACCCGGTGGATGAATATTCATTAACACCTCTCACAATAGCTTTGACGTTTGGGGTAATTTCTCTTTCAAGCACTTGTTTCAAATGTTGTGTTAAACAATATTCGGAAGCCTACAAAATGGTTCTTTGTGCTGGCAAAATGTAGTCATTTCCTGAGGTAACATACTGAAATGGAATATCGGTTGGCTTTCTCCGGAACGAACAAGTGCTTTGAATCCCGTCGACTTAAAGACTTTCGACTGGTCTGGCTTTTGAAAGGATCTTGCTGTGCAAAATTTACCCTGCATTAGTGTGGAGAGACTGGTGGTGATGGGAATGATGGACGGCACCAGACTACGGGGGAGATGCCCAATACGATGGTGCGATCAAATATCCGACCGAGTGGATACGACACTTAGCAGCGCGATCCACAAGGCAACCGACAGGGAGAAGTGGAGAGCTGCCATCAAAAATATTAATCGGCGGAGTCACGATCCTCAGCACTGACGGACCGACTTAGCAGAAGATGAAGAAGACTAAAATATAGTGCCGAAGGGGAATGCTGGGAGTGTAATGGACTGAATTCCACACAAACGAGTCCATATGGAGTATTCCAGGAACTTCAGCATCAAGAAACGTCTACCTTCCATTGTACAGTCACGCATTCTTACTTTTTTCAGCTGCATGTGTCGTCGAGGAGATCTAGCTATTGAGCACCTTGTGATACACGGATAATTCAAAGGTAACCAGACCACGAAGCGCATTATCAATGAGATAGACAGACCAGATTAAAGCTGCAGTAGATGCTCTCAGAGACGAATGGAGGCGTGTTGTAAACTAGGTACCAACACTGTCAAGAGTAAAACGACAACGAAGAAGAAATACTAAATGCACTAAATTCTACTAACCAGTAGAAAATTTAATTGTAATATCCTAGAACTTCAACAACAATGGAGACTAAAGTAGGTCACGTCAAATAAGTTGGAACGATAATTTAAAAGTTCTAAAATCGTCATGAAATCTACATAATTTAGCAACGGTAAACAAGTAATAGATTTCTGAAATAAAGTCATCGTCAACCAACTTATAGCATTTAACCCTGGAGATTAACCATGGGAGATATCATACGCATATATGCATTACCCTCGGCCAAATTATATGCGAAAAATCAGATAAATTGCCAGGGTATGTATGTGGTTTTAAAGTTTCATAGCCAAATTGGCAAAAACGGAAGTCTTAAAAGTTTCGTTATGTCAGGTCGTCTGTCAGTCCCCGGCATTTTACTCACAAACTACGAGATGTATAATGATGATATTTGGAGTATAAGTGTCCTGCTTAAAGCCGCTACTTAGTAATGTAGCTAAATATAAAAAAAAAAACATTTCTAGGGGAGACACTCCATTAATATGACAAGAGCAGATTTTTTTAGCAAACAAAAACGTTAGGCACATTTCAGTTCTTTTAAAAACTCTTTGAGGTTTTTAAAACAAACGATTTAGTGAAAAGTAAATGCTCTATTTTCTACACTGTATGTCCAAGAAATATGAAAAATATTAAAAAAGTAAAACTTAATAAAATACTTTCGCCGAAATTATTTTTCATCGTGATGGGACATTTTGAGTTATTGCCGAAAAACTGCGCTTCTCAGCAAAAGAACGTAAGTGCCGTGGAGATGCGCTCTTTCGCTATTTTCCATATCGTATTTGTTCCATCAGTAATGCATTTCCGTGTAGTAACGGCGGTGGAACCCAAAATTGAGCATGGGCCGACATGCTCTTGGTCGGTTTTCTTAGATAGCCAAGCATTAGACTTTAAATCTAACCTATTGGTAAGCGAGGATGAAGCCAAAATATGCAAACTGATAGCGATTGAAACTCTAGAAGAACTACAATTTTCTGTCCCAAAAATGCTCTCACGCAAACAAAGATACGTATAAAAACCAATCCGCTACGGTTCCACTGACCCACTCAAAGTTGTCCGAGCACGTTGGAAAGATTCTTAAGTCGATTCGTCTTAATTGCTTCGGAAGTATCTGAAGCCTAATGACAGGAGCCATTAAGGTCGCAAAGAAAACAATCGGCGGGACATAATTAAGGGATTAGTTGGTAATGCGTACTGACAGCGAAGAAGGGCTTAGGCTTTTTGTAATGGTTCCAAAATTTTAAAAGCGTTTTAAGAATGGCCAGCTGAAATTTAGGGTGCCATTTAGGAAGAAATGACATTTGGGATAGATTAACAGAGTAACGTATAACTTAGGTAGTTAGCAGCCCACAGCGTTTTGTTAGAAATGTGTCTGCCTCGCACGACTGAACTGTAAAATAAATTGTCGCCGGCAGTATTTCCGGACTTATACGGCTTTCTCGCCTTCAAGAAAAAAAAAACGGAACCTGGAAGGACGGCAACGCGCTAGTAGCCTCTGGTGTTACAGGTGTCTATGGATGACGGTGATCGCTTACCAACAGGCGATCCGTCTGCTCATTTGCCTCTTATATTTACCTACTATTATAAAGTTGTAAAAAAAAATCATTCCGACAAATTGAGATGAGAACCTCCTCCTTTTTTGGGAGTCGGTTAAAAACGAAATGTCTGTACATTAAGGATAATAACATTTTCAAGAAAATAAGTGATACGGAATATTTGAAGGTCTTTGAACCGAAAAATATTATATTTTTTGTATATTCGTATGTGTCTTTGTGTGTTTTGTATATTTGTATTTGTACGGATCAACAGTTTTTTTGGGTACACAGTTAGCTAGGCATCCACCAATCGCTATACGATACTTTTTATCCAACTACGCTAAAGAAAATAAGACGGTTATTTTTTTTTCTCCTCTGCTGACGAAGTTCCGTGTACCTTCTATAAAAAAAAATATATATACGAGTTATATCAAATAAATGCTGCAAGGAAATCAATCGGCGGGTCATGATTAAGGGACTTAGTAATGCGTACTGGCAGCAGAGGAGATCCCCTTAGGCTTTTGCGAATGGTGTAATAAGGAATCGTTTTTATAGTGGATCGAAAAAATGAGGTATCGAAGTTCAAGTCATCTCCTATATAGTGTCATCTAGTGGCAATGCGTTAAGTATGATCTTTTGAACACAAGAATATGAGATAACAACGGCTAACTATGGGGGTAGGAACTGCGATGTCATACGGATGGCGGTACAGAAAATATTTTAAGCGACATGCTCCCTGCAACCTCGTTCGTCCTCCTCTTTTTTGCGTCAGCTTTACTTCCTAAATAACTAAAACTATTATTTTCCAGGTGGAAACAGCAAAACAGCAGGTCCAACTATCGGACTCCTACCTTCCAGTAGCCATGCAAGTGATCGCTCATCTCACGGACCAGATGGCGTTCGAGGCGCGAGACGAGCCACCGAAGACCACCAGTAGACCAACGAGTAGACCGACCAGTAGACCGAGTGGAACCACCAGTAGACCAGACGCCGTGTATGTGAACACGTACCAAATCAGCAAGCCATGGTGGCGTGGTATCTTTAGGTGATGGTCTTCTGCCTTTTCTATCTTTCTTTGGCATTTTCATGGCAATACTTGCTTCGCCTTTAACATTTAGGGAGTTTTAACTGCTCTGATCTTACCTTGACCGGAATCTTGCAAGACTTACTTGTCACTGATTATTTTATTGTTAGATTAGCTTATCATTTTTGACTATTTTGTAGAAGTCTTTGTTCTCTGGAAACTGCTACGGAAATTATAATCCATTACAATGCTATCGAATAAATTTTATAAGGACTCTTAATTGAGATAAGAAAAGGATAAAATTGTCAATTTAAAACATCAGGGTACAATTGTTGCAATAATTGATGCATTATCCTCTATGAAATTATGCCAACGTTATTAATGCCTTCTACAATTTCTTTCCTACAAGTTTGAGTTGCTATGAAAATTCTTGAAGCACAATTTTCTTATAATTTTCTCTTTACTCTAAATCGTATAACTGTGGCTATACAGTCCTCTCCGTTTCGGTTTTCTTGGTTTCATTTAGGGCATAGTATTAATATGCTCCTCTGAATAACACTTTTCTTGAATCTAAATTCAAGATGCCCACGAGGAATCCGAAAGATTTTAACCACGCACTCCTTAAGTCATTTATCATACCAGTCTGGTCGTGTGCCACTTTCATCCATCTGTTTCTTGCGATTTCGATATTGGAGGCCTTCCCATGCCGCGTTATCTTGAACGCGGTCACCACTCGAAAACTATTCTGGCCCAGCGGTCATCGGTTCTACGAGCAATGTTCCCCGCTCACTGCGACTTAAGTCTAGCAACTGAACTATAATCTGAGCTATGTCGGCAACCGTGATTCATCTGCGGATCTCCTCGTTTCTGATTCTATCACGCGAGGAGACTCCAAGCATAGCTCGCTCCGTTACAAGTCGAATGAGCCTTATGAGATCCATTGTGAGTGGCAACTTCAGCGTTTGTAAAATGAGAACGCAATAATTGTATTTTGGCTATAAAAATATTTAAATTGTTATTAATAACTTCCAATCTTTTGAGAACCTGGATCGTAACCCGGTTACCAAATTACTATCAAAACAAAGTTTGCAAGGTTTCATAGAGCCATTTTCCATTATAACTACATTTTAATGGCTACTCCTACTGCTAAACTTTTCGCGTCTTCAAAACTATTTCCATAAACTTCAAAACTTTGATGTTTGTAATGACGTAAATATTACGACGTCCTTAGTACGACCAACTTGGTAGTAGTTTTTGAATGTCATCAGTGTATAGATCTAATGTAAACTATTCATAAATCAATCGAGCTGATAGGTACTAAATGATTTATTTAGCGATAAGACCTCCTGTTGTTTACTTCTGCTTACTCGAATGTTACTGTGATGTTCTGTATTCCTGTGTATCCGAGGTGTGCAATACAGAGTATTTTTATGTAAATTACATATTTTAGTGCATTTACCACTTATTGCGTTACAATTCCATATCTTAATCCACCGCCTCTATAAATGGGATGATGTTTCCCACGGTGGTGACTAGGATTCCTTTGGTATTAATCCTCTTATATTATATTCCTTTATTCTAAGTCTGGCAAGAACAACACTTTCACACAATTCTCTCTTCATCTCTGTCTGCTAACCACAAATTCTACGTTGTGTACTTGCGGAGCAAGATATAGTAAGAGCACTTTAAATGGTTCCACTATTCTCCGCTTCCCGCTTGAGTTATTGCTTCCTGTCCAAAACTTCGCGGCAGCTAAAAGCCTTTGCACATTGCGTCACCGACATACCATAGAAGTGCTTACAATTCTGTGAAATACCCGCTTAGAGCATTTAACTAATGCAGATGACAAGCCGTGTCATTACTAAACAAATTTAGCATGCATTTTTGCGTTTGGTGAGGTAAACAGCACACTACGGAAATATTTATATTTCTACAAACGCACACGATTAAAAGAAATCTATCACCTACAAACAAAAAACACCCACATACTAACAATTTACCTCATAAACTAAGATTTCGCGATTACTTTGGCAGAGGGGAATGTATTCTTATGACATCTCCAGTGGTTAATTGCTCTAAAAATACTGAGCTATAGTATCCAAGGATGGTGGTGCCTGAAGTTTATTTTGGTTTTAGTAGCAATTACAATATTGATACAAAGATCTAAGTGGAAAAGAAAAAATAATTGCGATCCACTGCTGTCTAAGCCGGAATCGAACCAGCGTCAGCATTTCCTGAACCATTAGACCACAGCTAATGGTTCAGGACGCTGTTCCGGTATAAAAGAGACGCTCGTTCGACTCCGGCTTAGACTGCAGTGGATCGCAATTATTTTTTCTTTCCTGAACCATTACACCATCAGACCGCATCTAATGGTTCAGAACGCTGTTCCGGTACAAAAGAGACGCTGGTTCGACTCCGGCTTAGACTGCAGTGGATCGCAATTAATTATCCTTTCCTGAACCATTACACCGCAGCTAATGGTTCAGGACGCTGTTCCGGTATAACAGAGACGCTGGTTCGATTCCGGCTTAGACTGCAGTGCCCCGACCGCAAACACTAAAGATTTTTGCCACAAACTTAATAAACACTAGAAGGTGCCCGCAACTTTGTTCGCGGAGGAGAAAAAGTCATTACTCCTCTTTTTCTCCGGAGTAACAGTAAAAAATATCCTATAACCATTTAAAGATACTCAGCTTCCCGTGTACCAAAAATCCACGGATTTTAACTATTCAGCTGTTTTGGCGTGATCAAGCAAGAAAATCCAAAACAATATATTATAACTGAGTGACCTCTAAATAGTCCGTTTCAATCATTTTTTTGAAAATATCTTCAATGTACAGACATTTCATTTTTACAACTTTATAATAGTATAGATATTTAAAGTAATTTTGACTAAAAATCGAAGACCATAGTCATGCAACACGAGTGGACCGCATCGCTGTGCCAGAAGAGAAGGCTGTCATGACGTAAGCTCATGTAATCTAAATAAATTTAAAGTACGTTAATATAACGTTTTTTTTGCGACCGAGTTTAATAAACAGTCTGCAAAGGCTTTAAGAGGTCTAAAACGATTGTTCTGCTCGTGAGTTATTGCTGCTGCAATGCAGTTGCAGTACTACGCCGAAGAAAGTATTAGTCGGCTAGCAGGAACGTTTATTTATTACCAAAGTTTGCGTCCGTGACGGTTAATTCTGAAAACTGCTTTTTGCTTTGCCGTGCTTGAAGTAAAAAGTTGCCGCTTTTGGTTTAAAACTCTGAGGTACTCAAGTACCAAACGTTGAAAGTTGCACATGAAATGAAAATGGAAAAAGTGTTCTCATTCACTCCACCACAAAGTATACATTTTGTACAGTAAAGTTCCTTAAGTATATATATATTTATTTATACTTATATCTTATGTGGTGGAGACTGCCTGAACTAGGGGGAGACCTATATGTCAGTTCACCAGGTCTCCAGACCTCAGATATCTAAATGATGGATGCATAGTTAACAGCAGTTTGCAACGGAGTTATTTTGAATTAACGCGAATATTACCAAGCAGCGCACATTTGAAGCCGATGACAGACAAATTACATCAAGCTACATTCAGTATAGTAGCATAAAAATATTACCAAGCGCGTGTCAGATCATGCTCAGGGTAGGGTTCCGCAGCCGTTATTACAAAAAAATCGGCCAAGAGCATGTCGGACCATGCTCAGTGTGGGGTTCCGCAACCGTTCATACAAAAAAATGCACTACAGATGAACAAAATACGATATGAAAAAGTGTACTAGCAAAAGAGCGTATCTCCACGGTACTTACGTCCTTTAGTTGAGAAGCGCAGTTTTTTGGCAATAACTCAAAAACGGCTCGATCGATTTTATTCAGTACAGTTTTTATTGAAAGTGTATATATAAGTTATAAGGCCTCATTTTCATGAATGTTTCCATATTTTTTGACCCGTGGTTGAAAAGTTAGAGGGGGGGGGGGGGGGGGGGAGGACGGACGCTATTTTTTGGATTTTCGGTGTGAATATTTACAAAACAAATAAAAATAATAATGTTGTACAAGAGTGATCCGAAAAAAGTTTTTTTTTAGTTTTCATTTTATTGTTTTGTCGGCGTGATACATACACATACTCATACTAAATTTTAGCTCTCTAGTACTAATGATCACGGAGCAGAGACGTGGACCGACAGACAGACGGACAGACGGACATCGCGAAACTAGTTGACTACGGAACCCTAAAAATGCACTACATATAAAAAAACACGATGTGAAAAAGTGCTCTAGCAAAAGAGCCCATCTTCATGGCACTTGCGTCCTTTTCTTGAATTTTGCAAGTGCATAATATAGTTAAAAAAACTTTTAAACAAAAAAATAAAACCAACTCCAAAAAAAACTAAAAAGTAAAAAATAACGCCATAATTCAGTTTCTTCAAATTACTTACAAGTAACCGTTTATATACTCAATCTATACAGTATATACAATTAATCTTATTTTGGCGTCGGTGCCATATAAAGAAAGTGTAAAATATTGAAAATTGACGATTTTAGTAAGTTGTGACACGATGGCACCGACTCGATGGTACCATTCTCATCAGGAGCATTTTAATTTGTGACTATGAAGTTGCTCTAGTTGCTAAATAATTTATCATTGAGGAGTTCCGATGGCATTCTGTGGTCTTCTGCATCAGTTCCACTTCACCAATTTACATATTCTGAATGCAAATGCTTATTATGTTTCTTATAATACCAAAATCGCTATATGTATGCCTACAATATTTGAGGAGTTCCTTTAATTCCTAATGGATTCCTTCATCAAAATTAAATGGAACCAACTAGAAAGCACCTTCTATAAAACCAATTTTTTTTTTTTGAAATCGGTCAAATAGTCTTTGAGTAATCGGTGAACATCCATAGAAAAAAACATTCCGTCGAATTGAGAACCTCCTCCTTTTTTTGGAAGTCGGTTAATAAATAAGTCCTCCTAGCACATGTGTAACTGTTTTCACACATTAGGCCCATCTGACACCTATGTACCTTATTTTTGTTTTTACATAGTGTGTCGTTTGCACACATTGTAACGTTGACAGAGGAAAATATATCTATTTTCAGTCGACCCCGTGAACACGGAAGCTGCAAAGCTTCCTAAACGTCGGGAACTCAAATGAGATAATATACGCAATATAATCCGTTTAAATTGTTTTATTTCTCCCTGATACTTAAGTATTTTTAATCTAACAATAGACAAGTAAAATCGAATTATATATTATATTAGAAGGTGCAACGACACAAAAAAAAATGCCAAAAAATATATTTTCCATTCAGTGATCTTCAAATATTCCGTTTTACCATTTTTTGAGAACATCCGTAATGAACCGACATTTAATTTGTACAACTTTATAATAGTATAGATTTCTTACCGGTAAATTTCTTTACTTTCAGGCAGCAAACCACACCTTACCACAGACCAGGTCTTTACGCGCCCATCGCTCCACCGAAACCCAACGACCGCACGTACCTCCTCCCCCCCAGCCAGAATTCCCCCTACACCGTCATCAAACCACAGAAAACCCTCTCCAGCGAACCCCTTCTCTCAATCCAAGAAGAAGAAGTCAAGCCGTTAATAGAGCCGAGTCTTGAGTCTCATCTTCTCCCTCCGCATTTCGAAGCTGATGTGGACAAGATCTCTCGCTCTGATAGTCTTCTGTTAGACGACTGGGAGGAGAATCTCCAGTATCTCTCTCCGAATGTGAGGGAAATGATTAGATTGGCGTATGATCCGGACGATGAGAGATTGATAGAAGATGTGAGGGCGGGCCCAGTGTCGAAGGGGGGGAAGCTGAGTGCATCGAATCTGAGGTTGTTGCTGTTGTATGATCTTCTGAGCAGAGAGGCAAAGAGGCAGCGGCTTTCGGACTATTATGTGAGTACCCTGGAAATCAAACCGATTGAATTAGAAATATATAACTTCCCGATCTTTGATGCATTAATTAGATTAAAATTGTTGCTGGCAAACGTAATACTCTGACGGAAACAAGTTTGTTGTTTCATTCAATCGGTAATAATTGTTGTTTAATTCAATGCATTGACAGCAATATACTATTTTTCTGATATCTTTGATCATGATGCAGTAATCAAATTAAAATTGTTGCTGGCAAACGTATGCTCTGATAGAGACAAGTTTGTTGTTTAATTCAATCGGTAATAATTGTTATTTAATCAATAACTTGACACCATTATACAACTTTTCTGATATCTTTGATTATGATGAAATTAAAATTGTTGCTGGCAAACATATGCTCTGATGGAAATAAGTTTGTTGTTTAATTCAATCGGTAATAATTGTTGTTTTATAACAATAACTTGACAGCAATATACAACTTTTCTGATATCTTTGATAATGACGCAGTAATTTAATTAAAATTGTTGCTGGCACACATATGCTTTGATGGAAACAAGTTTGTTGTTTGTCAAGTTTAAAATTGATTGTTTCAAATGAGGTGTTTGCGAGCGATAGGCACAATAAATGGATTAAGCTAAACAAGTTCATTATAAGTTGAATGGTGATTAAAACAAATAAATATCAGTTTGGGTAGAACTCATCATTCGTTTGTCTGCTGTTACAATGCAGCCTGGTTATGGTAAAATGTTCAAATGTTTGTTCATTTTAAGTTGTACTACTGCAATCATGTGCTAAGTAAGGGATTTATTCAAATCGTGATTGAATCTTTTAAGAAATTTCCAATCAAGCTAAAAAGCCATTTGATAGGCTCATATTTTTTTCAGTTGTCTGTGTAGATTCATACAGAAATACAGAATTACTAATTTGCTAGAATACAGTAGCTTTTACACGTTACTTTTCTTTCTTGTTTAGATTGAAAAACATCCCACATTTTCATTGTGCTTATTGTCAGTTCGGGCTCAGTTCCATCTGTCGAGGCAAGATATACTTAGTATTTATATGATGTTACTATATTAATGGTATATCGCCAGTAATTGTTTGGAAACTATGAGTCATATCAATTGTCTTACTGTTACTATACATATACATCAAACTTTTATCATCGACCAGCAACTGTAACACAATTGTGATACACGCGACTCTTTTTGCGCAACAAAAATTGTCTGTCCCTTTTATTTATTTATTTAAATTTTATTGCACAAAACAAAAGTAAGTACAAATGGCGAACTTAATGCCAAAAGGCATTCTCTACCAGTCAACCATAGGGCCAAACAGAGAAGCATGAAATTGGTGCAGTGGGGAAAAATATTCTAAATCTACTTTTCTTTCAATACAATGCGTTAAAGATGGGTGATGCTATATCGCGCGATAAGCGTAGTCGCGGAGAGCTGTGTTTGACTGGCTGCTTTTAATAAGAACCTCATGCTGCAGGAATAAACAACTATACTTTATTCATCCTTAGTTGTACTAAATATTAGACAACATTCTAACCTAAAAGTACACCTTTTTAGGGTTCCGTAGCCAAAATGGCAAAAACGGAACCCTTATAGTTTCGTCTTGTCTGTCCGACCGTCCGTCCGTCCGTCCGTGCGTCCGTATGTCACAGGCATTTTACTCAGAAACTATAAGACGTATAATGATGAAATTTGGAGTATAGATGTCTTGTGTAAGACGCTACTTAGTTTGATAGTTAAATAAAAAATATATATATTTTTAGGGGGGCACTTCATACATGTAACCGAAACTGAAAAAAAAAATCCGCAAATATCAATGTGTGGCACATCATTCGACAGATCTTCTAAAAACAGTGATATTTTAATTATTTATTTTTTTGATTTAGTGAATATTTTCGGAAATATTCGTTCCGAAAGTAGCAAAAATTGTGTCCCCCTCCCCTCTATTTTCTAAACGGTATGTTCAAAAAATATGATTTTTTTTATAAATATAGAATTTAATAAATACTTTCAACGAAAATTGTTTTCAACATCATCAGACATACCGTTTTTGTTTTCTTAAACTGTCATTTTCTCGTCAATAAAATAACAGGAATTAATATTTTTAGTGCCACGTTGCCAATTTCATACATTAAATTGATTTTATTGCGAGAAAACAGCTGGCATTAAATGCATATTTTTAGGTTAGAATGTTGTATACCATTTAGGACTATGAATAGTGAAGTGAGCCTACACAGCCGGTTGTCGCTGACGATCACAGTATAAGATAAGAGTAACAATTATTCATCAGGTTATCAAAACCACAAGTCATTATCACCAAGAGTTAATTTCAATTAGTTAACAACCGTAGGAAATTGAAGTTTCTGTATTATATCGTCACATACTGTCATTCAGTTATTTAGGTTAATAGCGCTATGATGGACACAGTGAACTTAATTTGATGTAAATATATCACTGTTTCTATACGATATTTGGATGGAAACGCATTTGATGAAGCATGAAATGATTTAGCCAAACGATTATTATATTATAATCAAGCGCAATTTAGAAAAAAATACTGACGGTTGAGTTTGTTTCGGCTTTATTCTCAAACAGTGGTCTCCTCTTGGAAAATGCGAGAGTGCCCTTGCGGCCCACTTACTTGTAATTAGTTACTCGGAAACGGCTCTTACGATTTGGATGAAATTTGGTATATAGACATGATTTTGCCTTTTTTTGCCAAGTTTACCTAGATAGGTGTCACCCACAAAGCAAAGCTCGGTCACTCAGGTTCTTTAGAAATTAAATGACGAATTTACATGACAAAAAATTACAATTCTTACAAGAAAAGAAATCAAATACCTATATACTACTGTAAAAATATACTAAAACTTGATTGAGACGACTAGTAATGTCTTACTCGAACATTAAATGATAAAGTAACATTGTGATTTGACATAATTAGTCCTAGTTACATGTTTTACGTATAGAATCTATAAAAGAGGCATTCATATGACACCTTAAAGCAGTTCGCTGCGTCGAGCTTAGAAATAGCCACTAACATCTTAGAGCATAATATGTCATTACTGATCACATTTTACGTGCATTTTTAACGAGGGGTGAGGTAAAAACGTACACTAGGGAAATATTATAATTTCTACAAACGCACACATTTAAAAGAAATCTACTACAAACAAAAAAACACCCACACACTGGCAATTTATCGTAGTCAGGGCTTGTCATCGGTTACAAATAAACCGATATTTATTTAGGCTATACCGGTTAATTATTTAGGTTACGTTCGAACGAATTGATTTGGGAACTTTATTTCGAAGCGCTCTCTTACCGGTTACTCCGTGTTCGAAATAGTGGCGCAACGACTGTTAACAAGATGAAAAATGGAATTTAATACTATACGTCTAAGCGTGCGGTTATTCACCGTAGACTCCGCTCACACGGAGGAACCACTCTCTAACCGGTAAATGGATTTCGCTCCCTGTTTTGCGCTCCGAGGTATTAACCGGTGAGAGCAATGTTCTTCGAGCGTAACCTTTATTATGGGTTAGGTTCTCAGAGTGTAGGTCTAACCGGTAAGGAAAATTAACCGGGTTACAAGCCCTGATCATACTAACCGGAGATTTTGCTATTACTTTGGCAGAGGGGAATGTATTCGTATGGCATCTGCATCTGGTTAAATGCTCTAAGCCCAACTTCATTAATGAAATTTTATAACGTGTCGAACAGAACCCTAAAATACGTAATTCTCAATTGAGAACATTCAGTTTCTTTTCATTCAGCTTATTTTATATTCTTTCCGATAATATACGTTACTAGAAGGTGCAACTTCGTTCACGAATGAAAAAAAGGCATAACCTCTCTTTTTCTGTCAGGGTAGTTGGGTAAAAAGTGTCCTTAAACCACCTGTGGATTACTGGATACCTAGCTACCCTTGTGCCAAAAATAGTTGAAATCCATTTAGCCGAGATTCAGATTTGGTGTGATGAAGCTATTGGTTAGGGGTATTTAATAATATAACAGTTTTTCTTAAAATAATATTTATTAATATTATTTATTAAGATAGTCCTAAACAAGGCGATCCATACATGGCAACCGAGCAACTAACGTGAAGGAACTTGCTTCATAATAATTCCTTATAAAAACTTAAAGCGACTTGAGTATGTATTAGTATTCACGAGAAATAAGAGAAAGTTATATAAACTTCAAGATAGAGCAGGATAGATTTGTTTTTGTGAATTCCAACAGAAGCTACAAGGACACATACGAACATACAAAATATAAAATATTTTTCGTTTCAGTGACCTCCAAATAGTGCATCGTAATATATTTTTTTAATATTTTCGAATGTACTTACAGACATTTCATTTTTACAACTTTATAATAGTATAGATGTGATATCAGAATCTACAATTATCTTATTTCCATATCTAACTGTATTTTGAGCAACATTTTTTAACCATCTGACCCGGCGTGACATTAAAAATATATATCTTAAAAGCAATACGATGCAAAACGAAATTGTTTGTTGATTCTGAGTTCAAATATCATATACTATCTGAAAAAAATTGACACCTCTGAAAAAAAAAATGTTCCTAATATTGTCGTGCCACTTTACGATTGACGCAATCTTCCGGCCTCTTCAGGCCTCGTTATACCGGCCTCATTGAGGACCCTCCAGGCACGAGGCATTACGTAAAGTAATTATTGTAATGGTTCTAAGAGGGGAGTACAGTCGACTTCATAAACCAATACGCCTTTGTGGTTTAATATTGTTAAATTGGGCATTTTTAGATATCGAAGAAAGATTATGTATATTCTCTATATAGATTATCGGTACTCGTATGGTATGTTCCATTTTACGAATTAAATATTTTTAATACACATCGCATATTTCAATGTCATCGGCGTAGCGCCACAAAAATCTTGGTGGTGAAAGTGTAACGAAATGCAGCACAGAAAAAAATGTTCTCCATTTTGGTGTCAATAATATTTTCAGTCCTGTCTTTAGGTATTTGAATCGAAAGGGACTTGCTTGAAAATTTTCCAAAGACATTGGAAAACTGGCTGCGCTACTAGATGTTCCGCTGGCATAGATTGATGCTCGTGAACATGAACATAGGTACCACACCCAGCCAGGACGGAGCCTGACCCGGACAAGCCGGATACACCAGGGGGCACAGATTTATAAGGAATGACACGCCCCGGAATGACACGACTGGCCGTAACCGGTCGACCACAATCAGCCGATTATGCAATATTAGCCAATATTGGAAGTTAGGAGAGTTGGGATTTGGGATAGAGCATCGGGGATGAGCGTTGATAAGTAGTCGCGTGCTCCCGTTGGCGTCTTTGCGTGTTGTATTCACCGCAGTCCGCATTGGGAGATGACATTTCCTGTTCTTTGTTTTATACACTTTGCTTATCTTTGTCCGATTTGCTGTCCGTTTCTTCTAGTTAGTTGGTAGATTTTTTGAGCTGTCATGATATATTTATTCCTGTCTAATGCTAGTTGTGACCACTCAGATGGGTTTTTGTTGAAGTATTATAAGCTTTTGTCTGAGATTCACGCAGCCGATGTCATTGGAAAATACGTATGGAGCGAAAACTTGCTACAAGCAGAGCGTCCACCTTGCGGGTTCCAGAGGGGCTACTTTGAAATTCGATATTCGAAGTTCGTATCACGCCATCCCTCTCGCTCTCATATTAAAATGTATTTGAGTGAGTGAGATGGCGCGATACGAACTTCCAATTTCAGAGTAGCCACTCTGGTCGTGGAAGTATTACCTACTAGGCGTATTCCTCAAATGTATTTAACCCTCTTAAAATTATACTAGTGGCTGCTACTCCGGGATTTCGTAGTACCCTATTTCCTCTTCCAAAATTGGACCAATTTTAGCTTCTCTTTCACATATGTTATAAACAGGGCTTTAGCTATACTTATATATTTTCTGATTTTCTTTTATATTCATTACATTTATTTACTGAACGCCTGCTTATGGCGGTGGAATGTGGTAACTTTTGCAGTTTTATTTAAAGGGTCTCTAATTATTAAAATTATTAATTTATTAAGAAAAACAAAACTGCGAGCAGCGGCTGAGATAAACATAAATTGTATATATGTATTTATAACGACGATTACATAAAAATCATGATAGAAGTAAAGATTGAGTTAAGGAGGAGAAGAGGAAGACCTAGAAGATGTTATATAGACAAATCAAGGAGAAAGTAGACGGCGTGTTGTATCAGGACATCAAAACGAAAGCTGAAGATAGAAAAACATGGAAGCTGCTCCACCGACAAGAGCCTGGTGCTTAAGTTTCTGATGATGATGATATGCTCTAAAGTATATTATTCAGGGAGCAACTAGCAAAAATAAGTTGTATAAGTGTTCTACAAACGTTTTTGATAAAACTTAATGGTATGCAATTTAAGTCATACAAACGTTTATAAAATGCGATTTTGGCGCAGGTTTTAAGACTAAATCGTCGTACAGAGATCACACAATGGTCATAAGCAAACACCTTTAGTCACACGGCTGTCATAAAATAGATATTAAACAACTATTTCGTCGGAAAAGTATCGTAAGTTCTTGCTTTCTAAGAGCAATTGGTTGTACAGTTATCATAACGCAGACGTTTGTACGACAAATAAGTTGGTTTGATGCAACAGCAAGCTGTTTTAATTATAACAACATACTTAACAACCAGATTGTGAGTGCAGTACGTATTACAACAGTGAGTTAATTTTAATTCATTTTAATTTGTCTTTACCGTTTTAAGTAACAGACTCGACATCAGATCTACAAGTGTGAAAAATCTAATATCAGACACCATTATGAAATGCGAACATTACTTTATCGTAATATTTTCTTCTGTTTCCGCGATTATTACTCATTGAAATAAAACAACCGGTCACCGTGACCATGGAAAGCTGGAAAGCTTCCGAAACGTCGGGAACTAAAATGAGATAATATACGCGATATAATCCGTTAAATTGTTTTATTTCAATTACTTTATCGATCAATTTGCAAGATTTTTGAGTACATTTTTAAAGCCCCCTTTAAGTATAGTTGATTTCATTATATTTTAATAAAGTAAAATAATTTAGGTGTTTGTCTCTGCGTAAATAAGACTTATTATACTTAAAAACGCTGCCTTAGGACTTAAAATAACTCTTAGCCGACGCCATCACTACATTTTTGTGTTTTTATCATAAGACGGTTGTGTATATGACTCTTGTATGGCATTTTAACAGTAGAAAAGTCGTAAAAAAAATAAACCATGATTAGTCGTACAGTAGTCACTCTAAAAGCTTTTCTAAATGTCACGGCTAAAACTTCTGTACGACAATGTTAAAATTGCTTTATTACTGTGTCATACAAACGTTTGTACAACTGCGTTTTATGATCATATTGCATTTAAATTAAAATGCAGTATAAATGACACTTGTATAACATCAAGTTTTAAAACTTACTTATTTACGATGTATCTACGATGAAATAGTCATATAATGGTAAGATTTTATAACCATTTTGTTAGGTGGGGAGGGACCATTGTACGGAGTGCCAGCCACTAGTGTATCCTCTTGAAAATTTCTTAGAAAGCTATAAACAGTTACGATGACTGTACCTTCAGAGGCTTTGTCAGATTTTTAATAGTCCATGGAAGTCCTAAAACATCCACGGTTCGGCATTCATAGTAATAATGAATACGCTCACATAAGAAGCTTCTATGTAATAACAATTGCTACTAAATTAATTCACCTACCTTACCGGTATTTCCAATTAGTTATCGTAGAACCCTTACATAGAGGGAAAATTATTGTTCAGTTAGGAGTACAATGATAGAAGGGGAATATTTTGAACATAGTGAAATAGGCATATAAACTGTACTCAAGTAAAAATAAAATTGTGATGGAAAATAGTACTTTGAAAGACAAAAATCCAAACAAAAATATAAACTGTTTTTGGAATTCGATTCCTTACGTTTAGCTTGTTTTGTGAGCCTTTAAAGTTGGGTGGGGAAGTCCTTTTTTAAAGTATGAAAATATTAATACTACCACTGGATAACCCATGGAATTTATAGTAACTTTTGTTATGGAATCGTTTCGATAAACGCAAGTTTAACATAGCTGCAGAACAAAGTTCTTAATTTCTCCATACAAGGTAGGAACCCTTTTGGCGACTAAGGACTATCAGGAAAAAAATACTAGATACAAAAAAATCGAATTCATAAAATTAAATTGACTACTGGGTATTTATTTTCCCATTTGTTCGCACTGCGGACTACCGCGAAAAAAAGTCTCAGTAGTTCGCGGTATGAACTATGGGGTGCGGATATCTGGGAGTAGCCCGGGTTTTCATAGATACGGTCGTTTGTAGCGTATATTTTAGGTGACACTTACTAACTTTACTAAGAGTAGTAAGAAAAAGAGAGAATAAGAAGTGTCCAAACATCTTTCCCCTTCTGCCTTCAATGGTTTCTAACAACGACCTTTTCTCTTCTAATCTTTTAAGCACTTCCTCATTCGTAATTTTTTCCGTCCAGCTTATTCTTTCCATTCGTCTATCAAAGGCTGTAAGTGGTGATATATTATAGGCAGTGGTGTGCGGTCCATATAGGCACTAAGGCACTGCCTATCCTGAACGACCATAGCTCCATATAGGCATAGAAAAAATTGCCTACCTTGGCCAAAACCCCTGTGCATTTTCCGTTCCTATAAAGTTTTGAAAATTGAGGCTATTGCAATGGGTCTCCTTCGGAATCCCTAATGTCGTTAGTCCTAATGTATCGTTTGTCACAACGCATTCTATTCAGAAATCGTAAATATTTCAGGATATTTTAAAAGGTTATCGTATATTATCATAAACAAAGATCAGGAACAACATAAAAAAAAAAATCATTTGTTTCTGATCTTTGTTTATGATAATAACGCTAGTGGCGTGATCCACTAATAAATTGCAAATATTGTGATTATTATCATGATATTTGTAAAACAAAAAGTAAATTACCGTATAGATTAGGTTAGGTTAGGTTATTGTTTTATAAAAATCCTAAAAAGTTTACAGTTTCGAATAAATGCGTTATGACAAACGATACATTAGAACAAATAACGTTAGGGATTCCGATATGGATCCTATTGCAATACTTTTATCACAAACGTACTGAACTCTGAAACGTCCGACCGTCTGGCCTCGCCCTTAAATAAAGGTCTAATTATATGAGCCAGCTAACCTTCTCTTTTATTACTGATACGGCCGCGCAGTTTATGAATTTTGTACATGAGCGGAATACATATCCAAAATGGGTTAAGTTGAGTAGGCTCAAAATGTTATAGGTACTGAATATACGTAACTCCGCCGTATGAATGTTTTAATACGTCCCTTTCAGCAATTAGAATGTTACTATTATTAAGTTGCAGGAATGTAGGAATTAAATATACATTTTTTTAGATGCATGTATCCTTGGAGGTGTGATCTCGTTTGATCCTTGATTAAACTTGTTGTCAAATATACATTGACGATATTTTAAAAAAATAACTTAATTGGAATATTTGGAGCTTACTGAATCAAAAAATATTAATTTTTATGATTTTTATGTGTCATTGTGCCTTCATCACGCCAAAACTGGATTAGCTGCGTATCTACAGATGGTTATAGGATACTTTTTGAAGTTTCCGTCTAACTCAAATAAGATTACAAGATGGTTAGTCATATTTTTCGACTACTGATGGAACTATCCACGCGCCGCTCACTAGCTCGTGACCGGCGAACACTCGTGATTAAGGTCCACCGAGACCTAAACATGTCGAACAGTAAATATACCTTTGTTTTACGCAGCAAAGTAAACACGTGCTCACAGATTTCATATAAAAGGTAACACTGTCAATACCAGTGAATTTGTAAAGTATTGTCTCGACATTGAGGCTAAACAGAGGATGTAGCCCCCAGGGATAAAACGAATACGATGGAGCAAGCCTACCCAAACTTCGTTATGTTTGCTTTGGCTTTCCAAATCCATAAACAAGAAAATAAACCTTATTTAACAGTTGTCAGTATTCGGACTTGTGCTTGTTCTTTGAGCAAATATCTTAATATACTATTACATTATGCCATTCATAAATGAAATCGGTTTACATCGACCATAACTACTGCTGTCCTGACAGTATTTTTTTCCCAGTTAAAACGATACACTAGTGGCAGTTCCTCCATACAAACGTAATGCCCCGTTTCCTCCCTGGATACTGTCGTAGAACAATTTTTTTTATAAATATAATATATACTTACGTGTGCCATGCCCCTGTGTATTTTTTTTTTTTTTAATAATTTGTTTATTTTAAGGATTAGAGGCCCTCTAAACTGCAAAAAATGCCCCCATCCGGCGCCAAAAGCACACGTTCAGTAAACAAATTTAACGAATGTAGAAGAAAAACAGAAAACATAGAAGCATAGCTGAAGCCCTCGTTATAATATGTGTGAAAGAAAAACTAAAATTAGATCAGTTTTGGAAGAGGAAATAGGATACTACGGAACCCTGTTTTCGCCAATTTTTTGTAGGTCAGATCGTTCAGAGCTGCAGTGTTCCCTTTTGCACTGTAATACGGGGGAATGGAGGCGATGCGATAACAATCGGTTTTAAAAGTACCTACTTTCCAAAAGGCCTTTTGCTAGTATATCCTCTTAACACTTTTAATGCGGTACAACTTATTTCTGACTTGTAAGTTTCGTTCAGTGCGACAGTTGAGTTTGGGCGATTTTTCACTCGTGTGACAGTGATTCCTTATAGAGATCCTTGTAGTAAGAAGGGGTCAAGTATATATTTATGTTTCTCACTTTACACCCTACATTATAGGTCACTCAAATATATACAAAACAAATAGGTACGACTTGTACGCACTAGTTGAAAATAAAATCAATCAGTTTGATACCTAACCGGTCTAAATTGACTTGTGAGAAAGTACTGCCCCGTATCTCACGTCGGGAACCTTACATAACAAGCCTATGTTATTAATTTATGGATACCATATCCTCATACCTGTTCCATGACCATGATGCTATATAGGTCAGTCTCGTCCTGTAAATTACATGGTTTCTAATGTCTAAGCCAAGGGTGTATAGTAGCCAAGTGTATAGTAACCAAGGATAGATATATTTTAGGCAAAATATATGCCTAACAAGCAAGTTACTGGGCGTAATTGACTTTTATTGCATCAGTAGAAAAAAATCAGTACCGCACTAAACGGTGTAAGTTGTAGAAATTGGGTCACCGCGATCAACGCGTTAAATCTGTTTTTAAACCGATGTAACATATCCTAAACAAGTAAATAAAAGAAACCACTCTCAAATCGTAACATATTTGCGGAGCCATGCCTGAGACTCTTATAATTCTTCACTTAAATAAAACCAAATAACCGCAGTCTTAGACTTTTTGCTTACGTCATTTACCAAAAAATCAGATCGTGGTCACATGCTTATTAATGAAGAATTTGAACAGATCTGTTTTGATTAAAAAAAAAGTTAAAGGTTCTTATTCCCACTATTGGCTAGATAGACAGCATAACTAATACTTAATGATCAAGCTGGTTGTTTTAGTGTAAAAAAAAAGAATTATCTTGTCAATGAAGTGATATATTAAGGCGGTTTCTTTGCTCAAAGAATCAGTTGGCGATGCAGTGAGGAAATGCCACCAGTATCTTCCATACAATGCAGCAGGAACCAATTTTAAATTTATTTTATCGATTTGTTCAATTGTTTTCGTACAATAAAATCATTTTGAAGTTGATTTCCAATAGGCACGCCCGTTAGAAATAAAGTTCCACGGATACCAAAACAAGCCAAAACAAAAGCGGGTAGTAATGACCGTAACTGGACATAGCTCGTGAACCGATCTATAAAATAGAGCGTCTTGTTCGTCACAAAAGGATCGATAAAAAGGTTTAGTGGCGGTGCCGCGAGGGAACGACACTTCCATGAGTGTGCGGGTCCATTGTATCACTGTCACCAGCGTAGGGTGTAGGGATTTTCCGCAGTATGGTCACATTAACCAGCCCGTCTATTACAGAGATACCAAGGTCACTTTTTTAACAAATGCATGCTGCTCAAGAACTTCATGAACTGATTCCACCTTCTCCTTTCGACCTACAGACAACAAGGTGTTATAATTGAGAACATGCATGAAAATTTGTTATCGCTTTTTTAAACGAAATATCAAAATACCGTAAAAACGATTTCAAAATATGAAATTAAAATTAAAATCGGCCAAGAAATACGCACAATATAGGCATTTTTAACTAGTAATTAGACAGAGAGGTCCGATATGCACTGTTACGTCACAGTGCACTCCGGCCATATAAACTCTATATTAAATTCTGTTTTGGAAGATAGAGATAGAATGAAATAAATGTTAGATGGCTTATATCTTGTTTATTTGTAAAGCTATTCGAAAAATTATTTTTGTCTACTGTTTGTTACATGAATGAGCTTTTAATAAAGCAAAAATTAAAATTTATGCATATTCCCAATTACTACTAAATAGAAAGTTCCTGCAACTTTGTGCACAGAGGAGAAAAAATCATAATCCTCTATTTTATTATTTGTTTCATTTCATTGTATTATTCTATATCATTTGTAGATGACCAGCCTACATGTGTACCAAAACTGGTTGAAATCCATTCAGCCGTTTTGACATGATGAAGCCGCAAATGCATGTACAAAGATACAAAAAATCCAAATAATATATTTTTCTGTTCAGTGACTTTCAAATAGTTCTTAAGGCTTATATTTTTAATATCTTGTAACTATCTTGTTATCTATCAGCTATGGACGTCTACTTCTGAACATAATTCTCCCCTATAACCCGCCACAGAGGGCGATCCTGTGCATATCGCATTCATCAACTCCCTGCAATCCTCAAGAGGTCATCTGTGAATAAAGGCTCGTCCAGAAATTATGTGATCATATTTGCCCTACTTTTGACCCTCTCCTTCCCCTTGGTGATAACAACGCTACCCCCTCCCCCCACTCAAGATCACGTGTATTTTAGGGACTAAGTATGAATTAAGTTAGTTATTGAGTAATTTAGTTATTTTATGACTGCTGTGTAAAAAAATACACGGTGTCTTCTCGGACCCCTCCCTCATCGTGATCGTTTGTAATATTTTTCTGACCCCCCACCCCCCCATAAACGGACACATGATTTCTGGACGAGCCCTAATACACATAGGAAAGCAAGCAAGCAAGTGCAGCGTGCGTGCTATACGCGGTCGCCACTCCAGGACTTTCCTGCCCTAACGGCCATCCGTTCTCAAGGCTACGTGGCCCGCCCACTGTCACAAAAATACCTTTAATGTACAGGTATTACATTTTTACAAGTTTATTAGTATAGACGTTATTTTTTGTCGCAAAAAACGAATCTTCTAGTCCCTACCCATGATCCAAGCACCCATTATCCAGACAACATCATAGTGAGCAGGGTCAGAAAAAACAAAACTGGTATACATTACGGTAGCTATGGTAGCCATCATGTGGTCTCGTTGTCTTATCCTAAGAGTTAGGTCAGCTAGTAACCGCACCTAAACAATAACTAAATAAAATTCTGAGACCATGTTTCAAACCGCACCTCAAAGGTTCGGGAAGGCGTTTGGGATCGTGGTTATTGATGAATACAAGATATTATTAGCTAAGAAGATTCTGACGCAAAGTATTTTTAAGGTCACTCCAACGTAGATTCTTCGATGATTACCAAAACTGTGATTGAAGTCAAGTGCAATCCGTGTCTCGAGAACCTCTTAATCTGATTAATTGGGATGTTGACTATATTCAAATAAAAATGAATTTTTTATGCGAAATGGTAGTTTCTCTGATAGATATAAAAAAATGTGTTCGACACCATATACGTGTAGCTTGATTTATGAGCCTTTAAAGTTGGGTGAGATTTTTTTTTAAATATGAAATTATTAATCTAACTAATAATAATACCATTGATTAAACCATGAAATTTATAGTAACTTTTGTTATCAAACCGTTTCGATAAACGCAAGTTTTAACGTAGCTGCAGAACAAAGTTGTTAATTTCCCCGTACAAGGTGCACGTGTGACGTCACACGTCGTTCCTAGGCTTTAGTATGGAGCGTTTTTTGGGAAAATCCATTATTGTGATTTTAAAATTGTTGTACCTCGGTGAGTTTCTAGAAGATTGAAGTAGTTTTTTCACCAATGTTTCTATTATTAAGAGGTCGTTCTATCATAACACTTGTATCGAAAATTGTCAACATCCCAATTATGAAATCGTGAGCTGTGGACACGCACGTCCCTTAACGGGGGGTGATAAAAGTTTAACAACGACGTCATAAACCTGCTTCATTCCGCTCCGAGAAATGCGGCGCAACGCAACACCGTCCAGATGTTCTAATAGTAATTTATCTGATTAGGTACGATAGTAATAAATAAATAACACAGGGACAATCTTACACAAATCGTCCTAGTCCCAAACTAAGCAAAGCTTGTACTATGGGTACATACATAATATACAGATAAATGATAATACTTAAATACGTAGAAAACATCCAATACCCAAGAACAAACATTCGTGCTCATCACACAAATACTTGCCCTCGCCGGGATTTGAACCCGGGACTGCCAGCTTCCTAGGCCGTTGTACAACCCACTGAGCCAAGCGTGTCGTCTCTAGTCGACCAGTGTCTAATAGACCAAGAAAGTTAAATTACTACACTGGATATTACCTCAGCCAGGGTCTCCTTCGAAATCCCTACTGTCGTTTGTCCCAATGTATCGTTTGTCGTAATGTATCGTTTGTCCAAACGCATTTTGTTCAGAAACCGTAAATTCTTCAGGATTTTTTAAAAGATCATCGTATAGATTAGGTTAGATTAGGTTTGTTTTATAGCAACCCTGAAAAGTATATAATTTCATAAAAAAATGCATTAGGACAAACGAAGATAGGGATTCCAATATAGATGCCCTCAGCCACCCACGGTGAACGACCATTAAAAATAGAATTTAATTTTAACCCTGAGTTACGATAGTGTTGATTTGACTCCTTTTCTTTTGTCAAAGTCAAAAAGAGGAATTTCGTTTTTACTTTGGTGTTCAATTAAGTCAGAATTCCGTCGTTTAAATAGTACATTGTTGAGTGACCAACAGTTTTTTAGATGTATCAACATTTTTATCTGTTCACCGATTCATCATCATCATTCATCATTAAGTACAAGTGCATCCATTGCTGGTCAAAGGCCTCCCTGAAGATTTTCCAGAACGACCGATCGTACGCTGCCCACGTCCAACAGTTTCCCGCGATCTTCACCTTTTCATTCTTCTTCACCATCTTCAACATCTTTGTTGGAAGCCTTCCCACGCTGCGTCATCCTGTTCACCCATTGCTTGTTATTACCTACTTGGACAATTTCTTCTAGTCTATGGTTTTTAACGCTGTAGACGTTAACCCGCGCCTTATAACAATATTAATATACAATGTCGTGAAAGATAACGGATACCGCGTCTATGGGACCAACATTTTAAGGAGATCTTGTTTTATATTGTGTGTCGAATTTTATGTCCCCAACTTTACAACTTTTTGCTCTTTTATTGCCATTTTGTGGGATGTGATTAGAATTTATTGATATATTGGCTTTCTCTTTATTACCGTCGCTTGTGATTAAAGATTTTGTAGGACTATGAATCTTATAAGATTTCAACCAACGTATTATCTAATAAGAAGCTCCGGTAGCCGAGTGGTTAAAGCGTGCGACTTTCAAACAGAAGGTCGTGGGTTCGCATCCAACCTGTAGCACTGAGTTTCTTGGAATGTATGTAAGGAATGTCATTTGATACATACAGCTAGCTTTTCGGTGAAGGAAAACATCGTGAGAAAACCTGCATACATCGGCGAAGAAATTCATGGGTATATATTTTTTAAATCTTTATCGGAATCCCTAACGTCATTAAATTTGTCCTAATGTATCGTTGGTCATAACGCATTTTTTACAGAAACAGTAATTTGTTCAGGATTTTTCAAAAAAGATCATTGCATAGATTAGGTTAGGTTAGGTTTGTTTAATAATAATCCTGAAAAGTTTACAGTTTCGTAAAAAAAGCGTTATGATATATGACATAAGGGATTCCGAAGGAGACCCATTTTTTTTCTCAGAATAAATATTGTGGTACATTTCTTACGGATAACTGTCCAAATATGTGTTTCACTCACTTTCCATTTATTTCTAGATGTACCTAACCATGTCATTACACCATCACTTAATTCCATCATAATTATGTGAACATATCACACAGCGTACCGAGATCGGTTTGAGGAATCATCTAACAAAATAAGTAACAAAACCCTTTCTATTTTCCAGGGTTTTTCCCCCGACGTCCTCCTGACGCTCTCCGAGTCCGCCAGCGGCGGCGCGCGTGCGCAGCTCCGCCTGGCGCTCTCCAAGATGGTGGAGCGCAAAGACTGCCAGCACGAGTACGCCAACAACCGTGCGAGGGAGATGGTTGACGAGCTGGGGAAAGATGAGTCGAAGCTGTCCAGCGAGATCCGGTACCTGCAGCCACTGGTCTATAATAGGCTATAGAGTTTCTACTACATTACGCTATGGCCCCACCAGATTCCTAGGTTTTGCTCTAACATATTATTTTAAAGAATTGTCATCATTCAGATTACCAATTTAAGTGCTTTCAATGAAGTACAAGGGCATTTGTAGAAAACATGCACTTCTATATGTCTAACGCTTAACTGAATCTGTTCCTGAGGTGTGAGAGCAAAGTATATGTGTATATGTGTATAGCGAGACAGGACACGTCATGTCACGTCACTTGCCCCCCCCCCCCCCCCCCTCCCCCCCTCCCGTACCGCTCTCATACCTGAGGGACAGACTCAGTTATGCGTTAGGCCTATAACTTGTCTCAAAGTATTTAATTTCTACGCTCGTTTTACTCGAAAAATTGTGGAAAAAAACATCAGATTGCGAGTTCAGTGGTGCTCATACAAAATGTACTGATGCTATTTCACAAAACCCAGACATACTGACGTTGGATGCATATTTTTAATTATCAAAATCTAGTACTCTTGTTTCTGAGCGAAAGCGGAACCTAACATGTCTATAGATAATCTGAAAAACAAGTTAGGGAAACATGACTTTTTTAAACGCTCACAAGTACTGGATAGGATCAGGGCTCGGAAACCGGTATTCTCTGATGAGAATACAATAATCGAGAGAATATAACAAAATAACCGGTATTTTTTTCGTTCAGCTACGAGATTTTCGTATATTTTATTAAAATTCAAGAACTTCAATCAGATGTTTCCAAAAATGTTGTCTTCATTTCAATACAGTCTTAAAACATTCCAGAAAAAGCATGTATTTTAGAAGATTTGTTAATACCGGTTTTGAGCCCTAGATAGGATAAAGTTTTTTATCCATTTTACTTAATAATATGCACGATATCCTCATGATGAAAATATTTATTAGCATTTACGTTTATAGTACAATCGAGTGTAATAATAGGGGTGGACTAATTGTTTTCAAAATATGACCCGGCGCTCTTATATCAACGAAATAAAGTTGTATTTACGAGAGGATTAATTCGATACATATTTTTGCGCTTGACTGTACCAGAATAGTTCAGCAACAAAGTTCAAATGCAACTTCTCAGGCAAATTATTAAAATACGTAACATAATGTCAAGGTACTTTGATCCTTCGATATTACTTTACCACAAATTAAAATTATATTTAATTAATAACTTCTTATAAATTACACCAAATGCTTACAAAAAAGCAAATTAACCGCATGATGTCATTTTTAAGAATTAATTTATTTAATAAAATGGGTTTTATGGGTTTGCTAAGTAACCTCGTAGGGTTAAAATACCTCAGCCTTGCGGTGTTAACCGTTTCGACGCTTTGACAAATAAAAGCGGTGTCACTCATGCGCCATGTCATCATAAAGTTACACGCTAGTATGACCCGTATGTCAATCGGCGTCGTTCTATATCGGTCTAAATGCCTGGGGCGCATATAATCGGTCCTTGCCGTTTAACCAGCGATGCGACATATGCGTCATTGACGTCCAAAAGTTTAAAAACCTTGATCCATAAGAGTACATACTTAAGGCGCATTGTTCACTTCCAGATATAGCATTCACAAAATCTGCATCAGCGTAGAACTCAGCACTGACAGACTCATCGCTATTATAAAATGTCCCCTAAACGCGTATAAACAATTAGTTTCCATTGGTCCCGCCCCTGGCTACTTTTTCTTAAGTCAGTTTTCACAACCTGCTTACGGACCAATATCTTTTGACCTACGATTCGGAACATGTACCACTACTTTACGTGTTTCTGTCTAGTTATATTAGGGATGAACTGAATCTAGGACTGACATCCCTGGTAGCAATATTTACATGAAGTGTACAAGCGGTCTTATATTAGACATATCATTTATTTGTTTTCATTGTAGTCAGTTTATATTATAAGATACTATGTAATTAAGTTTTAACGAGGTTTAGTAACCTAAATATATTTTAATGTAAGTTACTTGTTAGTAGCACTCGTTAAGAAAACACAGATTTTTAATATATCATCATCATTTTTAATATCTCAACATTATAGAATAAAGAAAATAAATAAGAAGAACTGTGGTTTTTTAATTGTTTAGATTTTTTGTAATATCATTACAAAACATTACATATTTAAAAGATAACCTGTGTTTTTTTATTTAAATTGTATGCATGCGTGAGTTCCCCGTAATTCAGTTAATTAGGTAAATTTTCAGAAACAGCCAATTAATTTTGGACCAATTTACAATTCAATGAAGCTTAATTTGATTATTTAACTTGAACAATGGAGGAATCGTTAATAGGATCGGATAAATATTTTGTCCTTTTTGCTGTAATAACATTTTAAAATAATCTTAAGCTTATGCGGACCTTAATTAATTAATTATTTGATCTGGAAATGCCTATTCGTGACGAAAAATATAATTTGGAAGTATGCTAAAGAGGCGTTTAGACAAGCAACATTTTTACGGCAATTTTATGGTCATATGTTGTGAGGTAGCTAATTACGACAGAAGGACTCATTTAAGACAGAAGGATTAGATTTTTGTCCCTGCTTAAAGGTAAGTAGGGATTAAATAAATTAAGCGATTAGGTAATACATGGATCTCACAACTATTAACGGTAGAAGAACTGCAGCTTTAGCAACTGCTAAACTTGTTTTATTTTAGAAGTTATGTTTTTATATGGTATATTTTTATTCATAACTAGAAGATGCAACGTCGTTCGCGGAGGCGAAAAAATCCTCGTTTTTTCTTTAGCGTAGTCGGATAAAAAGTATCCTTTAAATATTTGTGGATACCCAGGATACCCGTGCACTAAAAATACTTGAAATTCGTTTAGCCGATTTGGCATGATGAAGCCACAACGACACATACAAACATATAAATTATATACGTTTCGATTCACTGACATTTAATTAGTACGTTTCACTTATTTTTTTGAGAATATCTGACATTTAATTTTTTACAAATTTAATTATTTTTATTTTATTTATAATAAAATTTAACGGTTTTACCACATCTATACAATATTTTGTTTCGGTTACCCTCCGGTACCCTCGGCTTCAGTTTCGGCGAAAAACTTATTTTGGTTCCGACAGCCACACAAGTATTATACAAGATTTTGTTCTTATTAATACTGCATTACGTAGGGGAAGGTGGGGAACAGTGGATCAGTGGGGATCAGTGGATCATTGCTTATATTTTAGAGAAATGATGGATTTAAATCAGACTTTGATACGTATTAGGCGCTCTTTTTTTTCGTCCCATTACAAAGATAAAAATCGATTATTTATATGAAATATAGGCAAAGATCCACTGTCCCCCACCAATCCATTGTTCCCCATCCTCCCCTATGTTGTCGAATGAACGTTGAAATAACTTTCACGACAATTTCACCATTGGAAATGGGTTTAAATCAGACTTGTAAATTAACAAGACGCCGGAGCAACCAAATATAAGAGATTGCAATTTATTAAATGTGGATACTTTATTACCTTAAATCAAAATAAACATTGGTGATACACGAGATAAAAATAGCGAACAATAATGGCACGATAAAAAACATTTTAATGCTACAAGTGATCTTGACTCTTATGAATTTGAAATAAATAAATCAACAAAATTGACACCAGATGCATTAAAACATGAAAATAGTCTGTAGCTTAGCATAACGATAGATGCTATTGAAAGCACAAACATGATCCAAATCAATTTAAAAAATATGTATATCGCAAATAAACAGAAGAAAAATAAAAATTGTACCTCCACTCCTAACATTTTTGATGCGTTTGTAAAATAAAACTAGTGACACAAAATATACAATTAGCAAAAAGATAGCAAAAGAACAATAATCGGATGAACTGCTTCTTATTTTTAAAATGTAAATATTCAATAAATAAATAATAGCAATGGTTTAAACTGATTTGAAATCTCATCTATTTAAAAATACTGACTTATCTCAGACTAGAGCCATAAAGTTAAACCTAATTTAATCTAATTTGAATTGGAACTCGACGACTTGAAGATCGCCAAAACTGCTCCCAAAGCCAGCTGGAAGAAGCTTCCCATCAGCTCTAAAAAATATACAAAGCCACCTTCTCTTGGCTTACTAGCATCGTCGTCATCATCATCGTCATCGAATTCGAATGGATCATCGATTTCGTTTACTGTGTCATTCTGAAGTGTTTCTATCTTTTCAGAAGGCAAGTAACTATTATACAGTGTGATCTTTTCTGGTTTCTTGTCATTCTTCGTCAAAGCTTCGACAGAAAGTTCCTCCACGTCTCGTTCTTCAAGTGCGTTGCTAACTGGTTTTAGATCTGTTTTGCTGACGTCTTCTGGTTCATCGAAGGACTCAATGTTGTTCCATGGTTTTTTGGTTGTAGTTTCAGTTTTGTTTCTATCGTAGCCCAGGAATCTGGAAAGATAAAAGATAAAAATATGTACTTGGACATTTCAGTAGGTACTATTATTTGACAATAATATTGTTTGATTTAAAATAATAAATAACGTCATTTACAACCGGCACAACATGTTACGTCAAAACACACAAACAGGGTTACTAAAGTATGCGTAAATTATGTTTTCTGAACTTTTGCATTTTTCTACGTGATTTTTTTATCCTTTTGTACGGGCCCACTTTCTACCAACCAGATAATGAACAATCCAGAAAGGCTGAACTCTTTTTCAGTTTCAAGCATTAATCACATACGAATGGGTCGAACTTATAATCTCCTTTTTTTACATAGCTGTGAAATGAGGCAGTTTATTTTATTTATTTATTTAAACTTTATTGCACAAAACAAAAATAAGTACGAATGGCGAACTTAATGCCAAAAGGCATTCTCTACCCGTCAACCATAGGGCCAAACAGAGAAGCATGAAATGGTGCAGTGGGGAAAAACATTCAGTACTGAGAGCGTTAGGACACACAAGCAAATAATGCATACATAATTGCTTATACCTATACTATATATGATATACAATATACATATATAGTATAGCATGGAAGATGGACGCTAAGCAGTTTGCTAAGACTATGCATATAAAAGGACCACATACTGCTTGATTCAAAAACAAGAAACCTACTAAATATATAAAACAACATTTGAAATATTAACAATTTGATTAACGAAAAACGCCCGACATTTAGATTTCTTTAAAATTGATAGATTATACATGATAAACCTAAATTAAAACCAAATAGAGCTATATTATGTAAATCTAAAAATTGCCCCTGTGGCATTGTACGGAAGATTTAACACTGTATTACAAATTAGCTGTTGCCCACGACTTCGTCCGCGTGGAGATGCAATTTATTCTAGAAGGGCAACGTCGTTCGCGGAGGAGCAAAAGTTAGAACCCCTCTTTTTTTGCGACAACGTATCCTATAACCATATGTGGTTACCCAGCTATCCGTTTACCAAAGATAGTTGAAATCTGTTTAGCTGATTTAGCGTGACGAAGACACAACGACACATATAAACATACAAAAAATCCAAAAAAGAATTTGTTCGATTCAGTGACTTCCGATAGTGCGTAAAATATCTACAATGTACAAACATTTCATTTTTATTGCACATAGATGTACGAAATTTCAGTCGGTCTTTTATATAACTCAAATGAGATAATATGTATACGCGATATAATCCATTAAAATTGTTTCATTTAAATGAGTAATAATCGCCGAAGCACAAGGAAATATTAGATCTTTTATATAATTACACCATAAATATAGAACTACCGCCTATCTATACGAAATAGCAATTTTCGTGTGAGAACCCTCGTCAAGAACGTGGAAATATTCAGTAGGAATTAAAATGAATCTAATTTGTCCTCTAACACACATCACGTCTATGAGGAATGCTGAACCGCGTGCAGGGTTCAACGCAATACTGAAGGTGACAAGTTTTGCGCAAAATAAACGTATAGTAGGTCTAATAAGCTATTCTATCGCATAGTTAAATTAGCCTATTGTCTACCGTATTTTATGTTAAGACTCTTTTGTACTGTTTTTCTTGTTGATGTGCAATAAAGTATTGGGTCAGGCCTGAACTGTCCGTTTTGCTCAAAAGTCCTATTCCTAAAATGTCTGCATTCCACTTTTACGTCTGTGGTACAATTTCTGCATGACATTGTGAAAATGCAGACATTTTGGGAATATAAAATTATTTAAAAAACGGATTTTTCATTCTACGCTTTAACGTCGGCGGGGTCTGAGACACCATTGTTCCTGTGGTTACAATGGTGGTGTGTGGTAAATTGTATCAATGTTTTATTTTTATTTTATTTTAAAGTACAGTTGGGGCAACTGCAGATGAAGTCACGGACACAAATGGACATAGAAACAGCCTTGCTCTATAGCAAATTACTCCAAGAAAACTGCAGCAGCTCGAGCGACCGATGGATGGACGGACATATGGCAAAACTCTGTCGTGGAGTGCACCCTGCAGAAACAGACCTCCCTCCTCCAACACCGTATTTATAGACGGGCGAAGTGATCTCACTCTCTATCTTTCTTCCTCTTTCTACAGCACCTCCAGTAGCTGTTGATACACACTGTATTGGCACACTTTCAGACCCCCAGTAACAACGTACAATGCGATCCCCTCGGTGATGTTGTTCGCTATCTGCCGGTAGATGTCACCGCCTCTCTGCACGCTGGGCGTATACACGCTGATCAAGAACTCCTCGGGAAAGGAGGCTGCAGCTGTTTTAGGACAGCAACAGCTGGTCTCACAGAAAGATAGCTAGATGGACGCACAGTTAGATAAAATAGTCGATTGGCAACCTTCGAGCTCAAAACTCTAATATCAAAATACCCTTGGGCTGCGACTGGAACCGCTAGAACAAATGGATAGACAGGACCATATGGGTGTTCTATAGCAACTGTTCAATTGCATTAGCTCGAGCGATGGACGGCTGGACGGAAAGACACCCAGTTCCTCTGTCTTTGAGTAGCACTCTTCAGGAACATACCTTCCTCTCACTTCAACAACGTACTTGTAGATGGGCGATACGATCCGCTCGGTGATATTGTTCGCTATCTGACGGTTTACTTTACCAGGATACATAGTACCTGAATTCATTGACAGACGAACACACTGACAAACTTACAGTACAGCTAAATGGCGAACGTTCGAGCGCAGAATACTAAGAGCATTATCATGACTTAAAGAGTCAGTGCAGATGGATGAACATCTTCCTCTGTTTACAGCACCGCCAGTAGCTGGAAAGACTGATAGACACACTTTCAGAACCAGGAACAACATACTTATTTACGTATTTTATGTTAAACCTCTATTGTACTGTTTCTGTTGTTCGTGTGCAATAAAGGAAAAGTGAACATACTTGTAGATTGGCGATGTGATGCGCTCGGCGATGTTGTTCGCAATCTGCCGGTAGACGTCGCCACCGGTCTGCGCGCTAGACGTGTACACGCTGACCACGGACTCTTCAGGAACTGGGCTGCAGCTGTTCCAGGACACCTGCAGCAGCTGGAACAGATACGAAATCCACTTAATACATTAAAAAAAAATTCAAGCATTTCTGGCCCTTACATTGAACACAGATTTTTGAAAGCGTTACTTAGATGTTCCACTGCTGGGCCTTCTACTCTCCACTCAACCCTATTGCTTGTATGATTCTGCCATTATTTGTGGAATGCGTCCAGCTCGTTCCGTATCGACCGACACAGTAGTGCCCCCGCCAAGACGAGCCCAGACAAGCGCAAGGGCACTACCTACCTTTTATCAAAACTTGAGTTTGAATTATACCAGATAAAGAAAATTCTCGAGATAAGATGTCAAATAGTACGTAAGTGGTCCACAAGAAGATGAGACAAATCATAAATCGAAGCCAGAAAGAAAAAAAGAGGAAAGATCAATTCAGATACATACAAAGAAGATTTTTTTTTATACGATGATAGACGGGCATTTTACCGCAATCTCACCTGTTGTTAAGTGACGATGCCGCCGAGGATGTATCATGCCCGTCTAGAAACAGCCTATTCACTCTTGTCTTGAACACGCCCAAATTATAATGGTCGGGGAACACACTCGCAGGCAACGAGTTCCATACTCTTTTGTGGTACGCATGATGAAAGTGGCACCGATGGATTACACTGTCTGGTGGTGGTTTGTTGTATTTACATGCATATTTTTTTGTGGAAACCGCACGAAAATATGCGCATGTGAGCACAATTTACCGTTACATCTAACCAAGACACTATTTCGTGGTAAACCAAACGAACTATCATCCATTAATATACTGGATCTAATAAATAAATATATAAAATACAAATAGATACACATATACAAAAACAAATACATACATATAACAGAAGATTGACTGAACTACATGACATCGACATCTCAGTTTATAGCCCAAGGTGCCAACTATTGGAGCAGTGTCATGCTCTGAGACATTTCCCTTGTACTCATTTTAGTCTCTCAAAGGTCTTCTATCTCATAATCCATACTTCCATACTAATATTATAAATGCGAAAGTGTGTCTGTCTGTCTGTCTGTCTGTCTGTCTGTTACCTCTTCATGCTTAAACCGCTGAACCGATTTGGATGAAATTTGGTATGGAGATAGTTTGAGTCCCAGGGAAGGACATAGGCTATCTTTTATCCCGGAAAAATACCCTTATCCACGATAAACGAATTTCAGGCGGACGAAGTCGCGGGCAGAAGCTAGTAGTGATATAACTGATTATGTTTATTAACCCAATGGTTGACTGGTACAGGATGCCTTTTGGCGTTAAGTCGTGAACATTTTTCGATTGTGCAATAAAGTTTAAATAAATAAATAGTTTTTCTTTTGGCTTAGAATTATATGTTTATTCTATTTGACAAGTTGTAGCCAATTGTAATATAATTATACTGTATTCAGAATTACGACTTAAAACAGTAATTATCTAAAGATCTTTATTTATAACTCATAAACATGGAATAAACATTATTTGATTTACCATTTAAAATATGTTCTACATTTCTATTAAGTATTTGTAGCTGTAGAAAGTTAAGATAAAGTTCCAATAGTCGGCTCCTTTAAACTCAGTTCATTGCTATATTCATATAAATTGTTCGGTGTTAACCACTACGACCATTACTAGATTTTGTGAAAAGCATTGAGATTAAAATATAAACATGACTTTGTACAACAAAATACTCAACACTTAGCAAGAAATAAAAGGGATCTTCTAAAGAGGTCATAAAGGAAAAACTTCTAGGGGGTTGATGAATCTAGAAATACTACTTCTCCTATGTCGTTTGAAATGTTTTCATACCTGATAAAATTTAGGTTTTAGCCGCTACCCTGTGCTCAAAACAACATTACGACACCAATTTATAATACCTACTTACGTTTTCAACGTGCAAAATGCTAAAATGTAATTATTTACACGTAATTTTAAACACGTTTCAAACAAAACACTATCACAATTAACAGCTTTGCTGAGAAAATACGTCTTTCATCCACTAATAACACACACGTATGACATTTAAGTACCTACGTGTATTGCCCCGAGATAACCCACAATTGATTATTAAAGTAGGTATTGCAAATATACAGATATCATATTAAATTGAACTTAAAAAAAAAAAAAAATCTGATGGGTCTCACTGTGTCGGACCTGCCCGGGGCACTGCTCCCAGAACGCTGGTCGCATTCCCTCTCTGGATGCCCAGGCGTTGAGCGAAGTAATGACCCAGCTCTAATATCGCCAGAAACGCCGATGAGCTTGTCCGACACTTCTTTGGCCAATTTTTTGGTGATTGATGACCATGGCCCAGGTTTCGACCGCAAGTGCCGCAAATTCGTAATTGCTTTTTAAAAAAGCATATTTGCTGCACTTGATGCTTTGGGCGTCATCAGCGGCAGTCCCTGGCTTTCGGGCGGAGCGTTAGATTGAAAAGAACTGTCGAAATATGGTCCACACGTTCATAATTATGAAAAAAAATCCGTTTCGGTTAATTCGTGTATGGAGTGCCCCCCCCCCTAGGTATATTTTTTTTGTTATTTAATTATCAAGCGGCTTATACAAAACACCCTATACTTACTCCTAGATTTTGAGTAAAATACCTGTGACATACGTTTGGACGGATGGACGGACGGACATGACGAAACTATAAAGGTTCCGTTTATGACATTTTGGCTACGGAATCATAAAAAGTATGATAAAATATTATAAAAAAGATTTAGCTGTAGAATTTATTTTGAATGCAAACAACGTATTTTTTTATGTCTGTTAAAAGTTTCAAGTTAATGCATTGTAATTATCATACAAGGTTTTTGTATTTATTAAGTAATATTTTGCTTAAACTTCATATGTATGTTTATCGGTTTTTTCATTACGTAGGTAGGTAAGTAGACATACTCCTAGTTTTCGCTCATTTTTCACAAGTGTCATGGAAGAGATTTTTTAATTGAAAGGTTCGGTTTGATATAATATATATTTTTCTGCTTTCAATCGATCGTTACAACAATTTTGATCGATCCAGGGTAGATCGACGATTTGGCGTTGATGGTATCAATCAGCGAACGTCCAAACGGTGTGAGAACATCTTTGATTTTATGTTATATATTTTCCACATAATAACAGTGTTTAATATTTTTTATAGATTCTGACATTAATCATTATACTAATACCTAAGTATTCCATACTACATCTAATACTGTTACAAAGTTGTAAACATTGAATGTCTGTACATTGAAGACATTTAAAAAAAAAAATTGAAACGGAGTATTAAATTCGGAGGTTATTTTTTAGGATTTTTTATGTTTGTATGTGTCATTGTGGCATCATCACGCTAAATTGGCTAAACGGACTTCAACTATTTTTAGTACACGAGTAGCTTGGTATCCAAAGATGGCAATATAATGCTTTTTAACCGACTACGCTGAAGAAAAAACGAAGGGTTATGACTTTTTCTCCTCCTTGAACGAAGTTGCGGGCATCTTTTACTAGTAGGTAATAAAACAACAGAATGTGACAGCTTGTGAAGATATTTTGGAATTATATTACTAAAAACGCATAGAACACCCAACAACAGATTTGAATAATTCGTGACTTTATAATAATACTAGCTTCTGCCCGCGACTTCGTCCGCCTTAAATTCGTTTATCGCGGATTCGCGGATAAGGGTATTTTTCCGAGATAAAAAGTAGCCTATGTCCTGCCCCGGGACTCAAACTATCTATACAAAAATTTCATTCAAATCGGTTCAGCGGTTTAAGCGTGAAGAGGTAACAGACAGACACACTTTCACATTTATAGTATGGAGTATGGATAAAGGCCGAAACACACCGGATGCATGCGCAGCACGTGCACGTGCGCGTGTGCGTGGCGTGCGCGTTGTATCATATGAAATGTCATAGTAGATGGCACACCGCTTGCGTGGCATGGACGTGCGCAGCGGTGTGTCATCTCTTATGGGTATTTGTACTTTACAACGCGCACGTCTACGTGCACGCCACGCACACGCGTCCGGTTATGCAATCGTTATATTATAATGTATGCTTTTTCAGTCGAGCACCGCGTTTAGGCCACAAAGCTTGCTGAGTGCCTAATTAAGGTACGAGACTCAAAAAGCTAATTATTAAATTATTGTATACACTACTTTTTCTACGAGTACCCATAAACTACAGTAAATAAAACATAGCTAATAAAAATTTATAAATAAAATAAGAACCGACTTCAAAATAAACTAAAAAGTCCTAAATAATCGTTTCTGTACGGTACGGATACATTTGAATCACCTTTTGAAGTCGGTGCCAAACCATTCATGTATTACTATTAAGAACTGCGGCGGCGAGCCTTTAGTTATTATCTACCTACATATATATTTAGTCATAGTAATTCGTATTTTTGTTGAATAAAGAACTTTATTTACTTCAGGTTTGGCACCGACTTCAAAAAGTGATTCAAATGTATCCGTACCGTACATAAACGATTATTTATGGCTTTTTAGTTTATTTTGAAGTCGGTTCTTTTTTTATTTATACATTTTTATTTTTTGCTTTTTATTGACGTATTTTAGTAGTGATATACAGTATTTTTTAGAGACCAGAATGGGAAGATTGAGGAGGCACTTTGCACGCATCTCTTGGCCGGTTTTTTGTTTATTCTACACATCCAAACGTCAGTTATCTTTGTATATTTTTTTGTGTACGGATCCGACATATGCTAATAGGAGTCTGGCAAAAAGGTGAAATCGGATTGACGAGGGTGGGATCCGCGTCAGTTCTGGACGTAGGAAGTGTAGGAACCGAAATATCTCCATGTTTTTTAGCAGCAATACAGTAGACGTGTAATGCCGAAGTGTAACTTCATGAGGCCCACTTCACACGAGATTTTAATAAAAAACCGGCTAAGCGCGAGTCGGTCTCGCGCCCGAGGTTTCCGTACAAAATATACGCTATAAATGGCCGTATCTATGAAAATCCAGTGTTAGCAGAGCCCTACTTCTAAGTAAAATGTACGCGATGCTCGATCATTTTATATTGGTTTCTGATATAGACAGACATAAAATATAAAAGAATACTGTTTTTAGTATAGAGTTAATCAAGGTGCTCCAACCCGAATGGGCAGCTTTCGGGAAGCTACGTAAATATCTTCTCGTGCCAAATACCCTAGCGTCTTAGACGAAAGTTTTTAACCAGTGTGTGTTGGCAGTGATGACATTTGGCACTGATACGTGGCCAGTCATGATGGGCCTCATAAGAAGGTTCGAAGTCTCTCAAAAGGCAATGGAGCCAGCTATGTTTAGAGTCTCCTTGCGTGATCGAATCAGAAATGAGGAGAGCCGCAGAAGAACCAAGGTCGTCGACACAGCTCAAAGAGTTGCTAGACTTATAGATTGGCTACTTTCAAGTGACACCAAAAAGGAGGGCGAAACTTATCCATGGCCTTAAAGAATCTCGCCAATTTTGACGAGTACAGTCAAGGTTCTGGTCTTGGCTTCTGCTGTGGCAGTCATTGGAGCATTATTCCCTTACTTCAAAGAGAAACATTTTTCCTCGTACGTGACGTGAAAATTAACTGCAACCATGAGTTAGTCCCAAGTGATGGAAATAGGCAAAGTCATCTACATGATATAATCTTAGAACACGGATAATATCTTGGCAAAAAAAAAGTTTTTTTTTCATCCAATGTTCTGAAAAAGGATTTATTTCAAAAAATTCTAAGATCTTTCACGACAGGAAGCCTGTATGAAATATGAAGTTTTAACAAATACTTGATAGCGTCCGCGGGAGAGAAAAAAGTCATAACCTTCTTTTTTAATTTAGCGTGTTCGGGTAAAAAGTATCCAATAATCATGAAGCTGCAACGACTTATACAAATATACAAAATACAGTGACCTTCAAAGTCTATTTCACTTATTTTTTTGAAAATATGCTTAATGTACAGACAAAGAAACATAGCACAGTAATAATTAGTCCGTAAATATTATAACTTAGTAATTAACTATAACTATTAACGACAAAATCAAAATATAAATGTAACATAACATACTTAAATTAATAGAAAAAGAAAAAATAATAAAATTACAACTAGCTGAGGTCTTCTAAATCGGTATTTTTATTTTTATTTTTTTAATTATAAAATAGATGGGCATTTGACCGCAATCTCACCTGTTGTTAAGTGACGATGCGGTCAAGGATGTATCATGCCCGTCTAGAAGCAGCCTATTCACTCTTGTCTTGAACACGCCCAAATTATAATGGTCGGGAAACACACTCGCAGGCAACGAGTTCTTGCCTGCGAGTGTGTTCCCCTTATTGGCACCGTTCCCTGTGCCGATAAGGCTGGCTGCATTCCCCCGTTGAACGGCGATGCCTATTCGTTGTCCGAGAAATGAGCTAGCCCTAGGATCACGTTTGGTTTCAATCACTTTTTTTTTAACTTTTAAAAAGTGAATGGGCATCTCGACTCCACGGTACAGACATTTCATTTTTACTACTTTATAATAGTACAGAAGTCATAGTGAAAATCGATGAGAATTCCTTGTCATATGGAATTTGGTAGAAGTGCCTCAGTGGCCTATGTTTAAAGAACTACTCATATTATCTTCCCGCTTTAATTTTCGTCTTAGATTGGACAGTCCAAAAGCATAAGGCTGCCTATTCACTGGAGCGTAGCTGTGTAAAATGGATCAATCAGGTTCCGTCGCTGTTGAAACCCACACAAGTCGAAGTTATCTCGAGAGTCGTACTCGCCCATGAAGGGTTCCGCAGCCATTTATACAAAAAAATGCACTACAGATGAAAAAAATAATGATATGAAAAAAAAAACACTAACAAAAGAGCGTATCTCCCAGGCACTTACGTCCTTTTGCTGAGACGCGCAGTTTTTTAGCAATAACTTAAAAACAGTATCTCCGATCATGTTGAAAACAATTTTAGTTAGAAGTATTTATTAAGCTTTATATTTGTAATTTTTTTCACATTTTTTGAACATACCGCTTAGAAAATAGAGGGGTGGGGACACAATTTTTGCTACTTTCGGAGTGAATATTTTGGAAAATGTTCACTAAATCAAAAATTTTTGTAGAAACCTTAAAGTGTTTTTAGAAGATCTGTCGAAATATGTGCCACACATTGATATTTGCTGATTTTTTTTTTCCAGTTTCGGTTATATGTATGGAGTGCCCTCCCTAGAAATACATATATCTTTTATTTAACTAATAAACTAAGTAGCGGTTTACACATGGCACCTATGCTCCAAATTCCACCAATTTACATCTAATAGTTATTGAGTAAAATGCCTGTGACATACGGACGGATAGACAGACAGACAGACATGACGAATCTATAAGGGTTCCATTCTTGCCATTTTGGCTACGGAACCCTAAAAATCCAGTACCGTAAAGTCGGGTTACTTTAGACCTGCAGGGTAACTTTTGAGATTTACTCGGTCCAGCCGGTCTAGCACAAGTCTTCACGACAACGCTTGTCGTGCAACATTGCATCACCCGTCTTTCTCGCATTGTATTGAAAGGAAAGAGACAGACAATCTTTGTCGCGCGACAAAGAGTCGCACATCTCAGTTGTGCTAAAGGTGCAGGTTATATTATTGCACTGTAATTATGGACATATGCCATGAGGTTGGTTTTAGATAGCCTTTAACGTTTTTGTAAATAAGGTGTTCATGTGTGTCAAAGTTACCCTCCATTGGGGCAATGTAACCCGATTATACGGTACTAAGACATTTTTTGCAACATAATTACATGCAAAGTAATCGTAAACCTAGACCATTAAATTAAACCCATAGGCTTCAGAGTATGCAGACTCGTAAGGTCGTAACATATATTAAGGTTTTGTGTTGGAAAGGGCATTGGTTGATTAAACATTTGTTCTTTAAGCCATCGATAAAGACTACTTGTGAATAAATTTAAAGGGAGAGCTTTCAAATTGTCCGGGATTGCATTAAACATTTTTATCCACATGTGATAACTATTTTTCATAAAAAGAATACTATTAGGAACTATATCTAACACAAGTCTGTCCTGATTTCTAGTACTTCTTGGATATAACTCTGAATAGTTCCGGATGTTTTTTTACAAACACAGCTGCTTCAAACATATATAAACAAGGTAACGTTAGAACTGCTTGTTTTTCGAATAAAGGGATGCTACACATTGCCCTTAATCTTTTTTTTTGGACTATAAAGGCCATCAATGTCAGTCAATGTGAGTGTACTGAACGTGATTGGTTAATTTCTTATAGCACCATTCCAGTCGATTAGCAGCCTAACGTCAGTCACCTAGGCCCTACAAGATGACCATAATTTTCCCTACTTGATCCTTGACGCCAATGCCTCTAATCTGCAAGCGCGGCACGTCTTGATACTTGATGCGCGTCACATTATTGTTTATCCAGTTGTGTAACAGAAATGTAATATGTATGTTGTTAACAATAACTCTGTGAGTAATGTTGTTTTGATGTTGTTAGGCACTTTTGAATACACCTAAATAAATAAATATTCTAATTTTTAAACCCACTATTTTAAGTCATTTGTACTTATATAAAGATGTAAATATGAAATGTTATTGTAACGGACTATTTGGAGGTCACTGAACGGAAAAACATATTTTTTTGTATGTTTACAAACAAACATATAAAGTATGTGTCGCTGTGGCTTCATCACGCCAAAACGGCCAAACAGATTTCAACTATTATAAACAAAGATCAGAAACAAATGAAAATTTTTTTCGACGATACTGGACTTGAACCAGTGCCTTGAGCCAGACCGGGGCAGCACGCTCTACCATCTGAGCTAATCGTCCACACCAGTAGTCGACGAATTTTGTCATCTGTTCTTGCTTAAGGGTGCTGCTCGGGGTGAAAGTAACTTCATAGTTCTGCACTAGGCGGCGCTAACGGCTAAAGAGTCGGATGCACCATACAGAGATCCTTAAGCAAGAACAGATGACAAAATTCGTCGACTACTGGTGTGGACGATTAGCTCAGATGGTAGAGCGTGCTGCCCCGGTCTGGCTCAAGGCACTGGTTCAAGTCCAGTATCGTCGAAAAAATTTTTCGTTTGTTTCTGATCTGTGTTTATAATAATAACGCTAGTGGAGTGATCCACTAATAAATTGCAAAAATTGTGATTATTATCATGATATTTGTAAAACAAAAAGTATAGATTTCAACTATTTTTGGTACACGGGTAGCTGCGCTCAAATGATTATAGGATACTTTTTACCCGACTACGGTATAGAAAAAAAAGAGGGTTAATTTTTTTTTCTCCTCCACTGACGAAGTTGCGGGCACCTTTTAGTATAGGAATAGATTAATACATGCACTGCATTTTTTTAGTGTTACTTCGCTAACATACTTAATAATTATACCTACATTGTGTTTATAATTTGTTTATATTTTTTAATTATTACAAACAGTTCAGTTGGGTAGATACAACTTCAAAAAAGAGATCTCTCGTCGAATCCAACTCGGATCGTTCGGGAAGGTACGTAATATCTTCTCGTCCCAAATACCGCAGTTTATTAAGAGTCCCCAGTAAGATCGGCTGAATTTCACCTTCCCATACAAACGGAGTTTCGTTCTTATTTTAAAACTAAGTGTTTGATTGTAACAAAACTTTGCATATACAATGACATGAAGTATATCTAGGCTTGAAACTAGTTTATATGCCTGCAGTTTATAAAACAAACCGATGTAGACCGATGATCTGGTGAAGATCGCGGGAAACCGTTGGACGCGGGCGGCGCACGACCGGGCGTTATGGAAAGCCTTGGGGGAGGCCTTTGTCGAGCAGTGGACGTCCTTGGGCTGATATTATGATAACGATGAGTTTTTATAACCCCAACCGAGAACAGAGGGGTTTTATAAGTTTAAAGTGTGTATCTATGTGTCTGTCTGTTGCGTATTGTCACCTAAACGGGTGAACATATTTAGACTTTATAAACAAAGATCAGAAACAAATGAAAAAATTTTTCGACGATACTGGACTTGAACCAGTGCCTTGAGCCAGACCGGGGCAGCACGCTCTACCATCTGAGCTAATCGTCCACACCAGCAGTCGACGAATTTTGTCATCTGTTCTTGCTTATGGATCTCTGTATGGTGCATCCGACTCTTTAGCCGTTATCATGATATTTGTAAAAACAAAAAGTATATTTAGACTTTGTTTTTTTTTAACGCTGACTTAATCGAGAATATTATAAGCTACTAGAAGATGCCGGCAACTTCGTTCACGTAGGAGAAAAAGTTATAACCCCTCGTTTTTTTCTTCAGCGTAGTCGGGTAAAAAGTAGATTAATGGATTATAGTTCCTTTGCTGTTCCGCGAACTAGTGCCCAGAAAGATTTTTCTCGGGTGGACGCCGGACCGTCAACATCTCCTGCATCTCCTGATGATGCCTCGTAGAGAGGCGAAACACGTGTCGAGGATTATACTGTTTGGTGTTGGTTTGTTGTTTTTGCATGCGTATTTTTTTATGGAAACTGCATGAAAATATGCGCATGTGAGCACGATTTATTGTCACATCTAACAAAGACACAAGTTCGCGGAACAGCAAAGGAACTATAATCCATTGATCTAGTATGGAATTCCGCAAAGTAACGCCTGAATCTATCAATTACGTAAAAAGTATCCTATTTACCATTTGTATATACCCAGCTACCGTGTACCAAAATAATTTGAAATCTGTTTAGACGATTTCGCGTGATGAAGCCACAACGACACATACAAACATACAAAAAAATCGTTTTAGTGACCTCCTGATAGTTCATAACAATATTTTTTTTGGAAATATCTTCAATGAACAGACATTAAATTTTTACAATTTTATAATAGTATAGATGATTGAAGATGATCATCAGGTTTCTTCTTGGCGTGTCATCGGATTTTATGGCTTTTTAAGTGGTAGCGACAGTATGTCCCAAATTGAATACTTTCCACTGTTCAAGTTAATTAACGTTGATCCGACATAGCGGTGAATGCATTAAGGGCCCTTCGTGTTTTTAAACGAATTAAGTTTAAACACAACATACAAATAAATTAGTTTTAATTTAGTATAATTGCTGTCTAAGCCGGAATCGAACCAGCATCTCTGTTATACTGGAACAGCACCCTGAACCATTGGACCATCAGACCGCTTGTGATTCACAACGAATTAATCCTCTACCTTTGGTAACGACGGTGTGTTTCTTTGTACTTAGATATTTGTATCAATATAGTAATTAAAATCATTGTGTGTTATTTACACAGAAAAAAATGTTAACAAAGTACAATTTAAAACAATCTAACGGATTATATCGCGTATATTATCTCATTTGAGTTCTCTCCTCAGTAGGCCTCATTAGTAAAATGCTGCTTGGTAAATTATTAAAATAAAATAATTAAGCCCTTCTGGCACATGTGTAACTGTCTTTACAGCTTAGGCCCATCTGGCATGTATGTACACCTTTATTTGTTTTTGTTTCTTTCAAAAATGTGTAGTTTGCACAAATTGTAACTTTGACAGAGGAAAATATATCTTTTCTCAGTCCACTCGTGACTATGGAAAGCTCAAAAGCTTCCGAAACTTCCGGAACTCAAATGAGATAATATACGCGATATAATCCGTAAAATTGTTTTATTTAAATGAGTAATAATCGTGGAAACAAAAGAAAATATTAAAACAAATTAACTTGTTAAAACATACTGCTCCAAGCAAATTTGCAATAACCAGGTCTATTTTTTATCATAATCATTTAGGACTATTTTTTATCATAATCATAAAATTAAAACAAAAGTGTCAGTGTCAGCATAGCCTCAACATAAAAAAGGAAGACCAACTCTCCATTATGCTATCAAAAGTACCTAACAGTGGCGTTTTTCCATATATGCCGATTCCCACCGGATTGGCCACGGAAAGTCTTATAACCACCTGTTTCTTTAATATGAGTAAAAGGAATGGGCTTCGACTTCCCTTGTAATTTTCCCGACACCACGCCACTGGTACCTAATGATGACTCATTAAATGATATCTTAAATGTTACGATTATTATTGGCTGTTTACGAACTAAATTTTTCACCTTTAATGTTTATTTTTAAAGCGCCATCTAGTTTTTGTTCGGTTATCCCCTTGTGGTCAGCGTAAGATCCAAAGCAAGGCGATTGACAGTCCTTTTGTTTTAATGGTCCTTCTCGGAAACTAATGCTATCCAATGCATTTTGAGGTCTAACTTGAAAGTATTCTTAAACCTCCCACAAATTTATAATTAGCCAACTTAAACAAAAAACGTTATAGAAAACTACCAAATATCAATAAATATTTAACGATTTCTCGATTGCTACTATACAAAACGAGTAAAGGCCCCTTAAGCTCAAATCGAGAATATAGCGAAAAACTTGTTTTCTGCTTACAGTTAGCGAATTATAGAAGACAGACAGAAAACAGTTAATTATGTATTGCGATCATTTGTTAAATTGGTAAGAGTCAGGGCAAAAATTCATGCAAAACCGGCCAAGAGCATGCTCAGTGTAGAGTTCCGCAACCGTTACTACAAAAAATGCACTACAAAAAAGTGCACCAGCATAAGAGCGTATATACATGGCACTTATGTCCTTGTTGAGAAGCGTAGTTTTGCGGCAATAAGTCAAAAACGGTACCTATATGATCACGTTAAAACAATTTTCGTTGAAAGTATTTATAATTTTCTTCATATTTTTGGGACTTGATTGCCATTTAGAAGATAAAGGGGGAGGGGGGAGGACAATTTGTGCAGTTTTCGGAGCGATTATTTCCGAAAATATGCAAAGCTTAGTCTTTTTAAAAGAACTATCGAAATATGGCGAAAGTGGCACACGATGATGTGTACTGAAAAAAAAATCAGCTTCTGTTACATGTATGGAGGCCCCCTTTGAAATATTTGTTTTTGAAATTTAACTAATAAACTAAGTAGCGGCTTATACAAGACACCTATACTCCAAATTTCATCAATATGCATCTTGTAGTTTATCACTAAAATGCCTGTGAAATACGGACGGACGGACGGACATGACGAAACTATAAGGGTTAAATTTTTGCCATTTTGGCTACGAAATCCTAAAAAACTGTGCCCGCGGTAAGTAAGTAAGTAAGTAATTTATTCATGAACAACGTACAGTCGTGTTTGATATACATTTACAAAATTAAAAACATTTATAATTTTCAACCGTACATTATAATATTTATAATTGTAATTATTTAATCAATTTGAAACGTCTATATCGTAAGAAGCCATTTATACACTACATGAGAGCAAGAGGGATGGTGCGATACGAACTTCGAATATCGAATTTCAGAGTAGCCCCTCTGGTTTTATGTCCTCGGCGTATCGCAATACCGTCAAATATTAATGTACGTAAATTGAATTAATGATAATTTAATAAATTCAAAAATATTCATTAATTTCTAAAGCTTATTATAGCACACAAGACTACATGAATGAGAAAGCCGCGTGGGATTAATGTAAATTATAGCGTCATGTAGGTATAGGTATAATTATTTTTAACGAATACCTATTGAGGTATTATTATTATTTTAATCTTAATTGTTTCATTTACTCGGACATTTAGAATTTTATTCTAGACACATTCTAGATTATTTTTTCTTTTTTATTGACAATCCATTTGGGATTTATCTTAATTATTATTTTATTTTCTTAAATGATAATTTTTATCAATAACATTATACTTAAGTTTAATGATCTGATTAGGTTTTTCTGGGTTTTCCCTAATCCTTGCAACAAATGTTGGATCATATTGTATCTCTCCCAGTAAACACTTCTCTAATGTCCTTGTAACTAGGCCTACTTGAATAAAGCATTATTTGATTGATTGATAATAACAACCGTAGATCGTTCCCGGACAAAGACCTTTGTCATTCTGCTTATGACGTAGGTCGTAAAATTGTCAAATACGTCACAATGAAGCATTAGCCGACACATATTTGTGTCGCTATGTTATTAGAAGCAATTCAACGTGCCTACTTAGGAAGGCCTGCTTAAGCACGATTTGGTTAGTACTTGTATGTATAAAATTGTTCTTTTGAAGTTTCCGAAACGAATAAAGCCGGCCAAGTGCGAAGCTGACTCGCGCACCAAGGGTTCCGTACAAAATATACGCTACAAACGGATCGATATAAATCCAGTATTAGCAGCGCCTTACTCCTAAGCAAAATGTACGCGGTGTTCAATCATTATATATTGGTTACTGACATAGACAGACAGACATAACATTATACTGTTTTTAGTATTTTTTGTTATGCGGCAACAGAAATACAGCATCTGTGAAAATTTCAACTGTCTAGCTATATATAAAGATTTGTTAGATGGATTTCCCGATATTTTTATTTACTTGTATAAAAATGTCCGATCTCCTATTTTTCCAGTAGTTTATTTTATCGTTCTACTAATTTCATAGCTTCATATTTTACTTCTCGCAAAACTTCTCATTCGCATAATTACATGTCTGTAATTTTACACGGAAGATTTTTTTTTTCATATAATTTTTTTCCGATTTCTAATTTTCCTATACGCAATATTTCCATTATTTTTAACTTTTCAGTTATTTTGAAGTCGGTTCTTTTTTTTAAGTTTTTGATTTTTAGTGACTGAAATAAAATACACTTTTGTTTCCAGAGAAATCAATTCCCGATATCAACAAGTATATATCTATATCAGAAGAAAGAATCACTTAACTCCTAACTGATTAGCAGTTGTGCCTTATCTATCATCAACTCATCCAAATGTATCTTGAAATGAAGTCGGTTATAAAAAGAATAACACTAACGGTCTTAACATACCTTCTTATTAATAATATTTAAAGAATTATCCCCTAACTCCTAAGCGTTAAGGAGTTATAAAAATCAAAATCAAAATATTTTTTATTCAAGTAGGCTTAGGTACAAGCATATAATATACTTTCCATCATTAGTTCAACATCATGTCACAATGATGAAACCTTAGAAAATATATGAAAAACATAATAAGTGCCTATAAAATTTGAGGGTTGCTCTCGATTTCCCAGGGATCGCATCATCAGATCCCGACTTGGTGACAATGGGCCCACCTCGGGAGTAAACCCTTTCAAATAATAAAAAAAAAATCGGCCGATAATTGGCGGGGTTATCGGTGGACATACATAAAAAAATACAGGCTGTGGCCTGTAACATAAGCAAAAAATTAAAACGATGATTTTACTCTTCAAACTAAACAACATTTGTTCAGCGACTTAAAAAAAAGTCGGTTTAAAGATGCTCATTATTTCAAACAAATTAAATAGTATTTTCAATGTAAGCGTCCAACATTGGCATCCCCTCAGTTTTGACATAACTGTCACGCTAATAAACTTCAAACATTTTGCAATACATTGCTTCTTCGAAAATTGCTTCTTTTATAATATTTTGTTTAATACGCGTTATTTTTAAAAGTTGCTATACTAATGTTGTAAAGTTTGAAGAGTAGAATCTACGTTTTAATTTTTTGCTCCTATTACAGGCCACATCCTGTATATACATAATGTCGAACATATAACCTCCTCCTTTTTGAAGTCGGTTAAATAATAGCAATGAACCATAGAGTTCAAAATAGTAATGTGAAAAATCGAGGGTATATATTACATAAATTATAAAATATGAAATTTTGTCATTTTTCATACAAAAAAACGATCTTCGTCAACTGACATCGAGAAGTGCCGAAAATCAAACTCTTAGTACGTGACCGTACTTTCAGGCGTGTAAGAAAATTTACGTATGTTAAAATTTACGATTGAAGATTTAATCTATAAGAAAATACCTGATTAGGAAAAATGGTGCATGAGAAATTTGGCAACCTTTAAAATGTACGCATACGAAATGATCCGCATGGTAAAGTAAACTACTGGAAAAATGGGAGTTCGGAAATTTTTATACAAGTAAATAAAAATATCGGGAAATCCATCTAACAAATCTTAAAATCCGTTTCACTTATAATTAGTATAGATACAATCAAAAGATAATGTTTTTTTTTATGATTACACTAAACCTAAGTTTCAATTTGCCGCGTCTAATTAAAAATACAGTTGAATTAAAAAGATCTGAAGACTATTTATTTGTCTGTGTTTACAGATCCATCTTCTCCTTCTAACATTTCCGTGATATTTCTTGTATTTAGTTAGGATATGCCAATGTTTGTCGGACAATATTTAAGGAAATTTTACCGGATATAGCACATAATTAATTAGACAGGACGGAATCGGACCAGTATTCGGATATCTTAGTACAGGCAGCATCGTAAAGATGAAATTTTGTACGTTAACTTCTTATTAATGTCCATACATAAATATGTACAATGCTAAAACTAAGGATTTTATTGATACAATATAGTAAAAAATAGATTAAATTAATGCCAATGCTTGATTCCAGTAAATGGCACCTAATTTTAATCTCTATTAATATTTTCTTCTGTTTTTATTTCAATTTAATCTCTATTGCTATTAATTAAGGTTATGCCAAGTATGACAAGTTTGTAGTCCGCATAACAAACTTGGCACGACATAATTATGCATTACACTGAATTGGGCCTAATAATTGGAATGCAACTTCATACTCGGAAGAGAAAAAGTCATAACCCTCTTTTTTACTTCAGCGTAGTCGGGTAAAAAGTATCCTATAACCATATGGGGATGCCAGCTACTCGTTAAAAAACCTTCGTCAGGCAAGGGCTTATAACCAAGCGACGCTCGGAGAAATTGGAGCGTACTCCCAACCTTTCTCCTTGCCCGAACTTATGACAGCGCTAAAAGGCATAAAACCAAATAAAGTCGCAGGGCTGGATGACGTGTACCCCGAATTCCTTTTACACCTAGGTGGAGTGGGACTTAATTGGCTACTTGACTTCTTTAATGATATCCTCCGAACTTGCTCAATTCCAGAAAATTTTAAGAGGTCAAAGGTTATCGCTCTACTCAAACCTGGCAAATCACCCGATCTGGCATCAAGTTACAGGCCGATATCCTTATTGTCAGTTACATACAAGCTGCTCGAGCGCCTTCTGTACAATAGGATAAAAGAGGAAATAAACGAAGTTATCCCACCTGAGCAGGCAGGTTTCAGAGAGGGCAGAAGCTGCGCCGACCAGGTCCTAGCCCGAACTTCGTTTATTGAATCAGGTTTTAAGCAGGGCCTTAAAACATTCAGAAGTGAACAAACAAACAGAAGTGTCAGCCTTCCACCTCACGAACTGCCTGGCTAAACACAAACTTAACATTTCTTTTTGCAGTGAAGACGTAAATTACAACTTCTTGCCTAAATACCTTGGTGTCACGCTGGACCGATCCCTGACATATAAACAACATCTTGAGTATATAGCGCAAAAAAGTAAAAAGCAGGCTTAGTATCTTGAGGAGCTTAGCCGGCCGGCCGAAGCTCCCCAGGTGGTGCCACACCTGGGGAGCTTCGGCCACAGTCCTGCGCACCTCCGCACTGGCGCTGGTTTATTCCACTGCCGAATATTGCGCCCCTGTATGGTACCATACCGCGCACACCAGCAAAGTCGACACCCAAATACACGAAGCCTTGCGCATCATCACGGGGTTAATTAGGTCCACCCCGACTCCCTGGCTGCCAACACTGGCACACATACACCCTACAGAACTAAGGAGACGCAATGCAGCAGCTACAGAGTGGAAAAAATGCATGCGCAATAACATGCCCATCCGAGAAACACTGGATCAGCTGCCTCACCACCGACTTCCATCTAGACACCCAATACGGATGGACAACGATCTCACATCTTATGATATTCGATCGAAGTGGCGTCAGCTCTGGAAAGTATACGACCACCCACAAAAGGAGCGGATTTCAGACCCAACCGAAAAGCCAGCTGGTTGGTTGCGAAGCTCCACGTTCTGTAAGGGTGAAGCTAAACAAGTTCCGTACAGAACACGGGCGGTCTAACCACCATCTTTTCAAGTGGGGGCTAAAAGATTCTCCGGCTTGTGACTGCGGCTCCGTGGACCATACCTTGCTCCACATCGCCGAGGAATGCCCGCTTCACCGTTTCTCTGGCGGCCTACAGGAACTCCATCAGCTTTCACCAGCGAAAGTGGACTGGCTGCATAACTTAGGAGTAAACATCTGATTCGGATCCAAACAGCAGTGATAACCAAAAAGCCATACGATATGATGAGCTACTCGTTTTCTACGCCGTTTTAACGATTCCTTTCAACGCCGGTTTATAGTCTATTATGGCCGCTTGACAACCTTACTCGGTCTCCCCTATAATGATGAAAAAAGTAATTAATCACAATCCCGTGTCAAAACTAACTTAGCTCAGTGGGTTATACAAGGGCCTACGGAGCTGGCGGTTCTGGGTTCGAATCAGGGCAAGTGTTTGAGAGATGAACACGAATGCTTGTTCCTGGGTCTTGGATGTTTTCTATGTATTTAAGTATTATAATTTATCTATGTATTATGTATATCGTCGCCTAGTAACCATAATACAAGCTTTGCTTAGTTTGGGATGGGACTAAGTTGATCTGTGTAACAGTGTCCCTGTGTTATTATTAATATTAAACACCGTGAACATTTTTTACACATATATCACGGAAACTAAAAAACCAGACAAAACCAAAACAATCCTATTAAAGAAAAAACTTAAGTCTCTTTTACCACGAAGGTACTTAAGACTTTTTAACTGGAAGTCCGGGATCATCAATAACACGAAACCTATTGACCTGGATATGCGCCGATCGTGACAGTTTTTGCGCCGGCGCATTCGTTTCGATTAATAACTCTAATTTAAAATGTGACGAATTAATTGATTCAGTAAACACTAGAAAGAAAGTAGCTAAACTTCCTTTTTAAAACTATCTGCGTCTGGAAGTAAATAGCTGCACCTAAACATAAGCATTTTTAGTTCAGAAAAGTGATATTATCTATACTATTATAAAGTTGTAAAAATGAAATGTCTGTACATCGAACATATTTTCAATAAATTGATTGTTACAGACTATTTGGAGGTCACTAAAATGAAAAATATTTTTTTTGGATTTTATGTACGTTTGTATTCGTCGTTGTGGCTTCATCTCGCAAAATCGGCAATAAAGTAATTGTAAGCCCTAAATAGCGGTACATGTTCGAGATTAGAGGTCAATATACACAGTGCCCGATAGGAATGTGAAAAATTTATTATTAACCACGCATTCCTTAGGTCAATAGGAGCAAAAAAAAATATGAACCCCAGGCAAATCAGGCTTAGTTTTGAAGATATTGACAATTTTCATGTAACTACATTAAGATCGCGACGTTGCCACATACGTGGCCAAGTTTAACGTCGCCTTTGACCGAAATCAAAGTGACGGCTACTACTAACTAAAACCATCCATTAAAAGGGATAATTTTCAAAGAAGCAATTTATTACATTTTCAAGTATAAAAACCGACGAAACTAGTTTTTTTAGGGTTCTGTTGACAAAATGGCAAAAACGGAACCTCGTTTGCTATTTAGTGCTCTTTTTCATATAATATTGTTTTAATCTGTAGTGCATTTTTTTGTATGAACGGCTGTGGGACCCTACACTGAGCATGGTCCGATATGGTCTTGGCCGGATTTTTGTGCTGAATTTGACTTAGTTCACATAACGATTTTTACTCCTAATGGCCTCATGAATGCGTGGTTAATATCTTTCCCATTCCTCACGGGCACCGTGTATATTGCTATATGTAAAGATTGATAAAATTGAGTTTATAAACCGTACATTCAGCATCAATAAGTTTGTAACATTCAAATCGCCAAATATACTGCAACATATCTTTAGAATTGGAGATCGCACAAACACGTGTGAATACATTTGGCGCTTTGGGCTTCAGAATAATTAATGCTGACTGTACAATTTAAAGGTGATAAATAAATATCGGGGACAATCTTACAAAAATCGACCTCGTCCAAATTTAGTTGTAGTAGCTGAATACATAGATCAATAAACATTCAAAAATCCACATTTCAACGATTTTATTACTCCTAAATTCGTTGACAGAACTTGGAGATGCCATAACTATAATAGGGTTGTTGACAATTTTTATCTGTGGTAGGTATGTTATAGAACGACCTTTCAATAATGGAAATACTGGTGAAAAAACTACTTCAATGTCATAAAAACTGGACGAGATACAATAACGTTTGAATCACATTTGTGGACTTTTCCAAAAATGCTCCATGCTTAAACCCTAGAGGTGCGTCCACACTTGTATCATTTGCTCGTATCCGATCACCTTGCCGTGGCATGACTGCGTATCGCGCTGCTTGGACGCTTACTGTCGGCGCGCTGATCATGCCGCACTCTGCCGATATAAGTGTGTGATACGCGTAGCAAATGGATTTCGAGCGATCGGATCGGCGCAACGTCCAAACGCCTGATCGTGACACGCGATCATGCCACGCGACGATGATCTGATACGGGCAAATGATACAAATGTGGGCGCACCTTAGGAAGGCGTGACCTCACACCTTCCTACCCTATATGGGGAAATTAAGAACTTTATCCTGCAGCTATGTTAAAACTTGCGTTTATCGAAACGGTTTCAAACAAAAGTTACCATACATTTCATGGCTTATTCAATGGTATTATTATTTATAAATATTGTCATACTTTAAAAAAGACTCTCCCACCTACTTCTAAAGGCTCATGAAACAAGATACACGTAAGGTATCGAGCTCAAAGTTTTTTTTTGGATCTTCGTCATAAGGACTATTTCGCATCAAAATTTTTGTATTATTTGAGTTCAGTCAACATCCCTATGATAAGTGAACCTCTACGTCTCTAAAATGTATACAAATATTTTAAAAATATAGTTGTAGTATGTACATAGAAGTTACATGACTCTACAATCCGTAATGCTTGATATAACAATTATTCGATTCATGCAACGATTGATATAACTTTTTTTTTACTGAATATTGGATTTTTGTTGCTTAGCTGAATCTATTGGTTTTACTAATAATTTAAAAGATTCAAGAGACGTAATATAATGCATTATAAGAAGTGGATTATTCCGTCATGTTTTTAACCTCCGACGCAAAAAGAGGGTGCTAAGTATCTATTATATACTATTATATAGTTGTAGAAATGAAATGTCTGGACATTGCAGATATAAAAAACTATAGCGGACTATTTGGAGGTCAGTACCTAAATAGTTATTTTTTAAATATTTCTTCTGTTTCCGCGATTATTACTCATTGAAATAAAACAATTTAACGGATTATATTGCGTAAATTATCTCATTTTAGTTTCCGACGTTTCGGAAGCTTTTCAGCTTTCCATGGTCACGGGTGGACTGAGAAAAAGATATATTTTCTCTGTCAAAGTTACAATTTGTGCAAACTACCCATTTTTGAAAAAACAAATAAAGGTGTACACACATTCCAGTTGGGCCTAAGTTACACATGTGCCAGAAGGGCTTAATTATTTTATTTTCATAATTTACCAAGCAGCATTTCACAAATGAGGCGTACTGAGGACAAAGTTTTGTTTTTAATGTTTTTGTCGTTGTGTTCATCACGCCGAATGGGCTAAACGGATTTCAACTATTTTTGCTACATGTGTAGCTGGATATGTCCAGGTGGTTATAGGATACTTTTTACCCGACTACGCTGAAGAAGAAAGAGGGGTTATGACTTTTCCTTATCCGCGAACGAAATCGCCGGCACCTTCTTGTAAGTTATAAGTCCGTGTCTGTCTGTGGTACGGTAGCTCTTAAACGGTTTAACCGATTTGGATGCGTTTTTTTATTTGAAAGCAGAGTTTTAGGAGTGGTTCTTAGAAATAATTTATCGAAATCCGTTCAGACATTTCAAGGTCGTCGCCAGTTGTTAACTGCGGTACAGAAAAATTAACGCATAATGGATTTGCTTTACTTTCAAATATTACCTGCACATATCATAACTTCTTTGGTACCCAAGTTAAAAAAATTACGAGTCACAAGTAAATAAAATAATAATAATGAAAAACTGAATTTTAGCGGTCCTACAACGCGACACATGAATCACAAAATATTACTACTTATGTATTTAAATATTTAATTTAAAGGGCCAGGGCCCAGGTTTTTTTTTTAAATTTTATATGTTTTTTGGAAAAACACCCCGTCTTTTTACCTGACAGCGCGACGCAAAGGAGTGGTAATGTGTTAATCAGTCTATGTATGTATGTATGTATCTATGTATGTATGTATGTATGTATGTATGTTTGTTCCTATCTGGCACTCTAGAGACCAAACGCGTGGACCGATTTTGATGATTCTTACGTCAATCGATGTGTCTTAACTGTCCGAATGCCACTGAAGACATGAAAATGATGAAAACTCAAAATGGCGATAATGAGACGCCATATTGTGAAAAAGAAAGAAATGAAAATTTACGTACTACAGCGAGTGGGGTATGACTAAATAGGGATTTAAAAATAATTATAAGGTTTCTTTTATCATTTTTAATTAGGAATTACTAGTTAGGAACTATAACGATTTAAAGTTGGTTAGCAAGCCGTTCTCACAATTTTTTTATTTAATGGCATTTTCATAAATCTGTGCAAGCTTCTCAATAACCCTCACGATAAATATTGAGAAATTGTCTGACTTTTATAGTTTTAACTAAGAAGTATAAAATAAAAAATAATAATTAAAAAAACAAAAAACCCGACTGCGTAAAAAACTAAAAAGAAAAAAACAAGTCCAGTGCCCTAGAAATTTGTTAAGTTATAATGGAAATTTTTCATGATTCATGATCGTTACTCACAATATAACAAATAATAAATTCTAATATGGAACATAGCAATTTTAAACAGTCAGGACCCATTGTTGGGAAGATTTGGGTCGATCTAGATTTCTTATGGGTCCCGACTGTTTAAAATCGCTATGTTCCATATTAGAATTTATTATTTGTTATATTGTGAGTATCGATCATGAATCATGAAAGATTTCCATTATAACTCAACAAATTTCTAGGGCACTGGACTTGTTTTTTTCTTTTTAGTTTTTTACGCAGTCAGGTTTTTGTTTTTTTGATTATTATAAAAAAAAGTTTAACTTTTATCATATTATATACGAGTACACAGTCATATAAGTTTAGTATTTTTTGAACGTACCACAAAAACGCCGACCACGCACCACCTCATGCTTTGAACAGTCTTCGTAACACTTTGAATTTCTTGCTGCGCCGGAGTTTCCAGAGGCGGTAGAGGCGGCCTGCGCGCACGCACATCAGGGGACTAGTGAGGCCTCACCGCTGTACATGTTGTCATTCTCGGGGCAGTTCGGATGTCCGTGGCGGGGTGACTATGCTGCTGGCGTTTACGGGATATTTCTTCAGCTTCAATTGCAATAAAATTCTGAAGAAATATCCTGTAAATGCATAGAATTCCTCATCGATTTCGGTGGCGGTTACTCAAAACACACATCATGGTCTTCGTATTTTGACTGTAGGCCGGGACAAAGCTGGCAAGGCCGAATTTACTTTAAAATACCGGAGGCTCAGTTTATTTCGTGCTTGTCTGATAATAAGTGGGAGCTTGTTCCAGGAGGAAGCTTGAGACTTAAATCGAACCAAATGTTTTTATTTAAAGTACACTCGATTTGTTATTCAATTGGGATGAGCCAATGTTTCACAGGTATGGTCATTCAAATCCATTTAGAGGTTTAATAAACCGCTTGCAATTAACAGATTTCTAAAATATAATTTCTGGGATAAGTTATTCGTGAACAAACCCCAGTACTGTCATGTCAGGAGTGACGTCACTCGAAATATCTCCTAGGCAATAAAAAAACTAAACGCATCCAAATGTAAAATGCTTGAAATTAGTATATTATAATAGCCTATTTTATAAAAAAAAAAGTAGAAACAAGGCCATTTTTTTTGCTTATCCCAAACTTTGAAATAATACGTTTTACTTACGCACTTTCACTGTGATTACTTAGTTTTGGTAAACATGTAGGTATTTTTACAAGCTTTTATTTAACTTGCAATGGATGTTTTTTCGGGTGGAATATTGCAAGTTAAATTTGACCTATTACCCGGTTTTCAATCGAGCTACGATTTGGCATACTTATGTAAGTTCAGTGACAATACAATAGTATGATATCGAGCTGATCTGATGACAGAGCCGGAAGGCATCGAATAAAATAGCACAATCCTACGGAGTTTGGGTTCTTTAGTATCATCTCGGTGAGTAGTTGACGGACTTTCAAAGAAAAGTACAGTTGGCAATAAAAGCTTGTCTTAAAAATGAAATGTTTGACAGAAACATATTATCCATACTTAATTGCCGTTATTCCACTGTTAACACGAAATTTCATTCATGTTTTTTGCGAATCAATGTTTAAATAACGCGGTAATTAAAATGGAAACTGTCTGATTGCGGAATTGAATTAAAACTTGGAGTATATAGACAGAGGTTAACTTCTTTAGAATAGTGTCCCTATAATTGTGTTCGGGACGTCACAACAGCGTGGTCACCGCCACCGTCGGCCTCCACGCGTGCGCAGCGTCGTGATCTGTTTGATTAATCAGTGGCTACCCGTGTGCCCAAACATCAGTTTCATTTCTTAAGGCCACCGAAGTAAAGATAAATAAACAAATATCAGGGACAATCTTAGAGAAATCGACTTAGTCCCGAACTAACCAAATTGTACTATGGGCACTATAGGGAACGATATACAGTATGTACATCTATACTATTATACAGTTGTTAAAACGAAATGTCTGTACATTGAAGTTATTTTCAAAGAAATAAGTGATACGGACTATTTGTAGGTCGGTGAGCTGCCAAGATAAATAATAAATAAATAAATATTACGGGAACAAATCGCTCTAGTCCTATGGTAAACTCAATAAGGCTTGTGTTATGGGTACTAGACGACGATATATTTAATAGATATAGTACTTATATACATAGAAAACATCCAAGTCTCAGGAACAAATATTTATGCGCATCATTTGCCCTTACCGGGATTTGAACCCAGGACCTCAACTTCGCAGGCAACGTTACTCCAACCGAGCCAAACCAGTCGTCAAAGAGATATACCTACATGCATACACTCGAAAAACATAATCTTCCTTTTGACACAGTCGGCTAAAAATAATCAACCATTTAATCATGATCTCACCTGACGTAATGGTGAAACATGCTTAACTACATTTTGTTTGTTGTTTGTAAACATTGTACATAAAAACAATGGAACAAAGAAGGAAAATTTATAAATGTGTACAGGGCCTAATATATGTAGGGGATCATTTCCAGTTAAACCGTTGAGCAAATGAGAGACATATGAACATCAACGAAGATAGACCAACGGACAGGTTAATTCCACCAAAAACATTTCCATGTATAATGTTGCCAAGACGAGACCCTAAAGCACTGTCAAAAAGGTATCAGATCTCATGTAGAGCCAAGCTTCTAACTCTACACGCCCTTACTGTACAAACCATAAGTTCACAAACTCTACACCTTAGTCAAAATATGTGGCTTGGCCGTTTCGTTACTACATGAGCTGATTAACAGAAATGTAATGGGCAGCTAATACAATTTTCACCTTACGCCCATGTGACGGTAGCGAAGTTTCTATATAAATTTGTAGACCTCTAGCACCAAATTTTGCGAAAATTCTTCGTGTAAGTTTAAATCATGTTATTATTGCAAAAGTTGTTCGTATTGACGAACATTTTGAAAATATTGAATTCAAGCGAAATTAAAAAAATGCGGTGTATTATATATCTATATATACATAATAAATTGACGCATTATATATTTTTAAAGCTTGTAAAATTGAAATGTTTGAATATTGAAGATATTTTCAAAAAATAAGTGATGAAGCGAACTATTTGCTGGTCACCGAAACAAAAATATCGTACTCATAGCATAAGTCTTATTGAGCTTACAATGGGACTAGATTTGTGTAAAAAATTGTGCTGTAATATTATTATTTATAATATTTATTTTTATTATTTGTATGTGTCTCTCTGGCTTCATCACATTTCAACCATTTTTAACATACATGGGTAGAGCTAGTCATCCTCAGATGTTTATAAGATACTTTTTACCTGATTACACTATATAAAACAATAATTGTACTCATTATGAAACCATGACGCACTTTCCCACGGCCTACATGCCAAAATAGGAGGCTCTGTCGTTTCGCTCAGTAGGAATACACAACTTTAATTATCGTTTCCGTCTTTTGAAATACTCTGTTGGTACTTAGTCCTATATAGACGGATCTATAGCGGAATTCCTAAAGTTTTTTGTCCTATTTTTACATTCCCTAATACTTTTTGTCATAATGATCATTTGTCCTAACAGCCATCATTTTCGTTTCCCTCACATCGTATGGGCGAAATTTTCTTACCCTAATATTTTATTTCCTAATGACATTTGCCATATGGATTATTTATCCTAAATACTAATGTATCATAATAATTATTAGACCTATATCATATGTCCTAATCATTATTTTGAACCTAACCTACAGTTTTCTGTTTTTGACCCACTTTGAGGCTCCGTCCGCTATACATGGTCACAATACAAACCAAGCTTCGGTTTTTGACCTACTTTGACGCTCCGTCCGCTATACATGGTCACAATACAAACCAAGCTTCGGTTTTTATACCCCTTTTTGAGGCTCCGTCCGCTATACATGGTCACAATACAAACTAAGCTTCGGTTTTTGACCCACTTTGAGGCTCCGTCCGCTATACATGGTTACAATACAAACCAAGCTTCGGTTTTTGACCCACTTTGACGCTCCGTCCGCTATACATGGTCACAATACAAACCAAGCTTCGGTTTTTGACCCACTTTGACGCTCCGTCCGCTATACATGGTCACAATACAAACCAAGCTTCGATTTTTGACCCACTTTGACGCTCCGTCCGCTATACATGGTCACAATACAAACCAAGCTTCGGTTTTTGACCCATATTCCATTTTGGCGCAGTTGTTCCTAACGGTATACTAAAAAATATACTAAAATATTTTTTCAATTATATTTTAAGCAACCCTCACCATGGGATACATATGGCATAAATGTCTATGCGACGCGCACCCAGCGCATAATTATTTCAAATACTTTGAAGAAAAATAATGTTGAACTTGGTCGAATTTACCGTTGTTTAATTATATTAAACGTAAAACTGCACTTCTCAACAAAAGGACGTAACTGCCATGAAGATAAGCTCTTCTACTGGTGCACTCTTTCACATCATATTTTTTTCATCTGTATAATATTTTCTTCTGTTTCCGCGTTTATTACTCATTTCAATAAAACCATGTCAACCCGTGACCATGCAAAGCTGAAAAGCTTCCGAAACGTCGGGAATTCAAATGAGATAATAAACGCGATATAATCCGTTAAATTGTTTTTTCATCTGTAGTTCATTTTTTGTAGTATCGGCTGCGGTACCTTACACTGAACATGGTTCGACATGCTCTTTTCCGGTTTTTTTATCAGCGTCCATTCTCCACAGCCCATTATCCTTCGTGATATTGACCATCCTTTGCAATACCGTTTCCTTTTATTAGAGGAGATATACGAACACGCTGAGTTCGAAATGGAACCACTTTCGCTGGATGAATAAACTTTGCACATAGTTTCAGCTGATAGTTGTTAATTAAAACAAGAGGACTGACCATCTCCATATAAAAAGCCCTTCCCCGATATGAACAACGCCATCTATGTATAAGAATTATTTTTGACAATTATTCAACTTTGCAAACGTCACACAGTTATTAAATGTTACGATTTATTTATTATTAGCTATTTGCGAACCAATTGTTACTATACTAAGTTTCTTAATTCAATTATAACATAGTTAAATGTTTATTTTGATGCCGCCATCTAGTTTTTGCCAGAATATCTCCTTGTGATCGGAACACGATGCAATACTATGGACCAAAGTAAAAATGTATAAGTTCGACGGGATTGAATAAATGTAACATCGAGGATTTAAAAAAATATATCTAAAAACCAAGACGGCATAAAAATAAACCGTCTGTAGATTCTGAGTCTACATAACGTATACTATCGGGAAAAAATATAATATGAACACGTTTGGGAAACTTAATGTTCCCAATTACTCACTGGGGCGATTCTAAAGTTCCCAAGCCCTGTAGAACTGCGTTATTTTATTACAGAGTTCCTATTACCATTGTATTGTGATCGATATTACGTAGGCGAACAAAATTTCAGCTCTATTGATCTGCGGGAAGTGGTTCAAAACCTTCCTTGGAGGATCTAGAAAGAAACAAACATACAAAAAATAGAACAATTTAAATGGATTATATTGCGTACATCCCGTGAAACGACGGAAACTCAAATGAGTAAATGTAATTCAGTTTCAAATCAAAATATGCTTTATTCTAGCAGACCTAGGTACAAGCACTTTCGAATTGTCAGTTAGAAAGAAAGAAAGAAAACTTACATTGAGTGAAGAAGAGCGTTTGCTGGAAGACGTACAATATGGTCCAACATTTGTTGCAAGGATTTGGTAAAACCCAGCAAAACCTAATCAGATCATTTAACTTAAGTATAATATTATTGATTAAAACATCATTTTAAAAATTAATCAAATGAAATCAAATCAATTTTCATTAAAATAATTAATAAGATAAATGCTTAAAGGATTGTCAATAAAAAATAAAAAAATATCCAGAATGTGTCTAGAATAAAATTTTCAATGTCAGAGTATGTAAAACAATTAAGATTAAAATAATAATACCTCAATAGGTATTCGTTAAAATAATTATACATGTACCTACATGTACATGGCGCTATAATTTTCTTCATTGAATAACAGCGCCATCTCTCTCTGTCTCTCAGTCCTAATATTTGCTGGAGAAGCAATGGGTCAGAGACATAGTGTGATACACATGTCTTGGAGTACTAATGTTATTCAACTTAATATTATAACAAAGAGTTCGATTAATAAATAGTAATAGGATATTCTGTATAAAATGTGTTATTCCGCGGTTTTATGTCAAACTGGCAGCTATGTATCTAGAATTCCGTAGTTTGACAAGTTTTTATTTACCTTCACATTTACATAAAACAATTTAGACGGATTATATCGCGTATATTCTCGCAGCTATTGCGGTTCAATGTGGCATCGCTGCGAGAATTATGGGCACCTTTGCGTCGGAAAGGGCACGGGGTTAGCTTTTAATTAGTTTTCTGAATATATTAGTATAGTTTAGCTGTAAGATTTTTTCTCTTTATGGTAAATAGCTGTTGCCAACGACTTGGTCCGCCTAGAGATAGAATTTATTGCCTACAAAGTTTCATCCCCTTTTTGTCCCTAAAAAGGTTGAAATTTGACATTAATTGTAGCCAATGTCCTATTCTCATGTATGAGGTACATAACTGGAAAGTTTCATAAGAATTCGTCCAGTAGTTTTTCAGATTAAGTGGAACGTACATACATACTTGCACGTTTATAATATAGTTAGGAAGTAAGGATAAAGATTATTTGTATTGAGTTTTCTAATTAATATTTCTAATTGTAATTATTGTATAGTGTCTGCATTTAATGTCAAGTACTGAATTAATAATTTATATAATATTTCTACGTTATGAGGAACAAAGGAAGGTTTGAACCACTTCCCGGGCACCGATTGGGCTGAAATTTGGTATATCTACGTAATTTCGATGATAATACAATGCTACACCGTGGAGCTAGTCGGATGTTGCAGCCAGAAAAAAGGTGGTCATAGCAACTCTGTAATAAAATAACGCAATGTTACCGAGTTTGGACTGTTTAGAATCGTCTCTGTGAGTACTAGATGGATGTTTAAAGAAAAGTACAGTCAGAAATACATAAATGTTCTTCATATTTTTTTTTTTTTGCCAGAAACTATATACCGTCGAAAACCGGCATGTCGGGTCATGCTCAGTGCAGGATTCCAAAACCGTTACTACAAAGAAATGCAATACACATAAAAAACGTGCACCAGCAAAAGAGCGTATCTTCATGGCAGTTACGTCACTTTGCTGAGAAACGCACTTTTTCAGCAATAATTCAAAATCGGTATATCCAATCATGTTAAAAATATTTTTTTGTTGAAAGTACACACTATTTATTAAGCTTAACCTTTGATTTTTTTTCATATTCCTTAGACACGGTTTAGACCATAGGGGGATACAATTTATGCGACTTTCAGTTAGATTAATTCCGAAAATTTTCACAAAACCAAAAAAAAATTATGGAAACCTCAATCTGTTTTTAAAAGAACTGTGGCTTATACAAGACACCTAGAATTCAAACATTCCTATAGATCTTGTAGTTTTTGAGTAAAATGCCTGTGACGTACGGACGGGCGGACGAAACTATAAGGACTCCGTTTTTGACATGTTAGCTACGGAACCCTAAAAAACTTGAACCTTACACTGTGCTAACTCTAAACTACGTCATTCTCCAACAAAGAATCGCAGATGCCACGTTTCCCTTCTACCAGCAAGGGCACATCGGTACCTATTTGAGAACACGTATATTTGTTCCTGTGTTTGGGATATAATATCTTAAAATGTTTAAGTATATATTTATCTATGTATACGTAAGTAGGTATATCGTCCTATAGATATACACGCATAGTACAAGCATTGCTTAGTTTGGGACTAAGTCGGTTTGTATAAGATTATCTTAAAATAGATGGTGGCCTCAACTTTGTTCGCAGAGGAGAAAAAGTCATAACCCCTATGTTCTTCTTCAGCGTAGTCGGGTAAAAGGAATCCTGTAACCATCTGTGGGTACTCCACTACCCATGTACCAAAAATAGTTGAAATCCACAACGACAATAACAAGCATACGAAAAATCCAATATATTTTTTAATTTAGTGATCTCCAAATAATCTTTTTCACTAATTTTTTGGTTTATCTTTAATGAACAGACATTTCATGTTTACAATTTTATAATACCTAGCATAGATTCTCGTCAGATCCCGCTGCAATAGAAGATAGGTTTGATATAAACTAAGAGCTACCCGCAAGGAACAGCTACGAAATAAAGATACACATTCAAACTGATTAACGTTTTTAAGCGGTCGAGTGCCGATCGCGTACGGTCGTGGAATAAAATTTAATTACAGTTTTGAGTGTTTTTTTGATATCTATATTATTATAAAGTTGTAAAAATGAAATGTGTGCAGGTACATTGAAGATATTTCAAAAAAAAACTATTGAAGGGACTTTTTGAAGGTCAATGAAGCGAAAAAAAAAATGTTTTGGATTTTTTGTATGATTGTATACTTTGTATGTGTCGTTGCGGCTTCATCACGCTAAATCGGCTAAACGGATTTTAACTATTTTTTGTACAGGGGTAGGTGGGTATCTCCAGATGGTAATAGGATACTTTTTACCCAACTACGCTGAAGAAAAAAAGAGGGTTATGATATTTTTACAATATAATATACAATTAAATAATTGCTTTTCCGTTAGTGTCGGTGGTTGTATCGGATTTAGCAACTATAAAAGCTTTGTTGCGTTCGGTACCTATCTAATCTGTGGTATATATATAGCCAATAGAAAAACATAAAATTGATCAACTTGTTTAAGAGTTACGATACCACAGACACGCAATAAAAAATACAAATCAGGCTGCACACTGCGTCGAGGGATGCAAAACAACAAGCACAATAACATTTAAACTGATTATTTTTAGTATAAAAAGCATCATACTCACAGTTTCTTAATTTCAAGTTGTTTAATTGCCGCACTGCGAAATATAACGATCCAGTTCGCAATTAACCATGTGTTCGAATGAGTAGAGGTATTAACATGAATAACAATGCCTCAGAATACCTACATTAGAAGCAACATGTGCGATAGCAGCGCCTCTCTTAACAAAATGAGGAAACTTTTGACGGCAAGTTTCATACGCTTTAGTTCTGCTACTCTCCGCTAGATGGCCAATACTGGCTCATTTCAATTAGTAATTTTTCAGTATTAAATTAATTATATATTCAGTAAAGTATCAAATAATTAATTTTAATTTGAAATTATGATTTAATAAGCACACATTTGAACAGTATGCCACATATCCAGGGATAGGTAACCATGGTAACGGTTTGTTTGCTATTTTACTCATGACAGCTGTTGTGCTCCGCATATTTTTATCAATATGCCTTTAAAACCTAAACCCAGGAGTTCGTGTGATAAATACAAATGCAATATCAATTCCGCCACGAAGACAGTGGCGACGAAAACGACGAAGAAAGTTTTAATTTCCAAAAAATGGCATCAGAACTGTTCGCACGAAGCAAAAACCATGTCCGATGGCACTATTGACTCGAAGGAACGAGGTAAACTTGACAAGACATCAATATCGCTATCAACTATGCCAAAACACAGTAAAATTCTTGATTTTTGCAAAACGTGTGGTGATAATTATGACATTCAAACTGCTGATGCTCTACCTTCCAATATAGTAACAAATGTAACCAGCAAGACCAGTGTCAAGTCATCTAAAGGGAATACAGAGGGATCTAAACTAAAAACAAACACCAGACCAGTGGACGTTGAAACAAAAGTTATCAAGGAATATTATAAAAATGAAAAATTTGCGAAACCTAAGTCAACAGCAGATTACAGTAAACCTCGAGGAAATTCTACTAACACCGTTAAAATCAAAACGAAAAAAAGTCCAAGAATATTCAAAAATGGTAAAAAAGAAGTTAAAAAGGAACAAGCGTTTGAAGAACATTACCTAAATGAGAAATTTGCCAACTTATACGACTCGACGCATGAAATGGACAACATTCTTAGAAATTGTCAGTCTTTGGATACTATAACTGAAGAAAAACAGACATTATCCAACAGCAAAAGTTATGCAGATTCTAATGTATATATTTTCGAGAATTCAGATGAAGAATCTAACTTGAGACGCCTAAAAGAGTTCAGAGACAAGAATTATTTTGAATGTCATTCCGCAAAGAGTCGAATCAATTCAAAAGGCAGTGTGACGTCTCTCAAAGACCATACATGCAGTTATAGATTATATTTAAACGATAGACTTTTTCCTGTATCTATAGATGATGATCATAATGACAATATAAGATGCGTTGAATGCCACTTGCCTTTGGAATTGTCAAGCGAAGAAGATATACCCAACGGAACAATTCAGGCCAAAGTCAAACTACACTCTGAGACCCAAGATATGGTCTTACTTCTGCCTATCAAAGAACCTTTGATTATTAAACAAAAGCGGAAGGAAATGACTGATAATGACGTCATCTATTTTGGTGTGGTAAGATTAGATCCTTATGGGAACTCTATGTTCAATCGCACCTTACCTCATGATTCTTTGGCTTTGAGATATCAGAAAGGCTTCAGGAAGTTTAATGATGATCAATGTTATAGGTATGATAAAGTCGAGGAGTCAGATGTGATTTTTATTTAACATTGTACTTCTATTAATTAATGTTTATCTTAAAATTTATTTTTCTAATTATTAATTAAATAATAATTTCAGTTTTTGAAAATATGATTTTTATTTATTGTTTGCAGTCATTACGTTTCATAATACATACTTACGGTCAAAACGTAATCCCTAAGTACCTGAACCCTATTTGGCCCTATGGTTAGAGGACTGACAACCTCCATACAAAAAGCCATTCCCCGATATGTACAACGCCATCTATGAATAAGACTTATTATTTATGATTTTTGTGTCTTGCGGTCTATAAAGACTGTTTTAGAGGTTCTGAAATACGTGGGTCTTCTCCATTTCGTCACTATGGGACTAGTCACATAGTGACCCGAAAAACCCAAATCCACGTCTAGACGTAGATTTGGGTTCCACCCTTATGTTGTTGATATAACACCGACTCGAACACAGCGATTTGCTTCCATTCCTCGCTATTACGGCGAAAGAGTGGTACTCTTCCAGCATACCTTTTCCTGAATAATATGACTTGGATTTCTACAAGACGAGATTGAAGAGGCACTATCTAGGTAAACATGATTTGCTCCGTAGTGCTCCGTACTTTCCAGATTAACTTTTGGTACACAACGTAAGTACGTTAGAGCCGTTGCAGAGAAACTAATTACATATACAAGAATTGCTCGTTTTCGTCGAAATTATATAAGGATGTAAAGTACACAAAATATTTTTTCACACGCAAATCCTTTTCAATAGTAATTATGTAGTTACCAACTAACGATTTTTCGGGTTACAGGATGATGGTAGAAATAATACCCTGCTAATGGTAGAAAAAGGAACCCTTATATATTATAAAGTTGTAAAAATGAAAGGTCAGCACATTGAAGTGGAGATATTTTCAAAAAACTAGAGATACGGACTATTTGAAGGTCAATAAATAGAATATTTTTTTATATTTATGGATGTGTAGTTGTGGATTCATCATCTCAAAATGGCTTAACGGATTTCAACTTTGTTTGGTACTCAGGTAGCTAGGCATTCACAGATGGCAATAGTAAACAAGAGGTTTTGATTTTCTTCTCAGTAGTGCTTTAGATTTATGTGCCTTATGTTATGTTCATTTGTTAAGCAGTTAAGTGTATTTTACTGTACTCTCTTTTAATTTGGATAAGTAGCTGTATTAATAGCCTAACACAACTAGTAAATCGTATTTTTTTTATAAATAAATATTATGGGTTAATATTGCCACAAATCGAACTAGTCCCATGGTAAGCTCAATAAAGCTTGTGTTATGACAGACGACGATATATTTAATAATAGATATATTTACTTATGTACATAGATAACATCCAAGACTCAGGAACAAATATTTATGCTCATCACACAAATATTGGCCCTTACCTGGATTTGAACCCTGGACCTTCAGCTTCGCAGGCAATGTTACTCCCGCTGAGCTAAACTGGTCATCTAATACTGGACATATTGCCAAACAAACCTTGACATCTTACTTTATCAATACCCACAGATGGAAGATTTCAAACACAATATAAAATAATGAATGAATAAATGATATGATATGATGGAAAACTCCATAATTCCAAGGGCTTTATAATTCCATTAAACCCAAACCCTCTTACTCGGATGGCGCAACCTCACGTTTAAATATGGCGGCGCGTGCGCGCGGCGCGCAGTCGTAGCGCAGGAGTCCGTCGCGAGTGCAATCACAGTGCAGTGCCATGTGGAGAGTGATAGCTTTCATCGTGCTTGGGGTGGTGCTTGGAAATGAATTACGTGAGTGAAACAATTTTTTTTATGTTATAGGGAGTAAGCGAGCAAATGGATCACCTGTGGTTAGCAATCGACGTCGTCCATTGATGACAATCCATAGTTTACTGAGGCCTGGCGTGAGGAATATGATAAGGGAAGCCGGAGCGTATTCATTTCTCATATTTACAGAAAGAGGTGGTTATAAATATCTTTCTTTGGACAACCCGGTGGGAATCGGCTTATATGGACGCCACGCCATTGATACTATATAATTACGAGTACTATGGAATTAAAGTAATTTCAGATCTCAGAATTTTTAGGTGCCATAAAACACTCAATAAAAAACACAAAATTCATACTTCCATACTAATTTTATAAATGCGAAAGTGTGCCTGTCTGTCTGTCTGTCTGTTACCTCTTCACGCTTAAACCGCTGAACCGATTTGAATGAAATTCGGTATGGACATAGTTTGAGTCCCGGGGAAGGACATAGGCTACTTTTTATCCCGGAAAAATACCCTTATCCGCGATAAACGAATTTAAGGGGGACGAAGTCGCGGGTAGAAGCTAGTAATACTTATAAATATAAACGCACGTCCAATGCTGAACATAGGCCTCCGATATAGTTCGCCACAGAGTGCGATTCTATGCAGACCGCATCCACCGTCTCCCCGCGACCCTCACGAGGTCATCCGTCCACCTAGTCGGGGGCCGGCCCACGCTGCACTTTCCTATGCGTGGTCGCCACTCCAGGACTTTACTGCCCCAACGGCCATTCGTTCTCCAGGCTACATGGCCCGCCCGTGCCATGCAATCCTGTCAGCTATGTCGGTTACTTTGGTTCCTCTGCGGATATCCTCATTTCTGCTTGTAAAACGAAGAGAAACTCCGAGCATAGCCCTTTCCTTTTTTTATGAACCCTTAAAGTTGGGTGGGAAAGTCCATTTTTAAAGTATGAAAATATAAATAACAATAATGCCATAGCTGAAGTGACTCTGGGCTTCCTTAAGACGCCCATAGTCACATACCACGTCTCGGCTCCGTAGGTCATCACCGGTAATACGCACTGTGACTTGAGAGCTATGGGAAGGGCTATTCTCGGGATCTCTCTACGAAATGGAATCAGAAATGAGGAGATTCGTAGACGAACCAAGGTCACCGACATAGGATACAGGGTAAGCAAACTGAAGTGGCAATGGGCAGGGCACCATAGTTCGAAGAACCGATGGCCGTTGGGGCAGATAGGTTCCCGTTGAAAGGTGGTCGGACGACCTGATGGGGTTGCGGGGACTCATTGGATGCGGTTCTCCTCTATCCGGCCCATGTGGATGTCGACGTCCTATGGCCGAAATGATGATGATGATGATGATGAATGCCATTGAATAGCCCATAAAATGTAGGTGTTTGGTAACTTTTGTTAAGAAACCGTCTCTATAAACACAAGTTAATATAGCTGCAGAACCAAGTTCTTAATTTCCCCATACAAGGTACTAACCGCGTGACGTCACTAAGCTAGTAGGCTTTAGCATGTAGCGTTTTTAGGGAAAGTCCGAAAATGTGATTGTTACTGTAACAATGTCAACAACATTGTTGTATCTAGGGGAGTTTTTATGATATTAAAATAGTTTTTCACCAATATTTTTATTATTGAGAGGTCGTTCTAAAATAGCATGAAAAGTTGTAAAATAGCCTGTGGCAGTATACGCCTACACCATACTAACCGCGAGTGATATTTTCTGCGTCGGCTAAATTTAGATCAGTTGTGCCAAAGTACCCACTTATGTGTACCTATCTCTACCTATCTCATGTTTTATATATATGTCTCTCGTTGTGTAAAACAGTACATAAGAAGCTGATGATCCATACTAATCCATACTAATATTATAAATGCGAAAGTGTGTCTCTCTGTATGCATGTCTGTTACCTCTTCACGCTTAAACCGCTGAAATGATTTAGATGAAGTTTGTACGGAGATAGTTTGAGTTTCGAAAATTTTTTTTTTCTCAATCATGCAATGAAATGTCGTCATTACGTGCGTTAAAACAGTCTTCAAAATATCCCGTTTCGGGCGGAACAACCTGAGAGAACTGTAAAGGAATTTCATACAAAATTGAAGGCCTAGGCCGGGAAGTATTTTTTTTTTAATTTAATGTAAATATGGCGTCTGTGTTATGCACAGGCTAAACAGCTGAATTATATTTATTTATTTCTAGTGGCTGAATATTATCGGACTAAAAATATCCGCTTTAATGCCTATTACACACGAACTAACATTAAGAACACAAATCTGTATGGTTCATATGTTGATGAATAAATTTAAAATATTGTCTATACGTAAGTCACCAGAGACCATAGACAATATTTTAAATCCTCTGCATTTATTTTATTTATTATAGAAATTAAGATTCTTATTATCATGTTGTGTGTAACGGCCCTAATAGGGTCTAATCAAACACTACACACGCGAAATACGACCGACTTCCATAAAAAAAAACATTATGGAGGGATTGGAGGTAAAATTTTAAAAAAACTTTTGTCATGTACTTTTTGAGTGGTGTATTTTTTTTTTATTTCATTGCATATGTTTGAGAAAAGCACTATACATGCCTCTGGCCGTGAAAAGTGCTTGCCGGCTTCGTATCACTATCCGGCCTCCCTACGGTCGGCCGTATATACCTACTCACCCGGCAAGCCCTTCTTTCCCGGCGTCTGCAGTAATGTACTATTAAACGCGATAAGGAATTTAAGGCGGACGAAGTCACGGGCAAAAGCTAGTTTAAAATAAATTTTCATTACTATCCTGAATTTGGTTTTACTAGAACACCAACCCACTACAGAAGCCCCTACCTCAAAATAGTCTATTATCTTTAGTTCACTACAAGCATTAAATTTTTGCAACTTTGTAATAAGTACTTTATAGACTCTATACCTAAGTATCTTTGCTAGTAACTAACCTTGGAGAATATTTAAATTTAGAAGGGTATCATTATCCTAAAATCAGCACGAAACTTCAATTTTAACTGCATAGGTAATGTGCTGCGTAAATACCTACAATATTAGTACCTATGTACGTACTATTTACCACTTGCCTTGTATTAACTGCTCACGAAATAGTTCAATGCCTTTCAAAATGCACTTTTAAATTCTCTATTTATTTTTAATAAGTACTTAAAGATCATCTATTGTTATCTCTCTTTCATCATGTGCGGACATAGAATAGAGCAGTTTCCTGGGTAAAAAAATATTATTCTAATTAGTCTGTCAAATTCTCCAAAAATATTGGACCCCTATTTTTTCTTTTGTCAATCAAACAAAAAAAGCAAATTTAAAGCGAGTCGAAGTTTGGAAGTGGGGGCGCATGACGTCAAACCGAGCGAAAACGGTCACACGGCGTGACGTCACAGGGAACTTTTACGGGCTATATCTTCATCATTTTTTGTTTTACTGACAAAAGAAAAAATACGTGTTCAATATTTTCTGATAATCTACATCCATATTATAAGTTCCCTACAATATGTTTGGCAGCGATAAGCAAATAGACTATATTAGGAAATCTGTATCTGTGGGTGCATCGTAATTTTTACTTTACGATATCGGCAACCGATAGTTTAATTACATTTAAATTTGGAACAGCTGTCAAAACTCAATTGGGTCTCTATTCTAGTTCCCATAGATATTAAAACAGTTATCGATACGAAACGTCAATTCAGTATGTTTTTTTAATATAAGCCGCACGACATTTGATCTCGAGTGATATGAAAATAAGGACTTCATTCGTTTGTCCATGATTTAAAAAAAACATTCGTTTTGACGGAGGATCGAATTGCCGTCATTAATGTTGTCATTTGATCGTTGGTTTTTTTGCTGTTACGAAAGTAGAATTGTGAAAAGTTGTTCGTAATTTACATTTAAGTTGAAAATATGACTAGAAGTGACTCCGAGAACTATATTAACATTCCGCCGGATATCGTAAATGCAGCCACGATTGCAACGAATAACTTATTGTCAGAAAAAATAATAACCAAATTTAGTACTAGTAAAAAAGTACTAAGATTTTTTAGATTGGAGAACAAACGCACGACTTCGATGTGAATAAATAATTTGTTTATGTATTTGTTCAAGTTTATTTTTATTGCAATATTTTAATATCCATAGTCTATTGATGTTTTACAGGTAACACTAGTAACAATGCTGATCAATTTCCTACGGCTATTTCTGAACCCATCTTAGATTACTTATGATAATATGTGTGTAGATAAAGTAGTGTATGCATCTGTACATAATTAGGCCTTAAAACACGAGTGTGGTTTTATGAAACGAGCGTCAGCGAGTTTCACAATAGGATCACTCTCATTATGTATCAGTTGCATAAACTACTATTAGGACACAAGCCTATTTATTGATTGCATTTAGTGGCACGAGTTCGATTTTCCTAAGGATTTCCTAAAGATATTAATTTATCGATAAATTGTATGTTAATAATTAATGATAATACGAATGAATATGAGTATGCAAGTTGCATATGTTATGAAGTCCGTATAGATCTGTTAAGAAAGATGTTAATTCTTTTTCCTTTATGGATCAATAAGATATTGACATTAATATGACGAGTACTTTTTTAAATAATAGAAGAAAATACCTTACTTACTTAAATTTTTCTTTTCGTCCAATATGGTTCTGTCCCGCAGAGAAAGTTATGGATATCTTTTTGTTTATTTTTTATCATCTTAATATCCTATCAGTAAGTACTCGTATATAAGTATTCATATAGTCAGTCATCCTGGCTACGTCCACGGCATACTAATGCACCTTTTGTCTTACAAGCCACTAATTGAAATTCCTTTGTTATCCTGATTTCGGCGTCCATTAGCATGGACCACTGGGTGCAATTGAAGGACGATCATTGACCACCTTTTTTTAATGTCCTTATCTCAGTTTAGTCAGAGCGATCACTTTCGATGTGTGAATTAGTAAATCGCTCAGAGGGAGCGAAAATACTGAAGAACTAAGGTTTTGCCTCGCAACCAGAGGTATTGCCAGGTCTTGGATCATCGACCACCACATCAACTGTACTGGAGTATTTTTATGCGAGATGCTTTTACCTACTTATCTTGTGTCATTTGCTTTACGCTCCCATGGTGATTTCGAAATAGACTTTAGGTATTTTTGCGCAATTCGTTTTACTCCTCCAGAAAGAAAAAAATGGGTATGTTTAATCTCGCCGAGTTTTAACAATAATATAGACAATATTATATTCGGATAATAAATGTGCGAGGCCCAAAAAGTTGGACCATCATTAGTCGTAGCCATACAAACCCGATGAAAGTTAAATGTTCCGTTGTGCGACAAAAATATTCAATAAATTGTATTGAATATTTTCGTCCGATTACCCTCATCTGGCATAGACTTTTTGGTTATAATCATCTTTTGGCATAATGTATTTTTTTCTGAAACAGTGGAATTTTCAGAATTTTTTCAGGCATCATCAGCGTGGTTGGGTTCGTTTTATTTATAACAATCCTGAAAAGTGTACGTGCTCAGAAAAAAGCGGCCAAGTGCGAGCCGGACTCGCCCATGAAGGGTTCCGCAGCCGATTATGAAAAAAAAATGCACTACAGATGAAAAAAAACACTAACACAAGAGCGTATCTCCCCGGCACTTACGTCCTTTTGCTGCGAAGCGCAGTTTTTTAGCAATAACTTAAAAATGGTATGTCCGATCATATTGAAAACAATTTTCGTTGGAAGTATTTACTAAGCTTTATATTTGTAATTTTTTTCATATATTTTGAACTCACCGTTTAGTAAATAGAGGAGGGGAACACAATTTTTGCTACTTTCGTAGCGAATACTTCGGAAAATATTCACTAAACCATTTTTTTTTTAGAAACCTCAGTGTTTTTAGAAGTACTGTCGAAATATGTGCCACGCCTTGATATTTGCTGAATTATTTTTTTTCAGTTTTAGTTACATGTATGGAGTGCCCCCCCTAGAAATATATATATATTTTATTTAACTATCAAACTAAGTAGCGGTTTACACATGACACCTATGCTCCAAATTTCATCTTTGTACATCTTATAAGTTTTGAGTAAAATGCCTGTGACATACGGACGGACAGACAGACAGACAGACGGACAGACAGACATGACGAATCTATAAGGGTTCCGTTTTTGCCATTTTTGCTACGGAACCCTAAAAATGCATTATGTATTTATGTCAAATGATGAAATATGCCAAATGATGATTATGACAAAAAAAAAATGTGGCAGATGAGGGTGAACTATTTTCGTGCATAACTCCACATACTACTTGAATAGAGGAAAAAATGTTTTATTTATATAAATGAAAATTAAATGTTAATAATTATTTAACCAGAAGGGTCAAAGTACCCTCAAAGGGCAATGGAACGAGCTATGCTCGGTGTCTCCCTGCGTGATCGAATCAGAAATGAGGGGATCCGCTGAAGAACAAAGGTCGTTGACGTGGTATTGGGCGGGGACATTGCACGTAGAACCGATGGCCGCTGGTGCAGAAACTGTTCTTTAGAGGCGATCGCGTCCAGGACGATGCAGCGTTGGAAGGACCTCAACAAGATGATCCGACGATCTGGTTAAAATTACGGGAAACCGTTGGTTGAGGGCGGCGCATCGGTAGTTGGGGAGATCCTTTTGTCTTTGTTGAGAGAGGCCTTTGTGCAGCAGTGGAAGTCTTAGACTGATATGATGATGATGATGATGATGACAATGATTATAAATTCGACCACATAAGTCAGAGCGATTGAAACTCTCCTATGTAATCACTATGGGGGGGGGGGGAGGATGGACCAAACTTTGCTAGAATTTTTTTTAAGCAAATGTATTATGAGAATTTCATTTCAAATTCTCATATACCTGAATGAAACATTTTTATCATTAAAAAGTATCTTTACGGCGCCATCTGCCTAGTTCCGCCTGCACTTGACCCAGCGTTACATTTCTCGATCGCTTTACGCAACCGCTTTCGACGTTACGTGCGCGGGCGCCGCGCTAAGAGTTACGTACTGTTAAGTCTTTCTTTTTTCGGTTACGCGTTGCGAGGATGAATAGCTACGGCAATTAAATGTTATATCTTCATTGTGATTTAATTTGTTAGGATGTGTTTGTAACAATACATAATCTGCACATTGTTGCTTTGCCCATATCACCTAAGGGAGTTTTTAACCCTATCTAACTTCATTAAAAAACCAAGCTCGTAACTAATACTATTAGTTAAGAGCTTCGTCACCATCATCATCATTTCAGCCATAGGACGTCCACTGCTGGACACAGGCCTCAATAGATTTCCACATAGGCGGTATAGAGGCGATCCGCATCCAGCGAGACCCCGCAACCGTAACCAGGCAACCACCTTGCGGGTAGCCTATCCACGCTGCGCTAGCCAGTACGCGGTCTCCACTCGAGAACCTTTCTGCCCCAACAGCCATCGGTTCTTTGAACTATGTGCCCTGCCCATTGCCACTTTAGTTTCCTTACCCTGTTTGCTATGTCAGTGTCCTTGGTTCGTCTACGAATCTCGAAATAAAAATGGCGAATCCATTTTATCATTGGCCTGGAAAAAAACAGTATTTTGATCATATCCCTGAATCTGTTTGGTAAAATGACGACATCAGTCAAAAAAGCCAACTAGTTTTTTCATTTTACCAGATTTTGTTAAGTGATTTGATAAAATCCCTGAAACACAGTTGACGAAACAAACTCAACACGTTTTATAATTTCACTAGACACGTCCAGTGATATGATAAAGTATCTACTCTGTATTTGGAGGCTAGCGATTTAAGAAGTGCTCCTGTGAAAAGTCTAAAGGACGATGCCTCAAACTTAATTGTACAGTAAAATGTTATTCCACCACCAGTTCAGAGATGTGAACAAATCACCCATACCATGTTAAGGTGCGGCCACATTTATCAGATCTTCGTCCCGTGGCATGATCGCGTGTCACGATCACGCGTTTGGACGCTGCGCCGATGCGATCGCTCAAAATCCATGTTGCTACGCGTATCACACACTTAGATCGGACAAGCAAGGCATGATCGCCGCGCCGACAGTGAGCGTCCAAGCAGCGCGATACGCAGTCATGCCACGGCACGGTGATCGGATACGAGCAAATGATACAAGTGTGGACGCACCTTTATAGTACAAACTTCATCATATACACATTCAGTGTCTAGTGAAATGATCAAACGAATTGACTTTGCGAGTTCATTTCTTTAACCTGCTGACATGTTTCAGCAATGTTATCAAATCACTAAACAAATCTGGTGAAATGTAAAAACGAGTTGCCTTTTTTGGCTGATTTCGTCATTTCACAAAACAGTTTCAGAGATTTGATCAAATGACTAATTTTTTCTAGGCAAATGATAAAATAAATTCGCCATTTTAACATCCTGCGTGATTTGATCCTATCCCTTAGAGATTTTTTTTAAAATTCTTGGTTTCGCCATTTCCCTGCGACATCAACATTGATAACGCCATCTCACGGTTAGAATATATCTGTGACCACATAACGGCAAAACGGCAGGACAGATCTCAATTATTTTTGGTACAAGAATAGCTGAACAGAATGTAAGCAGATTTCATGTTACGGAGATGAGAATGTTGAGATGGGTGAGTAGCGTGACGAGAATGGATCTGATAAGGAATTAGTATATAAGAGGGAGCCTGAAAGTACTCCCGTTGTCGATAAGCTGAAAGCAAATCGCCTACGGTGGTTTGGACATGTTATACGGAGGGATGAGAGTCATGTGACAAGAAGGGTATTAGATTAGATATGTGGAGGGATTAACAGGAGGGATAGGCCGAGGAATAGGTGGATAGATTGCGTGAGAGATGACATGATCAGGAAGGATCTGAGTGACGAAATTACGGGTGATAGAGAGGTATGGAAGAAAAAAACATGCTGCGCCGACCCCAAGTAAATGGGATAAGGGCAAGCGAATGATGACAAGGATAGCTGAACATCCGAGGATAGATATAGGATATTTTTTACGCGTTTACGCTGAAGCAAAAATATGGTTATGACTTTTTTCTCCTTCGTGAACGAAGTTATAATGCTCAGCATAAACAGACAAAAGAGTCGGTGTTATGCTGTAGCAAATTATAATCTATACTATTATAAAGTTGTAAAAATGAAACGTCTGTACATTGAAGATATTAAAAAAAATGATTGTTACGGACTATTTGGAGGTCACTAAAACGAGAAATCGGCTAAACAGATTTCCATATTTTTTTTGTACACGGGTAGCTGGGTATCTCCAGATGGTTATAGGATACTTTTTACCCGAATACGCTGAAGAAAAAACGACGGGATATGACTTTTTCTCCTAGGCGAATGAGGTTGCGGGCATCTTCTAGTTAATAATATTTATGTATACTATTTTAAACTTGTACCATAAAAAACGGACTAAAAAAATAACTAAAAAGGACAAAAATAACTGCATAATTTAGTTTTTCAATTTAAAGAAAGAAAGAAAGTAAGAAAATACATTTATTGGAGGGCATATTTATACAGCAATACAAAAAATAAATTACTAAACTAAGTATGCCCCGAAATGGTCCCACTTCAGCATAATGCTGGCTCTAAAGCCAAGTAGTACTTCAAGTAACCGTTTTTCTTCTCAATCTATACAGTATATACAATTAATCTTATTTTGGCGTCGGTGTAATGTAAAAAATGTGTAAAATGTTGTACGATTTTAAGTAAGCTGTGACAAGATGGCACTGACTCCAAAATAACATTAATTGTATGTATGTATGTAAACACTTTATTGTACATAGTAACCAGTTACAAAAGGAATAAACTTAAAAGATATAAGTACAAAGGCGAACTTATCCCTATTAGTGATCTCTTCCAGTTAACCTTTGGGCAAGTGAGTGAAGATATAAGGAAGATAGACAAATTAACACCATGTACAAATTATGTGTATATCAATAAAAAATATAAATAACTAAATAGATATATATCCACATAATATATAACTAAATAAAATATAACAATAATATTTAATAAATATAAATCATATTCAACCATTTTGCAAATCACTGGAAAGCCACAACTTATTCAATTTACTCTTGAGTGATGCCACAGACTGCGACTGTCTGAAAGATAACGGCAGCTCGTTCCACAACTTAACCGCGTGTACCGTGAAAGACCTGGAATATGTTCGCGTCTTGTTGGATGGTATAGCAAGTGTCAGGTTGGTGCTTGACGGCAAGCGATGTCCACTGCCAACAGCCATATAATTAAATTTCTCAGAGAGGTAAGGAGCAGAAGCTGGATAATAAAGTATTTTAAAGAGCAATAACAGGATATGTACGTCTCTGCGCCGGCGGATCGGCAACCATCAGAGCTGTGCGCGATAATTTGAAACATGGTCATACTTCCGCAGACCAAATAAACGTACCTGATACATTTTGTAAACGCTTAAGCCTATTAAGCAGCTCTTATCTGAGATCCAGAAACGCAATGTCACCGTAATCTAAGAGAGGTATTAAGAGAGATCGAGTCAGAGCGAGCTTGGTAGGAAGAGGGAGAAAATTCTGCAGACGCCTCAGAGAATGAAGAGATGCAAAGAGCCTCTGAATGACTCCAGCAATATGAGCCGACCAAGAGAGTATCTGATCTAAGGTGATACCCAAATTTCTAACGGTAGAGGAAAAAGGAATATAAATTCCATCAAAAACAACTTCGGGAACCACCATATCAGACAACTTGGCTATATAATGGGAACTACCCATGACAATCGCCTGCGATTCCTTTGTATTCACTTTCAGACCGAAATCAATTAATGGTACATACATACTGTATAGATTTAGTAGAAAAATGGTTGCTTTTGATTACTTGTAAGTAAAATGAAGAAACTAAATTATGCTGCTATTTTTTTTTTTTTGTGTTTTCTTTTTGGAGTCATTTTTATTCTTTCTTAATAAGTTAATCATGAAAATATTTTCAATGAACCAAACAGACAATTATAATTATTTTAGGGATAAGTTCGCCTTTATACTAATAGTTTTTAAGTTGATGCACTTGTAGGTAACAGGTTATTCTGTACAATAAAGTATATACACATACAATTTATGTTTACAACTACCTAATGTTACGACGTGTAAGCAATGAAATCCATAAATATTTATAGGAAAACGATCGTAGTAATAGTAAATATTACGCAACGCGGCCTATTACTATGTTGGGTTAGGTTAGTCATATTACGCTCGCGAGTATAGGGTTGCCAGACGTCCGGATAAAGCCGGACACAGTCAGGCTTAAGTTGCGTGTCCGGCAAAATCAGACGGTGTCCGGCCCGTCCGGCTTTAGTTAGGCTTTTTAAATTTGACCTATAGTATATTTAAAATTTAAGAAGATGTGGTCTCTTACTATGGGCCTCTTAAGGAGGTCAGAGTCATTCAGCGAGCTATGGAAAGGGCTGTGCTCGGGATTTCCCTACGAGATCGAATTAGAAATGAGGAGATCCGTAGACCAACCAAGGTCACCGACATAGCAAACAGGGTAAGCAAACTGAAGTGTTAAGTAAGTTCGCAGAACCGATGGCCGTTGGGGAAGGAAGGTTCTCGAATGGAGACTGCGTACTAGCAAGCGCAGCGTTGAGCCACCCGCAAGGTGGTCCGACGACCTAGTTAGGGTTGCGAGGGCCAGCCCATGTGGAAATCTATTTAGGAGGCCTGTGTCCAGCAGTGGACGTCCTATGGCTGAAATGATGAAAATTGTATGGTAAACTAGGAGGCGCCCGCAACTTCGTTCACGGAGGAAAAAAGTCATACCCCTCTTTTTTTCAACAGCTTAGTCGAGTAAAATGTATTCTATAACCATCTGTGGATATTCAGCTACCCGTGTACCAAAAAACAATTGAAATCCGTTTAGCTGATTTGGCGTGATGAAGCCAGAGCGACCCATATGAACAGACTAACATACAAAAAATGGAAAAAATATAGTACCCTTCAGTGACTGCAAATAGTACGTTACAATATTTTTTTTGAAAATATCTTCAATGTACTGACGTTTCATTTGTACAACTTTGAAATAGTATAGAAATGATATCTTAAAGGCATACAAAAATGTGTCCGCAATCTACTTAGTTTATCTATTAATAACTTGTGTGATGATAAAAAATTAGAAGGTAAAAAAACTTTTTTTTTTCTTTATTTAACTGTCGCGTTATCCTAAGACTAAAAAATTAAGCTTTTTTACCCAAATGTCCGGCTAAACTGGCTGGTCTGTCCGGCCTTTCGGTTTTAAGACCTGGCAACCCTACTCACGATGTTAAATAATACTTCCTACTAGTTACGCCCCGCGGCTCCGCTCGTGTTGCACGACTCGCCAAACCACTGGTTTACATAATTTGATGCATTTCCTGAGTTCATGGGTTACAGATGCATTTAAATTTTTATAATAACTTTTTACACATCTATAAGTACTATTTCAAAAACATTGAAGATAAAAAAAACACTTTTTAACGGACTATTTGAAGGTTACTGAATCGAAAAATAATTTATTTTTATTTTTTGTATGTTTTTATGTGTTGTTATGGCTTCATTACGTCAAAACCGCTAAACCGATTTCAACCTACTTTGTCCAAATAGTCCGTAACAATATATTTTTTGTAATATCTTGAATGTACAGACATTTGATAGTTACAAATTTCAAATAGTATACATTTTCCACATTGGGTTTTTAGGTCACAACTAAATATCGCACTGGGTTTAAAACCTGTAATGATAATTGTATGTATCATTACAGGTTTTAAACCCAATGCGATATTGTGCAAAAAATACATCAAAATTATCTCTAAAACATGAGACGTTAAGATCGACTTTACATTTTACGACTAAATACAGGTATCCTTTACTTAACTGGAATAGGAGATCTTCTATAAAGCTGTTCTTTCGAATTCAGTCATAGCTCAAAAAACAAACATATCGGGGAACAGCTTTTTGTTTGTAAATTGACAGTCGTTTTGTTTTAAGTATGCTTGTTACAGACTAAAAATGATTTAATATCCCTTCGAGGTTGGTGGATGCAACCTCGTACTAGTCCACCCACTGTCGGACACAGCTAAATTAATTTATAAACTTGTCAGAGTAGGTATAAGTAGACGATAAGGTACTAACTAGCTGTAGTAGTTTTAAAATGTATGTAGCTTAAACAGAGCGACATCGTCACCTGAGTGACAAAGCTCTTTAAAAAAGATAATGATAAAAAAAAACATTTTATTCAGCCTTTGGCTGCGGCCGAAGAATAGGGTAGTTTCCTACCTAGTTTTCCTGGGTAAAAAAAAATATTATCCTAATGAGTCCGTCAGTTACATTTAGAGCTTCCAATCCCGGGATTTCTTGTATGGACAATCCCGGGATTGGAAGCCCTAGTTACATTATCAAAAAATATTGGATACGTATTTTTTCTTTTGTCAATCAAACAAAAAAATACAAAGATAAAACGCGTCAAAGTTTGGGAGTGGGGGCGCATGACGTCACGCCGTGGGTAAAACGATCTCAATGACGTGACGTCACGGGGAACTTTAACAGGCTATATCTTTATCATTTTTTATTTAATTGATAAAAGAAAAAATACGTGTCCAATATTTTCTGATAATATGGGCGATTCCTCCGGTATTGCACATATTCATGGGCGACAATGACTTCTTTCCATCAGGTGGCTCGTCTGCCCTTTTGCCACTCGTTACTTGTAACTGACGGACTAATTACATTTATTTAGGACACAAGCTTATTGTGACGCACCTTCGGAGAGACCTATGTCTAGCATAAGCACGCATAAATATCTGACACGATTCTATTTTTTTGGGCCGTTAGGATGTTAATTTTTCATTTTAGGGTTCCGTAGCCAAAATGGCAAAAACGAAACCCTTATTGTTTCGTCATGTACGTCCGTCAGTCCGTCCATACGTCACAGGAAATTTACTCAAATACTACTGGACGTATTGATGACATTTGGCGTATGGATTTCTCTTGTAAGCCGCTACTTATTTGTTAATTAAATAATAAAAATAAATATTTCTAGGGAGGGGCACTCCATACTGAATCTGATTTTTTTTAGCAAAGATCAACGTGTAACAAATATTTCGACAGACGTTCTAAAACCAGTTTGAGGTTTCAAAAATTTATATTAAGTGAATATATTCAGAAATACTCGCTCCGAAAGTTGCATACATTGTGCCCTTCCCCCTCTATTTTCTAAACGGTTGTCCAAAAATATGCAAAAAAAATACAAAGATAAAGCTTTATAAATACTTTCAAAGAAAATTGCTTTCAACGAGATCGAATATACCGTTTTAGAGTTATTGCCAAAAAACTGCGCTTCTCAGCAAAAGTACAGTAAGTGCTGTGGGGATACGCTCTTTTGGTAGTGCATTTTTTTATATTTTATTTCGTCTGCAATGCATTTTTTTAAACTTACTGCTGCGGAACTTTACACTGAGCATGGTCCGACATGCTCTTGGCCGGTTTTTTTTTTAATATAATGATTTGCAAACGGGCAGATGAGCTAACTACCTGATGGAAAGCGGTCATCGTCGCCCATGGATATCTGCAACACCAGAGGAATCGCTCACACATTGCCAATCTTTGAGTACCCTTAACTCGCTTCTTGAAGAATCCTATGTCAGATATTGCCAGCTTTATTATGGCAGATATAGATGCTGGTGTCTATACCTCTGTCTCTCACAATGACGACGTCACTGCATTTCTCAAGTTGATTGACCCAGAGTGAAACTAGAAATATAATTTACATGAGAATGGCCGCACACTATCGGTTACAAGGTCCAGCCTATTCTTCTTATCTATGCGGTATACTGTATAGATTAAAGACTGTTGCGACATGCACTTCGGTGAGGACAGGTGGCTTTCCTGGCACACAGAGTGGACTATGAATTAGTTGCTTCATCTAGCCCTTATGACATAAAGCCTACGAATACTATGACTACGAATTCTTTGTGTTACGATATGTCCAACTAGAAGATGCCAAATTTAAAATGACCCCAAACCACAAACTTAGGAGTAGGGCTCTGCTAACAAAGGATTTTTATATATACGGCCGTTTTTAACCGACTTCCAAAAAAGGAGGAGGTTCTTAATTCGACGGAATGTTTTTTTTTAATGGATGTTCACCGATTACTCAAAGACTATTTGACCGATTTCAAAAATATTTTTTTGGTTTTATAGAAGGTATTTTCTAGTTGGTCCCATTTAATTTTGGTGAAGATCTGATTATGGAATCCATGAGGAATTGAAGGAACTCCTCAAATATTGTAGGCATACATATAGCGATTTTGGTATTATAAGAAACATAATAAGCATTTGCATTCAGAAAGTGTAAATTGGTGAAGTGGAACTGATGCAGAAGACCACAGAATGCCATCGGAACTCCTCAATGATAAATGATTTACGGGTGGCGACAAAATATCTTGATTAATTTAGCTAAGCAACTTCATAGTCACAAATTTAAATGCTCCTGATGAGAATGGTACCATCGAATTGATTTGATGATGGAGCCGGAAGGTAGGCACCAGATCTATGTAATAAAATAATGTATCCTAGCCGTGTTTGGGCTTGTTCGAATCGTCACGAGATACACTTTTAAGTAACGATTAACTAAAAACTGTAAAATAAATAAAATTTTAAACAAAAAAATAAAACTAAAACGTAAAAAATAACGCCATAATTCAGTTTCTTCAAATTACTTACAAGTAACCGTATGTATACTCAATCTATACAGTATATACAATTAATGTTATTTTGGAGTCGGTGCCATCGTGTCACAACTTACTAAAATCGTCAATTTTCAATATTTTACACATTCTTTATATGGCACCGACGCCAAAATAAGATTAATTGTATATACTGTATAGATTGAGTATACATACGGTTACTTGTAAGTAATTTGAAGAAACTGAATTACGGCGTTATTTTTTACTTTTTAGTTTTTTTTGGAGTCGGTTTTATTTTTTTGTTTAATTTTTTTTACTGTATATTTTGAATGGAACCATCGAATTGATTTCAACCATTTTTGACACACGAGTGATATTTACTACAGAGATGTTTATAGAATACTTTTTTACTCCCCCGCAGACGAAGGTGCCCTGCTACCTATTTATTAAATATAGTGGAATATAATAATAATAATAACTCTTTATTTCGGATAATTATCCATAGATGATTAGTAACAAAGTAGCTTAAATCTAGGTTAGTAATTAACAACTTAAAATATATATATATAATTACAATTACAACACATATTCAGCGACACCCTTGATCTGCCTTATCCAAAACATTAATATGGGGCAGTCAAACCTTGCCGCTATGGCACTCAGGATGCTGTTAGAGCTTTGCCTAACCCGCCTCAACAGTGAGACGATCTTTTTTCGTATAATGAAAGCTATCTATGCGGGCCTCGGCAAACATACCCGATGCGCTTCACCAGGTAGGTAGCCCCAGCAGCATCCTAAATGTATTGTTGTATTGAACACGAAGGGCGTATAGGCTCGTTTCGTATACTTGACCCACAGGCTGCTCGAGATAATCATTTTTTTTTTAATCATGGAAAAAATCATTGAAATAAAACAATTTAACGGATTATATCGCGTATATCATTTCATTTTAGTTCCCGACGTTTCGGAAGCTTTCCAGCTTTCCATGGTCACAGGTGGACTGAGAAAAGATGTATTTTCCTCTGTCAAAGTTACAATTTGTGCAAACTACCCATTTTTGAAAAAACAAATAAAGGTGTACATACGTGCCAGATGGGCCTAAGCTCTAAAGACAGTTACACATGTGCGATAAATTGTTTTATTTCAATGAGTATAATCGCGGAAACAGAAGAAAATATTATGGAATATAATCGTTAAATTCAGACAACATGGCCCATATAGCAATACCTTATAGACTAACATACATATACTACGTATGTATAACAGTAAATAGGTAATCTCATCTAGGTAACATTTTTTAAAGCGATGTCCGAGTTCGAGGTTTCAGTAAGCCTATCGAGGAAAGGCCGGCACATGACACCTTTCGTCCAGAATTCTTCCTTTGTATAGGCCGCGAGTTTGTCGAAGGAATTAAAATTTACTTTGTGGCGAGACTCCAACTTACAACTCAGGATGACTCCGGCCTACAGACGTATATACTCTACAATCTCCTCAGCCTTCGTTGAATAATGTAGACGATTAAAGCTCCGTTTTGTGTTGCGAATGTAAACAATAGCATCATTTAAATAAAAATAATACTCATACACTAAAATGTATGTATTAAATTATGGTCATCTAATAATTCAAACTTCAATGACTCCAAATCAGGTATTAAATGGCTATTACCCACGTTTAATGAAGGTTGGGTTGCACATAAAGCAGATGTATAATGTTTAAGCCTGTTCTAATGCAGAAATGTATGGGCCAAGCACGTTGCCACCTACGTGACATTGCGTCGGTATCCTAAAATGATTATATGTCATGGTTAATTCGATACTAACAATGTGGATGTGGTTGTATGATAGGTATAGGATATCTATAGTCCCTTAACATTGGATAAAGTTGGCACAAAACGTGCATTCATGATGAAAACAGGCGTGATATCTATACTATAGGCCGTGATGTCTACCATCTGTCTTTTGACACATGACAGATGATGTAAATAGTGATGAGGCAAAAGCGTTTCGATTGTCATAATAACCGATAAACAATGGTTTCCACAGGTAGTCTGAATCGATTTATGCGATTACTTATTCTGTATATCAATAATCCAATCTCTATATGTTTAACTGCTGTAAATAAACAGTATGTAAATAAAATCATATATCTGGATGACTATTATGTGACGCATTCCACTGGCTTGCCCACTATAAAGCATCAGAAAACCATTACTTACTGTTTTTTGATGAAAAATAAGCCTAAGTCTGTTTAATGCAAGAATACCGTTGAACAGTCGTAGTCTTTAATAATATCAAATAGTGTAAGCATAAGGGAATAACAAATATCTTAAGAAGATTCTGTTTGTATCGTAGTTTAGAGTGTCACATATATTTATTATGTGCTTTGTCGTATTCTAATACCTGTGTCCGTTAAAAGACGTTAAATTGGTGGCGCCACTGTCGCAAGTGCCCAAAATGCTAGAGTAGGATAATAAACAACATAAACAAGGAAAGCAACATTTATGTAAGTTCATTTCATACGCACGTGCCACACTAGCGCCATTGAGGACAGATTTGGAATTAATCACTGGTTTCCCTTTTTGACTATATGAGTTTGGCCTCCTTATCTCCACTCTCCATGCTTCAGATATCGATACTGTTGTTTACACATTAATAAATGAGGACAGGATTACACGTAATTTGTTTAATTTTTAAGTCTGATCAGATTACAAACATGATTAGATTGATTTTTTTATTAGATATTTGTAATTCAGTACCTCGAAGTATTCGATTATCATCGATTTGCTCAATTTACTTCCAATTCGTAAAGATGGAATTGGCACGGCTCTAAAATTAAAAATAAAAAGTCACAGAACGTAACTTTTTGCATATAATGATTTTAACATACGAATGTGCTAGAAAAGAAATAAATATTGAGTAAGTTGGGGCTAAAATGAGCATATATATTATTTTTCAGTAATTGTGAAACTTGATAACTATTGGATATTTTAATTAAGGCTTCGATAAAACGTGCACATTTGCGTTATATGGGTGCTGTCATGTGTCAAAAGACAGTTGGTAGAAATCTTGAACTACGTCTTGCTGGAAAACGGGGTCTCAACTGACGGTTGAGATGACTTTTGTAGTGTAATTTACCAATTGTGTTGTAATTAATATATCTTTATAACTGATGTTGGCAAAAGTCTTGAACTGCCATTTCTCTTTATATAAATAAATAAATCTTGAACTATATTTAGTGATTTCTACAACTTTATAATTTGTAAAAATTAAATGTCTGTACATTGAAGATATTATCAAAAAAATATAGTAATGGATTATTTGGAGGTCACTGAAGAGAAAAAATATTTATTTAGATTTTTTGTTATTTGTATGTGTATTTGTGGCTTCATCAAGCCAAATCGACTAAACAGATTTGAACAATTTTTGGAACACGGGTAGCTGGGGTATCCACAGATGGTCATAGGATACTTTTTACCTGACAACACTGACGAAAAAATGAGGGGTTACGACTTATGACATTTTCTCCTCCGCGAACGAAGTTGCGGGCATTTTCTATCGAGAATTATGTTTTTTGGATTTTTTACATGTTGTGTTTGTATGTGTCGTTGTGCCTTCATCACGCTAAATCGGCTAAACGGATTTCAACTACTTTCGGTACACGGGTAGCTGGGTATCCACAGATAGATATAGGATACTTTTTACCCGGCTATATGCTGAAGAAAAAAATAGGGGAAGTGACTTTTTCTCCTCCACGAATGACGTTCGCACCTTCTAGTGCCTATTATTAAGTAGTCATAGAGCGGTCTCCATCGAGCTAATTGTTATAATTTGTTATTTCCAGCGGAAGACTTCGTGCGATGTCGGCAGAAGGACCCGAAACTCAACGAGTGCCTGAAAGCTGCGGTACCTGATGCTCTCAGGAAGATGCGGAAAGGTAAAATTGCTTCGTTTTTAACCCCCGACAAAAAATATATATTATTATAAGATTAACGTGTCTGTGACACTGTTTATCTGTATATCTGTCAGTGGCATTGTAGCGCGTGTCATAAATAATTTTATCCCGAGTGTTCTTAGCTTTCTTTGATGAAAATCGGAGCACTCGTCTCCAAGATATTCAGCTTTTAGTGGAACAAGTGACCGGATCTCAGCCAATATTGAAGCTCCAAATTTTGTTATTATGTTCATTTGTGTCGCGGGGGTTTTAAATTTTTTTAATTTTCTATACGATCGGTTAAGCTCAGTGGGAGTAACGGTGAATGTGAAGCTGAAAGTCCTGTTCAAGTCCCAGTAAGGGCAAATATTTGTGTGATGAGCAAAAATTATTTTCCTGAGTCTTGGATGTTTTCTATCTAAACTAGCGGAAATGCAAAGAAACTATAATCCATTAATCTAATAATCTATCAATTATATTATAGATATTTTCTTGTATTTTTCGTATGTATGCATGTGTCTTTACGGCCTCGTACTACGATAGCTGGACATCCGAGGGTGGATACAGGATACTTGTTACCTGACTCTGATGCAAAAAAAGGGGTTATGACTTCTTCCTCCACGAAAAAGTTACGGACGTCTTCTAATATTAGTGCTTTAATATTTGGTTCCAGGCATACCCTCGCTGTCCGTGCCATCCTTGGAACCGCTCCTCGTGTCAGCCATCAACATCCACTCTGGGGCCGGCCCCGTGGTGCTGGCGCAGAGCTACAGAAAGATCCAGCTGCATGGGCTAGCAGAGACCATACTCACCACTTACAAGTAACACCACATTCAAATATTATATATATAACAGGGATGCCCTCTCTGTCAGTTGTTGGTGCCACTCCTCGTGTCAGCCATCAACATCTATTCCGGTGCCAGCCCCGTGGTGCTGGCGCAGAGCTACAGAAAGATCCAGCTGCATGGGCTAGCAGAGACCATACTCACCACTTACAAGTAACACCACATTCAAATACTATATATATAACAGGGATGCCCTCTCTGTCAGTTCTTGGTGCCATTCCTCATATTGGTAATGAACATACATTCCGGTGCCGGCCCCGTGGTACTGGCGCAGAGCTACAGAAAGATCCAGCTGCATGGGCTAGCAGAGACCATACTCACCACTTACCAGTCACTCCACATTCAAATACTATATATGACAGGGATGCCTTCTCTATCAGTTCTTGGTGCCACTCCTCATGTTGGCAATAAACATCCATTCTGGTGCCGGCCCCGTTGTACTGGCGCAGAGCTACAGAAAGATCCAGCTGCATGGGCTAGCAGAGACGATACTCACCACTTACAAGTAACTCCACATTCAAATACTATATATATAACAGGGATGCCCTCTCTGTCAGTTCTTGGTGCCATTCCTCATATTGGCAATGAACATACATTCTGGGCAACCCCGTGGTGCTGGAGCAGAGCTACAGGAAGATCCAGCTCCATGGGCTAGCGGAGACCATACTCACCACTCGATGTTTTTTAATTATTTATTTGCAAATAATAACACAGCTAACAGTAAAAGCTAAATCACGGTGAATTACATTATTTATAAAACCAAGGACCAAAACAAGAGGACTGTCAGTAACCATACTTTGAATCGTGTTCTGATCGCAAGGAGATATTCTCGCAAAAACTAGATGGCACTTTAAAACTAAACACAAATTATGTTATAACTGATTAAAGCGACATATCATAGTAACAATTGGTTCGCTAATAGCTAATCATCAAGAAATCGTAACATTTAATAACTGTGTCACGCTTGCACCGTTGAATAAATGTAAAAAAATATTCTTATACATAGATGGCGTTGTACATATAGGGGAACAGCATTTTGTATGGATATTGTCAGACCTCTTGTTTTAATGGTCCATGATAAAATGAGATTAAAAAAAAAGTTTATAGATAAATAATAACAATATATGCACTTATAAAATAAAACTAAGTACGACGTTCTTCTATCGCCTCACAAAACCCTAAGCATTTCTGACATATTTTAATCCAGCTGCTTGCAAAAATATCTCAGCCAGGTGCTGTTGCGATGCATTGTAACAGTGCAGAACTCTAACCACCATGAGTTCGAGTTCTGCATTGTTACAATGCTACGAAAGACGGTGCGCGCCTCTCATGCAGCAAGTAAAATACCTATGACGTGGGCGAAAACAGATTCTTGACAGCAAGGGGATTTGCAGGCGTACTACCCTATTTATTAATTCTAAGCAGTCGGAGTCCGCTCGTAAAATTCTACAGGCAACCGTCAGAAGCTGATTATTACGCCTTACTTCCAAAGAGTTGAACCCCAATACTCGTAGAAGGAATTTTGTAGGATATTGAAAAGGATATCTAATATCTTATAATAGTGATAATCAACATCAATAATGATCTTTAAACCGAACCCTGGTTCTAACAATCATGCGATACATTTACAGAGCGGATCTAAAGCACTACCGTCTGGTGACGAACTCCTTGACTCCAAAGATGGAGTTCATAGCCGACTACGTGATGAAGGGCAGGATCTTGGTGCTACCCATCCAGGGTAAAGGCGTCGCCAACGTTACTATGGGTAAGTTTGTTGGCTTCGGTGGCGAGGCGAACATCCACCCGATTCCCACTGGCTTCCCTATTTTAAAACATTTGAATACCATTTTCTAGGAGAAGTAACCCAAAACTGAATTGAACACTAAATTAAGTAGTCTACTAGTATTAGTGTCGTTCATTTTAGATTAAATTAAAATTTCGGATTGTTATTTCAATAAAAATAGAGTGGTATGATCTGCACCGCAATCTAGCGGCGAGTAGTGACATATTTGTCAGCGGAGGAGAAAATAAACTATAACCCCCTTTTTCCTTCAGCATAGTCGGATCAAAAGTATCCTATAACCATCTATGGGTGCGCCTACCCGTGTACCTAAAACAGTTTTAAAATCTGGTTTGCCGTTTTGCCGTGATGAAGCCTATACAAACATATAAAATATAGATTTTTTTTCTATTCACCTTCAAATAGTTCATATCACTTATGTTTTTGAAAATATCTTACACTAGAAGGTCCCCGCAACTTCGTACGCGAAAGTTTCAGTGTAGTCAGTTCAGTGTAGTCGGGTAAAAATTATCCTATTGGCTGTGGATGCCCAGCTACCATCTATCAAACACAATTGAAATCCGCTCAGCTTCAACTAACAAACATATAAAAAAAATGTATCAGTAACCCTCAAATAGTTGGTATCTCTTTTTTTTTTCTATCATCAATGTACAGACATTAAATTTTTCAATTTTATAATAATACAGATGTTTTTTTTCTTTTTTTTTCATCGTTACATAAAATAATTCCCAATATTCCAGTAAATCTGGTGGTGAAGCACGACCTGATCGGCGAGCCGGTGCAGCGAGATGGGCAGACATACATGCACATCCGCGACTATAAAGTGCGCTTCTTTCCCAAGCGCGTCTTCCTGCAATTCACCAACCTATTCAACGGAGACAAGCGGCTTGGCGACCAGATGAACCTGTGAGTACTGTTGTAGTGCCCCGTCTGTATGTCTGTTCATCCAACCTTTGTCTGATGAGCTTACAGTAAGTCCCTTATCATTATCAGTCTGAAAGACGTTTACTGCTGACAGTGGCGTGCAGTTCATATTGGCATGAAGGCACTGCCTACCCAAAACCACCTGAAAGGCCGGCAACGCACTTGTGACTCATCTGGTGATGCAAGTGTCTATGGGCGACGGTGAACGCTTACCATCAGGCGACCCGTCTGCTCGTTTGCCTCCTATGTCATAAAAAAACGACTATTTATTTCAGATACCACTAAAGTGGCAAACAAGCGTATGGACGCCCTGATGTTAAGCAGTCACCACAGCCTATGAACGCTTGCGACGCCAGGGGCATTACGTGCGTGTTGGCGACCCTATGGCACTAGTCCCACCGCCGGTGAGAAAGTGAGCAACTATCGGCTATTTTCTCGCCCAACTCGCTCAAGAAACGAATAATAGATGCTGACTCCGAGTCAATAAAAGAGATATATATATGAGAGAGTTCTCGCCAGCAGTGTGAACAACCAGCGATAAACTATTAATATATGTGTATTTGTTATTAACACAGTATCTATATCTTTTATTCGTTTCTTGGGCGGGAAAATCGCCGATAGCTAATCGCTTCCTCACTCTTGGTGGGACTAGTGCCTTTAAAAACTTATTCACTCCCCTCTTAGAGGTTCTAAGGAAAACCGCGACAGGGCGTTCGTCTGTCTTTCCATTTTTTAGTATATCACTGCTTGCCAGTATGTTCTTTAGAATATCTGTGTGTCTGTTTATATAACAGCTCGTCGATCCGTCGACTAGACTCTTTCTGTCTGCTCATCCATCCATCTGTTAGACTCTTTCTGTCTTTGGGTTTGGCAGCAAGAATAAGCAGGTAGGCACAAAATAGCATTGACCTTGACCTCATCTTTTCAGGTTCCTGAACGAGAACTCGGAGCTGGTGTTCAACGAACTAAAGGAGTCATACGAGAAGAGCCTCAGTGCCGTCTTCCTCAACGTCACCAACACCATCTTCGATAAGGTGCCCATGAACAAAATCTTCCCCGAAGACTGATTTAGATATAAGATTCTTAAAAGTATGCATAAAGGTCTGACAGGAAATCAGAGGCAGTACAATAATTGGTGACAAGGTAAGGGGCCATCATTAATTACGTAAGGACGATTATGGCTATTTGCATTTTAAGATTGCGTTGACTTAGAAGCTTGATTTTTTTATAGCTTCAGGGGACCGCAGACATTGAGGTATAATGGTAATTTTGACTTGATACCTCCACTCGTTCCTCAGAAAACAGGTCTTGACAGACAACGGACGACAAAGTGATCCTATAAGAGTTCCTTTCCTTTTGAGGTACGGAGCCCTAAAAATCGATCCAAAGTATGAAATTTTTCAGAGTTCTTGTTTTAATGGTCCTTGCAGGAGAATAAAAAAAGGTTAACTGAGTTCATTCTAGTATTGTCACATTATATTTCTGATTTACTTACAGATCCTTATAAAACCGAAACTGGTACCAACTGACCGCCACTTTCTCTTGTCACGACACATCCGTCACCTTTCGCTTTCGCACTGATAAATAAAAAGAGATGACTTATTGATAAAGCTTATTTCGTGTCAGCAGAAGGGCGGCCGGCTGTAATAATAGATGTTAGATTAAAAACAGGGATGGTAACTGAGATAAATTGGAACTCTGGTTTTTAACATATTTAGGAGACATTCTGTCATAACTTACTTATGTTGTTAAATAATTTGTCGACATGTTTCGGTCTAATCCGTGGACCTTATTCATGAGCATTCGTTCACACTCAGCTAGATGATGCAATAGATATCTACCTATAATAGAGGTCGACCAGTTCTTGACGACATGAGTAACCGTACTGTTATTTAATTGTCATCTAAATATATGAGAGAAATTAACTTTAAGAGTCCTCGGCAAGCTCGGCCGAATTTCACCTTCCCATACAAAAAGAGTTTCGTTCACATTTTAAAACTACGTGTTGGATTGTAACTAATTAAACTTTCCATATACAATGATATGTGAGGTATATCTAGGTCTGTAATTAGTTTATATGACTCCCCTTTGTAAAAGAAACTAAATACAGCAAAAACAAGTTTTGTATGAAAAACTTAAATTCACTGTATTTTTTAAGTATGGTATCTGAAGCTACATAAACAAATTACGGACCTGGATATACCTTAAATTATTCTAAGTAAAAAGTTTCAGAGCAAACTAGTTAAGTCGTTTTAAAATGAGAGCGTAACTAGGTTTACATGGAGAACCTTGCCGGGGCCTCTTAAAATATCGGAATCTCTGGCCTGGCCCAACAACTATGCCATGCATAAAAAATCCTTTATTGTAGTAAAAGCCACTCTCACGAAACAAACCAATTATATTATAACATAACTAGCTGGTGCCCGCGACTTCGTCCGCGTAGAAATAATGATATTTAGTAAGTAGGCCGCAAGGGCACTTTTACAAGTCTGACTCTACCGCGTTTCCCAAGAGGAGACCACTGTTGAGAAGAAAGCCGAAACAAACTTAACAGTCAGTATTTTTTCTTAACTATTACAATATTAGTACTTAGCCTATCTTAAATATATATGTTTATAAGTATAAACTCAATGCGTAGTTCTCCAAGAAAACATGTCAAAACTTACAAAAGTAACAGTATAATAGAAGAAAAAAAAGCAAACTGTGATTTTTAAACAACTTACGTACGTTTGTTTTCCCTCTTATAAAATCCGTGTCCCGATAAAAGTAAGTTTTCTGGTTTTAAAAATGCAATTTAAAGCCTAAGCGTTCAGATTCGTTCATTAGTTTTTAAAATTAAGAGGAACGTACATACATACATTGGCACAAAATTAGACGTTTATATTATTATTAAGAATTACAGTCTTATTATTTGTTATTTTCCGTACCAATTGCTACTAATATTTAACATAACCATACCAGTTACCATCGTAGCTTTAAGTGAGTTTAGTATTAAATACACCGTCTGATTTATATTTATTTTATTGGTAAGGTAAAGTCTAAAATAAATGTAATATCGATATAAAACAGAAATTGTTTTATTTTTAAAACCATGCCACCTGTCGGCGAGTAGCTGAACGTGCATTCAGCGCCATCTCTTGGAAATTAATCGAACTACTTAGACAACGTACAGGTTACAGTGTTGTTTGTAGTAATGCGACGGCGTGTCTCCTCTGTCATGGCGTGTAGGAGACCTCGTGACGATTTTTGAAGGTTTTCTTTCATTGAGATCTATGTCTAGAGGGTCCCCGTTGGCGACACGGCGTGCGTACTTCATGCAGGCCGTTTTACAGAACGCCTCGTTGATAATGAGCACTGTGAAAGTTGTTACAAGTTATCCATTAGATGGCGCTATTATCAAAACTTCTGAAATCAAAGTTTGTTGTAAGTATAAATGAAATGACGGCATTAGAAATATTTAAATCTTTATCTCATACTCGTTGATAAATAAAATCATAACCTATATTATAAATACGGCTGTGTTTTTTTTTTGTTCGTTTCTGCTCTTTTACGCAACAATGGAGTAAGTAGGTACGACGAACAAAATAATTTAAAAAGTAAAATAGGTAAGGTATAGACAATAAGTTTCTGTCAAACAATATATTTTTGTGAAATTTTAAAAAGATTCTAAGGAGCTCAAACATGTTAAAGTTCATATAAGCATCTTGCAGGTCCATCATCAGATCAGCGCGATGCCATTGTCACCCATATTACATAAATTATGCCAAATTTTAGCTGAATTGGAAACCGGGAAGTGGGTAAAATTTAACCAAGATTTGACCCACAAATACGTTACATACACGACAAGCAATAAAAGCTTGTAAAGAAACTAACTAATAATTATTATAATATTGATGTATGTCTATTGGCATCAAAGTTTATACAAAACGAGACTCACGTATTATTAGTAGAACGAAGTAAACCACGAATCCAAGTATGATTGCCTCTTTCGTTTCGCCCATACTAAAATAAGTATATTCCTGAAAATAAAAGTGTCCAATGTTTACTTGCTTATCCATTCGAAATATCTAAACAGATGTCAAGCAAGAAGGTACCAGGTAAATATAAGTCAAAAACAGAAAGGTCAAAAAATTTTGAGGTTTTTTTCTCCCCAAACGCCCAGGGTTCTCGAGGTCGAAAACTTAGGATAGTCGTCCTAATGTATCCCTAAACAACCTGTTAAAATTCCATTAAATTCGGAAAACTTTCCAGCACGTTGTACATGATTGCTTGACTATTGGGTACTCCGCTACCGCTGGGGAAATAACCATACTAATTGGATAAACTAGAACGTGGAAATTGGTACCTACGCGGAGAAAAAATAGTCACAACCCCTCTTTTTTTCGTAAGCGTAGGCGGGTAAAGGGTATCCTATAACCATCTGTAGATACCCAGCTACCCGTGTATCGTTGTAATCGTTGAAATCAGGTTACTGAAACGAAAAATTCGTTTTTTTGGATTTTTTGCACGTGTCGTTGTTGCTTCGTCTCGCATAATGTGCTACACGGATTTCAACTATTTTTGGTACACAGGTAGCTGGTTATTTCCAGATGATTATAGGCTATTTTTACATTAAAAAAGAGGTTTATGATTTTCTTCTGCTCCACTGAAGAAGTTGCCCACCTTCTACTTTCTAATAAATAAAACGGTACCTATCGTAACCTAGAATAATGGATATTGGTGTAACCTTCAATATACTGATTAATCATCAATCACAGCAGATACCGAAAAGTCAAAAAGGCAGCGAACAATATCATCAGAAAACTAGAAAAACTGTTCCAAAAAATTGATAAAATCCCAGTTAGACTATTTTACGTTGCTATACTTTGAACCTATTGACGGCAAATCACGTTGATGGAACTCTGTTCCTACGACGCTTAATGCCGCTCACAGAGTTAACATTTTGGTTTTTTGTTTGGAGTCCGGGTTACAACGAAGCTGGGCGCCCAATAGGTTTGTCTCTTGATCGTTCACAGTATTTACTAACAGTCTATAAATTCGATGGGCAATTTCTGTCTTAATATCACTAAAAATCACATTACAGAATTTTTATTGACTGTGTCAGCCTTCCTGACAATTGAGTTTTTTTTTAATGAATGCTAGAAGTGTTGTCAGTTGGAATACATCATTTATTTGTCTATTGGATACATGGACTTAATAGTCCATACTGTTTGTCTATCTGTCTGTTACCTCTTCATGCTTAAATCGCTGAACCGATTTGGATGAAATTTGGTGTGGACATAGTTTGAGTTCCTGGGAAGGACATAGGCTACTTTTTATCTCAGAAAAATACTTTTATTCGCGATAAATGAATTTAGGGCGGACGAAGTCGCGGGCTGAAGCTAGTAATAAACGAACTGGACTGAGTTCTGAGAAAAAAAGTGTATACAACAAAGAAACCAAACCAGAGAATTGCATCTCGTTTTAATTAGGGAGACCAAGAACATTTAGGTTATTAGGATTATTTTGAAATATATCTATGTAAATTCGAGAAGGTGCCCGCAACTTCGTGAGCGGAAGAGAAAAAACCATAACTTCTGTCTTTTTCTTCAGCGTAATCGGGTAAAAAGTATTCTATAACCATCTCTGGATACCCAGCTACTCGTGTACCAAAAATAGTTGAAATCCGTTCATCCGATTCGGCGCGCTGAAGCCGCAACGACATATACAAACACACAAAAATAGAAAATATAATTTTTCCTTTCTGATACCTCAAAATAGTCCGTTACAAAATATCTTCAATGTACATACATTTCATTTTTACAACTTTATAATAGTATTGAGACCTACTGACGCAACTGTGGTCTACAAGAATAATTCCCCAATAGGGCTTTAACCCCGGGGTTTTTGTATGAAATCCCGGGATCCCATAATAATCCATACAATATTTTTTATATTTGTAATACTGGGATTATCTTTCACAGTTTGACTGGCTTGTTGCACTCGATGACAGATAGATATCTCATGGAGTGTGTGTTTCAGCGGATTTGTATGGTTTAGTTTATCACTCAATATGAACAGATCTTAAGGGTTCAACAGGAAAAAAAAACAGATTTTCTTGTATCAAGTTTATTCAGTGAAATATAGAATAACAAATGTCTATGGCATTGTCACTGGTAACGACCATAAGCAACTAAGTCTCACTTAGCCTCTAGCACGTAACCTAACCGAAACTAAGTTATACCTAACACAGGCACTACGAAGATGAAATACATTGTCGTTTTTATATATGTGAAGGATTGCAACACTCTCAGAATAGCGTCAGTGTATCTCGGCCTCGTCTCGCCTCGCGTGTGCATACGTGTAGTGCTAGCATAACGTTTAAACTGCGAGTCCACTGCGGTGCGCCCGCGCACAATACTGAATCTGAAGTATAGTGCCGCCCTTTTCGCACTCGTGTTAAACAATGTTGGAGTGTGACGGCACGATACCTAACATGAAGATCGAAGTATATACCCCAATTCAACTCTAAAATATAAATAAGAATGTAGGTATTTTTTTCAATCCTGATAGAATGACGACGCGAGCGCAGTGCATAAGCATTTACCATACAAATACAACAGTGACCAATTAAAATTGTATTTTTCCGGTTCAGAGCCAGGTTTTTTGTCCTAATAATAACATGTTGATATGGGTATCTGTGACGGAAAACCTGATTTTTTTATGAATACATGAAAAATTCAATTTAATTTATAGGTGCAAAACATTATGTATAATTTATAATTAATATTGTGAGCGGATTCCGCAGTGCATAGAGAAGAGAAGAAAAACCGGAATTATCAGAAGCTTAGAAGTGTAGGTGGCTTTAAATTATTAATTACAATTCAGAATAGTCTTCAGAGACTCGAATTCTAACTTAAGTTAATATCCGTATTCACATTAAGTATTAAATAACTCACTTAATAATACAACGACAAAAGTCATAAATAAAAAATATAATTCAGTCACCATAACTGAACCTCAAAAAGTGACATTTTCGAATTTGTATTATTAAGCATGAAATTTATGACAGCTTCCATCCCTATCACACGCTAAGCGATGCCTATTAATTGGACAAAGAGAAGCGATCTTGTTACTTTAGCATAATTCAAATATTTCACTACAAGTCAGAATCAAACCTACATAATCCATAAACTGCGTTTAGTATACCTAACATATTTAGTAACTCGTACATTTGGTAAAATAAAGACTTATCTTTTGCGAGTCAAAGTTAAGTCTTTATTTCACTAAAAATGTGAGCAGAAAAGTCCTTTCACAAAAATATTTATCTTTTTGGACGGTCTATGGCATGGCTACACTGCGTGACGAATAAAAAGTTATTATCTGAGGAATTCGAAAAGTTAATATACTTTAAACTATCGAACTCTCCAGTTCTTGAAATCCACAATAAAGCTCCACGGGATATCAATTTTATTTTTTAATCTTTTTAAATAACTTATATATTTTTTTTCAAGATGGATTCTGTGGATCTATACTGTGGATCCAAATGAGCCTTTTCATTATACCACGACTAAGCTGTCTACTCTATAAGCGAGTGAAAAAATATTTTTCTTTTTTTATCGGTATACTAGATGAGGTACGATTTTGGATGTTTGTGTTCAATGCCACATAACCTAACCACCGTCTAAGCTCTACGCTCTTCACAACCTATGTACAAATGGGCAGTTGATATAAGCGACAAGTAAGCGACAAAAACAATAACTTAGAATGGAAAAATATGCACAATCCTATTGATATAATTCTAAAAATGTAAAAGTGTAACCCAATATTTGTCCGCAATCAGAATGGGAGTGCATCTTACAGCTCTATATACAATAGGGTCTCCGTAATTTCTACTATGAGTAATTTACAATATCCCGGGATTGTTTGTATGGGCATTACTGGGATTCAGGGATCCAAGTATTACAAAATATCCCGCGATTGGTAGCCCTTATATACAAACCATCCCTTTAAGAAGTTGGTATGATTATATTTAGTATAAAACGTTATTTATACGAGTGATTTACTGATTTATCGCTATCTCGTCGCTTACAAAAACACAGGGACAACACTGTTTAAAAATCAAGAATTCCCGGTAAGATGGAATGATCGCCGATAAATGCTCAAAAATGCTAATTTTTAGTAAATATTACGTTAATTTCATTAATAAACCGGGTCCAATTTAGTCACGAATATAAAACTCAGAAATAAAATTGTCATTTCCATCTATAACTTAATCCAACATGTCTTTTAAAACTAATTATATTGGGCGATTATCGTATACTTAGAACTAAAAATAAAATCTCTTTTTTTCTATTTCGAAAACGACTATTAGTGTCATATCAGGCCACAAGATGTCGCTGATTTACAAGAAAGGAATATTCAGATTTTTTTGTTTTATATCGTCATAGTGACGTGAATGAGCGGCACGTTTTCACCAACCCTGCCTGTTCAAATTGTACATTATGGCTTAATTTCACAAATAACTACTAAAAAATAACATCGCATTAAGTCGTGTTTCATCATTTTAGCGACTTAGTAAATGATAGCGACAGATCCATTGTGATATTAGTGATATTATTTCTTTGTAAAACTGGAACAAACAAAAATATAATTTAGCACGACTCAAAGTTTCTGTCGATACTCAACCTTTGTTTATTTATTTTATTTGCTCTGCCTGCCACCTTTTGTAAAGATTCTCTTTTGAAATCTATCCAGACGTAAAATAATCGTCTGAATATCTCAATTGCGTCGTGTCATATAACCTATAAATTAAGATTATCATTAGCACCAGCTTTTGTCGCTATTTGTGAATAAACCCGCGTAATGTTATCGACCAAAATCAACACTAGAGCGAGAGAGAATATTGTTTACTACAACAACAAAATTACATTCATTTTCTTATTTCAGGTCAATTGTTGCTTGTCTCGCTCTGACGTCTGTAACTTTTGGTCTTTGCAACAAAAGAAGTTTAAGATACTACTTAAGTTAAATAACTCTAGTGCTTTTAACTTTAATGTTGTTAAGTTACATCTAATGTTATTTAAAATATCTTCATAGTATCCCCTAAACATACAATGTCATTAACGCAAGAAAAATCTTTGTTTGTCATCGTAATGAATACATTATTGACAATTCACTTGAATAATCAAGTTTTTCTTAATATTGTTCAACATTAGCGTGAAACGAAAGAAATAGGTCCTCTTAATGGTTCACACAATTAAAGGTTTCCTTAGAAATCTGTGCCATATATTAAGATGTCCTACTTATTCCTGTATACTACGGTGTTGTATAAATTTACTATATTTTAGTGTAAAGATGAACCACCGATTAGACGACATTAGAAAATTTTCAAAAACACTACCATTATCTAAATATTACAACTAAGACACATAAATGATAAGTTTATAGATAAGTATAACTGATTGTAGAATCAACTACGCACTATATTCGATAAATAAAAAGATATATGTCATATAACAGGCATTAGGCGTACCTTTTGCCCATTTAATAATAGCTAAAAAAGCTATGCCAGGCCATTCGAAAACCTTTCCAAAAAACGTCCTCCATACACTCTAATTATTGCCAAATCGGAACTTTTTCTATCACTCATTGAACCTTCACAACCCGGAGCCGGCATTCAGTCTTTATTTGTCACTGAGCTGACTGTCCTGGGACTGCTGTCATTGGAACTGTGACGTGGATGTCGACCTCCGGCATCCTATCGACACCGGAGCCGGGATCCTGGATGCACCATTCCTGGGATCCTTCCTAGGCGCCGCCAGCTGTCTCGTGCTAGTGGATCTTTCTAGTTTCCCATCAGACATCACCCAAGCTGAAGTGAAATCAGCGTAATCGGAGTCTTTAGAACTCGTTCTGGACAAGGAATCCTCTCCTTTGGAATACGTCCTAATAATCTCCTTCATCTTCTCCAGAACCGCCGCGTCATCTTTCGCGGTTTCCGTCGATCTCAGTATATGTTCTAGTAAAGGGCTTAAAGGCTTCTGATTTGGTGGAGATCGTAAGGTAACACTGCTAGCCCTGAGGGGAGAGTTTCTCTTGAACGCCTCATTCTGGGGTACGGCTTTTGGACGGGCTTTTGGCGATTTGTTAGGGTTGTCAAACGTGTCAGCTCCAATAGTCGGTCTAGCTTTAGATTTAGCTTGGTTTGGAGCTGTTCGCCCGCTCCAAGTGTTCCTGGCTGTAGGAGGCAGTTTGGGGGTGAGCTTTGGTGATGTCTGGACGGGGTTGGGAGTGTGTTTAGGGCTTGGTGTGTTCCCACGGCTTGGGGTTCTAGCACGCACTGGCGAATGTGGGATTCTACTAGCCTGCCGGCTACGGATGGTCTTCTTAGGGGATTCAGGTTCCCTGCTAGCTCTTAGACTCATGCTTGGGGAGTTGTTGCTCTCTGTGACGACGATGCGTTCAGGGCTGGCCCTGTTGGACTTGTCCTCGATGGAGGAGGGTTTCTTGCCACCGTAGAAGGTGTCAGCGTAGCCGGTCTTGCGTAGTCCAGTCGTCAGGCTGACGTAATCGTCCACTCGGTCGTTGCGGTCCATGTGGCAGCCATCATCTTGGTCGAGACGCTCTGGAACGGGAAACATTGTCATGTTAGTATATGTCGAAAGACAGAGTTTTTAGCTTAAAGTAAATACGTTCTCTAGAAACTGAATGGTGTACGTATAGCTTAGGAGTAAAGCCTGCCTTTATTCAGATGGAACAATATATGTATTGGGGAATTATCAGTTTGTATGTCATATTTATTTTATTTGATAAGTGTTAATTTCAGATCTATTTTCTATGGAAGATCCGAATCCAGATTCCTTTTATCCCGATGTTTATACAAAATGGACCCGGAATAAAAACCCTAACAAATGCGCTCTTTTCTAAAACCTTGAATTTTTCAGAATTAGTATAAAGCAAACTTCACCTAGTCAGTCCTATACAAAACCTTAACTGCGCTGAAACGTTTACAGGTACACCGTCATAAAACGCGAACAAATCAATATTTCACAACTTTTAGGACTAAGCCACCATTTCTCTACCTCATTATCAAATCACATGTAAGTTTACAGTTTACTCGTATCATACATGTATTAAGTAATAGACAATAGGTCATTGACACCGCGTTTTAGCACAAGCTATGTGTGACGTGTAAATATTTAATTCAGTCGGGTCACTGACATGGATTAGAGCATTGAATGTGTTTTAATTGCTTCTCCACTTATTGTTTCAGATGAGTAATATTGTGTTAAACACGCTTGTTTTCTTGTGTCAGTGGGTGAATAGGTATTTAGAAAAGCGGACAAAGTTCTGTTCGATTATGCCAGTATGTACAGCCAGCATCAATATCTCCATAACAAAGCGAACGAAAATATCTGACACGTCCTAACAGCCATAGAAGTAGAGTCGTGTTAGATATTTATGCGCACTTTATTGTGTCAGATATTATGATGGTGACTGTACAACATGAATCCCAACGGATTGCTTAATTAATATGAATTGAGTACCCAATGTGGGAACGTCACCTTATGGACTAGTGTAGTTCCACTAGTTCGTTATTGTGGTATCCTATAACAAGACCGTTGTCCAGCTGTATTGTCTTTTGGCAGAACGATTAGTTTCATTTCAAATATCTGCCTACAATGTTTATGTTCACTCGTGGTTCCCATATGGTAGTGTTATGTGGGGTAAGTTTCATGTATTTTTTATTCAGAACTAACAATTTTGACGACACAATTGGCTCGGTTTTAATGCGACTATCTTCCAACTTAGCGGTCCCGGCTTCGAATACTGGCAAGGACAAATATTTGAGTCAATTAGTCGTTCCTAAATCATGGATAATCTTTTTGTTTATTTATAATTATAAATGCCTTCACACTAGCTTACTAGAGCTCAATTAATTATGCCAGGCTTAATGTCGTCCTCTTTCGCACATAAGCCAAATTATCCTGTCTGCATCTGCTCTTAACCATTTTTATCCAGTTTGATCCAACCGCTGGCTTGCAAAGCTAAATCGTTGCTGAAAACTGTAATTGATTGGTTACTTGATGTCATAAGCACTTAAATACAATGTCCAAAGAACCTCTCAACAGGGTACCTTGACACACCACATGAATCAATAACAAATCGTAACTTATTGACATTCTCACTCGACACGAATCAAAATAATATTTGCATGCCCTTAAAAAGTTCGTTGACTCATCTATTTAAAATACTCTCACGTTCCCTGACCATATGAGAACCCTTTGCTAACTTGACATGTTCAAAACAAACAAATTTATACTCTGTTATGGAACCAATATGAAACCTCATTAAGATTTGAAACAGACTTCACAAGCGTGCAGTGCAAAGCTTCTAAATCAGTCGAAAACTAAAATGCAAGGAGTTTTCAACACAGTTTCTTAATACATAAGATATAAGATGCAGTTGTTGAGATGGACTTAAACTTGGGTTTTGTTGAGTGTACTTCAAATGCTACAATTTTCTTTTTTGTCATTTGTTCGTGTGTTTTCTTTGCTGTGAGAGCAAAAAAAAGATCATTATGTTGCAAAATAAGTCGAAATGTTTTTAAGAATCATTACAAGCTTTTATTTAACTTGCAATGTATGTATGTATATTTGTACGGGACAAATCTTGCAAGTTAAATTTGACCCACTTCCCGGTTTCCGATTGAGCTAAAATTTTGCATACTTATGTTTAGTGAAAATGCAAAAGTATGATACCATAGAGCTGTTCTGATGATGGAGCAGGAAGGTGGTCACAGGAACTCTGTTATAAAGAACGCAATCATACAGAGTTTGGGCTCTATAAGAACGCCTTAATGATTAGTTGACGGGAGTTCAAAAAAAAGTACAGTTGGCAATAAAAGCTTGTCAGAAAAATGAAATTTTTGACAGAAAGTTATTTGACAGTTATTGTGATGTATTTTAACTTTAAGCACTAATTCATTTTACCTAATAGTTAAATTCAGTTAATGTACCTACAGTCGGACTTATCCAACTTCGAGAAGGAGGTCAATCTTCGAATCCAACTCGGTTGGGCAGCATTCGGGAAGCTGCGTCATATCTTTTCGTCAAAAATACATCAGTGCTTGAAGACGCAGGTCTTCGAACAGTGCGTGTTGCCAGTGATTACCTACAGAACTGAGACATGGTCGTTCACAATGGGACTCATAAGGCGGCTCAGAGTGACGTAACGTTCAATCGGCTATGCTCAGGTCGGGGTTTCTCTTCGCGATAGATAGATGATAGATCAGAAATGACGATATCCGCAGAAGAATGATAGATAGATGATAGATCAGAAATGACGATATCCGCAGAAGAACCAAAGTAACTGACATAGCTAACAGGATTGCATGGTTGAAGTGACAACGGGTGGGCCATGTAGCCCGGAGAACGGATGGTCATTGCGGCAGTTAAAGTCCTGGAGTGGCGACCACGCATAGGAAAGCACAGCGTAGGACGGCCTCCCACTAGGTGGAACTAGTTATATATATGTAGACAAACTGCTTTAATGAATAACTAATTGCTCCTGCCACAGCAATTATATAAAATTCTTCATCCAATTAAACTATTAACATACACGCTATAAAGAATTCCATTAACCATAGACAGACATGTCGCCAGTCTATCATAGACAATTTGTCTCGGCTTCCTGGATCGCCTTAAACGGCTTGTCTATGGCTTTTTACCTTTGTGGCTCGCCTTAAGCCGTTTCCTTTTCCGAGTTGAATGGAGTTTGTTTACTCACTGTTTGTTATGTTTATAAATAAATATATACATATTACAGGACAATTTTTTTACACCAATCCAACTAGTCCCATGGTAAGCTCAATAAAGCTTGTGTTATTAGTACTAGACGACGATATTTAATAGATATATTTATACTAATGACTCTGCGATCTGTAGACCTCACGAGACTTTCAGCCCCCATTTCTTCGCCATTTTGGAAAAAATCTAAACACATATTCGACAAAAATAACTATATAATTTTCAAACAAAAAATGTGACCTCTAGTGGAAAACAGCCGGACACACAGACAAATAAAAGCATTTTTGTCCAGGCTGAAACGAAGACGTTTCGCTCCCTACATTCGCTTGATTAGAAAATCTTTGAAACTCCCAACTAGTTCTTTTTTTTTTTTTCAAATTTGGAACATCAGTAACAGAGCTTCGATTTAATACATTAAGCCAATAACAAATGTCCACAGATATACAGTTAGTGGAGCAAGAATATCGGTATAACTGTGGAGTCTAGGTTATTATTTAAGATTAAAGTTATGTGGTAGGTACCAGAGCATAGAGTCAGGAAAATTACAAGGGAAGCCGAAGCGTATTAATTTACTCATATTTCAAGAAAAAGGTGGTTTTAAGCCTTTTTTTGGGCAACCCGGTGGGAATCGGCCTATATGGACGCCTCGCGTGAAACAAGTGTAAACGACAAAATCGCCTTACTCCGTGTGTGCGTGTGTAAATGGGGGCAAAATACGACGACGTACTCCAATTTTACCCCACTCGCATAATAAACAAACGAATACGGTTTTTCAAGACGGTTTTTATATGATTGCCTATCTCACATCTACAACCAAGAGAGATCTAACGAACCTCATACGTCAAATATTCAAAATCCATTACACCGTTTAGGCTGCAGAGTGTACCAAAGAAAAAAATGGTAGCATTATCTGTGCAGCCATGTTAGTATAATGTCGTACGTGTGTTATAGTTCAACCATTAGGGTTAATGTAAGCAATATGAACTATAATTAATCGTTTAAATTTGAATTTTCCTCATTTATAGCGCAATAAGATACGTTGTTTTTGCATTTTGACATCTGCCGATAAATCGACTCACGAACTAACAAAAAAAGGGGTTCCTAACACAAGTCCAATATACATAGGTACACTGATATGTATAAACATCAAAACATCTTCGTCGTCTAACTCAGTATGTTCCAAATCAAAACCCAATCGTCTCCCGCGCAGTCCATATTAGTGAAACCACATTCTTTGAGCATAAAAGGCAACCAAGCACTTTGCACCACTTACCAAGTCTCTCGATCAAAAATACATTAGTCCTTCGAAACAAGGTCGATATTCCATTGATCGCCAGGCCATGTATGTCTGTCTTGATGTTAAATCAAATCTCGGAGCGTGGGCGCCAAATTGTAACAACGCTGTTATTTATAAATGATTGACAGTTGGTTTATAAAATTGATAATGGCCGAATTATAAGGACATGGCTTGTGAAATGGTAGCTGATCTCGAAGGTTAAGTATATAATTTAATGATTACTTTATATGAACTTAATTTGTATGACATATGTATAAGGGAGATATTTGTAAAGTTTATGATCACCCTTTTATATACAATCAGTCACACCTTTTTCCCATTACGGGGTAGGCAGAGACCACGTCCTTCCACTTGCTACGGTCACCCTTCTGCGTAAGTTTTATAACCAAGAGATCTCGGTCTGGGTTCTACATGTAATCTGATCAAATTTTAAAAATCTGTTTCCAACAAAAATATATTTTTTTGACAATATTTTATTACCAACTGTACTTTTCTTTCAACGCCCGTCAACTGCTCATTGAGACGATTCTAAAGAATCCAAACTCGGACTTTCTATGGCCATCTTCCTACTCTATCAGCTCGATAATATCACAATATTGCATTGTCACTGAACTTACGTATGCCAAATAGCTCAATCAGAAATCAAGAAGTGGGTAAAATTTAACTTGTAAGAATTGACTCGAACATATAAACATTGCAAGTTAAGTAAATAAGAGCTTGTAAAAAAACGTCTGTAAACTGCCGTCTTTCAACAGCTATTGCGAAGATTGTTGTAATTTATAAACTATACTAACACTGCCATTCAAATATATCTAGGATTATTTGAAGTAAGATTCTTGGCGTCATTATTCGCATTATCTGGACATAGCTATCAAGATTTCAATCTTTTTAATATTATATTCAAAAAATACTTATATACCTTGCGTTAAATTTAACTTACTTCATTGTTACTGTCTTTCCAGGAGTCAAAATCAAATTTCAGGTAAGAAATTAATTTATTAAAATCTTGATAATCACAATATTACAAGTAACGACGTCAAGAGGCCTATCTCTGTAAATAAGTCACAGATTTCATATTCGCTACAATAACATGTACCTTTTTCCACACATACATTTTTCCTGCGATTTCCATAGTGAAATAAATCTCGGTTCGCAACGCTTTTCGTTTTCAATTACATACAATGTGTAGCGCGCTACCGGACAATTACACGCAACGGCGCACGCGCCGATGCACTAGAGTTGCGAAAATGCGGCCGGGGCATGGGCGGAAGCGGGAGCGGGAAAGAAATCGGGACAATGGAATTTGGCACGTCAAATGACAGAGGCGTGGCGTGAGGAAAATTACAAGGGAAGCCGAATCATTTACTAATATTTAAAGAAAAAGGTGGTTTGTGTTTTCATCGTATCATCACAATCTGTTCACTGGGTTAGCGGTAAAATGTGATACGTGTCTTTTTAATACGGCACAAATGAAGCTTGAACTCGAGGTGGTTTTGAAATAAGGCCTTTTAAGGGTGCATTTAATACCCCTATCATTACAAGCGTCCATAGGTTACCGACGACCGCTTAACATCCGGTAGGCCGTACGCTTGTTTGTTACCTTAATAGTTTTTTTCTTTTAAGATAGGTATTTTAGTTTAACAACCTAGGTTTAGCAATTTTTACTGCACTATACATAATTATTTTAGCCCGTTATTTATTTATTTATCTTCATATATTTATTTAGTAATTATCAATACAATTTATATGATCATACTCTGCGCAATCAATCATGAAATCAAATCGCCATATTCCTTCCTCTTGCACCACGTACCGGAATCACTGCCGCCAGTATCGCAACGGTGGCTATAATGGTTTGCCTACAGGTTGCGCATCACTGAAATCGCATGTTATTTTGCAAAACTATGTTTTGTGCCCATTCGCGGAAATGGTAATTTTACTAACCGGCGTACTTGTGGTATATTTTGTGAAGATAGCGATTGATTTACAATTCAGTATAACGTTGGTCACATAACCTATAGTAGGTTTAAAAAACAAACAACATTTTATATAATATTTTATAAAAAACTCTGTATTAAAATAACACAATTCTACCGAGTTTGGGCTCTTTAGCATCTAGTATTTGACGATATTCTAAGGAAAGCTCGTTACAAAAATGAAGTTTTAAAAAAAAAATAGTTACCCAATCACGAATGTTGGTCCCATCGATAAATAAAAATAATTTTAGAATGACTATATCGTTATAAACAGATATAAATAATGACAAAAAATTCAAGACTCCGACTGGATTTAATTAAACCAGTGCCTTGCCCGGGCGCGCGCTTGCCAAAGGAGCTATAGAGACCAGTCAGCTTGTCTTCAAATTTTGTCAAAATGTTTTGTTATAAGAATATAGTTTCTTAATGAAGAAATTCACTTTAAAAATCATGAAGATCGTGATGGTAAAAACATCAAGATTTTTGTAAAAAATCAATGACAATATCGATGAACTCGGACCAACACCCATCCATCGGCAGGGTACCTATGAATGCGTCTCGGACCTTCAATAAGCGCATGCGCAAACAAACGACTATGTGTCGCCAGCTATTGCGAAATCGAGTTTTCATTTGACATTGTCATTTGTGTTATTTTGCAACGTAATGATAATTTTGCCGTGCGTATTGCCGCAATATTGTGGAAATTTTGCTAAATGATAATGGCTATTGGAATCAGTGGTGTTTAGTTTTTATGTGAAAGCGTATCTACCCAATGTCCTTGTAGATTTTAAAATATTGCTTATAGGGATGTCGACTGTACTAAAATACCAATAAAATTTTCATGCGCAGTTTTTATGATGCAAATCCTAAAAAAAACCAAATCGATACCTTACGTGTAGCTTGTTTTATGAGCCTTTAAAGTTAGTTGGGAAAGTCCATTTTCAAAGTAAGATAACAATACCATTAAATAACCCATGAACTGTATGGTAACTTTCGTTATGAGACCGTTTCGATAAACGCAAGTTTTAACATAGCTGCAGAACAAAGTTCTTAATTTCTCCATACAAGGTAGGAAGGTGTGACGTCACACCGTCCTAGGGTTTAGTATGGAGTGTTTTTAGGAATGTCCGAAAATGTGATTCTAACGTTGTTGTGTCTTGTGAAGTTTTTATGACATTGATGTACTTTTTTCACCAGTATTTCTATTATTGAAGGGTACCAGTAATACTATTACAACATACAACGGAAAATAGTTGTCAACATCCCTATTGGAATATGTGTAAACTTTAGAATGTCCTTACTTTGTACGGGCAACAACAGGTCTAACGCTTAACTGAGTCTGTTCCTGATGTATGGGAGCGGTACGGGAGGGGGGACAAGTGACGTGATATGACGTGTCCTAAGTGTCGCACTATACAAGCCTGACGCCAGACTGAAGCTACGCGTCATTTGACGTTCCGTAAACATTATATTTAAGTATTAATGTTTACATTAGTATTTTTTTCCTAATATTTCTCAGTTACGATTACATGTATGGATTGCCCCTCCTAGATATTTTTTTATTTGTTATTTAACTATCAAACTAAGTAGCAGCTTATACAAGATATCTCTCCTCCAATTTTTATCAATATACATCGTGTAGTTTTTGAGTAAAATACCTGTGACATACGGACGGATGGACGGACATGACGAAACTATAAGGGTTCTGTTTTTGCCAGTTTGGCTACGGACCCCTAAGATGAAATAAACAAAAAAACCGAGAATACCGCTACAGTGTGTTGCATGCTATTAAAGATTTCTTAGAATGAAACATCGGTAATTTTAGATGACATTACCTAAAGAGCTTACTTAAAATACCTACTACTTATTACTGCTCCGCACACTCGTATAACTCTATAAATAATCATTTTACGTCTTTTATATACAGATACGAGACATCCTTGTCGCGAAAGCCATTACATTATCATTAAATTAACTTGTAATCCTCTAAAAATTTGGTTCTCTTTCACCACCTCAAAGTTAATATTTTTACTGTTCATTTATAACCCGTACTTTTTAAGATAATGACCTGATTTACATTGAGTCTTCCATTTTGTGGGCAATTTAACATATTTAACAACATTTTAACGTATCGTAGCAACATTTTTATCGAAAACACTAAGTGAGACATTTACATATTATTTGCATGTTCGCGGAAAATATATTAAAAGGCTTTTTATGACGTTGTTGAACTTCCCTGTATTTAATATTTATGATCATGTGTGACGTAAGGATAGTTTCAGTACCTTGAAATTTCAGTACCAAAGAAATAACCGTGAGAATAATAATACTGATAAATTTCTATAGAAAGAGAAAACTTAAACTCGAAAGTGCTTAGGAAGTTACAAATTCAAAACAAACATTATGCAGATCGCAATTTTTTCCTCCAATTTACTGAGTCTGAAAACTACATTTAGCACCACTTCAAGCTAGGTTTTTACGAACAAAAAAAGATGTACCTATATATTGTTTAGATTTTTTAAATCTTCTGCTAAATAGTCATCTTATGAGATTTTTTTAACTTGAACATTCTAAAAAGAGGAACGCTATCTCTTCCTCTAGAATTTAACAAGAGGAATCCAAATTAGTTCCAGAATTTAACTAGGGTCAAAAGTTTCGTAGAGTCAAAATATTCAGTAACGCTTATGAGGAAATCAGAAAGTCGTACTAAGTCAAGCGTAAGCAGAATATATATACATAAGATTTAATATGACGCGCATCGAGGCATACAACTGTACGTACTGTTCAATAAAAATATATCAACTACTCACCGAGATGACTCTGAAGAGCCCAAACTCAGTAGGATTGCGTTATTTGATCACAGAGTAGCTATGACCACCATGCGGCTCCATCATCAGATCAGCTCGACGATGGTGCCATAACATTATTGTATTGTCACCTAACTTACGTAACCATTTGAGTGCTTTCCGCAATTGTACTTGGGTCTCAGATTCAGATTTCTTTATTGATAATTGTACATATTGATTACATGTCAACATATTATTTTAAATTGAATACAATAGATAACATAATTTAGCCATTCATACAATCTCATCATTCTTATTTCAAATGTAAATAGAGTTCAAACTAAAATCACGAGCAATAGCGTTTAAGTATACCAAATTCTAGATCAATAGGAAACCGGAAAGTGGGTCAAATGAAACTGGCAAGATTTGTTTACATAGTGACAGACAGGTGAACCTATATAAAGCTTGCAAAAAGTACTTACCACTATATTCAGCGTCATCATACGAGTTCTGGCTGTGCATGGAGTACCGGTTCGTAGTCTTGGTCGAAGGCGATCCCTGCGTGGACCCAGCCACCACCCCCAGACTCCTGTACCCCTCATCAGACACCTCCGATCCGTTATCAGAGGCGCTCTCAGCCGCTGGAGCCGGAGAGACCGGTCGTGGACTCTTATTCCTCACCGCATGAGGGGTTGGGACTAAGTGATTTGTGGCTACGAGTTTTGTTCTTCTGTCTGGGGAAGATGATTTTCTGGTGGGGCTGTTTGCGCGTGGGACCAAGTGCTTTCTGCTTGGAGATGCTGCTCTGTCTAATTCTCCTAAGTAAGGTAGACTGGCTGGAGCGTCTAATCTGTTGTTGGACTGGTAGTGCCCAGCTCTTGGGTCGTCGTTGTAGAATTTGGAGTAGTGGAGCGACGCTGGTTCTTTGTGGTTCTGGTAGGGTAAGGACGCTGGTGCGTCTGGTCGTTCGTAGGTGACAGTGGCTCCAGCCAGGTCCTGCTTCGGGCGTGCGAGGCGGGCGGAGAGAGAGGTGCGGTGCTGGGCGCGACAGCGGCAAGGGTCGTGCTTGTCCAGGTAGTGGGCTAATGTGTCCCAGCCGCCGCCGACACGGACCATAACGTGGGAGCGGAGGATCTGTGGACAGATAATAAGCTTACTTACAAGTATAATAACATGCTCATTATAAATAAAACAATTTAAACGAATTGTATCGCATATATTAGATTATTTTAGTTCCCAGCGCTTCGAAAACTCTTCAGCTCTTGTGTTCACGGGAATTCTAACAAAACTAACAATAGATGGGTAAAATATAAGCGATTTAACCCGTTCAAAATGTTTTAAACGAGTGATAAACGCGGAAACCGAAGGGAGTATTATAATAACATATTACCAACCTAAAAACTGCTAAATTTTTTGCTTTATAACTTACTATTATTCAATTGATCATCATATTTCATTGCAAAGACATTGCTTACCTAACCTTAGCCTAGCATACAGCTTCTAAACGCCAGTATAATTTAAATCAGATTGGTTTCCATGATTTCTTGTAGCAAATAATATATCTTACTGTAATCTTATTTTTCTCTCTATCACCAAATCAAATCAACAAAAATGCAAAAGCTATTCAAGTTTATTTTAAGTAAAACATCTTACATATACAGCATAAACAGGTTTTTCACATAAAAATGAACACAAATTCGTTCGCAGAGGGCGCGTTAAAAATACTAGCAATCTATAAAGATAAAGTACATGGTACGTCCGTAAACGCATTTAACCATCGAGTTAAAAATAACCGACCATGTGTTTAATTAACCAACATACCGGTCAGACCAAAACACGGCGGTGACTCACGGTTCGATTCCTTGTTTGGTCAAATCAAATGCCCACCAGTTATTTGCAGAAAAACGTTAGTTATTCGACCTTTGAAGCGACCAGTTTACACTGAGCTTTGAGGACAGACCATCTGGTGATAACTGCGGGGATATATATTAGTTTATTTTTATTTATTATCTGCATTGACGAATGTACGGGTCTGATTAAGTTGGTGGTCGTTCCATATGGAGCGCAAGGTTGGGTCCCAACAAGGTCGGATCGATAGACCAGTTTGGGAAAAGATAGGTTTTGGCGAAGGAATAGAACTGGACATTTTAGGTCGCAGGTGCCTGTTATTGATCGCATAAACTCCGCAACGTTGACATTTTTGATAATTTGATCGTTAGAAAGTACATAATACGAAGGTATAATCACATCTATGTTCATGAGATTAAAGTCATTCAAGTCAATGCTTGAGGCACGAGTATTGTTTATACTCTCAGTTACTCGATGATTAATGCTAGTCCTAGTACAGATACATTGCTAGCTATACTCCAACTAACTAGTATTTATCCTTTAATTATACTCTATTACGACGAGATGGTCAGTTATATTTACGATTATAGGGGCTTAAGCCTCAAGATCATCATTTGTTACGAGTAAATAACAACTAAAGCACATTATGTAGATCAAAAAGCATAATCACATCGCCTGAGCTATAGAAAACAAAGCAGCAGTAAGATACACATTCAGCTGACTAAGCTACACGGAATGTTGCAAGTAAAGTGATTCCGACACTTGAGGCGATAAATAAAACATTATTATGCTTGTAATTAGAATATCAGAACCTATGTATCACACATCATGAGACGGCAAAATCGATCACAATTTGAGATGAAAAATAAAAAGATTTCGAATAAAAGTGACCCACTAAGTATCTGTAGGTTTGTATCGGTTCCCACTTTCAATTACTCGGCTGTCACCAGTGGCGTTCTCGTACAGAGGGCTTTTGGCCAAGGTAAGCAGTTTTTTTAACCATGGTCTTTCAGGGTAGGCAGTGCCTTTGTGCCTATATGGAAAGCACGCCACAGTCCATCACTGATCAAAGATCACAGAGTAGTGTGTGTAACGGTGACGGACCATTCATTCTTCAGTACTTTCAGTGGCCATGGCGTATCTTACTTTGTTTGTATGATCTAAGATCAGCATTAAGACAATTATAGAATTGCAGATTATGGAGAAATATTTTAGGCTTCACTACTGACTTTACTTTTCAGATGAACTGCAGTCTTTTTTTTAAATATTAAAGTGAAAAGTTGTATGCCTCGTTGGGATCCGAAACGACGACTCCTGCGGCTTTCCGGGCCTCCGGCCAGGTCTTTTCGCTTTCATATTTAATGTACATAAAAAAAGTAAGCAAACGTTTCTGCTTATTTATAAAAAAAGCTTATTTTTTTAAGCAAAGTAAGATCACTATTGGTCATGTTTAAGTCAAACTTAGTTCTGGTGATCAAAAGGTCTTAGCATAAAACGCAATCTAAGATCAGCCTAAAGACCTTCACTGCTGGACCAAGTCCTGTCCCAAGAATAATAAACGATCTTGCGTCACCCTCATCCAACAGTTTCCCGCTTCTTAGGTTAAAAAAACAAAACTTACCCTGACGAAGATCAGCAGCCTTGTATCCCCAATCCTGTACTTTCCTTCCGACACCCTCACCATAGGGAACTGCGTGGGACAGGAGCACCTCTCCACCAGATCCCTGACCCTCTCATCCAGACTCCTCAAGTCATTCGTCACCAGCTGAGGCTGTGGGCCTGCAGGCACCAGTCCAAGAGCCGTATCATCAGGTCTGAGTTCTTCTCCCGCTAATTCCCTTTCAATCTGCTTCTCCATCTGCACTAGAAGTGGAGCTGGCATGCCCAATACCGCTCCTTTTCTAGCAACTTCTAGCAAGCACAAAACTACGTGTTTCTCGTTTTTTCTCAAGCATAAATCGTCTGTTTCAAACAGAAGACACTCCAAGATCCCAAGCGCGCGGCGGCACCAGTCTATGAAGTTGGAGAGGTTGTCTCTGGCAAAGAATGTGCCAGCTTTTGCTGCTGGTAGCATGTTTACTGGGGGTCTGGTTCGGAGAGCCTTAGCCAAGGTGAGAGCATCTTCGGATTCTGAGGCTGGAGAGTCGAGGATCAGACGGGCGGAGTCGCGGACGGCATTCGCATGCTGAAACAAAAGAAAGACGAGTTATTAAAATTTTAGCTTAAATTTTTTAAAACGTTTGTCTTTGATCAGAATAATCCAGAAAATGGCGTATTTCGGAGCAGTGTTTTTAAGGCAGCTTAAAGGTACAACATACTGCTTTCAAATTTCTTACGACACGAGGAATTTGCTAGTAAGGACCGTATCCAGTAAAGTCCAGTGATTGTATAGGTTTTGAAACTTTAAGAGTTGCTAAAGTATTTCGCTTGCATAATGACACAGGGCAAGAAGCGATTAACAGGACAATAAAAGGTAGGGGTCGCATAAACAGACCCTGTCGTACCTAAAATTTCATGGGTACTTTTTCAGGTTAATAGTTGTCTATATTCTGCCTATCCATACTAATATAATAAGTGCAAAAGTGTGTCTGTCTGTCTGTCTGTCTGTCTGTTTACCTCTTCACGCTTAAACCGTTAAAACAATTTAAATGGAATTTGGTATGAAGATACTTCAAGTTCAGGGGAAGGACAAAGGCTACTTTTTATCGCGGAAAAATACCCTTATCTGCGATAAACGAATTTAAGGCGGACAAAGTACGGGCAGAAGCTATCTTCTATGTAGTGAATGTCAAATACTTCCGTGACTGATATTATTATGACGATTGACAGATATAGAAAAAAAAAGACTTGTTACCTTTCACGCTTAAACCGCTGAACCGATTTGGATGAAATTTGGTATGGAGATATTTTGAGTCACGGGGAAGGACATAGGCTACTTTGTATCCCGAAAAAATACCCTTATCCACGATAAACGAATTTAAGGCGGACGAAGTCGCGGGCAGAAGCTATATATCTTTCATTGATGGGAAAGTGGTGCAAGATAAAAATATCTGAACATTTGGACATGTGCGTGTAAATTCACATAAAAGTTAGACAGTGCACCCAGACCAATTAAATGATAATTACTAATTGATTTCGTACCGGGAACCGTGCGATATCTGATATCGCCGATGGCATGCAGGCATGATAATTATCATTGATAAGTGTCGGCAGCAGACTGGAAAGCATGCTGGTGACAATCGCCTATTAATAGAGAAAAATGGCGTCGCATCATTGGACATAAATTCATTGATTATTCTGAAGTGTACAGTAAGGCACGCACGCCATTATTTGGCATAAACTTTTTGTCATAATTATCATTTGGTATAATGTATTATTTTTACTGTAGTATTTTCAGGATTTTTTAGGAGGTTTGTTTTATAACAATCCTGAAAAGTCTTTGTGATCAGAATAAAATGCATTATACCAAATGATGATTATGACAAAAATGATTATGCCAGATGAGAACCTAAGAGGCACTAACATAAATATGTAAATTGTTCGAGATATTATTTTGTGCTTACCTATATTGTATCTTCGTATGATAATTCTAAATCGAAATTTCATACAATGTTATTATTAAACTCAACTTCTAGGCTATGAGATAAGTGTTTATAACTTGCAAAAAACTGGATTATGAAACGCTAGAATTTGCCTGCAGCTTCGTTCGCGGAGGAGACAAAAGCAACACCTCTCTCTTATGCTTCAACGTATTTGACTAAAAAGTATCCTATAGAAACTTCATCACGCCAAATAGGCTAAACGGATTTCAACTATTTTTGGTACAAGGATATCCACTCATGCTTATAGGATACTTTTTACCCGACTACGCTAAAGCAAAAAAAACGGGTTATGACTTTTTCTCCTCGACAGTTTGGGTCCCATGGAAGGACATAGACTTCTTTTATCCCGGAAAAATACCCTTATTCACGATAAACGAATTTAAGGCGGACGAAGTCGCGGGAAGAAGCTAGTAACACAATAAAGCTATATATTGCATCTCTCCGCGGACGAAATCGCAAGCAACAGCTAGTTATTACATTTAAGGTATAAAAAACAGCCAGCACTCAGAAGCAAGTATTCGCGCTTGTCACAATGAAACTCCGGGATTTGTACCCGGGACCGCCAGCTCCCATAGACACTACACTACCACTAAGCTAAGAGCACTATCATCGGAATTTCACAACTAATAACAAGCAGTTCGAGTATTCAGTCGAATTCTAGTCTTGCACAAACATCAATAAAAGGACACTTGTATTAATTTTACAACTGGCTTGAATGTTTAGTACGCTCTAAAGATTATAATAACTTCGGTGCGCGTAATACGAGCGAAGTGACGGTTTCTATGCAGATCGCTAATACCGCAAGCTCTTCAATTACCGGTATTAACATAATGAGCGGCTAAGTGCAGTATTCAATGGAGAATAACCATAAAATATGATATTTATACTTTCGTCTGTATGTAAGATAAAATAAAAGGTCAGGACAAATAGTTCTGTATATTTTTTAAGGTTCCGTACCTCACAAGATAAAAACGGAACCCTTGAGTAGGGCTCTGCACACTAGAATTTCATAGATACGGCCGTTTTTAGCGTATATTTTGTACGGAACCCTCGGTGCACGAGTCTATTCGCTCTTTACCGATTTTTTATTATTATCAGGGTGCGAGTCTCTGTTTTGGTTTATTTATAATGGCCGTCTCTATTGTATCCATTTGGTGACTTCTGAGGACATCTGACGTCAGTAGGTACATACAAATAAATCTTACTACAAATATTATTAAGAGTATGTTTGTTACTCAATAATGCTTAAACCTTCCAACAAATTAAGAAGAAACTTTGCTTACATATACATGCATAAAATATAAAATTCAATATGTATAATCAGATCAGACTGAAATTGAAAACAAGTTAACGAAAATATAGATGAATATTTAATTTAAAGTAAATAATGTAATATTACGCTTTCCTTTTGCCTGAAATACAGAGGGAACCCTAGTTCAGTTTATATCAAATTTGAATTTAAATGTATACCTATTATAGAATTTAGCCGTAATGTAACTCTCTGTTTATTATGTTGGTTCAATAAATGTATTTGTATAATGTAGCTCTAGGTAAAGCAAGGTTTTTCCAACATATAACAGAGTTTAAAGTCCTCCTTATGTGCCTCATTAGACTTCCAAGTGTATTGCATATGTATGCAACATTATTGTATGTATGAATATATGTATGTTTGTTGCGACAGGCGCCTAACGTCCTGGGTTGGACATATGAATATGTTTGCAATGACATTGAAAATGAAACGAATGCTGTTTTATGCAATTAAATGTAGGTACAATGTGGGTTTCTCAGGAGCAGAAATAATATTTTGCATTTATATATGAATATTAGAAGGTCACTGCAACTTCATTCGCAGAGAAAAAAAAAATAAGCCTCTTTTTCTTCATTGTAGTCGAGTAAAATGTATCCTATAACCATCTGTAGACACCAAGCTACCAGTGTACCAAACATAGTTGAAATCGATTGTGCCGATTTGGCATGATGAAGCCACAGCGATACATACAATTACAAATAGACAAAAAAAAAAAACTATTCAGTGAACTCCAAATAGTCCGTTACAATCATTTTTATAAATATCTTCAATTTTTTTAATTTAACTTTTCACTTGTATAATAGACTAGCTTCTGCCCGCGACTTCGTTCGCCTTAAATTCGTTTGTCGCGGATAAGGGTATTTTTCCGGGATAAAAAGTAGCCCACGTCCTTCCCCGGGACTCAAACTATCTCCATACCAAATTTCATCCAAATTGGTTCAGCGGTTTAAGCGTGAAGAGGTAACAGACAGACAGACATACAGACAGACACACTTTCGCATTTATAATATTAATATATTAGTATGGATTAACAATCGAAAAATACTTTTTTGGATTTCTTTTATGTTAGTATGTGTGGTTGTGGCTTCGTCACGTCAAAACGGCTAAACAGATTTCATTTATTTTTGGTACACACGTAGCTGGGCATCCATAGATGGCTGTATGATACTTTTTATCAAATTATGATGAAGTAAAAAAGATGTTTGAAATTTTTTTCCTCATCCGCGGACGAAGTTGCGGAAATCTTCTAGTGAGCAATATTTATGACGCTGGAGAAGCAATGGGACAAAGATGTAGCGTGATACGGCTGTCTTGGAGCATGGCTAATGCGCTTAGAATTTAAAAATAAATAAAATATAGAGGCCGCTACTGGGCTGCTAGTGCTAACTAGATTTTGTCGAAAATTTCTGGCCCCATACGTAAAATTGCGATAGCTCAGTTGATCAGAGCACTTCTGCGTTAAAGAAGAAGTCACAGATTCAAATCTTGCTTGCAATTTAGTAGTTTGCATTGATTTTTTCCTGTTATTGGCTCCGTGCGGGCGTTCAGCTCCACCTAGCGTCCACAACTTTGACGTTTTGACATTTATTCGCGATTAATTTATTTCCAAAATGACTGTGATACCTTAATTTGCGTGGAGAAAGGGCTGTGAAATCAATAGAGAATATGCATGAATTTTAATTTTTGCTTTATTAAAAGCTTATTCATGTAACAAACAGTAGACAAAAAGAACTTTTCAAATAACTATAAAAATACCCAAGATATAAGCCATCAAACAATGATGAGCACAAAGTGGCTAAAAATAACAGAATTAATACTAGAAGTGTTACACAGAGAAAATTAATACAACCGAGTGTAAAAAACTACTACGGTGAAAGGACCTCAAAATATTTAGTACCGAAAATTTTTAATAAGATTCATTTACTTAGACACGACTGTAAAATAAGTAAAACTGTTTTAAAATCAAAACTGAAGGACTTCCTCCTCGAAGATAAGCCAGTGTCATCGTAAACACGCTGACGCGCTGTCCTCGAGGACGAAGTACCTACATAATAAATATGATGCGTGTGCAGATTTTTCTAACCGGCTCATTTGTATATCATGTAGTTATATAATTCAGTTATATTAAGTGTTTGAAATCTGAGCGCTTCTCGCCATTAAACGTCACAGTTTGGCGAGTAATAATTACTTTGTAAAATGTTATTTTTATAAGTTAAATAAATATAAAAAAAAAAAAAAAAAACATTTCATTCTATCTATTTCTAGCAAAACAGAATTTAATATGGAGTTTATATGAACGTAGTAGACTGTGACGTAATAGTCTATGTCGGACCTCTCTGTCATATCGCTGTCTAATTAGTAGTTTAAAATGCTTATATCGTACGTATTTCTTGGCCGATTTTAATTTTTTTTTTTTTATTTTATTTTTTTTATTATAAATAGATGGGCATTTGACCGCAATCTCACCTGTTGTTAAGTGACGATTCGGTCAAGGATGTATCATGCCCGTCTAGAAACAGCCTATTCACTCTTGTCTTGAACACGCCCAAATTACTCGTATAATGGTCGGGGAACACACTCGCAGGCAACGAGTTCCACTCCTTTGCGGTACGCATGATAAAAGTTGCACCATAGCGGTTCGTGCGGATTCGCGGAATATTGACCACGTGCAGATGGAACGAACGCACGCGTCGTGTGTCCCGATGATGGAAAGGGGCTGGTGGAATTAAATCATGTAATTCCCCCGCACACTCACCGAAATGTAACCTGTAAAAGACCGACAGACGAGCGACCCTACGTCGATGCTCAAGGCTCTGCAGCTTAGTGTCAGTTAGAGTAGGGTCGCCAATAAGCCGCCTAGCTCGTTTGTCAATCGAGTCCAAAGTGGCCAGTTGGTATTTAGCTGATCCATCCCAAAGGTGACAGCAGTACTCCATACATGACCGGACTTGTGCTTGGTAAAGCATTAAAAGCTGTCCTGGAGTGAAATACCGCCTAACCTTGGAGAGGATTCCGAGTTTTTTGGCTGCAGTCTTTGCTTTGGACTCGATATATTGACCGAAATTTAACTCTTTGGTATAGTTTTTACGGTATTTTGATATTTCTTTACGAAAAGCGATGAAAAAGTTTCATCGTCATTCAAAGGGTCAGTAAAATTGATTCAAAAAATGCGTTTTATTTTGAATTTATCAGGGTTTATTTCCTTAATTTTTAGTTGTAGTTTTACTGTAAAACAATAAGCTAAAGCTACTTTAATGGTTTCATTCAATAATAGTTAACTTATATAGTTGTTCCTGTTCCGCTAGTGATAAATTAAATACCGTTTTCAGGTCGATATGAGTATTATTTTAAGGACCGGGTTAAGATATGACAGATAGTACTTCGCACCCAGTAAATTCGTTTATCGCGGATAAGGGTATTTTACCTGGATAAAAAGTAGCCTATGTCCTTTCCCGAGACTAAAACTATCTCTATGCCAAATTTCATCCAAATCGGTTCAGCGGTTTAAGAGTGATGAGGTAACAGACAGACAGACAGACAGACAGAGACATGCACTTTCGCATTTATAATATTAGTATGGAAGTATGGATTTATGAACCTCTTCCAATTTTAGTAGTCTGTATGCCTTCCTTTTCGAGGTGTGCAACCAGCAAGTATAGTTGTGTTTTGTTGTATCAGACGAAACACTTAGTATGTAATGGAATCATCGGTGCTCCTCGCCACTCTAGCGTCCCACGCCGCTGCGGGCCCACATCGCGTATGAAGCCATTAATAACTGTTAAAACACTAATCCCAACGGGATGAATCACATGCGCGAGCGCCGGTGCGCTACCATTGCAACTTGAACGGCTTTCGCGAGTTATTGGTAGCTGTCACAATAATTGCGCATTTATGTAACCCAATAAAACCAATATCACGCTTGAATCTTGTATTTTACGACGTCACAAACAAACACAACATTTTGTAGATAGATCTGTGTTTCACTATTTTTATAAATAGCTTGTCATGTCATATGTAATTAGTTTCAAATGCCAATATGAGTCTTAATACACATTATTATCTTTATTGATTTACATCTTAGATAGGTTTTTTACAATATGAATATAAATGTAAAACATAACAAGCAAATACAAAATTCCACATTATAAAAAAACCCAACCTAGGGTGCCGCCGGCAGCGGGTCAGAGCTCAAACTACCGGCAAGTAGGGCTGCACAGAGAGGAACCTCCTGACGATGCGCGTCGTGTCCAGGATTACTACCTTCTGTATTACCCTTAATCCTAATATCTAGTGAGAGTCTCTCAAGATGTTGGTCGAGACTCTTCGTTATAAAACTATTTACCGAAACGACTATCGGGACAATGATCGTCGAATCAACATCCCTCATGGCGTTAGCCTCGTGAGCCAAGACAAATCATGTAGTTCATTTTATTATTAGTGTCTGCTCGCAATGGGCAGCTGTTGATAAGAATCTCATGTTAACATTATCTGTATACACAGTGAACGATATTATTTTTTCCATTTCTATTCTATGTAAACGTATTGCGGAGCACAAACACAACTTTATTATACATATTGACCTATTTATACGAAGCTGAATTCCATTTGAATAAATCATCCTTAGGATGAACGTCAAGATCCTTTGAATAGTGATCGTTCAAGTTGAAAATCGTACGATCCTTAAGATAAATCACGCCAGATTAACCACTGATTGATATTTTAATGCTATTTTTGGGTGAACGAGTTAAAGACTTGATAAGGATTATTCTACTTTAAGCACATAAGCCCAATCCAACGTGTTCAATAGACAACATTTTATATTATCAGTGCCTATGATAATGATAAAAATCGTGTACTAATTTATTTTCCTTATTTTCATAGAAATGGGTAAGCAGTAGAGGATAAATAATAACCGTCATCGTCATTCACTTGTCCTTATCGCATTTACTTGGGGTCGGCGCAGCATGTTTTTATCTACCATACTTCTCTATCACTCGTCATCTCTTCACTCACATCCTTCCTGTTCATGACATCTTTCACGCTATCCATCCACCTGTTCCTTGGCCTACCCCTCATAAATAATAACCGTATAATGATACATATTGTCAGTTGGCAAACAACGTATGCCTACTAGGAACACAACTCATATTTCAGTAGCTATTCAATACGATACTTTGGAGAATAGTTGCACATTTTTATTGGCAACAGACGATATATTACGATATTTTTGACGCTATTGTAACGATTCTTGAAAAGTGCAAATTTTCGCAGATCGAGCCGTTCGACTTGTAAGCGAGTATAATGCGAGTGAGTCGAGTAAGTAGCGAGTGCAACAAGTAACGCCGCTGCGCTTGCGACACTGAACCCGCGATTCACAACTGATCGATTGATTCATCTTCGCGAAATTTCGTTGGTTCATATTTTTATGAGTCACTCAGTCAAGCCACGAAATAATTAGTATAATCAATCTTTGCGTTTTTATAAGCAACACTGACTGGGCGATGAAATACAGTTGCTTAATTAGTATTGAATAATGACGAATATTGGGATCAATAGTATATGAAAAATCCTGCCTACTATCCAGCAGTGGCCTGAAAGTACTTAATAATCATCATCACTATCATCATTTCAGCCATAGGACGTCCAGTGCTGGACCGAGGCCTCCTCAATAGACTTCCACATGGGCCGGATAGAGGCGACCCGCATCCAGCTAGTCCCCGCAATCCTAATCAGGTCGTCCGACCACCTTGCCTTCCTACGCCGTGTTTACCGTTACGCGGTCTCCACCCGAGAACCTTCCTGCCCCAACGGCCATCGGTTCTTCGAACTATGTGCCCTGCCCATTGCCACTTCAGTTTGCTTACCCTGTTAGGTATGTCAGTAACCTTGATTCGTCTAGAAGTCTCCTCATTTCTGATTTGATCTCGTAGATCGAAGTGTCTCTGTGATGCTGAGCTTCCTAAAGAGGCCCATAGCTAGAGACCACGCACTGAGGTATCCTGGACGAGAATACACTTCACAGTTTCCCAAACGCTGCCCATCCGAGTTGAATCCGTCGATTGATCCTTTCTCGAAGTTGGACCTGCCTACCTGAATACTAAATAATACTGAATATGAAATGACATATTATTGAAATCAACGATGCATCTTGTCACTAATCACACAGTTTGCCAGTAGACAAACTCTAGACAGCTACCCCTACTTTATTGAAATAAAACAATTTAACGGATTATATCGCGTATATTATCTCATTTTAGTTCCCGACGTTTCGGAAGCTTTCCAGCTTTCCATGGTCACGGGAGGACTGAGAAAAGATGTATTTTCCTCTGTCAAAGTTAAAATTTGTGCAAACTACCCATTTTTTTGAAAAAACACAAATAAAGGTGTACATACATGCCAGATGGGCCTAAGCTGTAAAGACAGTTACACATGTGCCAGAAGGGCTTAATTATTTTATTCTAATAATTTACCAAGCAGCATTTCACAAATGAGGCGTACTGAGGAGAAAAGAAACGCTGCAAAGAAAAACTCCCAGGCTACCTCATTACTAATTATAATATTTTAAAAACAGAGACTATTAAACTACTTTAAACAGATAAGATATTTTACACCGTTCGGAAATTAAGGTTTTGCAGTCCTGTGTCTCGCTTGTTCCTTGATGAGATGTATTACAGGATCCCAAGCTGGTGGTAGTGACAATCCATCTTCTCTATTGAAATTAGGATGCTTTTTAATCTCAATAGCCTCGCGTAGCATCCTGGGAAAATATATTTTTTCTTTGGCAAGGATAGAAGGTTTATCAAACTTAATTGAGTGGTTTGGTTTGACAATGACATGTTCACAGACTGCAGACCTATTACACCGACGGTGCTTGACATCTGCTATGTGCTCCTTCACCCGGGTTGATACACTGCGTTTCGTTTGACCAATGTATGAAAGACCACACTCGCAGTCTAGCTTATAAATGCCTGCACTCTGCAAAGGGGTGCTACTCTTCACGGGTCTAAGGTATTGAGACACCTTCTTCAACGGCTTGAAATATGTTTTTATAGAAGCACGCTTCAAGATGTTTCCGATCTTGTCTGTGACCCCTTTCACATATGGTAACTTCTGGCACATGTGTAACTGTCTTTACAGCTTAGGCCCATCTGGCATGTATGTACACCTTTATTTGTGTTTTTTCAAAAAAATGGGTAGTTTGCACAAATTGTAACTTTGACAGAGGAAAATACATCTTTTCTCAGTCCTCCCGTGACCATGGAAAGCTGGAAAGCTTCCGAAACGTCGGGAACTAAAATGAGATAATATACGCGATATAATCCGTTAAATTGTTTTATTTCAATGAGTAATAATCGCGGAAACAGAAGAAAATATTATACCCCTACTTTAGTTAACTTTTCCGCTCAAAGAACTTAAAACAGTCACAAAATAACTTAACTTAATGGAATCAAACGCCGCGGCGGTAGCATAATGGTACCTTACATTTAACTACATAAAAGGATATCCAAAACATGATGTATAATGAATTATGTAAATTAATTATTTCAATTGTTCTCGAATCACATTACAACCAAGTCACAATAAGCATAAGTTTACAAAAGGATCCCACCGGGTCGAGGTGTCAAAAGGGCCTCGTGTAAAGATAAGATAAGTTCGAGAAGCGGCGCCAGTGGCAAGTTCGCCGGCTGGCGCCATCGACGCCGGAAACGACGTTCAAGGCTGCGCGGGCGCACGATCAGCTGGACGCGATATTCGAGATCGTCACTGGCACCTGCGATTCAAGGGCATTCAAGCTTTTTAAAAACCTGCGGTGGGCGTGGATGAAAAGCATCTTAAATCCCAATTTCACCATTTTAGGGTTTCGTACCCAAAGGGTAAAACGGGACCCTATTACTAAGACTCCGCAGTCTGTGATCTGTCTGTCCGTCTGTCACCAGGCTGTATTTCATGAACTGTCATAGTTAGACAGTTGAAATTTTCACAGACGATGTATTTCTGTTGCCGCTATAACAACAGAATAAATTTAATGTCTGTCTGTCTATGTCAGTGACCAATATAAAATGACCGAACACCACGTACATTTTGCTCAGCAGGATTCTGCTAACACTGGATTTTCATAGTTACGGCCGTTTGTAGCGTACATTTTGTACGGAACCCTCGTTGCGCGCAAGTGAAGCGTCTCCGTTTTAGTTTGGGCACACATGCTTTCGTATGTCTGTCTTGCTTTTCTCCTCTACAGGTCGCATTTTTTAACAGTCTCGTAAAAAATTGTGAACAGGATCGATAATTTTAATTATATTAATAAAAATGTCGATTCAGTTATCGTTTTTTTTTTTATAATTACGAAGTTTTTATTATTTCTCTAGGACCGTTAAACGTTTTAATGCAAAAGTTGAATACCTACAATTACTCCTAGTGAACGCAGCTCCTGCAAAAAAATCTCAAAGCGCGTTTCAGAAATTCACATTGATTCAAATTCATCGTCTAACGCCATCTAGCGGCAATTTGAGCAACCTTGGACCACAACAAACCTTGTGGAGCCAGGAAGCACCTATCACCTCGTGTGATCTGCACGCACCGCGGCCTCCATCACCATGCGTCACTGATTGAGCTATGCTGACATTGGGGAGGTCATAGACTGATCAATGGAGTTGTACAATTCTAGCATGACTAGTCGATGATTAGTCGATGCGTACGGTGGCAGGGACTCCAGAATTTGTTATCTGGGTCGTTTATAATGATAAAAGTACAGGTGACGATTAATTGAGATTCTGGTATGCGCTTTGACCGAATACACTGGAGAAATAGTATTCTAAACTAATCGTAGATATCTTAAAATCTTTAGCCCTCTGACATCGCGAGTTTTCCCACCCTCACATACGCGGTCCATACGTATTCTAAGAGAATTTCTTTCCAGAACGGACAATTTCTATTGTAAAAGTAAACAAATGTTCTAAGCAAACACGCTCCTAGGTCAGGACCATCTGGTGTGTCTAAGGTTTATAGGTAATCCCGATATTTTTTCTATGAAAGGTCCCAATTCGGACCCGTACGTACTATCAGGATTTTTCATACAAAATGGCTCCGGATTTCGGATTAAGATCCCTAGGTGCTGTGACCATCAACAACAAACCTATTATTCATTAAAACCCTATACCGTTACCGCTGCCTGGGAGAGTTCTCAGATATTCATTGATCAATAATATAACGTTGCGTGATGAGAATTTGGTATAATAGTAACCCAGTGAGCCAGAATTCCAATTTTGATGCGTTTTGTAATTCGCTTCACACAACATAGTAACGTTATGAAAATTACGTTAACAATGGTAGGTTTGTTATTTTTGACCGTGCATTTGTGACCATTAGTTGTTTTGCTTGGGTTGTTTTGATAAACGCTTGAATGAGTAGAAAGAATCATCTAAAGTAGACAGTTAATGTTTTCTTTTCTAGATTAGAAAAATTGGCTATGGCTCCTCACAGTAAAGAATGACAAAAACGGGAAAAATATGAGCTATGTTCGTAATGATCACGAACATAGCTCATATTTTGTGATCGTAATGATCACGATATCCTAATAATATAATAAACGTGAAAGTTTTTCGCTGATGTTTGTATGTATGTACATTTCCCTCCATTTTAAAAACTACTGATCAGATCTTGATGGAACGCTGCCTTTTTCAATATGTATTTTTAAAATATCTTCAATATACAGACATTTCATGTAAATATGAACTTTATAATAAGTAGTACCTCTATAGAAGAATGGTGGCAGGTAACTATAGTTACCAAAAGCAGGTTAGCGATTATTGGCTGAGTATGACTCTCAATCACCATTATAATAGATTGTCCACTAGCAAGGCTATTGGGACTGACAGTAAACACGATAACATCGGAGCTTATCACTGATCTAGAATAATCGTGATAAATGAACGTATCTCAATACAATTGATAGTGGAGGCGGAAATTGATTTGCAATAAGGTATAATAGATCTACCATAAATATTATCTACTAGGAGGTGCCCGCAACTTGGTTCGCGGATGAGAAAAAGTCATAACCCCTCCTTTTTTCTTCAGTGAAGTGGGGAAAAGAGTATCTTATTACTACCTGTGGAAATCCACTGTACCCAGCTGTGGAAATCCAAAAAAAATATTTTTCACTTCTCCTACTCAAAAAGCACGTCATATTAGCTTCGCGTAGCGAGACTAAAATAGTACATTTAACCCCTAGGGTTTAAAAGAAAGCCCACAGAAATTTCTATGAAACTGAAAAAAAAACTTCAGGCCAGCTACATACTACTTACGAATAATTGAAAACAAACAAACCAACCAGATCAGATTGGCCAAAATTTCTGATCGAATTGCTCAAATTTTTTATTTTTCATATAATAAACAATTCTAATCTTTTTTATTTTCTCGCAGTCGAAGTGAAAAGCAGAGTGTTTAACACGTGACTAAAAGCCATTATGACACTCGGACATATTTGTCCTCGCTCACTTTGTGAGCTCGTCCAAATAATCACTTCGTGTCATAATGGCTTATTTTAGCCCCTTGTCAAACAATCTACTATTTCATTTCAGTGACCTCCAAATAGTCCGTTAAGTATCTTCAATGTACAGACATTTCATTCAGGTTTCCAATAAAATTAGACTTTTATGTTTGTTTTTCGATATCTTCGCCAATCAACATTGAACATTAAATTTGTAATTGCTGAAAATAAAGCCATTTTTACTGATAAAAATACACAGTAAAAGTACTTTACTTCAACATGCAGTATCGTAACTAATTCAAATTCAAATTCAAAAGATTTATATGCTAGGAATACAGATTTCATATAGGTCTTACAATATTTTTGGTTTCATGTATTCACCCTACACGTAGGCATGCAAATATTTATCACACTTATTTATATTAATATTCGATTTCCAATGTAAATAATGAATAATAATAGTATAATTAAAATAATTACCTAATTCTACATGTGTCAAGAAATTATTTTATTATAAAATTCAATAGGTTTATTTCATAGAAATTAAATAAAAATTGTGGATTTAGAGGAAGCTTTGGTTTTGAAATGACGCACATCCGGAGGCATAATTAGCTTGTACATTAGTAAACCATAATATTAATTAGATTACAGCTCAATCCTTAGGATTGGGTCACCAATTATCCTAAGCCGGGCCATTATTTCTCGGAGATTAAAATTTAGATGCAATTATCGGCCACGTGACGGGAAGCTTCACGGTGTCCCATATAAGGGCCGGAGCCGGCCGGGGCGGCCTCGGCGCGCGCGCAAGGCCGCAGGGTGACTGACTCACGCGCACCTACCACGCAGAAATCAAAACGACGTTAGTGGCTACTAAAACGAACGACGCTTACGTCGTTGTTGCTTAAGCTGAGGAAAAGGAGTGCGCGGAACGAGAAAAGAGGAAGAGCTTTGGAGTATATGGGTTTCGTTGCTGGTTAGGCCGTTTTGGTTTAGAGTTACTTGTGTAAATTAAAGGATACATGTGTTTTGGTAGCTAGAGGTGTTTAAGATGTTTTGGTTTTGATTGGCAATTCACACTCTGAGCAGATTTATTAACCAGATATCCCTAAAAGGGTGCAATACGGAAGAAAAAAGGCTTTTAATGTTAATTTGTTGATGATACTGTTACATATTCAGCTTCGTGATGGAGTGCGGTGGTTGACGTGGTGTCCATCATTGGTAACGGTAGCCATTACGGTAATACAATAATTAACAGAAAAAAAACAATAATTACAATCAAATTTCAAAGACTCAAATGCCCCATACAAATAATTAAGATTAGGACGAAAGTGAGAGAACATGAGACTTGTTTACTAAGTGTTACAAAATCGATAATAAACCATCTTTTAAAACTTTCAAAGTGAGATGTTTACAGAAAAATAATTAATTTCGTAATGAAAAGCGTAAATTTTTTTTTTATGTCAGATATCCGTTTTTTGCGACAAAAATCATCTGTTGTGTACCAATTACGATATTTTCTAAAACGATAGTAGTTGAATGTTGTTATTGAGGTTATTATTAAAATAAAAAGGTAAACGCGGCCATGCTTGACACCTTAAGTCTAATAATTGACCATGCTTATCACATCTATTGCCGGGTCAATCTACTTTTTTCTGTTCGTAGTTGCCATGGATACGTATCCTGAGTCACTCTGTAAAAGTACGATTTGAAACGATATAAAGGCAATTTCTCTAGCCAACATAGGTCCAGCAAGTGTTTTCTCGGGTGGACCGGACCGTTAACATCTGCATCTCCTGATGATGCCTCGTAGAGAGGCGAAACACGTGTCGAGGATTATACTGTCTGGTGGTGGTTTGTTGTATTTGCATGCGTATTTTTTTGTGGAAACACTAGGTATAGAGACATCTATGGGACAATTGAATTACTATTAATTAATGTACATAATATAACTTTTGAGTGGTATTCCTTATAACTCGAAAATATGAACTAAATTATGGAAAAACAGGACTACTAACGCCATGTGTATAAACATAATTAGATTATAACAGTATAACTTCTTGATCTTAAATTAAAATTGTAAATACGTATTTGTAACATACGTTTTTGCAACCGTCACCTACCGGTCTTAGCTACCGAAGTTCGCACAGGTACTCGTTACTTTTACTTTCTCACTAGGCCGGCAATTTAGTTTTACCTTTTATATTTAATTAGCACATAATCGATCACTGTGCATGACAACTCAATGGCGCCCGCGCGTTAGCAGGAAGAGAAACTGACTGACTGACAAGTTACACAGTCGTGTAATAATCAGGATTTTAACCCTTACATTGTCTAGTATGACTAAATCAACGTCAATTTGAGACTTAAAGTGAGATAAAGTCGTCACAAAGCCTCAAATCAATGTAAAGATCTTTATTTCGTCATCACAAGTAATCAATTAGCATGCAACGAAGTTTATCTGCAACAAGCATCGTCAAGTATAAAAATAAACAAAAAGAAAATCTGCAACATGCTTCGTCATGTAAAACTTACGCTATCCAATTCTCCCTCAGCGCCATGCCTGGTCCAAAGGTCCCCATTATGCTAGCAGCATTGCCCCTCTGAATGGCAATGGAGACCTGCTGAACCAACCATGACCCTGAGCGAGGATCGTTGCCCCTTTCTCTCAATCGCCGCCCTAACTGCTTGAAAAGCTCGCGAGCCTCATCACCCCAAGGTCCAGCCGTTTCCACAGCGACCGGCACGAAATCATAGATTGATTCCAAAGCAGAATACTTGGCGTGTTTCAATTTAGCGGCCGTTTCCGCCGCTGAACCCGCCGATCTTACGCTTTGCCTTAAATGGGAAGCAGCAAAAGTACTGACACATGTTGCATCCCATAAAAGACAACGCCCTCTCCGCCACGGAACCAATGTAAGTCCGTCCGGTCGCTTGCCATCCGTCCTAGATAAACCTGGCGGTTCCAAAACACATGGGATATTCACTGACACCATGGCTCGACGGACAATCTCATTTATGGAATGGTGCCGCGGAAAACGCCCCGCACATCTCTGGCAGCTTAATCCATGATGTCCATTCTCCTCTACCATCACCCCGCAAATGCAGCGATGTGCCTCACACACCTTGCCTCCCAGTCTGAGGGCCACTGCTATTCTTAACGAGTCGTTATCAAGCAGTGTACCCAATTGAGGAGACGGTAAAGCATGGAGCCAAGCTCCTGACTCAGGCTTTGCAACCGCCTTAAGACGCGCCAAATCCGCTCCCGAAGCACCATCCAACAAACGCGAGTAAGAGAGCTTGCAAAGAATATCATCCCACCCTCTCTGAACCGTGAGGTTGTCTGGCCGGTCATCCGTGGGGCAGAGCAATGCCCACCTTTCGAAAGCCTCAGATACAAAAGGCAAGCGAATGTCGCTGCCATCCAGTGATAAAATGCGAGCAACAAGATCCGCCGAACCATAAGCAGAGGCCAAAAAAGCGACCAGACCGATGTCTTGAACCCGACGAACTCCAAGACCGCCATGTCGAATAGGTAAGGCGGCTTGACGCCATTGTATTTCATCTAAATGAACATTGAGCACTGATTCTAAAGTTAGTTTAAGAATGCCATCGAGTGATTGCAAATCCTGTTCGAACATCCAAGTAGGTGACGTTCGCAAGAAATATACCATCCGGGGCAAAGAAAAACAATTTCGCAGCAATGTAAGTGAAACATGTCCCGACAGATGCTCCAAATGTTCCCGCACTGAGGAGAGTGCCTGCCTTTTAAGTTGAAGAGTAGAGCGGACGCCTCAAATTGACATGGTAATATGCATCTAAAGGTAAACACCATTGGATGATTATCAAAGCAATGTAATGGCATTAAATAATCGTATTTTTCTACAAAATCAATCACTTTTCAGGATTGTTAGAAAACAAACGTAACCTAAGCTAATACTCAATACTCAATCATTTATTGCAATATCACAAAAGTAGGTAGATATGTTGACTTAAAACTAACAGATCATTGTGAACCTTGTTGGGCAGTGCGATGTTAGGGAGAGGAGGACTTACTGAGCGTTTATAATTTATCTTCTAAGTATTCATTTAGCGTGTAATAGGATTTAGTTAGTAGTAATTCACCATCGTCATCAGTAGTAGTAGTAATTACTACAATTAATTGCTGTATTTAATTGATGTACTTTTTATCGTCTTCTTCTTCTTATAGAAGAATAGAGCCTATAATGTGTTCTACAGCATGATCTTTTCACAGATCCTGAAATTTTTCCGGTTTCAGAATTATAAACCAATGATTGTATGACTAAAATTACCTACATTATGACTTTCGATGATTATGAGAAACATAGGGATTCAATTCAGAATATATCCATTGCTAATCATGAAGATTCAGCCTCAACGTGTTAGTTGCGATTGCAAAGAGATAACAATTTCTATATCTGACTGATCTATTGCCAAAGTGATACTTGAGCGTGCAGACCATTAGAATTTGATTGAAGTTAATATACTGTGTACTTTACTTGTTGTATCTTAAATTTATTTACTACAGGAAATTATAGCAAATTCACATGTATGTGTTTGATTTCTATTTGTCAATAGCAGTTGTTATGATAATACAGATTCGTTTCTAGTTCTCACCGACCGTTTCATTTTTTTTGGCAATGTTTTTATCCAACGTCAAAAAATACCTACGTTCTTAGCAATATACATGACTACTGTTGATGACTAGTGTGGGTTGCTGCATACCAACATAATAAAGATTTTGTCGGACACGTGACGACTTTGGAAACTAGTCTATCAAAATATACAAAAACCCTATAAGACTGCCAATGCAGAAGTCAAGTGATGAAATATTATCATACAAAAAATCAGTTCAAAAAATCAATAATTATATTGATTCAGTTTCTTCATTGAAGAACAGCGCCAACTCTCTCGCCATCCTAATACTTGCTGGAGAAGCAAAGGACCGAGATGAAGCGTGATACGCATGTCTTAGAGTATGTCTAAATTAGCTTATCATTTAAAAATAAGAAACGCACAGAGGGCACTGCTTGATCTAACTAGATTGTGTTCGAAAATTTTAAGCCACGTACGTAAACTTGCGACCGCTCGTTGGTCAGAGTGCCCTCCATGAGCTGAGTTTACGATCGGCGCTAGCGAGTATCTCGTATCGAGAGTCAGTGCACCTCTCTCGCACGCGCTAATAGTGCGAAAGAGATAGACCGTCATCGAGCGCTCGATACTCGCTCGTGCCGAACTCATGGTAGGCGCACTGAGCACTTCTGCGTTAAAGAAGAGGTCGCAAGTTCAAATCCTGCTTGCAATTTAGTAGATCGCATTATTTTTTTCCTTTATAATCGAACTTTGTGTTATAATATTATATTTGACGACCGGTTTGGTTCTGCGGCAGTAACGTTGCCTGCGAAGCTGAAGGTTCAAATCCCGGTAAGGGCAATAGGGAATATTCATGAATTTTTATTTTTGCTTTATTATAAGCTTATTCATATAACAAACAGTACACAAAAATAATCTGTCGAATAGCTATAAAAATAACCAAGATATAAGCCATCAAACATTTCATTTTATCTCTTTCTTGCAAAACAGAATTAAAATAGAGTTTATATGGACGGAGTGCATTGTGACGTAACAGTGCACATCGGACCTATCTATCTAATTACTAGTTTAAAATGCCTGTATTATGCGTATTTCTTGGCCGATTTTAATTGTAATTCCACATTTTGACATAGTTTTTACGGTATTTTGATATTTACTATAGAAAAGCGATAAAAAAATCATGCATGTACCCTATTATCTGTGTGATGAGCATAAATATTTGTTCCTCAGTCTTGGATGTTTTGTATATTAGTAAATATATGTATTAAATATATCGTCGTCTAGTACCCATAACACAAGCCTTATTGAGCTTACCATGGGACTAGTTCGATTTAAGTATGTAAATTTGTCCTGTAATAGTTATATTTATATTATTATTGTTAGAAGTATCAAAATAATGGCGTCACGTACCCGACATTCTGGTGAAAAAGTCAATAAAACAAGTAACAGGGGCATTACTTGTTTTATTGACTTATATAATACATATTTAAGTATTGATATAAGTTTATTCTAACCTACTATAACTTTTTAATGACCCTTTCACAGTTTTCCACTTACAAAAACATAACCTTTACCACATGACATTGCATAAAAGATTATATTGAGTCATGTGTCCAAAAAGGGCTTAGTAATATAAGGCCTCTCGCCTCACATACACGACCTTACAACCAATTGTAACATCATCGTTATCGTAAAATGACAATATAGTCATATAAAGGTCTCAACCGGAACGAATTTGAAAGCTCGCGGCCTTGCCAAGAACTTGTATACAGTTTTGGACCATATTTGTCAGATATGACATTATTATTTTAGGCGTGACGATACAACAATGTGATATAATGATAGACCAAAATTGAACTTGCAATTTGGCCGCTGGTACCTTGGATTCCATCACGATCACGCCTTTTGGGGCAGTCAATAATAGTACAGATTTAGTGAATAAACTATTGCTACCTATATTGTTATAATCTAACCAGTGCCTTGTACCTTGCCGAGCAGCACGCAGCTTGTCTTCAAATTTTGTCACTATTTCTTACAAGATCTTTGCATTTTAACCGGGTATTCTGCCAACAGAGCCATGGTGAGCATTTACGAAACTAAATTTTCACCCTTACAGAGCGAACTTTATAGTTGCCATAGGTTAGATAGAGATGCCGCTGTAGTGAAATTCACTTTAAAAATCACTAAGATCGTGATATTAAAACTTTTACCGTAAAACATCAAGATATTCGTTTAAATCAATTGCTATACGAGTTCTTTACAAAAACTACTACCGAGTTTGTTTCAGCTTTCTTCTCAACAGTGGTCTCCTCTTAGGAAATGCCGTAGAGTCAGACTTGTAAAAGTACCCTTGTGGCCTACTTACAGAATAAAGATCATTATTTCATTAGACATAACCGCACTTAACCTCTAAACACATAACCCCACTGGGCGGTCGCAGTCGAGTAAAAAGCTTGTAGACATGATTGAGCTAACAGAGCGGCGCGGGGCGCGCTTCCGCTGTATCTCGCATTGATGAAATAAACACCCAGTTTGATAGATGCGATCCGTCTAAGTTTTTAAAATGTATTTTCCAAAAGTCCTACGGTATACACACACCGCATATTTTAAATGTTGCGTTTAAAAAACGCTGTGGGTAGGGCCTTATATACACAGCATGAATTAAGATAATCTGTATGGCAGCTTCAACGACTATATACCCTTCGTTAGGGCTCGATGAAGCCACGACGACACATACAAAAATTCCAAAAATATATTTTTTTCGTTCCAGTGGCATTCAAATACTAATTGAGCAGTGATTTGAGTGTCGTAGTAATGGAACGGTGGAGTAACTTCTATCTAGGGTTGTCAACACTTCTATATAATATGGTATCCTACTAAATATATTAGGGGATCAAATTCTATATTTCTAAAAAAAATATTAGGCGAAACTAATATATTTTTGGCCACAGCAGCAAAAAATATTAATAATGTTATGTTTCTTATGTAACTGAATAGACATAAGTAATTGCTATAGGGTGTGAAGTAGTACACTTTTTAATTTAGTCAGTAAGATAATATAATATTTAGGATTTACTAGTACTTAAGCATATAATATCCTGTTAAGTGTTGCAGTGCCCTACAGGGTTTCATAGCGATAAAATATAAAATGTACCATCTTGCAATGTACCTATGAAAGCAATAAATAAACTGATATTCACTTAATAGATAAAGTACACATTTTAACCAAACACAATTTCTTTTCTTTTTTTTGCCGTCTGCTATATAAGTATGTTTAGAGGTTGATAGAAAAAAAATTGGTAACCCTATCTACCTTTGATACAATATAATGAATCTAAGTAGACAATGTAAGGATTATAATTACGGCATTGTCTCCGGGGTGACGACCCGGCGGTCTCTGTCATGACTCTCTCGGATCATGGGAAACTGGTGCGGGAAAAATATTGTTTATAGTTTATAGAGGATATTGTTGTTACTTTGAAGCATCTTTACCGTTATTCTAAGGACTGTTCTAAAAAAAGTGATAAAAGAGGGTACGGAGAAGCTTTTGACATATGTGAAATTTAATTACTTTTCTTCCCAGCTTTACTTCGCGAGATCTTTTGATCCAAATTGTACCTACCAAAAAGTCTAAAATTCTCCGAAATATCGAGAAACAACGGAAACCTCGAATCTCGGTTTAGTAGTAAAAAAATAGAGAAATTATCATTATAAAGTTATAACGACTCCATTTACTAATTATTTACTTTCTTTGTACTTAGCAGATAATACTTTTTTGCACAATAAACATGGCAGACATAATGCTTCAATGCATTTTTTACGGAAAATGTTTAAATAATGCTTGAAACGAAATAATCGTTGGTTTTGTAACATTTTACAGAGATTTAAAAATTATATAAAATAAAAAATATCAAAAAGTGTGCGATGGCCGGGAATCGAACCCGGATCAACTGCTTGGAAGGCAACTATGCTGACCATTACACCACCATCGCATCTGACCAGTGCTGCGAAACATCTAATCATTAGACGAGTGAAGGTCATTGAATTCTAATATCACGACTCACGAACGAAAAAGTCATTGATAAGAAACTTCGCTTATCACTCTTTATCAGAATAAACTTATAAATAATACTAAAACGAGTCGTAATTTTTATGAATGGGGTACTTGACTGATGAATCTTCAAATCAGTTCCTTTTTATGAACTGTCAAAACGGTCAGAAAGTATGAAGTTTGAAAGGAAAAAAGGTTTGTTACGTCATAACTCTATACGGTCAAATTGCCTCCTTATTTTTAGTTTTTGATCATTTTAAAATTCGCCTAAAGCTTAAAAATAAGTGCCTATTCATGAATGTTTTCTATGTATTTTCAGAAATAGCATTGCACTGCAAGCGTGACATCATTTATGTTGACTACAGGAAAGTACCCAATTGTTAAACGTGGTGGAACTTTAGGGTCCCGTACCTCAATAAATAAAACGGAACCCTTATATAAGATGTCATTGATTTTTTCCACTTAGTTATCTCACGGATGCTTAATACGTCATAATACTTGCTTTATTATCTGTAGTTTTGGAATTCTAATAGCTAACTTCTAGACCTACATTTCTATGTTTTTTTTATTATATATGTACAACCGGAAATACATAGTGTGTGACCAACTCTTTTTATGTTTTATTTAATCAGAATTTTTTGATTATTGACAATTGGTACCGAGGCTTGAATTGCGGATTTTCTCTTCATTTGAGACACATGGTGTTAATAAATGAAGTAAAGTAATGATGTCGATCCTTTTTTTCGTATATATAAATTTGCATGTATGCATATTTTAAATCAATTCATATGTATTTTTCAGTTAGACAAGTATGTCCGTAACAATTTTTGAAATAACCCAAATAAGTTATGTTTTTATATAAAAGCTTGTAAAAGCATGTACAATTTAACGAGACCATCAAAAACCCACGCCAAGCCGCGTCAAGCTATCGCTGCAATCTGAGGGGCACGTCGGCGGCCGGCCGAGTTCATTAAGCGCATACGCATATCGCGCATCTGTGCCTTAAATACGGAGTTTCGCAGAAATGGATACGTTATTGTTGTTTACGTTCTGCGTGTCTGTTTGTTTAAATTACACAATACTGGAAAGTAGGTTTTGTTTTGTTTCTGTAATGTATGCTAGCATTTGACTTCAATCTAACCTGTTGGTAAGCAACGATGAAGCCGACGATGGAGCATGCTTAACTAGATAGTACCTATTCACTCTTATCTTGAAGACACCCAAGTTATATTATTCCAGGAAAAGGTTTGCTGGAAGAGAGTTCCACTCTTTACCCGTCCTAATATGGAACGTAGAAGCAAATCGCTTTGTTCGAGTCGGTGTTATATCAACAACATAACGGTGGAACCCAAATCCACTTCTAGTCCCATAGTGACGAAATGACGAGATTTAAGGCTTAAGTCGACCTATATAGACAAAGTTGTTTAGTTAGTGCAAAATCGCGGAGAAAATATTATTTACTAGTCCAAGCTTTACTTATGTTTTGCTACAAAATAAAACTACTAAAATTGTATAGTGAAATAACTCGTTCACATCCCCAACTTGACGCCATTTCGAACATCATCATTATCTTGTCCTTATGCCATTTATATGACTCCATATTTCCTTATGTATTCGGTGCATCATGTTTTGTACTTCCATATCTCTCTATCACAATCACCAGTCTTTTCGTCACTATCATCGATACAAATACTCTTATAAAGTTGCAGTAATAATGAAATGTGTGTATGTGTCGTTGTGGCTTCATCCATGACGTTAAATCAGCTGGAACGGATTTCAACTATTTTTGGTACACCGGTTGGCTGGAACGGATTTCAACTATTTTTGGTACACTGGCTGGGTTCTCCAGATGGTTATAGGATAATTTTTACCCGACTATGCTAAAGAAAAAAAAGAGGGGTTATGACTTTTTCTCCTCCGCGAACAAAGTTGCTGGCGCCTTCTAATTTTCTATATTCTTCTCCCAACTTTGTCACGGGGGAAAAAATATACCTCGTTATATTGAACCGTGGGTCCCAGGACTGCAGGCTAATTTGTCGCCAAAGCGTGCGGTGTGGTCGTGCCGCGCACAATTACCCGCGGCCATCATAGCGACAAACGCGTTGGGTAACCACGCTTCAACTGTTAACCAGGACTTTTTGTGATAGGGGAGACCGGGTAAGATTGTGTCAATAATAGTTTCTCTCAACACAACGAACGGGGTTTCGCGTTTAAATATGATTTATTTAACTACCTTTAATTTTTGCTGCGATAATGTATGAATATTAGGTCCCTGAAACTAATCCAACTTCTCGAAAGTGTGTGGTCGCCCTACACAAACGCTGGGTCACGATCTAGCTGCGCCCGCGCAGCGTACATTGTTTACTTCATTAATTGCGCCTGGTTATTGTTACAAGTCCTTTATCTATTCGATCAGCAAAGGTCCTATAAGGTCTAGCTTTACATTACTAGGTCGATGTTATTTTGTTTTTAAGTTGCATATTGGCGTGAAGTAATTTACATTGCTGCATTAATTGCGATGTAACCGAATAAGAAGTAGTAAAAGATTAACTTTTGTTGTTGCTGTTATGTTCGATTTGGAAACAAATCGCAAGTTCAAACCTCATCTGCGCCATATTAAGTAAATAAATGCAAAAATATGGCCTAAAATGTACGCAGGATTCTAAACATATTACACAGACGAAAGTATAATAAGTAACATCAATTAGAAAAAAGTTGTGTTTTTTCTTGTTGTTCCCATATATAAGCTTTTCTCCTTTGCCCTAAGATTGACTGGTGGAGAATGCCTTATGGCATTAAGCTCTTTTGCACGATAAGTTTTCTTTTCCTCTAGATTAAATAAAGAAATTTACTATTAATGAAACTTTTGGGTCCTCATATAGTTCCCAGCTGTTCTACATTTCTATCTCATATCTAGGCCTAACTCATTGATATATCTCATTACCATCATCGTCATATCATCTCAAGAACGTCTACTCTACAGCTGGACAAAGGCTTCTCCGAAGGATCTCCATAACGACCGGTCGTGCGTCGCCCTCATCCAACGGTTTCCCGCGATCTTCACCACATCATCGGCCCATCTTGTTCGGGGCCTTCGCACGCTCTGCTTTTTCCTGTACCCGGTCGCCATTCATCACTACCTAGGCAATATTGACATGTTTCAAGCTCGTTGACTTAACGCACAAATTTAATCTTCCATTCTTAATGAACTCATTGCGACACTGAAGCGTTAAATTGCCAATGGTCTCCGAGAAGATTGTTTCTCCCTTGTATCTATTAAATGTTCGTTTATAAATTATGTACGCAAATACCACAAATAAACAGGTGATCGTAATCTTGCGAATTTGTCAGCGTTGCCAACATAGCGGAGCCTATAGCTGTCTTGCGACATCTATGGGGCAATGTTATGTTCCTGGCTCTTCAAGAGTGCTACAAGTCTTGATTTTGAAGCTCGGCCGAATTTCATCTTCCCATACAAAGGAGTTTCGTTCTCATTTTAAAAATACGTGTTGGATTCTAACGAATCTTTGCATATACATTGACATGAAATATATATGTAGGTCTGTAATTAGTTTATATGGCTCCAGTTGATAAAACAAATGAAATACAGCAAAAAAAAGGTGTGTTCAAAAAACTTACATTCACTGTTTTTTTTTTTACTTTGGTATCTGAAGCTACATAAACTGTTTATAAGCCTGGATATACCTTAACTTATTCAAAGTACAAAGTTTCAGAGCAAACAAGCTAGTCGTTTTAATATGAGAGTGTATTATACGTTTAGTATGGAGAACCGAGCTTACCGGGGACTCTTTACATAGTCCTCGTTGATTAAAACCGGCCACGTGAGAGTGTGACTCGCGCACCGAGGGTTCCGTACAAAATATACGCTAGAAACGGATATATCTATGAAAATCCAGTGTTAGCAGAGCCCTAATCCTAAGCAAAATGTACGCGGTGTTCGATCATTTTATATCGGTTACTGACATAGACAGACAGACATAAAATTATTCTGTTTTTAGTATTTATTGTTAAAGCGGCAACACAAAATCATCATCTGTGAAAATTTTAAGTGTCTATCTATCACTGTTCATGAGATACACCCTGGTGACAGACGGACAGACAGACTGACAGCGGAGTAATAGGGTCCCGTTTTACCCTTTGGTTACGGCACCCTAAAAAAAAATTACACAAGTTTATTTTTATATCTAGACCTAAAACTGTAATAACTTATTTCATGTACTTAATTACCCATCAAACAAGTTGCATTTAAACCGCGCATATTAGGGACATCTAATTGTCCTGATATTATGCGCATGCGCATAACGAATGTGAGGCTAAGCTAATGACGCAAGACGTCAAGAGGTCGTGTTTGATCGCAGATCCCATCTTGATCAACGCGGCCCTAGGGCTACGGTTACCACAAAGGATAATAACACCAGTATCTCAACAGAAGGTTCAATTAAATTATAAATGTTACACAACAAGCTAAATAATATTTACATACTATTATAAAGTTGTAAAAATGAATTGTCTGTACATATAACATTTTCAAAAAAAATATTGTAACGGACTATTTGGAGGTCACTGAATGGGAATATATGTATATATTTTGTATGTTTGTATGTGTCGCTGCGGCTTCATCACACCAAATCGGCTAAACGGATTTCAACTATTTTTGATACACGGATATAGTATCTCCAGATGGTTATAGGATAAGTTTTACCCGACTACTTTGAAGAAAAAAAGAGTTATAATTTTTTTTCCTCCGCGGACAAAGTTTGCACCTTCTAGTTAGATATATGCATGAAAATAGAATGAATATGACAAGTAAAGGTGTAGCTGGCGGTCTGGATTTAGTAATATATTTTTTTTGAGAGACAAATTTCACTAGAGTCTCTGAATTAGAACTGAATGAGTAACCACTTTATTGATAGTACTAATTGTCATTCATCAGAGGACGATACAAGTCTCACTCATAAGCCAGCTCATGACAGCTCGAACAGGGACCTAGATTCACTGCTCACAATCAGCTGACCCAAATTTGCATCCTGAGTTTATCAATTGTAATTGTGCTTCAACTGATAGTGATGTGATATCGGATACAGCGGTTTGCCAGATAAAAGACTATGCAGGACTGTATGAAAAGGACTTAATGTTTTATGAACCTTCTTTAAATCTTTAGGTTACCAAGTACCCGAATACAACAGTAAAGGAGCACATGACAATCATCTCTCAACTCATCTCTTTTAAAAGCTATTTAACTTCACATTTTTACATAAGTATGCTTACAAATCTTGCAAGAAAGATTTGAACTACGTCCCGAGACCTGATTGAGCTGAAATTTGGTATACCTACATAACTTGAGACTACAAAAATATGACAGCATGGAGCTGGTCTGATGATGCAGTTGGAAGGTGGTCATAGGAACTCTAAAATAAACTCCTACCAAGATTGAGCTCTTTAGAACAGTCGGGGTGGGTAATGAAATAATGATCTTTACTCTATAAGTAGGCCGCAAGGGCACTTTTACAAGTCTGACTCTACGGCGTTTCCAAAGAGGAGACCACTGTTGAGAAGAAAGCCGAAACAAACTGAACAGTCATTTTTTCGAAATAAGTCATATCTATTAAATTTTTTTTTACTTAGCCTATCCTAAATATATGTTTTAAGTTTAAACTCAATGCGTAGTTCTCCAAGAAAACATATCAAAACTTAAGTAATTTGATGGTTATTTAAACAAAAGCTATTGTCATAATGAGATAGACTGATCAAATAAAAGCTGCAGTAAATGGCTCATCATCACTACACGAATACACGAAGAAGGCGGCCATCGGAGAAGAATGTGTGCTGTGAAGCTTGCCACCAACACCTGAAATGATGAACACGAACACTCTGCCAAAAGTAAACCCGACGAAAAAGACGAAGAATATCATAATAGAGTGAAGGTGTCCGTATCGTTTTGTCTCTCTCTTGAAAGATACTGAAGGGTCAAACATTTTTCGCTGATACTTTTGGGATCATGCGTTTTCTCGGGATGAAACATATTCAATATTCAATGTCTTTCAAAGAATCAAAAAAATACACTATGCATGCTATGGACGGATTGAACCAAATCTTAAGAATTCTTACCGTGGACGAGAGGGTGTCAGAAAATCGCCTCACGTAAATAAATGCCCTTTAACATACACAAAGTGCCACAACAAAGTCTGTAACAACCTCAAGGCGTGCAAGTCATAAATTCAGCTCATTTGTACCACGCCTAGCGGAAATTATCCATAAATGGTAAATGCGATCGCTTTGCTAAAGCATTTACTTACTTTTAGTATAAATTAAACATTAACGCGTCGTTAGCAAGTTGTCCACAAGGACAGAGGCGACACTCCATAATTAGATAAACATTTTGAGCCGGTCTTGCGGTGCTGATGTAAACGAATTTTGAGTAGGCGGCGGTAAAATAGTTGTTGTTTTGATTTTTTTGTAAGCTATATTTGAACCTAAACCCTGAACAATATTATTCGACCTATTGCCGTATTTGAAAACACTAAGGCAAATGTCCCATATCTGACACCTTAAATGGGATGTTGACTTTATTCGAATAAACATGAAATTTTCATGCGAAATGACAGTTTCTATGATAACAATCACGTATAAAATATTTGAGTTCGATCCTTGCGTGTAACTTGTTTATGAGTTATGATGAGCCTTTAAATTTGGGTGTAAAAATCCATTTTTAAAGTAGGCAAATATTAATAACAAATACCATTGAGCAACCCACGAAATTTATGGTAACTTTTGCCATGAAAATGTTTCGATAAACGCAAGTTTAGACATGCAGCTGTAGAACAAAGTTCTTAATTACTCCGTACAAGGTATCGTAAACACGTGTGTCGTACTGGGCTAGCGTGGAAACTACAGTCTATATATTCCTTCTCATCCGCGAGAGGGAGGCCTGTGCCAAGCAGTGGGCTATAGTTATATACTATATAGGCTGACGACGATGTATCTAATTTAAATACAATTTTAGGCTCGACAATAAGTAATAATTATCAAAAATACATTCCTTTTATAGTTACCTAAAACAAAATTGGGCAATTTTGTTTGAGACTCAAGAATTCAACTCACTGGATACTGACGGAACTACATGACAACGCGTGGGGTGGCGTGCACTTTGGAATGTTCAAAACATTTACAAAAAATCAAGAAAAGATACCAGAAGGCACCACTGCAGGGTTTAAAGATTGAATATTTCGGACAACGAGGAGCAATAGATGTCCTGGGTCCGTTTCGTAAATCAAATAAAGGACATCATTATATAATTGGCGCCATAGAATAAACAGCGTAGCTCCGACACTTGGTGGAGGTGCGGGGTATTGTTTACTATACATTTCTGATTAACGTACTTCAGTTACGAAACTATGCAAAACTTTGTGACTATTTTTATGTGGTCCTTCAACCGGTCCAGTCCAGCACGGAGGCTTTTAAAGCCCCGTCTAGGTGCAGCCACCAGGCGTGGGTGAGCTATTTAGTTTAATATTAACTATTTGCGTAACCACCCGTCTGTCACTGAACCTAATTTATACAGGAAAACCAGTGCGACGGACTACAAATTTGTCTTCAGAGGATTGTCTCTGATTGGTTAATCAAATGCTTTTAGCATCGCGCAATGCGTTTTCGTATTTCAAATGATTTAACGTAACATAATCCGCTATCAACTACTGCTTTGCTGTAATATTGTAATAGTTAAGAATCGTTTCGAAAACAATACTGACTATTGAGTTTGTTTCAGCTTTCTTCTCAATAGTGGTCTCCTCTTGGGAAATACCGTAGAGTCAGACTTGTAAAAAGGTAGTTGCGGCCTTCATCTATTTGTAAAAATGAAATGTCTGTACATTGAGGTTTTTTTTTAAAGAAATATTTTAACGTACTATTTGGAGGTCATGTTTGTATGTGGCTTCATCACGCCAAAACAGCTAAACGGATTTCAACTATTTTCGGTACACGGATAACTGGTCATCCACAGATGTTATAGAATACTTTTTATCAACTAAGCTCAAGAAAAAAGGAGGGTTATATTTTTTTCCTCTTCCGCTTACGAAGTTGCGGGCACCTTCTCGTACACAATATAGATCATTATTTCATTATCATTGTTAAGCGCTTTTAAACCGACTATGGCAAAGTGAAACGGAAGAGTCAGAATTGTTTGTTTCTTTCATGGTACTCTTTATAGCTTAGTCTTCATCGTTACCTCATTACTGAGGGTCGTGACCTATTACGGTCGTCATACTAAAAGTTGATCATCATTGTGAGCAGCCTCGAAAAGTAACATTTTGTATCACGTCTTTTAAGTCACCTTGTATATTTCGTTCTTCTGCCTACATATCGTTTAGATGGGAGAGGAGAAAAGGTAAAACATATGGTTTGTGGGCAGTATCCATTATATAGGTTTCGTGTTTGAAACCAGAGTCAAGTCAACCCATCATCATTTTCGTTAGGAATAAAGGAGATTCACCATCGAACCCTGTCAACCTATCCACGTAGCATAAGCTGTAATTGAGCTTTAACAGCCCTTATAATGCTCAAACAGGCTGTATAGTGGCTTTATAACCTCCTAAAATATAGCTTTTATGCTATCTGGGGGATTAGAATGGTTATATTTGTCACGTAATTTAAGTGTGTATTTAAATGTAATGAAATAAGAGTTTTAAGACTGACGTCATATTACCCCTATTTTGCAGTAACTTATGGCCGATTTGTTACCGGATTTCGTTTATGGACTTCACGAGCCTGTCAGTGGTCACTACAAAAACCCGATCACCAATATTTCCCCACAAAATTGTCATTATAATCGTGCGCGGCGCCGCCGAGTGCTTAAAATCCCACAAATCTTAAATTCCAAACCGCCAATCTATCATGCCCTGTGGCCCTTGCGAAACTGCTCCGTTATTAATGTTGCCACGTACATTGAGTTATCGTGGCCCTTGAATAGATCGACGGCAACAAGCTATGCGTTTGACAAATGATTCCACGTCGGATTTGCATCAGAGTGATGTGTCAGTGTTTTCTGAAGATGGTGCACATCGTTTTCGATGTAAGGAAATACCAGCCGAAAAACTACAACAAATTCCTCGCCCAATGATATCCATAAAAAACATGCTGTAATACTTTTTTTAACACTGGTTACATTGGAGTGGAATGGGGGGAATGAATCTCCCTAGGTGGCGCTACTGGCGAGTCCTCATATTTAATTGCAAGTCCTCAAAGTTTATTTTCCTTCCTCAGGCTAATTTAACCCGTTACGACCCCTAAAGTGTCCCATACCCCAGTTAGCCGTGTTACAACGTATTGAAATCGCCCGTAGTGCCTTTAAGAAGAGTTATTGTATTGTACTGGGTACACGATCCGAGAGAGACTGTTCCGAGAAGATGACCACGACCCTCAGAAATAAGGAAACCGACGCAAGGAGGAGGAGGGTACACGATGATGAAGAATTCTAAGATGAAATATGTTTGTCTGGAAATTCTTGCTATGATAACGAGTATATTCCACTAAACACTATCTCACATCGCTGTAAAGGAATATCTTTGACAAATGGCCGGCAATGGGGCTCTAATAGTATCTGATGCCGTGTTGTAATTTCAAATGATGGTAATGGAAGTACGGCTCTTGATGTATGGATCCAAACTCCAAAACGTACAGTTTTTGTTGCATAACGATGTACTGACGAGCTATACACTTAATTACAAGCTTTAATTGAACTTGCAATGTTTTTGTACTTATATCCTTGTCCTGGTCAAATCTTGCAATTAAGTAAAAAAAAATTCTACATTTCTGTTTCCTTGAGCTAAAATTTGACATACCTACTATACGAATATGTAAGTTCGGTTACAATGCAATATTATTATGCTATTGAGTTGATCTGATGATGGAATCGGAAGGTGGTCATAGTAACTCTGTAAGAGTTCGGGCTCTTTAGAATCGTCTGGATTTTTTATGTGACAAGTTTTTATTGCTGATTGTAATTTTCTTTAAACATCCTTAAATCATGTACCTACTCATTGATGAATGTTTGAAGAAAAGTACAGTCGGCAATATACGCTTGTCACGAACTTTTTATCTTTGACGGAAAATTATGTTCATTGTAGATCTCATGTGACTGAAATAAGGACACATCTAGAAATAATTAAAAATTATACACAAACCCCAAAAAAAACACTAAAAAGTTAAAATAAAGTAATTTACTTCCAATTAACCTTTTTTCAACTCAATCTATACAACATACCATTAATGTTATCTTGAAACTTGAAGAAGAAATTGCCAAATGTTACACGGGTCGCAAGCAGATTTCCGGCTGATATTTTTCGGCAAATAACTATGACAATGAAGTGGCTGTCTATAACTAAAGGAACTATAAGCTCTTTATGCATTGTAAATCATCTCCGATAATAATTAATGTAGCTAACAAGCCAATCCTTGACCCGACCCAGTTGGCAGGCGAGCTGTGACAGACAGAGGGACAAACGGAGGAAGCACATTATCGCCGCTTGCGTCACAACGGAAAGAGGTGTAGGCTTTTAGAGCGCTGTAAGTCAAACTGACAGATTATGCGGTCTACAAAGCATGCTCTAGAGGCGCAGATAATGTTAGGGAAGATGGATTGCAGGCGTACTCAGGGTAGGGAACCTACGCGAAGGTCTGACTTTGAAAGGAAGGTGGTAGGCAGCTTGCATCTCACGGTCCATACGGCTAACGATCTCACCGAATGGAGTTATGTGCTCGCGATCCTCATCATTGAGGGAAGGAGAAAGAATTGAGGGAAAGACAAACTGACAGAAATGTACCAGGCGTCGCGTATAAAACTTGCAATAACTGATGGATAATTTTTTTTTTAATGGAGATTTGGACACACCGCAACACGGACCATTATATTGTGACCTCGAATGAATGATATCGAACCACCCACCCTGCCCACTCGTATATACTCGTAGTTTCTGACAAAAAAGATCATTTTATACACCATCAGAGAGATGAACAAGAAAAATCGCGAAATATTTTCTAAAGGTTCGGTGTTCATTACTTTATATATCTCATGAGACTATGTAATTAAAAGATTTTTAAATTATAATCGACGGCTTTGATGTTAATAACCTGAATGTAATTCGGGACATTATAGTTTACATAGATTAGTTTGGTTGATTGCTTTATAAAAGATTTTGTATTCATAATTAGAAAGTTCTAATCCACCGTATCATACACGTAAAGTGATTCTTGGTATAAGGTGGCTAATATCGAGTAACAAAACACTGAATTCGATATAATAGACATGAGAGATAATCTTACGGAAATGTACCTAGTCCCAATCTTAGCAAAGCTTTTACTATGGGAACCAGGCGATGATATACATACTTATATAGATAAATATAAATTATTAAAAAAATCGGACACCCAGGAAAAAACATTTCTGTTCATCACAGAAACACTTGCCCTGGCTGGTATTCCAACCCGGCACCGCCAGGTTCATAGGCCGATGTGCAACCAACTTATCCAAAAGTCTAGTCGAATTAGTTTACGAGTAAAGTATACTAATTACTCGTAAACTAATTCAATATAAGGTGTTTTAACAGATTTAATAAAGTACTTTTACAGGTCTCGAGATTAATATGCGATGCCCAAATATCCCTTTAATTGAAGGACAAAATCTACAAAGCCATTATATTCATACATTGCATGTTATGATTAGATTAGAATGTTGAGTTGGGTGAGTGGCGTGACGAAAATTGATCGGATACAGAAATTAGTATAAAAAAGGAAACCTGAAAGTAGCACCCATCGTAGATAAGCTGAGAGCAAATTGCCTGCGGTGGTATGGAGAAATTATGCGGAAGAATTAAAAGTCATGTGACAAGAAGGGTATTAGGTATGCATATGCATGTGTAGAGATGTAAGAGAAGGGGTAGACTAAACAAAAGGTGAATGGCTTGCGTGAGAGATGACATGAACAGGAAGGATGTGAGTGATAAGATGACAGGTCATAGAGAGGTATGGAAGAAAAAAAACATGTTGCGCCGACCCCAAGTAGATGGGATAATTACAAGCGAATGATGAGTGTTAGAAAGTGCTTTAAATACATTCTAATGCGTAGATCAACATATATGCTATTGTCAAAACAACGGTCACGTTGATGCTCCAGTAAAATAATTAACACCCACTCTTCTGAATTGGGAATAGATTAACATCGAACCTCTTTCTAAGACAAGGGCGGCGTGGGAGGCGACAGTTATGCCACTTGTCTGTTTGTCTGTCAGTACACTGGCACAGTTTTAGGACGGTATAATAACTGTCACTGGCCTTTTAAGTCACAAACACGAGTACATCAATGGTGGTATACATAACGCAGGCGCTTACTTTAAGCTTAGTAAAATTAGAAGAGGAGAATTTGTTTACAATATGGGTGATTTTATGAAATTCGGGTAATTCTATGTCGTCATATCGAATTCAGTTAACTATCAAGTATCTATTCAGTAATTCTGAATCATATTCCGTATTTCCAAATAGTACCTACAAGGTCGTAAAGACAAATATTAAAAATAATATTGAAATTATTTAAAAAGTTGCTCTTAATGAAGGCAATTGTCAGTGCTTGTACGTACGATTGTCTACTTCCAAAATTAGCTCTCTCCGATAGTTTATACTTTAAAAAAATATTAGAATGAATATTATTCAAACATGTTACAAAATAAACATAAAACATTATTACATAAAATGTTTACACCATTTTAATAAATTGTAAAGTAACTGTTTTTACTCTGTGCCAGTCAAAAGTATCATTTAGGTTCACAAAAATAAATAAAAACAATATAAGTATAGTATCATAAAACTGTTTAATGCTGTTTGATTTCTAATAAATTCAACATATATTAGAATAGAGCCTGACGAAAGTAAACTGACTTTGATGGAATCACCCCATACACAATATGAATGTTATGTGAAAACTTTATAAGTGTAAGATTTGTTCATGACTTCCAACAGCAAATAAAAGAGAACACGAGTGGTCCTTATTCCGAAAAGAGACGAAAGTCGCAAATAGATGTAATACTGTGTGAATGCAAAATGAAGCGTTAATACAAGACCTGTCATCATGTATGGATTTAAGTGTTGGGCTGTAATAGAGGTCGGATGAAAAGAGGCTGCATGTGGCCGAAATAAGAATGTTGCGATGGATGCGTGCATCACGAGAATGGACAGAGTAAGAAATAAGTATGAGAAAGGGAGTCTGAAAGTAGCACCTATTACAGATAAGGCACAGGCAGACCGCCTAGCGTGGCATGGGCATGTAATGAGAGATCAAGGTCATGTGACGAGAAAAGCGTTAAATATGAATATGGAAGGTTATATAAGAAGAGGAAGTCCGAAGAAAAAGTAGTTAGATAATGTGAGAGACGATCTGGAAGAAGAATTTAAACAACGTGATGACGTGTGACAGAGAAAGGGACGGAATGGAAAAAACATGCTGCGCCCGACCCCAAATAAAAGGAAAAAGGACAAGATAATGATAATGGTGTGAATGCAAACCCGTTTTCCGTGAATTATGCAGCGTCACAATTATGTTTATAAACGTTTTCAATAGTTACCATATTAAGTAATAATAAGGTACAAGTGTGATCTGACGCAAGTGGCGTTTGCACCGGTATATTTTCCTGCTTCTGCATACTGGTTAATTTATGTTTGCACCTCACTTCTATGGCGTGTCATAGACTCCCGGTGGATACTTCGCACAGTCGGGTAAAAGTTATGTAGAAGTACGAGTTTGCTTTGATATCTTCTTCTAAATCGTGTATTCTTCGCAGAGTAGTGGTGGATATAGCCAAACAAATTAAGGGAATTTTAGGTGCATTTCTAAAAAAGGTTGTATCAATTAACACATCCTTAATTTAAATAAAACTATTTTAACGGGTTTAACAAATGACATAGTATACGCGATGTCATCCGCTATAGTAATTTTATTTAAATGAGTAATAATCGCGGAAACAGAAGAAACTATTACATCCTTAATTGTTTTTTGTTACCAGTATTTTAATGATAATTCCTAATTAATATTTTCATGATTCATTCTCATAATTAAGAAAGTACACTACTCAACTCAACTAATGTTAATTATGGAAAATAATCAATAACAGTACCTATGGTTTTTCATTAAAAAAAACCGGCCAAGAGTATTTCGGACCATACTCAGTGTAGGATTCCGTAATTTCCGAAGCCGAAAAAAATATGCTTTTTCCTCAAAAACGCTCTGCTTCTCGTAATATGCCCCGTAGTCAGGCGAAACACGTGTTGACGATACCTATACTGTTTGATAGTTGTTTGTTGTATTTTCATGCGTATTTTTTTGTGGAAAATGTACCTAGTGTCAAATGCGCATGTGAGCACAATTTATTGTCACATCTAAGTAAAACACTATTTCAAAAAATTATAACAAAGGAAGTGTAATCCATTAATCTAACAAAGAATGCCTGATTTTATATTTCTATGTTACGCGGCATCTTAAGGCCGACATTTGTTAAAGCGAAAGGCATTATGTGCGTTCTATTTGTGAATGTTCATAGGCTTGTTTGGTCTAACGCGGTAACACAATTACTGTAATTGCAAGCGTTAACAATGCGAGTCCGCGGGAGGCCTACCGAGGCCGGTGACTCAGAGTTTGTGGTCCAGCCGGCATTGGTCACGGAGCAACGAAGACTACACGCTACGTGTTAGTTCAATGTACAATAAAAGAAACATATAAAACTTAGCGTGTTTGCGACGTATACATTGACGTTGCTAAGATTTTTATGTTACCTACTAGAAGGTGAACTTCGTCAGCGAAGGCGATTCAATATTATCTATTCAGCAGTTTGTGGATGTTTTTCCTTTCATGTTTTTTGCTCTTGGGTTTGCAGTTCACCCGTACCAAGGCTTTGCATGACACTGAACATCTGTCAAAAGATAGACTACACTATACACTTTGACTCGATACCGCAACTAAAAAACAACATTAATAAATGTTCACTTCGTAGTAAACTTTTACGAACGATATTTTTATCGTCCTACCGCCCATAAAGAGCACAACTTGAACTTAGCTTAAACATTATCTTTTAGTGTTAAGTAGGTAAGATCAGTAGAAGAGGACAATACAAGTAAGAGAAGCGTTGTAAATGTGATACTGAAAACTAACATAATATGTGTCAATGGAAATAGAGTTGGGCCAATTGCATGGATTCTCTTTCCCCACGAAATAAATTATGTTTGATTATTCTTTAATGAATGCGGAGTTTACCTGTAAGTGATTGTTACACTTAGCAAATTGGTTGACTTAAAGTGCTCAATAAGGATTTATTTAGTGTAAAGTACTGTTGGTGAAACAAATAAATAAAATAAGTTTCAACACTTACATTAGGCCTGCCGCTGAACTGAGTCTGTTCCTGATATGGGTGTGACGTATATGTGTATAGTGCGACAGTTAGGTCAAGTCATGTCACGTCACTTGTCACCCCGCCCGTATCTCTCATCTGCCTCAGGAACAGACTCAGTTAAGCGTTAGACCTGTACTTGTGAATACATTGTTCATTAAATTCGACAAAAAATCATGACTTTTTGACTTCACATCAAAATTTACGCGCGTATAACACTCGGATGGCAATGATTAACCTCCAGTGGCTAGCCTTGAAGCCAAATCATCGAAATGCAAGTAAAATGTGCAAGAGCCAATGTATCTGACATCCTTATTAAGTCAGGTCGTTGACAGTGAGGTCACGTTCGCGTTCCTTAAAACGCAATCTGTTCAATTGTTATTTTCGGAAAAAATCGGTGATATCACATGAAGTTATGCATTGTGAATCACTTAAAGGAAAATAATGAGAGGGCATGTACTGCATTTTTGTTGCCAGTTTAAAGGACGTTTGATCGCGAAAAGGTAATTTAATTGTGACATTTTCAATGGAGATTCGAGTCACGCAGGCAGTTTTTGTTTTTAGATTTAAAATCTCGACAAGTTTATTTCGAACTTGTCTTATTTTCATGGTTATTTTTACAGTCGTAGAAAAAAAAACATTTCGGCAAGTTTTACTTTTGAAAGCCAATAAGAGTTAAAAATACAAATTGCATCTAAAACGCTTGTTTTTTGCGTTATGGACCAATTTCGTCAGCGGAGGTAAAAAAAGTTCATAACTCTCTATTTTTTTCAACGTAGTCGAGTAAATAGTATCCTATAACTATCTGTGGATACCCAGCTACACGTATATCTACTAAAACTTGTTGAAATCTGTTAAGTCGCTTTGGCGTGATGAAGCCACATCGACAGATACATACATACAAAAAAATCAGTTCTCCAAATAGTCCGTATATACCGAACTTATTTGTTTTGTAAATATCTTCAATGTACAGACATTTTATCTTTACGGATTTCAACTATTTTTGGTACACCGATGGCTGCGCATCCACAGATAGTTATAGGATACGTTTTACTCGACTACACTGAAGTAAAAAGAGGATTACGCTTTTGTCTCCTCCGCCGACAAAGTTGCGGTTACCATCTTGTACAAAAACAAAACGGAGGGCCTAGGCCTCTTGTGACAACAAATATGATCAATGATCATGTATAAGAGACTAAATTCCACCCCACGACTTAATTCTCATGTAATTTGCAATTTTTACATACAATTTGGCGTCCCCTTAGGAGTTGAGTTTCGGAAAAACTTTTTCTTCTTGCTCCTATCCACAATTAAAAGCAACATGTGTTCTAAATTTTCTCCAAACGTGAGTGTTTCAAGTATAAGGCGCTAAGGCGTCTGTCAATCACACCAGCCACAAATCTGTTTCACTTTTTTTAACCAAATAATGTTTTTTATTCTGTAAGAAGGCGCCCGCAACTTCGTTCGCGGAGGAGTAAAAGTCATAACCCTTCGTTTTCCTTCGGCGTAGTCGGGTAAAAGTATTCTATAACCATCTGGAGATACCCAGCTACCTGTGTGCCAAAAATAGTTGAAATCCGTGTAGCTGATTTTGCGTGATGAAGCCACAACGACACATACAAACATACATAAACTCCAAAAAAATATTTTTAGTTTTAGTGACCTCCAAATAGTCCATAACAATCATTTTTTTGAAAATATCTTCAATGTACAGACATTTCAGTTTTACAACTTTCTAATAGTATATAGAAGTCGGCCGCAAGGGCACTTTTACAAGTCTAGCTCTACAGCATTTTCCAAGAGGAGACCACTGTTGCGAAGAATGCCGAGACAAACTCAACAGACAGTCATATTTTCGAAATAGCTCTTATCTAAGTATATTGCAATATTTGTACTTAGCTTATCCTAAATATATGTTTTTAAGTATATCAATTCAATGCGTAGTTTTCCAAGAAATCATTAAAAAAATATATTTTTACAGCATCAAAATAGGTTTTTTATAGTTTCATTAAGGACCATTAAAACGAGAGGACTGTCAATCTCCATTTAAAAGGCCGTTCTAGTCTCCTTCCTGATATGTACAACGCCATCTATGTATAAGATTTTTAATTAACAATTGTTCAATTTTACAAACGTGACACAGTATTTAAATATTACGATTTATTTATTACAAGCTGTTTACGAACTAATTTAATAGTTACTGTTCTTAGTTTCTTTTTTCAGTTCTTACATCGTTGAACGTTTTAGTTTCAGAGCGCCATCTAGTTTTTGCCAGAACATCTCCTTACGATCGGGGCACGATCTAAAGTATCACAATTGACCATGCATCCTCATGTTTATGGTCCTTGATTTCATTATTTGCATAGAAGGTTAGAAGTGCAATGGGTTGAAATGAAACCTTCCAATTTAAAACCCGACCAGGAAAATAAAAAAAATCGCCATATTGCGGACAACTATTGGAACTAATTTCTTCAACTGGCAATAGTAGCTTTACAGAAGTCATTAAAGAAGCCAATTGTCAAAGTGAGGTGTTGATTGTGCGTGGTTTATTTTTGGGATATTATGTGTTATTTGAGCGTTAAAACACCGAAAACTATTAGAAGTCACTTAAGAAAAGTGATTTACAATATGTCGAAGTATTTGTCGGATAGAAAGTCTGAAGGACTAGACTCTATTCCTCTAAATAACATCTCTGACATTGTTGTCAATGTGAATCGTAGGTTTTTTAAAGGAATTTTATGCCCTGAATGGTAGATACTTATTACTTATTTTCCTGGTCAGGCTATATATACAATCAGAATCATACCTAGGTGCGGATGTCGCATCAAAATACACAGTGTCACACTTTCCTGAACAGATGCGACCAAACACTGACTTTTTAAAGCGTGCATGTTGTATGATGGCGGCTGAATAGCCTCTTGTCACGCACCCGACGTCGTGATTAAAAAAAAACAATGAGGTTTTTTTATGGGTTTTTACTCTATATGGCTCCGGCTTGAATTGCGTAATTTAATTCGTAATTAACTTATTTCGGCCATGGCTTGGTTTATAGTTGATGCTTACCTGATGTCTTATTTAATGGCACAATTTCGTGGGTCCATCAGGTGAGGAAATGTCACGAACTTACCTGAAAAGACATATTTTAATCATTATAAAAAATGCATCAGGTTTAATTATCAAACTTGCAGAGCATATCGTGGTAACGACACAAAATTAGCGCCAAACTCTAGGAGCTATTGATAACCTATTATACAATGTGTTAGGAATTCAATTGTTATGACTATGACTAGACGAAAAATGTACAGTTTTTACTAATATCATTCCCAGAGTTTGCCACTAATCGAGCAACATAATTTTTGCTGATAAAACAATAATAAAAAATAAATAAACTTCATAACATTAAAACCAAGGTTAATAAACTTACATAGGCGCTTATATAAGTTATTCTTTTGAATCCAATAAACCAAGTGCAAATGTTCCTTATGTTTTTTTCTTTTATGCAGTCGACGGTAGTTATCACTTTTTTTAAATTGCTAATTTTATTACGCCGATTGAAGCTTAATGTAATGTAGATACGAGAACATTATTCTTATAAATAAAAAGATCTAAACAATGAAAATAAACCAAATCTACGACTATATTTGATCCAGTGCCTTGTGCCTTGCCGGGGCAGCTTGACTTCGAATTTTGACATTATTAGTCACAAGATCTTTACATAACCTGCTTTTTTGATTAAACATCATGATTTTCATATAATTACAATACTATTGAAACAAATGAAATGAAATCGTTTATTTCAGACATCAAGTATCCATAATTAATTAATCATATAGGTACATACTAATATTATTCACACGACCTTATTATATTTTTTAGACAAAAGCTTGTCAAATCCATAATGCTATCCATAACGTAGGAATCGTTCCCGAGAGACAATTTCGCATTAATTATAAAAATTTCATTTATACGTGAGACTTGCTCACTGAAAATAATAATAGTATGTAAACAATCTGTACTTTACGTTACTATCAGTAACGAATCCATAATTAATCACAATTAAAAATACATACCTAAAAATAGATCGGTCGGCAAAACCAAAGCGTTTTGAAACAAAACATCGATTATCGATCGAGTGTATCGATCCTTAATCGATAAGGTCGCGTTACTCAGCGCGGATGCGGAAACAGGTTTGTCATATATGTGGAATTGTGGGTATATCGGAAAATCGTTTTCAAACTCTGGTGTTGATACGACTACAAAGAGTTATTTATCAAATAATATTACCGATAGTAGATATAACATGTACCTATATCAAATCAAATCAAATCAAAATATTCTTTATTCAAGCAGGCCAAGTTACAAGCACTTTCGATAAATGGTGTCATATACTTACAATATTTGAATAAATTATATAATAATGTAATTAATATCGTTGACCTGTAAACTTATATTACCAATAAATATGAATATGAATACTGAAGAATTATTGATACGTACATAGATTGGGAATAACACTAAGATATGCTAATATTTATTATATATTCACAGATGGTTATAGGATACGTTTTACTCGCCTATACGCTAAAGAAACAAAATGATTTATGTCCTCCGCTGACGAAGTTGCGTTCTGAATAAATTCGTTTTAATTTAAATATTAAATTAGATTTTACTACAGTTTTTTTCGCGAGCCAAGAGTACCTATTTTACTTATATTTCTAGAATAAAAAGAATGTTTGAACATTTTCCGACCACAATTCTACTTATCTGTATCCAAAAAACGTGTCAAAATACCATAACAAGTTATTAACAATTATAGAATTCACAAGCTCAATGAACATTAATTTAGTAATTTTGTTTATTGTTACAAACTGCCAATGATACCCAAGCATAAAGTTATTCGCAATAGATTTATCGACCTCATCAGTGTCCATCTTCGTCTCAAACTTGCATTCGATTACTTAATACAACACAATAAAAACTGATTTAATCATAAATAAGTGGGGCCTTATAAGTGTTTATAATAAAAATCATAAGCCGCTTGTCTCAAGGTTCGCAGTGGGCAGGCCGTGGGCGGTCGTCGCCAGCGATACAGTTTAGCGTTCCGACGTTTATTGCTAAATAAATAAAATAAAACGCAGTTCTATGCGACCAGGTGTCAAATTTTCACCTCACTAGCTCCGGAAATTTCCGTTTACAGCGCCAAATCTGCGTGGAAAAGTTCGTTTTATCCGCGAGAGCGGAAAAGTCATATGATGTTCGAATTTATATATTAACTAAAAGGTGCCCGTAACTTCGTTCGCGGCGGAGAAAAAGTCATAACCCTCTTTTTTTCTTCAGCGTATTCGGGTAAAAAGTATCCTATAACCATCTGGAGATACCCAGCTACCTGTGTACTAAAATAAGTTGAAATCCGTTTAGCCGATTTGGCGTGATAAAGCCACAACGACACATACGAACATACAAGCATACTAAAAATAAAAAACGATTCAGTGTCCTCCAAACATATTCGCTACAATCGTTTTTTTGAAAATATATTCAATGTACAGACATTTAATTTTTTTTTAAATTATAAGAGTTATAGATATATGTTTATTTATTTCTTTTGTTATGAATGTGTTTCGTAGATTAATTATCACTAGTTTTAAATGAAAAAATAATCGGTTTCTTACAATTTCATAGTTTTTCTTACATTCACATTTTACTCGCGGTAGTAAGGTGAAAAGTTGTGTGTTTCGCATGGCTGCAAAATTATTTGGCTTCTCGTGCCTTGAAAGCCTCGTTACGCTCGTGGTTCAAATATAGATTATAGCGGAACGAGATTTTAGATTCCTACGCTTACTCAGCTTTCAATTCAAGCGCTCGCGACAAATAACAACTTTGCAGCCTTGCATTACAAATAACTATTGACTGGCGTTTTTGCTATATTTTATTTTTTAGGTGTCCTTCCATTTCATCGACAAAAGTGCCCTTTGTTTCATAAAATTTTCATTTAATCGAAATCTTTTTCCTCTAGAACCGTTAAATTTTCATATTTTTTGAATAGATCATCATGTAACAGCAGTTAGGTTAGGTTAGATCACAAATCCAACGAATTTATACTAGTGAGATTGGGAGACGTGGGGAGGAGTTGAGCCAAATCTCACGAAATCTCACCAGGGGGAAAGGGGATCGGAAAAACGCCTCACGTAACCAATGGATGTCCCCGTACCAATATGTTACAAGATGGATAATGTGCAAGCCATATACAATTTAATTGACTAAATTCAACTACATATCCAATTGTTCAAACTACATGAATCACATCCGTACATCACGTGTAATAGGGATGTCTCGTTTAGTCCAATAAATAAAATGTAACTCAAGATGCGTTAAACGTTATCAATTGAAAGTGAAAGTACCCTAACAACTTGAATTATCGTTTTATAGAACGTGATTAAAAAGTTGATGTTCGAATTTCCTACTACTAAGGCTCGTTCGGTCCGTTTTCTAAAATGTCTGTTTCTCAAAATAGCCTTATTTCCTGTAATGTCTGCTGTTTGTTTCCCATGATGGTATTTTCCTAAAATGTTCGCTTCCTGATATGTCCACTTTCAAAAATGGCCTGATTCCTATAATTTCAGTTTATTATGATGTCTAAATCATGTATCCCATCATTAAAACTGAACCTGTAGGATACCTACTTTATTAATGCTAGAGAGTTTATAACACAACTGATATAAGGGTAAGAGGAGTTATTGAAACTTCCAAGTTAAGTGCTACTTATAAACTGACTTTAATGTATGTGATTTAATGCTAAGGTAAAGTGCCGAATGTGTACAATTTGGTGCGTGTGCAATATTAATTATGTTAATGCTAAATAGACATAATCTTGTACCTTGCCCGTACAGAACCAAATAAAAAACTAAAAAAGGACCAATCTGAAGGTACAACCATTGGAGTAAAATCAGTTCACACTTACTATTTATTTATTTTCTGTACATACAAAAAAAGATCCAGCCGAATTGAGAAACAGACACTTTAAGAATCATCATAAATCGTAGGAAAGTGACAATGTGGGAAGAAGGCCATTTTGAGAAGCAGACAATTTAGGAAACAGATTGTTTAAGAAGTAGACATACCTAATAGTAAACTGACAATTTAAGAAGAAGACCATTTTGAGAAACAGACATTTCAGGAAACAGACAGAACAAGACTGAGCCTTTCCGACTAACCATCCAACAGTTGGTGCTTAAATATTAATCGGCAGGTTAGCAATAACAATAAAAGTCAATGTCCAGAACTTTGGATTTGAGAACCTTCGCATTTAAACCTGGCACAATCTTACTTCTAGACATCGATCCAGTTCCTGGGGACTAAGCAATCATTGCACTACGGGTATTAGATGACGATATCCATCCTAATAATCCTAATAATATTGCGCGAACGTTTTGTGCCGATATATGTATCTACGTTCCTCTTAATTAAACTTTTACTGAGATCCGTTCAGTAAATTTTAACTACTGAACGGATCTCAATAAAACTTTCCAGTAGGCAATGTTGTTTAGACATTAGAAAAATACATAAGCTATTAATGGACGAGAAGACGTTTCGCAGTTTCCCAAACGCTACCAATCCGAGTTGAATCCATCAATTGATCTCATTCTCGAAGTTGGACCTGCCTAACTGCATAGTTAGCCCGAAATATACGTAAAATGGCAAATATATTCCTAGAGTATAGTTTTCCAATGTTTAGTTGACATTATTTTGTCCTCTTTGGCGTTTACTATACGCCAGTAATACCTGGCTGCTGCTTCTCTAGCGTAAACACTGAGAGAAGTAAAGGTTTTTATCTGGTCAGTCCTTGGACCTTCATTTACCATCGTGGATTAGCAACCAAAGTTGCAGGCCATTTCTATCAGTAAATGATTGAGAGCACAGATCAATAAAACCAAACGTAACTCGAACAAAGCCGCAGACGTGTACTAGTAAACAACAATTACCACAAACGTATAGGAAAACTATATAAATCAGCGCTTGCGCATGAGCGGAGCAATTAAAACCGTTATTAATATGTAAACACGATTGCATCACGTTATTGCCAGCTTATGAAATAATCGTGTGAATACCGTAGTTTCCATCACTGCGTTTAATTAATTAGTAATGCTAAACATGCTCAATTATCTTGATATCTTCATTTTTGTTAAGTGCCAGTGCCACTGTCGTTTAAACGGAGCCAATAATTATCGTGATTTTTTTATTTAATTAAAGTGTAAGTCTGTTGTCTGTTATATGATCTTAAGTTTATAAATATGTTAATATTTTATTTTTAATACTTTGATTCTTCCACACGAACAATAAATTGAAAATTTTAGATTTGAATTTCATCTGGAAGTGAAAGCTGTCAGCAGCGACAACAGCTTCAAACAACGTACATCCTGAACTCGGAGCCATGAAATTTTTCCATAGAGCTGAAATTTTGTGCAAGGATCTTTTATGACGTAGACAATGAACAATAAATCAACAAATAATAATTAAATATAATTCTGAAACTTTTCAACAAAATCACATTCGCATTGCAGTCTTATTCGACCGAAACTTTTCCAATTATTAAACACAAACCATCTTCAAAATCTTCAAATACACGACACTGACTAATTACAAATACGCAATCTAATCCAGCGAAAGTGTGGACAGGTCGATTGCATTGAATCGATTCTCTCGATTCGTCGCGGGTCGATAATCGATTGGCTCCGACCGATAGCTATCGACGTCGATGCCCATGAAAGTTTGGCTTCAGGCGACGGTGCATGTGTTCTTAGGTACGATTAAAATGGAAACGCACTATTGTTAAAGCTCAGAATAAATAATAGTTATTTTTAGGGTTCCAAAGGGTAAAACGGGACCTTTACTATGACTCCGCTGTCCGTCTGCCTGTCTGTTTATCCGTCTGTCACCAAGCTGTATCTCATGAACCGTGATAGCTAGACAGTTGAAATTTTCACAGATGATGTATTTCTGTTGCCGCTATAACAACAAATACTAAAAACAATATAATTTTATGTCTGTCTATGTCAGTAATCAATATAAAATGATCAAACACCGCGTACATTTTGCTTAGGAGTAGGGCTTTGCTAACACTAGATTTTCATAGAAACGGCCGTTTGTAGCGTATATTTTGTACGGAACGCATTGGCTGGTTTTTAGGGTTTCGGACCCAAAGGGAGTCAATAGATTTTTACAATTGGCTCCTGACATTTCTACAGAAAGTGTATTATTATGGCCGGTATAAAAACAAATACTCGTAATAGCAATGAAATAAATTACAAAGCAACTTCATCTAGGTCTCTCCTAATGTGTTGATTTAGTAACCAAGTTGTCTATCATCTTATTAAGTTGTAAAAAAAAATGTCTGTTGACATTAAAGATATTCATAAAAGTGAAATGGACTATTTGAAGGTTACTAAATCGAAAAATATTTCATTTATATTTTTTGTATGTTTGAATGTGCCGTGGCTTCATCACGCCAGAGCAGCTAAACGGATATCAACTATTTTGATATAACTAGAAGGTATCTGCAACTTCGGCAGGGGAGGAGAAAAAAAACATAACCCTCTTTTTGTCTTCAATGTAGTAGTGGGGAAAACAGTATCCTATAGCCATCCTGTGAATGACTGTTGAATTGAACATGCGCCCACAAAAAAATCGGTAATTATATTTTCCCGCTTATCATAATTGTGTTTTTTATAACATTACATCAACTGATTTCCTCAAATATTGTCTAATGATGACGCTAAAAAATCTATGGATCGCAAAAAGTATGGTTTACAAGGGTCACAGTCTGCGTGCGCGTCGGATCGATATTGTGGCCGTTAACTGCGCGTGCGTGGATCATTGATCTATGGTTTCATGGATCCGATTATGTCACGTGTTTCGTAATCGTGCAGATTATTTTGTAAACAATGACGTTGTTTAGTTGGTAGTGAATTTATTAATCTAGTGGTCTCGAATGGGATAGGTAATGGTATATTTACCGACTTCCCGGAAGAAGAATCCCTATGATCATGTACATATACATATATATAGTCATTTCCAGTGGCGTGCGATCCATATAGGCAAAAAAGTACTGCCTACCCTGAACGACCATGGCTCCATATAGGCACAGAAGAACTGTTTACCCTGAGCATTATTATTTTTTATTTTCTTGCAAGTTCTCGTTGGTATTTATTAGTGGACATATTGTAACTTTTAAAAGCATAATTAGTAACCGCACGAGACCTAGTATCTTTATTCGATTAGCTTTGGTTTTCAATTATTTATGGTACGTCATTAGACAATAAGCATTAGGTTGCGGTTGGGGCAATCCGACCTTGACTTGGCATAGACAATCCGATTTAGAGATCTATAACTGAATTAAAAAAAAACCTTATAATATCTATAGGGTGCTACGAAACTACGTTTGTAGTTAGAATCGTTTTGATTTTTGGGAATTTTGCTCACAGTTGGAAACGTTGGATATTTGTCATTTGTATGTATGTACAACAGCATTAAACTTAAGTGACCATATGTAGGCTTTATGTCAACGTTAATAAGGTCTAGTTAAGTGTATAACTAATGGTATAACATTTTTGGTATTTTTTTCTTTTGTAAGTACCAGAAGCGTGGCGTCGGGAAAGTTACAAGGGAAGCTGAAGCGTATTTATTTACTCATATTTAAAGAAGAAGTTGGCTATAAGCCTTCCCTTGGGCAACCCGGTGGGAATCGGCTGATATGGACGCTACTGGTAGGTACAGTCAAGGGCACCAATGTGTATACACCACAAAGTTTCAAAAATATGTATATAGGTCTTATTATACTGGCAATAAGGTTTATGTATTTATATTTTGGAACTTTGTCAATCAATCATTAAAACATATGCTACTCTGTTCACGGTAACTCTATGAAAACGTCATAAGAACTAAGGAATCCTTGACAACGGCAGCTTATTTTAAATTTGGACCAAAACAGTAACCCTGAAAGGCCACAGGCAATTTTATTATTAAGAAATAATGCCAAAATGGCCAAAACGGTTCAACCTTACGCCGACATCCGCTCGTTAACTTTTTCTACTTATTTTTAACCAAAAGACATTGCATGTTAGACATACTTAATACTCCAGTTAACAACGACTTTTTGTAAAATAAAACTTCAACCGAAAAATAAGTTAATGCTAATTTATTTATTTTCAAATTTGTTGCACACATATGCAAACATTAAATCTTCATAGATAGGTGAAAAAAACGTTTTTGAGAGTTACGTCGCCTGAGCTACTCTTGAAAAATACGATTTTAAATGATTTAAAGGCAACCAGAATATCCTTTTATAGCCAATAGAGTCCATTTTTCAAGGGTGACTATGACTAAATTATTAGTATGAATTTCGCAATACAAAACCAAATCATTCTGATTCTTTAGTGTTTAATACTGATGTAAATAATATTTAAGAAAGAAAGAAAACATTTATTGCCACACCAAAAATAAATTAGGTACAGGGAACAAATAACATTTATTATTATTATTGTTATAAAATAACATAGTATGAAAAAATATTCCGCGTAACAAAAGGAACGGCGATTTATAAGTGCAATAATATTTAAATAAATAAAACCCCTCGTTCATTCGGGTAGTGTATTTTATTTCGGAAATCGGTAAATTTTTGTCAATGCCCATGGTCTTGTTGAATGGACTGTCAGTACTTTAATCTAAATGCGTGGTTAATTAACTTAATTTCGTCCTAACGACCCATAATGGTCCCTTGCAATTAAGATTCGCGAGAACGGCACAAAGGACAAATAACAATACAACGTAAGTAACTTTTGTACACAATTTTCGCTAATTACCTTCGTTTAACTTTTGATACAATGCCATTCAGCAATTAGCTAAATCAGAGGCGACGCTTGTTTGAGAACTCGTTCATTCATTTAACTTAAGAGGGTAGTCTTGACAGTGGAGAAACCGCCACTGCTCTGTCTTCGGCCAGAGACTTGACTTCTTGGTACGACCTGACGTTCATTTTCTTCTTTACTTGTGCAAATTAGATGCGCCTGGGTCTTCCTCTTCGTCTCTTTCCTTCAACTTTTCCCTCAACGATGTTTGTTGAACCCGTCATGTCGTATCAAGTGCCATATCATCTTCCCTCTTCTGTTCTCAATGTTCTTCACCGTTTCCCTGGCGGCCTACAGGAACTCCATCAGCTTTCACCAGCGGCAGTGGACTGGCTACATAACTTAGGAGTAAACATCTGATTCGGATCCAAACAGCAGTGATAACTAAAAAGTCATACGATATGATGATGTTCTCAATGGTTCTTAACAGCCATCTTTTCTCCTCTACCATTTGTTAGTACTTCTTTATCAGATGTTTTTCTCTGTCCAGTTGATCCTTTCCAGTCTCCTCCTGCAGCACATCTCGAATGCTTCCAACATTTCTCTTGTATTTTTTATGAATGACCACGTTTTACTGCCATATAGTGCAATACTCTAGATGTTAACTCGTTAACATTCATTGAAATATCGTTAACATTCTTTAATTCGTAATGATTCATATTGGAAGTCGAGACGACGGATCTTTCTAAGGTCTTCTTCTTAGTTTACAACTGCTAATCAATATAACTCTTCGATAAATAATCGAGAATGAACGTTGAACGCATTCTTCTGTATGCAGCCTATTTTTGTACCCGACAGTTTAATCATCTAGACTCGTTTTATCCTATTTACTTAGGGGTCGGCGCAGCACGTTTTTTTCGCTCTCTAATAATCTAAAAAATATCCTCAATAGGTTGTCTTGAGATCGTGTTTAGCTATAAAACCGCCTGTCGTTTACCTCTCCTTGAATGTATTATTTTCTTCTGTATTCAGTTTTGCGAGGTGTGCAATAAAGAGTTATTGTATCTATTCTATTGTATCCAAGTGTTGTCTAGGGTATCCCATAGATGCAACTGTAAAATAAGCATTATCCAATAGGTCATCAAAGGAAAGGAAGTGCGAGGTATTCCGATCACGGCCCCGCTTCCGCAGGGGCCGCGGTGAAATGAGCCGGGGGACAGCGGCAAACGTAATAACTGACAATCACAGCAACTTATTCGACCGATGACAATTGTAATATACACATACAGAAGACGGAGCTCGTGTGAGCTTGCTGCAGTGAACAAAACTTTGTTTTAGAGAACCAGAGGAATCTGCGACGATCAACATCTGACTGCTGAGTTGCAGCATGTCAAACGTGCGCTTCGAGCTACCGAGTTCAAGATACCACATTCCAAGCAGAAGCCCCATATGTGATTGCCATATGTGAACGGGAACATCATGAAGCGAGCTTCCATAAAAGCATATTTCAAGCCGTTGAAGAAGGTAAGGTAAGGTATTGAGACCTTAGACCCGTAAAGAGTAGCACCCCATTGCAGATTGCAGGCATTTACAAGCTGGACCCGGGTGAAGGAGCACATAGCGGATGTCAAGCACCGTCAATGTAATAGGTAAAGGTAATCATTGACAAGCCAAACTATTCAATTAAGTTTGTTAATCCTTCTATCCTTGCCAAAGAGAAAAAATATTTTCTCAGAATGCTACGCGCGACAATTCAGATTAAAAGCATCCTGATTTCAATAGAGAAGACGGGTTTGTCGCTACCACCAACTTGAGATACTGTAATACATCTCATCAAGGAACAGGCAAGACAGCAAGCAGCTTGCAGTCCTGACTGCAAAACGTTGATTTCAGAACGGTGTAAAAATATGTTATGTGTAAAAAATTAGTTTAGTAGAGTTTTTGTTTTTCAAATAATATAATAGTAATAATAGATTATCAAACATAATTCAACATTAATTACAGACAGGGAAATATATATGGTTCACAGTATAAAACTTAAAACTAAAGATAAAAAAGTTCCCCCATGTCTCTGCCGGACGGCAGGGTGCCCAGAAGGCTGGCAGCATTGCCACGCTGAATGGCAATGCTGATTCTCTGGGCTAAGAAAGTGCCAGCCCTCTGATCACCCGATGCTTCGCGTAACCTCATAGTAATAACGAGTTAGTCTGGGAGTTTTCTTTGCAGTGTTTCTTTCTCGTCAGTAAGCCTCATTTAGTGAAACGCTGAAGGTAGTTTAGTTTATAAAATAAAATAATAAAGCCCTTCTGGCACATGTCTAACCGGCTTTACACATTAGGCCCATCTGGCATGTATGTACACCTTTATTTGTTTTCTCAAAGTGGGTAGTTTGCACAAATTATAACTTTGTCAGAGGAATTTACATCTTTACTCAGTCAATCCTATGAACACGAAAGCTGAAAAGCTTCTGAAACATCGGTAACTCAAATAAGATATTATATGCGATATAATCCGTTTCAATTGTTTCATTTAAATATACTTGTCAGTCATGTGTCATAGAAACACCAAGATTCATTAGACAAGAGAAACAGAGCATTTTGGTGTCACTGTATAATGTTGGTAGTGTCTGGATGTTTTAACGGTTAATTTTATTACAGTCTGCTTGACTAGCATGACTATTTTGACCCCAGGTTCAATCTAACTACCATAATTACTCATCTCATTACCATTTTGACTGAAAAGTTCATCGATCAATATCATCAGTCCGACAATTATGACATCAATCCGTGGGCTTATTGAAACAAATTGATCACAAACACCATCAATCTTAGATTCAATCAAGGAATCGGCGAGATCAAAGCTAGGTTAAAATGGCGTAAGTCTACATGACATTAGAATGTATATACTTCGTTATTTACTTGGTGATTTAGTTTAAAAGTTGAAAACCTTGACCCGTGGGTCGAAACTAACGATCGTGATAATTATTATTTTTTGTTCAATGTTTTGTTTAAAAACTAGACAGTGCTGATTAGAAAATTATACCCTATGATGATTACGAATCATGTTTTCAATCTTAACCGAAGCATATATGAAGGGATGTTTACAAAAACAAAACAACTGACATTATTAGTAGATGTAAGTTACGGGCTAGTAAAAACAATATTGTACAATAATGACTGTTTGTCATCACCAATCGTCTCATTCGTGTCGTTCATGACAAACACCAAAATAACAATAAAAAGCGTTAGTAATGTAAGGCTTTCAACTTAATTATGAAATTGAATATTAAATTCTGCTTTACTCAAATTAAAGTGGTCTTACGGAGCTGAGAAGCAGGAACAATGGCGAATGTTAGCAATTAACCCGATCGGTCAGAAGAAGGTAGTGCGTTTCATTAATCAGATCATCTTTGTGTAAAAATATTTGACAAATTACAGTGGGTTCCGTTAGCTTCTAATTTTTTATTCACTCGAAACGCTTAGGGTCTATCAACACCGCGTTTTTTAATCGCGCCGTCGCCGACGCGTTTTGATACAAACGCGATACGCACGAGAGTCAGCTACTCTATGGAATGAAAAACGCGCTGTCGCCGCTGGTTTCTAAAACGCGCTGACACGGCGCGTCTGAAAAGCGTTATCTGCATCAATAAATAAATCAAAATAAATACTACGGGACAATTTTTACACAGATCCAACTAGTCCCATGGTAAGCTCAATAAGACTTGTGTTATGTTATGTGTGTGTTACTAGACGACGATATATTTAAGGGCCTACTTCGTCATTTGTAAATCACGCCCCAAACGCGGAGCCAGCCAATAAGCATGATTTGTAATAAGGGACGCATTTATTGCTCGCGCGCATCAAAGAAAGAGAAAGCTAATACACTACATGCTTGGGTTTTTTTGGCGTAAGCGCCAGATGTAAAAGTACCATGAAATTGAAGATATTATTATGTTTTGTTAAAATTTAAGCTAATTACTTAAAAAATAAAGGGAAGAATGACATTTTAACATAATTTAGCCGTTTATTAATCTGTAGTTTGTACACACTAGACAAAAAACGGGAAATGAAGTCACGTTTTCGGATAACTTTTCTATTGAGGAAATTTTCTTTAAACACTTTTCTATTGAGGAAATTTTCTTTAAACACATATCTGACAACCTGTTTTATATACTAGATTTGACAAAAAATGCGCTACAAAATAGCTTAAATTTTCACAAAAAATATCCAAGCCTCAGGAACAAATAATTTTGCTCATGGCACAAATATGGCATAGGCTCTTACATGCGTCAAAATTACTATTGTAGGGCCGAAATCAATTGAGCGCTAGAGCCATAAACACTAAGTCGGACCACTCGCTTGCACTTGCTGTTTCTCTAAAAGCGTGAGCGAGAAAGCCGACTTAATATTTATAACTGTAACGTTCCGTTGATTTTGTCCCCGGTGCTACAATCCCACCCTCATCTATATCACAAATGCCGCAGTGTTTTCCATGTGATTCTAGATCAATACGTTTTGTCGCATACTTTCTTTTAGCAAACTATTCTTCCCAAACTGCCGCAATTCCCAAATGTTTCATTTCCCACACTCGCGCTTTTCTCCGAAACCGAAGAAAATCGAGATATTTTTTATGCCATTGTGTAGAGCCCAACAGGTTAGGTCAGGTTTGTTTTATAGAAATTCTGAAAATTTTACTGTTTTCGAAAAACCTAAGTTTGGGAAATGAAATATTTGGGAAGTAAAACAGTTCAGGAAACATAATTTGCCAATCATTACTAAACCACTTTTAGTCTTCGTGCAGTCATTGCGCAACATCAAATTGACGTTTAGGACTTATAAAGTGCTATTTTGTATCTTGAAAATGGAAGATTACATAAACAAACGAATTTTGTTCAAAGGTATAGTATAGTATATGGATACATCTTCTATTTTTATGTTGTAAAAAAAAACTACGGCTAAAAAATCAGGTACTCATAAATATAGTATTTTTCACGTTTAACTGAAGAATTCAAAGCACAGTACCCTAAAACGTAGAATGACTCTAATTATTAAAATGGTTAGGTGATCGCGAAATTCGCGAACCAAAAGTCATTGTACCGCGATAACATCTAAAGACGGATGGAAAAGCACGCTTTTTAGCAAATGATTCAGCATTCCCCGAGTCATTGCTATTTAATCTCGAGAATCATTATCAATTGACGGAATTAAAGTGAGCTAGAATAAGCAGTGACTATTTTTACCATTCTGTGAGCTGTAGATCTAGTGAGCCTTGAACCCCATTTCCCATATCTCCGCCATTAAAACAAAATCTAAGAGCTGAATCGACAAAAAAATCCATAAGTATCATTATCGAAACTGATCACAAAATTTCACGAGAATCGGTTATATAACCCAAAAAAGGACGACTTTAGGGCTAGGGACTTTGATGTGTGTGAATAGCGACACGACACTTGGAAGTTCTGTCCATCAGGACAATTTTGCCAGCGTCAAGGTTTAAAAACCAAGGTACATTGTATTAAAACTAACAAATGTTGCCCGTCCAAGATGGAAGACCAAAATCCTAGACAATGGTTTATTTCTCCTCTATAAGACAGTTTGTTTGCTTGTTTGTAAACACTTTATTGTCCATAAAAACAATAAAACAAAGAAAGTAAAGTTACACATTTATACAAAGGCGAACTTATTCGTTATAGGGATCTCTTCCAGTTAACCTTAGTACACAGTAGACAGTTGTCTCAAGATCAATGATAGTCAAACGCTGAGTAACGTGAGCTCGAACTTTCTCGTACTGAAAGAAAGTAATGGCGGCTAAATTCGGTTTGTTTATGGCATTGCCGAGGGCTAGGCCTTCTACAGTTTATGACGCATTGTCTCTGGTTAACGTTCGACCTACCGAACTTTCTCGAGCCTTTCTTATTACAAGTATCTTTTGTTCATTTGAGAGTCATAACTATACTTAATCTTAACTTATAAATTGACGACCAGTTTAGTTCAGTGGGAGTAACGTTGCCTGCAAAGCTGCTGGTCCTAGGTTCAAATCCCGGTAAGGGCAAATATTTGTGTGATGGGCATACATATTTGTTCCTGAGTCTTGATTTTTTTTTATGTAGGTATTTAAGTAAATATTATTAAACATCCCAACAAGCAAAGTATTCCTATAAATAAAGACTATAAGTACTTATTTACTAATAACGTTCCTATAAAGACATTGTCGTAGAGCCATTTACTTATAATAGCATACGATAAGCGGTAACATACTCAAGAGCATTAATGTTTATATTTTAGCCTTATAGTTTGCTACAAGATTGTAGCACAGAACAGTTACAGGATACTTTTACCTATAGTAACATTTCTCAAGCGTAGATAGTCTTAAGATCATTTGGTTTTATCTTACAGACTTCTAGTCAGCTTCAAGATCGTCTTTTAAGACACTTAGAGGTTTAAGTCTCCTATAATAGTTTGCAGTAAGATCAAATAGTCCTGAATAGTATTTGATCTTATAGTAGCATTTTATAACAGAACAAGATATTATAATATACTAAGCTGTGGTGATTACAAGTCCACATCGCTATTAGTCTTGTCCAATGTTCTTATAACTGAAATTGTACTTGGTAAGAGCCTTATTAGATGAAACAATCATATGAGTTATTAGATCAAACACTAGTAATCGTTTGGTATTGTCACATTGACGATGTAATTTGTAATCTAGTATATTTGGAGCGTCGGAACGAATTTAAGGAATTGTACGCGACATGATCCGTTTAAGTAGTTTTATTGAAATGTGTATCCATGACGGAGACCAAAACATTATTTTTAACTAAAATTAACTTTCTTATGACTCATAGATAGTGAGAAGATTTCGTGAGGAACCCTAATACGTTACGCCATATTAATATGGCGGCAAGTTCTCTGGGATAAAACTGCTATAAGTGCAGATTTACCTATAATTGTCCTATAACATACTCAATGCAGAGAATTTTTAGAAAATAGCGAATGTTCAAAGTAAATGTGGGAATATTATTTTAACAACATATATGATATGTCCGCTTTTTCAAGGGGCATTGTAAAATTAAACAATTTATGGTGGACATTTACAATAAAAATGACTTCCCCGGTAAGTTCACACACTATACATACAGTATTTTACAATACTTAGATATGCTCTAAACTACTTACAAATTATATTAGTTAGCTAAGAAAAATACTAATGTTTGTTTTTAAGTACCACGCAAAGTAATATAAAATAAAATTATCATAAAATGTATTAATAACTAAGTATATTAGTAATGCGTTATACGAGTGCTATTTATATATCCGGAAACCGGGATTACAATCTTCTTAAATAGCATATTTGACCGCCATGGTAAAATTTGAACTTTTTTAAGTATATAAGGTATATTTTTTCTTCCTTATTAACGCTCGTGTTTTGTTTTTGACGGGTTTTAAATGTCATCTCGCAGCAAGAATGGAACTCACTCGTGAAAATATTCGTGCTATGATTTATTATGATTTTCGGCGTGGTTTAACGCAACAACAGTGCATAGATCAACTAACTTCAACTTTTGGTGATGAAGCCCCATCTAAAACTACTGTGTATCACTGGTTTAGTGAGTTCAATCGTGGACGTAGTATGCTTACGGACGAAGTTAAGGCAGGTCGCCCGAAATCGGTCGTTGTACAACAAAATATCGAGGCTGTGCGAAAACTTATAATGGACGACCGACATGTTACGTACCGCGAGATAGAGGCGACTCTGGGTATTTCTATGACCAGCATTAATAGCATATTACATAATTATTTGGCTGTAAAAAAAATTTGTTCGCGTTGGATACCCCACAACTTAACAAATGAGCAAAAACATGCTCGCGTCGAATGGTGCAATAAAATGTTAAAAAAATATAACCGTGGTGACTCAAAAGCCGTTTATAACATCTATACAGGTGACGAATCCTGGATCTATGCATACGATCCCGAAACGAAGCAACAATCAACGGTATGGGTGTTTCAAAATGAGCCGAACCCTACGAAAGTTACTCGTGCAAAAAGTACATTGAAACAAATGGTGGCCTGCTTCTTCGGTATTAATGGCCATGTAGCTACAGTGCCACTAGAAAACCGTAGAACGGTTAATTCAGAGTGGTACACGACCATTTGCTTACCGGAAGTATTTGAACAAATTCGTAAAACTAACCAGCGACGAAGAATCATTCTTCATCATGACAATGCCAGCTGTCATACGTCACGCGAAACAACTCTATTTTTGGAGGGTCAAAATGTGGAATTAACGGGTCATCCGCCGTACAGCCCTGACTTGGCACCCAACGATTTTTATTTATTTCCAAATATAAAGAATAAATTACGCGGTCAACGATTTTCGACCGCTGAAGATGCTGTCGACGCATTCAAACAACACGTTATGGAGGTACCTCAGGCGGAGTGGCAGAAGTGCTTTAAAAATTGGTTCACGCGAATGCAAAAGTGCATAGATCATCAAGGGGAATACTTTGAAAAACAATAAAACTATTTTCAGCCGTGTACGTTTGTTTGTTTTTTTGTTTCCGGATATATAAGTAGCAACCCTCGTAAATAAGATTGCATTAGTATGATGCTTATGTGAGATACTTATAAGAGTAAAAAAACTTATAAATGGGTAGTCTCAGAACATTATAGGAGCAATTGTATTCTGGTAGAACTTCTGTAAGTGTATTATAGGGCCTACTGACATTCTGCTAGTTGATTATAAGATCATTATAAGAAAGCAATGCTCCTATAACTGCGCCCAAATCCGTGTGTGTAATAAACTACAAGTATCTTATAAGTACAATAAAAAATAGGCTTGAAAACACTATAAGTACTGATTTTGCTTGTTGGGATATCGTTGTTACCATGAGACTACACTCGGGTGCAAAGAAATCGGACCACCCCAGCATTTTTAACAATTTTCCAATTTCTGTAAAAACTGTAAGGGTGACCATAACATATTATATAACATATGAATGGTAAGCTTTTCCTCTATAAATTCATCTGATTTCCGAAGGTGTGCGGCCAATACTTTCAGATTTTCACGGCTTAGAACGTTACCGCCCTAAAAATGCGTACTGGAGTAAAACTTTTGCCTAAGGGGAAAACTGTGGTTCTAAGGAAATCGAGGAAAAATTAAAACAATCTTCAGCAATTTAATATCGTGTATTGCCTCCTCTAGCCCTACGACAGGCCGTCATACGGTTTTTCATCGACCTTATTAATTTTCTTACGGTATCTTGAGGGATGCCCGCCCATTCTTCTTCGATCGCATACCTAAGCTCCAATAAAGTTTCAGGGGTGGGATTTCTGGCTCGGATCCTTCTTGTTAGCTCGTCCCAAATGTGCTCGATCGGGTTCAGGTCAGGACTTCGTGCTGGCCACTCCATAACACTGATGCCCACCTCCTCCAGGTAGTCCGTAGTGGTCCGGGCTGTATGCGGCCGTGCGTTATCTTGCATGAGGATGAAGTCATCGCTGATAAAACCCTTAAATGGAACCACGTGACCAGCCAGGATTTCCTCTACGTATCGAGGAGCAGTCAAAACGCCCGCATTTCGCCTTGTACCTGGCCCTGTGATGAAAACAATGTCCGTCTTCGCTTCCAGAGAAATGCCAGCCCAGATCATGATTGACCCGCCACCATAGGCATCACGTTCCTCGATGCAGCATTGAGAGAACCGCTCCCCAGGCCTCTGGTAAACTCGTGCTCGTCTATCATTACCGAACAAAGTTATCCTGCACTCGTCAGAGAAAAGTACCGACCTCCATTGCTGAAGGGTCCAATCTTCATGTTCGCGAGCGAAGACACGTCGTGCACCGCGGTGTCCTGGGGTAAGTTTTGGGCCATTAGCAGCCCTGTGAGCTGTCAATTCCTTCTCCTTCAGTCTTCTTCTGACAGTCCATCGGCTGATAGACACATTCCGGGTCTCTCGGAGCTTCTGCTGAAGCTGAACAGCATTCAATCGACGATTTCGTAGCGAGGAAATAGCGATAAAACGGTCATCTCTCTCTGAAGTACTGCGAGTTCTGCCTGTTCCGGGTCTTCTGGAGAACGTCTGATCTTCGCGAAACCTCTGGTACACACGTTGAACTGATGACTTCGATAGGTTCAGTTGTCGAGCCACTTCACGTTGACTAAGCCCACTCTGCAACAGGGCAACTGCTTGGGCGGCTTCATTTGGGGTAGTATCCATGTTTTACTGTTTTTCAGGGTCAAGTCGATGAGAGCAGTGTTCAGGAAGACGCATCAATTACGAATGATGCATAAACAATGATAATTACTGGTTTTATGCCTAATGGTAAGTGGCCAATTAGTGCATGCGTTAACGAGGCAGTTGGAGGGGGGTGATTTCCACGCCCACATTTTGCACAATATCCATTCCCGCCCTTGAATATTGGTGTCATTTGATAGGGCAGAAAATTATCTATCACGTGGTATTTAAATTGTTACGGTCGAGCTTACAGTTTTAATAGAAAACGGAAAAATACTAAAAATGCTGGGGTGGTCCGATTTCTTTGCACCCGAGTGTAGTTCGATTTGAGTAAAAAAATTCTTGTAATATTTATTTACTTAATATCTGTGAATTTATGCGTTTTTATCATTTCACTTTTCACGAATTATCAAAATTTTTCGTCAACTTTCAGTTGAAATCAAATAAAATCGTAGGTTGTAAATGGGTGAACCGATTCTAATCCAGTTTTTTCGTCTGAAACTTGAACGACAGCTTTTTGAAAAAAGCTTGTCACTGCACTTTTCTTTGCAGCTGACTGTATTTTTATCAAAATAACCGATTTTTAGCCAAGCCAAACCAGATAATGATCAGCATAGATAAACTCCAGTTAGCGGGCGCATGCGCCAACAGGATGCCCGCGCGACGCGCCGCGAATCATTAACCGACGCAGATCAATATTCATTTGTATTTCATTAAGTCTGGGATTACCTGTGACCTAGCAGCCTCTAAGAGGCAGATGTTTGCAATAATTACTAATTTAACTACACTGTTGTGTATTACCTCTGTTGATCTGATCACTCAGAGGCTTTAAATGTATTTCTTTTTATAAATATTGGCGGATAATGTTCTTGAAAGTTCCTTATCCAAAACACTGAATTACAACATTGTTTAGCTTCAATTTCAAAGCTTACCGCTAATTTCAATGAATATTAAATGGTTTCTATTCGAGTTGTTATCAGTCTTTTTTACCCATTCAGGGGTCAAAATTAATTCTGTACCCCCGTGTACTAAAACTAGTGTAGCCGTTTTGGAGTGATGAAGCCAAAACGACACGTACAAAAATTAAAAAAAAAAATCCGTTCAGTGACCTTCAAGTAGTCCGTATCACTTATTTTTTGAAAATATCTTCAATGTACAGCAGTGGCGTGGCCACAGACATTATCCATAAACAGCCGCAGCTAAATTGGTTCGTTTTCTCTTCAAATACTCAGCTGTCTGAAAATGGGAATACTCGGTGGGAATCGAGTTCTATGGAATCTATGGACGCCATGCCAGTGATGTACAGACACTTGTGAAAGGTTACATTATATTCTGTCAGTCACACGGAAAGCTGATTGTGATAAATGTATGTACTTAGAAGTGTTACAATTTAAAAACTTGCGCCTTGACGTATACATTATTCGACTCGACGACAAGCATAACTGACGTGTCTTCCGATTTTTTGACACACCAGAAGTGTACGTTTAAACACGCCTTCATCACCACACAAACAATCTCATTACATATTCATAAATGCATTGACATGTCCGTTCTACTGTTAAATAATCTATGCTGTCATGACGTGCCATTCGTGACATAATGCCACCCATACATACAATTACGTATCCATACACGACCGAATCGTCGCACCGTATTGTTCGATCGATCATATTATTAATCGTTCGTGAGCAAGTTCATCCGTGACGTATATACATAACTCGGCTAATTTCGGCGTGGTAGGGTAAAAACCGGCCAGATACGAGTTGAAAATTGGGAATCCCTTTTACAAGTTTTTATTTAACGTTCGTCTAAAAGTTATGGTTTCAAAATAATATAAACTTAATAATGCCAAAAAAATCCACAACAATGCAAGGAAAATCATTTTGAACTCGACTGAATATTTACATCAGAAGAAGAACGAAGGATTGTGTAGCATTTCGATTATAATGTTTTGTAATTAATTATAATTAGTTGCTGACGCTATTCGGGATGAATTTCGGCCTATTATTTAATGCTTTCCGTTAGACACTTTTTCAACTGTTTTCCTATATAAGTTGTCCTCCTTACCTTTCTATTTTCTATTCACCATGCCTTAAACAAGCTCGTACAAACTGGTTAATTTAAATTCAGTAAAGTGGCTATTGTGGTCGGTGAACGGATCCGGACAGACACATGTGAACAGTTGACAGTATTGACACCACGGAAACGCCTGCGTGACAGTTACCTCGCCTTATATTTGTTGTTGTGGGAAATAACTAGGATTAGGAAATGATTAATTGTGTAAACTTAGTTATAAGAGCTAAATCAATATTATGTCGCTATTTTTAATCGTAATTATTTTATTTCATTTACCAATCTGTGTCATATATTTTTACCCTGTTTTATAAAATACGTGTTATGTTCTATCCTATAGTATAAGAAATAAATATAACTGTGTATATCAATCATTCTATTGTAAAAACTTATGATGAATAAAGAATATCTTTTGTCGCATTTATTATTTCGCCTGCATCAGCCGATAAGCCGCTAATTCAGGACCTAGTATATGGGAATAATAAGCTCTTGCGGCTATATTAGCTGATTATGGCTAAATAGCAAATCTACTTACCATGAAGAAATAAGTATTTTATTTTAAATCAAGAAAGAAGTAGTCCAATACAGTCCACACATTCAACAGTTGTTGTGTTAATTGTTATGGTATTTTAATAAAATTGATTGTCTAAAACGAAGCTTATTTTCTACTCAAAGTCTTAAAACACGTTCTGAATTGTGGAATAAATTGTCACCGGCAGTATTTCCGGACCGATGCGACCTTCATGCCTTCAAGAAAACACCGTACTCCCACCTGAAAGGGCGGCAACGGACTAACTCCTCTGGTCTCGCTTACCATCAGGCTATCCGTCTGCTCATTTGCCCCGTATACATTAAGAAAATGATAAAGTTATATCAAATAAGGAGTATCTTTTAGAAAAAGGGATTTATTTTTCTGTGAAAGGCGTAAAAAAATAAGCCCGTTTGAAAATACACTTGTCGAAACATCCCCTATAATAAATTTCTTGATCATCATTCCGAAGTTACTGCATAGACTGTTTTGAAAAGCGCCCTCTGGTGCCGCGCGCTACTTATAGAGATTGCCCCGGTTCCTAAAGCTCTTACAGGATATTATTTCCAGCAGTGGCGTATGGGCCATATTAGGTACATAGGCACTGCCTACCCTAAACAACCATGGCACTATATAGGCACAGAGAAACTGCCTACCCTGAAACCCTGAACGACCATGGCGCGATATAGACACAGGAAAACTGCCTACTTGGCCAAAAACCCCGTACAGGGTACTGATATCTAGAATGGCAATCCAAAAATAAAATTCAATGAAATCTATTTTCATAGCATAATTTGAGGTTACATTTAACGTAAAAAAATAAAGCACAGTTGATTGACAGTACAATATTTTTACAACCGAAAACGAGTTATTCGCCGTCTAAAACTAACATATAGTCCTAGAAAAAATAACATGACTCCAAAACAATTAATTTACCTGTCAATGTGTTAGTTTGTTTTTTAGCACATGATGTCATGCAGTTGTTTAGCTTTAGGTCATTGATTAAAAAAACACTTCTATATATATATATAGTCTTCATTGAGAATAGTTATTTTTAGAAGTTTCGTATGATATTTTGGCAGACATTTTACTATATATGTATATTATGTATTCCAAAAGTAATTTATATGAGCAGTTAAAGTAATATTTAATCTTACAGTCACCTACAAAGACATGTATCTACTTACGGACCGTATTACAGTGCAATAAATTAAATACATATAAATTTTAATTAAATTGCCTAAAATAAAACAAAGTTATTTTTAACCAAGTACTAAGAAAAGTTGTATCTATAATTTATGTATGTGCTATGCAGATAATGTTATTACACATCACTGGTTCTACAATAAATATACGAAGGTACCCAAATTTCTACAATTTTGCCATTTCTTTTAAACCAGCCTGCTTTAAAGAGCCTGTTTTGATCTTTAAACAAAATACGCCAACTAATATTATGAGTTATTATATCTGATGTGTTGATATCAATGAATACAATACGAGATACACTTAAACTTAATTGATTGATCCTTGGACGAAATACGAACGCATTACTATTATAAAGGAATTATTTGTGATGGGCCAAGTCATTGTCAACATTGTTTCTCTCATAAAGAAATATTACTATGCAAAAATGCTTTTTATCGCCATTTAATAAAGTATCCTTTCCAATACTCAGAGAATCGTTACACAGACTTATCGAGAGATCTGTTTGTATGTAAACCCGAGAAAATAAGATTTAAATTGGTAAGGTTTTGAATACGGCCGTACAGAATCGAAGGGTTTTTTTTCGAGTCATCCAATCAAGAGCTCCATTAAGACACTAATGAGCCTTAATGACGGCACTATAAGGGTTAATTAGGCTTTAAATATTTTTATTCACCCCTTTCTTGAGTGAGACGGAGGATAATTATAATGATGTGTCGTGTTAAGAGGAGTGTTCATTGGGTCATTACGGAAAACAAGAATAAGCATAAAATCTCGGTAGTTTTTGACAATTACTTACCAACTGTTTTGAGGAACGGTTTAGCTCAACGGGAGTAACGTTGCGAAGCTGAAGGTTCTAGGTTCAAATCCCGGTAAGGTCAAATGTTTGTGTGATGAGCTTAAATATTTGTTCTTGAATTTTAGGTGTTTTCTATGTATATAAGTATAAATATATTTATTTTAATTTGAGTTTTTCCATGAGGCAACACTTATATACCATTCAGTTTATTGCGCAGACAATCATCACATAAATTGGATAAAGTTAAGTATGTACTAAGGGGCTCCGTTCGTATTAATTAGTTTTTTTTATTTATTGTTTTAAGGATCTTTATACATATGTACATATCGGCCCTGTAAAAGCTTAAACCATGACACAAAAAAAATTGTTAAAAACACAAAACTAAATATTGAAGCTACCTACTCGTACTACTTACATAAACCTTTATAACGTCAGCCAACCTATTTATTAGCAACGAAATCGTTTTAAAGAACGATACTCATTCTTTTTCATAATTAAAATCCTACAGAGTATATATTTCCTTAATTATGAAAAGGAAACAATAAAACATCGATCGATATTATTGATTACAAAATGGGAAATAATTAAAAAATAGTTTTTTGATGTAGTAGGTACGGTAAGGGAAACTAAAACACGTACCATTTTAGTACTCAATATATGTTTCAATTTCCCTTGTTGTAAAAACTTTTCCAGAAATTCTCGTCAAATGTGAGCTCTATAAGGATTTGATACAGCTGCAATGCATATATTAATAGTAAATTATTAAAAATATCGGAGAATCAAAAGTACTAATGATATATGTAGAGACATATTACATTCATGTGAAAATTGTATCCGTCCCGTAACATATAAAAGGATTGTTATTTTTTTTCTGTTTATAATAATTTACGAATGTTACGTTTGTAATGTAGCTGAATAGACAAGTAATTTCTATAGGCCGTGAAGTAGTACACCTTTTAATTTAGACGGTAAGATTATATCATATTTAAGATTCAATTGATCATCTACGATCTGATTAGGTTTTTCTGGGTTTTCCCTAATCCTTGCAACAAATGTTGGATCATATTGTATGTCTCCGAGCAAAGACTTCTCTCAATATAACTGACAAGTCGAAAGTGCTTGTACCTAGGCCTACTTGAATAAAGAATATTTTGATTTTGATTGATTGGCTATAAGCATATAACATCCTGTTAAATGTTGCAGTGCCATACAGGGTTTCATAGCTGTAAAATATAAAATGTACCATCTTCCAATTTACCTATGATAGCAATAAATAAACTGATAACTGATAATTTACAAAAGTTGCTTCAGTATATCCACACCTTAGTGCAAACAGAAAGTAATTTTGATTTATCACGTAATTAAGTTTAAAATTAATTGTTATGGCGGTTGAGGTTTCTGTCATTGCGATATGAGAGTCAAGTTTGTCATAATAGTGTCAAAAAACTGGACAGGCATGCACGTAGGTGGCAAGGGCACATTGTGAAACCGTACTGCCGTAGCATTTTAGGGTTCCGTAGCTCCATAACTCCATGGGAACCTAAGTAACTAAACCTACGCTGCCTGCCTGTCATAGGCACTAAATACATAAATATTACACAAATCGAACTAGTCCCATGGTAAGCTCAATAAGGCTTGTGTTATGGGTACTAGACGATGATATATTTAATAGATATATTTATTTATATACGTAGAAAACATCCAAGACTCAGGGACAAATGTTGAACTAAACTTTGCGGGAGGATTTAATTTAATTAAGTTATATTTAATTATTAAGTTATTATACTTAATAAAATTTATCAATTCCAATTTACAGGTAACAACATAAAAATCCAATCATAATCAGATATATTTTTTAAAGGAATTTTATGGCCTGGTATCTAGACTTTTAAGCGAATCACAATCGTATATTATGTCTATAGTGCTGCCAGCTCATAAATTCACTTAGTATTAATAGTGATTATTTATAAGCACAAAAAATAATTATTGATTTTTATAGAATGCGCCATTTCCCGGATTAGTTAAAATAATTTTATCTATACCTACTGTAATAAAGTTGTAAAAATGAAATGTCTGTACAGTAAACATATAAAAAATATTAACCGGTCAATTTGGAGGTAACTGAATTGATATTTTTTTTAATTATTTGTATGAGCATTATATATTCTCCCGTTTCCGCGATTATTACTCATTGAAATAAAACAATTTAACGGATTATATCGCGCGGAATATATGTTATTTTACATGATGTTTTGCAAATTTCCATGCTTTTTCGGAAATTTTACTGGTTTATGTGTTTTTTTTGCATGTAAAATTACTATACATAATTTTTAACAGTGCGAGGGGTAACCCTTCGTCTTCGAGTCCGATTCGCACTTGGCCGGTTTTAAGCTTATCGTCAAAATTAAAGCAATTATGACATGTTTGAAAATGAGAATATCATAAAATTATATTTAAGGATCTGTGGCATCAGCGCTCAGACAAATGACAACTTAAAAACAATTAATAGTGAGAAAAATTAAAAGTAAACAAAAAAGTTCGTAATATTAATATATTTCTAGTACTTTCCTTGCTATCGACAATTTTTTTTTTGTTTTTGTAAGTTTGTTTTCTCATCCTGTCCTATCTATATTATAAATGTGAAAAAATGTATGTACGTTTCACTTAATCTCAAAAACTACTGGACGAATTTCTATGAAACTTTCCAGTTATGTACCTTATGTATCAGAATAGGACATAGGCTAGCAAATTTCATCCCTTTTAGGGACGAAAAAAGGGGATGAAAATTGGTATGGACAGTAAATATTTTGATACGCTAGGAACTTGAAATCTTGGTAATATGCTTCTCATTTAAATTAGTAAAATATCGAGTTTTGGGGAAAGACATAAGCTACTTTTTATTCTGGAAAAATACCTTTTATCCGCTATAAACGAATTTAAGGCGGACGAAGTCGCGGGCGCTGGTAAAGCTATAAATACTGAACAGCTAGTAGCTTTGCCAAACTCACGAAACGTTGCTGAAAAGATCACTTTGTAACGATAAGCCCGCCTACTGTTTACCTTTACTCTCATACGCAGAGTTTGGAAACCGGTATTCTCTTCATACAAAATAACCGGTATTTTTTTCGTTCTTTTCGTTCAATTATGAAATTTTTGTATATTTTATTAAAATTCTAGAACATGAATCATGTGTTTCCAAGTATATTTGTCTTCTCCTTAATATTCTTTTAAAACGTTCCAGAAATAGCGTGTATTTTAGAAGATTTATAAATACCGGTTCCGAGCCCCCTGCGATGTGTATTGTGTATGTTTGTTTTAATATTTATTCAGTACCCACCCATAGCACAAGCCTTTATAAGCTTACCACGGGACTATTTAGATTTTTTTTATTATTATTTAATTATATTTATTTATGTGTAACTAGCAAAACAAAACAACATTATTTTTAAACCAACCGAAAATTTACTTAGGAAATATCCAAGACTCAGGCACACATATTTATGCTCATCAGCGATGATCATAAATATTGGTTATGAGTCTTCACAAAAATATTTGCCTTTATTGGTTATTTGAACCCAGGACCGCCAGCATCGCAGACAGGGTCATTACCGCTGAGCTAAACCGGACGTCAAACAATAATACAATTAAATTCTGAACTTTTCCGAGTGGGAAAGGGACTATCCATCAATTACTTGAGGCGTTTTTCATCATTTTCCGACCCCCCTCTGCCCTCGAATGATTTCGTTTTATTAATTCTAAAAAAACGTAATTTGCTTAATATATTTATTTAAAATTGTGCAAAACTGCGATAATAATACTTTTTGTAATTTTGCACTTTTCTTGCTAAAAAAATTACGTTTTATTCGCCGAAAGCTCCTCTCCTCTCCCTGACGTAAGATTAGATGAGATTGAGCGTCCCCCTCCTCCGCCCCCAAATAGCACGTAATTAATGGACGCTCCCACAGAGATTAACACCTAGTCCAAAGCTTAATGGTCGATTACCGCGCACTTCACATTACCGCTACAGTTGTCAACCTGACAGCCACCATTTTGCGGTTGCGCAATTACCATCCGTCATTGTCAAGATACTGCACCGATTCGCGCCATTTACACTAATTTGATTAACATGCTCTTTATTAATATTATTTTACTTTAACACAGTTAAAATGCGAGCGTAAAAGAAGGTGCCCGCAACATCGTCAACGGAGGAGAAAAGGATCATAACCCTCTTTTTTTCTTTAGCTTAGTCGAGTAAAAAGTATCCTATAACTACCCGTGCACCAAAAATAGTTGAAATCCGTTTAACCGTTTTGGTGTGATGAAACCACAACGACACATACAAACCACCTTTTAAGAAAAAATAGCACTAATCCCCCCCCCCCCCCCCCCCCCCCTATCGTCCTCTATGTCGTGGATAGCAAAACTACCACGACAACCAATACGCCACCCAAAGCCACAGGAGCAAGCTAGCCAAGTAATTTAATAAAGTGATATCAATAAATTAATCCCATTACAGCTAAGCGAGCTGCGGACACGTAGCCCCCGTTATGTAAAGTTCAAAGGCGAAGATAAATGTCACTGCGCACGAATTATGCCATAATTCACTCTCAAGTACCAACACTAGGCGCGCGCGCGGTTTTACTCGCATTATTAATCTAAATTACAAACCTGACCTGCTGCCGAAGTTAGAGCTAGGGTTCGAATACCGGTGAAAATTAATATTTATTTGTATAATGAGCGCGATTTAGTTTTTGAGTCGTAGATGTTTTATATGTATATAATGTAAATGTATATCTATCTATCATGGTCTAGTGCCTGTAGTACCTAACTTTTAGTTCAATAAAGACTAGGTCGATTAGTGTAAGATTGTCGCTAATATTTTGTATATTTACTGTGAATTTACTTATTTATTTACCAAACTTATAATAGTTCATCTACAATTTCCATAAAACAAAAATAGTAATTGCTGGATAAAATATATTGTATGAAAATACAGTTAAATATTCAGTGTTATTAGTGAACTCATAAATAACCAGTAGGAAGTGTCCAGTTATTTATAATTAGCGGTTAAAATGTCAAGCTGGGGCACTGTCATGACCAGAACGAGTCAATGCAATATCCTACACAGGTGTCATTTTGGAAACAGAAGTGGTAGAGACAGGTTTCAATGCAGATTAACATTGAAGCAGAAAAAAAATCTTATAACACAAAGATATAATAATGAAAAAATTTCAAGATTCCGATTGGATTTGAACCAGTGCCTTTTGCCCGAGGCACATTCTCTGCCAATTGAGCTACAGAGCCCTGAGCTTGTCTTCAAATTTTGTCACTATTTGTTTCAAGATCTTTGAATTTTGCATTTTAACCGGCTTTTCTGCCGCCAGCGCACCTGGTGAGCGTCTAACAGAGCGAACTTTACAGTCGCCACATGTTAGGTAGAGATGTCGCTGTAGTGTAAACAATGTGACTTTTTTACGAAAATCTCGATGTTTTATCATCACGAACTTCTTGATTTTTATTATTTTTGATTTATATTACAATATTTTTAAAATTCACAAAGGTAAAACATCACGATTTTTGAACAAAATAAATAAAAAATAGTTTAGCGGAAGCTATCGATACGCCATGTTTTAATTAATTTATGGCATACAATGCTTTTTTGCCTACCCTTACCATATTTGTTGTAATATCCCATAAAGCGAGGCAACATTGTTGTGTTTGTACACAAACCACGAACTTATTGTCATTCCGGGTCGATACAGTCTGAGAATCATAAATAAAACAGACGATTCTCACAATCATGATCGATACATTCCTTTAGAAGGAATAAATATATGGTAAATAACAAAAAAAAATAAACAAATTACATTTTAAATCACCTATTATAATACGAGGTTGTTGTTAAGTAGACGTCTATTTATTTTACTGTAAACTACTCGATTTCGGTTCATATTTGCTGTCATCGTGATTTTTTATGTCTAAATTAATTAATATCAGGGACAACTTTAGACAAATCGACCTAATTCCAAACTAAGCAAAGCTATGGGTGCCAGGCGACAATATATACTTATATAAATAAATATAATACTTAAATAAATAGAAAACATCCAAGACCCAGGAACAAACATTCGTATTCATCGCACAAATACTTGCTCTGGCTGGGATTCAAACCTGGGACCGTCAGCTTCGTAGGCCGTTGTGCAACCAACTTAGCCAAACGTATGATAACACATTATGTATCGATTTTCAAGCGTATAAAAATAGATCGGCTAACATATTAGTTTGTTTTTATAAAATAAAATACGTATGAGTAACTACGAGTACGAGTAATGAAAAAACAATAATTCATAAACCTAGCTTTTTCTGTAATCAATGCTCAATATTCGATTAATTATCTACTACTTCACTCAGAAGTTCTAGTTAATCAGTATTTGAACTTCGAATTTCGAATATCGGAATAACCCCTCAGGTTAAAATTAACGGAAATTCAGCTGCTACCACAGAATATAAAACTTCGGCACCTGCATTTCGCACGTCACTACAATGTTGGCACCGCTGTCACGCCACTGGAATACATGTGGAATGGAGGTCAAGCGTTCCATTGAAACGATCTGCTTTTCAAATGCTTATGTTGGGCTGGGAATAAAATGCGCGACGGTTTAAGACCTACATGTCGAGTTGTGTTGCATTTTAATTAGATTTATGTATATTCTGATGAAATGTATGCCGTTTTGCGGCTGACTTTCCGGACTTTAAGAGACAAAAATACATGCTCGTAGTTAACTGTTAATAGTACATTACATACCTAGGGTAGACTCAGGTATTCAACTCAAGAGCCGAAGGCGAAATCGATAAACCTGCGAGCTAAGGCATTATTTACATTATCTACTATCGCTCATTGTGTGTACATAATTTTACCACTTCCTCTATTGATGCTATAGCCTGTGGATACGAAAAAATATTTAAGTATTACGGGAAGAATGACGTATAGAATCTATTTTAAATAAAAAAAACACTTGTATTAAGATTAGATCTTGAAATATTTGCAATCTGATTACGATTAATATAATAATGAAGAAGAAATATTTTATTTTGATATTGTTTCATTTAAGCGTTTTATTATTATTATTTATTTTTCTGATGTTGTGATGACGATCCTTATTGGGAGATGAGATTAATTATTACGTTTATTATTTACTTCTGTGTGTGACATTGTAACATTTAATTCAATTTTACTTTATATTGTATACGACGATCATGATGTCAATACTTATAACTTTGACTAATGGAAATTTATACTGTTATTTTCTCATGTAATAAATAAATCAAATCAAATCATATCATATAAGTATCAGTCTAAAACAAACGAATATAGTAATTACATAATTTTTGTCTTTGGCGTTTTGAGACACTTTACATGTCCAAAACATTATAAGTTGACCATGAAGACCTTTTACAGTGCCGTTTGAGGTCTACTTGCAGAATAAAGTTTTTGAATTTAAACACAGAATATGAAAGAATGCAGTCAAATTGAAAACCCTCTGAAGTTGATTGATAAAATAACTTTAATATTCATTAGCAATTTCCTTTCATAGAAGTGTCACTGACATTCGACAACCATTTACGCACTATCTCAATCTCCTAACAAGGCGTCTTGTGAAATTATCAGTAGCTTCCAGTGTCACTTAGCTCAATAACCATTCATTTATCATAGCGAATCGATAAAAACCATGTCTGCCCACGTATTTACATAGATAAATAAACAGATAAACTTTACGTAACACCAACTTAATTATACCGTTATCGAAACAGAAAACTAACAACGCCGCATACAAATATAACTTAAGCTCAAAGACCGTGGCGCTTCCAGCGACCGCAAACATAATTTGGGAAGCTTTGAATATTACAAACTTATTTTTACCAGTGGTGAAATCCGGAACTAACATCAGCATATACAAGTTTTGGTCCTATACGAAGACAGTGGTGCACTCAACAGAGGTAAGTGTAAGTTGGTATTGTAATTCTGCAATCGTCCTTGATCGGAGCCGATCGGCGGTCGGCGTGGTTCGCGGGCGTTCGGCAATTATCGGTCGCGCTCGTGGGCGGAGGCGCCGGCGCAGGTGGCGTGCGATATGGAGCGCTTTGGAAGGTCGTGGGTTCGAATCCTGCCCGGCTAGCCTAACTGGCCGGGTTTGTTTATCGTGTGACATATCATCAGCTGTCTCTCTAGTACTAGACCGGATAGAGAGTGACAGATGATCATTTTCGCGCGACGAAGTCGTCGCGCAGTTGTGCTTGAGGCGCTGATATTAATGATAATATCAAGTTTCTTTTGCTTGAAGTTGGCTTGACACACTGCCACGTGTCTAGATTAGGTATGTATTAGGAACAAGTGCGAGTCTGACTCGCGCACCGAGGGTTCCGTACAAAAAATAAATACAAACGGCCGTATGAAAATCCAGTGTTAGCAGAGCCCTACTCCTAAGCAAAATGTACGCGGTGCTAGATCATTTTATATTGGCAATCCAGTGAGGCAGAGGCCTAACATTGAATATTAATGCACACTTAATCGAGCATAAATGATCCCTCTTTGGTGTCTTATTAATTAATTGGAAATCAAAGAAAGAGAGAACTTTGCTCAGTAGTGTTACTCTCTTATACTGACTGTTGATTTTCTTTCGACTTTCTTCTCAACACTGGTATCCTCTTGGAAAATGCCGGTAGAATCACACTTGTAAAGGTGCCCTTGCGACCTGCTTACAGTAAAAAGTTTAGTATTTCACTGTTTGTTTCGTATTCAAGTCATCTGATAACGTATTATTTTATTTATTACTTGTTTATTCATGCAATTTTATAGTCATCATCCCTGACTGATATACCGTTGATAGTTTTTTTTATGTAAGAGTTAGTTCTATATTCTAATCCTCTGATTATTTTGCAATTCAAGGTCTAAAATAATAACAATAAAAGGCCATAAATCCATCATCGGTAATTATTATTTTATTCAAGTTAAATTAATAAATCAACGGATCGGTGCGCTGGCGCCTGTGTCACAGACTTCTTATTACAGAGGGCACTCTACGCCTTAATATATAAGTTTCGAAAGGAAATCCTCGCATCAAATGATCAAGCTACTCGTTGCTAAACTAAGTGTCAATATATAAAAAAAGACTGAGCAATGTAATATAAGTATGTACATAGAATTGAACGTTACTGTCCTTAGAATAAATATCACATTTATTTATATATCATATAAACGAACTTCTTAGAGCACTTAACTAAATGGAGATGACAAGCCCTAAAAAAAATTTTCATGCATTTTTAGCGGGCCGTGAGGTACACGTACAACACACTACGGAAATATTACTACACGAATAAAAAAAAACACACACACACTGACAGCTAGTTTACTGTATAAACTAACCTGAGATTTCGCGATTACTTTGACAGAGGGGATTACATTCGTATGGCATCTCCAGTGGTTAAATGCTCTAAAACGAACCTACCCCATTCTTACACTGGATCTTATTTAGCTACTCTTAGAGAAGTCAGACGTATGCCTACCTTTCCCTGATTACTTAAGTTATTTGTTAGAGTGTGTCGAAATTGGTAAAACATCACATCGCATAATTAAGCTAAACTAAGTGATTTGAGCCCTTTGGTCCCCTCCTCAATAGATCAGCGACTAACGACTCATTCTAAATAAAAAACCAATGATCAGTTTATGTTATCAAAGAGTTTAAGATCTAACACAATGTATATCTTTTTTCATTCAGATTGTCATAATTTCGTTATAAGTTTGGTGTGCCTTTGTTCTGTGAATTCAGCTTGTTGGTAAACAGTATTTTTCATATAAATCTTGGTGAACTTTCTGTTCTTCAGTGCGCTGTGGCGCACCGGCGCCCGCGCACGCGGCGCTTAGTCGCGATAATTATAGAGTGCGTAATGATATGCTCGGTTATGCTAATCCGGTAAGTCCCTACCCCAGCCTTTCGCCATGCCTAGGTAATATAACAATTGCGAAATATTTATCTTTAGAACTTTTTATCAAATAGTTACTTATTACACTTTTCCCTCCCACTCATTATAATGTTGCAAAAATGATATGACTTTACATTGAAACTATGAATTTTATTTTTATTTTTTTTATGTTTGTATGTGTCGCTGTGGCTTCATCACGCAAAATCAGCTAAACAGATTTCAACTATTTTTGGTACACAGTTAGCTGGGTATGTACAGATGGCTATAGGATACTCGTTACCCGACTACGCTTTCGAAAAAGAGGGGTTATGACTTTGTCTCCTCCGAGAACAAAGTTGCGGGAGCCTTTTTATATAGGTATACAAACAAAAGCGCCACAAATGTTAACTCATTGTTTTACCATGATGCATACATACAGTCATACACATGAACTGTCTTTTAGGGATTTCCTTTCCTGTTTGAAACTCCACCTCACATTTCAAACAAAGTCAGACATTCCAGCAACTATGTGTGCTGTAAAGACTTATCGTTGTATAGGTGTCATATGGATATACTTCCTTTTACTTTATGATCGATATGAGCAGATAGTACACATATCTGTGAGTCATGTTACGCTGAAGCGTTGAAATGTGGCCTGTTTTACAATCCGAGGCATGAGAGTCTAAACATTGGATAGTGAAATGCAGATCTGTAAAATAAACATAATAACAACGAAGTTTATTGAAATAAGCAATAGTATTTACTCATGATCACAACTTTCTGTAGCGGCAAAGGAATTTAGCTCATTAAAGGAAATCTCAAAAAAGCAGGAAAAATGGTAGAGCATTTAATACAACACGACGAGCTTATACTTTATACAAAAGATAATAGAAGGAAAATTGAGGATAGGAGAGGAAGAGACAGGCCAAGAATAAGTTATATAGACCAGGTAAATGGAACGGTAATCATCGTGACGTATCAAGAAGTTAAAGAACTTGCATTAAGAAGACAGGACTGGAAGGAACTGCACCGACTAGAGTCGCATCGAACTCTTAAATGATGAATTAATGAAGGTAATGTGCATTTTACTGATATAAACAGTCGCATATGTCGCATTGCTATTCAAAAAAATGGTTTATTGATTAGAAAAATATGTTAATGGTGTAAGACTGTAATGTCAACCGGGACAATTACGACTAATGCGTATTTTAAAGATTTCTTAAAATCCGAACACTTCGAATCTATCCATATCTTCCCTTCCCAAAATTTGTCTGTGTAAGTATAAAAAAGCATGAATAGTTGAATTGAAATTGATACGTTTTTGTTATTCTCAAAAGACGCATTCGATAATATAATATTTTTAATAAAATAAATTAAACGGACTATTTGAAAGTGACTGAATCGATTTTTCACTGATTTATTATGTGTCGCTGTGGCTACATCACGCCAAAAATGGCTAAACGGAGTTCAACTATTTTTGGTACACAGATAGCTGGACATCCACAGATGGTTAAACAATACTTTTTACTCAAATAGGTACTCTGAAAAAAAGAGAGTTATGATTTTTTTTCTCCTCCACTGACGAAGTTGTGGGCTTTCTTTTTGGGCAATCTTTAGCATTCCAGTCGTAATCGATTTATCAAAAAAATGTCGTGTTGTCTGTCCCGTCTTGTGTGTGTTAATGCTATATCTCATGAACCGCGATAGCACCAAACAGATAGGTATTACATCAAAGGTATCTGTTTTGTGATGATAGCTAGACAGTTGAAATTTTCACAGATGATGTATTTCTGTTGCCGCATAACGATTTACTAAAAACAATTCGGACGTCGCGTTACGTCCATGGTCTCGAAGAAATTACCAACGAAAAAAGGTAATGAAATAAAATCATATTTATACGCGACTAGCGTCTGCCCGCGACTTCGTCCGCCGTAAATTCGTTTATCGTTTATATTTATATTCGTTTATATAAGGTTATTTTTCCGGGATAAAAAGTATCCTATATCCTTCCACGGGACTCAAACTATCTCCGTACCAAATTTCATCCAAATCGGTTCAGCGGTTTAAGCGTGAAGAGGTAACAGACAGACAAACAGACAGACAGACAGACAGACACACTTTCGCATTTATAATATTAGTATGGATTAAGCCCCGTCTGTTGTGTTGTGATAATGAGTGAAAATCGTGTTAGTTTAAATCAATGTTTAGTCTATGTCAGCAATCATTCTAAAATGATCGAACACCGCGTACTCGTATATTTTACTTAGGAGTAGGGCTCTGCTAACACTAGATTTTCATTGATTCGGTCGTTTGTAGCGTACATTTTGTGCGGAACCTTCGGTACGCGAGTCTGACTGGCACTTGGCTGGTTTTAAATTATTTTAGGGCTACATCAAATATTTCAATATCAACAAAAGAAATACAAAAAGACTGTAATGACTATAAAAGTCCATGATTGTGACGTATTTGTTTTGGCCTAGTGCAAATATGACCTTAACAGTAATATCTGTTGCAAAACAAAGATAGTATCTGAGCGTCTTCCATATCGGCGCGACCTTGGCTGCGCAAGAGTTGCGAATGCGCTATGTAAATAATGCTTTTAACTTAGAATTTAGAATATAGATTTGGTTTTTTTAACTTTGTTCGCCGAGGAGAAAAAGGTTATTATCCCTTTTTTCAGCGTAGTCGGTTAAAATGTATCCTATAACTTTTTGTATGCTTGAATATGTCGTTGTGGCTTCATCACACCACAACGGCTTAACGGATTGCAACTATGTTTGGTACACGAGTAGCTGGGGCTCCGCAGATGATTATAGGATTCTTTTTACTTGAATGAAAGACGGGCAATGATTTTTTCTCCTCCGCGAACGAAGTGTCATTCTAGTGCCTCTCTTGTACATTTATAATAGTACTAGAAGGTGTCCGCGACTTCTTACATGGAGGAGAAAAAGTCATAACCCCTCTTCAGCGTAGTCAGGTAAAAAGTATCTTATAACCATCTGTGGATACCAAGCTATCCGTGTACCAAAAATAGTTAAAAATCCAAAAAAAATATTTTTGCATACAGTTACCTACCTCCAAATAGTCCGTTAGAATATCTGTTTTGAAAATATCTCCAATGTACAGACATTTCATTTTTACAACTTTATCGTCTTCATCATTTCAGCCGTAGGACATCCACTGCTGGACACAGGCCTCCTCAATAGATTTCAACTTGAGCGAGACCCTGCAACCTTAACCAGGTCGTCCGACCACCGGGTGGCCTCCCCACTATTACACAACAGCTAGCTTCTGCTCGCGACTTCGTCCGCCTTAAATTCCTTTATCGCGGATAAAAGTATTTTTCCAGAGTAAACAGTAGCCTACGTCCTTCCCCGGGACTCAAACTATCTGCGTATCAAATTTCATCTAAATCGGTTCAGCGGTTTAAGCTTGAAGAGGTAACAGACAGAAAGACAGACACACTTACATATATAATATGAGTATGGATAGTATTAGATATTCTTTATTTACATGTTATTGTGTAATAGGTACAGTAATTTCTCGCACCATTGGTCACTTGACAGGTGCACGAGCTTACAGGTACATTTCTAATTGGAATAAGTCGCGGTTTCGTCAGCCGGTGACATTCTACTAAACGCCTGTCGGATTATGCCCAGTGTGCTAATCCTACGGAACCCGTTCGGGGGTCCGTGGGTGGACATGTTATTTAAAGGAACCCGCGAACTTCATTGATCAATCTAGAGTTTAAGCTAGAAAAGTACTTAACACTTTTAAGAACACTGCGTCTACAGACGTCTCAGATAGGGTTGCCAACCGTACTATAATATATAGTATTGTACTATATTTTGATTCTGTGTACTATATACTGTTGAAGAAATATATAGTACGCAAAAATCAAATATGAGTAAATGAATACGCTTCGGCTTCCCATGTAAGTTTCCTGACGTCACGCCTCTGTTAGTAACATACTTATGAGTTATAGGAGGGCCTAACTAAAAACGTGTAAAAAAACAGTGTTATGATGTTTTTTCCTCCGCAAAATTGCGCTTTCTAGTATTTGATCACTATTTCGATGGACGTCAAAAACATTTCCATATACACGCATACCACTCGAAAAAGAGGCCAAGAAAATATTATCAATGATAAGATAAGATAACATGTATGTTTCATTAAAACGCTGGATAGGTCGCCCCTATTGATTTGATATCGGTAAGATTGATAACAGTAATATCGGAGTGTTATACTTATTTATTTACAAACATTTTTGGTGAGAGTCAAACTCACTGAATATTCACGACGCTCGAGGATACATGTTTATGGATTACGTTCATGTTTTTTCCTCATGAAGTGTAACAGATAATTAAACATGGGTAATTTTATGCAGTCACACTATTTTCCGTCTCGCTCTGCTAGAATATATTATTTAACGGTAAATTGTTTAAATCTCCTTATTTACTGAACGCAGTTATTTCACATTGTTGTTTTGTGAGGTTCGGTAAATTAATCGGTAAACTAATCTTATCTCACTTAAAACTAATAAAACAAATGCGTTTTTAACTGCAGAGTGTGTAAAATAAATTTTACCAACTATCACGTTACGATCAACATTTTTAGTGGCCCCTATATTGTTTTGAGCAGAATATTTAACGAAAGCGGTGGAGAAAAAGTTATTACCCCTATTTTTTCAGCGTAGTCGGGTAAAAATTATCCTATAACCTTCTGTGAATCCTGACAGCTCTAAATACATACTCGTACTTACAATTGTTTTTTAACTTTTCCGTTAGTTCTGCTCAATAAGGTACCAAAGTATAATTTTTTTAATAACTTTAGTTGCATAAGCATGAGGTAGGACCTACTTAATGATCCGTTTCTGTCGAGATATAGTTAAACACAATGCACAGTTATAAACACAATAAGTAACATTAAAGCCAAAAGTATTTTTTTGTAAACTGTCAATGAAAAAATACGAACTGGTGAGTTGTTGCGGCGTTTCATCTCACCAGGTGTCATTTATGAAGAGCTGGTTGAACCAGACAAAAGAGAGGCCACTCCGAACTTCGTATACCGCCATCCCGTTTCCTCAAATACAGTTTAACACAAGAGTATGTGGGACGGCACGATACGATCTCAGAATTCAGAGGGTAACCCTTATGGCCCTTGAAGCCTTCCAGAATAAAGTTCCAAATTTGAATTTACAAAAATAAACTCACCCTGCACAAAGCGACGCCCGTATCCAGCCTGTCCAGGAAGTTATCAGCGTTGATCCTCAACTCCGGGTAGAGGATGGTCAGCCACTCGGCCAGGTCCTCCTTCATGGCATACAGGTACTCCTCGGAGGACTTGAACGGCCGGAACGGCCGTGCCTCGAGGAGGACGGCTCCTGCTGACGACATTTTAGATGGACATTGGCTCTGAAACAAGAGAGAAACATTTATGAAACAGTGCCTCATATTTAAAATACTGTAATCCCACCAAAAACATTTCATGTAAAATTGGCACCCAAGACTCACAAGCTCATAACGCTTTCGCTGTCAAAAAGTTATCAGATCCCAGGAAAAGCCAAGCCCCCAAGCCCTGACTTTACTGACCCTACACCTTATCTTAAAAAGTATGGCTACAACTGGCTTAAGGCCCCTAAGCCCTAATTTTAGTAACCCTACACCTTAGGTTCAAAAGTATAGCCTGTCCATTTTATAGAGAGGAATTCAAATTAATAATATTATAACAATATTGAAGACATGTACTGATGTATGAAACGGCCAAGCCATACTATTTCTTTTTTTTCGTTTTGGCTGGGGCACTATCGTGCCCCCAGATTAAAAATATTATTGTATATTCTGTATTTAATTTATTATTATATTTTTGACGATCTCAACTTGTGATGTAATTTAAATTAAGAAATAAATCATCTAATCTACTAACTTAGAACTGTGGACGCTGATTTACGCGAGCTTTAAGCTCGTGGCAAGAAAACGCATATCCGCATGATCGGGATCAATGGCTTGCGCTAGTATTGGAGCCCAAGACACACTTATGGTCTGAGGAGTAAAGGTACGAATAGACGTGCTCAAAAAAGCATACTCATAAGCTTGCTTAAAATTAGCATGCTCTGCAAGTGTTCACATTTGCCAGCAATAAGCATGCTTGTTTTAAGCATAACATACGTACGGACTGTTCAGATGTTCAGTCAGATGCGCTCAGAGCACGGGCCCTTCTACCCGCGCCTCAGGTAGCATGCTCGAAAATCAAACGTTGGTTGCTAGCAATGTTGTTACAAACGTGCTATTATGAGTACTTGCTCAATAAAAGCATGTTTTCGTGCTAGTAGTGAGCACGTCTGTTCGTAACTCAAGTAAGGAGGGTAAATACTTTGGGTCAACGGATCGGCGGAGTCTTGCTCATACTTTTATAGTAGTTTATAGAAATATGCAACGACACTGTAAGTGCGAAAGATAGAGAGTCATTTAGATCGGAAATTAAGGGAATTCTTTGATGTCTTGAAAACGGATACTAAGATTGAACTAGTAGGTACAATGGGCAGCAGAATTGCATGGATGATGAGGATTATATTACTGCGCAATTATGATTAAATATATCCATGCAATTAACTATGCTGCTAGCCGTATAGCCTAAACAACGTTTTTATTGTTGGTATTTCGAAGATAAATCTTATATTCTGTGATTTGACAACAATAATGTAAACGATTACACATCAGTTAAATTAAACTCTTTTTGGTGTCTACAAACAAACGCCGTTTTGGTATCTAAAATAACATATATCAATATGATAGAAGCCTATTGTATTGGACATGAGCTAACAACAACAAACTCAATTTCTCATTTACTCGTGTCGTCTTCCTGACTATGAAATATCGCGACACTTGGCACACGAATGTTGTCAAACCGGCAATTACCGCTGACAGGACCAATTGCCACATCCATCAGTATTCAAGGATATCGTTTAAAAGTAAACGGGCAATTAAACTGTTAATTAATACCATCGTTTTGCCCCGTGATTCGGTCATCGCTGAAATTTTGCTACACACGTACAGGTATTAGATTGGCTCAAATAGTGGCTACCTATTTCAAGCATTTGGGGCTGACACCCTGGGACCCCGGGGGATAGCGTCCACAGAGTCTTCAGGGAATGCTCGAAAAGGCTTGTGGTTTCGACACGTGACCAGAGGGCTGGATCATGTCTGGCACAGCGGATCAGCATTGCCATACAACGTGACACTGCTGCTAGCGCTCTGGGCACGAATTAGGGCAGATTTTATATCTTTATGTTTTGTTAGTTTATGATTTTTCAAGTTTAGCCTTTGATTTAGTTTTAATTATTTCAGTTTTTAGATTGTATACTTTAGGATGTAATATGTATTTCCATAAATATTTGTCGTAGACAACATTCTTATTACTTAGGTAAGTATATCTTACTCGTACTTAGTTAGAAGATATAGATATTGTTTCTATATGTATGTGTGTATATATATGTTATAAGTAGTTACACATATTACAAGAATCAATAGTTTTTTCTGTGTAGGCACCTCCTTGATTTCCCGATAAGACATGAAACGTACCTTCTGTCTCATTTGTTTCGTATAGCCTAGGCGGAGATGGCTGGATGATCTGAATGCGTTTCTCAAAGCATGACCGGAGGAGGCATCTGAACCGGAGACATGAATATCTAGGGGAGAAGACTTTACCCAGGAGTGAGACAGTCATATAGGCTGATAAAGAGTAATTGCTTATTACTGTCCGAATGTTCAGCGACTGCTCTTTAACGAAAGATATCGATTTGGAGCTCGAAGTAAAGATGCGACCGTCCAAAATTTGCGAGCAACGCTTTTAGGCCATATAATAAAGAAGGGAGACAAAAGTTTGGACAGGTTAATCGTTGTTGATAGTACTGAAGGCAAGAGATCACGGGACCGATCCCCAGCACGATGAACTGACCAGCTTAAAGGCGAGGAAGCGTCCCAAGTCCCAAAACTTTAATTATGTGGTGAGGTACGCGATTGACAGGAATCGATGGCAGGCGTGCATTCGTGCCCGAATGACAACAACCAACCACGATCATCAGTAATGATGGATAAGACCAAGAAGAAGATCAAATCAAATCAAATCAAATCAAAATATTCTTTATTCAAGTAGGCCTAGTTACAAGCACTTTCGAAATGTCAGTTACGAGTACATGAGAGTGAATGTTTGCTGGGAGAAATACAATATGATCCAACATTTGCTACAAGGATTAGGGAAACCTAGAAAAACCTAATCAGATCATTTAACTTAAGTGTAATATTATTGATAAAATCATCATTTTTAAAATTAAAATAATCAATAAGATAAATCCCAAAAAGATTGTCAATAAAAAATAAATAATCTAGAATGTGTCTAGAATAAAATTCTAAATGTCAGAGTATATAAAACAATTAAGATTAAAATAATAATAATACCTTAGGTAGTCTTGTGTGCTATAATAATTTTTAGAAAATAATTTTCGTTTCACAATATTTTTGAATTTACCAATAGACAACTCAGTTATGCTGCTAGGATCTATACGAGCTTATACTTTTCGATGTGTTAGTCTGTTTTAGCGAGGATGTTATCACGTGGCATCCGAACGCGATCCTGCGCAACTTTCGCGCGAACACAATGGCCGACGGCTGACGCACGCGCTCCTGTTTCGGCGTGCCGAATGGACGCCTTATTCAGACGTTGACATGCTTCGAAATGCTCTGAATTAAAACAAGCAGATAGAAAACGTTGCAAATTTCGACTTGAACCCTCTTTTATGTAATGAGAAGAGCAGACAGGCCGCTAAAACCCCTTTCTGTTCTATCATTTGCAAGTTACTACTACTACTTAAACTTACTAGCATAAACCAATTTTCCAATTGCAATAAGTGAGAAGTCCTTCGAAATTCGACTACTTTCTGAATAAGTCGTAACATAGGAATTCCCATATTATTCTGGGATGATTTAGATTCATTATAAGATCAATGGATTATAGTTCCTTTGCTGTTCCGCGAACTATTATTAGTTCGCGGAACAGCAAAGGAACTATAATCCATTGATCTAGTATGGAATTCCGCAAAGTAACGCCTGAATCTATCAATTATTCATTATAAGAGACTTGATACTAACACTAGCAGGCGCCCGCAACTTCGTTCGCGGAGGAGAAAAAGTCATAACCCTTCATTTTTTCTACAGCGTAGTCGGGTAAAAAGTATCCTATAACCATCTGGAGATACTCAGCTACCCGTGTACCAAAAATAGTTGAAATCCGTTTAGCCGATTTTGCGCGATGAAGCCACAACGACACATACAAACATATAAACATACATAAAATCCAAAAAAAATATTTTTCGTTTTAGTGACCTCTAAATCTATAACAAACATTTGTTTGAAAATATCTTCAATGTACAGACATTTCATTTTTACAACTTTATAATAGTATAGAAGTATTTCCATCGGTATATGGTATGATTTGTTATCGTAACAGACTTGTAAAACAAGGGTTATGTGTTATTGTTGTGTTCTTCGTCTAACCTCTCCAACATCCGAGACTCAAAGGACTGTTCCTTTCTAAGATTTTTGAAAACTCCGATCGACGATTAGTGTCGAATCTTCTAGAAGATAAATCTCAAAACCCAAAATAATGGGATTCCTGAGACACAGCTTTAGTAGAATACATAGAACTTATTTTCTTCGACTGCTGAATCCACAGAACCATATCGGCTGAATCCAGAGTTTAATCGTATAATTTAAGATATCAGCAACCTTCATTTGTTTCTTTGAGTTTAACGAAAATAACCATTATAGTTTATTGAAACTTAGGGTGCGTTTTCGCTGAAGTGGAACTATGTAAAATGGATGAATCAGGCTGCTTCGCTCTTGAAATACTTGAAATCAATACGAGTGAATCTGAATCTGCAGAATGTATTAGTTCATTTCACACAACTCCACTCCGTTCCGCTTCAGTGGGAACGCACCCTTAATCTACTTAAATACTCCATGTTATAGGGCGCGTTTGACGGTTGTACCTTGTTGTATCGAATACTTCATTTCATCGACAATCGACATATCATTTTATAGAAAGCATTTTTCTCTGAAACCGCTAATAATTTGGGATTATTATAAAACAAACCAAACCCAACGGCTTCTTCATGATGTTTTTTTGTTTGTATGGTTTCAGGGAGAAGTTATCGATGAAATGAAAATTCTATAATATAAAGCTTTTCCTAAAACGTTTGTCGATAAAATTGAAGGATTCCCGTATTTCACACTGGCATAAAATGGCAAGGAACTTGCATTGTCAATATTAGTACAGTTCGTCGCACTTCGCACTGTTTATCAACTGTCAGAGCACGTTATCATGTTACCTGTCTTATCTATGCTTATTTCTGTTGTTTAAAAACAGCATAAGTCCCTATGGAACTTAGCTCAGTTGAGTCCTTTTGGAGATGATGGAACTGGTTGTAAAAGAGCCTAAGTCTCGATTGGATCCGGGCTAGTAATGTTGTTTTGAAAATTAGTGGTTTAAACCAATGTTTGTCTAGGCGCGAGTGGTGTGAATGACTAATGGGGAAACTCTATACTTCTGCTTATTTAAGTTTTTGTGGTGATATCGTTGGGTAATCTATTAAATAGAAAATATCCTAGTAATCTTGTTATGTCAGTGTGGGTCTCCGTCTAGAATCCCAGCTGTATGACAGCTTGACATAGCTGATGTACCCCATAATTTTGCCACAGAACGTCTTTCAAAACGCACAAACTGAGCCGTTTGGTCGCCAGGGCTTGACTGCTCTTGGCAAAGAATGCCGGTGACTTGGCCCATATGCTCTGATCTGTCCCATTTTGTAGACCGGGAAGTGTCCTCCGAAGTGCACCCACTCATCTCCCATCAGGTCCTCGGCCACCATCCGGACTATGACTGCTCTTGCCAACGAATGCCGGTGACTGGTCCATCTGGCTTGATCTGTCTCATCTTGTAGACTGGGAAACGTCCTCCAAAATGCAACAACTCAAATCTCATCAGGTCCTTGGCCGCCGTCCGGACTGTGACAGCTCTTGCTGACGAAAGCCGGTGACTGGTCCATCTGGCTTGATCGGTCTCATCTTGTAGACTGGGTATTTAAACATCCTCCAAAATGCACCGACTCAGCTCCCATTAGATCTTCGGCCGACATCCGGACTGTAACTGCACTAGCAGACGAATGCCAGTGATATAGCCTATCTGGCCTGATCTGTCCCATCTTGTAGACTGGGAAGTGTACTCCACACATCGACTCAGCTTCCATCAGGTCTGCTCTTGCCGACGAATGCCGGTGACTTGGCCCGTCGGGCCTGATCTGTCTCATCTTGTAGACTGGGAAGTATCTTTCGCACCGACTCAGCTCCCATCAGGTCATCGGCCGCTGTGCGGAGCGTGACGGCTTTCGCCTTCGGTGCAGCCGTGATTGGCGACATCGTAGTGTTGAAGAAGTATCTAGATGCTGTTTATGAGTATCTTATGAGTTGTTAGAACAATGGGCCCCCCCAACTGCCACTTAAGTATCTTAGTCTTAAGTAAATTAATATAAACAAAATTATTTGTACGAGACTATTGACCACACAGGAATGGCAAAGCCTTGCAGCGTACATTGACATGTCATTACGCCAAATTGGCTCGCATATAATCATATTACACTTTAATTACCTCATTACGCCGTCTCATTTGGTTATTGTGTAGTTTTTTGGGCATAATACCCATATTGGTATCCATTTGCTACCGAAATTATGATTAGATTTTTTTTTCCTTTCTATAATCTTACTAATGTTATAAATATAGGTACTCGTAATATTATTAGATTTTATTTACCTACATTTGTAAAACTTTATGGATTTTTTTTAATGTGTGTTACTATATAATCACGTCTCGGTCCCAGCGAGAGCGAAGAGTGGGCCTATGGAGAGCCGCTTTGCTATATAGATTAAATGTAAGGAGAGGAATGAATGATAAAATAGATGTAGTATGTCAGATGATGGATGCGAGAAATAGAGAGATTAATGAATGTTGATGAAGTGGCAGTTGTATGCCAGGACCATAGCAAGTGGAAGGAGGTAGTCTCTGCCTACCCCGTAATGGGAAAAAGGCGTGATCTTATGTATGTATGTATGTATGTTACTATATAACACGAAAACTGTTACACGGATAAAGATGAAACTTAGCACACATGGATCAGGTAATAGATTAAAACATAAATAGTAGGATATTTCATTCCCAGTAAACCAGGCGGGACTGACTTGAAAGCTAGTGTTAGTTTGTAATAAGTACGAATATTAGGTTTTAGACTAACATTTTAAACAATTACAAACACAATTTTTCTCCTTTGCCATTAATTGGCATTAATTAATTAATTTGTCGACCGGTTTAACTCAGCGGGTGTAACGGTTGCCTGCGAATCTGAAGGTCCTGTAAATATATCAATTAAATATATTTTCCTCTAGTACATTTACTACTAGTTCGATTTGTATAAAAATTGCTTTTTGTGTGATAAGTTTTCTTTTGTGCAATAAAGATTAATAAATAAATGAGTTCTTATAATTAAGAGACTTAATTTTTTATGGTATCATTTTCATACATAATTTATTTCCTCATTTGTAATACAAGTATATGCTACTCATAACTCAGGCTGGAACTGCAGGTCAGGATATATACTGTATCTTTTCAAAAAAAGTAACTTCAAGAATTCACAATTCAGACATTCAAATCTAGATTTGTATTCTAGATTGGTTCCTCGCTGCGTTAAACTCGAGGACTACTTCACATGTTTTGGTCATTGGGAAACCTTGGGGAAGGCTTTTGTCCAGCAGTGGACGTTCTTGGGCTACTATGATGATAATGATGACTACTTTAATTTGGTTTTATGTATATCATATCTATTAACTTGTACGTTTATTTTAATAGCTCCTCCATTTATTTAAGTGTCAATGATGAATTTACGTGTAATTTAAACTTCTGTCAATTATAAATAATAAATAATCTATAAAATAGCATGAGTTATGACAAATCACATTTTCCCGTTAAAAGCATATGGCTCATAATTATATATCACTAAGTTGACGCAGTGAATAGCGATGAGCTCTGTCATGAAGTGGAATTCTGTTAAGTAAAGGTTGTTTCAGTGTTACTTATTCTGAAATCATTTTATATTTATGATCATATCTATAATTAGACGACTGCTTTAGCTCAGTGGCGTTGCCTGCGAAGCTGAGGTCCTGGGTTCAAATCCCGGTAAGGGCAAATATTTGTGTGATGAGCATAAAATATTTGTTCCTGAGTCTTGGATGTTTTCTATGTATACAAGTAATATATTTATTAAATGTATCGTCGTCTAGTACCCATAACACAAGCCTTATTGAGCTTACCATGGTACTAGTTCGATTTGTGTAAAATTGTCCCGTAATATTTATTTATTTATTTATTAGATTTCAATGTTCAGGTCCATCGTAAAAGAGAAGTCATCTTTATTAAGGGGATGCATCGAAAATTTAAGCTATTTTGTAGCGTATTTTTTGTCAAATCTAGTATATAAATCAGGCTGGTTTTCAGATATGTGTTTCTTGACTATATAACCTATTCAGTGATTAACGCGGAAACATTTTTAACGAAAATTTCCTCGATAGAAAAGTTATCCGAAAACGCGTCTTCATTTCCCGTTTTTTGTCTAGTTTGTACTAACGACAGATTAATAAACGGCTAAATTATGTTAAAATGTCATTCTTCCCTTTACATTTTAAGTGATTAACTTAAATCTTAACAAAACATAATAATATCTTCGATTTCATGGTACTTTTACATCTGGCGCTTACGCCAAAAAACCCCAAGCATGTAGTGTATTAACTTTCTCTTTCTTTGATGCGCGCGAGCAATAAATGCGTCCCTTATTACAAATCACACTTATTGGCTAGCTCCGCGTTTGGGGCGTGATTTACGAATGACGAAGTAGCCCCTATAGGATCACTTTGTTGCCCGTGCCCGTCGTCCGCTTGTTCATCAAGACCTTTTTTCTGAGGAATATTTGGAGATATCAAGTTGAAATTAGCATCAAATACTTAAATCTGCGGTACCTTCAAGTTTTAAAAAAAATCAAGCTTCTAAGTCAGCGCAATCTAAAGATACAGTCAATAATAAAGGTGTTTCCATACAAATTGCTTCAAGTTGTCCTAGGAACTTGAAATGCGGTAAGAAGGGAGCTCTTAGAGCCGGTGGGACAACCCACGAAAAAATCTGAAAATCTTTAACTCTTTTACATATGTTTGTCTATGTCAGCACATAATATTAAATGACCCCACACCGCGTGCAGTTTCTTTGGGAGCAGGGCTCTGCGAACACTAGTTATGTTTAGATACGATCGTTTTTAGCGTAAATTTTGTACGGAACCCTCGGTGCGCGAGTCCGACTAACTTTTTGCCGTTTTTTTTTTCACTGAAATATTGTTTAGCATGAAATTGAAAGGAACAGCACGATTTCAAACAACGAATTTAAAACTTGGGAGTAAGCAACAGACTTTTGGCCGCCTAATTTTGGTATAGCGAAAGTTTTGCGATTTCGCCACTATTTTTGATACACGGATAACTGGGCATCCACAGATGGTTATAGGGTATTCTTTACCTGACTACGCTGAAATAAAAAAGGGAGGGTTATGACTTTTTTCTTCCGCGAACGAAGTTGCCATTCTAGTTTTGGTAGGTATAACCTATGTTGTGCCACATATAATATTACTAGCTTCTGCCCGCGACTTCGTCCGCCTTAAATACGTTTATCGCGGATAAGGGTATTTTTTTGGGATAAAAAGTAGCCTATGTAGCCCCCGGGATTCAAATTATCACCATACCAAATTTCATCCAAATTGGTTCAGCGGTTACGCGTGAAGAGGTAACAGACAGACAGACACACTTTCGCATTTATAATATTAGTATGGATTAACCGACTCCCAAAAAAGGACGAGGTTCTCAATCCGTCAGAACCTTTTTTTTCTCATAATTATCAGATGGCACTCATAACCTAGAATCTTAAACAGACATTTAGCAAGATTATTGTTTGAAATAATACCGGTTTATTATGAGAAGTAGATATTATGTGTAGTGTTGACAGACGCGGTAGGGTCAGCAAGACAATGGGGCGCTTGCGCAACTCACACGGTTGGGTGACTTCCGTTGTCGCCTCGAGTACCGACAGCACATCAATTATGGGAATCCTTACCCATATTGTAAAAAGAGTGACTGTTAATTTTATTTCCATAAAAAACCAATTGGGACCAATATATGTTTCTCAGAGGTGTGCATTTTTTTCCGATAATTTGTTAGTTACTAGATCAGAGGAGAAAACATTATAACCTTCTTTTTTTCTTCAGCGTATTCGGATAAAAAGTATCCTTTAACCATCTGTGGATGACCAGCTACCTGTGTACCAAAAATAGTTCACATCTCTTTAGCCGTTTTAGCGTGATGAAGCCACCACGACACAAACAAACATACAAAAAAACGATTCCGTTACCTTCAAATAGTCCATATCTTTTAAATTTTCATGCACATTTATTTTTAATACTTTATAATAAATAGTACAGGTGTGAACTCAAAATCTACTACTACTTTATTTTGTTCTTAAGATATATTTTTATAAGCACTTCTCGTGAAATTTGTGCTGTGTTTCCTCGTAAGAATACATTTTAAAATTGGTGGTCTACATAGCTTAGTAAGTTTTTTTTTAATACATGACATTGTATAGTGTCATAATGACAATACAACAGACATAATTTTTTTTTTTTTAATCGTCGCTTTTTATGAAAAACTATAATAGTCTTTCATTCGTAATATTTGCAGAACAGTTTTTTCACAGATTGTTTACCTCTCCTTAAACGTTATACTTTTTTGTACTTTTTTGTGAGGTGTGCAATATTGTTACTATCGTATTGTATTCATTAATAGGACTATTACAACAAACTGGGCAATATTATTTAATGACCGGGGTAGACCTTGGGGACCGTGGACGGAACGAGATGTCCAAACGTCAAAAATTACTAATTCAATCATTTAGGGCCACTTGCGCAGTCCAGAGTTAACGAATTTAACTCCGAGTTAGATTTAACTCCTGTCAGATTCATACCAGAACAACTGTCAGAATAACTCAAGGTTAAAATTTTATGCATGCCCGCCTTTTTGTGATACATTGATAAATATTTTTTAAAAACATTCGGAGTTACTTTATATGACATAGTAAGTTTATTTATATCATAAAACACATATAACATGATAATATGTAACTCGTTATCGGAATGTCTAGAACATGTCTTGGCCATTTACGTCTCGTCTCTTAGATGTGTTGTACAATTAACCTTTGTAGCAATGTCTTATCTGTAAGGGTCAGAGTATGTGACGTTGATTGTCATAATTCAATGTTAAATCAATGAGTATCTATGTTAGTTAAACGAATAATACCAACCGTACGTCAATAACTGGTGGATTCAAATGTTATTTTGCGGAATTCCATATTAGATTAATGGATTATAGTCCCTTTGCTAATCCGAAAAATAGTGTCGTGGTTAGAAGTGATAATCAATTGTGCTCACATGCGCATATTTTCATGCAGTTTCCACAACAAAATACGCATGCAAATACACCAAACGGGGCATCATCATAAGATGCAGGAGATATGTTGACGGTCCACCCCAGAAGTTAAATTCTAAGGAACTATATCATCCATTAACCATACGTCAATTTAATAATAGGGATGTTGACTGCATTTAAATAGAAAAAAGCTTGCGAAATCTTAAAAAAACATTGGGTTCGATACCTTGTGTGTAGCTTTTTATGAGCCTTGAAAGTTGGGTGGAAAAGTCAATTTTTTATGTAAGAAAATATTAGTAACTATTAATACCATTGAAGAACCCATGAAATGTGTGGAGCGTTTTGTTATGAAACCGATTCGATAAGCGCTAGTTTTAACATAGCATGCAAAACAAACACGTCAAATCGGCTACACAGATTTCAACTATTTTTGGTACACGGGTAACTGCATATCCACAGATAGTTTTAGGATAGTTCAAAAAAGAGGGGTTATGACTTTTTCTGCGCGAACCTTCTAGCATATCATAAAAATCACTCAAGTGAGTAAAAAGTCAAGCTATTCACAACGCCCCTGCACAACTTCCCTTGTTTGTCCTACTAAATAACTTAATAACAAAAGTCAATACAAGGATCTTACTCAAAGGGAGTCTTATGAACGCTTAAAGTATTATTTACGGTTCAATATTGAATACTCTTTTGTGTGAGTTACGTCTTTTTCTTTCAGAAAATGCCGGGCACGAAACAAACGTGAATATTACTGTTTTATTTTTCTACATCAAAGGATATTATCAGACATGCTGTTTCTATACATATTAATCAAATAATGATCTTTATTCTGTAAGTAGGCCGGAAGGCCACTTTTACAAGTCTGACTCTACGGCGTTTCCCAAGAGGAGACCACTGAGGAGAAGAAAGCCGAAAAAACTCAACAGCCAGTAATTTTTCGAAATAACTCGTATATCTATTACAATATTTGTAGTTAGCCTATCCTAAATATATGTTTCGAGTTTAAATTCAATGCGTAGTTCTTCAAGAAAACGTATCAAAACTTATAAAAGTAAAAAAAATATAGAATATAAAAAGCAAAATAATGTTTTTTTATTTAAAACAACGATTGATATGCCACCTTGATAATAATGAGTAGACTCCTTGAGTAACCATATAATTTTCTAGAAGGTGCCCGCAACTTCGTCAGCGGAGTAGAAAATCATAACCCTCCGTTTTTCAGCGTAGTCAGGTAAAAGTATCCTATAACTATTTGTGGATGACCAGCTACCCGTGTATCAAAAATAGTTGAAGTCTGTCAAGCCGCTTTGACGTGATGAAGCCTCAAGAACATATACAAAAAAAATCGATTCTGGGAACTTCAAATAGTCCGTAACACTTTTTTTTTAAATATCTTCATTGTATAAACATATATTTTTTTAAATTTTATTAAAGTATAGATGTCGTAAACTTAAGGATGGGGGAAGATCGTGACAGCAATAAATATCAAAGGGGGGCCATTACGACGTTTGACATAAATATGTGTTGGAATAAGAATGTATATCAATTTTATAGAGACATTTTGAATACTTTATACTCTACATTTTTGGTAAAGGTAATCTCTTAAAGACCTCTAAAGCGTACCCCCCGGTTTGATATTTATCGTATAATTTTTAATCTTTACTAAGTACTTATAAAGATATTAAAACTAATATGGACTATTCGAAGGTCACTGAATTGAAAAATATTTTTTATGCACTTATGTATATGTTGTTGTTTAAGTAACAGATTTCAACAACTTTTGGCACACGGGAATCTGGGTATCCACAAATGATTATAAGATACTTTTTATCCGATTAACCTAAACAAAAAAAAGAGGATAACGACTTTTTCTCCTCCGCCGACGAAGTTTCGGACACCTTCCAGTGTTATAATAAAAAAGGTTAGTATTATATTGAGAAAACCAATTAGTATTGCTTTATTAAACCACGAAATGTTTCTATTGTAAAGAATAACCCCAAAACGGACACACAACAACAACGTAGCAACGAAGCTACTGCTGCCTTATAAACTAAATCTAGTTATAAAACTAGTTCACTTTTTTGCCGACCGTACGCCTTTACTAGGCTAATCTGTTTACAGCGCATCACCCGCGCAGTCTATTTAAGTATTCACTCCGTAAAGTATACTTCATAACATAGCCCTTTAGTATAAGAGAATAAGGGCTATAATCGAATAGCTGGTAAATCTTTAAGCTAAAAATTATACACCATATGTTAAACATAGACCAAGTGAACGTGACAGGGAGTTCAACCGAAAAAACTGGCCAGCTGCGAGTCGCACTCGCGCACCGCGAGTTCCGTTCAAAATATACGCTAAAAACTGCCGTATCTACGAAAATCCAGTGTTAGTAAAGCCCTGCTCCAAAGCAAAATATACGCAGTGTGGGGTCATTTTATTGGTTATTGGCATAGGCAGACAGACTTAAAAAATTTAGACTTTTAGATTTATTTCGAGGGTTGTGCTACAAGAGCTAATATCATACAAAATATCAAATTTCTAGGACAACTAGAAGTACCGTATAAGATTCATGGACAGCATTTTGTATGGAAACACCTTTTTTAATGACTATATTTTTGGATTGTGTTGACTTAGAAGCTTGATTTTTTTAAAGCTTCAAAAGACCGCATACATAAGTATTTGATGTTAATGTCAACTTAATACTTCCACACGTTTCTGAGAAAAATGGTCTTAACACAGATACAGACACACCGACAAACGGACGGACAGATAAAAAAGTGACCCTAGGTTTTCCGTTTTTTCCTTTTGAGGTACGGAACCCTAAAAAGGGCTTGATATTTTGATATTAGTTCTGTATGACTGGCGCGACACCGTCATTTCTGTTCAGATACCGATAAAACTTTTAGAGGCATAATACCTATAGAGGAAAATACTTTTAAAGCTGCATCAAATTAAGAGTCCCCGGCAAGCTCGGCCGAACTTCACCTTTCCATACAAATGGAGTTTCGTTCTCGTTTTAAAACTACGTTTTGGATTGTAACGAAACTTTGCATATACAATGACATGAGGTGTATCTAGGCCTGGAATTAGTTTATATGGCTCCAGTTTATAAAACAAACAAAATGCAGCTAAAACAAGTTTTGGATGAAAATCTTAAATTGGCTGTATTTTTTCTGCTATGGTATCTGAAGCCACATAAACTAATTACAGACCTGCATATACCTTAATTTATTCTAAGTACAAAGTCTCAGACCAAACTAGCCAGTCGTTTTAGCGCGTAACTACGTTGGTATGGAGAACCGAGCTTACAGGGGACTTTTAAGTATAATGTCGTCGTTTTGCAAGTAGATGTAAAAAAATAAAAAATATATTCAAAAGTGTACAAAAAAATGTTTCTCATACGCAATGTTTACATTGCGCACAGTGGTTTTAGCCTACCCTAACTATGGGACAAAATGGGCGTAAACTAATCAAAATCACATTTATATGCAAAATTACAATTTTGAGGGCTTGAAATACGGTCCATAATGTTAAAGATCACGACCCTTAATGGACCATTAAAGATTTATACGATATTTATTTAAATTTTACTAAAAGGGTGGTCTCGTCCCGTAGTCTCATTGTGAAACTCTAAATTGACATTTTTATTGCAACCAATGTCGTTAGGCTCGCTCGTAATGCCAGATGGGAATGGAAAGTGTTACGGCAAAGATGGACGAGACATACTTACTAATATTATAGATGAGAATGTATACTGTAACTTTATGAAGATGTAGGTTACCCTAAAAAACTATTACCTTTGAGAAATACTTAGTTAAAATTGTTTTTTTTTTCTTGACAAAATATTTGTGATATAACAGTTAAACTGAAGTGACCGAAGTGAACCGAAACTTTGTCGGGTAAAAAGTATCCTATAACTATCTGTGAATACCCAGCTAATATACGTGTACCATAAATAGTTGAAATCCGTTAAGGCTTGATTTCACCAAACTTTTATTCAGAGAATAACGCTTATTCTTGGATAGTAATGTCAAAACTCCATTTTAATTTGACATAACTAATTGAGAATAAGCGTAATTCTCGGAATAAAAGTTTGGTGAAAACAAGCCTAAGCCGATTTGACGTGATATAGCCACGACACATACAAACATAATATAAAAAATATTAAATTTTTTGATTAAGTAAATATTTTCGGAAATAATCGATCCGAAAGAAGCATAAATTTTGTCCGCCCCCCCTCTAATTTCTAAATGGTATGTCCAAAAAATATGAAAAAAATTAAAGACAAAACTTAATAAATACTTTCAACGAAAATTGTTTTCAACACGATCGGATATGCCGCTTTTGAGTTATTGTCGAAAAACTAAGCTTCTCAACAAAAGAACGTAAGTGCCTTGAAGATACGCTCTTTTGCTGGTGCACCTTTTCACATCGGGTTTTTTGCATATGTGGTGCATTTTTTTGTAGTAACGGCTGCGGAACCCCACACTAAACATGGTCCGACATGCTCTTGGTCGGTTTTTTTACTATCTTCGGTGTGTTAATTTTCACCACTTTATACTAGTTTTTTTTTTAAAGCGATAAGTCTATTTATTCGAATTTTTGTTTTTGGCAGGTCTTTGAATTTTCCAATCACAACAATCAATATATTTCATCAACAAAGTAAAGACTTGCGCACAAAGCTTCGCACCACACGGTTCCATTCTTTTAGTTTAGATAACAATTACTGTATCATAGCAACGTAACTGCCGCGTTTTGACAACATTCAAATGAATTTGACACCTCACTGAATCAAGGTACCAATATGGTCTTGTTAGTAACGTTCACCACCAATCGCGCGGCTTCTAAAAATAGCACATTTCCGAATATGACGCGCTCAAAATCTAACACATATCCGACAGTACGGAGTCAAATTATATTAGCGGTCTATCCTTCCGCGAACGCGGTCATTGGTTACAAAAAACTGGTAGGCTGTACAAAACCCACACATACTTAGTACCTTTTTTTATTGTACTGTTTTAAGTATTTACACATGCAGAGGGCATGTAATGTGCGTGAAGTAGATGTTATCGAATAGTAGTTGGTAATTCGTAACAGGATTATTGAGTAAACTGTTTTTATTTATATTATTGAGTAAAATAGTCTGAGAAGTGGACGTAAAATGAGTTATAAGAGTTCTGTGCCTTAAAATAAAACAACGGCCGGCAACGCACTTGTGACTCCTCTAGTGATGCAAGTGTCTATGGGCGACGGTGATCGCTTACCATCAGGCGACCCGTCTGCTCGTTTGCCCCCTATGCCATAAAAAAAAATATATATACGGAAGCCGTACTATGAATTAGACGTGTGTTTGTCGTCGTATGTGTTATTTATTACACATACATAGAAAGATCTTATTTATTTGGCAAGTTTAGGAATATATTGCTGAAAGTGAAAATATTAATATTTAAAAAGATAAAAATAAAATTTGGTGATATAATAATTACGGTCGACCAAGTTACTACTAGTTTACAGTCTACCACTTATGAACCTTAATAAACATGAAATAGAGTCGAATAGGATTAAGCCAAGTCTTATCCGAGCTTTTCTTCAAAATGCCCCTTTTTTTCTTGTGACATTTTCTCAAAGTTTTATACTTAGAATCACGAGTTTTTCCATCCCAATAGGAGATTTATATATGAAACAACACTAGGAATAAACTACAGTACCAATAAACGACAATAGGAAACAAATTTTTGGACATTTTTTTTGTCCAATTAGGATCGAAAACGCCCGTGATTCTGATTGGAAATAACATAAAATTCACAGAAAATTTTACAATAAAAAAAGGTGGCATATTTTTTAAATGCTCATGTGACCGTACATAAACAAAATAGTTATGTACAATAGCAAATCGTTTTTTGCGTTTGTGGTTTTTGAGTTCTCTCTAAAAGAATCAAATATTCCAATATTTACTTACAATTTTTCTAAAGTCCAAACATATGATTCTTTATAATATTAAGTGTTGATCCACGAAAGCCATCGTTGTACGTCGTACAACATCGAGTGTGTTGCACCGGCGGCCTTGCTGTCCGGAAACGAACAGCACCTAGCGGTGACATTTGAGATACGGCCGTATCGGACAAACTGTTTCTCTATTTAAACCCGTTTTACTACCGTTCACACGTACAATACAATTTGGGCATGTCAGAATAAAAAATAAACATTGCCTGAAAAATCTAGAAAAAAAAACGTCGGCCAAGTGCGAGTCGGCGTACCGAGGGTTCCGTACAAAGTATACGCTACAAACGGCCGCATCTATGCAAATCCAGTGTTAGCAGAGCTTTACTCCTAAACAAAATATACGCGGTGTTCGATCATTTTATATTGGTAACTGATAGCTTCTCGGGTCCCGTTTTACCCTTTTGGGTACGGAACCCTAAAAACAATGTCATGAAAGAGGACAATTTTGTGGCTATATAGTAAGCCAATGCGGCAGCGTACTATTAACGATAGCGATATTTTAAAGAAAATATGCTATTTATCATTTAATCGTATGGCGAATGGTCACTGTAGGAATTTATAATTCTATATACAGGCTCCACAGTTTGATCTTGATCACCACAGTTACACATGGGAGTCTCACTCCATCCCCATTTGTGATTCAAATAGTCGCACCGACCGTGTACTATACGAATTCTGATACGACGAGTGTTTTCATTGTAAAGAGAAGCTCTTGGACTTTTGAGCGGGACCGAGAAGGTGACGTGATGACCGGCAGTCGCTTCCGACCATTATCTCTTCCAGGACCGCTCCAACAGAAAACCATATGCCAAGTAACTATTATATGATTTTTAGTGATCTGAACGATTAGACATGGTTGTCTAAATAAATAGACATATGTAGGAAGAGAGGGCAATAGAGAGATCTCTCCCCAAGCGGGTGTTATTCTTGGGGACCGAAGTCCAATGAGAGTTGATCGGAAGTAGTAATAATGGAACCGACTTAGAACAATTTTGTTAGCGCGATGCAGAACATGTCAGAATTTACAGATGACAGAAGCTACGCCACATATATTTTTTACACAAAATCCACGATTCCTTCAATTTGAAGTTGAACATTGCGAAAGACGTAAAAGAGTAGAGCGTGGCTGCTAAGACGCATTCGCGGCAGCGGCAATAGCCTTCTGAGGGTGCTAGCTAAGCGTCTCGATTGCCCACTCTCCAAGTACTGGGTTGATGTGATTGGAAGAGCCAAATAAGCCGGTCACTCAATGCCAGTATTTGTCAATATTTTTAATAATAATAAGGTAATTAACTAGTATTTTTAGTATTAATTTCACTAACGTAGCTTAAAAGCCCCATTGTTACTAACAAAATATGGATCTTAAGGTCTAAATTAAAGATACCTATTTTATTGTTATTCTTAAATGAAAAAAAAGGACAAATATTTTGAGCCTTGAATATTTTCAAGAAAATATTGTTATAAAAGAGTCTGTGCAAGTGTAAGCTTCAATACAGTCCTAATAATACCTTATCTTGCAGACATCCTTTAGGAAATGCACTTGATCTTGTATAAAAGAGATCTTATTATGAAATGTCTCAGCGATGAGGCGCCAGTTGTTCAATCAAATACAACTGTGATCTTTTCAAGGAGCTCTAGACGACTAATAATGAATACTATTCAGAAATCCTCAAATTCCTGAATGGGAACTGAAGCGTTCATTCATAATGCGACGCGAACAACAATCTCCTTCTTATCAACACAATAGGCTGCTGTGCCGGTATCGCTGGCTATAAATAAGCTTATCGATAAACCTGTAATTATGTATCGAGGCAAATGGCTACCAATCTTGAGTATTTAATAGTACACGTATACTTTACAAGCAGATGTTTTTGTGGTAACTGAAGGACGATACCTATGACATATTATAATCATGCATATCGTTTTTGAGTTCCTTATCTCAAAAGGAATAACGCAATCCTTATAGTACCACTTTGTTGTCCGTGAGTCTGTCCGTCTGTCAAGACCCTTTTTCTCAGGAATGTGTGGGGATATCAAGCTAAATATAATATCAAATACTCAATTCTGCAGTTCCTTGAAGCTGTGAAAAATATAAGCTTTGAGGTCAACGCGATCAAGAGATAACAGTCAATAAAGAGGTGTTTCGATACAAATTGTCGTCAGTTGAAATCCTATAGGGTACTTCCAGTTATCCGAGAAACTTGAAATTTGGTATGAAAATAGCTCTTATAGCACAACGAAAGCGAAAAGCCTGAAAATTTATATGTTTTATGTCTGTCTGTCTATGTCAGTAACCAATAAAATGACCCCACGCTGCGGACATTGTGCAGGGCTCTGCTAACAATGGATTGTCATAGTTACGGCCATTTTTAGCGTATAATTTGCACTGGGTCGTTTTTTTAATTTCACAATTTTAAACCTACATTTTGTTTCGAACTTATATTTAAAAAAAACTTGTTTGTGGTTAACTACTGAAATATATACGGATAGTATTAGGAAATTCGTACACAATTTATTATGATTCAAAGTAATTTTTTTTATCAATTCACTGGATATCCTCAGATTGAATAAGGATAAATACATGTACTTGTTATTTCTGGTAAATACCTTTTATTAACAATACACTTACTTTTTTATTAAAAGTGCAAAGGACTTTGGTTATAATAGCACGTGATCTGTTTATATCAAAAACATGGAACACATTTGAATACAAATTACATACTCGTATCGTATAATTTACAACACTTGTACTAATTAAACAGAAAACGCGCAATTTGCAAAGTGAAGGTTCATCTTCAATTCAATATCTTCAACAATTGTTTTCGAAGGTTAGTCAAAACTATTGTTCGTAATTACACTATATATGTGAGTTATATATTCAGAGCATTAATCACCAGAATCGGTAAACAGATGGGGTTCTTAGAAACTTGTGACTAACTCTTATCAATCCTTGATAGTATTTCAAGCGTGTTCCATAAATATCATTTCATGGTATTAATTGATTTACGAACTTATATTACTTGACTTTAGAATGTAGAGTTAAGTATCTATGTATGTAGACTTAAATTATGACTGGATGATGAGTTGTACAGACATATTAGGAGATAATGTTTGATGGTTTATTTATTTAATTATTGCACATAATGAAAACTTACGTCACAAAAAAGCCTTAATGCCATTGGGCATTCTCTACCAGTCAACTTTATGGCAACCTTTTAGCTCAGTAAAATCAATTACATAATTTGCACTGTTTTAGAGACATGGTGCAATTATATTTATATACATGTCGTCAAAAAAGGAAAGATTCAATTACTTCACATATACTTAATGACATAAACACCTAAATTGGTTCAGTAATTTTCCTTCAAGCTATATTATTCCATAATTATGACTATAACAAGTTATAATTGAATTTTACACTGAATTTCAAGACAAAATAAGTAATCATGAGACATACATGTAGTGACTCAGCAACAAACATTAAGTAGCATAATTTTATTTATAGCCTTATTACTGTTAAGCAGTCTCATAATATTTTTTTTATGACCCTACGCTTTAATATAAAGTAACCTCTAACTTAAATTAGATTTCGTGACCCTTTTCATTGCTTTAACGTTCAATGGATTATGTAAATTGCTTTAAAAACTAATTTATCATTGAATTAAAGTACTGGAGATCAATAACAAGGTTAATACCATTTTATGAGAATATGTATAGTCTGTTCTCTAGTAAATATCTATACAATTATAAAGTTGTAAAAATGAAATGTCTGAACATAGAAAATATTTTCCAAAAAATGATTGTAACGGACTGTTTGGAGACCAATGAATCGATAATTTATTATTTTTTGATTTATTTGAATGTTTGTATGTGTCGATGTGGCTTTATCACGCAATATTGGCTAAACAGATTGCGACTATTTTTGGTACACGGGTAGCTGAATATCCACAGATGGTTATAGGATACGTTTTTCCCGACTACGCTGTCAAAAAAATGGAGTTATGACTTTTTCTCCTTCGTGAACAGTTATAAAAATTGTAAAATGTAGAACGAAGCTCTCTGCATAATGCATAAGTTCATATATAAGAAGAAATGGAACTGTCAAATGACTTGAAGTTGTACTTAAGCAATTAGCAATACGGCAATAAATATGTACATATTGATCATTCCAATGGGATTAGATAAATGTCCACTACAACCTCGAATATAATAAAGTCAGCCTCAGCAAATTAATATAATTTATTTAATGGTTCATAAAATGATCTTAAATAAATAAATAAAACAGGACAATTTTTATACAAATCGAACTAGTCCGATAAGCTCAAAGGCTTGTGTTACGAGTACTCGACGACTATATATTTAATAGATATATTTACTTGTATATATAGAACATCCAAGACCCAGGAACAAATATTTATGCTCATCACGCAAATATTTGCCTATGCCGGGATTTGAACCCAGGACTTCGCTGGCAACGTTACTCTGACTGAGCTTAACCGGTCGTTTACCAATAGTTTGTTTAAAAGCCTGGTGGGACCTTGCTCATCATAGAGATGAGTGGAAAAGGAGAGGAGAGGCCTTTGTCAAGCAGTGGGACTCAAAGAAAGACTTAAAAAATCCAATACTATTACACTGCCTCTAAAAGAAAAATCGCATCTTGAACGTATCGCGGCTTCAAATGCCAATTTTACGTCTTTCTAAATGTAAGATACTGCGTCTTGATATCTTTATGACTTGAAATGATATATTTCATCACTGAAACTCAACTATGTAGTCCCGGAATAGGCAACTTAATAAGGACACTTCCCGTGGGATTCCGAGTTTAATTATAATCCACTAATGGCCCCAGTTTTAGACGCTGCATGTCGCGAGAAACATTCACAGACAAATGCTATTGCTACGTAAACATATTTACTTATTTAACAAGATAACTTGTGTCATTTTACTGCCTACATCATTAGTTTTATTTTACTTCACACTTGTACCACACTTATTCGGAAGTACTCAAGTCTCTATCAGAAGACTGTTGAAAAAAAAGTCTGTCTAACTTCCACTTCGTATATAATATTTTCTTCTGTTTCCGCGATTATTACTCATTGAAATAAAACCCTCATGGTCCTCCCGTGACCATGGAAAGCTGGAAAGCTTCCGAAACGTCGGGAACTAAAATGAGATAATATACGCGATATAATCCGTTAGATTGTTTTATTCCACTTCGTATGTTTTGTGCATTTCATGTAAGATACATATATTGCCTTCATTCAATAGTTTTTTTTATAAAGGAATCAAATTTAATTCTTCATTTTAAGTGCTAAAAATGTCATTGTTAATTAGGTACTCCGTAGTCATTGGGATGCATACAAAATTTATTTTCAAAATTTAATCAACTTGACTAACATAGTATTGGAGGTAAGAAATTTAATCCTGCAATTTAATTAAAATGTTAAAAATACGTCGAAATTACAAATAGTATTTGAATTTCGAGATGGCAATAGAGCCATACATAAACACTCTAATGGCAAAGGCGTATTATAGAGTAGAGGACTATTTAGCAGACAAAACTGCATGGCCTAAAACAGAAACCAAATAATTTACTTTTACCGGGACACGGTTCTTATACGGTGGCATATCGAACGTACGTAAGTTGTTAAAAAAAAACATATTTAGCTTTTTATATTCTATTATATTTTTACTTTAATTTATGATTTCTTGGAGAACTACGCATTGAGTTTATACTTAACACATATATTTAAGATAGGCTAAGTACAAATATTGTAATAGATGACAGTTATTTAGAAAAAATGACTGACCGTTGAGTTTGCTTTGGTTTTCTTCTCCTCAGTGGTCTCCTCTTGGTAAACGCCGTAGAGTCAGAATTGTAAAAGTGCCCTTGCGGCCTACTTACAGAATAAAGATTATAGTAAAGATTTCATGGTTATAACATTTCATTGATCGAGGTAGATGTTTTTTTTTCGTAACTAGGAAATGCATAAGTACATTCATATCTCTAATAAGTAATTGGATTTAATCTAAATCCACTATCTATAAATGCCGAATACCGTATAGTGCCAAGCGAAGTCCGCTGTGGATTACAAAGATTAAATCCGTGACGTCAATAATACTGATAAACTGACATTTATCATTGACGAAAACCACTTTTGTGCGCTATAAAGGATTTTTGACCCGCGACAAAACCACTGTTATTTCTTCCTTTAAAAAAATCGTCGTTTGCGATCAAACATAATGATAGATAGGTTGCTTGTCGTAGTTAATGATTCAATATTAATTAGTTTAATATGAATTGTAACTAATATTATAAAAATAACAAAAATAGCATATTTGTATCAAATTTCTAGTCTTTTTCTTTGTCTTTTTACTAAAAGTCGTTCCTTTAAATGCATAGTTTGTTTTCAGATGTAAGTATGAGGTTTATTTATTTTTGCGTATCTTATATTATTTACTATAAATTCATTTATTGCATTTTAAGTTAATTAGCAGATTCGAAGTCGACGGTTAGTCGGTTACCAAGAACTTATATCATTATGCCAGATCTTTTTCACATTTTTATATCTCTTTCTATGAATCTAAAGGTCGATGTGCTATAAATGTCAAAAATGATATATAAATTTAGAAAACTGTTAACAATTTTAATGAAAATAAAACATACTTCTATACTACTATTAATAATAGACAATAATAAATAGTATCCCATTTTTTAAGTATAATAAATATTATAATCCAATTAAAATATAAATATGCTGCAATTTGTCGATGTTTTCATTTATAAATTAGTAATGGCACAGCAAGATCATACTGTAAGTATACAAAATTAAAATAAAAGACTCAAAAATAAACAATCTAAATTTAAGAATAGTAAATAAAAAATACCTTAAAAAAAGAAAGAGTCCCACTTGTCCAAGTCACAAATAAAATCCGTATAAAAAAAAGCACCACTGACACTATATATTTATGTTTTATTGGTCGAGATATTCGCGCGTGAAGCTATCGTGCGTGCGTATTGCGCAGGCGTCGCGGGTTGACTGTCGGTGCCGCGCGCGGCTTGCGTGCGCGCAACTATGGGTAGGGCTGGACATCGAGGGCTGCCAATATTAACTGCATTTTTAAGTTAATTATTTTATTGAAATAGAATATATAAACGAGTTTTTTTATATAACGCAGTTCCCATAGCCTCGAAAGGGAGTAAATTTTAAGATACTCGTATCCTTGGATGCTTCTTTTTTTGTGGGGAGGCGTGATTGATTGACCTAAAACTCGAATACAACCTCAAGTAGGTTCTTCTCTTCTAGAGGATTATCACTGGTTTAATGTTAACCATAAGGATACTGTTTTAAGAATCGTTCCACTACTACATTATAACTATCATGAAATTAAGCAAAGCTATAATTATGAGACTTGACTAATTAACCTATTTTTATCTTTATGAATTTCAAGTAATACTCATAACCATTTTACATATCTAGAAAAAAATGATATTTTTTAATAAAATAACAAAAAAACTAATACCGTTTGAAACCAACATACAAAAGGGTTTTTTAGAAAATTATTATGAAAGTGCGGCCATATAATACGAAATAGACCCCCAATCCTTAGGTTTTAATGTTTGGTACCTATTTTCCTAATTAAAATACGTCATAAAATTACATTGAAACTTAAGAAATTGGCAATCATAATGACTGTTTGCATTAAAATTATTAGAATTATTATTGAGGTCAAGATCTCTGATTCAGTATGTATTTGCGTTATTTAAATTAATTATTCTTGACATTTGTGTGTTAAAGATAACGTTTTACCTAGTCGTAGCTTTAAATAAAAATATATTTTAAGACAACAGTACAACTAAATAATATATGTAATTTTATAAAACACGATGCTTTATTGCCGACTTGTTATGAAAGTTAGTTATTACGTTAAAAAAATGGGTTAGTTAAAATATAAAAAAACCTTTTAAAAAGTGTCTATATTTTTAATTCGTAAAATGTATAAATACGTTGATGCATGTATTTCAAGAAAAAAATAACATAAAAAATCCTGACAAAGAGCAACCCTGCGGCGCGGGCGCCGGTGACCTTGGCGCATGCAGTGCCGAGATCAATCTTAATGGCGTTTTTTTCGTTTACTTCATTTGGGCGCATCGCACGGGTTAGCTGCGTCCTTGGGACGGGTCCACCAAACATTTTGTTGTGAAATTCGAAATTTAAATTAAATTATCTTTGATCAAACGTTTTTTCTGGACAAAACTTTTTGCAAACACTGCTCGGCTGTAAAATTAACGGAAAAAAAATGAATATATTATGTAATAAAATAAAGTAGCATGTAGAAAAAAAGTACAAGCGATTTTTTTTAAACATAGGTTTTTACTTGATAGTTTTGTATCGCTTCAGTTGAAATTAATAATTATCGACAACTGATATTGCATCTTCCTGATCCTGAAAATGCTAGTTTCTTATTGAATACTAGAAGGCGCCCGCAACTTCGTTCGTGGAGGAGAAAAAGTGATAACCCCTTGTCTTTTCTTTCAACGTAGTTGAGTAAAAAGTATCCTATAACCAATTGGAGATACCCAGCTACCCGTGTAACAAAAACAGTTGAAATCCGTTTAACCGATTTTGCGTTATCAAGCAGCAACAACACATACAAACATACAAAATCCAGTGATCTCCAAATAGTACGTTGCAATATTTTTTTTAAAACATCTTGATTGTACTAATATTTAATTTGTACAACTTTATAATAATTAATGAATTTAATGTCATGTAGTAAAATAATAATTTACATAATTCTTCTACAAATAAAATTCTATTTAATTTTTTACTTATATTTCTGGTTTAAAAACCAGAAGTCAAATTTTATCAAATTCGACAATGCTTGGCTGTGTACGACAGACGTCACACGTCAGGCACTGTTTTGAAAAAAAATAGAGCGCTAAAAACCCGTGAAAGTATAATTTGGTACGACATATTTAATAATGAAGTTAATTGACAGGAATAGTCATGTTACACGCATAATCCATATTCTTCATGTATTCGTAGTTAAAATATTATAAACAGCATTTAAATCTTATCAGTTCATGGATCAAAACAAGTATTTTTTAACTCTTCTAAAATACATGCTATATCTGGAATGTTTTAAAACTCTATTAAGGAGGCGAGAAATTAATCACAAAACACCTGGTTCAAGTTCTAGAATTAATTGAACGAAAAAAACGAATCGCTATTTCGGATATTTTGTATGAAAAAAACACCAGTTTCGATCCGAAGGATATTATTACAATTATTTAACATCTTAAGAGACTTTCGCTAGACGGCTGGATCAAGGATCAGATACAGAAGGCAAAAATCCTGGACACAGCCTGAATTGTCAGGAGGTTCCTCTCTGTGCAGCCCTGACCACCGGTAGCTTGAGCCCTGCCCCGCTGCCGGCGGCACCCTAGGTTAGGTTTTTTGTAATGTGTTTATATTTTGTAGTTGCTTTTTGTATTTTACTTTTTATATTCATATAAATGCCTACCTTTAGACTTTATTTGTCCCAATTCCAGTTTTGTTTATGTTATAGGAGGTGTTTTTTTTTGTAATGTCATATAATAGTGTATTAAAACCATCCTGGCCTAACTTGAAAGTTGTATTTAATGAATCACTCATTGACAAAAAAAAAAAAAATCTGAACAATTTTCTGATGAGTACATTTAGTTTAGGTTACCTATATATCTGTTAGTTCCTACTAACGTTAGTGTCACACACTGACTACTGTCATAGTGACAGATACCTCTTGCCGTGTTTCGGACGTACTTTTCGACATAAAATACTGTTTAGACCAGTAAACTAGTACTGCGGTCGTATATAAGGAACTCCCATTACACGATGTTACAGTTATCTTAAGTAACACTAATTGCGACCGCAACGCAGCCTGCGCGCGCGCAGAAAAACGCGCTCCCACCCGATTTCCCCAAGACAATGGATAACTGAGGAACATCGCCTAGAAAACATAGTTCTCAACCTATGACGATACAAAATTGGATCTTACAGCGATATGAAGATGATATAATTTTGATTTGCTTCCTTGTTGGTAATATGACCGATTGTCAAGTTAAAATACTGTTATAACTTATGGCTTGGCAGTTATGATTTTCTCGTAATAATTGCAAAGATGATAGTGAGATGATACGAATTAACAGATACAGCATAGTTGTCTTTCTTAAAAATAAAGTTATTGTAAAACCTAACTGACCGATACTGGATAGTCTCACGAACAACGATCCCAGTTTAGATACTCGTAGATACTGCGAAAAGTCCCCTGCCCTGAACAGAATAGTTACCGCATCTAATTATGCGTTTATGAAATTTCGGTCAGATATATATTATAAAACAATTTGTAACAGCAATAAAACTGGTAATTAAGGCAATATTGAAAGCCCATAGCCATTTTGGCGTTATGAAGTGACAACGACACATACAAACGTACAAAAAATGCCATCACTTTTTTTATATCTTCTATGTACAGGTAGTATACTCTTACAACTAAATAATAATGTGCATATGATTAACTGATTTTTATAGAACGTTAAATGTTGCTTGGAAATTTACCCATATTGGCCAAATCATCCGTATATTTGAACGCATTCATAATACAAACCCATACGTGCACATTTAACACATTTAAAAATACAATGAAATTGCACAAAAGAGAAATTCCAAAGAGATTAAAACATATGCTACACTATAACACCGTATAGCCACTATTACTAAATGCTCGAATAAAGTATACAAAACAACGTAACTTTTATAACAAGAAACCAAGCAAAATATTCTTCAAAAACTGTCAACCATACAATTAGTTGGGTCGTAATAAGTTTCTATCAAAAAAGTAAACATTTTTGTGACAAGCTTTTATTGCCGACTGTACTTTTCTTTGAATATCCGTCAACTTCCCTAAAAGAAGTTTCAGAATGGGGTCGACTTAATTTAGTCCGCTTTAACCCTACAAAGACACAGGTTTGCGCTTTCACCGCTAAAAAGTCTGCGTTTGTTGCATCACCTCGTTTTGAGAATACTCCCTTAACTGCAACAGCCACTATCGGAATCCTTGGCGTCGATATATCGAGTGAAGTCCAGTTCCACGGCCATCTAGAGGGTAAGGCCAAATTAGCCTCTAAGAAGCTCGGCGTGCTCAACAGATCGAGACAGTATTTTACTCCGGCCCACCTCCTACAGCTTTACAAGGCACAGGTCCGCCCGCACATGGAATACTGTACTCCACAGTACCAGCTTCTCCCTCTAGACCGCATTCAACGGAGAGCGACTCGTATCGTCTGTTGCCAGCGTATTTCAGATCAGCTTGACTCCTTGGCACTGCGTAGAGATGTAGCCTCGGTCTGCATTTTCTATCGCTTGTATAACGGAGAGTGTTCCGAGGAATTGTTCGGGTTCATCCCAGCTGCATCTTTCCGCCATCATCTTACGCGACAATATTTCCATTCTCACCACTAAGATGGTTAGCAGTCCACAACTGGGCGTTTTTCCAGAAATTTCCTGCCTCGCACGACTGAACTGTGGAATAAATTGCCGCATGCAGTAATTCCGGACCGATGCAATCTTCAAACCTTCAAGAAAAAAGTACGTACGTACGTACTCCCACCTGAAAGGCCGGCAACGCACTTGTGACTCCTCTGGTGATGCAAGTGTCTATGGGCGACGGTGATCGCTTACCATCAGGCGACCCATCTGCTCGTTTGCCCCCTATGTCATACAAAAAAAAAACTACTTACCGAGACGATTCTGAAGAGCTAAAACTCGGTAAGATTGCATTATTTTATTAAAAAGTTCCTATGACCACCTTTCTGCTACATCATCAGATCAGCTCGATGTCAATGTCAACGAACTCAAATAAGCATGCCAAATTTTATCTCAATCGGAAATATCTCAATAGGTCAAATTTAACTAGCAAGATTCCAGCCGAACATACATAGTTAACATTGCAAGTTTCATAAAAGCTTGTAAAAACCGGCTACGCTAAAATTGCACCTCGTCTGTACGTGACGCTATACCCAACATAAGCAAATTTAACGTAGCCGGGTTACATCGGCATACCAGCATAGTCAAAAGAAACATTGGGAGTTTACTGTAGTGTGAGACCTCAAAAAACTACCAATAGTTCAATAGTATCAATGGACTATTGATCGGAAACAAAAAAGCGTCGGAATGTGCCCTTTTCCAATAAGGACCAGGTAGGCAGGGTGGTTTGAAAATAAACTAATAAAATTGTATAAAATATACTAGAAGACGCTCGCAACTTCGTTAGCGGAATAAAACAAATCATCCTGTGTTTTACTTGAGCGTAGCCGAGTAACCAGTATCCTATAACCATCTATGGATGCCTAGCTATAGCTACCTATGTACCAATAATGATTCTAAATCTGTTTGGCCGTTTTCGCGTGATAAAATCAACCACGACACAAAAAAAAACAAGATAAAATATAATATTATCAAAATAAAAATATTATATGTATATGTCGGAAAATGACGGATGCTTTATCGCTTATCTATCGCGCGATAAATCGCGCATCATCGTCGTCAATATTATCTATACTATACCCACAGTAGAAAGCAGTCAGCCAAGTTCAGAAAGAAAAAAAGGCGACACACACGACACCACGACACTCGCCATTTTGATTATCAAATAATCTAACTTTTTTTTAAGTAATTGAATGACGTTATGCATGACAGGAGCTATGATTAAAGCAGCCCAGAAAGAAGTTAGTTTCCAGGTAGATCCCACTTCTTCTAGTAGCAATTTGTTTTTCAGTTCACTTCAACGTGTGGCACATATTTCGACAGTTCTTTAATAAACATATTGGGGTTACTAAAAACAAAACTCCGAAAGTAGCATAAATTGCCTCTATTTTCTAAATCGTATGTCCAAGATATATGAAAAAAAAACTACGAAGCCTTAATACATACTTTCAACGAATTTTTTTTTTCAACATAATCGGATATACCGTTTTTGAATAATTGCCGAAAAACTGCTCTTCTCAGCAAAATGACGTAAGAAATATACGCTCTTGCTAGTGCACTTTTTAACGTATTTTTTTTTCTTCTGCAGTGCATTTCTTTACAGTGACGGCTACGGAACTTGGCCGGTTTTTCCATCTTAGTTTGAATCAGGTTAATTCCTTAGTACTGTGTGTGTTTATGCGTAATTGACAGTGTAGGGTCGCTATAACAGCCCTTGACCCGATTACACGCTTCTAGTCGCGTGCGCATCTATACACGTATTAGTCAGAGTACAAAGGTATTTAAAGCCCTTTAAGTTTCAGATTCTATGAAAAAGTGTTTCGCTGTTTTAGCATGAGTTCTAATGCTTTGAACTGAAATTGGTGTAGTGAATATTTTAGTGTTACAATAAAATGATCGATTGGACCAAATTTTTTTTTTTTTTTTTTTTTTTTAATGTATAATTAAAAACCGGCCAAGGAACGCGAGGAAGTATAGAGTTGAAATTAACATCAGATACTTATGTCTGTCTGTGGTTCCTTGACGCTGTAAAAAAATCAAGCTTCTAAGTCAACGCAATCCAAACATAAATTAATGAAAAAAACTGGCCAAGAGCATGTTGGACTATGCTCTGTATAGGGTTCCGCAGCCATCCATACGAAAAAATGCACTACAGATGGAAAAAAAATACTTGCTCCGCTCGTGGTTCAATTTTAGGTTTTTTCGATTACTCGCCTTTCAATTCAAGTACTCGCGCCAAATAACAACTTTGCACCCTTGCAAAACAAATAGCTATTTTCAAGTAGTACACTTTTGAGTTTATTTTTAAAGGCCGAGTCTGATTAGGAAAGCGTTAGAGATCGTATAACGTGCGCGGGCGCCTTCTCGACAATTTTCCCATTGTCATCGATTGGAAAAGCTGAGGAAAGCGCGGGAAAATCATTAAAGCGGGTAATAGCGGAATTAACAAAGACTGTGTGGGAGATTATTGGTAATTTTACTTAATAGATTAGATTAGGTTATATTTGTTTATTTCATGATAAAATAACACTATAAATTTGCTCAATGCCAAAGTTACACGTATTTAAATCATGATCGTCAACTTAAGTTACTTACTCATTGGTTGTTTACTTTGCGCCATCTTTACTACCTGAAGGTTGTCTGGAAGAGATCGCGTCTTAGCGATAAGATCGCCTGTTGTTTACCATTTCTCATATTGTTTTAGATTTAGGTGTCTGATGTTATCTTCTTTTGGCGTGCAATAAAGAGTATTGTATAGTATTGTATACTTAATGTACTAACTGGAACGTTACCAACGAATGTTATATTATATATTTTTTGCAAATGTAAACTTGTGATGACCGTCTAGTGTTATATAATATACAATAGTGACCGACCGAAATTTCGGTTTCGGCCAAAACACGGGCATAGGTATTATGTGAATGTGTCTATATATTACAACAAATTATGCGTATGCCGTAGATAGTTAACACGCATGCGTTTAAACAATAATATTATGTCTTTAGGTATAGTCAATACATTCTCCGAAGCTTAGAATAACATAACGGAACTTATTGATAAGCTATCAGCCTAGATAGATAATATGTGTCATTTATTATGTTGTTTCCTCACTACGACCTATTTTTAGAATTTCATGCGTAATAACAAAACGGGTTTTTTATATAGATTATCGTGTATTATGATTATATATATATTAACAATGGTAATAGTATTTTTTTGATATACACAGTGGGAGCGAGGAACCCAACAGACTTTAATCATCGCGTTCAGTGCCACATTGGAGGACATTGGTATATTATAATACTCATTAAAAAAATTGTTTTCAGATTTTTTATTTTTTTTTAATTAAATATAGATGTGACTTAAAGCTGAGAGATTCGAGTACTATTCGACACGAGTTACCCCCAATAAAGAAAAAAAACTGTAATTTGAATACCAAACTTATAGTAAAACTTAATACAACCCGGCCAAAAAACATGCAGTTACTTTCTGTGTATAAAAGTTAAGTGGCAAAGTACATTACATCATTCAGGCGTGATAATCATGAGATTTCGTGATTTATAAATTTCAATAATTATGCGTTTTCGAACTACATGTTATACCATTTATATGTTCAAATTAGGCTCTACATTTCTTACCATGGGACTAGTTAAATTTGTGTAATAATTGTCCGGTAATATTTATTTATTTGTTCTATGGTTAAAGTCTGTCTGGTTGCTCAATCCCACCGTGTATGTATATTATACAATTATTGGAAAGCAATTTTAGCTACCTATCGCAATTTCTGCTACAGCATTTATTGCTGAAGTATTTTAGGATATTTTTTAGAAATAAATGAACCTTACAAAGTTAATTAAGGACCTAGGTAAAATTTATAAACGGACAGTCTTGTTAGGATTTAGAAATCAGTTTTAAATATATATCAAAAATCAAAGTCAACATTTTCTTTATTCAAGTGAGCCTAAGCTCTTTTGAATCGTTGTTTACAACAAGATTTTAGAGCTACTTATTGATAAAAATGGTATAAAATAAAAAAAATACATTAGTAAACATAATAAAAATTAAATACTATATGAAAAAAAAAAAGGATTGTCAAGAAAATAAAAAAGAATTTGTATTTGTTTCAATTGTTTCTAAAATAAAATCCCAAATGTCAATATGTAAAATAATAATAATAATTAAAAATAAAATATCAGTAATTTAGAAAAACGCTCAGTTATGGACTGCCAACCATCTAAGTGGTGAGGGTGGAAATTTTGTCGGGTAGGACGATGACGGAAAGATGTAGCTGGGATCAACCCGAAAATCCTCCTCGGAGCACTCCCCGTTATACAAGCGATAGAAAATGCAGAGCGAGGCTACATCTCTACGCAGTGCCAAAGAGTCAACCGACGATTCGAGTCGCTCTCCGTTGAATGCGGTCTAGAGGAAGAAGCTGGTACTGGGGAGCCCCAGCCCACAGATGAGAACAGTATTTCATGTGTGGGCGGACCTACGCCTTATAAAGCTGGAGGCGGTGGGCTGGAGTGAAATACTGTCTCGATCTGTTGAGCACACTGAGCTTCTTGGAGGCTAATTTGACCTTACCCTCTAGATGGCCGCGGAACTGGACTTCACTCGATATATCGACGCCAAGGATTCCGATAGTGGCTGTGGCAGTTAGGGGAGTATTCTCAAAACGAGGTGATGCAACAAACGCAGACTTTTTAGCGGTGAAAGCGCAAACCTGTGTCTTTGTAGGGTTAAAACGGAAAGTAATGGTGTAGATAAAAAATAATAATTGAAGAACCACATTTTCAGGGTCCTGTTGCAAGACTTGACACTGAGACAGCGCTATATACGTAGGCTCTACCGCCTAAATACATTTTTCTGTTATTACCATAAAACGCAAAATATTTTACGTTTCCTGTAAAATATTTCGGTTTAGTACCTGAATTATACTACCGTCAAAAAAGAGAGACAACTTTTTCGCTACAAAACATTTTCCCCACTTTTCCCAATGAAATAGCATTTCATTGAGCGTCTAGACTCAGACTGGCGCCTAAACGACGGAAACGCCAACTCAACTACCCAGCGTTCAACAGCGCCATGACTAGTCTGCTTGAGCGTAAATTACATGGGTACGTTATAGCTCATGTGATTCACTTTTTTAAAGCGCTGAAATTCATTTTATTTCGGGCAGTTGACTCAGTCGTCGCTGGGAAACAGTTTCTCAGAGATAGTTTCTTTCAAGGTTTATCTGAAAATGTCTTAATAAACAACCGAAAACAAGCATGTATGTTTTGGCACGCTTTATTTTCACCGGAATATAAAAAGGAGAAGGTTTTAAAATGGGGATGACTAACTTTTAATAATTAGTCCGTCATTTAGAAAAATAAAAAATATTGAAGACGTAGGTATTTCACAAAGATGGTAACAAACCATTTAGCGACTTTGGGTGTCACGAACTATTTGATGCTGACTGTACCTAACTAGTTCGTTAACCTTAGATGCGCTATGCAGTGAAATGCGGCAAGCGCGGTAACGCGAGGGAGCGCTGGCGGCGCGCCAGCACCTCCTGCATGCGACACTGTCACGCTGAACACATGCCGAGCTGACCTGGCCCCTCGATCCTTATGTAAATTACACATCACCATGAGGTGCGTCCACATTAGTATCATTTGCCCGATCAGATCGTCGTCCCGTGGCATGATCGCGTGTCACGATCACGCGTTTGGACGTGGCGCCGATCCGATCGCTCGAAATCCATGTTGCTACGCGTACCACACACTTAAATTGGACAAGCAAGGCATGATCGCCGCGCCGACAGTGAGAGTCCAAGCAGCGCGATACGCAGTCGTGCCATGGCACGGTGATCGGATTCAAGCAAATGATACAAGTGTGGTAAGCACCTATGAGTAATTAATTATACGCTACAAACGGTAGTGTCTATGAAAATCCAGTGTTAGTAGATCACTATTCCTAAGCAAAATGTAAGCGGTGGTCGATCATTTTATATTGGTTACTGATATAGACCGACAGACAAAATTGTACCGTTTTTAGTATTTGTTGTTATAGCCGCAACCGCAATACATCAGCTGTGAAAATTTCAACTGTCTGGCTGTCACGGTTCATGAGATACAGTCGAGGTCATAAATATATGAGCAAATCCAAGGCTTCAAAAATAATTGAGCATAGAAAGGTACATACGTATCTGAACAGATTTACCAATCAAAAATATGTACACATATCACCTATCAAATTAATCTGAGCAAGTTTGACAATAGTATGTAAGCAACTGAAAAATTATGAATATATAGGCCGTAAGAACCAGATGATTTCTTCATTCAGTTTTAATCCGATATTTAAGAACTTCCACGTGTTCACATAAAATTGTACAACCTTAGTACTGATATTTTTTTTTCACTTCATGTCTATAAATATTTGTAAAAACCTTTGCGTAGGTATTTGTGTACTTACACTTGGTTAAATAATTTTGAAAAATATTTGCTCAGATATTTATAATTTTTCAGTTGCTTACACATTATTGTGAGACTTGCTCAGATTAATATGATAGGTGATATGTGTACATATTTTTGATTGGTAAATCTGCTCAGATGCCTATGTACCTTTCTATACTCAATTATTTTTGAAGCCTTGGATTTGCTCATATATTTATGAACTCAACTGTACAACCTGGTGACAGACAGACAGACAGACAGATGGACAGTGAAGTGTAAGTAATAGGGTCCCGTTTTACCCTTTGGGTACGGAACCCGAAAATAACTAGTATTTAATACAATGAATTCAGATCCGCAACGCAGGCTTCATCAGGTGGTTTACAACAATGAATTTGCAACAGGCTTCGTCCCATACAAATTAATGATGTAATCCGCAATAGGCTTCCTCAAATTCGTTAAAGGCCCGCCCTTAACCGTAGCGGCCCCAAACGTTCCCATCACACTGGCAGCGTTATCATGCTGTATGGCTAATGAAATTTGCTGCTGGTACGATCTGGAGCGTGGTCCACAGCCAATGTCTCTAAGCCGGCTAAACAATTCCTTGAAGTCGTTGGTCTTTTAACCCCTGGATCTTGGGATCGGTCTCCACTGTAGTAGGTTCAAATGTATATTCATACTAGAAAGCGCCCGCAACATCGTTCGCGGAGGAGAAAAAGTCATAACCCCTCTTTCTTTCTTTAGCATAGTGGGGTAAAAAGTATCCTATAACCATCTGGAGATACCCAGCTACCCGTGTACCAAAAATAGTTGAAATCCGTTTAGCCGATTTAGCGTGATGAAGCCACAACGACACATACAAACATACAAACATTTTATTTATACAACTTTATAATAGTATAGATAAATTTATTAAAAAAAAATCATACTACACGGGTAGCTGATCATCCACAGATGGTTGTAGGAGACTTTTTATCCGACTGCGCTCAAGAAAAAAAGAGAAGAGGGTTATAGTTTTTTTTTAATATTAGTAGGAATCCCGTACTTACTAAATCTTTCTATAGGCATATGATTGGATCTTTAGTATTAGAAGCTACCCGTCGGGTCATCAATAGAGATACGGTATAGCAAGTCAAATAGCAGACATAATGCGATCTATCGATCATGTGTCAGGTAACGGCTGCCCGCGGCGCCGGCGCAGCCAATGTAAATAGACCCTTCGCGATTTTGGAAAATATGGCTTCCAGGCAAATTAATATTACAGTAACTCAGACAAATAAAACTTATACCAGACAAACTAAACTACTGTAAACTGTTACCAATGTATAACCACAATTGGGACCTTTATTTTACTTTTGGCGGAACTAGAGAACTTGGCTTATTTTTCACATTTACGTTTTGGTGAGATAGTTTTTAGGGTTCCGTACCCAAAGGGTAAAACGGGACCCTATTACTAAGACTCCGCTGTCCGTCCGTCTGTCTCTCTATCCGTATGTCACCATGAAACGTGATAGTGTCTAAACACTTGAAATTTTCACAGATGATATATTTCTGTTGCCGCTATAACAACAAATACTAGAAACAGAATAATTTTGTCTCTTTCTATATCAGTAACCAATATAAAATGACCGAAGACCGCGTACATTTTGCTTAGGTGTAGGGCTCTGCTAACACTGGATTGTCATAGATACGGCCGTTTGTAGCGTAATTTTGTACGGAACCCTCGAGGCTCGACTCCGGCTCGCACTTGGTGGGTTTTTACAAGTTTTTATTTAACTTCATATTTGTATGTATGTTTATATATCTTGCAAGGAAGATTTGAACCACTTCCCAGGTACCGATTGAGCTGAAATTTGGTATACCTAATACGTAACTTCAATGACAATACCATGGACCACCCTGACACCATGGACCTGGTGGATACACCACGGAAGTGACTTGATGATGCAGATGGAAGGTGGTCACAGGAACTCTGTAATAAAACACGAACCAAGGTCACCGATATAGCAGACAGGGTAAGCAAACTGAAAGTGGCAATGGGCAGGGCACATAGTTCGAAGCATAAAGGTTGTCGAGTGGAGACCACGTACCGTCAAGCGTAGCGTGGAAAGGCTACCCGCAAGTTGGTCAGACGACCTGGTTAGGACTGCAGGGACTCGCTGGATGCGGGTCGCCTCTATCCCGCCCATATGGAAGTCAATTGAGGAGGCCTGTGTCCAGCAGTAGACGTCCTATGGCTTAAATGATGATGATGATGAATAAAAGTACAGAGTTTGGACTCTAAAGAATCATCTTGGTGACTAGTTGATGGATGTTCTATGAAAAGCTCAAAGAAAAGCTTGTAATGAAAATGAAATTTTTGACATAAACTTATGTGAATTTGAAAGGGACTTCATCGAGAATGTTCTTATCTACGATTCGAGAAAATCGGTTCTTAGATTTGAAAATTTTCAGCATTTACTAGATTTATCGGTGTTTTTTTCCTGTTGACCGCTTACGTGTTAAATAAATTCTAGCCCCAATGCAGAAGTTCGTCTAGTACTAAATAACAATCACATTTATTTCGAAAAATAATAGTAATGATAAATATACTTTTTGTTTTACAAATATCATGATAATAATCACAATTTTTGCAATTTATTAGTGGATCACTCCACTAGCGTTATTATTATAAACAAAGATCAGAAACAAATGAAAAATTTTTTCGACGATACTGTACTTGAACCAGTGCCTTGAGCCAGACCGGGGCAGCACGCTCTACCATCTGAGCTAATCGTCCACACCAGCAGTCGACGAATTTTGTCATCTGTTCTTGCTTATGGATCTCTGTATGGTGCATCCGACTCTTTAGCCGTTAGCGCCGCCTAGTGCAGAACTATGAAGTTACTTTCACCCCGAGCAGATACCTTTACAGGTACCATTGCTCGGCGAGAGGTGGCGCTATTATCAAAACTGTACTTTTTGTTTTACAAATATCATGATAATAATCACAATTTTTGCAATTTATTAGTGGATCACTCCACTAGCGTTATTATTATAAACAAAGATCAGAAACAAATGAAAAAATTTTTCGACGATACTGGACTTGAACCAGTGCCTTGAGCCAGACCGGGGCAGCACGCTCTACCATCTGAGCTAATCGTCCACACCAGCAGTCGACGAATTTTGTCATCTGTTCTTGCTTATGGATCTCTGTATGGTGCATCCGACTCTTTAGCCGTTAGCGCCGCCTAGCAAAAATTGTGATTATTATCATGATATTTGTAAAACAAAAAGTACAGTCTTGATAATAGCGCCACCTCTCGCCGAGCAATGGTACCTGTAAAGGTATCTGCTCGGGGTGAAAGTAACTTCATAGTTCTGCACTAGGCGGCGCTAACGGCTAAAGAGTCGGATGCACCATACAGAGATCCATAAGCAAGAACAGATGACAAAATTCGTCGACTGCTGGTGTGGACGATTAGCTCAGATGGTAGAGCGTGCTGCCCCGGTCTGGCTCAAGGCACTGGTTCAAGTCCAGTATCGTCGAAAATTTTTTTCATTTGTTTCTGATCTTTGTTTATAATGATAAATATAGTTTTTTTCATTGTTTTATGAAAAAAATTAGGCTTTTATTGTAGAAAAAAAGGACTCTTAAAAACTAATGTCCAAGTTAAACTGTGGTCTCCAACTTCTTGACTCATTGGCTCGAAGCAGATAACTGTCAGCATATAGCTGTACCGTGTCGCTTTCCCTGGAAATGGCCCTTCTAATGCCTGTTAAATTCTTCTGCTCATGGAAGTGGTATCCTTATAATATTATTTTAATTTTGTTACTGATCAAAGTGATCTAACTATTGATGTAAGTTTATGCATCGGGGCTACTAAACTCTGATTTTTAATTCAAGACCAAAATCTGACAGTTCTCATCTTGATTAGTTAAACAATTAAACATTATTTCATAAAAATATGAATGAGAAATGGTGCAATTAGTAATATTAGGGTAAGTTTTATTGATAATAATACTGATACTTCAACCAGTATGCAGTGATCACAGCGAAAGTGCGCGCGTTGGCTTAAAATTTTGGTCTTGAATTAAAAATCAGAGTTTAGTTGATTTCCTTGATGTAATTCTTTACTGTGTTTCACAATAATCAAGGTAGTAAATTCGAAGATGTCGGGCGTTTTTTGAAACTCCAGCGTACTCGTGACTAGCGCTGTGCTTACTTTATTCATAGTTAACTCGCAGGTCTCTTTATGATGGCGGCTCTGTCAAAATACTTACAATCAATTAATCCAATGACCCGCGGCAATGCGGTGACCCGTGGGGTCCGCATTACGTATCGCAAAGGAAACTGTCACAGTTATATGACAACGAGTATTTTTTTGGGTTTGTTTTGCTATCATCATCATGAATCTTTCGCATCTTTAAAAAGTGCTTCAATGAGTAAAAAAGGAATTGAATTCGTGTTTTTATAAACCGTTGCTAAAAACGCATTATTTGGAAATGACATCATTTTATTCGGTAGGGGGGGGGGGGTCATTTGAATTATGATGGTTGGATGATTTTACGGGGGGGGGGGGGGGGGGGGGCGTCAAAAATCATCAAAAATAGATGACGTAATTTATGAACAGCCCTATTGGCCTGATTTCATCTACGCGAGATGATACTATGTAGCAGCCGGTGAGAAACATCTGCGATCATGGCTAAACAAACTATAACACCTTTGGTATTCAATATTATTAGAGTGTTTAAAGATTCAAATGAGCACAAGAAATCTTAAGTTGAAGTCATCATCATCATATCAGTCCACAGATCAACAGCTGGAGACGACCTCCCCAAGAATTTCGACTTTTGAATAACGACTGGTTGTGCGCCGCCTTCATTCAACAGGTTTCCCGCGATCTTCACCAGATCAGCGGTCATCGGTTCTAAGAGTAAGGTGCCACGCCCACTACCACTTAAGTCTAGCAACTTCAATTTTAACTACTAAACTACAATGACACTCAACTATGTATAAAGTCGAAGTATGTCCACCTAGTAGTCAAATAAATACATATTGTGTGTGAAGATTGTCTTGATATGGATGATAAAAAGTGCCGAAGTTGTGAACAGATAAGGTAAGTACCTATCTTTACGAAAATATTTTTGTAAGTTTCAATTGGATTGTTTTTCTTAATCATAAACTAACCAGCGATTCATCCCAGTGTCATTTAATCGTAAGTGGCCTCGCGGTCAAATATGTAGGTCACTTTAGCAACAGCATATTCACTTAAACACCTTTATGTGACAATATAGACCTCAATACATTTCAGTAGATATCAATTAATGTATTTTATTTCATCGATTAATTTATTTTATTGCATGTCGTGACGCCTAGAGATACATCTCTGTAAAAATTATTAGTTGAAATTGTATATTACTATTGTACCTAACATTGATTTGGAGAATCAGTACATTTCATCTACGTGTACCAATTAGTACTCATATAACACAATTTAATTGTTTTAAGTATAATTTACGGAAAAAAGTACTGTTGAGCGGTCGCGTCTTGTGAAATTCCGGTAGATTCCCATTCAGATTTTTAAAAGTGCCCGTGTGCCCCACTCACAAAATAAACTATTTGAATTTACTTTTATAAGTTTCGATATGTTTTCTTGGAGAACTAAGCATTGAGTTTATACTTAGTAAAATATATAGAAGATAGGCTAAACAGTACCAATATTGTAATAGTTAAGTATGATTTAGAAAAAATGTCTGACTGTTGAATTAGTTTTGGCTTTCTTTTCAACTGTGGACTCCTCTTGGGAAATAGAGTCGGAGTTGTAAAAGTGCCCTTGCTGCCTACTTACAGAATAAAGATGATTATTTCATTATTATTATATTACAGACGTTTCGAACCGTTATACCTAATAGTAGTTATGTTTATGTATAGTTTGAATTTTTATGAACATTACCTTATTCCTATGAGCATACGTAATAAATCATTGCTGTAACACATCCATCACAAATCGTATGAGAACGAAAGTGACATCAATCACGCATCCGCCTCCAAAGGCCCGGGTTCGATCACGGCGATGACTCTATTGATGGACGAGAGTGAAATTCATTACGGTGGCGTTTTAAATCTTTAATTTTAAGTAAGCCGCTTAGATCACAAACGAGGACATGCCAGCTCTAGCTGGCCTAAACTTGAATTTTAACAACTATTTTTTACTATACGAACTAGCGACGACCAAGATCATGGCTCTGTGAACTGTCTCGCTCGGCTCTCAGCTCAGCTCGGTTAAGCCTCGATTTTTGAAAACCCCATATCTCCGACATTTTTATGGTTCCGTACTTCAAAAGGAAAAACGGAACCCTTATAGGATCACTTTGTTGTCCGTCCGTCTGTCTGTCTGTCTGTCTGTCTGTCTGTCTGTCTGTCAAGACCCTTTATCTCGAGAACGCGTGGGAGGTATCGAGTTGAAATTAAAATTATATACGCAGGTCTACGGTCCATTGAAGCTGTGAAAAACTCTATATCAGTAACCAATATAAAATGACGCACGGCATACATTTTGCTTAGGAGTAGGGCTCTGCTAGTACTGGATTTTCATAGATACGGCCATTTGTAGCGTATATTTGGTGGCCAGTTTTTCATTTCCCTAGTTGGTCGGTTCAAGAATTCGGATCAAAATCGAACAGATTTTGAATCCTGACAGATATTGTATCTCTATTCACAATTGATGGCTTGGCATCAATAGATTCCTAACTATCACAAATAAATACGTTATATTGTGTGAATTAATTGCCAGTTTACAATTTCGCAAGATGGCTTGTAAACTGATGGTATTTACAATAAACAGTGAAAAATATTATTATTTACAAAACCATAGTACGGTTTTCATCTAACTAGGTTTTACTTACTCATTTTAAAGTTGTAAAAATAAAATTTCTATACATTAAAGATATTAAAAAAAATAACGATTTGAAGGTCACTGAATCGATGTTTTTTTTCCGATTTTTGTATGTTTATATGTGTCGAAGTGGCTTCATCACGCCAAAATGGCTTAACGGATTTCGACTATTTTTGGTACACGGGTAGTTGACTATTCACAGATGGTTATAGTATACTTTTGATTCGACTACGCTAAAGAAAAAATGAGGGTTATGATTGTTTTTCTCCTCCGCTGACGAAGTCTCTAATTAGTACTGTCTTCTCTTTCTCTTTTAGCAATATCCGCCTGCTAAGAGGCCTGCGTTCGATTCCGGTAACACCTCTATTGTTGGAGGAGTGAAATTTAATTCGGAGACTTATAGTCCGCAATTCATGGTGCTATGAGATAAATAGCGTGTGGATGAGAACTAGATTGCGTAGGATTTAAAAATATTTGAAATTCTTCATTTCGACTGGAAGGTTTATAATTTAAAGAATAACTTGCACTATTTGGGTCTGTGTGCATCAAAAAAATAACTAAATCCCGGAAATTACGAATTGTATGAACTCACGCTCATAATCTTAAAGGTAGCATTTTGGTATTACGCTATAGATGTAGAAAATACCAATTTAAACAGTTAAACATAGTTATATTGTCGTAAGTAACCCTAATACATCATTTCGGTTGAAATTTATCACAGCTATGGGACTCCACCATGATCGCAGCACCAAAAATGGTACCAAATTTGGTATTAAATTTGGTATAAATTTTGGATCACTGCTCATCATAACATACCTCAAAATAACTCATTGGATTGTACGAGCAGAATTAGAATTACATTTGAATCGGTCCACGCACTTAAGAACCACAATTTCATTGAAGATTCAACATTCAATTAGATAATTGTTCTTTGCTTATATTTTAAGTAATTTTCAAAATTATCGTGACCTTCCCTTTTGCCCGCGACTTAATAGCGTAGCGATGCAATATACCCACAAAACAGAAAAAACAGTGTTTTTATCATTCCATGAATGGTATTCTGATGTCTTTATACACTACTAGAACATTTTGTTGAGATCCGTTCAGTAGTTTAAATAAAGTGGAACGTACATACATCCATAGGCACAAACTTTCACGTTTATTATATTATTAGAGCATTTATATAAAACAATTTATTATTGATTTATTTAAATGAGTAATAATCGCGAAAACAAATGAAAATATTATTAGAGTATGTAGAAGAAAATTATTAAAAGTCAGCCACATTCAATTATAGTTAGTTGAATTAAGTTACAAATGTTACTCAAGCGATTGACAGTTAACTCTAGTTTTAAAAGCGCCTAGGTAGAACAGAATCTCTCTCGCTCTTCCCAACTATGTATCCCACATGGTGGTGGGGTCAGCCTTCCTTACCTTCCTCGTCCACTTCACAAACAGTGTGACAATGGGGATGGACTCAGCGTTTGCTGCGTCGCGGCGCAGAGCAACTGCCCTGTTTTCAGTCCGCCCTTAATGACTACTGGTAAATTATTAGTTCCTTTGCGGTAATGACAAACAAGCAGACTAACCAAGCAAGCACTTCTATTGTAGATAACTGTTGTTAATATAAACAAAGCAGCAAAGATGCACATAAAAGTGGGAACAAAAGTCCAAACTAATATGAAAACAATGGTGTAGAAAGTCCGTCCGTCCGTATGATGTATGGCGCGCCGCTTGACAATGCTCATTGTGTGTGTGATCAATCTGGTGACATTTATTTGACAAGTCAAATTACTTGAGTACTGCCTATGACACCATAAATATATCTTCTCGGTTCCCTGTACTTTTTAGCGAAATAAACTTTTATATTTTTTTCAATTTTCATCTACTTACTCAATTCAGACGATAACTTTAAACGTTTGCTTCCCAAAGGTTGTCAGAGAACAACAACAGTGAACAACAGTGAGTCAAAGGTTGTCTGAATTATGCTAGTACGTACTAATAAGTACAGTTGCAAGCGGCAATCTCGTTCCAACAATTATGTATTAAAAAAAAAACACCTCCAAAGAAACACTTAAAAGTGAAAAACATAACTGCATCTTATTCTGGCATTGATGCCATATTAAAAGTGTGTAAAATATTGAAAATTTTCGATTCTAGTAAGTTGTGACACTTATTTTCATTTAATTGTACATAAATCTGTGTAAGCTTCTCAATAACCCCCACGATAAAGATTGCGAAATTTACTGACTTATAATTTTAACTAAAAAGTATAAAATAAAAATAATAATTAAAAAAACAAATAACCCGACTGCTTAAAAAAACAATAAAGAAAAAAACAAGTCCAGTACCTACCCTTGTTAAGTTATAATGGAAATGTTTCATGATTCATGATCGATACTCACATAAAACAAATAATAAATTCTATTGCGGAACATAGCGATTTTAATCAGTCGGGACCCATTGTTGGGAAGATTTGCGTCGATCTAGTTTTCTTATGGGTCCCGACTGTTTAAAATCGCTAAGTTCCAGATTAGAATTTATTATTTGTTTTATGTGAGTATCGATCATGAATCATAAAACATTTTCATTATAACTCAACAAGGGTAGGTACTGGACTTGTTTTTTTCTTTTTAGTTTTCTTAAGCAGTCAGGTTTTTTGTTTTTTGAATTATAATTTTTTGAGTGGATTTTTTTGGAGTCGGTTTTATTTTTGGTTAAAGAGATAATTTATTTGACAATTTTTTGTTATTTTATTGAAATAAAACAATTTAACGGATTATATCGCGTATATTATCTCATTTTAGTTCCAGACGTTTTTGAAAACACAAATAAAAGTGTACATACATGCCAGATGGGCTCAAGCAATTATTTTATTTTTATTTTAATAATTTACCAAACAGCATTTCACAAATGAGGCGTACTGAGGAGAAAAGAAACGATACAAAGAAAAAAAAATCTGGCATGTATGTACAGCTTTATTTGTTTTTCAAAAATGGGTAGTTTACACAAATTGTAACTTTGACAGAGAAAAATATATCGTTTCTCAGTCCACCGAAACGTCGGGAACTAAAATGAGATAATATACGCGATATAATCCGTTAGATTGTTTGATTTCAATGAGTAATAATCGCGGAAACAGAAGAAAATATTACTTTTTAGTTAATCTTTACTTTGAAGTAGGTATATCTCGTGACGATTCCAATAAGCCCATCACGGCTAGGATACATTATTTTACTAAAGAGATTCGGTGCCTACCTTCCGGCTCCATCATAAATTCGATGGTAACATTCTCATCAGGACCATTTCAATTTGCGAATCTGAAGAAGCTTAGCAATTTTAATCGAGATGTATCTTGTAGCCACCTGTAAATTTCTTATCGTTGAGTAGTTCCAGTGACCTTCTGTGGTCTTCTTCATCAGTTCCACTTCAACAATTTACACTTTCTCTTTGCAAATGCTTAGTATGTTTCTTATAATAGCAAAAACGCCATATGTATGCCTTCCATATTTTTGCGTAGTTCCTTCATTTCCTCGTGGATCCCATCATCTGATTATCACTAAATTTAAATGGGACCAACCTGGATGCACCTTTCAAAAAAATAATAATTCGAAATCGGTTCATATTACTCGTAAATGACGGAGTTCTGAGGTAACCACAGACTATATAACCTAGGTTATATGTTCTGTGGAGGAAACAAACATTTAAAAAAATACCACTGAATTGATAACTACTCCCTTTTTATTACAAGCTTTTATGTAACTTGCAATGTATGTATGTATGTATATATGTAATATGTCTGTACGGGTGGAATCTTGCAAGTTAAATTTGACCTACTTCCTGGATTCCTATTGAGATAAAATTTGGCATACTTATGTAAGTTTGGTGACAATACAATAATATGATACCATCGAGCTGATCTGACGATGGAGCTGGAAGGCGATCATAGGAACTCTGTAATAAACTCAAAAAAAAACTCAATCCTACTGAGTTTGGGCTCTTTAGAATCGTCTCGGTGAGTAGTTGATGGATGTTCAAAGAAAAGTACAATCGGCAATAAAAGCTTGTCACAAAAATGATTTTTTTGACAGAAACTTATTTGGGAGTCGGTTAAAAAAATCTTCGACTTGTAATAAAAGTTACAAGCTTTTGTGAAACAGGCCCCCGGACTGTAAGTTAAGTAGTTTTACGGTACTCTATTTACATACATAGTTGTCACAAAGCGACTAGTGCTTTGTCGTTTAATTATCGCGTAAAGGCAACCATCCCGCCCGCAGGTATACAAACATGCAAAACTCCCGTTGTTTTTAGTAGTTAGAAACTAAAAGGGTGGAGGAGCGGGGAAGGGGCGGAGACGGAAGTGTAGTGAATATCGTCGCTTGTCGTTGTCTAATTGTTAACGGGCTGCCGAAGCCCAGGGAAGTGGGTTCGACGTCCAGTAACCGCCATTAGATACGAGCGTTTTTTAAATGAAAATGATAAATGTTTATTGCAGTTTTGATGCACAGTTTAACAACATATAGTAAAGGTTGGGATATTATATTATGCATTAAATATGCTTGTGCCAGAATTACCCGCCCTTCAATCACTCGGACAATGTTGAAAAAAAAAACAACTTTCATAAATAGGATTGAACAAAACTCATTATTTAACATGGGGCCGCCATATGTCATCGTTATTCTTTTTACTGGAATAATTATTACCATCATTATGTATTCATGACTAGAAATAAAGATTTAAAGAAAATAATAGGTTTTTTCACTGATATTCCACTAAAACCAATCAGGTAGCGGTTTCCTTCCTACCTTGAACTTAGATCACCAAGAGACCTTAGGGTTTAATTTAAATAGACAGACTGCATTTCTCTTCAACCTAGTATTTTGTATATTGCGATCTCGTAACGTATCTTGGAATTGAAAGCAAACTGCACGCCGACTGCGCTGTTGGGTCGCAGTTATCATATAAGTTTTTGTTTTTTAAGTAGACGATAAGGTACTAACTAGCTGCAGTACTTTTAAAATTTATGTAGCTTCAACAGAGCGACATCGTCATCTGAGTGACAAAGCTCTTTACAAAAGATAATAAAAAAATAAAAAAATAACTTGGTAAGCAGTACGTTTATTTAAACGATTAGATTTATGAAGACATAAAAAAAAACAGTTGGTCACAGCACTTCTGCGTTAAAGAAGAGGTCGCAGGTTCAAATATGGCTTGCTATTTAGTAGGTTGCATTGTTTTTTTACAAGCCTTTATTTAACTTGCAATGTATGTACCTATGTAATATGTTTGGGGTGGAATCTTGCAAGTTAAATTTGGCCTACTACCCGAATTCCAATTGAGCTAAAATTTTGTATATTTATGTAAGTTTGGTTACAAAGCTATGAATAATGCATATGATATTATCGAGTTGATCAGATGATGGAGCAGGAAGGTGGTCATAGGAACTCTGTAATAAAATAACTCAACCATATACCGAGTTTGGGCTCTTTACAATCGTCTCGGTGAGTAGTTTATGGATGTTCAAAGAACAGTACAGTCGGCAATAAAAGCTTGTCACAAAAATGAAAATTTTGACAGAAATTTTTCATTTACAATCGGACTTTGCGTTTTACTCAATATTAATTTGAATAACAATTGTAATATTTCCACATTTATAATGAAATAATCAAGATATATATTGATTTTGTTTTTTAATTAATTTGTGTTGAAAATATTTTAATACTAGCGGCCGCCCGTGAATTCGTCCGCCTTAGATTCATTTATCGCGGATAAAAGGTATTTTTCCGGGATAAAAAGTAGCTTATGTCTATCCCCAAAACTCGATATCTTACTAATTTAAATATGAAGCAGATTACCAAGATTTCATGTTCCTAGCGTAAAAAATATTTACTGCCCATACAAATTTTCATCCCCTTTTTCGTCCCTAAAAGGGATGAAAATGTACATACATTATAGCCTATGTCCTATTCTGATATATAAGGTACCCAACTGGAAAGTTTCATAAAAATTCAGCCAGTAGTTTTTGAGATTAAGTGGAACGTTCATACTGTAAAGGTGTTAATCTTTCACCATTAATAAGAGACAGGCCGTATGTAAAAGTAGTATAATTATATTCAAATTTAATTATGAACGAAGGCTGTCTCGTTCCCGCTTTATGTCATGAGGTTTAAGTCTTAGGATAGTATGTGTAGAGCATTCTTTATAGATTATATGCTCTAGGCGTCTATTAGAAAAGGTATAGACATCCGGGGGTAGTCGAATGGTGCCCTAGCTTTTTAAAAGAGGGTTTTTGCCTGGGTAAAGCTAGAGTCGGTAAGCATGTAGTAAGTATCTGTAACGTGCCATAAGCTAGGAAACATACATGTTCCGACCCTGTTTACCTCATAGCATGAGGCCATTCAGGTTTTGTTTGTAAGGGATTCCCCGTGCAGGTAGGGACCATTGTACGTTAGGTAGGAGTAGTTTTGTGTAGTGCACTACGCTACCTGCGTCCTCCCCGGGACGGCGGAATATGTGAAGGTGTTAATCCTTCACCATTAATAAGAGACAGGCCGTATGTAAAAGTAGTATATATTCAAATTTAACTATGAACGAAGGCGATCTCGTTCCAGCTTTATGTCATTAGGTTTAAGTCTTAGGATTGACGTGGAATACAAAACATCTAACCCGTATCAGCTCCTTTTTATTATATACCACCATGGAGCACATCCCCACAATACATACTTTCACGTTTATAATATAGTAAGGATAAGGATTTGTACGGCCCCTCGATCGCTGTGCGCCTACGCATTAGACCACCCCGCATAACGGTGCAGGACTGTTGTGGAATCGCTAATGCGTCAATTTTCATGTGTTTGCACATTACGGATTCTGAATAATCACGTGCGCTTAAGATAATTTGTAGAATATTTGTTTGACAAGTACACTCAGCTAAAGCCGACTGTATTCTCCCGTCTGCCGTGACTATAGGTGTTATACGAAAAGATGAATGTGCATAAATGTATAGAGTTTGCACCAAGAAAAAAACCTGGCAGCCACTTCTGAAAGTAGCCTTTATTAAATGGTAGTGCTATGTGCTTATCTATACTATTATGTATGTATATATGTATGTAAACACTTTATTGTACATAGTAACCAGTTACAAAAGCAATAAACTTAAAAGATATAAGTACAGAGGCCTATTGGTATTATAAAGTTGTAAAAAAGAAATGTTTGTATGTGTCGTTGTGGCTTCATCACGCTAAATCGGCTAGACGCATTTTAACTCTTTTTGATACACGGGTAGCTCGGTATGTTCACATGGTTATAGGATACTTTTTACCCGACTACGCCGTCGAAAAAGAGGGGTTATGACTTTTTTTCCTCCGCGAACGAAGTTGCGGGCGCCTTCTAGTATTTATTAAAAACCTTACTTCGCTGTCATGGATTGTTTCAGTTGTTTTTTTAAATATATTTTGAGTTCACTAAAAATACATGAAACATTGATAGAAAACAGTGTTTAACTATTAAAGTAAGTACCTAAGTAGCGCCTAATAGAAGACACCTATCCTCCAAATTTCATCAATATACATCTTGTAGTTTTTCGAGTAAAATGCCTGTGACAAACGGACCGACGTGACGAAACTATAAGGTTTCTGTTTTTGCCATTTTGGCTACGGAACCCTAAAAAGTAGATTGACTCCTAAAACGAACACAGTCGCATATTTTAAGCCAATAATAAAGTTGAGAGCAACACTAATCCTAGTTTAGTCCCCGCGCGCCCTGCACTTGAACTGCGGCCTATTAATACGTCAGCCCGTCTATCTATTCCTGTCCAGCTGTGGAACTTCTTATTGCATTCTCGCGATTGCACTTAATATTGAGAGCGTGTGTCAGTCCGGAAGATCTTGATTGCAATATGGCATTAATGGTAAGTTATTTTTATATAATTGACAGATGGTTACTTTGCGGAATTCCATATTAGATTAATGGATTATGGTTCCTTTGCTATTCCGTGAAATAGTGTCTTGGTTAGATGTGACAATAAATTATGCTCACATGCACATATATTCATGCAGTTTCATAAAAAAACGGCCAAGTGCGAGTCGGACTCGCGCACCGAGGGTTCCGTAGAAAATATACCCTACAAACGGCCGTATCTATGCAAAATCCATTGTTAGTAGATCCCTACTCCTAAACAAAATGTTTGATCATTTTATATTGGTTACTGATACAGACAGACATAAACTTATACTGTTTTTAGTACTTTTTACAGAAATACATCATCAGTGAAAGTTTCAACTGTAGCTATCACGGTTCATAAGATACAGTCTGGTGACAGACGGACAGACAGACACACGGACAGCGAATTCTTAGTAATAGGGTCCCGTTTTACCCTTTGGGTACGGAACCCTAAAAATACACATGCAAATACAACAAACCACTACCAGACCGTATTCCTGGACACGTGTTTCGCCTCTCTACGAGGCATCATCAGGAGATGCAGGAGATGTTGACGGTCTAACGTCCTCCCGAGTCACGTCACATCTAACAAAAGCACAATAATAATAATAATAAGTACTCTTTATTGCACACCAAAACAAAATAACATCAGACACTTAAATCTAAACCAGTATGAGAAATGGTAAACAACAGGCGGTCTTACTATTTCGCGGAATAATATTTAATCTAGTTATTTTTATAACTACACTAGAATGTGCATGCAACTAAACTGTATCAGCTTCAGCTTAGTGGGGCAAAAAGTAGCATATAACTTATTCTCGAATGTTCAGCCATCATCCTACCAAAAATGGTGAAAATGTTTTCAGCCATTTTGTCGCGACGAATTCGCAAAGAATTTTACACATACGTACATTCAAAAAAATCATAAAACATGTTTTTTTATTCAATTATTATTTTTATTTCTTGAAAGTATCTAAAATGAACAGACAGACATTTCATTTTTATAATTTTATAATATAGACTCATTACAATAACGACAACATTCACTAGATCAGAAGTGAAAAACGCAAAAAAACTTTCCCCCTTTGTCTCTGAAGTTTATCAAGCGAAAATTCTGAAATTATCTTGAAAAATTATAACCATACATTTGCCTGTGTTACTTTTTTTAAATCACCAAGAATACTTTTTGCATAACCCGGTTAAGTTTGCCCCTCATTTGTATGTAACGCCATAGATACCAGAGGCAAACTTAACTCAACCGGTCAGTTAAGCCGGAAAAGTTAAAGTTTGTACAGAACCCTCGGTGCACGAGTCACAGTCTCACTTGACCGTTTTTTTGTCTTTTTTACCGACTCCGGTAGCTTGAATTTGTTATAATGTTACCTTTAGACTGATAAACCGGAGAAAATCATTGGATCCTATCTCATCAGTGTGTAATTTCCATATGAATAGCCTTTCATGTTGAATATCATATTTGATTAAATAATATCATAACTTAAGTATATAACATTTAAACACGCAATCAAGTAAAGTAAAATCATTCTCCATTGAAAAACTTTCCTTTTTATTTCTGTCGGAAAATTGCAATGGCTGAAATGTTCCGGTATGAATAATCTGCATAACCCTCACAATATACAGTACAAATAAAAAATGTCCACAATAGGCTGCAGCCAAATGATAAACAGTGCAACAATATGGTCAACAAGGGGCTACTCTGAAATACGAAATTTGATGTTCGTATTGCGCTGTCCCACTCACGCAAATACAATTTGACCCGAGAGCGAGAGAAACGACGCGAAACGAACTTCGAATTTTGAACATATAAAGTTTTGATATGTTTTCTTGGAGAACTAAGGATTGAGTTTATACTTAGAAAGATATATTTAAGATAGACTAAGTAGGTACTGATAGAGTAATAATTAAGAATTATTTAGAAAAAATGACTGACGGTTTGTTTCGGCTTTCTTGGGAAATCCCGTAGACTCACACTTGTAAAAGTGCCCTTGTATCCTACTTACAGGATAGAGATCATTATTTCATTATAACACTATAACTATGATACAATTGCACCATCCTCTATTAGCGTTTAATGTGTTTGTAATTTCTATGATACTGATCGAATGTTCTACGAATACAGTCGACTACAAAAAGATGTACACACTTTTGGACCTTATTACAATATAATGAGGTGAAAAAGTGTGTGTGTGTGTGTGTGTTATCGTACACTTACCATCCCAAGAATTATACAGAATTTCGTACCTGAAACAAAATTTAAACAGCAAATTAATAACTTGTTCATAATTGAATGTAAAAATCTCTAGTCTGCATAAGTATTTAGCAGCTAATCTGGGGGTCATTCTGAATTTCGCACTCGAACCGCCTTCAGTTCGTCCCTTATATATAACAGACACGTGAAGTAGTAGTACATGTTCCCGATCACGGGTCAAAATATATTGGTGAGAAAACGAAACCAAGGGTGAGATTTATGAAAACTAATAGTTTATACGTGTCTAAGTCATATTATTAGTAGCGGCAGATTTTGTGAATGCTATTATAGCTGGAAGAGATCGTTATGTAACGATAAGACCGCCTATAGTATAAGTATGATATGAGAAGAATAAACATTAGTTATGCTCAAATATTAGAGGAAGGATGTCCATGTATATGTGATTACTCAGCAGTAATCTAGTTTAAGAAGTACTGATCTAATACAATTCTTGGTTAATTTGCTTCAGCCAAACAAATAATTACTGCTTAATTGTTTATTATATTGTATTAAGAACCGAATTAGAAATTTTTGTAATACTTTATAATATGAAAAAAACTCTGAACGCAAAGTAGACTTAGGTGAACCTTCCTGGTAACTCTAATAACTACAGAGCATGTATGTTTAAGAGAGTAGACCATAAAAGGCCACCCCAGTTATAAGTTCAATAATAGGTCGCACAAGTCCATATTAGCCTCAATGAAAGAGCAATCAATGGGGCATGAAAACCCTCTTGACGATTACACACCCGATATCCTGCATCCGTCACATAAAGATCAATGATACAGAGGTTTGGCTACTGAAAAATAATAAAAAGAGAAAATCTGTGACGTTGTAATTACAAAGTGTCTCCTAAGTCGTGAACAGAAATATGTTTTCCCGACGTCTGCTTAGAGTGATAATTAGGGCAATGAGATAACAATCTTTTTGCGGTAAATTACAGTCACCCTACATTTATTTTAGGCATTTGAAACATGAATGACAAGTCACTACAAGCCAGTGGCGTGGTGGCGTCCATATAAGCTGACTACCACCGGGTTGCCCAAGAAAAGGCTTATAACCACTTTTTTACTTCACTATGAGTAACTGAATACGATTCGGCTACCCTTGTAATTTTCCTGACGCCACGCCTGCTACAAGCTTAGTAGACTGGCCAAAAGAAAAGGGAACGGAAAGGTTTTAAACGGTTAAAAATGATGTTAAATGTTACTTGTCATTAGAACCGGATAATCGTCTTCAAAATATACATCGTGTAGGTACATCGAAAAATAATAATTCTGTTCACGACTTAGGAGACACCCTTTATGTATTTCGTTCAGATGTCAATAATTGTAACCATTATCTTCATAGTTACAACTTCCAACTTTAAAGGGTAAAATAAGATTATGTATACGAGTTTTTCCCGGCGATAGTTGCGTAAATTGACAAAGAATTAACCCGAAAACCACCGTGAGACCGAGACAAAGACTGTGAGAAATTACATTAGTGGTTATTCACGTTGTGACTGAGTACTGCTCGACATGTTTCGGTCAATTACGAGGACCTCGGTCATGACCGTCGACTGGTCACCGATACCACCCGTCTCGCAGTGTGCGCCAAGGTGGTAAATAACCCTTTGCGCTCGAATTCGACTCTCTCTCGCTGTTTTAAATTGTCAAAACTCTTTGATATAAAATGTGTGTGCCTTAACGAAGGAAATCTCTTCCAGTCATCTTAATCAATTATACTTACCCAGAAAGTATTCGTGATTACCAAGGGTCATTAAAATAAAAGGACTGACCATCTCCATACAATAAGCCATTCCCCGATATGTGCAACGCCATCTATGTATAAGAACTATTTTTTACAATTATTCAACTTTTGCAAGCGTGCCACAGTTATTAAATTGTACGGCTTATTTATTATTAGCTATTTGCGAACTAATTGTTACTATACTATGTTTCTTTATTCAATTATTACACAGTTAAATGTTTATTTTTATGGCGCCATCTAGTTTCTGCCAGAATATCTCCTTGCGATCGGAACACGATGTAAAGTATGGCAAGTATCAATCCTCTTGTTTTAATGGTCCTTGGTGATTACTTAGAAGAGCGCAGGGGAGACCGGGTAAGATTGCCTCACGTATAAGTTGTCACAGGGCCATAAGAGACCATAGACCGGTGTCGAAAGATCGTGAGAGCTATATCTGCCGTCGATGAACTCAGTTCGTTCAGTTTTCTGTTATAGCCGTGTGACAACCAATCCGTGAGACCTTACCCGGGGGGTTATTGCCTAACGAAATTTTGACAATTGGTATCCGAATCAACTGTCATAGCCCATACAAAATCATGACACTTGATTCTGATTGCGAGCGTCAAGGCGGGCAGGTTTCCCCTATAACTGAGAAGAGCCCAGCATCTGTTAAAGCGTTCTCTGTGTCCCGGCGCCGGCAGAAATGGGTCGCGTATGGAACACACATGTTATCTAATCAAAGTCAATGAACTCTGCGTGAGTTCGAGTTGATCGTAAAATGAAAAACTTAATACGTATTTTACCCTCAAGTTCATTTTGCTGGAGTCCAGTGAAGGAAAAACAAGAGTTATGATGTTTCCCTCTTTAGGACAACTAAGCACACACCTACTTTAATCCTTCGTGCGTCCGTCTTCAACTACTTAAACCAAAATATCGTATACTATCAATACTATTATAAAGTTGTTAAAAATGAAATGTCTGTACATTGAAGATATTTAAAAAAAAAATGATTGTTATGGACTATTTGGAGGTCATTAAAACGAAAAATATTTTTTTTGGATTTTATGTATGTTTGTATGTGTCGTTGTGGCTTCATCACGCCAAATCGGCTAAACGGATATCAACTATTTTTGGTACACGGGTAGCTGGATATCCCCAGATGGTTATAGGATACTTTTTACCCGACTACAATGAAGAAAAATGAAGGGTTATGACTTTTTCTCCTCCGCGAACGAAGTTGCGGGCGCCTTGTAGTGTATTATAAAGTTGTGAATATGATATGTCTGTAAAAAAAAAATAAAAAAAGAAAAACCCGACTGCTTAAAAAAAACAAAAAAGAAAAAAAAAACAAGTCCAGTACCTACCCTTGTTAAGTTATAATGGAAATGTTTCATGATTCATGATCGATACTCACATAAAACAAATAATAAATTTTAATCTGGAACTTAGCGATTTTAAACAGTCGGGACCCATAAGAAAACTAGATCGACGCAAATCTTCCCAACAATGGGTCCCGACTGATTAAAATCGCTATGTTCCGCAATAGAATTTATTATTTGTTTTATGTGAGTATCGATCATGAATCATGAAACATTTCCATTATAACTTAACAAGGGTAGGTACTGGACTTGTTTTTTTCTTTATTGTTTTTTTAAGCAGTCGGGTTATTTGTTTTTTTAATTATTATTTTTATTTTATACTTTTTAGTTAAAATTATAAGTCAGTAAATTTCGCAATCTTTATCGTGGGGGTTATTGAGAAGCTTACACAGATTTATGTACAATTAAATGAAAATTTAGTGAAACGGGTTTCTAACCAACTTTTAATCGTTATAGTTCGTAACTGGCCATTCAAAATTAAAAATGATAAAAAAAAACCTAATAATTATTTTCAAATCCCTATTCAATGATACCCCACACGACATAATACGTTGATTTTAATTTTTTTTCTTTTTCACAATATGGCGTCTCATTATCGCCATTTTGAGTTTTCATCATTTTTATGTCTTTAGTGACATTTGCCCAATTAAGACGAATCGATTGACGTAATAATCATCAAAATCGGTCCACGCGTTTGGTCTCTAGAGTGCCAGATAGGAACAAACATACATACATACATACATACATAGACTGATAAACACATTACCCTCCTTTGCGTCGCGCAGTCGGGAAAAAAATAAGTGATACTATTTGATAGTGACTTAATCAATTTTTTTTTGTACTTTTGGCTTCATCACGCCGTAACAGCGAAACAGATTTCAACTATTTTTGGTACACGGGTAGCTGGGTATCCCTAAATTTACTCGACTATGTCGACAAAAAAGAGGGCTATGATTTTTTTCTCCTCCGCTGTCGAAGTTACGGGAACCTTCTAGTAGTCACTAAAACTAAAAAAAAAACATAAGTATCAAGTCGTCTCTAGACGAACTTCCGATTAACTTGTCACATATTTAAAAGTATATTATGTTAACCAATACACCAAGATAGTTTTTTACTACTTCATAATAAGCAGTTTAATATTCCCCGGCAGAACCCGGTGACGCAAGATGGCGTGTATATTGAGCTGGCATGCAGTTCCAACCAGCTACCATAATAGTATTAGTAATTTGCAAAATAAAAACCTAATGATCTTAGAAACTTTTATGAAGTAATGCCTACGTGAAAGGTTCTGTATAAAAATCTAATACAGTCCCAATTTCACTGTCCTCTGTTAATATTAACGGTTTTTTACACTCGTCAAACTTGATTACGTCATCAGCTATTATCAACATAGGCGGAATAAGTATAGCTTGACAAGTTCTTTCGCAACACTCCCATGCTCTGCGGGCGGCGGGGGGAAAGACAGCGGGGTGAGTAAGAAGTGTGCGCGCGGCAGGGACATCGTGCTATGCCGCGCGCACACTCAATACCCATCCCCGCTGTCTTTCCCCCCGTCGTCCGCAGAGCATGGGAGTGTCACCAAGAACTTGTCAAGCTATACTTACTGCCTAGTTACCTCAAACTCGCGGAAGGACTTAATTAAGAGTGGTTATAACCACCAAAACTAATCATTGACTTTTATTGAATATCCCGGATTAGTTAATTATAACTAATAAAAAGTGAACTTACTTTCAGGGTCAGATTATTCATAGGTAATAACATTATTGATAACATTTGTCTACAGAACATTCAAATACTTTCATCATCATATATTTAAAAGCTCTTGTCGGTTGAGTAATTTCCAGCTTATTCTACATTCCGTTTTTTTCTTTTACTTCTTTATATGTTTTTTCTTTTATTTTCTCCATTTATGTCCTTCTTGGTCTTCCCCTTTTCATTTTCCTTTTATTATACCTCTAATGTAATTATCATGACGTAAGAGATGACCTAACATTTTTCCTCTCCTGTTCGCAATAGGGAATATGCATAATGTTTTCTTTTTGCTTTATTAAATACTCATTCATGTAACAAACAGGAGAGAAAAATATTTTTTCGAATAAGTATAAAAATAACCAAGATATAAGCTATTAAACATTTCGTTCTATCTCTTTCTGGCAAAACAGAATTTAATATGGAGTTTATATGACCGTCGTAGACTGTGACGAAACAGTCTATGCCTGACCTCTGTGTCAAATCGCTGTCTAATTCGTAGTTTAAAATGCCTATATCATGAGTATTTCTTATCCGATTTTAATTTTAATTTCACTTTTTGGAATAGTTTTTACGGTATTTTGATATTTTGTTAAAAAAAGCGATGAAAAAATTTCACACATGTTCCCTATTATTTTCAATAAGGATTCGTTAACTATATTTAAAACTCTCTCATTACTTTTCCTTTATATTTCATTATTTTTAAGAATTACAATAGGTCCGTTGGACATAGGACCCCGAGTGTGAAATTGATTTGTATTAAGTATATAAACCGCGAAGTTTAGGTAAATAGGCACTACCTTTTCCGGCCTCTGATTACTTATCAACCATTAGCAACTAACAATAAATGGGTGTGTTTTTTTCGCACCACACCCAGAACACCAATATAACGTCACCCGACAAGGTATTTTTTTTATGTAAGAAGGCAAGCATTTGACTTCAGTCTCACCTGATGGTAAGCGACGATGAAGCCGACGATGGAGCTTGCTTACCTACATAGTGTTTATTCACTCTCGTCTTGAAGAGATCCAAGTAATTGTTCTGGGAAGAGATATGCTGGAATAGCGTTCCACTCTTTAGCGATTAGGTGATTTAAATTAAATTAAATTCGATATTCCAAGTTCATATCGCGCCATTCCTCTCTCATGTTAAACTGTGTTTGAGTGAGCGAGATGACACGATACGAACTTCGAATATCGAATTTCAGAGTAGCCCCTATTCTATAACCGGGCAGTTTTCAGAGTTTTTCCTGTTCGATGTACGGAACCTTAAAATATAAATCTGTTCTGGTGATTTTTTTTTCTAGGTCCGTATCTGGTTTGACGTCTATTTATAACTGAGCAAGCAATTATTCTAATGCTCCTAGAGATCTGTAAGTACCGTCTTATTTATACAGGCGTAGCCAACATGCCGACGACAACACACATACCACCAAAGGGGTGCCTACCATGGAGTAAAGAAAAAGAAAGAAAAAAAATAGAAACCATGACTGAATTTTGAGTTTTTTTCGGCTTTCTTCTCAACAGTGTCTCCTCGTGGAAAATGCCGTAAAGTCAAACTTGGAAAAGTGCCCTTGTGGCCTACTTCTATAGTCCTATAAAGTTGTAAAATGAAATGTCTGTACATTGAAGATATTTTCAAAAAAATGATTGTACAGGACTATTTGGAGGCCACTGAATGGAAATATATATTTTTTGGATTTTTTGTATGTGTGTATATGTCGTTGCGACTTCATCACGTCAAATCGGCTAAACTGATTGCAACTATTTTTCGTACACGGATAGCTGGGTATCTCTAGATGGTTATAGGATACTTTTTACCCTACTACGATGAAGAAAAAAGAGGGTGTTGATTTGTTTCTCCTCCGCGGACGAAGTTTTGCTTCTAGTTCAGAATAAAGATCATTCTTTCCCAGGCGGATTTTTTTTAATTCTCTCATTGTAATCCTATTATCCAAATATGCCGATTGTATAGTGAAATGAAACCGTGTCCGAGCATCCTTCCTTGGACATATTTAAAAACAGCTTACCCACATAACTCACAATATATGTTACTTATTTAGTTTTACGCAAACGTGCAATATGTAAAGTTTATCTGTTAATACTGTAAACATAAGTTAAAATATAGTTATCCCTAAATATTAATATATTTTATGTAATTTGTCTCTAGCGATTAATTGGGACTGATTCTTATTAGTAATTTAAGCACAAATTGTTTAGAGTTATAGTCCAGTTCACTTGATGCTTTCTATATGCAGTATTTTTTTGTGTGAGTATTTTATTTGTGTGCAAACTGATTATTGTTGCATCAGTTGTATCGTTGTGGATTTTTGTTTGGCATTATTATGGTAATTTATTTTACGCACTTACGGTCATTGAATCAAAAAATAAGTTTATTCGATTTTTTGTATGTTTGTGACTACATCACGTCAAATTGTCTAAACGGATTACAAGTATTTTTGGTATACGGGTAGCTGGGTATCTACAGATGATTATAGGATACTTTTTACCCGACTACGCTGAAGAAAAAAAAGAGTGTTATGACTTTTTGTCTATCGCAAATGAAGTTGCGGCTTCCTTCTAGTATTGGATACAGAAGTTAGAGTAGGGAGTAGGAGCATGCGCGGTCAAGGCGCGACCTCTGTCGTGTGCGCTCGCGTGCGCGTGCGCTGACTCACGGCAACCTCTGATGCCAGAACACAACGTGGCGCCGTGTCTCCACCGGAGCTAATAAGGTGACCGTGACTGCCTTGATAATCCAATAAGGACTTAGGGTCATTCAAAAATCACATCCGTCACGGAATCTGGGTAATCAGAAATAAGGATATCCGCGGAAGGACCAAAGTAACCGACATAGCTCACAGTAACCGACATAGCTATGGGCGGGCCATGTAGCCCGGAGAACAGACGGCCGTTGGGGTAGTAAAGTCCTGGAGTGGCGACCACGCATAGGAAAGTGACTTGGTCAGGGAGAACCTTTTGAGTCGCAAGAGTCAAAAACTACAATTTACAAACTTTAATTTTTTTCAGAGAACTAGATTTTTTTTCTTGCCAACAATAAATAGTACTTTTTGATTAAAAAAAAGTAATCTATAGAACTGCATGTGGCTTGCGAGCCGCAGGTTGCCGACCCCTGGAACTGGTGGACGGATGACCTCGTAAGGGTCGCGGGGAGTCGGTGGATGCGGTCTGGACCCCGTAGCGAATTATAGGGAGGCCTATGTTCAGCAGCGTCTGAGGCTGATAGATAGATAAATAGTTGGATAAAAAGTATCCTATAACCATCTGTGGATTCCCATCGACCCGTGTCCCAAGTATAAATATAACGATGAAGCCACAACGACACGTACAATTTACAAGAAAGTCCAAAAAATATATTTTTCGATCTAGTGATTGAAGGTCACTAGATCTGTTTACTTATTTTTCTGAAAATATATCTTCAATGTACAGACATTTCACCACCGACGAGACCACGTACCGGCAAGCGCAGCATGGAAAGGCCACCCGCAAGGTGCACCTTGTGGACCTGTTTAGGGTTGCGGGGACTCGCTGGAAGCGGGTTGCTTCTATCCGGCCCATGTGGAAATCTATTGAGGATAAATAACGTTCCATGGCTGAAATGATGATGATGATGATGATGATGATGATGATGATGATGATGATGATGATGATAATGATGGCGAATTCACACCCATGCCAAAAACCGAATCACACGCATGGTTAAAATGGAAGGAAATTGCCAACATTTCACCACAGGCGGACAGTTAAATAAAGTTAAATTATCGCTTGTAACAAAAACGTAAGCATATTCATTTGCGAAGTAACCCACGATTTGTGACGAAATTTTAAGCCTTACAAATTGAGTTAACTTGGACAGTTGTCGTACAAATTGACTATTAGCAGGATTAAGGTGAGAAAAACTTGAGTAGCCGTTTAAGGCAAAAATCTCCAGTTGACTTCGGAAATGGAAAAAACATCTGTTTTTGAAAACGGCGCAGAGTATAAAATAATACAGGTATACTAATTTCCCATAGTTTTCTTTGACCTCTGCTTATGATGAGGTCTATCTCTGTAAGTGTAGGTTTAGTTATAATCTAATGGACCCGGAGACAATATACATCTCCCTGTATCCCAATATACATCTAGATTGTGAATGTATTTCTGTTTATTGTAAAATCAGAGATGTAAAAGTGCCTTTGAGGCCTACTCGCAGACTAGAGATTTGAATTTTGAACTTATTTAGTTCATTTCACTTAGTAGATCTGTAGACTAGTTTACTAGTAAGTGGAGATAGAGATGTCAATCAATTCAAATTACCTGTTCCTGGGTAAAAAAAAAACAAATTTAAATTCAAAACCTTTTTCTGTAGGTAAGTAGGTATATGCCTCAACGGTACATTAGTTTTAGTTTATTGTCCTAGTTAAGGCATATTCTTTTGTTGTCCAAATGTATCATTTAGTTTATTAGTAATAATTACTGTCATATGTAAATTGAATACAAAGTACTATCATTATTAATTATTATTGTAATAAACAGCAAAACATTAACAATCTACATAACGACATTATAGCTCATAGCATATTAATGCAACAGACAAATGCAAAGAGTCTCCGTGGTCAAAACTTTAAATTTGGAGATGTAAAAGTTTTCCATGGTCAACACACAATGTTTTGGAGGTGTAAAGTATCTCCTAACGTCAAAGAAAAAATACAGATTGATTGATATGTTTGTTTTTTTTCCGGTTCATTCGTACTCACTTGAATGGTAGTGTGACAGAGAGTAGCTAACGATACTCTCAGTTTTGTAAAACGGGCCCCTATTACTAAGACTTCGCTGTCCGTCTGTCTGTTTGTCACCAGGCTGTATCTCATGAACCGTGATAGCTAGACAGTTGAAACTCTCACAGATGATGCAAAATATTGTTGCCGCTATAACAACAAATACTAAAAACAGTATATTTTTTTGTCTGTCTGTCTATATCAGTAACCAATATAAAATGATCGAGCACCGCGTATATTTTGCTTGTACGGCTCTGCTTACAAAAGATTTTCATAGATACTGCCATTTGTAGCGTATATTTTGTACGTAACCCTAGCTGCGCGATTCCGACTCGCACTTGGCCGGTTTTTTTATAGTAACCTTATAAGGTAATAGAATACGTTTTATATGGAAGAAAAAAAACATATTGCTTGATTCTGCTCGTCTCTTTCGTTTGGCGCGGCTGGATCAGCACGTGTACATATTTGAATCACGAGCAAGAGCGAGCAAGTAATACTGAGATAGATAAGATACTGAGCGACAGGAATTTTTAATGAGCGAAAGAGCGAATGAGCTAAACCATAGGATATAGTTCATTTAAATCACTCAGTTGTGTGTGAGCTATATACATCTCTACTATTTTCCCTCAAAATGGTCACTGGAGTCCACCGAATCCAGGCAGCGCAGGTTCAGAGATGATGGCGTTCTTTGGGAGAGACCTCTGTCCAGCAGTGGACGTCTGTTTTGCTGATGATTACTTATTTCGCTGGCTCAGCGACTCATAGTGGATCTTGGCCTCCGACACTAAGCAACGCCAGTCTTCTCCACTCTGTACTGCTTCCCGCCAGTCAGAATCGGCTCCTCGAAGCTGGCACAGGTCTTTCTAGACTCCGTTGATCTACCAATACCTAGGACGGCCCACCAGACGCCGCCCACTTGGACGTCCCAGATACACTTTTTTTGGCGATTCAATCCTCTCCCATCGATTGGCCATGTGGAGAGGTCCAAGCCAGCGAAGTCAAGCAGATTTGCTCTCGCCGATAATAGGGTAGTTTCCTGGATAAAAAAAATCTAAATTAATTTAGCCAGTTAGATTATCAAAAAATATTGGCCACGTATGTTTTCTTTTGCCAATCAAACAAAAAAGTTTGGGAGTGGGGGCGGATGACGTCACGCCGTGCGAAAAACGGTCCCACACCGTGACGTCACGGGGAACTTTAACGGGCTGTATCTTCATAATTTTTTGTTTAATTGACAAAAGAAAAAATACCTGTCCAATCCCCCCGGACTAAAGCTTCCATTTTCTCTCTGTGTGGGTCCCAGAATCTTCCTATGATGGCTCATGATGGTTATTACAGTCGGATTTTTTATTTCTCGTGTGATTGAACTGTTCCTGTCCTACTCTGCCATCTTAATAGTCGTTCGGATGCGAACACAGTTTTTGCCGAAAGCATTAGTGGGCGGTCGCCGTGACGTAACCACATTAATTGAATGTACATGTTTTAACATAAACAACCAATTAACAGTTTACACGTCCTCCTGTAAATCTCTTACATTTCCTTTTTTTGGCAACAATTTCGCGTTTGCTTTAAGTTTATGGTTATTTTATGGTATTACATCAATTTAATGTGCCTATTTAGCATTAAATCGAGTTATATGTTAAGTTATGTCAGTTGAAATCGAACAGATTGAGAAGATTGTGAAGCAAAACCCAAATTCGGCTTTTATACACAAAATGAAGTAACGTTTCCGACACTGTCAGAATTTCCAAATTTTTGGTATAGTCGTAAATGATAAAATTCAATCAAACTTACGTAACATTAAAAAACCGATCGCATATTTAAATATATCGTCATGTAGTACCCATAACACAAGCCTTATTGAGCTTACCATGGGACTAGTTCGATTTGTGTAAAATTGTCCCGTACTATTTATTATATTTAACTCCTACGGCAAAACCAATTCTAGGTTTATTTTTCGCCCACAAATGGAGTTTCTGGAAAAATTGAATGCTTCCCCTTATAAAAATCCAATAAATCCTTTTGGCTTTATTTTACTACAACGGATACAAATAATGACGATGGTTACTTTTATCTCGGAGATAAGAGATAAAATATAATATTTTGGAAAGACACCTAAAAATATAATAAATAGTTCAAAAAGTTGTTAAAGTTAAGTGGAAAAGGGCAGGGTAAAAAAACTTTTTTGAGTGGCAACCACCCAACAGCCCACAAGGTGGATTGATGACTTGATTAAGGTTGCTGGAGTCCGCTGGATACGGGCGCCGCAGCACCAATCGTGGTGACGTTTTTGGGGAAGCCTATGTCCAGGGTGACGTTTTTTCGGTGATGATGTGGAAGCAAACTACGTTTTTCACTTATAGCGTGGGAAAACCTAGTATTCCATAAAATATTCCAGGCCCTGTGAATACTAAAACCACTAACAGTTCTACCACGGATTCTAGAACGCCCGAGTCTCCATACATCGGTGATAGTTCGTTCTGGGAAGCCGTGGGCGGCGCGTGGCATGTTGAAGCCACGCACGTACGGTGTCACTGTCCGCAAGTGCTTTACTTCGACTAGCGACTCACTTTATACTCGACTGACAATCGGCTGACCTTGATAACTCACTCGTCGTTACTCGAACCAGAAGTGAAATAGTAAAATAATTTCTATGATCTGAGCTTACTGGTACCCTCTCTTATCATTATATGGTGATTCAAAACAATTATTACATTGAATTATTCTAAATTATTTCTAAGCTAAGCTAGTTAAATAAGAAATATACAGACATTATATTAAATTGAACTTAAAACAATTCTGATGGGTCCCGCTGTATCGGATCTGCCCGGGGCAGTCGTTCCCTGAACGCTGGCCACATTGCACCTCTGGATGGCCAGGCTGAGGCGTTGAGCGAAGTATGAGCCAGCTCTAATGTCGCCAAAAACGCCGATGAGCTTGTCCGTCACTACTTTGAACAGTTTTTTTGTGTCGGATGTCCAAAGGTTACCGTTCCCTATTATTCTGATAAGATATATTCAATCTAATTAAATGTATTTTATATTAGTTATATATATTTTTTACCCAAATTTGCAAGCCATAAACATGGATAACTACTGTGCAATTCTCAGAAAACTTTGAGGACTTTCGACACCATAAAAAGTTCATGGCAGATATTTTTTTGCGATTAAAAAAAAACAATAGAGAACGAATTAGATAAGTTTTGTTTTATCATCATCATCATCATATGAGCCTAAGAACGCCCACTGCTGGACAAAGGCCTCCCCCTAGGATCTCAATAACGACCGGTCGGTTTATAGCAATCATCTATACACGGAAAAAAAATACTTCTTCAACTAAAGCAATATTCTTCCATCCAAGCAAATAAAAAATTAAAATATATTCAATCGAATAATTTTCTTAAACACAATTTTTTTAGTTTTCTTTTGCTTAAGATAATATTAATTTAATACAACTAAATTTTACTCTTAATCTGATTCTATGTATTTGTATTCTGTAAAGAAACTCTATTATAATGTTGTATAAAAATGGAATGCCTGTACATTGAAGATATTAAAAAAAATAGTGATATAGGTCATGTGTAGAAAAATTGTCCTATAATATTTATTTATTTGAAGGTCACTGAATCGATGATTTTATTATGGATATTTTGTATGTTTGTATTGTCGTTATGGCGTCATCACGACAAAACAGCTATAGACATTTCTATTTTACAACTTTATAATAATATAGATGTTAGTATGTAAGTAAATATGAATAATATGAATATGATGGCTACAAAAAATAAATTTGAATTTAATGAAATATACTTTTAAGTAGCGAATAGTCAGCTACAAAGTCACGGTAAACTCGTACGTCGATCTTGCAAACAATAGTAACTTATCATAGAGATAATCAGCATGGAATCCCGGCAAACAACTGCAAATTGGCACAAACAAACAGTTTTGCGAAAACATTATCGTTATGGCTTAGCGCGTGTACGTGAAAACGCGTGCATGGCGTCATTTAAAGCTTCCTTGTCGCAATACTCGTGGGTATATCATCTTCATATGAGCCCATGGACGTCCACTGCTGGATACAGGCCTCCCCCATGGATCTCCATAACTAAAGAGCCACCCTCATCCAACGGTTTCCCTCAATCTTCACCAGATCCTCGGTCCATCTTATTTATTTAGGTTAATTTAACATAATATAGACTTACAATGCTATGACGGACTATTTTAAAGACACTTCTTTAGGGTTCCGTAGCCAAAATGGCCAAAAAAGAACCCTTATAGTTTCGTCATGTATGTTCCTCCCCCCCGTATGTCACAGGCATTTTACTCAAAAACTATAATTTATGTATAATGATGAAATTTGGAACATAGGTGTCTTGTGAAAGCCGCTACTTAGTTTTATAGTTAAATTAAAAAAATATGTATTTCTAGGGGGGGCACTCCATACAGGTACCTAACCAAAACTGAAAAAGAAAATGTTTTTTTTTTCATATCGTATTTTTTTCATCTGGAGTGCATTTTTTTTTATAATCGGCTCGCGGCTTTTTTTAAGATGTCTGAAACTTCGTTAGCGGAGGAGAAATAAATATTATAAGCCGTTTTTTCTTCAGCGGAGTCGGATAAAATGTATCCTTTAACAATTTGTGGATGCCCAGCCACCCGTGTACCAAAAATTGTTAAAATCCGTTTAGCCGTTTTGACGTGATGACGCTACGACACACACAAACATGCAAAAAAAACTATTCAGTGACCTTTAATTTTTTTGAAAATATCTTCAATGTATGGACATTTCGTTTTTACAACTTTATAATTGTATAGATTAGACTATAAATTTATTTTCTTTCTTCTGTGGCGTGGCGTCCATGTTTCTAGGATCGGGGCACGATCCAAATTATGGCAATAGACAGTCCTCTTGTTTTAATAAAAAAATAAAGAAAATACAAATTATTTATTTTCAGATTCCTGAGATCCATAGATTGTTAGTTACAAAACAAAATTTATAAATCTACATTATTAAAGCATATTACATTAAATTGCTTATTTTTTTAGTCGTAAGACATGAAAGTCGGTGTATCGGCGAATAATATCCCAATCCCACCTCTCTGCTATGGTCTTCTGAATGCTATTTGAGCTCACTCTCATCTGCATCACCAATATCACCATAAAATGCCGTCTTCTTTCGCACTATGGCGTATAAGTCGTTTACGCTGGCATGGCATGGTTGCTGAAAATTAGTAAAAATGACAAGGTGCTACAGTGTCTGATGTTTTTGCGGTCGGCTACCGTTGTTGACACCTACTAATAGGTTAACCATATGACAGTTAGGTGATAGTTCATGGGGTCAGGGGCCTTGTTTTATTGCCTGTCGACAGCTTAGAATAACCTCTTTAGAAAGCAGATTGATGATTTTCTGCTGCATGGCAACTTACATGAAAACAAAAAAGCGTTTAAATGCGTGTCATAGATTTATTAATCCATTGAATATAGTACGACCGTTTTGGACATCTCACTTTTCGGGTTGACGCCGGACCGTCAACATCTCCTGCATCTCCTGATGATGCCTGCTAGAAAGGCGAAAAACATGTCGAGGATTATCCTGTCTGATGATTGTTCTACAAAACAATACGCAAGCAAATATAACAATATATTTGCTTGTGTATTGTTTTGTAGAAATGATGAATGAAAAATGCGCATGTGAGAATAATTTACTGTCACATCTAACCAAGACACAATTTCACGGAACAGCAAAGGAAGTATAATCCATTAATCTAGTATGGAATTCCGTAAAGTAACGCCTGAATCTATTAATCATATTTAGAATTCATACTATCCATGCTAATCCATACTTAATATTATAAATGCAAAAGTGTGTCTGTCTGTCTGTCTGTCTGTTACCTCTTCACGCTTAAACAGCTGAACCGATTTGGATGAAATTTGGTATGGAGATAGTTTGAGTCCCGCGGAAGGACATAGGCTACTTTTTATCCCGGAAAAATACCCTGTCCGCGATAAACGAATTTAAGGCGGACGAAGTTGCGGGCAGAAGCTAGTTACTTATATAAGTCCTATGAGGTACTTACTATACAAACAATTCTTGTGTCCATTATACGTAAACATATATATAGATGTTACTATAGTTTTTCGGAAATGGCTCTAGCTATCTTATGAAATATCGTACGTAGTAAGTAGACAAACTTTGCCTTTTATTTTATACTAGCTTCTGCCCACGACTTCGTCCGCCTTAAATTCGTTTATCGCGGATAAGGGTAGTTTTCCGGGATAAAAAGTAGCCTGGGTCCTACCCCGGGACTCAAACTATCTCCATACCAAATTTCATCCAAATCGGTTCAGCGGTTTAAACGTGAAGAGGTAACAGACAGACAGACACACTTTCGCATTTATAATATTAGTATGGATTTGCATGGAATGTGCATATTATGTCTCAATCAATAACCGACGAAAACTCGGTGACCTTGGATTCTAAAATATCTTTATTTAAGGGCATTATTGCAAAAAACATTATGTATAGCGGTCCTAACATAGAAAGTAGAAGCAAGCACTTTATAGGAATCTTTTTTTATGTTATAGGTAAGACGTAGCTAGCCGTAAGTCTTAATTCGGATTAAAAAAAAAAAAAGACGGTTTTCCGATGGTAAGCGATCACCGTCGCCCATAGACATCTGCAACACCAGAGGAGTCACGAGTACGTTGCCGGCCTTTCAAGTTGGAGTACGCTCTTTTCTTGAAGGTTTGAAGGGGTTCTCTGCGTTTTCGCCGAATGTTTCATTTGCCAACTGTCTAAGTCAAACCTGACCTTACTTACTACTATATTCTATAAAACCTCAAGAAAATACACTGAGAAAACAATTTTTTTCGGAGAAAATCGAATGTTGGAAAATTTAACAGTTTGCAAATGAAACATTTAGCAAAAAGGCAGGATACCGGTTTGAAGGTTCTATATAGACAATAACATGACATGAGGTATTAAGCATGAGGTATGACACATTGATCATCTTTCAAAATAGAAAATCCACAAATAAGTCAGCTTGTTTTAAAATCTTATAAATATTCAGTGTTTTAATTTGTCATTAAGAAACCTATTTTAGTGTCTATAATTTGTAGTGCTGCATAGCACATCATTAAACTTAATCTACCCGATATAATCTCGAGTTCTCTTTTTAAGTCACTACCGAGTCTCTTGCATGTCGAATCACAATAAAAATAAGGCAATTAAGTAATGTCTTAAGATAAACTGTAGAAACTGTCATTCTGTCAATTTGTCAGTCTCAAATAGGCAATTGCGGACTCTCACTGTAGTGGTCCTGCGCGATAGAGTTGCAAAATGTGTCGCCCACCGCCGGTAGCCGTGGGCGGGACGGGCAGCTAAAAACCACTTGATTGTATGTGCCCACTGCATAAAATGCTACATTATAATATTTTTTATCTATCTATCGATCAGCCACGGACATCCACCGCTGAACACAGGCCTCTCCTATAGTTGCCGGTTGTCATATTTCGCCGAACAGGTTTCGCGTAATTTGATTTCGCCGAATTTTCATCTTGCTGAATAATTATTTGACCGAATCGAAATATAATTAATTTAATGTCGTAATAAAAAACTGCTGCCTGTAAAGTAGGTTAAACTTGCTACTAAATAGTAGCAATTTTTTTTTTTAAATAACGAAAACATAGGTTTATCATCGCTACCACCAGCGCCCATGGGCTTGGGATCCTATAATACGAAACAAACAAGACACAGAGTTGCAATACTTTGATGTCGAACAGTGTGAAAATATGTATTCTGGTCTAAACTACTTTACCTGGCCCCTATTTCACAATCGTGACAATTGTCAAGTGACAACAACAATTTTATGTTCACGGCGATCCCCGTAAGCTCGATACATCTTAGTTTATAATGGGCACGCAATGTACGTGAAATTGGCAAATTTCACCTGACATATGTCACGATTGTGAAATAGGGGCAGAGACTTTGGTTTGAAAATAATTAACTAGAAGGTGCTCGCATCTTCGTTCGCGCATAAACCTGTCATAAACCCTTTTTTCTCGTCAGCGTAGTTGAGTAAAAAGTATCCTATATCCATCTGTAGATACGTTACTACCCGTGTAGGTACTAAAAAAAAAATAGTTGCAATCCATTTAGCCGTTTTGGCGTGATGAAGTGACAACCACACAAACAAACATACAAAACATTGAAAAAAAATCGATTCAGTGACCTAAAAATAATCCGTATAACTTATTTTGTTGAAAATATTTTCAATGTTATATATATATGTATATATAATAATATCATTAAAACTTCATCTATTCTATTATAAAGTTGTTAAAACGAAATGTCTGTACATTGAAGATATTTTCAAAAAATATATTGCGGGCATCTTTTTCAATTTATATTAATACTAGAAGATGCCCGCAACTTCGTTCGCGGTGGAGGAATCATAACCCCTCTTTTATTCGACAGCATAGTCGGGTAAAAAGTATCCTATAACCATCTGGAGATACCCAGCTACCCGTGTACCAAAAATAGTTGAAATCTGTTTAGCCAATTTGACGTGATGAATTCACAACGACACATACAAACACACAAACTTACAAAAAATCTAAAACAAATATTTTTCGATTCAGTGACCTCCAAATAGTCCGTAACAATGTTTTTTTTTGAAAATATCTTCAATGTACAGACATTTCGTTTTTACAACTTTATAATTGTATAGATTAGACTATAAATTTATTTTCTTTCTTCTGTGGCGTGGCGTCCATATAAGCCGATTCCCACCAGGTTGTCTTTACCTTTTTCTTTAAATATGAGTAAATGAATATGCTTCGGTTTCCCTTGTAATTTTTCTAATGCCACGCCTCTGGTACATAGTAACGGTTTCAGTCGAGCCACATTAATCGTATAATGGAAACATACTCACGCACGGCCATTACGGCCGGGCACGGCCATAGCCGAGTTTGGCCGGGCGCCCAATTTGGCCAAAAGCTCTTTAGCCGACTCGGCCTAGCGGCTAAACCGAGATGACCTTTTATGATTTTTTCTTAAACGATACCTAGGGCTGTCAACACATGTACATCATTAAATAGTAGCGTGTAAGTGTATAATTATCATGTTTTAACCTGACTTTTATGGTATGGTAGGTATTTTAATTTCTAGATCAAGGTTACGCACTAGAATGTTGCTGCGACATCATTTGCATTACTTACATTAGAAAATATTGCAATAAGTGTTTATTATTTTTACAATTGTTTATACAATTATTAATGTGTACATTAAATATATTAAGAAAAAATTTGGTCAACAGACTATTTGAAGGTCACTGAATCGAAAAATATTTGTTTTGAGTATTTTATTGTAATAATATTTTTAAAATAAATAAAATAGAAATAAAATAAAATTACAATAAAAATAAAATGCATTTATTTCGGACGACATGATCCATAGATTGTTAGTAATAAAAAAGGCTTACATAACTATGTTAGTACGGAGACTTAAATGTAAGGAGGTCCAGTGCCTCACCAGGCCACTATTCCACCTGTCGGCCACCGCGGCCAGGAGCCTGTGGCGGCTGGCACGCACTCTGTGGAGCGTCGCGGCGCAGCGCTTGCGCAGCGTCGCGTGAAAATCCAAATGTATGTCATTTTATGGAGGCGAACGTCAAAACGAATGAAACTTTATTGCACCATTTGTACACCACATAACTCGACATCATAAAATAGTTAGACAATACTGTTTACCCGGCATCGGAAAAAAAAAACATAATTATATCAAAGACAATCGTACACAAATAGACCTAGTCCCAAACTAAGCAAAGCTTTGACTATGGGTACCTGGCGACGTAATAAATAATATATATGTATATATAGATATTATATTATAATACTTAAATAAGTATACAGAAAACATTCAACACCAAGGAACAAACATACGCGCTCATTACACAATTGCCTCAGCCGGGATTCGAACCCAGGACCGCCAGCTTCGTAGATCATTGTACAACCAACTCAACCAAACGCGTCCTTTAAAAAAATTATAATACTAGAAGGTGCCTTTATTCGTGGAAGCGGAAAAAGCCACAATCTGCTTTTTTCGCTCCAGCATAATCGGGTGAAAAGTATCGTATATATATGAGTGAATGCCCAGTTATACCCTTGTACTAAACATAGTTGAAATCCGTTTAAGGTGCATCCACGCTTGTATCATTTGCTCGTATCCGATCACCGTGCCGTGGCATGACTGCGTATCGCGCTGCTTGGACGCTTACTGTCGGCGCGCCGATACAACTGTGTGATACGCGTAGCAAAATGGATTTCGAGCGATCCGATCGGCGCAACGTCCAAACGCGTGATCGTGACACGCGATCATGCCACGCGACGATGATCTGATACGGGCAAATGATACAAATGTGAACGCACCTTTAGCCGTTTTGGCGTGATGAAGCCACAACGACACATACATTCATATATAAAATACAAAAAAAAATCGATTCAGTTTTTGAAAATATCTCCAATGCACAGATATTTCATTTTTACAACTTTACAATAGTATTGATAACTATTTTCCTTCACGGACGAAGGTGAGGGATCTAGTTGTAAATAAATCGAAAGAATAATAACAGTGTTGGCAACCCTATTAGGAAGGACAAACGCCGATCGCATTCCACCCAAATATAGAGATTATTGTGATGTGGTCGGAAGTGAAGTACAGGAACCACAAATTCCAACACACGGAGTACCAAAACGACATAAAAGCCTATGTATTTGATACACTTTCGCACTTTTCATACCTGCAAGTCAAGTTTCAACTCTCAGCTCGGTCTCGTAAAACCGAGGTGATGCCGTAAAGTAAATCGTAATAACAATAACATATGTGGAAATAAAGAGTTCTCTTATTGCCGGATATGTACTATATTTTGCACAGTAAAGTATAAAAGTATAGGAGCTATCGATATATAGGTACATACCGTTTATAAAGGTCAAAGTTCCATACTTTCGAGAATAAGCCAATAATGAAATGAAATAATAATCAAATAATGATTTTTATTCTGTAAGTAGGCCGCAAGGGCACTTACAAGTTTGACAATACGGCATTTCCCAAGAGGAGACCACTATTGAGAAGAAAGCCGAAACAAACTCAACAATCAGTATTTTTTTCTACATATCTCATTATCTATTACAATATTAGTACTTAACTTAGTCTGTTTTAAATATGTGTTTTTAATTATATACTCAATGCGTAGTTCTCCAAGAAAACCTACTACCTTACTATAAAAAGAAAACCTAACCTAACCTAACCTAACCTAACCTAACCTAACCTAACCTAACCTAACCTAACTACCCCATGTCAATTCGATTATATAATAAACTAGCTTCTGCCCGCGACTTCGTCCGCCTTAAAATCGTTTATCGCGGATAAGGGTATTTTTCCGGGATAAAAAGTAGCCTATGTCCTTCCCCGGAACTCAAACTATCTCCATACCAAATTTCATCCAAATGGGTTCAGCGGTTTTAGCGTGAAGAGGTAACAGACAGACAGACAGACAGACAGACCGACACACTTTCGCATTTATAATATTAGTATGGAGTATGGATTACCAAAAGACATAAATAACTTCCGTTTAAACAATTCAAGACAATATTATTCAAATGGCTTAAGTAAATACATTTTACTAAAATTAGGGAATACTTTGACATTTCTTAAATTTAACTGTTTTAATTTAATATTTTCTTCTGTTTCCGCGATTATTACTCATTGAAATAAAACATGGTCCTCCCGTGACCATGGAAAGCTGGAAAGCTTCCGAAACGTCGGGAACTAAAATGAGATAATATACGCGATATAATCCGTTAAATTGTTTTATTTCAATGTTTTAATTTATTTATTTCTAGTTTGTATGGTGATGTTAACTTTATGATTTAATGAAATGGATTTTAATTAGTTAATAACTGATTGTTATATTATGCATATAAATAGTAATATTTCAGTAAAGTATAATTTATCGAAAGAAACGAAAAATATGTAGAACTATCTTACGCAAAATGCCAATCGCAGCCAATCGATCTCTAAGGCAACATCATTATAATCATCATCAATAAAAACTTAATCAAATTAATTCGCCTCATTATTCCCCCTATAAGAGAATTTGGAGACACTATTAAATGTGCAAAAAAAAGAAAACCACATATATTTTCCAGAAAAACAAATGATTATACATTTTCTGTCAATGTTATAAAGTCGACCTTGCACGTAGTCTTTCTGGTATTATCACAAGTAGAGTACGAAGCACCTTGTCACTTTAAAATTTCGATACAATCGCACTATCGCATCTTGGTCGCAATAATGAGATAAAGGACTAAGTGATCAACTAACTTTGTGTATACAAAAAATCGAACAGCGTATTAGCTACGCTGATTTTGCACTTGAGTCAAGGGATAATAGTGTTTCTGTCAAAGTCACAAGGTTTTTAACACAAAATAATAGTTTTGATAAGGTGGGGGTGGCGTAGGCGAGTATTGAGCAACTGATGTTACTATGAATGTTGTTAAGATTTATCAAGTTTTTTGCCGCCTATTAGCCCCACTGGCCTCTCCTTTTCTACGCCGATTCAATTCCTTTGAATAAGTACATGTTTGTACTCTTGCCAATATTATTATAATTATTGTTGATTTGTGGGCCTTCTGTATGCCGCTTCGACCAGATTTGATCTATTGTGGCAGCCAGGGGCGTATTTACCCTAGGGCCAAGGGGGCCATGGCCTGGAGCGGCAAACAGCCAGGGGTGGCGAAGCAGCCCTGAATGCGTGAGTCCAACTCACATCTTAGCCGGTTTTTTCCTTAACTTTGTGGCTGAGCTTGACGGTGAAACTTATTGGCCCAGGGCGCCAAATTCCAAAATACGCCCATGGTGGCAGCCCTATATTAGAGTTCACTACTGAGACCCGTTGAGTCTAGGAATTCCCAGATTCTTTGGGCAGTGAAGTGTTGTATCTCTTCCGGGGCCACGACATATTGCCCTAGGTAGATACTCTTTTCGTCAAGAGTGGTCCACACAAGCAGAGGATATGCATTACAGTCTCCTCTGTTTCTTAGTAGAATCTGCATACTGTTTAATACTCTTGCCAATATTTCTTTACCATTGCAGCCTTGATTATTCCTAATCCTTACACAAAGTGCCCGCGAAGAATCGAGAAGAATTTAACCACAAATTATTTAAGTCACTACTGAAATATCAAATGATTTGGAGTAGGGATTTTGAATGAGAAGCCCAGTTGAAGACGTGAAAGTAAGAACGTTTATTTTAATATATATTTTGTATTTATACATTTAGGTTGCGCTGTACAAGCATTACTCGTTTCTATGTCGCAGTAAACTATTATGTTACTGCGTAAACATTAATTACTTGTAGCCTCATACTACACTACCTTCTGCCCGCGACTTCGTCCGCCTTAAAATCGTTTATCGCGTGTAAGGATATTTTTCTGGGATAAAAAGTAGCCTATGTTTTTCCCTGCGACTCAAACTATCTCCATAACAAATTTCATCCAAATCGGTTTAGCGGTTTAAGCGTGAAGAAATAACAGACAGACAGACAGACAGACAGATACACTTTGGCATTTATAATATTAGTATGGATAAGGTGCAAAAAATGTTATAAGAATCCCAGCAAACCCTGCTTAATTTTGAAGATATTATCAATTTTCATGTAAAATATTTAATGTGATTATTAAAGTTCATTGAGCTCTTTTTATCTTGATGTCAAGAAACTGCATCTCAACAAAATTGCCATGAAAATACGCTCTCTTGCTGGTGAACATTTTCATACCATATTTTTGTCATTTGTAGTGCATGGTCTGACACGCTCTTGACTGGTTTTATTCTTATCATGGCCCTGGTATCTGCATAGTCGGAAAGTCTATGTCTAAATTCACTAATTGATGATAGCTCATATCAGCTTCTTTTTTCGAAACGTCAAAACGACCGTTTACTAAGAAGTTTGTAGGAAAATACTAATAGCGGCTGACGTCAAAGGCAAACTTTTTAGTTTTAATTTTTAAAAACAGTTTACAGTACAATGTGATACATACTTAATTTTATTGCCTGTATTTTCGAACGTTTGATTCATTGGTTATTGTAAAACAATTCATTGTGACTACTGTCAAACACCCTATTGTAGGTATTTCTGATACAGATAAGCGATGCTATAAACTGTCACAGTTGCGCTGGCGCAGGCAATGCGGCCGAAACAGCATGGCCGACTGTCAAACGCAATTCCGACCGCATTCCGACATTTGTTACATTTACACCAATCAGCGAAATGCATTCGAATAAATACTCCGATCAAAGAGGACACACTTTTGAATGTTGGTACCCATTTGGAGTTTTCTTTAATACCCTTTGGGTAAGGAGCAAGCCAAAAATGGGGAAGTTTCGTTCACCGAGTAGAGTAAACACCAGAATCAGCCATAAAGGTAGGAGTACCATTTGTTACAATGTTTGCTTTTTATTTTTTTTGCCGTGGCTTAGCCGCTTGTCCCAGTGGGACTTCCGCTGCTTAGCAAAGACCTCCTTTTTCGCCACTTGTCCCAGTGGCCAAGAAGACTAGATTTTATAAGTTTTATAACAGGTTAGCCAACTATACTCATTAAAGAGTTGGTTGCAAACGAGTGACTCAGAATGCCTAAAAAAATTATGGGTAAAACCACTGGAGAAAATCCTGAAAGGCAAATTCACACAGCAAAAAAAAGTACAGACAGTCGAACATGCATCCTTCTCCTTTTTTGGAAGTCGGTTAAAAATTAAATCTAAGCCCGAGGGATCCGTGTCGCTTCGAGACCATGGATGTTACGCCACGTCCGAAACGTCAGATTAAATCCCCATATTAAATAAACTAAATTTCTTCATAACTAACAAAGTCGCGTGATAATGTGTAAAAATCTGCTGTCATAACAGATTGGAGGGGTATTCCTAACAACAATAACAAAAACATAAAACCGACTCCAAAAAAAACTAAAAAGTAAAAAATAACGCCATAATTCAGTTTCTTCAAATTACTTACAAGTAACCGTTTGTATACTCAATCTATACAGTATATACAATTAATCTTATTTTGGCGTCGGTGCCATATAAAGAATGTGTAAAATATTGAAAATTGTCGATTTTTAAGTTGTGACACGATGGCACCGACTCCGTACTCCGACAACGTATACTTGTAAGTAATTTGAAGAAACTGAATTATGGCGTTATTTTTTTACGTTTTAGTTTTTTTTTGGAGTCGGTTTTATGTTTTTGTTAAAAAGTTTATTATTTTACACTTTTTAGTTAATCGTTACTTAAAAGTGTATCTCGTGACGATTCGAACAAGCCCAAACACGGCTAGGATACATTATTGTATTACATAGATCTGGTGCCTACCTTCTGACTCCATCATCAAATCAATTCGATGGTACCATTCTCATCAAGAACATTTAAATTTGTGACTATGAAGTTGCTTAGCTAAATTAATCAAGATATTTTGTCGCCACCCGTAAATCATTTATCATTGAGCAGTTCCGATGGCATTCTGTGGTCTTCTGCATCAGTTCCACTTCACCAATTTACACTTTCTGAATGCAAATGCTTATTATGTTTCTTATAATACCAAAATCGCTATATGTATGCCTACCATATTTGAGGAGTTCCTTCAATTCCTCATGGATTCCATCATCAGATCTTTACCAAAATTAAATGGGACCAACTAGAAAGTACCTTCTATGAAACCAAAAAACAAAAATTGAAATCGGTCGAATAGTCTTCGAGTAATCGGTGAACATCCATAAAAAAAAAAAAGCATTCCGTCGAATTGAGAACCTCCTCCTTTTTTTGGAAGTCGGTACACTTTTTTGGAAGTGTGTACTTACTCTGTTGAGTTAACTGATGCCGGAGTCAAGAAGATCATTTTGACAACATCCAGGCCAAGGTGATCAGAGTGATGCCGCTTAATGTTTGTATCAAAAAATGTATGTATTTGTCCAAAAAAGTGCTGGTCTCATTTTAATTTATTTAAAAATGTTTATAGTCAAAATCGCTAGGTTTTGTTTTATAAATATCTCGGAAGTTGGCGACAGAAATACCGGTTAAGAACTTTTACTAGGAATTGAAGCTGGTTTAATGTAAGAAATTAACACCTAACAAATACATTTTCAAAGTTAGTAAGGGGTATAAAACGTGCATATATATTATATACTATAAAATGAAGATATTGATACATACACTTGTTAGTACTCCAACTTTTTTTATTTTTTTTTATTAAGAGTTCTTTTGACGCTGACACATTTTTTGTTTTTAAGCTCTCCTGTAAAATTTGGTCTGAAACCCTTACTACGTTTTGATATAGGGCAGCCGAGCTGCCACGTTGACTGGACTAAAACCAAGCCGATACTTAAATGCAACTTTATTCGCAACCCTGTGACAGTATAAACAAGGTTAATTATAATTTGTGCTAATGCCTGTAGATGCAACAGCAATTTGAAGCCAATATCATTGTGTTAAAATGCAATAAAGCGGTTTGAGCTTGCGTTCAATGCGTGTGCTGAGAAAAGGCATAAACTTTACAGGGTGTTTCGATAATATAAGATGTAAAAGACTTTTGAAAACAGAGCAGCATACAAACTATCTTAGGTATTCTTCAATACTATACGAGTATACCACTAAGTATAAAGTTGTAAAAATAAAGTGTCATAAAAAAATCGGCAAAGTGCGGACCTGACTCGCGCACCGAGGGTTCCGTCTAAACTTTCACGTACCCTAACATTATTATCTGGTTCCGGTTATGTTAAGTTTGCGCCTGATATCTATAGCGTTGCTTACAAATGAAGTGCAATTTAACGCAACCGGGTTACCCATCCATCTTTATAACTATTCTTATTTTCAGATAGATAGGATAAGTAGTTCCTGAGATATGGCGCATTAACAGACAGACAGACGGACAGAGAGAGGCACACATTTGTATCATTTGCCCGATCAGATCTTCGTCCCGTGGCATGATCGCGTGTCACGATCACGCGTTTGGACGTTGCGCCGATCCGATCGCTCGAAATCCATGTTGCTACGCGTGTCACACACTTAGATCGGACAAGTAAGCGTAGCGATGCGCCAACACAGTGAGCGTCCAAGCAGCGCGATACACAGTCTTGCCACGCCATGGTGATCGGATACGAGCAAATGATGAATGAAAAGGTAACGGACTATTTTAAGGCCACTGAAACATACCTTATAGTGTTTTAGAAACCCTTATTACAGCACATAACTATCACCTACCTTTAAAAAAAAGGTCTATCTCCGAGACAGAAGTCAATCAACTCTCGAATCGGTTCGGCCTCCAGTAATTTCGCAATCTCCCACGTCTAATTTTTCTTGTCTCCTATATCTCCCCTTTGAGCCGGTTCAACCAACTTCCGTAATCCAGGACCGGCCATGGTGGCATTACTTGGGAGAGACCTGTGTCCAGGAGAACGAGTTTTTCGGCTGACTCATAGCTCATACCTTTAAGGTGCTTAATCCATACTTCCATACCGTCACGGACCATTAAAACAAGTGAACGATACTGTGACACGTTTGCAAAGTTTAATAGTTGTACATAATAATCCATACTAATATTATAAATGCGAAAGTGTGTCTGTCTGTCTGTCTGTTTGTCTGGCTGTCTGTTACCTCTTCACGCTTAAACCGCTGAACCGATTTGGATGAAATTTGGTATGGAGATAGTTTGAGTCCCGGGGTAGGACATAGGCTACTTTTTATCCTGGAAAAATACCCTTATCCGCGATAAACGAATTTAAGGCGGACAAAGTCGCGGGCAGAAGCTAGTATTTAATATTGGGAACAGCTTTTTGAATGGAGATTAACAGTCCTCTTGTTTTACAGGTAACCGATTAACCGCTGAACCGATATAGATGACATTTGGTATGAGATGGGCTGTAAAGTTGTATGGTATTATGTAGGTTGGTGTTGGTGGTATGTATTGAAAAAAAAATCCCTTCATTATTCTATTTACGGCCATTATAACTAGTACGCAGTTGGATGCGCTTGCGCCGCTCCCGTAAATCTTCATCGCGGCCTGTCGCAGCAATTAGTCGCGATTGCCACGTGCTCACATGAACAATAATTGGGGCTAACCAACATTACACAGGAGGGGCGAGGACGCCTTTAACTTACCTTAATGGATTTATAGTTCCTTTGCAATTCCGCGAAATAGGATATCTTGGTTAGATGTGACAGTAAATTGTGCTCACTCAGTTTACACAAAAAAATACGCATGCCAATACAATAAACCATCATCAACATCAGAGGATGCAGGAGATGTTTACTGTCAGGCGTCTGCCCATCTTCCAATGGACTAATGAACTGGTTAAGGTTGTTTTTTAAGTATTGTTGTGTTTGGTTTCAAGTTCAAATTTAAATATAAGCGATTATACGTGCATATGACGGCCTTACTCGTATGAGGACATATGCCTAATGGAGTTTTATGCCACCGTGTGATGCTAATGTGTCTACTTTAGCATGACCAGGGCATGCAAATAAAGGCCCATTAAACAGCAGCAAGCAAGTATCACTAACGGTCACTTTGACACCTAAAAAATTCCTTTGACATATGTCATGATTAGATTGATTTCAAGTAGACATAAAATTAAGAGATACAAATACTTCACGAACACAGCCCTAGTTTGCCAATATTTGCTGTTGTATATAGCAACACTGGTGTTATACTTTCTACGTTATCAGAAAGCAGCGATAAGGTGATTAAAAATGACATCGCTGGCCTTCGACTGGTCTATGATCAATGTCAGTTAATGGACCAGTCATTGCCCGAGTTCTGACTGGTTTTATCCAGGACCTCACTTTCTTGGAGAATTATTGAGATCAAGACACCTAGCTAGAACTTAACACATACGGAGAGACGAACTGACGAAACTATAAGGGTTGTGTTTTTGCCTTTTCGAAGAGAGAAAAAAGAAAGAAAATAAATTTATTCAGACGCATAGACAAAAAAATAAACAAATTACAAAAAAAAAAAAAACTATATCTATGCCCCGAAACGGTCCCACCAGCATAATGCTGGCTCGGGAGCCAGCGCTGATCTTCCGGTGAGACCATATGTGGTGCCACGGAGAGCTGCATGCACGAACGTTATGGATGTCATTATCTTATCAATCTATCTGTCTATCATCTTTGCACAGTGTATACATTTGACAGTTTATGTATACCTATTGAGCTCCGATGTGACCGATTCAGTAAACTTGGTATGTAAGTAAAAATCCATTAAACAGCAGTAAACAAGTGTCACTAGCTATATCACAGCTATATGGTCACCCTCAGTACCGTGTCACATTAGTCGCGTGACGCACGCGTACTGCTGTACCTACTGTCACGTTGTTGCGACCAAGTATAGTCAGCGTTAAAAGTAACTCTCTTTCGGTGGTCTTTAGTTTATTACTAAAGATCCTGATTATTAGCAGTTTTTTTAAGGTTCCGTACCTCATAAGGAAAAACCAGAACCCTTATAGGATCACTTTGTTAACCGTCTGTCAAGACCCGTTCTCTCAGAAACGCGTGAAGGTGTCTAGCTTAAATTAATATCAAATACTCTGCGGTCCCTTGAAGCTAAAATCAAGCTTTTAAGTTAACGCAATCTAGAGAACAATCATGAAAAAAGGTCAGACAGACGGATAACAAAATGATCTTATAAGGACTCCGTTATTTCCTTTAATGAACGCAACCCTAAAAAATAAGAAAATAATATGTTCTGGAGAAGAAATGTCGAAAGTAAAAGTCATTTTTGGTTAAAAACTGATCCTGTTGTAGCACTCGCGAGCTGTTCCGAACTGTGATAAGGAGATCTTTTTTTTTTCAAAATATCATAAACGACCCGTGACTATAAAGTTTGTAGTAACATACGGTTTGCTTGTGATAGGAAATAGTGTTCATATTGGTTCTTCTCTAATCGTTTTTGTTCAATTGAAAATTGAAACTTTTATTTCCGTATGTTTTAAAACACAATTTTCCGAATGAAAAAAGAATTCTGTACAGTCGACGTCAATAGTTACAACTATTGACGTCGACTGTACAGGCCCGCACGTATAGTCGCCTCCTGTTAATTAATTTATTCAACATGTGAGTAAAGTCGCGTCTAATAATATACATACCTACGTTCTGGAGCCTAAGCCTATGGAATAAGATTCAAAATACACTATATTAACATTAATTGAGGTGTGATGCTACTGTGTCATCTTAACTGGAATGTTTATTGAGAACCGGCGCATAAAGAGTTCATTCGGTCAAATGAGGATTTAAATGTTAGGTTAAAAGTGACACACAGGAACGCAGTTAGTTTCCGGGTTCGATCCCCTGTACAAAAGTGGATGGAGTTCTAAAAATAGAACACGTTATCTCATGTAATTAAATTTTGTATGAAAGTTACATGAGAGATAATAATATGGCGTTAATTTTCCCACATTAAAAAACCTGAAACACAAAGTGTTTTCACGTAGATACTAATAACAGCGCCAGTTCTTTGATCGATTTGAGACTGCTTTAATAGGAGAGCAATCGAAATTGTAATACAGTTCTCACAGATGGCGCCTCACATAAACCTGTAAAATTCCTGAAACCGCCAAGAAATTAACGAGAAATTATTTAAGTTCACATAATTGTCATTAATTTTGAATTGATAAAAAAACATAATCTTCGTAAACTTCCTTGCTTTTTCGGAAAAATTACAGGTTTAAGTGATTTTTTTGCATGTAATTTTACATAATTATTATGAACAATGTAAGAATGACGACACGAACAAAGTTATGTTAGTGGCAGTCAATATAGGCCTCCATAAGTAGACTGCTGCGGGTTGATGATAAAATCATGATGATACTTGTATGCAAGAAAGTAGGTACAAATCAAATCAAATCAAATCAAAATATTCTTTATTCAAGTAGGCCTAGTTACAGGCACTTTCGAAATGTCAGTTACATGAGAGTGAATGTTTGCTGGGAGAAATACAATATGATCCAACATTTGCTGCAAGGATTAGGGAAACCCAGAAAACCCTAATAAGATCATTTAATAAGCTTTAGAAAATAATTTTCGTTTCGCAATATTTTTGAATTTACCAATAGGCAACTCAGTTATGCTGCTAGGAAGTTTATTATAAAATCTCACACAGTTACCCATGAATGATCTCCTTATTTTATGGAGCCTAGTAGCAGGCACTGCGAGCTTATGCTTATTTCTAGTATTAATATTATGTATATCACAGTTCTTCTTAAAGTCGGTAATATTTTTATGTACATACATAGTATTCTCATAAATGTATTGACAATGCCCTGTCATTATATTAATGTCCTTAAACTTATCTCTAAGCGAGTCTCTAAAGTTCATTTTATATATCGCACGAACAGCCCGCTTCTGCAGAACAAATATAGTATTAATGTCGGAAGCACTGCCTCATAGTAAGATGCCATACGACATAATACTGTGGAAATAACTGAAATACACTAATCGAGCCGATATCACGTCTGTTAATTGACGAATCTTACTTACTGCAAAAGCTGCAGAACTCAGTCTATTCGAGAGATTAGCAATATGGGGACCCCACTGTACTATTAACTACTTCCAGTTCCTCACCTTTAACCATAACGCTTGCTTGCTCGTGTTTTACGTTACTCGTGACAAACTTAACACATTTAGTCTTTCTCATTCAACAATAAATTATTTACATTAAACCAATTTACTACTACATACATTGTTTCTATTGCCATTCTTATTAAGATCATTCATTAAGGGATTCTTCGGAAGTAAATTAGTTAAGCATTGGAAGTCTACCAGATGAAATGATGATGATCAAACGCAACATATGGATTATTATCTTCTATAAGTATAAAAAGGTCCTCAGGAAAAACGGCTACACCTATTCTTAAATATGTATGAGCCTTAATTGCGTGAAACGGAAGTCCCAGCATAATTCGATTGTCCAGCTATCGCCTAGCGATCTGAATGTCAATTACCTACGTCAATAGGTGACGACGAAGCCCTAAAACGAAGGATAATTAACCGCCGAATTACCGTGCCCTTGTCTACGTTCTAGAAGCTTCTATAATTAACAATGGTGATGATAAAACATTATTAGGATAGTTGAATAATATATAAATTAAATATTTTTAATTTGATATTTATTTCAGACAAGAATCACATCTATACTATTGTAAAGTTGTAAAAATGAAATGTCTGTACATCGAACATATTTTCAAAAAAAATATTGTTATGGACTATTTGGAGGTCACTAAAACGAAAAATATTTTTTTTGAATTTTATGTATGTTTGTATGTGTCGTTGTGGCTTCATCACGCAAAATCGGCTAAACGGATTTCAACTATTTTTGTTACACGGGTAGCTGGGTACCTCCAAATGGTTATAGGATACTTTTTACCCGACTACACTGAAAAAAACGAAGGGTTATGACTTTTTCTCCTCCGCGAACGAAGTTGCGGGCGCCTTCTAGTTTCCAATAAAACAATTACAAATCATGGTTGCTATCTATATCGCTTATTTTTATGTTCGAAACTGATTTCGTCGAACGGGTTTCGCATAATTTTGATTTCGCCGAATGTTCATCTCGCCGAATCATTATTTATCCGAACCTAAATACGCATAATTTGCAAATTCAACCTCTAAGAATAAAACACTGCTGCCAGGAAAGTAGGTTAGGTTAGGTTAGAACTGCAATCCCGAACAGAAGATGACTGCTGTCAGAAATGTAGGTTGTCGGCATTAAAAAATTATGCGTAAAGACCACTGTGAAAATAAATTCCGCGTAATGAAATTATGCTTAAAGATCATTATGCCTATTGTGATTATGCGACATAGAATTATGACAAAAAAATATGCGTCAACGAGGGGAACCATAAATCACTGCTTAAAAAATAGATAAAACTAAATATATTGATACTAAAAGCTAAAAATAAATATAAAACTATTACTAATCATAATCTAAAAACGCCCCCGTGGCATCGTACGGTCAACGAATTTAACTTGTGTACCCTTTCGTACCTTGTCATAGTGACATTGGTATTGAATCTCTATCGGCTTTCATATTGGAATTTCCACAAATGAATTTCCACAAGGAAGTGTGTTGGGGCCACTTATTTTTCTAATTTATATTAATGAATTGCCTAAAATCGTTGATGAGACATGCGTATTGTTTGCTGATGATGCTACGCTTCTGTTTTCAGGGTCTTTGTCAAATGAAAGCCTTCAACAGAATATTAATAATACTCTAAGCGCTGTTGTTAAATGGCTGAAGTCCTTAAACCTAAATGTCAACCATCAGAAAACCAAACTCCTGCAACTCAGGAATTATATAACGCCACCTAGGTCTGTTGCCGTAACTGAAGGATCAGTAATTAATGAACAGGTCGATAATGCTAACTTTTTGGGACTTAAAATAGACACACATCTAAATTGGAAGTCTCACATAACGGATTTAAACAATAAAATTGCAAAAGCCTGTTATGCTTTATCAGTACTTTCAGAGACTTGTTCTGAGAATATAATAGAAAGTGCATACTATGGTAATGTATATTCGTTACTTGCATATGGTATCATTTACTGGGGTGATTCTACTGACGTTGTGACTACGTTTAGGTTGCAAAAAAGATGCTTACGCACCATGTATCATTTGCACTATCGACATTCACTCAGAAATGTTTTCAGGGAAAAGAAACTACTTACGTTAACTGGGCTTTACATACTGGAGCTTTGCCTCTTTGTAAAACACAATGGAGAATACTTCACTAAAAAGACATCACTTAATTACAATTTGCGCACACAGCTTAAATATAATTATAAAATTCCCAAGGTCAACAATAAGCTTATGTACAAAAGTGCATTCATTGCCGCAATGCGTGTCTTCAATAACCTCCCAATTGAGTTAAAGTCACTTGAATGTAAACAATATAAGACCAGCCTAAAAAAATGGCTCATTGATAGAGTATTCTATAATATTAATGAGTTTCATAGTAATAAATAATGCATGTACTAATTTTCCCCAGTTTGTAATGTTAAATGTTGTACGTCCGTGACGGATAAACTGTTGTAACGAAATATATTATTATTACCATCTTTGTACACAATTATATAATAAAAATATATTCTATTCTATTCTATTCTATTCTATTCTATTCTATTGATTTCGACTGTGACAAGGTACGAAATGGTATATAAATTAAATTCCTTGACTGACTAAAGATGCTGGCTGCATTACCTCGCTGTGTGGCTATGCTTTTACGCTGGGCAAGGAAACTGCCAGCTTGAATAGTTGCTACTGGTAAATATAGGAATGAAAATAAGCGAACAGCTCAGTAGCTATGCCACTTTATCAGTTGACAAGTGGTAGACAGACAGACAAACAAATAGCTTGGCTGCGAAACTACATTGTTATCTGCAGTTAGATTTACCGAAGGACGGCTACAATCGAATATTAATTAAATCTTAGGCTGTTGTTTTGATTGTACCGATTGTGTCCTGAAATTTTGTCACTAAAGTAGGTCTTTAATTAACTGGAGTAAACTGACAGGTGTCAACGTAAATATTTCGTTGTTTAGAAAGAATTTTACAAAAGTATACCTGCATAAAAATACGTGTAACCGGTGATATTATGGTACCTTTTATTCACAAGAAATACTGTACTTCTGCCATAATGAAGTAATCACGGTCGACGTGTGTCCGTAAACGTCAGTTTACTCCACCTAATTAAAAATCCTACTTTTTAAGTACTATTCGTTACAAGATCTTTGCATTTTGCATTTGAATCGGGTTTCCCGCCGTCAGCGCCATGGTGAGCATTTATGAAACTAAATTTTCACCCTAACAGAGCGAACTTTACAGTTGCCACATGTTAGCTGGGCCCCTACTATTTAGTATTATTTACTATTTAGTATTTATCGCCACTATTTTTTCACATCTTAACGTAAAAAGCATATTGTGCAAAAAGTCATCGTCAGATTATTTTGTGGCATATTAATGTAAAAAAAAGGCATTGTTAAACTGTAATTTTCAATTGATTTGAATTTTTTTTGGTCACCGTTTTTAATTATAACGCGGGTAACGCAGTGGTTATTGTTGTCCCTCACTTTAGTATAAAAATAAGGTACCTATTTACCGTTGCGTTACCATCTTTTTACGGCTAAAATGATCAATGTATGACTTTTCGTATATAAGAGTCCATAAATCGGTTACGGAACTTATGCCTAGCATGTTAATTTTATAAATCTTTTCTTGAATAAGTATGGGTATTTATTTGAAAAACTAAAGTAGTTAATGAAAAGAGAATGACCCAGCTATTTCTTAGGATTTATATCATAGAAATTACCATTTCGCATCAAAATTTTATTTTTAACCTTCGTTGCTCACCCTCATTCCACTGCGGGCACAGTCTCTCACCTCCGTCCAGCTCCGGCGCCGGCCTGCGCTCTTCGTCGGCCCGGCGGCGCGTACCCAGGCGCTAACTCATACACCTCTACACAGAGCACTAACACTTCTCAACAATATACTGGACAGTGACAGCGAACTTGATATATTCTACAGTTCTGAAACTATATTTCTTTCAGTTGCCAGTAGGTACCTGGAGTCTATTTCCACACCAAGATCCATCATGTAACATAGGCCTGTTGTACCAGTCCATTGTTTTTTTTTTTTTATTTGTTATTAATTTTAATGATTTAAATGTTTTGTTTTTTTTTTTCAATGTTACAAATTAATCGCTATTACGTATATTTACTCTCCTGTTAACACGTGTAGCTTGACTGTAATGTGTTAATTTATGGAACAAATAAATAAATAAATAAATTATTTGAGCACAGTCAAAATCCCAATTCTCAATTATTAGGTAGAATATTAGTACTTCATCATTTCAGCCATAGGACGTCCACTGCTTGACACAGGCCTCCTCAATACATTTCTACATGGTCTGGATAGAGGTGACCCGCATCCAGCGAGTCTCCACAATACTAACCAGGTCGTCCGACCACCTGTTAAAAACTATTGTTCCCACAAAGATTACCAATTACCAATTTAGAAATAACTACGAAAATCTATTTGATTATTGTAGAGTTATGATTATGACCGTATTTGAAAAGGTTGACCTAGCAATTGTAAATCAGTATAACCAAAACTTGCGAAATTTGTTAAATATGCCAACATTCGGTATACCAAAAAGGACCAACCAATACGGTCAGAGAACTTGGATGTGTATTCTTCCGAGTATATTAAATAGATTTCCAAGTGAGTTAATAAAAGATCTTGAAAACAAAACCAGTGACCAAACAAGGTGTATTCTTAAGACATATATATATTTTTTTAGATTTAAAGACTCAGTAAATGTGTACATTAGATAACTTGAGTGACACCGCGATATATTGTACAATATTTTGCGGCGTCACTCAAGTTATCTAAACGGCGACACGTGTTTGCGTGCAGGCCAGTTGTATGGAGGATGCACAAATATGGCATTATGCGTCTAACTGTACCGTGCACGCTGTGTCACGGTGAAGGTGTAGCAGTACACTGACTTCTACTATTATCATCATTTGACTAAGCTACGCTCTTGTTGGTGGAGTAACCGCCACTGCTCTCTGTCATCGGCCAGAGACTTTACTTTGTGTTACGACCTTACGTAATTTTCTTCTTTTAATTGTGCAAAGTACGAGTAGATCGCCTGGGTTATTTTCCTATTATATACTATTATCAAGTTGTAAAAATTAAATGTCTGTACTTTACATTGAAGATATTTAAAAAATATTAAATGATACGGAGTTTTTGAAGGTAACTTAAGTGATTTTTTTTGAGTGTTTGTATACGTCGTTGTGGCTTCATCACGTCAAAACGGGTGAATGGATTTCCACAATTTTTGATGCACGGGTAGCTGGTAATTCCCAGATAGTCGACACTTTTTATCCAACCACACTGGAGAAAAGAAAGAGTTATAATTTTATCATAATAAGGATTGTCGTAATTCCCAATCGACGTTTAAGATTCAGGACCTGTGTATCATCAAATCGGTTCTGTGATCACATAATGCCTCAAGGCAATCAAATGCAAATCTACTTCAAGGATGATGAGTTGCATCAAATAAAGAAACGCACAAACGTATTTGAGTATATAGGCCCAAGGAACTGTGGCTAATTTGGAATCATTTATCCGAAATTCAATCTTCGAGCAGGACAGCGTCTGCCAGGTCTGCTATTGTAAATATATTTTAACAGTAATAATAATACTCACGAGTATTCCAAAATGGATGTCATGTGTAACAAATGCGAGTACCTGAAACAAATACAAATTAATTAAATTTTCGGTAAGATCATTTAACCACCATCGGATTGCGACTGCGACTTCCTGGTCCAACAAATATTCCTGGCCATAATGCTGCTTACTCGTAGTCTTCTTATCACTTTTGGACCAGGTGAGAACCAGATACGGTAGTTTTTTTAATCCAAAATAATAATAGTTTTAAGCATAACCTCGTGCCTGCTACTAAGCTCCATAAAACAAGGAGATCATTCATGGGTATCTGTGTGATGTTTTATAATAAACTTCCTAGCAGCATAAGTGAGTTGTCTATTGGTAAACTCAAAAATATTGTGAAACGAAAATTACTTTCTAAAGCTTATTATAGCACACAAGACTACATGAATGATAAAGCCGTGTGGGATTAATGGAAATTATAGCGTCATGTAGGTATATGTATGATAATTTTAACGAATACCTATTGAGGTATTATTATTATTTTCTTAATTGTTTTATATACTCTGACATTTAGAATTTTATTCTAGACACATTCTAGATTTTGTTTTTCTTTTTTATTGACAATCCTTTTAGGATTTATCTTATTAATTATTTTATTTTTTTAAATGATGATTTTATCAATAATTATTATACTTAAGTTAAATGATCTGATTAGGTTTTCCTGGGTTTTCCCTAATCGTTGCAAAAAATGTTGGATCATATTGTATGTCTCCCAGCAAACACTTCTCTAATGTAACTGACAATTTGAAAGTACCTAGGCCTACTTGAATAAAGCATATTTTGATTGATTGATTTCTATTTTTATTACTAATAAAGTACTATTAATTTCCAATACCCTGTATTCTGTTCGAGAATACAGCGAAAACTAATTTTTATTCAGCGATTCTCTTTTAATTTTATTTACAATTTTATTTTTGACCTAGTACTTACTTAATCATATTTTATATTGCAGGTTATTTTTTTTTTTTATTATCTAATTACACTTTCTATTTTGAGATTGTATTGCCTAAGTATGATAACCTAGATCATGTACCAACCTATTTATAGTACCTACATATGTTGTTTTTAGTTCATATTATTATTGATTGCTTCTTTTTTTATTTGGATAAATATTTTTGTAAATATTTTTATAACTAATCATGTGAATCCATTTTTACATGTTAAATATGATGTAATATTCAATAAGAAATAAATATAGGTAATCTAATTTAGTAAAAGTAAATATACAGGTAATATTCACGTTTATTGGAAGTCAAAACACTGGTACAGTAATTGTACCTATACTGTGGTGCATTGCACTAAATGTACAGGCCATCTGCACTCCATAACGTTGCGTAATGTGACACTGTCGTAGGGTTGTCTCTCGTCTAAAACATTAAGTATTTCACAAGCTCAATATTTCTGTATGAGTATGTCAACTTTATTACAATTTAGTGCAATGAAGATACGCTCTTTTGCTAGTGCACCTTTTCATATCGTATTTTTCTTCATCTGCAGTGCATTTTTTTGTATGTACCGCTGCGGAACCCTACACTGGGCATGGCTCTAATATGCCATTGGCTTTTTTTTAATGTCGTGGGCTCACATGATGTACTTTTTTCTAGAAAACGGCATTCATTTTACACGTATCTGAATATCTGCCAAATTGGATGGTAGGAATATTCAACGTATGTAACTCTCTATCTCATATTCTTAAACACCGGCAAAAAAAATGCTGATTCTTTGCTGTGCTAACGTCCGTTATTTTTCGAGAAATAAATCAACTTCACAGTGACAACCCTACCGCCCGCATCTGGCGCGCGCGCATCCCAAAAGCGATCACAGCTCCCCCTCTCCCTGCGCACCCCTCTCCCTCCCGCGGACCACACTAAGCGCCCGCGTCACGACATCCTGTTTAGCTTCGCCGAAAACAAAGGGGAACTGCTTTAAGTTAGATTTAACTTACGCAGAAATGCACGTGCATAATTATTTACAGTAAGTACAGTCAGCTTCCTAAGTCACTTGGCTCAAACATTTTTTTCAACCGGTAGCAAACAACCATGCAACCCACCGGATTTAGAACATAAGCTCTAGCTAGCAGCTTATGTTCTAAATCCTTCTTGAGAAAATGGTGGGTAGTGTCAAGTCAAAAAGCACGTGATGCCTTAGGGTACAACTGGGTAAGACCGGATAATAGCAATTTCCAGCAAAACATAATTTTTAAATCTAGCAACATTTTTGCATCGCCATTTTATCCATTACACACACTATGATGCCAGTGATTAGAAATTATCTACCGTTTTGCTAAGAGAGAGAAAAAGAGTGGAAGTCTCTTCCAGCATATCTTTTCCTGGAACAGTATAACTTGGATCTTTTCAAAACGAGTGTGAATAGACACTATCTAGTTAAGCATGCTTCGTCGTCGGTTTCATCGTCGCTTACAAACAGGAGAGATTGAAGTCAAATGCTTGCCCATCATAGTGCAATGCAGTTCGCTAATATTATGCGGGGACTCTAACATTCAAGTATTTTAGAAAGAAAATAAAGAAAATATATTTATTCAGACACAAAGACTAAAAAAAATTAAACAAATTACAAAAAAAATACAACTAATACTATGCCCTGTAACGGTCCCACCAGCATAATGCTGGCTCGGGAGCCAGCGCTGATCTTCTGGTGAGATCATATGTGGCGCCACGGAGAGCTGCATGCACGAACATTATGGATGTCATTATCCTGAACGCAGCCGACAGCGACCATCGACCGACAAAGCAGTCCTGTCAACTGTCAGTGTCAGATGCAGATGATTGATAATAAAGAAAAAAATAATGGCATGCTCGTCATAGATGCTCGTGCACAAAGCTCTTGATTGTAGATTCTATATAAATTATAACACACACAACTACTACACAAAATAGATCTCAGAAAAAACCAAATCATTCCTAAACGACGAAACCTTTTGCGGGTTGCATCCATCTTGCATCACAAAAACACATGTTCTTACCGCCACAGAAATAGATCACTAACTTGCAACGCGCCACACAAAAATACTTCTTACACTAGAATCATACAACCCAGTTTCATATATCAATACATTTCATTTATATTTAACTAGAAATAGCAGCCTAACAAGTTTAAATTAAAGTTGGTTTTCAGTTGCACAGTTAGGACTTTGTCGTTTGGTAACTTGACGATTCTGGGGAAAGGATGTATGGCAGTAAAAGATTAAGTATTGCAGTAAAAAATAATGTAAACAAACAACAAACATGGGATGTTTGGTTTGGGCATGCGTGTATAGACATAAACTGAAAAACGAAAAATTTGGTAATAACTACCGGCACGCTTTATAATTCACCCCCGCCCTATCCCTAAGGGAATGTCTATGAAATTTTCAGTTTTTTTTAGTTTCGAGGGTTGTGCTTAGATGAGTCAGTAAATGAGTGAGTCAGGGTTTTTCTTTCCATTCGATACATAAATTTATACTGCATAGCATACTGGATACCTTCTAGTATGCAGTAGGTATAAACCTCGTCAGCTGAGGAGACAAAACTCATAGCCCTCTTTTTCACTTTAGAGTAGTCAGATAAAAAGTACCCTATAACCATCTGTGCCCAGCTGTCCGCGACGCAAAAATAGTTGAAATCCAAACGGACTTAGCGTGATGAAGCCATTACGACACATACAAGCATGCATAAAATTAAAAAAAAAAAAACCATTTAGTGACCTCCAAATACGGACTATTAAATTTTAATGTACACTTTTAATTCTTACAACTTATAATAGTAAAGATGTATTGTTAGTAAACCAGCTAGATAACAATATTTGTAAGTATATTTTTACGGTTAGTTCTATCATTTTGACGACCGGTTTGGCTCAGTGGGAGTAACGTTGCCTGCGAAGCTGAGGTCCTGGGTTCAAATCCCGGTTAGGGCAAATATTTGTGTGATGAGCATAAATATTTGTTCTTGAGTCTTGGATGTTTTCTATGTATATAAGTAATATATCTATTAAATATATCGTCGTCTAGTACCCATAACACAAGCCTTATTGAGCTTACCATGGGGCTAGTTCGATTTGTGTAAAATTGTCCCTTAATATTTATTTATTTATTTATTTATTATTTATCAGACTTGGGTCAACCGCATATTAAAAAAATCGGCCAAGTACGAGACTGACTCGCGCACCTACGGTTCCGTACTAACTTTATCTTAACCTTGTCTAGCGCGTTGAATACAAAAAACACTAGGAAAACACGCTTAACAAGACTTTTCTAACAAATCCAAACACACCTAAGACATGATGTTCCATCATGAAGTTCCAGTTCATATCTTCCTGCTCCATCATCAGATCAGTTCGACCGTACCATATTATTGTATTGTCATCAGAACTACATACAGCTGTCAATTTTCATGACGCTACGATCCTCGGAAGGTGGTTAAATTGTTTACCTTAGATTCCATTACATATAGTTAGTTACATACAGGCCGACCTAATAAAAGCGTGTTAATAAAGTGCAATGTTAACGCAACCGGATTGTTGAAAACAACTTTTTTGATGTGATGTGTTCATTACTTTTCTGTTATACAATGTACCTATTCGTTGTTACTGCGATAACTCTTGTTCTTGTAGTAACGAAACGGCCAAGCCACATATTTTGACTATGGTGTAGAGTTTGTGAACTTAGGGCTTAGTTAGGACGTGTAGAGTTAGAAGCTGTTGGTTCTACATGAGATCTGATAATTTCTGACAATTCGAGCCATATGGCTCTCATCTTGGCAACATTTTACATAAAAATGTTTTGGTGGGAATTGGGATAGGTACGAGTTGGTGTATACATATATTTGAAACTGTTGGTGTGTATTTACCCTTTACTGTACATAATTGGTTCCTATTTATTCTGCCACCGTATTAAAATTGGAGATAGACAAGGATCGAGTATTAGGTTAAGAAAAGTTGCTACGTTCGTTTTTATTAATCTCAAACTATATTGATTCTGTTATCTGACTAAATATTATTCTAGACGTTTCTATTAGATGCATCCCCTTCGCCCACACAGACTTAATCCAAATTCTGAGAAGCTCGTTAATGCGCATCCAATAAAGCTTGTACAAATAAGTTAGCGTTGATTACGTGTTACTGCAGTCAACGTTAATTATACTTTAATGCCCCCATCGCTCCTGCGCTATTTACAGCACACGGTCTGTTCACATTGACTAACCGCTACCGCTTGACGAAAAACGTCGAATAACTAACCAAAAGGAACCAGAGGCTTATTGGGTAACGAAATTTTGACAATTGATATTCGAATCAACTGTCATAGCCCATACAAAATCATGACACTTAATTCTGATTCCGAACGCCAAACGCGTTAGGCAATAGGGGGGGCAGCCACAACAACGCGCGACCGGCGGCGAATACTATACTATACTATACTAATACTATAGCCCGGCAACTTCGTTCATGGGAGTGTCAACGAAGTTGCACCGGATAAGCCAGCAAGACAACTTTTTAAAAAGCTTCGAATTTTAACGGTTCCCTCCCTATACATATTTGAGGTAAGCACGTTAATGAGAAGAAAAAATACTGAATTCACAAAAACGATCCGAGGCTCATCCAGAAGGCCTCCCGGCTTAGTAATACCTAAATACAGACTCGTAAAAACTAGTCAGTCGTTCCAAATTATGGGACCACGTGTATATAATAAACTGCCGGACCTAAGTTTCAGGAATAAATAAGAATGTTTCCTAATTAATAAGGCATTTTATACCGTTGCAGAATATCTCCAAGGCTGATCTAACCTAAGTATAGTTACCTGACGTATAGGAGCAAATTAATATTTGTCGATATGTTTTTTATTTGAACCTTAATTAAATTTAAATTATATTTGACATGTATATTATGATTAAGACAATGTATGATCATTGCAAATAAATGATATGATATGATATGATATAATACGTTGCGTGTGATATTAACTAACTACCGTGCGGTGAGCGTCGGCCGAACCGTACAACGTAATACCATAACGACCCAAAGTGGACGCTGCAGGCTTACGTTAGTCGCGTTTTGCATGCGTGAACTCGTGTCACTATCCGTATCCGTCACTTTGACTCCCGAATTGTCAGAAAGTAGCGCGTGCCTTGTCATTTGTCTATTGCGTGATCGCGACCGCCATAGGCTGTCTGGTCTCCGACACCAGTTTATGCTCCACCAGTTACCTCACGATCCTCAGCCAGTTATTGATAGCGTGATTCCTCAGATCATTATGGACTTCGTCACTCCAGCGATACCCAACCCAAGGCGCACAACCACGAGCAGGCCTCTATTTCACAATCGTGACAGTTGTCAGGTGACACCGAAGATTTTATGTTCACGGCGATCCCCGTAAGCTATATTCATCTCCTTACTTTATACTGGGCACGCAATGTACGTAAAATTGTCTTTGTCGCCCGACTTTTGTCACGATTGTGAAATAGGGGCCAGAAGGGTAAGACTTGCGTATTCGGTTTATTAAAGAGGCATCCAGACGGTCTAAAAAGTAATTTGGCGGGCGGGAAGTTCACTTGGGCGGACGTATTTAATTGGTTAATTGACCATGGATTTTATGAAGGTGATGAATAAGATTTTAAGCCTATTTAATAATATGGAAACCTCGTTATTCATGAAAGTACGCAAAATGATAACAACTGCTATATTCTACGGAACGAGTCCAAAAAGATGTCTCTGTTACTAAAACATCTAATCTTCGCGGCGCAATTAATAAACCCTATGCGCCGGGAACAGACGGTGACAGATAGTTGTTATAATGACTGATGTTTGTAGTTAATGAGCACACACCCTTATCGTCCTGAGCTAATAAAGGCCGCACACATGATGAGTCACAGAGTAAAGCGTGATGCACACAACGGGCAAACATGCATAAAGCAATGTAACTGAGATCGGTCGTTGACCTAAAACACGAAAATTTTCAAAAATCTTTCACTTTTTGTGTAATAATTACATATAGACTAGCAGATACAAGTATTGAATGTATCCTGTACAATCCATACTAATATTATAAATGCGAAAGTGTGTCTGTCTGTCTGTTACCTCTTCACGCTTAAACTTCTGAACCGATTTAGATAAAACTTGGTATAGAGATATTTTGAGTCCCGGGGAAGGACATAGTTCGTTTATCGCGGATGAGGGTATTTCATCCGAATCGGTTCTGCGTGTTAAGCGTGAAGAGGTAACAGACAGACAGATAGACAGACACACTTTCGCATTTATAATATTAGTATGGATTGGCTATCTCACATTTCCCTAGGCACTACCTTTACTAATGGCATGTCTGACTGAAGATCAAAAATAGTTTTTTGAAAGCCCAGACGATTTACTAGCTAAACCTGCTTTTAACCGACTCCCGAAATCGGAGGTGGGTTCTCAATTCGGTTGTGTTTTTTTATGATTCAAATGTCCATCATTAATAAATCGATTTAGATTTTTTTGTCAGAGGAGGTATATCCATGTTTGGTCCCATATAATTTTAGTGACGATAATTTTGTAGGCATATATGACGATTTTGCCTCTAATTGCGATGCCGATGAATGGAGCGCAGTATACTCGGTGTGAAAAGGATCGACCGGATCCGGAACACAACGCTCCGCTCAAAAACACGCATTGCCGATGTTGGTGTAAAGACCGCCAGGCTTATATGGGACTAGGCAGGCCACGTATGCCGTAGCGCTTACCCAGAGGTGGGCTAAGACAGCCACGGAGTGGATGCCTCAGGACGGGCACCGGCGTCTCGGTCGTCCTAACGTCCGTCGGGACGACTGGAAATCTAGGGGGAGGCCTTTGCCCTGCAGTGGGATACTAGATAAGCTATGAAAAAAATATATATATGGCGATTTTGAAATTTTAAGAAACGATTTAAGCATTTGCATTGAGAAAGTGTAAATTTGTGAAGTGGAACTTATGAAGAAGACCGCAGAAGATCACTGGAACTCCTCAACGATAAGTGATATACAGGTGGCAACGAGATATATCTCGATTAAAATAGCTAAGCTACTTCATAGTCGCAAATTAAAATGGTCCTGATGAGAATGGTACCATCCAATTGATTTGATGATGGTAGCCGCCGGATCTCCTTAATAAAATAATTTATCCAACCCGTGTTTAGGCTTGTTCGATTTGTCACAAGATGAATTAAATGAACTTTTAACATGAAATATAACCGACTTCACCAAAAACACTAAAAAGTTAAAAAAACAATAATAATAATAATAAACCAACCGCTGACAACGTCACACGTGTTTTGATAATAATATTTTGGAAAATCGTTTGTAAATAATTGTATCACCATGTTTGGATTGTTTTACGTGTTTTACAACTAGTGGGCTCATTTGATATATGTATTTTAAATTTCTGCTAAGTATAAATTTAACCCGAACTGACAAGAAATGTCAACTTTGTCAACAACACGAAAAATTAATATCTCCCAACTTATACATGCAAACGAGAAGCAAAACACGTCTAGCGGATACTAGCGCTCGCCCACCACCCTCGCCCGCCTCCGCCAGCTCCGCTGCAACATCGTCGGGCGGTGAATACGCAACCGCCCCGGACGAAAGCAGTGAGTCGGGCGATGAGCGCGGGCCGCCGCCTCCGCCGCCACGACCGCCTGTGCGACGAGGACGGCCACCGCTGCCGGCACGCTTGGGGCCTGCGGGGCACTCTGCTCCGCCCACGGCTCCCACTACCGGTGGTATAGTGCGTCGCATGCGATGGTCTCAAGCCAATAACGAGAACGTCATACGCGCATACTATGGGGCTACAGAGGGGGGAACACACCTGTCTGCGTACCGGGACAGGATGCTTCTTCTGTTCCAGACCCTCGAACCGGCCATCGCCGTATCTGTGCAGCGGCTATCGGATCAAGTGCGCGCCATTCAACGGCGTAAGTTGTTGGACGACGCGACGCTTGATCGACTGCGCCTGGAAGTACTGGCTGCTCGCGCGGCCTCCATGTCGTCTCGGAATCCACCTGCAACGTCGCCGGTTCCGGCGCCAGCACTTGACCTGGTGCCGGGGGTACTGCGGATCGATCCTGACTCTGACGAGGAGCATTGCGCGAGTACCGTAAGTACCCAGGCCAATGAGCAATTGAGGAGGACTCTGGAAGAGACGATTGAGCGGTATCGATACGCACCTGACTCTAGGCCGCGATTACCACGCTTGCCCGCGAATAAACGTAACTTAGCGCTAGTGGGAGCCTTGAACGCTTTGCTAGACCCGTATCTGCGGGCTAGCGAAGATCTAGTTGATACCCACTCGATCATGTACTGCGGGGCCATCGCGGCGTGCCGCGTTGCTCGTGTCAAGTTCCCGGACGCTGACCGAGCACCGCGGACTACCGGTGGTGTCCCCGCCTGGCAAGTACGGATCGAGCGGCGTATCAGCACGTTCAGGACTCTCATTGCAAAGCTAATCCGCTTCAGGGGGGGTAACAACCGACCTCGTGTCATGCGCTACATAGCGCAGGCCTTTGCGGGGACTGATATCAGTTCCCGTGACTACATGGTCTGTGTCACGGAGCGCATCGACTTCCTGAAGCAGAAAGTCTATGCGTGGGCAAGCCGTATCTGTCGCTACAGAGAACGTGTGGATCGATTCCAGCAGAATCGCCTCTTCCAGAGCGATCAAAGGAAGGTATACCGAAAGTGGGAAGGAACCGACCAACGTGTGACCGACGGGCAGCTGCCGGATCCTACTGCTATGATTAATTTCTGGCGTAGTATCTGGTCGGTGCCAGTCGATCACACAGAGGGCGAGTGGATGACTGTTGCTGAGCGCGAGTGTGAGCCCATCGAAGCCATGGGGGCTGTTACTATCAGCCCCGATGACGTGAGTTGTGCGGCTCGTACGGCTCAGAACTGGAAAAGTCCTGGGCCGGACGGGTTGCACAACTTCTGGGTTAAGTGGTTTCGATGCTCACACGAACGACTAGCAACACAATTCCAACAAGCTCTCGAGCTTGGTTCCCTGTCATCTTTCTTAACAACTGGTGTTACCTTCTTGCTCTACAAGTCCGGTAGTACCACGGAAGCGAAAACTACCGACTTACATCTATTTTGAGAGCAAAAATTAACACGCACATTGTTAATAATATTTTCTTCTGTTTCCGCGATTATTACTCATAGAAATTGAGACAAACATCTTGAAGCGTGCTTCTATAAAAACATATTTCAAGCCGTTGAAGAAGGTGTCTCAATACCTTAGACCCGTGAAGAGTAGCACCCCTTTGCAGAGTGCAGGCATTTATAAGCTGGACTGCGAGTGTGGTCTTTCATACATTGGTCAAACGAAACGCAGTGTATCAACCCGGGTGAAGGAGTACATAGCAGATGTCAATCACCGTCGGTGTAATAGGTCTGCAGTCTGTGAACATGTCATTGACAAACCAAACCACTCAATTAAGTTTGATAAACCTCCTATCCTTGCCAAAGAAAAAAGATATTTTCCCAGGATGCTACGCGAGGCTATTGAGATTAAAAAACATCCTAATTTGAATAGAGAAGATGGATTGTCACTACCACCAGCTTGGGATCCTGTAATACATCTCATCAAGGAACAAGCGAGACACAGGACTGCAAAACCTTAATTTCCGAACGGTGTAAAATATCTTATCTGTTTAAAAGTAGTTTAATAGTCTCTGTTTTTTAAATATTATAATTAGTAATGAGGTAGCCTGCGAGTTTTTCTTTGCAGCGTTTCTTTTCTCCTCAGTACGCCTCATTTGTGAAATGCTGCTTGGTAAATTATTAGAATAAAATAATTAAGCCCTTCTGGCACATGTGTAACTATCTTTACAGCTTAGGCCCATCTGGCATGTATGTACACCTTTATTTGTGTTTTTTTTCAAAAAAATGAGTAGTTTGCACAAATTGTAACTTTGACAGAGGAAAATACATCTTTTCTCAGTCCACCCGTGACCAAGGAAAGCTGGAAAGCTTCCGAAACGTCGGGAACTAAAATGAGATAATATACGCGATATAATCCGTTAAATTGTTTTATTTCAACGCATATTGTTGCGAACAACGTTTCCTTCTCTCAAAATGGATGTAGGGTTGGGTCCCGTGGTACTAAGGAGCTCCTCCTCATTGACAAGACCATTTGTCAACAAGTTCGGCGGAACAAAGGGTATCTCTCGGCCGCTTGGATTGACTACAAGAAGGCCTATGATTCGGTGCCTCATTCATGGCTCGAGAGGATTTTGGAGCTGTATAAAATCGATACAGCTCTAAGATCCTTCTTAGGCGCATGTATGAGACAGTGGACCACAGTCCTTCGTCAACCAGGCGGCCGAGAAGCCTGCCCTGCTCCGCAGGACTTTATAAGGATCAAGAGAGGTATTTTTCAGGGCGACAGTTTGAGTCCATTGTGGTTCTGCCTAGCCCTGAATCCACTCAGCACTCTGCTGAAGGATTCAGGACGAGGTTGCCGGCTTCGGAGAGGGGGTGAGATCATTTCTCATCTGATGTACATGGACGACCTCAAGCTGTTTGCACCAAAACTACCGGAACTGGTGGAGCTACTGAAAGTCACAGATACTTTCAGTAGCGCCATCAAAATGGAGTTTGGTGTAGACAAGTGTGCGGTCATGCACGTACAGCGGGAGCAAGTTGTAAATTCCACGAATTTAGAGCTTTCCGAGACAATGTCTCTTAGGTCTCTCTCCGAAACTGAAACCTACAAATACCTTGGTATGTCACAGGCATTGAGTATTGCGGATGGGGACATTAGGCAGGCAGTGAAGGAGCACTTTTTCTATCGCCTGACAAAAGTACTTAACAGTCTTTTGTCGGGTGGCAACAAGGCGCGCGCCTTCAACGCTTGGGTGATGCCCCTACTCACTTACTCGTTTGGCATACTAAGGTATATAATAATATATAATAATAATTTATTTCTTAAACATCATTTACAATTTTCCTTAAAACTAGAGACTACTTCCTAAATAGGTGAGACCTGAGCTTTAGGATAAGCTATGCTCTTCCCAATATCAATTTCATGATGTTTAAAATGAATTTATTTTATTTTTTAAGCAAAGGCAAAATAGAGCCGCATGTGTGGTTTACAAAATATTCGTAGCGTATTTTTATATCTTAAGCCAAAATCTAAATTAAAATTAAAAACGTAGAAGTGTGTATGTGTATATATACATATTATAAGGATATTTGTGTGTGTGTGTGTGTGTGTGTGTGTGTGTATGTGTGTGGGCATGCAAGCATATATACACATATATATATATATCGAATCGCATGCTACACCCACGCTCGTCAGTTATGAGACTGTACATCCCGCGTAAGTGTGGGGGCCGTGGTTTTTTAAACGCCAAGGACCTCCATAATTGCGAGGTGAGCAGTCTCAGGGAGTATTTTCTAAACAACGAGTGTGGGATACATCGCGATGTAGTGGCAGTAGACAAAGGTGAGGCCCTCTATCCTTGGCAAACGAGAACTGGCGCAGACCAACGGTGCTTAGCACCGTAGACCGCAAAGACGTATGGAAGAGTAAGGAGCTACACGGGTGGTTCTACAAGGCCCTTACAGGGCCCGATGTAGATCTGCTCGCGTCGGTGAACTGGCTACGTTTCGGCGATCTCTTCGGGGAAACCGAAGGTTGTGCCTGTGCAATTGCGGACGAAATTATCATGAGGAACAACTACCGGAGGTATATCCTGGCGGTCGACATTTGTCGGGCATGCCGCCGTCCCGGAGAGTCACTCAGGCATATCATGAAATATAATGAAATAATGATCTTTATTCTGTAAGTAGGCCACAAGGGCACTTTTACAAGTCTGACTCTACGGCGTTTCCCAAGAGGAGACCACTGAAGAGAAAAAAGCCGAAACAAACTCAACAGTCAGTAATTTTTTCGAAATAACTCTTATATCTATTACAATATTCGTGCTTAGCCTAACCTAAATATATGTTTTGAGTATAAACTCAATGCGTAGTTCTTCAAGGAAACATATCAAAACTTATAAAATGGAAAAAAAAAACTAGAATATAAAAAAGCAAAATAATGATTTTTATTTAAAACAACTTACATACGTTTGATATGCCACCTTATAAGAACCGTGTCCCGGTAAAAGTAAATTATTTGGTTTCTGTTTTGGGCCATGCATTTTTGTCTGTTAAATAGTCCTCTACCCTATAATAAGCCTTTGCCATTAGGGACTCTTTTAAGTACTTTTTGAGAGCTGGAAACGATAATTTCAAAGCATCATCTGGTAGCTTATTATAAAAATGTATATATGTCCGGTTGTTATCATCTTGCGGCGAGTACTTGCACAGACATAACCAAGTAGCCAGGATTATTCACCAGCTACTTGCTGTTAAATACGGTCTTGTGGGGTCTGAGGTGTCATACTATAAGTATGTACCGATGCCAGTTCTCGAAAATGGTCGTGCGACGCTGTATTGGGATCGATCTATCATCACGGACAGGACTATTGTAGCCAATAAGCCTGATATCGTGCTGGTAGATCGATCTAAGCGCCGGGCAATGCTCGTCGACATTACCATCCCACGTGACGAAAACCTCGTGAAGGCCGAGAAGGACAAACTCAGCAAGTACCTTGACTTGGCTCACGAGGTGACCGCCATGTGGGATGTTGATTCGACGATCATTTTGCCGATAGTCGTTTCGGTAAACGGTTTTATAGCGAAGAGTCTCGACGAACATCTTAAGAGACTCTCGCTAGATGGCTGGATCAAGGGTCAGATACAGAAGGCAGTAATCCTGGACATGGCCCGCATTGTCAGGAGGTTCCTCAGCAGGTTCCTCTCTGTGCAGCCCTAACCACCGGTAGCTTGAGCCCTGCCCCGCTGCCGGTGGCACCCTAGGTTAGGTTTTTTATAATGTGTTTATATTTTGTATTTGCTTTTTGTATTTTCTTTTATATATATATATATATATTGTAAAAAACCTACCTAAGATTGAAAATAAATAAGTGTATAATAATCAATACTCTTTATTGCACACCAAAAGAAAATAACATCAGAAACTTAAATCTAAAACAGTATCAAAAATGGTAAACAACAGGCGGTCTTATCGCTAAAAAGCGATCTCTTCCAGACAAAACAACTGCATAATTTAGTTTTTTCAATGTAACTTCAAGTAACCGTTTTTAAAAAAATAATGTTATTTTGGAGTCGGTGCCATCGTGTAACAACTGACAAAAATCGTAAATTTTCAACATTTTACACAATACTTAAGATGGCACCGACACCAAAATAACGTTAATTGTATATAATTCAATTGAGGTAAGTTTTGATTGAGAATAATTTAGGACTGTAAAAAAAAGATCTGAATTGCGGAAAAGCAAATTACATCCCATCTCCCAGCGCAAACTCGTTGATAAGTAACTCTGACACCATCAAAGAGGTTATACCCAACTGTGACCAGCAACACCAATGGCACCAATGATTTTATTCCCAGTAGTTACCACCTGACCTGGTCACAGAAGGGAAAAAATCCCAGCTGTTACCACTGCTAACAATTTGTTAGTAATAGGTGGGAATAACCCCATCAAAGTCAACAAGACTCTGTAACAGAGATCGCTCGTCATGCAATCAACAGACGATTGAGAAGAATCGCGAAAGCACCAACTAAAGAAGTAGATGACTCCCTATGACCACGAACCATCTGTCAAGAGCGAACCACTAAGAAGAAATAAAAACACTTCTCAAACAGAGAAAGACTAATTAACTAATAGTCATTCGATCAGTCGGCCTAAACCTGATTCAATGACACGAACAATAATATAGCGACAAATATGACGGCCTTGCCGTCAACTCTTCTATAATTCAATTCATTACAATCGCGGGACACGAAATCAAATTCATTCTGCTGTTGACAGCCCTACGTCACATGCGCATGATCGATAGGCGCGCGCGCCGCGTGGCGAAACAAAAGCGCAGCGATCGGTCAAGCGCGAGACTGATTTCTTGTTAAGGATGCCACAAAAATATCTGGGTTTTTTTGGAAAATGTTGGATATCTGTGCAATAAACGTAACGACGTGATTAGTTACTGAAATAAGATGATTGTTTGCGATATTTTTAAACCCATATAAGTCACTTGTAACCTCGGCGCTTCGGACGTGTCATTGCGCTCAAACTTCACTTTCGCATTTTATGCAAATGAGTCTCCAGAGTTATCCTTAAAACTATATCAAAACATATTACTTTCAAGCCGATATAGGTCCATTTTCAAGCGCGCATCTCGTAATATGTGTTTGTGGCACACGTTCTCTACCTACGGAACCCCACCAGAACTGGATCATCCGGTCAATCCCGGCATTGACGGAGGTACTGTCGTGCGCTTACTGACGTGTCATTGCGCTCAAACTTCACTTTCGCATTTTATGCAAATGAGTCTCCAGAGTTATCCTTAAAACTATATCAAAACATATTACTTTCTAGCCGATATAGGTCCATTTTCAAGCGCGCATCTCGTAACTATGTGTTTGTGGCACACGTTCTCTACCTACGGAACCCCACCAGAACTGGATCATCCGGTCAATCCCGGCATTGACGGAGGTACTGTTATCGCACGTAGGTGTCGCAGGCGCAGGTCGCTATTTAGTTTAATGGTGACAAATGAACACAATGCGATTATACGTACTGATCAATGTATGTGACGATTTCGACACAATGCACCACAAGTTCCAAAGTAGATTTAAATCTCTTGGCTTTTTCTGAGGATAATCCCTGTTAGGTTCTAGGGCTGGTAAAAAAATATGTATCTTATAATTCGTCTTTTTAGGGGTCAGTGGGTCTTGTGAAGATAAGCCAGGATACTTTTAATAAGGAATTTCATGAATCAGGACCTGGTACTTTCATGAGATGTTTTGAAGCACCTACAAATATACATTACAACCAAAACAATCAGAACGGGCATAGTAAAATTTTAATATGCCACCGTTCTACGCACCAATAACTTTAAAAATTCTGACATTGTAAGAACGCAAAGGTTTTGTGAAATCCACATTTTAGGACCACAGAAATTCCAAGTCTAGCCTGAACCATTCTCATCTTCATTATATCAGCTAAAGGACGTCCACTGCTGAACAAAGGCCTACCCCAATAATTTCCATGATATCAATTGAAATTTATTATCGTGAAAAAAAACGTACCTAAATCTAAATCACTTTTGCATCCATTTTAACTAAGTGACAGTTCATTTGAACAATACAATCCCAAAGGACCATGGACAACTTTGTATGGGCCAAAACAGAGTTGAGAGTTAGGTTATTAAATGTATATTTTTATGAGGTTAAATTTTTTGTATAGGCACCAAGCTGAATTAATTTTCAGATTTGAGATAAGTAGTATACTTTAGACGGAGTGTTACTTTATGTTATGAAACGTTTAACATGTTACGAAACGTTAAGAAAATATTTACTTTTAATTCTATTTCTAGGCAACTTAATATTGTCATTAAAATTTATTCAATATTTTTAATTTTTGTTACAATCCAATAATTTCGCTCAATAATCAATTAACTTACATTAATAGGATTACAAAAAAAAACGTTTTTTAAATGCGATGTCTGAGATCCTTGAATTCACTTGGAGAATACATACTTTTTAATTATTCTGGTTGGAATTTATCTCAGAAATACAATATCTTTATCTCCGAAAATTTTGAAATTTTCACAATTTGTACTAGCATTTTTTCTTTGTTGATTGATTTGTTCGTAATTTTTTTACATATGTTACATATGGATCTGTTTTTAATAGTGTCTTAGTTTACTGTAATGCTCTGTTTAAATTTGAATAAATAAATAAAATATATACATAAAAAAAATGTATCCCTATATCATATCGTTGTAAATACAGTAAATATCTAATAATCTACCGTGTTAGCGCTTTGGTGTTATTTTATGCTGTAAACTTACATTGTATTTAAATGAATAAAATTAATATAGCAGTTCACTCGTAGGCATAGGTCTCAACCAATATGCGCTGTTTTATAGTGTTAAGCCGGCCACATACGCTCGGTTATAATATAACCGAAGGTGATGCCTGCACAGTTACTTTGTGCAGGCATCACTGAACGTGAGTACGACATGACTCCTTGCCTGCGCAAGCAAAATTTGAAATACGCAAAATGATATTTTTGCCATGCCTGCACAAATTAACTGTGCAGGCATAACAGTCAGGGCCAATGTGATAGCTCGCAGGTTCAGTCGCCGTACAGCTCAAGTTAAAGTAACGCTATTTCAGGCGTACTGTACATCGCTGTATACCTGCAGTCTCTTGACAAGGTACACGCAAAGGTCCATGAATGCCCTACGTGTCATTTACAACGACGTGTTCAGGATTCTGCTGCGGCTACCGCGTTACTGCAGTGCGTCTGATATGTTCGCGAACGCGCATGTGGACGGGTTCCACGCGACGCTGCGCAAGCGCTGCGCCGTGACGCTCCACAGGGTGCGCGGTAGCCGTCACAGTTTCCTGAGGGTTGTAGCGGACAGATGGGACAGTGGCCTAATCAGGCACTGCCTACATTTAAGTTTAGGTACTAACATAGTTATTGAAATAAAACAATTTAACGGATTATATCGCGTATATTATCTCATTTTAGTTTTGCAGAGTGCAGGCATTTATAAGCTGGACTGCGAGTGTGGTCTTTCATACATTGGTCAAACGAAACGCAGTGTATCAACCCGGGTGCAGGAGCACATAGCAGATGTCAAGCACCGTCGGTGTAATAGGTCTGCAGTTTGTGAACATGTCATTGACAAACCAAACCACTCAATTAAGTTTGATAAACCTTCTATCCTTGCTAAAGAAAAAAGATATTTTCCCAGGATGCTACGCGAGGCTATTGAGATTAAAAAGCATCCTAATTTCAATAGAGAAGATGGATTGTCACTACCACCAGCTTGGGATCCTGTAATACATCTCATCAAGGAACAAGCGAGACACAGGACTGCAAAACCTTAATTTCCGAACGGGGTAAAATATCTTATCTGTTTAAAAGTAGTTTAATAGTCTCTGTTTTTAAATATTATAATTAGTAATGAGGTAGCCTGGGAGTTTTTCTTTGCAGCGTTTCTTTTCTCCTCAGTACGCCTCATTTGTGAAATGCTGCTTGGTAAATTATTAGAATAAAATAATTAAGCCCTTCTGGCACATGTGTAACTGTCTTTACAGCTTAGGCCCATCTGGCATGTATGTACACCTTTATATGTGTTTTTTCAAAAAATGGGTAGTTTGCACAAATTGTAACTTTGACAGAGGAAAATACATCTTTTCTCAGTCCTCCCGTGACCATGGAAAGCTGGAAAGCTTCCGAAACGTCGGGAACTAAAATGAAATAATATACGCGATATAATCCGTTAAATTGTTTTATTTCAATGAGTAATAATCGCGGAAACAGAAGAAAATATTACTAACATAGTTATTTAAGTCTGTTGTAATACTAACAAAATATGGATTTATTTATCTGAAATAAATGATTTTTATTTTATTTAAAACCATCAGTATCCCAGCGTGTGTGGCCGGCTTTAGGCTTAATATCGCCCCAAGCTTATCTCTTTTCAAGATTGTAAAACGAATCAATGGTTAAATATAATGGTACCGTTTTATACTCTCTCTCAAATACTTTTGGTGGTAACTATTTACTTGAGAATTTCATTTTTGTGGGATAAATATATAAGTCTAAGTTGTAAGTAAATGAAAACAAAAGGGCGTGCCTTTTGTTTTAATTTACTTACAACTATTTAATTATATTAAACAGTTTTTATCAAAGCTTCTCTGTAAATAGTTTTATCATATCAAAACATGTTTGTGAATGCTATCTAATCTATTCATATCGTTATCGTAGTTCCCACGCCAAATTAATCACTATTATTTTATGAATCAGAAACTTTCAACCAGGGATCGAAACCGGTATTTTTTTCGTACGAAATGAAAATTATGAAGCCTTCAACACCAGAATAATTAAATATTATACATATAGCTTCTGCCCGCGACTTCGTCCGCCTTATATTCGTTTATCGCGGATAAGGGTATTTTTACGGGATAAAAAGTTGCCTATGTCCTTTCCCGGGACTCCAATTATCTTCATACCAAATTTCATCCAAATCGGTTCAGAGGTTTAAGCGTGAAGAGGTAACAGACGGACAGACAGATAGACAGACAGACAGACACACTTTCGCATTTATAATATTACTAGCTTCTGCCCGCGACTTCGTCCGCCTTAAATTCGTTTATCGCGGATAAGGGTATTTTTCTGGGATAAAAAATAGCATATGTCCTTCCCCGGCACTCAAACTATCTCCATACCAAATTTCATTCAAATCGGTTCAGCGGTTTAAGCGTGAAGAGGTAACAGACAGACAGACAGACAGACAGACACACTTTCGCATTTATAATATTAAGTATGGAAGTATGGATAGTAGTATAGTAGTATATAGTATATAGTATATAATATATGGCATATATAGTATATAGTATATATAGTATATGGATTCACCAAGTGAAACCTATTTTCTCGGACGTCGTATTTACTCCACGTTACGAAACTTTTAAAAATAGGTTATTTTTAATATTTTAATTAATGACTTATTGAACGAAATTATTGGATTATAACAAAAATTTAAAATATAGAACAAATTTAAATGACAATACTTTGTTACCTTGAAATAGGATTAAAAATAAACATTTCATAAACGATACGTAACATGTTAAACGTTTCATACATCCATACTAATATTATAAATGCGAAAGTGTGTCCGTCTGTCTGTCTGTATGTCTGTTACCTCTCCACGCTTAAACCGCTGAACCGATTTGGATGAAATTTGGTATGGAGATAGTTTGAGTCCCGGGTAAGAACTACGGCTGCTTTTTATCCCGAAAAAATACCCTTATCCGCGATAAACGAATGACCTATTCATATCGTCATTGTAGTTCCCACGCCAAATTAATCACAATTATTTTATGAATCAGAAATTTTCAACTAAGGACCGATACTTTTAAATCTTCTAAAATACACGCTATTTCTGGAATGTTTTAAAACTGTATGTAGGAGAAGAGGAATTAATCACAAAACATCTGATTCAAGTTCTAGAATTTTAATAAAATATACGAAAATCTCGTAATTAAACGAAAAAAACTAATAGTTATTTAAAAAAAAATACCGGTTTAGATCCCTCTGATTTGATTCAACCGCGTCTATAGTTCCTACCCAATACTTATACCTAATGGGATGTACCAATTCTATACAAGGTTCATTCAAATCCCATTTAGATTTAATAAACCGCTTCCAATTATCAGATTCCAATAATTTTCTGTCAATAATTTCATTTATGTGACAAGCTTTTATCGCTGTACTTTTCCTTGAACATCCATCAACTACTCACCGAGACGATTCTATAGAGCCCAAACGGATTGTCTTAATTTATAACAGAATTCCTATGAACACCTTCCGACTGCATCATCAGACCATTTCCATGGTGCCATATTATTGTATTGTCATCAAAGTTACGTAGGCATACCAAATTTCAGCTCAATCGGTCCCCGGGAACTAAGGGGCTACCCGGACATTCGATATTCAAAAGTTAGTATCTCACTCACTCATATACAGTTTAACATGAGAGCGAGAGGGATGGCACGTTACAAACTTCGAATTTCGAGATTCAGAGTAAACCCTCTGTTTCAAATCTTTCTTGCAAACTTTGTCTACATACAAATGTGTAGACGAACGGAGGTCAGGTCACCGACATAGCAAACAAGGTAATGGGCAGGGCACATAGTTCGAAGAGCCGATGGCCGTTGGGGCAGAAAGGTTCTTGTCGGAAATAAAAACTTGTCGCAAACATTACATGATTGAAAAAACTTTATCTTTTACCTATCGCGCGATAAACTGTAAGGTTCTTTAGTACCGCAATAGGAAAAACCGGAGCCCTTATAGAATCACTCTCTCCGTCGGTCTGTCTGTCAGTAAAGAAATACCCTTTTTCTCAAAAATGCGTGGAGGTATCAAATTGAAATTAAGAGTCCCCAGTAAGCTCAGTTCTCCATACAAACGTAGTTACGCTCTCATTTTCAAACGACGAGCTAGTTTGCTCTGAAACTTTGTACTTCGAATAAATTTAGGTATATGCAGGCCTGTAATTGGTTTATGTAGCTTCAGATATCATAGTAAAAAAAATACAGCGAATTTAAGTTTTTCATACAAAACTTGTTTTTGCTGTATTTCGTTTGTTTTATAAACTGCAGGCATACAAACTAGTTTCCGGCCTAGATATACCTTATGTCATTGTATATGCAAATTTTCGTTACAATCCAACATGTAGTTTTAAAATAAGAACGAAACTCCGTTTGTATGGGAAGGTGAAATTCGGCCGAGCTTACTGCGGACTCTTAACAACAAATACTTGTCTGCGGTCCCTTGAAGAAAATCAAACTTCTAAGTCAACGCAACCCTTAGATACAGTCGCTAAAGGTATTGCCATACAAATTGCCGTCAATGCAAAACCTAAAGGGTATTTCCAGTTGTCCTAGAAACTTGAAATTTGGTATGAAGGTAGCTTTTATAGCACAACCCATGAAATAAATCTGAATTTTTTATGTCTATGTTTAAAACAAAATTTAGATTTGCAAGTCACGCTCGCGCTCACGCACGCAAATAACAACAGCTGACCTATGATGGTTACGTTTGTCACGCGATAAATAAATAACATAGCTGCCGTCACCTTCTGACACATATGTAAGTGCGAGAGTGACAGGCGCGTTATCATATCATTTATCGCGTGATAAACGCCGTCAGGTCTGAAAGAAATCTATCAGGGTGTCGCCGTCGACGGATACGTCTGGGAGAACATCATCATCAAAAATGACTGACTGTTGAGTTTGTTTCGGCATTCTTCTCCTCAGTGGTCTCCTCTTGGGAAACGCCGTAGAGTCAGACTTGTAAAAGTGCCCTTGTGGGCTTGCAGATTAAACTATTTGAATTTTGAATTTGAATCATGTCAGTAACCAATATAAAATGAACCCACACCGCCTGTATTTTGCTTAGAAGTAGGGCTCTGCTAACACTGGATATTCATAGATAAGACCGTTTTGAGCGTATATTTTGTACGGAACCGCACTTGACTAAGTACAGTCGTATCGTGTTCGCCTTCACTGAAGACAGACATACCGCTAATTGGCGAATTATATTCAGAGACCTAACTGAGCGTTAAGGACAACACTTATTAATGATTTGTAGAGGAAATAGTAATTAGGAACGCTTCTATAGACTCGTTAGCTTCGTTTTATTTTGAGGCGGAATATCCTGAACCAGTATACATGAAATTGGTATGGGTGGGCTTTTGCAGTTAGTGCTACACGGAAAATAAACGCATTCACACAATGCATTCCACTTTACGACAATCGTACAGCAGCGCATTTAATTTTCTAAGACTTGTAAGCATTGATTTAGCGTTTATTTTCCGTCTAGCACTAACTGCAAAAGCCCACAGATAACGTAATCGTAACCAAAGGCAAAGAGGACAAGGAGGTACAGAAAAATGTTGATTGACCCAAATACCTTTTTGAATATTAATGCAATCAAGACAAATACTTGTACCTAGTCATGTGTAGTGCGATGTTTTGTTCGTGTAGGTGAGCCTCCATGTCAGTACCTACGCACAGACATTGACATTTACTCAGCAAGATGTCAAATCAGTGTCAAACCTGGCTGTTACCATTACCATCAACTGACCTATCGCCATTGCTTCCGCTCCTGTCGTTTAATACGTTCTGACGTTTAATTGCTATACGAATTTATTGAGTTGTAAAAATTAATACAGCTTACGAATAAATTGACATATTGTCAGGGTCACTGTCAGGGCCACTGATCTTTTTAGGGTTCCGTATCCGTACCAAAATGGTACAAAAGGAACCCTTATAGTGCGACTCTGTCTGTCTGTCTGTCCGACTATTAGAGCGCCATATCTCAAAAACTTCTTAAGTTATCTATTTGAAATTTGGAATACTTATAAACATGGTCAGCCCACATGTATTGCAAAGGAAATAATTAAAAATATATATATATATTTTTTTAAATACTAATATGAGGGGGGGGGGGGGGGGATTAAGTCTAGCTACTGGGTCAAGTTGGGTATCATATGAAAAGGCTTGACCTGTATATATTTGTTTTTTTTTTTATTCTGATTAGATTTTGTATTATTAAAGAAAATGTGATAAAAACACCATTTCAGTACACGGCTAGTGGGGTATCCACAAATGGTAATAGGGCAATCCTTTAGTTATGTATACTATTGTAATACTTACTTGACATGTAACTATGGCGTTATCAATAAAGATTTGTAATTGTATTTGTCAAGGTCACACTCACTGAAAAAACAAGCTGATTGAATCAAACAAGGAATGATTCCACCAGAGCATATCAAGTGCATTGATTGCAGCAACAATTTTAATCTGATTACTGCTTCATTAACAAACATATGACAAAAGTTGTATAAATATTGGTGTCAAATTTAAACTTGATTATTTCAAATAAGATGTTTGCATGCGATAGACACAATAAGTGGATTGCTAAACAAGTTATAATTAATGAACTTATAATTAAGTTCATTGAAGTTCGAATTAACTTGTGATTAAAACAAACATCAGTTTTGATGGAACTCAACATTTTATTCGTTTGTTTGCTGTTACACTGCGACCTGGTTAAGGTCAACTAAGAAAAATGTTCAAAAGTTTGATCATTTTAAGTCATACTACTGCAATCATGTGTTAAGTAATGAGTTTGTTCATGTTGTGATTGAATCTATCAAGAGATTTCCAATCAAGCTAAAAGGCCACTTGATAGGCTTATATTCTCTCATATTTTTTTCAGTGTACATCTTCCATTGCGTGGTCACCACTGGAGTAGTCGTCGGTCCCAGCTGCCGTCAGTTTTACGAGCAATAAGTATGCCCTGTCCATTGCCCGTTTAGGCTTGCAATTCTTTTTCGAAGTTTTTCAAGCTATCTCGGTCACTTTGGTGCATCCTGCATCAAAGTATCAGGAATTAAGAGATCCTTCTCTTAATTCCTGATTCGTTCTCACAAAAACTCTGTCATATCTGCGTTGCGGTATTTTACAAGATACATTTCGCATACTCCCCATGCGGCGGGACTGCATGAACTGATTCCACCTTCTCCATTTCGTCACTATGGAACTAGACGTGGATTTGGTTCCACCCTTATATTGTTGATATAACATAACAACGGCACGAACAAAGCGATTTTGCTTCTACATTCCTCGTTACGACGGCTGTGTGAAGAGTGGAACTCTCTACCAGCATATCTTTTCGCAGAACAATATAACTTGGATCTCTTCAAGACGAGAGTGAATAGACACTATCTAGGTGAGCATGCTCCGTCGTCGGCTTAACCGACGGGTGAGATTGACGTCGAATGCTTGCCTATCTTACATTCAAATATATAATATTACTGCCTACGAAGCTGGCGGTCCTGGGTTCGAATCCCACCCAGGGCAAGTGTTTGCGTGATGAGCACGAATATTTTTTCCTGGGTCTGGGTCATGTTTTCTATGTTATCAGTATTATGTACTAGAAGGCGCCCGCAACTTCGTTCGCGGAGAAGAAAAAGTCATAACCCCTCGTTTTTCTTCAGCGTAGTCGGGTAAAAAGTATCCTATAACCATCTGGAGATACCCAGCTACCCGTGTATCAAAAATATTTGAAATCTGTTTAGCCCATTTTGCGTGATGAAGCCACAACGACACATACAAACATACAAAAAAATCAAAAAACAATATTTTTCGTTATAGTGACCTCCAAATAGTCCATACAATAGATTTTTTGAAAATATCTTCAATGTACAGACATTGCATTTTTACAACTTTAAAATAGTATAGATATACATTTGTAGATATCGTCGCCTAGTACCCATAGTAGGTACAAGCTTTGGTTAGTTTGGGACTAGGTCGATTTGTGTAAGATTGTGCCCGTGTTATTTATTTATTTATTTCATTAATAAATATTGTAATGCCAATAAGTGAATTAGCCGAGATTGGGGCGTGTCGAGTGGCGCGGGCGCCGCCGCGCGTAGGCCCGACCACTCCGTCACATAACTCGACAGAATGTTAAGGACGACTTTACTGTATAATTAATTGAGCTGAGCAATGCTTTTATTACATATCTTAATTTAAGAGTTTCATAATGTCAATAGCTTGTCGAAAATGCGGCCCACCTTTTTGAATCGACTCAGTAGGTTTATTAATGAGCATTTATAAAGTTCGTTTATGCGTTATTTTATTTTAATCTTACCATCGACCTATGGGAGATGTATTTGTAGCTATGGTTTGTAGTCTCTCTTTTAACCGACTAACGAAAAGGAGCGGGTTTACTTTTTTTTAATGTCTTTTACCTCAGAATTCCGTCATAGAAGATCTGATGATGGGATCCATGAGGAATTAAAGGAACTTCTCAAATATTATAGGCATACATATGGCGATTTTGGTATTTTAAAGCATGCTAAGCAGAACTGAATAAGCATTTGAATTCAGAAAGTGTATATTGGTTAAGTGGTACTAATAAAGAAGACTGCAGAAGGTCACTTACAAGTGACCGTTTTTCTAGTCAATGTATCTTCTTCTCTGTCGTTTCGCTCTTGGCAGAGCGGTCGTGGTCACGTTGAGGCGTCCACATCGGTGGTAGAGGCGGACGCAGCTCTCCGCACGATTTGCCGCCATCTTTCCCTGTTGTCAGATTGTCTGGCGCAGTCAGATACGCAGTTTCGAACTGCTGATTTTATTTGGTCAGTCCAACGCATAAAGGACCTGCCACGCGATCTGGTTCCATCCACTTTTCCATGCACAACCACAGCCGCTCTATGGAGTTGTTATCCCGCCTAGAGACATGGCCAAAGTATTACAGTATGCGTGACTGTACTACATGTGGGTGCGGAACTCCGTCCACGATATTCCGAGCATCTTTCTCCAGCACCACATTTCTAGAGCATCTATCTTCCCCTTTTCCAACTCGCGTCCACGTCTATGCCGCGTCTAGAAAAATCGGGAATATAAGTGTCCTCACGAGCCTGACCTTGGTAGCTTTGGTGATGTTGCGATTTCTCCAGACTTTCCTCAACTTCTCCATTGCAGTTCTGGTTATGGCCATACGTCGCTTCACTTCATCCACACAGCCGCCGTTATTTGAGATGTATACAGTATATCAATTAATGTTATTTTGGAGTCGGTGTCATCATGTTACAACTTACTAAAATCGTCAATTATCAATATTTTACACGTTGTTAAAATGGCACCGACGCCGAAATAAGATTAATGGTGTATACTGTATGTATAGATTGAGTAACATTCAAAACTGTTACTTGTAAGTAAATTAAATAAACTGAATTATGCAGTTATTTGTTTACTTTTTATTGTTGTCTTTTTGCAATCGGTTTTATTTTTTTATTATGTTGTACCTATTCAACCCGACTAATGTAATGTGGTTAAGATATTATTGTAAAGGTGCGTTCACCACTTCCAGCAGCGTACGACACTGTGCGGGATTTTACCAGTTCAGATTCAGGTACAAGAAATACTTTAGTATCTATAATATAGACATAAGCGTTTCGATATTGTTATCATAAGATTCTATGAATAAAGATTTATTATTATTTTCTGTATTTAATTACAATCTTTAGTTGGGCATTCTACAATATGAATATAATAAAATACAAAATATAAACACGTTATAAAAAGCCACCGGTGGTTAGTGCTGCACAGAGAGGAACCTCCTGACAATGCGGGCCGTGTCCAGGATTACTGCCTTCTGTATCTGACCCTTGATCCAGCCATCTAGCGAGAGTCTCTTAAGATATTGGTCGAGACTCTTCGCAATAAGACCGTTATTATTATTATTATAAGTTAACCGATTGTTTATTCGAAAACAAAATGCTTATGTCTCATAAAGTCTCATTACTATGCGGTTTCTTATCAAGACTGGTCTGGACCGTAATTAATGCAATTCGATTAACATAACTAAACCTTGCACAATGAGAATGTAGAAATGTTACAAATTATTGACTAGGAGCAAATATTCTGTTACTTCATTTAATAAAACCTGTAGCTGGCTAACAACGACCATTAAAACAACATACATACATACATACAATGACGCCTTTTTCCCATTACGGGGTAGGCAGAGACTACCTCCTTATCCACTTGCTACGGTCCTGGCATACAACTGCCGCTTCATCAACATTCATTAATCTCTTTCGCTTTGTCTCATTCACACACCGAATATCAATATTTCTCGCACCCCCATCATCTGACATACTTCATCTATTTTATCATTCATTCCTCCCCTTACATTTAACGTAGCAAAAGCAAAGTGGCTCTCCATAGCCCAATCTTCGCTCTCGCTGGGACCGATTTTCATTAAAACAAGAGGACATATAATCGCCATACAAAAAGCCGTTCCTCGATATGTATGTTACAGTCAAGACTCATTTCCGGTTCAAACTACTTTTTGACTAATAAAAACAGTCAAGTGTTTTTGACTAGCGCTTGGTTAAACTAAAAGCAGTTCTGACTTAAAAATTAAGGTTATTATAAAAAAAAAAATTGCCTATGAATATTTAGTAAAATATCGGTCAAAATTTCTTTTGAACAAGAATGGTAGTTAAAACTACTTTTGACCAAGAATGATAGTTAAAATTACTTTTGACCAAAGATATGGTTAGGTTAGGTTAGTTACTCCTTTCTAATATAAAATAAAATGTTTTAACGGTACGTTTTAGCTTTTTCCTTAATAAGGACTATACGCAAAATTTACACATTAATATTAACTTATGAACACGTCACAAGAGTCTCAAGACATTGTCTACCGGTCAACCGAAGTACAAACAGACATTTGACGGCGCTACGTAAAGCAGAACGAGACAGTATCTTTCTGTATATGTTTAAGCAAGCCCAAACTTGATATACCCGTAGTTATTTAAGAGAAATACGCATTCCAACATTATCATAGCTCGCTCGTAATTCCGCTATCACCGATAGTGATAGCCAATGAATAATGAGTCGTAAATTACTATCGGTCGCACCTAATCGATGCATAAAGGTCTACGTGAGAATTGTCACACACAGTTTTCTTTATACATACGATACGGTCTAGTTTTAGATGAAAAACCCTAAAAACTTGGATAGGCCCCACACAGTATGGACCGATGATCTGGTCAGAGAGACGGCATACGAGCTTCGGAGTAGCCCCCCTACTCCGAAGCTCGTATGGTGATTCTGAACGACCACGGCTCCATATAGGCACAGCAAAACTGCCTACCTTGGCCAAAAACCCTGTACACGCCACTGGTATTAAATATATGGTCGTCTTGTACTCATAACGCAAGCCTTATTGAGCTAACCATGGGACTAGTTCGATTTGTGTTAAAATTGTCCAGTAATATTTATATAATGTTAATAGTCATCGTGCGACCTTTCATTACGGTAATTAGAAGACAGATATTAAAATAAAAATATATCTTGAAACATTTTCAATTTTGTTCTGTTACAGGGTCCATTAACAAGCCCTTAGTGAAAATAAATAAAACAATAAACTACTTAAACTTCAAGGCGATCATTCAATTCCAACAGTGTCAGGACAATAGGTTGTAAGTCGCATTGACAGTGAACAAGTTATGTCTTTTTGGTACTGGGGCGCAACTGGACCCCAGACCTATATGCAGCCGAATGCAGTTGAGTGCATTAGCAGGGTTACTGCATTTAACGAGTGACCCGAGTAACCTGTAGTGATGGGACATTATCGATGTTTAGTGTAAAAAATAAATAAAAATATCTATATTGAGACGACGTCCGGTTTTTACATAAATAAATGCATAGCTCATCGTTTTTGTAACCTGTGTATTGCGACCCTAAGGGGGTTGCCAGGCCTCTTAAATGAGGTCGCGGTTACAACATTCACATTAAAACACATCTTTGAACCAGCGAGAAAAGCGGGTCGCGTCATGAAAAAGTTTTAAAAATACTGCATGTAGCTTAAGTTTACATTTCAATAATCGATAATAATGTTTTTATTTTATATAAGCAAAATATTATTGCCGATGAGTGACGTCGGCTATTTATAGTTGTAAAGATGGAACGTCTGACTATAAAGATATAAAAAAAAAGTGATACAGAGTCTATTTGAAGATCAATGTATCTAAAAATATTTATTTTATCTATTATATATAAAAGGCAAAGTCCTGACTGATTGACTCACTTAAATCAACACCCAGCCCAAACCGTTCGGCCTAGAGCGCTGAATTTTTCACAATAGGTAGTTTTTATAACGTTAGTATCCAGAAGAAATTTAAGAAGGGATTTTTGAAAATTCAGCCCTTAAAGGGGTGAAATGGGGGTTCATAGTTTGTATGGGGAAACAAGATTAGTAAGACTATTTTATTCGAAACTTCACAGGAATATTCCTAACAATAAATGAGTAAGCAAGTATTTCAGGTTTTTTGAGAATTCAACTTTTTAGGGGATGAAATGAGGGCCCGAAGTTTGTATGGGGAAATCAGATCAGTTTCGACTATTTCATTTTAAACTTCACACGAGTATTCCTATCAATAAATGAGTAAATACGTGTTTCAGGGTTTTTGAAAATTCAACCCCTAAGAGGATGAAATGAGGGTACAAAGTTTGAATGGGGAAATCAGATAAGTTTCGACTATTTCATTCTAAGCTTCACACGAGTATTTTTAACAATAAATGAGTATGTGTCTCAGGGTTTTTGAAAATTAAAAGGGGAAATTTGGTTACAAAACTCTAAAAGTCGACATGGATATTGTTTCTTTGGTTTATCCGGTCGCTGATTACAAAAACAACAACAATTTTAAAATACGACGTGGCGGACGATAAATACAATCTCCCCTGTCAGGGTGCGATAGGGTTGAAATATCAAAATATCAATATGGGTGTCGTTTTTATGGTTATTTAGGACGTTAGTTACGAAAATGGCATCCATTTTAAAATCCAATTTAGTGGACGTAAAATATCATCTCCCTGTTGGTGTGCGATGGGGTTGAAATGTCAAAATATCAATATGGGTGTCGTTATTATGATTTTTAGGGACGTTAATTACGAAAATGGCGTCGGTTTTGAAATCTGCCGGGGTGTGACGGGGTTGAAATGTATCAATATGAGTGTCGTTTTTATTGTTTTTTGGGATGTTAATTACGAAAATGGCATCGATTTTGAAATCTACCGGGGTGTGACGGGGTTGAAATTTCTTAATATAAATATGGCTGTCGTTTTTATAGCTTTTTGGGACGTTAATTACGAAAATGGCACTGATTTTGAAATCCAACGTAGCGGGCGTGAAATATCATGTCCTTGTTGAGATGAAATAATATAGGTGTCGTTTTTATGTTTTTTTTGAGACGTTAATTACAAAAATGGCATTGATTTTGAATTTTTAGATTGTGGACATGAACATTCTTGTTATTATTGAAAGCATTTGTGCCAAATTGCAATTCAATGGGTCCGGTAGTTTCGATCGAAAATCGGTTGTAACAAACGGACCACCCAAACTTTGTAACGACACTAGGTTGCAAGTCAAGGTTTGCACCGGAACGTAGTAGAGGCCACTACTTTGACCGAATCTTGAATTGTACTCATTGTTTTGCGCAGGGAAAATCCCACTTTTTAGGGTTCCGTAGCTAAAATGGCAAAAAAAGAATCCTTATAGTTTCGTCATGTCCGTCCATCCGTATGTAACAGGCATTTTACTCAAAACCTACAAGATGCTTATTAATAAAATATGGAGAATAGGTGTCACATATAAGCCGTTATTTTGTTTGATAGTTAAATAACATATAAAAACACATGTAGGGGGCACTCCATATATGTATCCGAAAGTGTTTTTATTTTTAATTTAGCAAACATCAATCTGTGGCACATATTTCGATATTTATTTTACAATAACTCTTTATTGCACACCTCACAAAACAGAGTACAGAAAACATTACATTCAAGGAGAGGTAAACAACAGGCGTTCTTATCGCTAAACAGCGATAACCTTTGGGTAGTGAAAACACTCTGAGGTTTCTTAGAAAAAAATATGGTTTAGGAATACTTATAATACCCTCAATATTCTAAACCGTGAGTCGTAAAAAAATTACAATCGTAAAACTTAATAAATACTTTCAATGAAAATTGTGTTCAATACGATCGGATATATGGTTTTTGATATATTGCCGAAAAACTGCGCTTCTCAACGAAAAACGCATGAAGATACGCTTTTTTGCTGGTCTGTAGTGCTTATTTTTGTAGTAACGGCTACGGAACCGTACACAAAGCATGGTCCGACATGCTCTTAGCTGGTTTTTAAATTCAAAATTACCCCGAATTTGACGTGAGCGAAGCCGCGGGCAAAAGTTTCTATTCAAGAGTAGAAATCTGCATTAATCATAATCTCTTAGTAGTAGTAAGTCATTGCCGGCGTAACAATTCAACAATTATTGCAATCATTTCTTTGAAAAAATAAGGGCCTTCACCAAAACGTCGTATACTGAGTCCACCAGAAAGTAACAAATACTTTTTCGAAAACCACATCTAAATCGGTTTGGCCAAACGCGAGATAATCGCGGACAAACATTAAGGGTCAAACTGAGAACCTCCTTTTTTGTATGCGGTTAAAAAATCCGTTTAGTTACGCGGGCGAAGCTGCGGGCAAAAGCGAGTTATGTTATATTTGTATGTGTCATTGTGGCTTCATCACGGCGAGACGGCTAAACGGATTTCAAATATTATATTTCCGGTACACACACGGGTAGGGCATTTACAGGTAGTTATAGGATAAGTTGATAGTCAACTACTCTGAAAAAAGAGGGTTATGATTTTTGTACCCCGCAAAAGAATTTGCAGTAATAAAATAAATAAATCAAGTACTTTATTGCTCTGCGGGACATTTACGAAAGATCGGATGATGTTCAAACGCTTGAACCGATTCTTTAGAATCATAGCTAAGAATACTTACGATCAAATTCCCGTTTCAGACAAAAAACTAAATCAAAATCCGATCATCCGGTCAGGAGCTGCAATACCACAGACAGGTATATCATCAGTGCAAATGCTTTTTGTGTGATAACTGTAAATTTGTATGTATTTCTTTAATAAATAAATAAATCAGACACGCGCCTGAAGAAGCGCCTGTTGTCACTTGACACGCACCACCCCTGCTCAACACACTGCACGCCATGCTCTACGTGTAATCGTAGGCATCATCATCATCACTGGATACTAGGGCTTCCAAATACCGGAAATGTCATAAAACCGGTATAAATTCAGGAACTGTCTTCGCCAATCCGCGATGCCGGGAATTTTCTGCCAATGATGATGTCCTCTTCATCGGACAGCGACTTCAAGAAGTTGGGCTTGTAGGAGTCCTACGACGGTGGGCGCGAATATGAATCGCAAAACTCATTTTAATCCAGAATACCCGGTCGCAAAGCGCGCAGTGGAGCTCACCACGCTCACTGTAGGTGTACGCGTAAGATGGCTTCGGGTGTGCCTTGCGCTCTTGACGTTTAATATCCAGCGCTTGGAGACCTGATTCTTCCAACTCCTTCACTCTATCGTGGACAGTGGAACGCCATACACCCCGTTTACGGCTCATGCCTTCCCACCTATCGGGAGATATACTCCTGGGTTCATATCAAATTTCAAGTTTTTAAAGGGTCTTCCAATACCTGTATTTTAAAAAAGGCCTGAAAAAGGCGGCATTTCGGGATTAGAAGCTACTGGACACTGCCCACTTAACGAGCATTTATATGTTCTAGGAATAACCAACAGTCCTCTGTGTAGGGGTTGCCTATCGGCCGACAAAACAGCGCCCAACGTGATCCTGGAATGCGTCGGCGTAGATAAACAATGGGCTGAACGCCTCATAATACCGAGGTCGCTCCGGGAGGCCCGAGGAGACATCGGGAGGATACAGAGCTTCTGGACTGAATTAGGCTGCCTGGACTCCTAGGCAGCACTATCCCCACGCACAATGCCCCGGCTTCACAGGCCAAGTACGGAAAACAGAGCCTTATGGACTCCACACAAATACATAGCGTCACTCGTCAACCTTACTTCACTTTCGCCGGAGGTTAAAAGTAAGCCCAAATGGTCAATAACTATGTACATTAAATTATATCTAACGACACGTTTGGCTCAGTGGGTTGTACAACGGCCTACGAAGCTGGCGGTCCCGGGTTCGAATCCCGTCCAGGGCAAGTGTTTATGTGATGAGCACGAATGTTTGTTCCTGGGTCTTGGATGTTTTCTATGTATTTAAGTATTATAATTTATCTATATATTATGTATATCGTCACCTAGTACCCATAGTACAAGCTTTGCTTAGTTTGGGACTAGGTCGATTTGTGTAAGGTTGCCCCTGATATTTATTTATATTTATTTATATTTATCCGTATGAAAAAAAAAATGCGCTGATGTGTGTGAATTTTTAACAATTACGTAGGGGAGTGATTTGCAAAAATACAATTTTTGGTTCGACCTCAAAAGGAAAAACGGAACCCTTATAGGATCATTTTGTTGCCTGTTTATCCGTCCCTCCGTCTTCTGTCTGTCTGTCTGTCAAGACCCTTTTTCTCAAGAACACGTAAAGCTATCAATTTGAATTAACATCAAATACTTATGTCTGCGGTCCCTTGAAGCTGAAAAAAAAAACACGCTTCTAAGTCAACCGCAATCCAAAGATACAGTCATTAAAAAAGGTGCATCTATACAAATTGCTGTCCATGGGAAACGTTTAGGGTACTTCTAGTTGTCCTAGAAACTTAAAATTTGATATGAAGTACCTACCTTATACATCTGAAAATATAATATTTCTTCTTATGTCAGTAACTATATAAAACCCCACGCCGCGTACATTTAGCTTATTAGTAGGGCTCTGCTAACACTGGATTTAGCGTATATTTTGAACGGAACCCTCGGTGCTCGAGTCCCACTCGCACTTGGCCGGTTTTTTTTGTATGAACGTAACGCACTTGAGAAATATTTTTTCTAACAAAATTTTAGAACGCTTGAAAGTACTAATCTATTTTTGTGATATGGTACATGTCATTGGCTAAACAGTGAAATTCCGAGGCATTTCATGAAACGCCGCACTTTCATGTTTTAGCCAAGTACACTCATACGGGTACAAATCAAACAATATGACGAATCCATTGCTTAGTTCTGTATGGGCATGTCGATTAATTAGGGTGTACGAAACTAGTTACTACCTTTTGTCCGCAACCAGGCAGTTTCGACGGAGCCCCGCGCAGCGGGGTTCCAATTTCTAGGCGGTTTGGCCTTCGCTTATCAGTAGCTACAATAAACCTAAACTTAGATGTACCCAGTACTTAACTAGGTATATCGACGAATAGGTTCCTTTCGACAATCTGCCCTTTTTCCATTTGTCATATCATGATATGCGCTCTCAGTACTGGTAAATTTTTACCACTGCACCATTTTCATGCATCTCTGTTTGGCCTTATGGTTGACTGACAGAGAATGCCATTTGGCATCAAGTCCGCCATTTGTTAAGAGGATATACTAGCAAAAGGCCTTTTGGAAATTAGGTACTTTTAAACACTATTGCTATCGCATCACCTTAAATCCCCCGTATTACAGTGGAAAAGGGACAACTCCAGCTCAGAAAGATCTGACCTACAAAAATGTGGGGAAAACAGGGTTTCATAGTACCCTATTTCCTCTTCGAAAACTGGACTAATTTTAGTTTTTCTTTCACATATGTTACAACGAGGGCTTCGGCTAAGCTTCTGTTTCCTGTTTTTCTTTTATAATCGTTAAATTTGTTTACTGAACGTGTGATTATTGGGCCGGATGGTGGCATTTTTTGCAGTTTTAGAGGGCCTCTAATTCATAAAATAAACAGATTATTAAGAAAAATAAAACATAGGGGCATGCATAGGAAACGGGGGATTACGTTTGTATGGAGGAACAGCCACTAGTATATCCTCTTAATAAATATAACGGCATTTCATGATTATGCCAATTATTCTATCGGACTACGACATATGTCTGTAGGTATATAACTATCATCTGTTGATAGATAAATGAAATAAATTAAAACAAAGTGCAGTTATTAATTACTCACGTATTTCTGACGCAATCTTCGTCACAAAAGGCCGATTGAATTTTAAATTGGCTTACATTTAATCGACGCCGATTATAATGATAAGATAATTGATTTCGATAATGATTGGCTAATTGTAGGTTGGCAAAGGGTAGTGTGACACTGACCGGCTCAAATCAGCTGATTTTTAGGGTTCTGCGCAAAGGTCAGGTTCCAGGTACCCCTTAGATACATTTGAACTGACTGAGCTAAAGAATATATTGAATCATAGTAGTCATATTGTGATTTTGAAAAGGGTTCTTGCTTGTCTTTCGGTAACCTTGGTTAGGTTAGGGGCTACCCGTAAAATTTCGGTAAATTTCACTGTTTAAAAGTGATATAAAATTATTCCTCTTGCTGCAAACTACGTAAAATATATATATATTGTAGCTTGGAGATTCGGCCTATATTTTTGTCAACTGGAATGTTATAATACTTTAAAAATGAAGAGAAAAAAAAAAGTCGTAAAGTACTTTTTTAAATGATTGTATATATTACATAAGTTTGTTTGTCCGCGATTATCTCGCGTTTAGCTGAACCGATTTTAATGCGGTTTTCAGAAAAGTATTTCTTACACTCAGGAGAAGGTTTTGGTATTCTAACCAACTTCAAAAAAGGAGGTTCTCAATTTGACCCGTAGGTATGTATGTTTGTCAGGTCAGGTTCTGATGATGGAATACCAGGGAAATCGAGAGAAACCCTAAAATATTATAGGCATTTAAATAATACTTTATATTACTAAAATACATCACTAAAAAGCAAAAAATAAAAAAAATTAATAAAAAAGAACCGACTTCAAAATAAACTAAAAAGCCAAAAATATTTTTTTATTTACGGTACGGATCACATTTGAATCACCTTTTGGAGTCGGTGCCAAACCTTAAGTAAAGTTTTTTATTCAACAAAAATACGAATTACTATAATTTCTAGAAATTCGTTTGCGTTTTTCTAGAAATTTCCTGCCTCGCACGACTGAACTGTGGAATAAATTGCCGCATGCAGTAATTCCGGACCGATGCGATCTTCAAACCTTCAAGAAAAGAGCGTACTCCCACCTGAAAGGCCGGCAATGCACTTGTGACTCCTCTAGTGATGCAAGTGTCTATGGGCGACGGTGATCGCTTACCATCAGGCGACCCGTCTGTTCGTTTGCCCCCTATGCCATAAAAATATATATATATATAGGTAGGTAATAACTAAAGGCTCGCCGCCGCGGTTGTTGCGTGCCATCTGTTTTAATAGTAATAAATGAATGGCACCGACTTCAAAAGGTGATTCAAATGTGACACGTACCGTACATAAAAGATTATTTTTGGCTTTTAGTTTATTTTGAAGTCGGTTCTTTTTTATTTAATTTTTTTATCGCTTGACACGGGAGTCTGACGCTTAGACATGACATGTCAACTGGTTTTTTCAATAGTTTCTATAGTTTTTAAAAAACGCAGCTAAAACTGGTTTTTTGTCGTAACATAACAAATTTTAATGGTTTATCTTGGTTTCAGTGACTCGTGAAGATAAACTGAAACAGTATTTTGGCAAGAACAGTGGTTGTCAACACGATGAGACATATACAACGTATACAACACAGAAAAGTGAAGACTACGGATCGAAGGTCATTCGCGTATGGTAACCACTTAGTAAGTTCGTACGGAACCCTCGGTGCGCGAGTCAGGCTCGCACTTGGTCGGTTTTTAGGGCTTCGTAGCTTAAAAGGAAAAAATAGAACCCTTGATCACTTTATTGTCCGTCTGTCTGTCAAGACCCTTTTTCTCACGAACGCGTTATAGTAGCAATAAAATATACAAGGAGTTAATATACAATTGATGTTATTTAAGAGTAAATTTTCAACATTCTACACATTTTTTAGATGCCTCCGAGCATCCGACGCCAAAATAAGATTAATTGTAACTACTGTATAGATTGAGTAGAAAAACGGTTACTTGTAAGAAAATTAAAGAAACGAAATTATGCATTTATTTTATACATTTTTAGTGTTTTATTTTTAGCGTATATTTTGTACGGAACCCTCGATGCGCGAGTCCAACTAGCACTTACACGGTTTTTTTTATGTTACATAGGCAAGCATTTGTTTTGTTTGTTTTGTTTTATGACATAAGAGGTAAACGAGCAGACGGGTCGCCTGATGGTAAGCGATCACCGTCGCCCATAGACACTTGTATCACCGGAGGAGTCACAAGTGCGTTGTCGGCCTTCAAGGTGGGAGTACGCTCTTTTCTTGAATCGAACCTTAATTTGAATTAATATGATTGTTTATTTATTTATAAACTAGAAGGCGCCCGCAACTTGTTCGCGGAGGAGAACAAGTCATAACCCATCATTTTTTCGTTATCGTAGTCGGGTGAAAAATGTCCTATAATCATCTGGAGATACCCAGCTACCTGTGTACCAAAAATAATTTAAATTCGTTTAGCCGATTTTGCTCCATGAAGCCGCAACGACACATACAAACATACCAAAAAAAGAATCGCTTCAGTGACCACCAAATAGTCCCTTACAATAGTTATTTTTAATATCTTCAATGTACAGACATTTTATTTTTACTATTTTATAATAGTATAGATATGGTCAACGATGATGACTCAACCCAACACCACAGTTTTGTATTTAACCCTTCGTATGCTATGTCAAAAATTGGCAATCAACTTGAAGCTTTAGGGATTTTAAGATGGAGTTTTAATGCTCTGCGCGGATCCATGTCTAAGCATACAAGCAGTGGCGTGTGGCCCGTATAGGCACAGCACTGCCTACCACGAACCAGCATGGCTCCATACAGGCACAGAGAAACTGCCTACCCTGAAGCCCTGCACGACCATGGCTCCATATTAGGCACAAAAAAACTGCCTTATTAAGTTTATCGATAAATGTCACGTCACAGGCCCAGGGAGCGGGCGGAAGTGAATGAATGAACGAGTGATCGACTTAACGGGACAAAGGACGCCGGATACGCGAGTGAATGGAAATTGTTTCGGACAACTTTTGAGGGGGACTCCAACTCAATACGCTTATTGTTAGTTTTCTAGTGAGTAAAGTAATTGTTGCAATTGTTTTATACAGACTCAATAACCCACTGCAGGTATGTACGAGTATTTTATTTGTAAATATGAAAGACAAATAGAAATCAAACAAAGCTGTATTGAGATTTAGGTATTAAAATATAGCTATATATATATATATATATGAGACGTGGTCTCTCGGCCTCTTAAGGAAACTCAGAGTCACTCAGCGAGCTATGGAAAGGGCTATGCTCGGGATCTCTCTACGAGATCGAATCAGAAATCAGATTCGTTCGAACCAAAGTCACCGACATAGCAAACAGGGTATAAGCAAACTAAAGTGGCAATGGGCAGGGCACATATTGCGAAGAACCGATGGCCGTTGGGCAGAAAGGTTCTCCAATGGAGACCGCGTACCGGCAAGCGCAGCGTAGGAAGGCCACCCACAAGGTGGTCGGATGACCTAGTTAGGGTTGCAGGGAATCGCTGGATGCGGGTCACTTCTATCCGGCCCATGTGGAAATCTATTGAGGAGGCCTGTGGCCAGCAGAGGACGTCCTATGGCTAAAATGATGATGACGATGCTGTAACAGCAAAATAAACAATTTTAGCGATTGAAATTATGTTATCTTTTTTGGATTTTTCATAAAAACCAATGCCCATATTATGAAGATTGTAATAAAATAGAATATTAAACGGAATGGTTTAATGTGTTCCTTGGTTTAAGAATGTCTAAACGATCCGCTCGTATAGACTGATAAGAGGGGCTACTCCGAAATTCGAAAAACGAAGTTCGTATGGTGCCATCCCGCTCAGTCAAATACAGTATAACATGAGAGCGAGAGGGACAGCACGTTACGAACTTCGTTTTTCGGGTTTCGTAGTAGTTAGGGCCTAAGGTTTGCAGGAAAATTCTTCTATATTCAAATTCAAATTCAAATTTATATGACGTCACATACATATTTCAGTAACCAAACTGCCGTTTTTGCTTAGTTGAAAATCTTTTATAGTTTAGAAATAATTGGTAATTGTTTTATTCTATGTATTTTTTTATTTAATAATTAACAAATATTTACGTTCTATGAATAATAGTAAAAGTTGTAAAAATTATGTCCGACCACCTTGCGGGCCGCGCCACGCAGTGCTTGCCGGTACACGGTCTCCACTCGAGAACCTTTCTGCCCTAACGGCCATCGGTTCTTCGAGCTATGTTGATATTTGTATGCTGATGTTTGCCTTCATTTAACTGGCACAATTTATCTATGTATACATTACGGGATTGAAGCTTGCTTTATCGAAAAATGTTTCATCGAATACTCCATTTCGTCGAAATATTATTTCATATAAAACATTTTTCTCTAAAACCGTTAATAGGTTTAAAGACATTTATTCTCATATAAGATATACATCATTTCCATGAGAACATGGTTATTAACACAGATACATGTGTTTACTTGGTTGTTGTCACCGCAAGAATGCGCAATCATATTTTAAGGTAGACAACATATACAACAAGATTAGATAATGAACAATAACAACAATTGACACATGCAAATATTGAAACGGTACAGAGGTAGGTTATTATTTTTTAATTGGCTTTAATTACTCATTCAACTCATTGATGTGTTTACTTATAATTTCTGGTAACTTAATTTTAATGGTTTGCTAATATGTATTCAGTGAGTCTCTTTTTGAATGTGTTGAATGAGTTTACATCTTTAATATCGGGCGGTATTTTATTGTACAGGAGCGCACCCTCAAACGTAACTGTTTTTTTACCATAATTAGTACGTATTTTAGGCAAGGCAAGGAAGCTAGCACGGCGTGGATTAATGCGGAGGTTTGGAATATTTTTTCGTTTGGTAAATAGTAAGTTCGTGTGGATGTCCTTTTTTATTGTTTTTCTGATAAAAATGCAAGTATTATATATGTATAGCTGTTTGATGTTCATCAATTTCGTTTCCGAGTAAATCTGGTTTGTTGGTGTTAGATAATGATAGTTAAAAAGCATTTTGATAATTTTGTTTTGTAAAACTTGAAGTTCTTTTATTTTTGTTTTAACAGCACTTCCCCAAAGCTCGACAAGGTACAAAAGATGCGGTTTTACAAGCCCGTTGTAGAGAGTGAGACGTAGTTGATTTGGAATACATTTAGTGAGGTTACGAAGAGACCCGCGAAGTGTTGCCATTTTTGTTTTTATGTAATCGATATGGATGTTCCAGGTTAAGCGTGAATCAATGTGTAGACCGAGATATTTTTCGTGGGTTTTCTGTTGCAATGGGATATTATTTATTGTAAGAGGTGCGTGTGGAGGTATGGGCTTATTTTTAGCTTTAAATATGACATAACATGTTTTTGAAATATTAATTGTTAACAGATTATATTGAAACCAGTTGTATAGAGTGTCCAGGTCTTGTTGAGCTTGGGAAACTATATCCTGTATTTGTGAACCAAAGTAAAAGAGAGAGGTGTCGTCTGCGTATAGAGCAATGTGTCCATTTAAACCTAGTTCATGAATATTGTTGATATAAGCCAAATATAGCAAAGGCCCTAAAATGGAACCCTGTGGGACTCCGCATGTTATCGGTAGCGGGTCACTCTGGTTATTGTTATCTATTCTGACAACTTGCGTTCTGTTTGTTAAATACGATTTTAACATTTGTAAGGCTTTGTCTGTTATTCCAATGACCTCTAGCTTTTTTAAAAGTAAGTTGTGACACACAGTATCAAAAGCTTTTTTAAGATCAATAAAAATGCCTAGAACTATGTTTCTATTGTCAATTTTTTGTTTTATTTTTGTAACGAGATCGATAGTTGCTGCAAGTGTGTTTCTTTTAGGTCTGAATCCATATTGCCGATCGAAAATAAAGTTAATGTCATCAAAATAGGTATTTAATCGTAAGTATAATACTTTTTCGAGGATTTTTGATAGTACTGGCAATACAGATATAGGACGGTAATTGCCAGGATCGGTTTTTGGACCACATTTATGGATAGGAGTAACCTTTGCAGTTTTTAGCGAGTCTGGAAATATACCATCTAGTAAGAGCTTATTGATACAGATTGTTAATTTTTTTGCTATCAGGCCTTTTATGCATTTTATAACTTTTGTACTTATACCGTCTAGTCCTTTGCTACAGCTTGAGTCTAGGTTATTAATAATATTCAAAATTTCTTTTTCAGTACATGGTTTGAAGCAGTGCATTTGGGGATTTGACGGCATAGGTTGTGGTAAGCTACGTTCAAAATTGTTATGGAATTCCTCCGCTATTTCATTTGCCAGTTGTGGTCCTATTGACGAAAAGTAAACATTGAATATTTGACATATTTCGTTGGGATCGGTTATTTCTCTTCTATCCACTATCAGTTTTGAAGGAGCGCTTTTGTCTTTGGTTTTGTTATTAGCTAAAGTATTCACTAGATCCCACATTTTTTTTGGCTTGTGACTGTATTTACTAAATTCTTTGTAGTAATATGAGTCCTTTGTTTCTTGAATAAGTTTAGCAACATGCTTCCTTTTTGTTTGGAACTGTTCTTCTAAAGTGTCATCGTTCGGATTCTTCTTTAGTTCTCTCCACAATACATTTCTTTCATTTATTTCCTTTATAATATTTCTATTAATCCAGTCCTTTTGCGGTTCATTGATTATTTTTGTTTTTTTGACTTTATTTTCTTCAATACACCTAATAATCTGTTCTTCTAAAGTTTTCAATTTCTGATCCATTTCCTCTAGTCCTGATTTTTCTATCGTCTGATATAGCTTCTCATAATTTATGGCTTCGTATTCGGCATACACTCTCGTTGGTGGTTTTACTTTCTTGATCTCTAAATATAGGTGTTTGTGATCTGATAATGATGAATTTACTGTTATCATGTGAAAGTTATCATACCTTAAGCTTGTACTTACATGGTCCAAAATGGATTTTTTAGTCGGTCCTTCTCTTGTGCAGTAATCTTTATTGATTTTATTGACAATCTTATGCCCTGCCTCCTTTAACAGTTGATTGTACTGTTTGGTTATTTTGTCTTTGGTTAATAAGTCGATGTTAAAATCTCCGAATACAACTGCTCTTTTTCTGTGTTCCAGTTGAGACTCATATTCTTCAAGAAAATCTTTATAGTTTGTGTGTCCAGGTCTATATATTACGCCTACATCAATAGAATATTTTTTTAGTTGGATCCATAGGTAATTGATTCCACTCTCATACTTGGATTCTGACAAACTATGTTTGAGGTTGTTGTGGATGTATGCTGATACTCCGCCTCCGCTGGTATCTGTTCTGATATTGTGATAGTGTGTGTAATTCGGGATTTGAAGTTGTGAAACTTGAGCATCTGTTTGAATCCACGTTTCTGTTAGTAGAACGACGTGTACAGTATTCGGTATTGCTCTCAAAACGCATTTCAGTTCATCCAGTTTGCCTTTTTTTCGTATGCTTCGAGCATTGAGGTACAGGAAGGTAAGTCGGGACTTGTTTTTTGGAAAATCGTCGTAGCTATCTCGTATTTCATACGAGTTTCCGATCCTTCTTTCCTTGAGTATAGTTGTATTTACTGTTTGTAGTTTTTTGGATCAGTTTTAACTATTTTCGGCGTTCCGTTAACATATCTGATCGTTAATTCCTTCTCACCTTTTTCTTCGCGATCTTTAAGTTCATCTCTAAGCCTTTTTAGGTAGATCTGCTGGGCTGGGGTCTGGTCCGAGTAAATTTTGAATGAGGGATATTATAAAACAAACCTAACCTAACCTAACAGCTTCTATGTGATGATCTTTTCAAAAATTATGAAAACAGTTTCAGGCGAAAAAGTTTTCGATGAAATCGTTTGGCTCAGTAGGTTGCACAACGGCCTACGAAGCTGGCGGCCCCGGGTTCGAATCCCGGCCAGGGCAATTGTTTTTGTGATGAGCACGAATGTTTGTTCCTGGGTTTTGGCTGTTTTCTATGTATTTAAGTATTATAATTTATCTATACAGGGTGTCCCAAGAAGTAGTGATATACTGAAGCTGGGACGTAGAGGACCTAGAGGGCTATCTAAATCACCCTCATGTATGTTCCGCGATTTTTCGTATTTTCGGAGTTATGACTTTTTTTTTAATTCTTCACCTATCGCCGAGTACGATGAGATTTTTATTTATGGTGACGTGAATTATTGCGGTAGATGCTTGATTTTTTTTGTGTGCTAAGCTGACAGATAGGCCAATTTAGTATGGTAACATTTACAATCGTTACATCTTGGAATGGAATAAAAAAATAATTAAATGCCAAGAATGATAAAATCACCCAATATGTTCACAACTTCAAGGGGCTTTAAAAAGATAAAATCACATGAAAAAATTACCGTTTGGCTTTTAAAAACTTGCTCTATCTATCAGCTAGCTACCCTGAAAATTTCATTTTATTATTCATAAAACTTCAATCATAAAATTGAAATCTAAATGTGGCAAGTGCAAAATTAATTAACTTTCTAAATAAATTTCGTTCTAAATCACGCACTGGCCATCAATAGAAAAAGAACAAAAAACAAAAGACGGTTGCCGCATGAGAAAATTTTCACGTTGTTTGGTCATCGTTGGTACTTTTCAATAATTTAAAAATTGTGTTTTAATACTGCTAATTGTTCGTTTCTCTAATCATTTTGGCTATTCATATAGACTTTGACTTGCATTACGATTTGGATTAGTGTTATTACCTGGAATCGACGACTTGGCATTATTTAACTGGACTTGAGTTTGCGTGTCAGTGATCATGTTTACTTCACGTGACTACGCAGAAATGCATTACTATTACGGTTATGCTAGGGGGAATGCGGCGGAAGCTTCAAGGCTGTACCGGGAACATGTGGAACGAAGAGGCGGGCCTCAACCTGAAACGTTTCCTGACTATCGCATGATCTTAAGAGTACATAATGCGTATTTGGAAGGTTACATACCGGGTACCAGATCAGGCCGTATGGCCACTATGCCGGATCCTGATGTAGTAGATGCAGTGGTTGAAGAAGTAGAAAGAGACCCGTCGACCAGTGTGAGAAACACATTAGAAAAGTGCAACAGTTGAAACCGGACGATTACAATCGGCGAATTGAATTCTGTCAGGAAATGCTGAGGAGACAAGCTGAAAACGAAAACTTTTTTAACCAAATCTTATAGACGGATGAATCGCACTTTAGACGCAATGGGATTTTTAATATGCACTATTCTCACTCATGGGCAATTGAAAATCCAAATTTTGAAAAGGGAATCGACATTCCAAGAACACTTTAGTGTTAACCTTTGGTCTGGCATACTTAACGGTCAGCTAATCGGGCCCTTTCAGCTGCCAGACCGCTTGGGCGGCAATCACTTTTTAAATTTTCTACGCGTCGATCTGCCCCTGCTGTTAGAAGATGTGGACTTGGAGACACGCAGAAGCATAGTACTGCAGTGTGATGGTGCACCATGCCATTTTGCCTTGGACGTAAGAAACTATTTCAATCAAAGATACCCTGAAAGATGGATTGGTCGTTGCGGCTGGGGTGACGCCTGCCTTATAGCCTGGCCTCCACGGTCCCCCGACCTAAACCCCATTGATTTTTTTGTATGAGGATACTACAAAGACTTCGTCTACTCAAGAGAATGCCGCAATGTGGACGAGTTAACCCGGAAATTGAGAGTAGCAGAAGAAACCATTAAAAATAATAGAAGTGCATTCAGACGTTTAAAAGACAACTTTTTTCGGCGATGTCCCACTTGCATTGAGCAACAGGGGGGCCATTTTGAAAATTTCTTGTAATTAAACACCTTGTAATTGGTTTTACTTTGTTTGTATTAATCATCATGTAAATTAAAATTTTGCACTTACCACATTTAGATTTCAATTTTTTGATTGAAGCCTTATGAATAATAAAATGAAATTCAGGGTAGCTACCTGATAGATAGAGCAAGTTTTTAAAAGCCAAACGGTAATTTTTTTATGTGATTTTATCTTTTTAAAGCCCCTTGAAGTTTTGAACATATTGGGTATTTTTTTCATTCTTGGCATTTAATTTTTTTTATTCCATTCAAAGATCTAACGATAGTAAATGTTACCATACTGAATTGGCCTATCTATCAGTTTAGCACACAAAAAAAATCAAGCATCTACCGCAATAATTCACGTCACCATAAATAAAAATCTCATCGTACTCAGCGATAGGTGAAAAATTAAAAAAAAGTCATAACTCCGAAAATACGAAAAATCGCGGAACATACATGGGGATGATTTAGATAGCCCTCTAGTTCCTCTACCTCCCAGCTTCAGTATATCACTACTTCTTGGGACACCCTGTATATTATGTATATCGTCGCCCAGTACCTATAGTACAAGCGTTGCTTAGTTTGGGCCTAGATCGATTTGTGTAAGATTGTCCACTCCACCAGCATTCATATCTGCCACAACAAAGCGCACATAAATATCTGACACAACAAAGCGCGCATAAATATCTGACACAACAAAGCGCGCATAAATATCTAAAACAACAAAGGGCGCATAAATATCTGACCCAACAAAGCGCGCATAAATATCTGACACGACTCTTATTTCTAGTGCCGTGTTAGATATTTTCGCCCGCTTTGTTACGGCAGATATTGATGCTGGTGACTATCCCTGATTTTTATATGACATGAATATTACATGAAATAAAACAGACTAGCAAACGTTTGTCCATGAAATAAAAGGACACCATATGGGAGCCAATAAAAAATATCCAATATCATATACATATGTGGTGTTTTTAGTGCCACAATCTGATGATAAAAAATCAACAGTTTCTAATATAATAGAATCCATTCTTACTCAATCTCGATAAAATTGAAATCTGTGTAGAATTCTCATAGAACATACAGCCTTTCGCCGGGTCGCGAGCGTTGAATTGCGTGTCAAACGCTAGACGACGCGGCACCACGTTCGTTTCAGAATTGAGTCTGGCCATAGAATAAGTATTGTAGTTTCAATTAGCTTTTAAATAAAAAATCATTATTTTGCTTTTTCGTCTTCTATATTTTTTTTTACTTTTATAAGATTTGATATGTTTTCTTGAAGAACTACGCATTGAGTTTATAGGTACTCAAAACATATATTTAGGATAAAAGTACAAATACTGTAATAGATATAAGAGTTATTTAGAAAAATGACTGACTGGTGAGTTTGTTTCGGCTTTCTTCTCCTCAGTGTGGTCTCCTCTTGGGAAACGCCGTAGAGTCAGACTTGTAAAAGTGCCCTTGTGGCCTACTTACAGAGTAAAGATCATTATTTCATTATTTAATTTTTTTTCTTCAATTTACTTACAAGTAACCGTTTTACTACTTAATCTATACAGTAACACAACCAATGCCAATGCAAGTGCCCTGTGATGGTAATATGTATGTTTTTAAACGAAGCGGCATCACCGTCGTTTCAGAATAGGGATTTCGATTTTTTTTTTCTGTGGTATTGGCACGTTATAGAACGACCTTTCAATAATAGAAATACTGGTGTAAAAACTACTTCAATGTCATAAAAAGTCCACGAGATACAACAACGTTAGAATCACACTTTTGGACTTTCCCAAAAACGTTCCATACTAAGCCCTAGGACGGTGTGACGTCACACCTTCCTACTTTGTATGGGGAAATTAAAAACTTTGTTCTGAAGCTATGTAAAATCGCGTTTATCGAAACGGTTTCATAATAAAAGTTACCATAAATTTCATGGGTTATTCAATGGTATTATCGTTTATTAATATTTTCATACTTTGAAAATGGACTTTCCCACCTAACTTTAAAGGCTTATAAAACAAACTACACGTAAGGTATCGAACTCAATTATTTTTTTAGGATTTGCATCATAAGAACTACCATTTCGCATAAAAATTTTATTATTATTTGTGTTACAGTCAACATCCCTATTAAGTCTGGACATAGAGTAAGTATGTAATAATGAAGTTTCAAAACCGATCTAAAAAGTAGCTAGTCTGGAGCTTTTGAGCATTTTTGGAGTAACCTCCCTGGCGGTACCTCCTATTAAAAAATGTTTTAAATATTTAAAAGAACAAGCCTCCGCGACCGTTGTATTACGAAAAAAGGAGCAGAAAAGTCACAACCCCTCTTTTTTCTTCACCGTAGTCGGGTAAAAAGTATCCTATAACCTCTGGTGATACGCAGCTACCCGTGTACCAAAAATAGTTGAAATCCGTTTAGCCGATTTTGCGCCATGAAGCCGTAACGACATACAAAAAATCAAAACATTTTTTTCGCTCCAGTGGCCTCGAAATAGTCCCTTACATATTGTAATACATTGAAGATATTTAATTTTTTAAATATCTTCAATGTATTCAACTTTCTAATAGTGTAGATTTGTTAGAGTAGGGCTTATTCCACCTAATTTGCATATTGCCTCATTTACAAGTTTCACTAAATTTCAAATTGCCACGGGCTCATAATACCTAATTATCAAATTGTCTAATTCCTAAAATAAACAAATGCCGTAATGACTTTGACCTGAAACGCCTCATGTCCAAAATGCTTAAATATTGAAATGTACATTTCCTTAAAATACCAAATCACAGATACGACAAAATTTCGAAATAACTTAAATTGAAAACTCCAGAATTGCACAATGTCACAGTTTCAAAATGCCTATTTTTTTTCATTCAATTAAACTACGATGTTGTTTGCTTGACATATCAGTTCATACAAATTATCTTTATAATATTGGTAGTTCAATGTAAGTGGCCCATACTAAAAAAGATAGTAAAGCAAATTATACATGAAGGTTAACTAGCCTTTATGAAATTTAGGTATTCTGGCACCTGGTTCTTTTAAACATACGCTGTTCTCCGATAAAGGTGTTGTGAAGCTTGTCCATAATGACAGTGGGACATTTTAAAATTCAGCCATATTAAAAATGAGGTGTTATGAGAAAAAAAGTTAGGCATTCTGTGATTTAGGTATTTTGACACTAAGTCCTTTTGAGATCTAGGAGTATTCGTAAAGGGGTAAAATGAATTTGAGACGTAATGATCCCAACTCATTTGTTAGGCCGTGCGTTCTCTGTCAATGGAACTGTTAAGAACTTATCACGGAACTCTTTAGAAACTTTCATACAAAAGGAACTTTATACGTATAGATTTCAATGAATCTATGCTATATTGTAGGGCTCACTGTTATAATATTCTGCGGCGGCCGCGAGGGGGGCAGCCAGACAGGGGGGCGGCGCACGCAACGGTTATTCTACGATTGTGGATATGAAATTATACAGACTTCGTGGAAGCCGGCGACAGCGTGGAAACATCTACATACTTAGGGCCGATTTCACCAACAATCAATTTACACGAGAGTGGCTAACCCAGCATAAACTGAATCTAACGATTTACTCAATGGTTAACTTCATTTCCATTTCACCACGCTAATCTCTCGCATAGTTACTAAGTAACGTTGAACGAATGAATTGAATGAAATCGTAATGCACCCAAGTAAGATAGACAATTTGTCCCATGCTTGAGCAATGGTGCAGCTATTTTTTAAATTTATTCGAGTAATACATCAATTGTGAAGTATTGAATTCACTTGACAGTGACAATGACAATACTAATCTACATCTAACAGTTTACTCAGCCAAAATTGGCGGTGTAAGATTATTCTCTAGTTTAGACATTTTATCTTTATGTTAATTATTGATGAAACGTAAAATGAGTTTACTCACGTGTAATTAATGATTTATTATTGGAATAAGGCTTATACTACGTCGGTGAAATTGACCCTTAATCGTATTGTATTGTTTTAATTCTATAGTTGCTTCATTTATTTTTAACACCCGACTCTAGAAGATTCATCATCATCATCATTGCGGCCATAGGACGTTCACTGCTGGACACAGGCCTCCTCAATAGTTTTCCACATGGGCCGGATAGAGGCAACCCGCATCCAGCGAGTCCTTACAACCCTAAGGAGGTCGTCCGACCACCTCGCGGGTGGCCTTCCCACGCTGCGCTTGCCCGTACGCGGTCTCCACTGGAGATCCTTTCTGCCCTAACGTCCATCGGTTCTTAGAACTATGTGCCCTGCCCATTGCCACTTCAGTTTGCTTACCAGGTTGCTATGTCGGTGACTTTGGTTCGTCTACGAATCTCCTCATTTCTGATTCGATCTCATAGAGAGATCCCGAGCATAGCCCTTTTCATAGCTCGCTGAGTGACTCTGAACTTCTTTAAGAGGCCCATAGTCAGAGACCACGTCTCGGCTCCGTAGGCCATCGCCGGTAATACGCACTGGTTGAATACTTTCGTCTTTAAGCACCGAGGTATCCTGGACGAGAAGACACTGCCCATGCTCTTGCTCAAGAAGATTATACGTTTCAAAAGTCTGTGTCTGTAGAGTTGTGCCTCTTCCGAAAATTCTTTGGAACGTTCTCCGCTCTCTCGAAATTCGAAAGAAGAAGAATTCGAAGTTCGTAACGTGCCATCCCTCTCGCTCTCATGTTACACTGTATTGAGTGAGCGGGATGGCGCCATACGAACTTCGAATTTCAGAGTAGCCCCTCTGTACACGACACGCTCGAGAACAAAGTATATTTTTAATCGCACATCTCATAAAGAATAATTAATAATAAAAATAATATATATGTATATATTAATCTTAATTTTAAGGAGCTTGGTCATTGAACAATCGTGTCGCTCCATACGTTCTCTTAAGTGTAATTAATTAAAATTTACTGAACGCACATTTTATAAATTCAACCTTTTGTAGGATACCAAACTTGGAATAACTCCTATAGTGTTTTAATCCTGCGAATTTAATAAGCGTTCATCGTATTGTATATATTAAAGAAAAAAGAAAGGTTTATGATTTATTTCATTGCGAGAATATAAATACGGGAGATTTATTAGTGTTCCGTACCAAAAACGTACAAAAGGAAACCTTATGGTGCTATTCTATCTGTCTGTCTGTCTGTCTATCTGTCTATCTGTCCGACTATTAGAGCGCCATATCTCAAAACTACTAAGCTATCTATTTGAAATTTGGAAAACTTATAAACATGGTCAGCCCACATGTATGGCACAGGAAATATTTGAAAATATTTTTTTTAATTAAGAGGCAAATATTAAAAGTAAAAGTGGGTCAAATAGGGTATCACATGAAATTGCTTGACTTGCTCGAAAAAATGTGAAAAACACACCATTCCCCTCCTTTATCTCCGAAGTTTACCAAACGAAAATTATGAAACTTTCACAATTTGAATGAATAAACATAAATATTTGTATTACACGAAAATTGTAGCGATGTCTCTAACTAGCAAATTTCTTTTTAATTTGCAAAAAACCTGGTTTAATTACCCGGTTGCGTTAAGTTTGCACCTCATTTGTATGCGAAGCTATTGATATCAGGTGCAAACTTAACTCAACCGGTACCGGGTTATAAAGTTAGGGTAAGTGAAGATTTGTACGGAATCCTCGATGAGCGAGTCCGACTCTCAATTGGCCGGCTTTTTTTTATTCAAACTTGTATGTCTAGAATTTTTTTAAATAGCTTCTAAGCTTAAAGCCCAAAAACCGTTAGGTTTTGACTTCCTGTTATTTAATCAGTCACAAAAAGAAATCAGACTAAATTATGCCACCGGCCGTATTTTTGCCATTTGATTTTCTATCCTATCGCGTACATCACAAGAATATATAAAAATACTTATTCATTTGGCGGGAGATATACCTAGCTAAAGCGTATAAAAATGTTTTGAGCTTTGTTTTTCAAGTAGGCGTGTCGTGTAGTCGGCACGTTCATGATACAAAAACTAGTAGGGTTCCATGGTTTTAGACTTATCCAAGTCCTTTTGACTACATACTCATTCATTACACACCTTATGCGTATTTCACTGGTCGGATACAACCCCCAACCAAAAACGAGGAATGCTTAGAAGTTTAGCACATTTCTGTCTGTCTGTCTGGGTGGGGTCCTGAAGACACCACTACCATTTAGCCTTGGCATTCAAAACGTCTCAGTAGTACACTGACCAAGTATGCAAATGACTAATTACATTTCTGCAACAGGTTGACGATGATGATGATATTTTATTTAGTTATATATTATGTAGATATACATGTATTTATTTATATTTTATTGATATACTTGTGTTTAGTTTAGTATTTTATATAATTTGTACATGGTGTTAGTTTGTCTATCTTCCTGATATCTTCACTCACTTGCTCAAAGGTTAACTGGAAGAGAGCCCTAATAGGGATAAGTTCGCCTTTGTACTTGTATCTTTTAAGTTGATTGCATTTGTAACTGGTTACTATGTACAATAAAGTGTTAACATTACATACATGACTTGTTTATCTAATGCCATTATTACAAAATTGTCTAAATTTCAGGAAGTCTTACTTAGCAAAACGTTTAGGCCGTGAAACGCACAAGTAGGCAGAATGTCTCAATTGTATAACAATGGACATGACTGACTATTCAATGACTTATGACATTAAGACGTTTTACATCCAAGTCATTCAGTTTACTATGTCTTATAGCAATGAGGTTAGCAAAATGTCTTGACATTTTGTTAACTGGGCAAATATACAACTAAGGTGCTCTGTTCGCCATGGCTAAATGCAAGTAAGGCCTTCAGGACCCAACTCGTCTGTCTATGGCATTAAGATTTTTTTATCTGAAAGTGGATTTTATCGAGTGTGAGCTTTGCTTTGCGAGCGAACCATCGGAAAAGCTCTCGTACGAACATAAAGATATAAATATTAAACGCCTGGTGTGATAAAATAGCAATATCTGTAATGCATTGCCATGAGAGTAAAGGCAAGAGAGCTTGAGGTGAAGCCCGCCTGGAGTTACCAGACGTCAAGAATTTTCCTGACATGTCATGAATGCGGCTGGAATACGAAACTGTCAGTTATTTTGGTCGTTTGTCAGGAATGCGGATGGAATACGAAAATCTCAGTTATTTTGGTCATTTATCAGGAATGCGGACGGCATACGAAAATGTCAGTTACTTTGGTCATTTGTCAGCAATGCGACCGGAATACGATAATGTCAGTTATTTTGGTCATTTGTCAGGAATGCGATTGGAATACGAAAATGACAGTTATTGTGGTCATTTGTCAGGAATGCGGCCGGAATACAAAAATGTCAGGAATTTCGGCCATATATCAGGAATACGGATGGGACGCGAAAATGTCAGGATGTTTTAAGGGTACTTAAATACATCTGTATAACAAAATATATAACGTAATACGTTTCACTTATCGTATTCATCGGAATATGCAAGCAACTGAAGACGAAGATTTTTCAAAACTAGATCCTTGAATAGTCCGTAAGTACTTATCACTTCTTTTTTTGACAACTTTATAATAGTATAGATATATAATCAGACCTTAGGTTCCAACCTAGGTTCGCACCAATTCGAATAAAGTCTAACTTGAAATAACCCACGGAACCCAGGCTAAACGTAACGGTAGGTAAGCTTGTGTTGCTACGTCGCAGGTAGTTTCACCTTTACGCCCCATCAGTCCCAGCGGAACAAAGCTATTATTGTAGCCCTTACACCCAAAGGCTATTGATAAGTATTCGTGATTTGAGATGTGCATCGATTTGGAAAGAAACATTTATTCGATGGCTATTCGCGATTTGAGATCTGCACCGATTTACAAAGAAACATTTATTCGATGGCTATTCGCAATTTGAGATGTGCACCGATTTAGAAAGAACATTTATTCGGTGGATGCAAACAGCAACATATTAATATTACGTAAATATTTTATTTTCTATTGTGCTGCATTAGCTGTTGGTTCTCCTACAATAAATAAATAAGAATAATATTTAAATTAATAAAATTTATATGTGTGCGTGTGAGTGATTTCTATAGTAATACATATAGTAAGTTAATCTATACTATTATAAAGTTGTAAAGATGAAATGTCTGTACATTGTAGATATTTTCAAAACAATAATTGAACTATTTGCAGGTCACTGAAAATATTTGGTACACCGGTAGCTAGTCATCCACATATGGTTATAAAAAACTTTTTATCCAACTATGCAGAAGAAAAAAAGAGGGATTATGATTTTTTCTCCTCCGCGAACTAAGTGGCCACCTTCTTACATGATAAGCCCCGAAACCCCACAATTCTCCGCAAATCCCGCGAATGTATCCGCACCCCACTAATGCCCCAATTTGGGGGATTGTTGTCCAGCCTAGCGTTAAACTCCGCCAATTTCCTTTAAATTCCCATAAAAAGGAAAACGTTTATTGATTTTTTTTTGTTAGAGGAGGCAAACGAATAGACGAATCTCCTTATTGTAAGCGATCAGGAGTTATCATAGCAAAGTATTGTTAACAAAAAAAAACAAGTATTTTAAATATTATTTATTTAAGGAAATATGAGATTTATATACACAGTTATCCATCCATATTATACTGAATATACAACTAAAATTTGTTCAACCTATTTGGCTGTCTGTCGTTTACGCCAGGGCTCGGAACCGCTATTTTTTTAAATCTCGTGAATGTTTCAAAACTGTATTTAGGAGAAGAGAAATTAATCACAAAACACCTGATTTAAGTTCTAGAATTTTAATAAAATATACGAAAATCCCGTAATTGAACGAAATAAACGAATCGTTATTTCGATTATATTGTATAAAAAAATTACGGGTATTTTCGAATAAAATTCACTTATCAAAAGGTCATCCCAAGGTCATTTATTTAGGGCGTAAACCCTGGTTAGAGAGACCAATAACGAATGTGACTGAAGATAAAGTGCGAATGATACTAAAAACGAGAGAGACAAACAAAGACATAGTCCTGGGAAGAGCGTGACGAAATACGATTAAGACTTATTAAGAATGAGACAAGTTCAGTATTAGACTTAGGAAGATAGAGATAGAGACACATAGCGAACAAGACGAATAAAGAATGTGTGACGAACATACAATGAGACGAAATACGAAATGAACGAAAAACTAATGAGACGAATAACGCTGATACCCAATATTTTTTAACACGCTTTTATTAGGTCGACCTGTATGTAACTAACTATGTAATGGAATCTAAGGTAACTAATTTAACCATCTTCCAAGGATCGTAGCGTCATGAAAACTGGCAGCTGTATGTATTTCTGATGACAATACAATAATATGATACTGTCGAACTGATTTTATGATGAAGCCGGAAGATATGAACTGGAACTTCATGATGGAACATCGTATCATAGCTGTGTTTGGATTTGTTAGAAAAGTCTTGTAAAGAGTGTTTTTCTAGTGTTTTTTAAACTTTTAATTTATTTATTATCTAGCTGACAAACTAATTACAATTTTGATTTTCGTACCCAGTCATCATGCTGGTTCAATGGTCAATGTTTATGAGCGTTTATACCTGCTTAACTAGCAACGTCACATTTTTTTTTCATTTTGCTTCATTATTTTGTGATATTTGAATGAAATTTAACGGTATGGTCAATACTTACCCTGCATCTTTAGGATTTATGATAATTCACCTAATCATCGCTTTTGGCTTCATTTTCTTACAAAACAAGATATAGACGTGAATTCATTTTTAGAGCTTATCATAAAATTTTGCATTGTACCAGCGTAACTAACAAAAACGTAATGAATGTATTAAAAACATGTTCAAGTTACATTCATATTTCGCAAAATAATCACGAAAAACCAAGAAATAAGCGACGTTGCCAGTTGATCAGGTATAAATCCTCTTAAGTTCATCCGAATGAATTCATTCAGGTGATATCAGACGGTTCTTTCATTTTCTTGTTTCATTTGCATCTTTCACTAAAAGTGACACGTCTGAACGAAAAGTGAAACAAAAATGCTGAATGAATTCATTAGTGAACCGATCCAACGGTGGTTAGATGCAACATGACCCAAGAAAATGAAAGAAAAGTGAACCGTCTGATATCACCTTAAAGTACCTACTATGTATGGGTTTTAAAATTCCATGGTTCTACAGCGGTTTTGGCTGTGCGTTGTCTGACAATAGTTACGTCCCATAACTATTTTATAAATATACATGATAGGTAATAATCACTCACCTCAACAGGGACAGGATTGTCGCAATCCATCTGCGTGGCACAACACGTCACTCAAACCACATAGGTTACGATAACCGTCACGGGTGTCTCCCAAGGGCGCACTCTAGGGCCTGCACTTTACCTATTTATCAAGGTCTTTAAACGTACACTAATTTATTTTTTAAGCCATGAGCTATTGAACACTTACGAGGTTGGACTTGATTTTGGAACAACCATAAATGGCCTGCTATTACATTATAAGTGTCACAAAATTTAAATTTTTTTACGAGACACTTAAGTTTTCTTTAAAGGTTGCAAGTAGGTAATTAGATTTATTTTGCTCAAAATCAGCCAACATCACAATACCATCTTCAACGCGGATCAGTTCTCAAAACAAGATCTCAATTATGTTCTTATGTAGACATTCATTTAAATAGACATTCGCTATAAAAAATCACAGCACCTTTATAGGTATCCACAGTTCACTTAATAGTTACCTACACGAATCACTAAAATCACTGATCACGCTACATCATCGAAATACTATATACATGTCGAATTATTAATATCGTGGATGTATTCCTATTTCTAATACTTGAAAGATAATTTTGTAGACAACGTGTTAGGTTGGTTCGTGACAGCTGACTAGAGTGGAATGTATATAGTCTTTGGAATAGATGACAGGCGGGCGGACCGCACATGCGCAGTAGAGATCTCATTTGGGGCTCAGTTTGCGAGGGTGGCTAAGGGAACGTTTGCGAATTGATGCTTTCGTAGTTTCACCTATTCGGGTTTTCTCAATAGGGGTGTAGACTGACCTCGAAATTTGTAAAAAATATACACGGTGCCCGCGAGGAATGGAAAAGATTTTAACCACGCATTCCGTAGGTCATTAGGAGCAAAAAATATTATATGAACCTCGGATAAATCCGGCTTAGTTTTGAAGATAATATCAATTTTGATGTAAACAATTTATTGTGAGTACATTAAGCTGTTTTGATCGCGACGTTGCCACATATATATATGTGGTCAAGTTTTGCGACGCTATTGACAGAAATCAAAGTAACAGCTTACCATGGTGTCGGGTTGACTGAGAAAAGATATATTTTCCGCTGTCAAAGTTTCGAAACGTCGGAAACTCAAATGAGATAATATACGCGATATAATTTAGTAATCGTTTTGTTTAAAAATAAATTCATGTAAAAATAAGATATTATAAATCTATAAAATAATAATATTTTATTATTTACAATATGAGGAAGTACCGACCGTGTACAGGACACAGCGGGGAAGACCCCCACCAAGATGGGCCGATGATGGGCTGGTGAAGAACGCGGGAAACCTTTGGATACAGGGGACGCGCGACCGGTTGTTGTGGAGATCCTTGGGAGAGACCTTTGTCTAGCAGTGGACGCCCTTGGGCTGATTTATTTATTAATCGAATCACATAAAATGCAACATGACAGTTTAACAACAATACGTGACATGGATTCTTAAGCTTCCCTAGTAATTAACTATTTTACAACTACAAGGTGTTTATCTTGTTCTCTCTCTAGAACTCTCTTCCATTGTCATCAGCCTCGCTATCCCACTCGCAAACAAATCACATTCAGATTGTGCTAAGAGTAGGGAGTTGATGAACGCGGTCGCGCGCAGAACGGGCAGGCGCGTGCGCGGGTGTCTACTGCAGTACTCATCGGGTACGGACATGATGATGTGGGCATTATATCATGCCAAATATAATATATTGTATTTTATTAGTTAAGTTTTAAGCAGGTTATGTATAAAGAATTTTAAGTTTTAAAATATGATGTCTAATTAATTTTTATTATTTATTCCGAATTAAATTATTTATATATATCAATTGTAATTAGCTCATTTAATTATTATGTCAATGCATTTTTATATGGTGATAAGGAAGTTTCTACGGAACAGGGTTATGTTTTCAACATGAAGGGTGTTTGGCCGAGCCTTGCCTGTATCATATACCTACCACAGATAAAATCGAAACCATTCCCTGCTGCTAAATAAACATGTTAATACTCGTAGCAGTAGGTAAATGAATTTTTATTTTTGCATTATTAAAAGAGCATGAAACAAACCGTAGATTTTTTTTTCTAATAACTATAAAAATAACCAAGATATAAGCCATCGAACATTTCATTCTATCTCTTTCTAGCAAAACAGAATTTAATATGGAGTTTATATGGCCGGAGTGTACTATGACGTATTACGTACATGTCGGACCTCTCTGTCAAATCGCTGGCTGATTAGTAGTTTAAAATGCCTATATCATGCGTATTTCTTGGCCGATTTTAATTTTAATTTCACTTTTTGAAAAAGTTTTTAAGATATTTTGTTAAGAAAAGCGATACTAAGATATTCATGCATATCCCCTGTTACCCGCGGTTTTACCCCTGTTATAGAGCTTTCACCCCCTTTCATGTCATATGTCCTTCTCAGGGTCTCAATACCAAATTGCATTTAAATCATCTCAGCGGTTTAAGTGGGAAAAGTAGGAAGACAGACACTTACTTTTGCTTTTATAACATTAGTAAATAAATATAATGTATGGGTGGCTATGCCAATTGAATCCAATATATTGGATCAAAGATCTCTCACATGTCCGTGTATAAGTAGTCAGTCTACGCAGAGGTGGAGTTTACAGAAAAAACCGGCCAAGAGCATTATTCAATATAGTTTTTATTGAAAGTACTTATAAGGTTTCATTTTCATGAATTTGTCCATATTTTTTTAACCTGTGGTTGAAAATAATATTTTTGTTTCAATATTTTTTTCTTTTAATTGAATGATAATTAAATCCTTAATGTAATGTTGTCTTTTTATTTTCTCGCAGTCGAAGTGAAAAGCAGAGTGTTTAACAGATGGCTAAAGGCCATTATGACAATCAGACATATTTGTCGTCGCTCACTTCGTGAGCTCGTCCAAATAATCCTTTCGTGTCATACTGGCTTATTTTAGCCCCTTGTCAAACAATCTACTATTATGTTGTTATAAATAAACTTCAGGACTAACCATTAAACTTGGCACCCATTCAGATCTCACTTCTTTTGTCTTTGAAGTCAACAACCAATTATCATAATTTTGAACTTGGCTCTCATTTTACATTTACGTTTTTGATGGGATATCATTGTCTTAGAATAAATTGATTTAAACTATAACAGCGAGTTCGATTAACATTTTTTTAAGTTCGTTGGTAAATATTTCATTACTTGCCGAGTCAATAATATCGCTCGGAAGGGCATTATAAGTCAAGAACTACATATATATTGTGAATGAATGAATGAATGAATGAATGAATGAATGAATGATTTATTCGATGTATGTGGGAGATGGGTTACATTTGCAGGTTGAGTTACATAACACAGAATCACCAGACCCTACCTTTACAGGCGTACATACATGTTGGCACATACTTTAATTACATAATTTACTATCTTCTATCTTAAAAAAAATTACGACACAAATTAAAATTACACTAAACTACACTATTTTCCTAAATTACATGTCAAAGTCTCAAATTGTCACGGTTAACATAATATTCATATTGAAATAAAACAATTTAACGGATTATATCGCGTATATTATCTCATTTTAGTTCCCGACGTTTCGGAAGCTTTCTAGCTTTCCATGGTCACGGGAGGTCCTCCCGTGACCATGGAAAGCTGGAAAGCTTCCGAAATCTCGTGTTTTATTTCAATGAGTAATAATCGCGGAAATAGAAGAAAATATTATAATATTCATAATTAATAATAGTAGTTGTTACATTATAATTATTATTTTTACAATATAATAGATATGAAGTAAGTATTGTAATTTTAAATTGAGTAGTAGCTTAAAATTAAATATGAGTTACAAGAGTTATTGACGATACGAACCACATTATTTTAACCACATTTTGTGGCCACCTTTCTTTTTAGGTTCCGTACCAAAAAGGTACAAAAGGAACCCTTATGGTGCGACTCTATCTGTCTGTCTGTCTGTCTGTCCGACTATTAAAACGCCATATCTCAAAAACTACTTATGCTTACTATTTGAAATTTGGAATATTTATAAACATAGTCAGCCCACATAAATTGCACTAGAAATATTTAAAAATATATTTCTATTTTCTAAAAAAACGACGAATATGAGGGGGGGTAAAAATTAAAAGTCTAGCTACTGGATCAAATGGGGTATCATATGAAAGGGCTTGACCTGCACATTGTTGAATTTTTTTTATTTTTTGTGATTAATTTTTGTTTTATTAAGGAAAATGTGAAAAAAAAACATCATCCTTTATCTCCGAAGTTTACCAATCGAAAATAATGTAATTTACACAATTTGTATTAATAGACATAAATATTACACGAAAATTATAACCATGTCTCTAACTAGCTATTTTTTTTTGTAATTTGCAAAAAACCTATTTGTACAACCCGGTTGCGTTAAGTTTGCACCTGATTTGTATGCAATGCTATGGATATCAGGTGCAAACTTGACTCAACCAGTAATAAAGTTAGGGTAAGTAAAAATTTGTACGGAACCCTCGGTGCGCGAGTCCGACTCGCACTTGGCCGGTTTTATTTGTAAGAGCCTGGCCACATCGCCACGGCGCGACGACGTTCTTAACCTGAAGCGCGGTACGATGCCGCGTCTTGCAGATACACGTGCCGTGCCGTATAGGGCAGACACAATACGATATACGGTGCCACGTAGAGGTGCGTCCTCATTTGTATCATTTGCCCGATCAGATCTTCGTCCCGTGACATGATCGCGTGTCACGATCACGCGTTTGTACGTTGTGCCGATCCGATCGCTCGAAATCCATGTTGCTACGTGTATCACACACTTATATCGAACAAGGCCGGCGTGATCGCCGCGCCGACAGTGAGCGCCCAAAAGCGCGATACACAGTCATGCCACGCCACGGTGATCGGATACGAGCTAATGATACAAGTATGGACGCACCTTAGCGTGACTGTCAGTGCAACAACGTTGACCATATGTTTGTCCTAGGTAAGTAAACGTACCAGTGCTCGTTGCTAGCCCTATAGTTAGAATGTTCAACCTTAATTCATTGCAATAGAGCTGACGAATGGGATGCCAATGAATGGAATTGATGTGCCAAGCATTTAGGAATGTATTTTAGTTCCGCTTGAAATCGTAAATCAGAAATTCATTCATATTCCTTTATTGCTGTCAACTTAAATAAGGTTTCATCAAGTAGACTGTAACATGCATGTCGCAAAATATATCGTCACACATATTTGTGTCTATTCTAATAAAGATGAGTTGCGATGGACCATCGACAGCAAATATACCGGGCCACAACCTTGGTACTCAAATCCGATTTTCTCAAAAAATATAAAACTTACAGGTATCAAAGTTTTAGCTACAGACTTATTTATTTATTTTATTTATTTATTTAGCATCATTATGAGTAAAATTACAGAATTCTCCATTGCGTTACATCGATTCTTAATCTAGGCTAATACTAATCTATAAATATAATACCATCCGTACAGAATCCTTACATACTTCTCTCTAACACTCGATCTCCATTCGATCATCAGCCGCGCTATTGCCGTCACAAACACATCGCACCGCACAGTGGTTCGGGTTGTATGGGAGCGCGGAATTAATTGTTTTTATGACAGGCGGGCATTTTAAAAGTTATGAAATGTGATTTTATCAATATAAATAGATAAAATAAATAAAATAAATATAACAAACATTAAAAAATGTGTATAGTTTGTATTAAAATCATCTAAAATGTACCATCAAATACAAAATAATTATTAAATAAATTAAATACCTCTTATAGGATTATCAAAGTAGATGTATAATATAAAATTACATTAAATAATGGTACTTATATACTTCAAGAAAATAAAAAAATATATAAAAAACACATTTACTTAATTATAATAAATCCTTTATTTCTTCATGCTCTCTTTCTGTTCTTTTATAGTTATGTTTAGCCCTTAAGCTATTAATAAAAGGGTCTGAAGATGTCAATAGCATGTTTATGATGTCTTCATTCGCAGATTCCCGTGAGCATTTCCTGGAATGGTACAATCTGTACCGACGATAATCCTTATTCCGAGCTTCTTGGGCTTCTTCACTTAGCATTCCAATTGGCAGAGCAGCAGCTGATATTATTCTACTTCCATGCATCAGTATTTTATGAACAGTGTTTGGCATGTAATACCACTTGTATAAGCGAACATATATTTTTGCTGTTTCATTGCAGTAATCTCCGAATTTTTCAGCATCTATTGTGGCACCCGAATTAATTGCATGTAAGATGACTGAAAACCGGCGAATTAATTCTTCATCTACACCGGTAACCTCCGCAACTACACTTGGGCTACTAAAAAATCTCCTGGAAGTATTGCCATCATTAGATGACCCCATACCTTGTTTCACGAAGTCAACTTTTAAAGCCAATCTGTCAAACAGCTCTTTTTGTATTCTCTTTTTCTCTGCTTCTTTCTGTGGCCGTGTGTTTGCGTTTGTACTCCATTTACAAAAAGACTTTCTATAGGCGATGTGTAAAATACATTCCATAAATTTAATTCGGGCATGTAACGGCGATAAGCCCACTTTCAATGCATCAGGATTCTCTACTTTGTTTCGCACGAGATCTAATAAGTTCATTTCTGTAGGCCTTGCCTTGCATATAAAGCAAACAGCATTAGACTGTGTATCGGTAATCGTTTGTGCTATCTTGCTATCGATCATCGTGAATAACAACTCATGCTTTATTTTAAAGGTTTTGCCACTAATGCAGACAGAAGTCTCATGTAAATTGGATATTTCAGATTCCATTCTTGACCTTTCGTTATAGGTCAATTCAGTTGTTTCTTTACTAAATTGAAACTGTACCGGTCTACAAAATCTCGTAGAAGATGGGCTTTCATTTTTCCAATACACAGATGTATCGTCATCTTTGTTATGGGCAAGGCGAAGAGGGACTAAAGAAGTCAAGAACATGTTCGCATCTGTGACGTCTTCTTCTTTAAATTTCTGCTTGTATTCATTATGACCAGATGAACCATCACAGCCCCATTTGGAAATAAGAGTCATATCTTCATTCATGCTTGAAAGTTCATCTGCTGTTTTTGTTTGTAAAATCCTGGTTACAGTGTGGTCCAGTAATGGTTGCAAGCTAACACAGGCATAATATTCGGTTACATTTATATGTTCAAATTTAGGGCAGCACTGTTTTTTTGAGTCAAGGACTCTATGATAGTTAGGAAAAATGTCGCAACCTATTTCTTTCGTCGCGTTTCTAAGCACTTCATACTGATGTTTTGTTAGAGCCGCATCTAACATCAAAGCCAAAGCCTTTTCTGGACTGAAGGCAGGATATTTTACGGGGTTTTCTCGAATTTTATCCGCAGCAGACAAAATCGCCTCTTCGGGATAGTTCTCACATAAACTTCTCACTTTTTTTCGTTTTGTACGGCTACAACACTCTTCAAAAGGTTTTTCTGGACGACCATTTCGAAGTCGTTTTGAAGGTCCTGGTTCGGCGTCTACGGCAGCATCAGCATTCGAAACTGAAGGCACCGTATGTATTGAAAACATACCACTCAGCCAATCCTTGTTTTTTTCAAAAAAATATTTTCGCGTCCTTGATGCAGCTTTCCACTTTTTCGTGAAAGTAGGTAAAAAGTGTTTAGTTAACTCAATACAGATTTGGTCTAGTATTGCTTCTGAAAGATTTGGATTTTTAATTTTCAGGTTTTCAATACACTTATGCACTTCCCGGTCACTTGAAATAGCAATTTCGACTAAATCTGCATACGAAATGCTGAAACTTGCCATGACTATAAATAATAACAGTATAACTTCCTCGAGTTGATAATAGTAAATGAAGGAAAAGACAATAATGTACGCATTTTATATCCAAATCAAGCCATTTGTTAATTAACTACCCTCATAAATGTGTTTATCTATGTCATTATTTTTCCTACCTCCAAATACGCTGTTTAGTTAAATGGTCATTATTCAAAAGATTGCAGGCACCGGCAGCTGGAATCAATTAGGTCATTATTTTGGATAATTAAGGTATCATTTGTGCTATTTTTTGGTGAAAGGCTAGGTGAGGCTGGAAAGTAATACCCAATTGAATATTAAAAATTGCCAAAATAACGACCATGTTGTTTTAATCCAAGCCTATAGCCGAAATTACTGATTACTGATATTATAAAACATAAAAATACCTTATTATATAGTTTATCAAATAAAAATAGCATTTTGTATACTTTAGCGCCGGTTTTAGAAATATATTACCAGAAAGAAACAACTTTTTTGACGGAAAATTTGTTACTGTTCAGCATCATGTGTTTTGTATTATTTATTTACAAATAAATAATACACCAAAATTAAAATTCTTTCAGTATAGGGTTGTAAAAGTATTCTACTGTTAGATTTAAGTCAAATAAATAACTTTAGTTGATTTGTAATTTTCGGACTTTATTCCGCCCTTGAACCAATGTGCACCGCGGCGATGCCGCGAGTACTGAGTTGAGCAGCACTCGCGCGGGGGATGGGGGAGTGGCGGTACAGATAGTGCGTTTAATGACGATCATAATTAATGAAAACACATTGAGATTTATTAATTTATTAAGTGTTTATTATGGAGTTTACCCACAAAATCGAGTCGCTTCAAGGTGACGGGTGGCCCGGTTTATTTGCTGTCGAGTGTATTTGGTGGTTTGGATATTACGAAGTGTTTGATGCTGACTGTACAGTGATCTTAATAATAAGAGTTTATATACCTACTTACATTCACTAAAATCTTGCCATGGTCACGTTTAACATTTTGCTTAAATATCATCGTCATATATAGCTTTCAGACTTCAAGTGTAACAATTTTTTGTTATAAAATAGTTACACTGGAATTCTATGTTATAAAATTGTTACACTTAAATCATCACTTAGATTAATTATTTCCGACACGATTGTAAAATTGTTATGGTATAAACTTTCTATCTGTCTATCAACCTATCTATATTTTAAATATAAGTAGGTAAGGCACTTGCGCCCAAGATATATCAATTATATTGTAATTTTTGACGTTCGAATGAGTTTAAATTTAGCGCCCATGTTCGGTTAGTACCATAGATAAAACTGCAACTTTATATAGAAGCCAAGGAAATTTAACTAAAGCACACGATGAAAGTTGGCCATTTTCAGAACCGAGCCATCTTGGGCGCAAGTACCTTATATTAGCACTATAATAAACCTTAATCTTCTAGTCAGTCCTAGACCTACTGCAGGGACAGCAGTACAGAAGGCGCCTGCCGGTAACAAAAATGGACCCTACCGGTGTACACGCAGTCCGGCCGTGTGCCATCGTAAAATCTGCCATGATAAACACTTACACCTTTTCTTTTAATTTCGGCTAACGACTCGAGCACGCACACGCAGTTCCAAGGGTTCAAATGAAAGATAATTACTTTAATACTATTTATCTCCGAGACAAAGTTAACTGGTAAATGTTTAAGCAAGTTGTTATGATATACAACTCTTCAAGTTTGTTGCTAGGGAACACACCTGGCGATACGTACTCGATCAAGTTGGAGGGCAAGTAGATCGATTTTAATGACGCAGGCATGAACAATTTTTCGGACAAATTCCTTAGTTTATTGTGATGTAAGTACAGTGCTATCAAATTATTTAACGGTCTTAACGCATCTGGGTGTACGTATTCGATAAGGTTGTCGTCCAAATATAATGCACGCAAGAAACCAAGGGCGGAGAAGGTTCTGGGGTTACTTATTTTAATTATTTTATTATTACTCAAGAACAAGAGTTGCAAGTTAGGAAACTTGGGCTCACTGAAGATAGGAACCTCACGCAAATTGACTTCGTTAATAGATAGTCCTAGTAACTTAGAACTGCCTATATCTCCCAGCTATATATGCTCGATGTTGTTGCCAAATAGCTTTATAAAAAGTATTTCAGCTTGATCACCGGAAAGATGGATAGAATTACCAATTGTAACGTTTTTAATGTTGCAGTACTCAACGCATAATGTAGAGCCAAAAACGATTCGGTTACAGGGGTACTCTGAGCACCAGTTAAAGCACTCGCGGTGTCCGTGTCCGGCGAACGATCTGGTTGGCAGCGCCGCTACCAGCAGCAGAAACCACGCCGACGGCATCTTGCTACTCCTGCAATAAGACAGAACATCAGTGAACCTGTTCTTCTAGCACAACGCACAACTCTTTGCAGCGCGACAAATGTCCATATCCTTTTGCAATCAGTATAGTGCGAAAAAGACGTATGACCTTATGTGGAGCGACAAGCGAAGTCGTGGACGCGGCGCTAGCCGGCGCGGTGTGGTTTTCGAGGCTACTGTTCATTACCTATACCTATTATATAATCTGTGGTTATAGGTAGAGATGCAGCGAATATTCGCCCACTATTCGGTATTGGGCCTACGGCTCGTTGACACTTCAGACGACCAAAGGGCTGGCAGCTTCCTCGCTCAGCATCAGTATTACCAATATTGCCATACAGCGAGGAAATGCTGCCAGTATTTTTGGTACTATGCTGCGGGGGCCCTTTTTACATATAATTTAATTTTTAGCTTTAGTTTTAGTCATCTATGTATTATAAATACAATCATAATATTTTTGGAATTTTCAAATAATAAGGAGTCTTTCGGCCTATTCGGCCGCTTTTTTACTATTCAGCCGAATACCGAATAATGGGGTGCTATTCGGCCGAATATCGAATACTAAATTAACAAGTTAATTGTAATTTTTCTTCGTGCAGCACGAACACTTCGTAATTGCGAATCTCTCTTACTAGAAGCAACACAAAAAGCACTAGAAACTCACGCATTCATTAATTAGTTTTGCGAAGTGCCGCAGTTCACTCATCGCGAGCAAAATTTCGACCGCACTGACGTAAATGAGCGCGTTTTTAACACGCTCACTTACGTCGAATCTAAGGTAACTAATTTAACCGTCTTCCAAAGATCGTACTGTCATGAAAATTGGCAGCTGTATGTATTTCTGATGACAATACAATAATATAGTACTGTCGAACTGATCTGATGATGGAGCTGGAAGATATGAACTAGAACTTCATGATCATGATGGAACATCGTATCATAGCTGTGTTTGGATTTGTTAGAAAAGTCTTGTAAAGCGTGTTTTTTTAGTGTTTTTTAAACTATTAATTTATTGAATCATAGTTTACCTACAATTAGTGACAAGTCACCTACAACCTGAGGGGCTACTCCGAAATCCGAAAAACGAAGTTCGTATAGCCCCATCCCACTCACTCAAATACAACATAACATAAGAGCCAGAGGGACGGCACGTTACGAACTTGGATTTTTTTAGTTTCGGAGTAACCCCTCTGCACTGCGCTCAGCGCACGTGCGTTCCGTATTTACTTCACTGTAAAATCAATGGCCGAATATTCGGCCCTTCCTCCGACGGCTACGCCGAAAATTCGGTATTCGGTATCCGGCCAAGCGAATATTCACTGCATCTCTAGTTATAGGACTCTTTTTATCCGCCTTTTAAGGCGCCCGCAACTTTGTTCCTGGAGGAGAAAAAGTCATAACCACTCGTTTTTTCTCCAGCGTAGTCGGATTAAAAGTATCCTTTAACCACCTGGAAATACCCAGCTACCCGTGTATCAAAACTAGTTGAAATCTGTTTAGCCAATTTGGCGTGATGAAGTTACGACGATGCATACAAACATGCGAAAAATATATATATTTCGTTTCAGTGACTTTGGAATAGTCCGATTCAATCTTTATTTCATATATTTAATGTCCAGATATACAATTTTTACAACTTTATAATAGGATAGATAACACACCATGATACCTTAGTATGGGCATATTTTAATTTAATTGATTAAATAATAGCAAAGAATATATATACTAACATATAATAGTCACAAATTTCACCGTTTAATGGATTCGATCGAATTTAATCCTACAGCAATTAATAGTGCCAAACGGAATTATTATACCGGAACTTTTGGCTGTAAACCATTTAAATTGATTTATTCTCATCTAGCAAATATCGACCGTTTGACACAATGAGGCAGCGGCGACTGATAGTTCGGCACTAAGTCTTGGCTCCACCCGACATACATCTCATCAAGGAACAATCGAGACACAGGACTGCAAAACCTTAATTTCTGAACGGTGTAAAATAACTTATCTGTTTAAAAAGTAGTATATTTTAAAAACAGAGACTATTAATAGTCTCTGTTTTTAAAATATTATAATTAGTAATGAGGTAGCCTGGGAGTTTTTCTTTGCAGCGTTTCTTTTCTCCTCAGTACGCCACATTTGTGAAATGCTGCTTGGTAAATTATAATAATAAAATAATTAAGCCTTTCTGGCACATGTGTAACTGTCTTTACAGATTAGGCCCATCTGGCATGTATGTACGCCTTTATTTGTTTTTTTCAAAAATGGGTAGTTTGCACAAATTATAACTTTGACAGAGGAAAATACATCTTTTCTCAGTCCACCCGTGACCATGGAAAGCTGGAAAGCTTCCGGAACGTCGGGAACTAAAATGAGATAATATACGCGATATAATCCGTTACATTGATTTATTTCAATAAACGAACATATTGAAATAAAACAATTTAACGGATTATATCACGTATATTATCTCATTTTAGTTCCCTCTCATTTTAGTTTAGTTTGGGGAACTAAAATGAGATAATATACGCGCTATGATCCGTTCAATTGTTTTATGTCAATAAACAAACATATTGAAATAAAACAATTTAAAGGATTATATCGCGTATATTATCTCATTTTAGTTCCCTCTCATTTTAGTTTAGTTTGGGGAACTAAAATGAGATAATATACGCGCTATTATCCGTTAAATTGATTTTTTTCAATGAGTAATAATCGCAGAAACAGAAGAAAATATTATAAACGAACATAACAAAAAATAAAACCGACTCCAAAAAGAAAACTCAAAAAAGTAAACCAATTACAATCATAATTCAGTTTCTTCAATTTACTTACAAGTAACCGTTTTTAACCGACTTCCAAAAAAAGGAGGAGGTTCTCAATTCGACGGAATGCTTTTTTTTTATGGATGTTCACCGATTACTCGAAGACTATTCGACCGATTTCAATTTTTGTTTTTTGGTTTCATAGAAGGTACTTTCTAGTTGGTCCCATTTAATTTTGGTAAAGATCTGATGATGGAATCCATGAGGAATTGAAGGAACCCCTGAAATATTGTAGGCATACATATAGCGATTTTGGTATTATAAGAAACATAATAAGCATTTGCATTCAAAAAGTGTAAATTGGTGAAGTGGAACTGATGCAGAAGACCACAGAATGCCATCGGAACTCCTCAATGATAAATCATTTACGGGTGGCTACAAAATATCTTGATTAATTTAGCTAAGCAACTTCATAGTCACAAATTTAAATGTTCCTGATGAGAATGGTACCATCGAATTGATTTGATGATGGAGCCGGAAGGTAGGCACCAGATCTATGTAATAAAATAATGTATCCTAGCCGTGTTTGGACTTGTTCGAATCGTCACGAGATACACTTTTAAGTAACGATTCACTAAAAAGTGTAAAATAAATAAACTTTTAAACAAAAAAGTAAAACTGACTCCAAAAAAACTAAAAAGTAAAAAAATAACGCCATAATTCAGTTTCTTCAAATTACTTACAAGTAACCGTTTGAATACTCAATCTATACAGTATATACAATTAATGTTACTCTGGAGTCGGTGCAATCGTGTCACAACTTACTAAAACCGTCCATTTTCAATACTTTACACATTCTTTATATGGCACCGACGCCAAAATAAGATTAATTGTATATACTGTATAGATTGAGTATTGAAACGGTTACTTGTAAGTAATTTGAAGAAACTGAATTATGGCGTTATTTTTTTACTTTTTAGTTTTTTTGGAGTCGGTTTTACTTTTTTGTTTTTCTATTCAATCTACACATACAGTATAGACTATTAATGTTATTTTGGAGTCGGTGCCATCGTGTCACAACTTACGAGAATCGTCAATTTCCAACATTTTACTCATTCTTGAGATGGCACCGGCGCATGGCATATTGTATAGATTGAGTAGAAAAACGGTTACTTGTAAGTAAATTGAAGAAACTGAATTATGCAGTAATTTGTTTACTTTTTACAGTTTTGTTACCACATTTTATAGCCAATTTGTTTTATTCTACAAGTAAGAGCCTGGCCACATCATGACGAATGGGATGCCAATGAATGGAATTGATGTGCCCAGCATTTAGGAATTTACTTTACTTCTGCTTGAAACCGTCAATCAGAAATTCATTCATATTCCTCTATTGCTGTCAAGTTAAATAAGGTAGCATCAAGTAGACTGTAACATGCATGTCACCAAATATATCGTCGCACATCTTTGTGCCTATAGAGAGTAATAAAGATGAGTTGCGATCACGTTGCGATGTATTTGATGCTTTGGATGTTACAAAGTGTTTGATGCTGACTGTACAATGGTGTTCATAATAAGAGTTTATATATACTTACATCCTTACTATATTATAAACGTGAAAGTATGTATGTACGTTCCACTTAATCTCAAAAACTACTGGACGAATTTTTATTAATCTTTTCAGTTATGTACCTTATATCTCAGAATAGGACATAGGCTATAATTTAAGTCAAATTTCATCCCTTTTAGGGACGAAAAAGGGGGTGAAAGTTTGCAAGCTATAAATTGCATCTCTACGCGGACGAAGTCGCGGGCAACAGCTAGTTCACCAATATATTGGCATACACACATTAAACATTTTGCTTACATATTATTGCCAAATAATAGCTTTCAGACTCTTAAATATCAGTATTTTCGCACTATAATTAGTCTTGATCTTGAAGAAGTCATTCCTAGACCTGGCCAGCCCCTGCCGCGACTCGACCGCGGCCGCGGGGCGCGCGAGGCGGGACATCAGTGCGCAAGGCGCCTGCCGGCAACATGGGACCCTACCGGTGTACACGCATTCCGGCCGTGTGCCATCGTAAAATCCCCCATAATTACTATTATAGTAAATCTTCACACCTTTTCTCTTAATTTCATCAAACAACTCGAGTACGCACGCGCAGTTCCAAGGGTTCGAATGAAAGCCAATAATACTATATATACTATTTATCTCTGAGACAAAATTAACTGGTAAATGTTTAAGCAAGTTGTTCTGTAAATACAACAGTTCAAATTTGTTGCTAGGGAACACACCTGGCGGTACGTACTCGATCAAGTTGTAAGACAAATGGATATATATTAATGACGCAGGCATGAATAATTTTTCGGACAATATCCTCATTTTATTGTTTTGTAAACTCAGCTCTATCAATTTATTTAACGGTCTGAACACATCTGGGTGTACGTATTCGATAAGGTTGTTCTCCAAATATAATCTAAGCAACTCACCAAGGGCGGAGAAGGTTCTGGGGCTACTTATTTGAATTATTTCATTATCACTTAAGCGCAAGGATTCCAAGGGAGGAAACTTTTGATCACTGAAGATGGGAGCTTCCCGCAATCTGAGATAGTAAAGGCGTAGATCTCTTAACTTAGGAAAGTCTAAATCTCCCAGCTCTATACTTATATGCCTGATGTTGGTGCCATATATGTCTAAAAACGTTTTACCTACGAGTAGACTACCGGGAAATTGGATACCCAATGTCACGTTTTCAATATTGCAATAATCAATATATAATTCATCGTCAAATCTATCTTTACTAGATAGGCTACAGGGGTAATTGGTGCAACAGTTCTTGCACGGGGGCCAACCGGCGAGCGATCTGGCTGGCAGCGCCGCGACCAGCAGTAGAAGCCACGCCCACAGCATCTTGCTACTCCTGCAATAAGACTGAGCGACAGCGAACTAGTCTAGCACAACGAACGACTCTTTACAGCGCGACAAATGTCGTTTATCCTGCGTTGTGTGGAGCGACAAGCGAAGTCGTGGATGCATGCTAGCCAGCAGTGGTCTCCTGTTCGTTACCTATACATATATAAATAACAGTATTTTATCGCGGCTTCGCCCTTGTGTCGTCTAATTTAGTTTGTCCCTCGGTAACCACACATTGTTCCGGGATAAAAAGTAACATTTATTACTCTCCTGCTGGTATTATCTCTAATATGCAAAAAAGATCGTCAATCCGTTGACGCGTTATCACGTGACAGAAGAATAAATCAACAAAATACAATTTCGAATTGTAATATTACTAAGCGGGATATTCGTAGTGATATGTTTGTGAATCGTTGAATAAGGTGTGAAATCCTTCGATTACTTATTAACTTTCTTTGTATTCTCGTACCTATCTATACTAAGGTTCGAATTAGAAAGTCTGTTACGACTGCTTGTTTAATTTAAAGTTACAAGATAGGATAAAAATGTATAAAATGTAAAGTACGTAAAGTAAATAAACATTAAATTAGTGTTTAAAAATAATGTATGAATAATAAACTGCAAAGAGGTTTACTACTTCTCATTTGGCAACCAAAAATGAAAAAGAATAAGTATTTACCCGTGGTCGTAAACGATTTTGGAAAATAGCAGTTGTCTAGAGTCTAGAAGACTTTTTGGAGTTTGGTCCCAGTTTAAGTAGTAGGCTGTACCACAGGGCTGTACACGGTGATCTTGACAACAGACATGGAATGAAGCTGTTGCAATTAGGATTTTTTTATCTCAAATATAAATGTTATTGTTCTAGCATAATGTGAGATTAAAAACCAGACGAGTCTGACTCACATGACCGCTGCTTATATTCGCAACTAACTGTTAACCGCGACTTTGTATGCCTTTCCTTGTAGCACAACTGTCAAATGTTTTTATTTTCCGCGTGGCTAACATTAAAATAATACCTATATCTCTTTCACTTCAATACAGGGGCGTGAGAAAAACGTATGTCCGGCCATACGTATTGTCGCGTCCACCTACTAACATTGCCAGTTAAATAGGTCTAGGCTTAGTTCACCCCACTCATGTATAAAAAGAAAACCGGTCAAGTGCGAGTAACTCGCGTACCGAGGGTTCCATTCGTTCAAGCATTCCTTATTCCAACTTGACTGGCCCGTTACAATAAGTTCGCACCTGATATCTATAGGATCGCATACAAAGTGCAAACTTAAAGTAATTGGGTTATTAAAAACTTATTATTAAGGATTAAAGAAAAAAATACTTAAGTAGATATATAACAGTTATTGAGTGCAGGTTACAGGCAGGCACTAGACTGGTTATGCTGGATATCCTTGACTAGGCCTTTGTCCAGCAGTCGTCATATGACTCATACGGCTGTGCTGATGGCGGCTGTGTCGTACCTATACACAGATGAAGCACATGCTTTTCGATTTCAGAAACGAAACATAAATTTCATATAAATTATATGTTTTGTTGCAGTATAATTATTATCTTTGCAATATAATAGATATGAAGTATTATAATAAATATGAAGTATTATAGTTTGACCACCGGTTTGGCTCAGTGGGAGTAACGTTGCCTGCGAAGCTGAGGTCCTGGGTTCAAATCCCGGTAAGGGCAAATATTTGTGTGATGAGCATAAATATTTGTTCCTGAGTCTTGGATGTTTTCTATGTATATAAGTAATTATATCTATTAAATATATCGTCGTGTAGTACTCATAACACAAGCCTTATTGAGCTTACCATGGGACTAGTTCGATTTGTGTAAAATTGTCCCGTAATATTTATTTATTTATTTATATTTTAAATTGAGTAATAGATTAAAATTAAAAAAATATGTCATAAAAAACCGGTCACGTGCGAGTCTGGCTCGTGCACTGAGGGATCCGTACAAATTTTCACTTATTCCGATTTACTTGCTGGTTGAATTAAGTTTGCCTCTGGTATCTATGTCGTCACGTACAAATGAGAGGCAAACTTAACCAAACCGGGTTATTCAAAAGTGATTTTAAGTGATTAAACAAAGTAATACCGGGTAGAGTATATGGTTACAATTTTTGTGTAATATTCATATTAAATTTTATAATTCCAGCAAATTTCTGTTTTTTCGCTGAGTAAACTTCGACGATAAAGGGGCGAATGGTATTTTTTTCCACCTTTTACTTAATAAAACCATATTAAATGAAATTTAAGCACAACATAAAATAAGATATTTTTTCGAAAATTCATATGATACCCTACATGACCTTAGTGACTAAACTTTTAATTTTTGCCCCTCCTCAAATTGGTCGTTTTTTAGAAAATAAATATATATTTTTTAATGTTTCCTTTGCAATAGATGTGGGCTGATCATGTTAATATTTGTTCCAAATTTCAAATAGATAGTTTAGGAAGTTTTTGAAATATGGCGCTCTAATAGTCGGACAGACAGACAGACAGAGTCGCACAAGGGTTCCTTTTTTACCTTTTTGCTATGGAACCCTAATTAACTGTGTCCAGGTAACGTGTACTATCGCAATAAATATTACACATGATGTTCTCAATTATAGGTTACGTTGCATTGCAATACGGCCCCTTTTTGGCTACGTGTGAGTATATCGGGTTTTATTCAAAAATATGTGGTTCGTTACTGTCATACTAAATTTTAGCGAGGGTTCCAAAATTATCCCTAGATGTACCTAGGCTATTAAATATTAAAAATAAATACTGTCAACGAGAATTATTTTCAACGTCATTGGATATACCATTCTTGAGTTATTTCCGAAAAACTGCGCTTTTCAGCAAAAGGACGTAAGTGCCGTAGAGATACGCTCTTTTGCGAGTGCATTTTATCATATCGTATTTTTTCATCTGTAGTGCATTTTTTGTTGCAACGGCTGCGGAACCCTACACTGAGCATGGTTCGAAATGGTCCTGGCCGGTTTTTCAGAGCTCTGATCATATACCTTGTTTTTATGTCGTTCCGACATCAATGACTAGAAATACTAGAATATGTCAGAGCGGTTACTCCGAATCTATCACTCTCGCTCTCATGTAAAACTGTATTTGAGTGAGCGAGATGGCGCGATACGAACTTCGAATATCGAATTGAGTAGCCACTCTGAAATGGGTATTGGAATCAGGGGTCGGGACCGAACGCGCCAAGTGTAAAAGAAAATAAAGTACAATTTGGTAAGAGGCTAGATTTACTCAGTCTTGTTGTTGTTACCAATCTGTACATTATATACATGTATACGTAATAGCTATAACTAAACCCGTTTACTAAAAGCTAACTTAATTAACAAGCACATGCAGTAACTAATTTAGCTAATCTAGCCTGGATTTCACCAAACTTTTATTCAGAGAATAACGCTTGTTCTTGCACAGTAATGTCAAAACTCTATAGTTTTGACATAGCTATTTGAGAATAACCTTAATTCTTGGAATAAAAGATTGGTGAGATCTAGCCTTAAAAACATACGAGTAGCAAATACAAGAAAAAGAGCCGTGTCTAACATTATTATTATAACAAATTAGTAATTTGTAAAAAAATCTACAAAAAAGCTCATAAATGACAAACCAGCTTATAAACAGATGAAAAATATATGTAAAATTAGATAACATTATGAAAGAACAATGAAATACATGAAACGCAAGCAATGTTCTTTTTAAATGAAACATGTAACTTACTCGGTATACTAACCACATCTAACCTTAATATAAACTAAATCATAATTACTTTCTACATAATAATATATTCGGTGTCCAAAGTACGAAAAGCGAGTCGATTGAGAAGAACTAATCGTCGACCCTGACCCAGAGGCTTTTGTGGTCAGTAAATAAGCCTATATATAAATAGCAGAGCACGCTAGCAATACCGAAGAACCCCGCAATCATCACGGTATCAGCCAACTAAGACGAGAGTAAATTTCCCTCCTCTTTGAACTTTGAACCTTCTCTTTTGTGTCCCATATGTAAAAGGGTTTAACTAAACCCTTACTTTTAGCGCTTAGAGAAAGTATCGCGTCATCTGCCATCTGCAATGAATTTCAAACCTCTCTGATTGAGCATCACGTTTTGTCTCATCTAGTCAGCCGATACTCTAATGTTTTTTTTTAAAACACCAGTGATTGACTTCCAGTATCTAGCGGATCCAGTGACGGGGCTAAGGAACTCTGCCCTCCCCCAATAAAATAATCTGTATACCGTATCAAATAATTGATAGATTCAGGCGTTACTTTGCGAAATTACATATAAGGTTAATGGATTATAGTTCCTTTAGCAATAGCAAAGGAACTATAAACCATAACCGTAACAAATCTTAATAAAACCTACCAACAGGGTCGGGCCACTCCCACACCAAACTCCTGGTATATATAATGGCCGTTAGGTACAATATAGTGTCAACCATCGGTTGCTACTTGGTCGATGATTTAGATCATTGGTTTGGTAGCAGTGTACAGTGGTTTATTTATTCTGCCCCCTAACCCTGGTGGCGTCGGTGAAGCGGATGGTGCACTGTCGGAGCGCCATGTTGGGCTGCAGGAAGTCGTTGAGTGCGCGCGCCGGATTCGGGCGGTCGAAGGGGAAGCCCATAGCTCTCTTGTCGGGGTACTTGCGGTCGCGGATGCCGCAGTACGAGGCCGCATCGTTGCAGGATCCCACCAGGTCTTGCTCCACCTTAATACATAGCAGACTTTAACAAAAACCTTTTGAAACGAATGATAATTGGCTACTTCCTATCGCTTACTCAGTGAGAGTGTGTCTCTTACTTCATTCGGTGGCCGTAGCGAACAGCACGTTGGGGTAGCCCTGGGCAGCAGCATGTGATGCGGTCAGCCACAGCCGCCGCAGTCTGACCCAGAGATTATCTTACCCGATCTTCATTCCAGATAGTGAGCAAAGCAAGCAGCATGACAGGGTAACCCTGGGTGGTCCCCTTGGGCAGCAGCATGTGATGCCACCAGCAACAGCCGCAGAAGTCGGACCCGGAGAGTATCTTACCCGATCTTCATTCCAGTTGGTGACCATAGTGAAGAGCACAACGGGGTAACCCTGGGCGGTCTCTCTGGGCAGCAGCATGTGGTGCGGCCAGCCACAGCCGCAGAAGTCGGACCCGGAGAGCATCTTACCCGATCTTCATTCCAGTTGGTGACCATAGCAAACAGTACGACGGGGTAGCCCTGGGCGGTCCCCTTGGGCAGTAGCATGTGGTGCGGCCAGCCACAGCCGCCGAAGTCTGACCTGGAGAGTATCTTACCCGATCTTCATTCCAGATAGTGACCATAGCGAACAGCACAACGGGGTAACCCTGGGCGGTCCCTTTGGGCAGCAGTATGTGGTGCGGCCAGCCACAGCCGCAGAAGTCGGACCCAGAGAGTATCTTACCCGATCTTCATTCCAGTTGGTGACCATAGCGAACAGCACGACGGGGTAACCCTGGGCGGTCCCCTTGGGCAGCAGCATGTGGTGCGGCCAGCCACAGCCGCAGAAGTCGAACTCGGCGGCCTGGTCGGAGCCGGGCTGGCCCGGTCGCGACTCCTGGCTGCGGAAGGTGCGCTCATAGGGGATGGTCACCGACGAGTCCTTGTTGCTGCGCGTGATCACGTTGCTGCCGGGGCGTACTGTAACATAATTACAATTCAGAATACATTTCGGAGAGTTGTGCATACGCTGCATGAATTCCGTCGATTCCATTTTGTCATTAAGGACGAGGTGTGCACTGTTCAGTGTTCCTCGCAATTTTGTCGACATATCACAAACTCACACCAATTATTATTAGGACAGCTATTCCGACCATGTCTTGCAGCGTTCACCCAATTCCTCATCGCTAAAGGAACACTCACGGCCAGTGGAGAACTTGTCGAGCTCTACCATGAGCCGACGCTGGTCTTCGAAGGACAGAGGCTGGCCGCGCTCGTCACCCGCCGGTGCCAGGAAGATGCGCACCGTGCCCATCATGGATTGTCCGCTCGTATTGTTCACTTCGATCCTAAACAAATAGACAACATTACTACATTACGAAATACTATAAAGAGTCAGAAAAAAGACGTTAACGGGAGGATTTTGACTATTCGACTTGAATCCACCGCGGCTGCCTATAATGGCATGCCCAGGGTTTACAGCAAGGAGGCCGCTAGATCCGAATGCCTTAGAACCGGTCATGGTAACGTTCATTGACCTATGTTCAGCATTAGACTGCTTGCGCCTGGGGCTGCTAAGTAATGCCGTAAAGACAATGGTGGCTAAATTAACTAGTACGTGAAGTTACTGGCATATCTTTGATCTACGTTGACCTGTATTGACTGGTGAGAGCTAAAGATAATAGAAAACTAACTTGCAGTTCAAACTGACGTGATGTAGACGCTTGAAGCGGGTGGCACTGAACCAGTTTTTTGGTGGAAACTCTTTCGTTCGTGATTGCTAATTCTAAAGATACTAGAAGACTAACTTGTACATGAAGTCGTCATCTCTCTAACTGTCCCTACTGGAAGTTGTCGAGTCACAAGAGTATGCTAGAAACTGGTGGTCGTGATGACGTGTTTTGGCGTATGTTCAGTTCAAGACTTCTAGATCGAGAGAGCTATTAGATCCACAAAGAGGACGGTGGCTAAACTGGTAGTTCAAGTTACTGGCATTCCTTGGATCTGCGTTCAAAAGCATCGATTAATGATGTCCTTCAGATAGTGGAGGACTAACTTGTAGTTAAAATTCTCGCAATGTAAAGCCAGCGGCACAGAACCGGTCACGGCGGTCTTCAGTGGAATGGAGGCTCTATAGTTCCTGATGATGCTCATGCTAAAGTCAGTGGAAGACTAACTTGTAGTTGAAGTCGTCGTGCTGCAGATGCGTGAACCTGGCGGGCATACTGCCGCGGGGCTGGAAGTCCAGGCCGCGGGACAGTTCCACGGTGCTCTGCTCCCACTGCGTCGAGAACGTGTTGGCGCCGCCGCGACCCTCCACGCTCACCGACGACACGCGGATCGAAGGAAAGTCCAGCTGGAAGGATAAGCTTCTAAGTGTATCGATTCGAATGAATATGCTCAGTGATTGTAGAACGTTTATTATATGAGTTATATGAAAATGACAACCAGAGGTAATAAAGTCCCCCACATACAATGCACTATTAAAGGAGCGTAATTTTAAAATCCCGGTGTCTCCCTCCAAATCAGCCTTTGCTAAAAGGTTCAGCTTCTTTCTCCATCCTGGTGTATATAACAAAATCTCTTTTATATTGCATTTTTTTATATATTTTCTTACATACAAACTTTATCCAGACAATCACAAACACGCAAAAAAATAATTAGCCATTCTGAAAGCGCGCGAACTTACATTCCTTCAATCGATTTTTATTTATGTAGAGTCAAGAACAAAAATAAATATCCACAGTTCCACACAAAGTTCCAAAACATGTATACATAACCCTTACTGTGATAATAATAAGACCTGTATATATATTTTTGATCTGATTTGAGAAAGAGTTTCAATTAGAGATATTAAGTATTAGGGGAGTCTGTAACAGTATGAGGCACTCCGGTTACCTGCTGGGGGCTGTAGGGGGTCAGCTTGGCCTTGTGCAGGTTGAATATGTCGTCGACGTAGGCGTGCCAGCGGTAGAAGATGGGGTCTCGCATGGCCGTTGCGGAGTCTCCCATCACGCCGAATTGTTCCTGGATTTTCAAAGTGTCTATAAATTTTACAGTTCTGGCTTCGTATACCTATCGCCTCCGGGCTACTGGGGAGTAACCTAGAACACCACAATTAACTTGCCACCGGAGTGTTTTTCGGATAGGCTTCGATCTAGTAGAATCTCATTTGCTTGCAGTGTCTGCACACTGCACAATACAAATGCATATTACAAGCTCTCCACCTTCATAAGTGCCAAGTGCTAACAAATTAAAATTCTATGCCTCTATCATCTTCATTTCAAATGATTATTATTTAGATTTTTTCCAGGAAATAATTAGGCAGGTACTTCATTGAGTTTTTAAGAACCGGCGAGCTGTTACATCTTCGAACAGTTTAAAGGAGTCACTCGCCAACCTCGCCACGTTTTTTAATCAGTCACCCAGAAACCTACAAGTTCAATATAATAATGCGTTCCGGGTGTTGATGGAGCCGCGCTATTGCTATTGCAGTGCCTCACAGACACAGATGTGCGCTGACGTCACCGTCAGCTGCAGCCTGCGCCGCGTCGCTGGCCGGCGCGGGCGCGCCAGCCCCGACCTCGACACTATCCTAGCTATGATTGCGGACAGGATTGACTGTCCGTACATTATGCACTGTTGTGGACTTCACAAGCCCAGTAACAGTGAATCGTACTATTGTAACTAATATAGCATAATGTTATAATATATTAACATATAATGTATCGAACCTAACTAACACTTTATGAGCCATGATCTTGAAATAAACATTAATTTAATTTTCTCAAACATACAATGAAATATTGATGTTATGTTCCTTAATAGGCTGCGAAGTATGACGTTTCAGGTGCGGCTAGGAGAAGAGGTCGTTAATGGAATATGTAAATCATGCAGAGCTAGGCCGGCAAAGTCCTCTTTTTTAAATTCCATTCCATATAAATTTATGGCACAGGCATCATGACATTCTGCCACTGTGCGTATTAAAAATAAAACGATGATTATTTTGTTGTTTATTTCATAGCATGATTGAAAAAGCACTATACATACCTCGGCGGGAAATGTGGGGTTGCCCGCCTCAGACCTATCCGGTCTATATGTTTTCGGCCGGCAACCCCTTTCGTCCCGGCCTCTGTAGTAATGTACTATTAATGTTGTCTGTATCGAGAGCGGTACTCACGAGATGACGATTGTCGGGGTCGTGGGCGTAGGAGATGAACACGTGGCCCATATTGTGCAGGTCTCCGTACTTGGCGCTGTTCCGGCTGAGCACGGACGCCTCCATCAGATTGCCCAGGGTATCGATGCCAGTCTGCTCGTCCAGGGGCAGCTTGCGTCCGCTCGGCTACGGACAAAGGATGATTATGTTTTTTTCATAACCTCAATATATCCGAATAATATGGACATGGATAGTAAAAAGGTAAAGAGGACCCAGGGACGTATTTACCCTAGGGCCAAAGGGGCCATGGCCCGGGGCGGTAAACAGCCAGGTGCGGCGAAGCAGCCCTCGGTCCACGAGTCCAACTCGCACTTGGCCGGTTTTTCTCCTTAACTTTGCGGCTGAACTGGGCGGCGAATCTTATGGGTGCCAAATTTCAAAATACGCCCCTAAGAGGACCACCTCATATAGGAAAACAGATGAAAAAGTGTCCAAAGGGTAAAAAGGGAGCCGTTTGGGTACGTACGTAACCCTAAAAAGTTGATCAACCCACATGTTTAGATGTTTCAACTATAGTTGAGTGGGAGATTTTAGGAGGATGGCATACCAGGTCCACGGCACCATTCTCGATGGCCTCTATGAAGCGGTCGCGCCAGGTCTCAAGCTGCGACACATCAGCTCGGATCACGTCCACCGGACGGTCCAGGTCTGTGATCGTGCTGCCAGCGAATCTGAAATAATAGGGTTCATGCATGAATTTTTTTATCGCTTTTCTTAACTAAATATCAAAATACCGTAAAAACTATTTCAAAATGTGAAATCAAAATTAAAATCGGCCAAGAAATACACATGATGTAGGCATTATAAACTACTAATTAGACAGAGAGGTCCGATGTGCACTGTTACGTCATAGTGCACTCCGGCCATATAAACTCCATATTAAATTTTGTTTCGCAAGAAAGAGATAGAATGAAACGATTGCTGGCTTATATCTTGGTTATTTTTATAGTTATTCGAAAAATTATTTTTGTCTACTGTTTGTTATATGAATGAACTTTTATTAAAGCAAAAATAAAAATTCACGCATATTCCCTATCAATCAATCGAGCAAAACAGTTATTTTGAGCATCAAATGACCATAGATTACCTAACAAACTAACATACATCCATACTATTAAAATGTTGTAAAAATTAAACGTCTGTACACTGAAGATATTTCAAAATACTATTGTAACAGAGGGTGTCACTGAATCGTTTTTTCTAAATGTTTGCATGTGTCGTTGTGGCTTCATCACGCCAAATCGGCTATACGGATTTCAACAATTCTTGGTACACGGGTATCCACAGATATCCACAGATGGGTATAGGATACTTTTTGGCCGACTAACGCCGAAGAAAAAACAGGGATTATGGCTTTTTCTCCTCCGCGAACGAAGTTGCGGGCTTCTTCTTAGAAAATTTGTGAATCGATTTTTGAAGTGAAAACTTCTTTAGCGGCGCTGTGCACTTTTTGTGATGGGGACAAAACTCGCGACAGATCTGTCATAAGACGGACACGTGACCTGATCGAAAAACTGTTACAATTACAATGTGATTGACAACGCACATAATAAATGCACGACGTTAATATACAAGTTTCCACTTCTGCCGGCACTCCCGAGTGCACCCCGTTGTTTTTTTTTTATGTAATCGACTCAGTAACCTCCTAATAGGTAGTCCGCTACAATCAGTTTTTTAATAAGTATCTTCATTATCTTCAATGTATAGACATTTCATTTTTACAACTTACTTTGCGGAATTCCATATTAGATTAATGGATTAGGTATAGTTCCTTTGCTTTACAGTGAAATATTTCGCGAAAAAGCAAAGGTACTGTAATCCATTAATCTGCTGTTTTAACCCGTAAAATTTACTGCGCACTGCGCACGACATTTGTGCGTAGAAAACTTTGGCATTTAAACCATATTGAAATAAAACAATTTAACGGAAAATATCGCGTATATTATCTCATTTGAGTTCCCGACGTTTTGGAAGCTCTTCAGCTTTCCATGGTCACGGGTGGACGAGATAATATACGCGATATAATCCGTTAAATTGTTTTATTTCTATAAGTATTAATCGCGGAAACAGAAGAAAATATTATTTAATCCATATGTTGAAATTTCATTGAACTTCAATTTAACTGGCAAGAATTTGACATAACATTAGAGTTAAGTATTGTTACTAACACAAAATATGGAGTCACACTCAGATTATTATTTTTTTCATATATATAAAGGAGTATTCTTTTTAATATTAGTATTTTTTTAAGAGGTTGTGGTTGGTTACCTGGGTGGCCATGTGCGGGAGGCGACCTGCGAGTCCAGTTTCGGGAAGTAGCCCTCCTTGATGGGCGCGCGGAAGTCGCTGTAGCGCTCCACGCGACCCAAGTTGTTGCAGAACCGTTCCATATTGTATCTGAAGAAGACACGATACTTGTTCGGTGAAAACCGTCTTGAATGGTCCCGCAGAACCCCGGCGATTTCTCCCTTAATGTTGCCAAAATCGGGAGTTCCCCTAAGAGTATTGGCAGTCTTTCCCCCCGTCGCCCGCAGACCATGGCAGTGTAACCAACGAAGTTGCCGGGCTATAATAAATTAGCGAATGATGTTTCCCAAACTATTTCATTTCTCAAATATTTCATTTCCCAACCTTAGTTTTTTTTTGGAAACCGTAAAATATTTAGAATTTATATAAGACAAACATAGTCTAACCTATTGGGTTCTACACAATGGCTTAAAAACATATAGATTTTTTCGGTTTTGGAGAGAAGCGCGAGTAGAGAAATGAAACAGCTGGGGACTGAGGCTGTTTGGGAAAAATAGTTTGAGAAGTAAGTAGTTAGCTGACGTATAGGAGCAGATTAATATTTGTCGATATGTTTTTTATTTTAACCTTAATTAAATTTGAATTATATTAGACATGTATATTATGATTAAGACAATGTATGATCAATACAAATAAATGATATGATATGATATGTTAAACAGGGTAAACCCTCACCTGGCATAAACTTTTTGTCATAATTATCATTTGGCATAATGCATTTTTTTCGGAACACGTAAACTTTTCAGGTTTGTTATAAAACAAACCTAACCTAACCGAATGTATTTAACAGAATGATGCCTTGAAAAGTCCTGCAAATTCTACAGTTTGTGAAAAAAATGCATTATGCCAAATGATGATTATGACAAAAAAGTTTATGCCAGGTGAGTTTGAGCCGGATAAAAAGAAGGGTTCCTTATGTTTCGGCGGTTAAGTCCTACCTGGCGATGATCTGCTGGTGCATGTAGTAGAACAGCTCTCCCCTCCTGTCCTTGTTGACGATGTTTCTATCGGCAGCCTCGAAGGGGTAGACGAGATGCCAGTGCCAGTGGTGCAGGTTGATGCCAATGTCCTCCCTGAAGTACGCCACTCGCTGCTCCGGCTCCGCGCTCGAGGCGGTGTACGCTTGAGGAATCACCACGGGCATCTGGGGACAAGGTTCGTAGTTGGAATTGCTGCCGATGTCGTTGACACGTCGTATGGAGAATGAAGAATCCTGAGATCTAGGTAGGTATTGATCCACATCACGGATTCCTATACCGATGGCCGTTGGAACAGGAAGGTTCTTGGGTGGTGGACTAACAGACTTGTATCACGAAAAGGGTTATCGCAAGAATAGTCATTGTGGAGATCCTTGGGGGCAGGCCCTTGTCCAGCAGTGGATGTCGGTCAGTTGAGATGATGATAGTATCCTAATATGTAATGTGTTGTTTAAACCTAGCTCCTTCACATACCCTAGAGCCGTCCGGCACGACAGAGGTGGTCTCGCGGGCCCTGCGGAAGACCTTGGGGTCCACAAACTTGTCTGGAAAGGTTTCCGCGAATGTGGGGATGTTCAGCCCCTTCGTGTCTGGTCTGAAATAAAACGCAGTAACTAATATTAATATTGAAACAATAAAAACACTATTCTAGAGGCTTATAACTACTTATTTAGGGTGTACAGTGCCGCGAATAATTGTGGGGCAGTACCGTAAATTCCCGTTTCCCTACTTAAATCCCGATTGATTAAAGACAAAACATTGAAGTCGTTGAACGCGATTTTACAACTGAGATTTAAGACAGTTGTTCTTATCTAATCTGCCCATATTTTGTAAACTATAGAGTTCTTCATCATTTAAAATATGTAAAAGATTCCTATCATTGAATTAAAAATGCATGATGAACTATCTTCAATTGGCCCGCTGTTCCGTTATCTAATATGTTTGCGGGACTATTTAATTTCATTTATTCATAGCTATTGATATTGTGTTGAACATAGAACATAGATACAATTCATTATCACATCACAACAAAACAGGGCTTAATCGCGTATAAATATATTATTTAATTAACCTTTCGTTGATAATTCTTCGACGTTTTGGACGTCGCGTTACGTCCATGGTCTCGAAGGACCTCAGTCAAGAATTACCAACGAGAGGTAATTAAATAAATTATATTTATACGCGATTAAGCCCCGTTTTGTTGTGATGTGATAATGAATTGTATCTATGTTCAATGTTCAATACAATATCAATAGCTATGAATAGATGAAATGAAATGGTGCCGCGAACTTATTAGCTAACGGAACAGCGGGCCAGTCGCGATTAACCCCTGTTTTGTTGTGTTGTGATACTGAGTGAAGATCGTGTAAGTTTAAATCAATGTTTTATAGATACAATTTACATTAATTCCCTTCTCATTATCAGGTAATGTCAAGATTAAGATCCCATATATTTACAATTGATTTCCACGAATTCTGCGATGGAATAGTATGCCTTTTCCAAAAGATACTGTTTCAGTCTCCGTCTGTAAGAGTCGCGAAGGGCTCTCCTATGCAAAATCTGATATCTGGTTGCAGCCGATGGCCCACAACTCCCACAAGCCATCAACGAAATATATATATAAAGATACCTGTGCAAGATGGCGACGGAGAGGCAGTAGTTGAACATGTACGGGTTGATGCGCAGCTGGCAGTACGAGCACACGGACTGCAAGTCGCCCACGTCACGCATGTCTGTGGAAAAGTGATCATTGGGTCATTGTACCGATTTCAGTCTCAATACAAAACTCACCACAGTTAAGAGTCCCCAATAAGCTCGGCCGAATTTCATCTTCCCATAAAAACGGAGTTTCGTTCTTATTTTAAAACTACTTGTTGGATTGTAACGAAACTTTGCATACACAATGACATGAGGTATATCTAGGTCTGAAACTAGTGTATATGGCTGCAGTTTATAAAACAAACGAAATACAGTAACAACAAATTTTGTATGAAAAACTTAAATAAGCTATATTTTTTTACTATGGTATATGAAGCTACCTAAACTTACTACAGGCCTGTATATACCTAAACGTATTCTAAGTACAAAGTTTCAGAGCAAACTAGATAGTCGTTCGAAAATAAGAGCGTAACTACGTTTGTACTGAGAAACGAGCTTACTGGGGACTCTTAAAAACTCTCATCGTCTTCAGATATTATTTATGTTCTTTAATTTTAATGTCAATTTCAAACGCACTGTTAATTGTTAAATGAATAAATTACTTATGACTTAGAATCTGAAATCTAAACCAAGCTCAAAGTATATGGGGAAATGATAGAGCACTTGGCTGAAACTTCGCTCCGCGCCTGCAGCAGTGGCGTGGAGTAACTGTTAAGATTATTACTATGCCAATAAGTTCCAGAGAGTACCTACACCAAAATAAGTCACACTCACTAAGATTTCTTAAGAACTAGAACGTTCCCGCAACATCGTCAGTAGAGTAGAAAAAATCATCATGACCCTCTATTTTCTTCAGCGTAGTCGAGTAAAAACTATCCTACAACCATCTGTGGATGTGCAGCTACCCACATACCAAAAATAGTTGACATCTGTTCAGCCGTTTTGACGTAATGGCGCCACAATCACACATACAAACATACAAAAACTGTTACTTATGAAGATGTCGATGAGCTTGCCGGTGAGCTGGTTCAGGCATTAAGACCGAGAACTGGACGTTGTAGGATGGCTGCATGGGTATTGACAGGGGGCTAGGATGGAGCCCCGGCTCTTCTGGGACACTTACTCATGAAGATGTCGATGAGCTTGCCGGCGAGCTGGCTCAAGCATTAAGATCGAGAACTGGTCGTTGTAGGTCGGCTGCATGGGTACTGACAGGGGGCTAGGATGGAGCCCCGGCTCTTCTGGGACACTTACTCATGAAGATGTTGATGAGCTTGCCGGCGAGCTGGCTCAGGCATTAAGACCGAGAACTGGACGTTGTAGGACGGCTGCATGGGTACTGACATCAGGGGGCTAGGATGGAGCCGCGGCTCTTCTGGGACACTTACTCATGAAGATGTCGATGAGCTTGCCGTTGAGCTGGCGCAGGCATTAAGACCGAGAACTGGTCGCTGTAGGGCGGCTACATGGGTATTGACAGAGGGCTAGGATGGAGCCCCGGCTCTGCTGGGACACTTACTCATGAAGATGTCGATGAGCTTGCCGGCGAGGTGGCGATGTCCCGGAACGAACAACGAGAACTGTTCGTTGTAGGGCAGCTTCATGGGTAGAGACAGGTCTGGCAACGCGATGTTTCGGACAGGGATGGAGCGGCCGGAACCCTCGCCGAACTTGCTCACCAGCTGGTTCGACACGTTCTTGTATTTCTCCGGCTGGAAAGGAAAAGAAAATATTTAAAAAAATTACTAGCACTTGCCCGCGGCATCGCTTGGGTAACCAGAAATAAGTACTCTAAATGAAACCACGACCGATATATCTCAGTGCCAAGTTTCAACATCTTAAGAGGGCCGGAAGTTTTTCCATACAAACGCTCTGATTCCTCCCTGGTGTTTCAATTTGGGATTCTCTTTAAATAAATAAATAAATATTAGGGGTCAATTTTTACACAAATCGAACTAGTCCCATGGTAAGCTCAACAAGGCGTGTGTTATGAGTACTAGATAGAGAAAATATATATTTACTTATATTCTTAGAAAACCTCCAAGACTCAGGAACAAATATTTATGCCCATCACATAAATATTTGCCCTTACCCAGATATGAACCCAGGACCTTGAGTTCCGCAGGCAACGTATACTCCCGCTGAACCGGCGTCACCTTTACTTTCTTTTATTTATTATTCAATGTTTTTCTTCAAAATTAGGACCCGCCGAAAATGCAAATACTACAAAGAAATGCACTACAGATGATAAACTTCGATGTGAAAAAGTGTACTAGCAAAAGAGCGTATCTAAGTGACACTTACGTCCTTGTGCTGAGAAGCGCAGTTTTTTGGTCAATAACTCAAAAACTGAAGGTATACTATAGGTTAGTATACTGTAGGTTGTGGTCATCTTGAAAATAATTTTCGTTGAAAGTATTTAATTAATCTTTTACTTTGTATTTTTTTTAATATTTTTTGGACATACGGAAGATAGAGGGGGGGGGGGGAGGGGGGGAAATCTCTTATTTTAAAAGAACTGTCGAAATATGTGCCACGCAATGAGGTTTGCTAAAAACAAACAGTTTCGGTTACATGTATGGATTCGAGTGGCCCATCCTAGATTTTTTTTATTATTTAACTACCAAAACCAAACTAGCGGCGTATACAAGACCTTTGATCAATATATAGGTATATCTTGTAGTTTTTAAGTAGAATGCCTGTGACATACGGACGGCCATGACGAAACTATAAGACGTTTTTGCTACTTTGGCTTCGGAGGATCTCCAGTTTTATGTTCCGATTAATTAAATGAATTTTGTGCTGTTATTTATAGAAATCGACAAAAAAAGTTATTTCGGTGATGTGTGTGTTAATTCTATTTTTTATTGGATAGTTTTAATAGACAATATAAGGCCACCCGCAAGGTGGTTGGACGCCCTGGTTAGGGTTGCGCGGACTCGCTGGATGCGGGTCGCCTCTATCCGGTCCATGGGGAAATCTATTGAAAAGGCCTGTGTCCAGCAGTGGACGTCCTATGGCTGAAATGTGATGATATACAGGGTGTCCCAAGAAGTAGTGATATACTGAAGCTGGGACGTAGAGGACCTAGAGGGCTATCTAAATCACCCCAATGTATGTTCCGCGATTTTTCGTATTTTCGGAGTTATGACTTTTTTTTTAATCCTTCACCTATCGCCGAGTACGATGAGATTTTTATTTATGGTGACGTGAATTATTGCGGTAGATGCTTGATTTTTTTTGTGTGCTAAGCTGATATATAGGTCAATTTAGTATGGTAACATTTACTATCGTTAGATCTTTGAATGGAATAAAAAAAATTAAATGCCAAGAATGATAAAATTACCCAATATGTTCACAACTTCAAGGGGCTTTAAAAAGATAAAATCACATGAAAAAATTACCGTTTGGCTTTTAAAAACTTGCTCTATCTATCAGGTAGCTACCCTAAAAATATCATTTTATTATTCATAAACCTTCAATCAAAAAATTGAAATCTAAATGTGGCAAGTGCAAAATTAATTAACTTTCTAAATAAAATTTCGTTCTAAATCACTCACTGGCCATCAATAGAAAAAGAACAAAAAACAAAAGACGGTTGACGCATGAGAAAATTTTCACGTTGTTTGGTCATCGTTGATACTTTTCAATAATTTAAAAATTGTGTTTTAATACTGCTAAATGTTCGTTTCTCTAATCATTTTGGCTATTCATATGGACCTTGACTTGCATTACGATTTGGATTAGTGTTATTACCTGGAATCGACGACTTGGCATTATTTAACTGGACTTGAGTTTGTGTGTAAGTGATCATGTTTACTTCACGTAACTACGCAGAAATGCATTACTATTACGGTTATGCTAGGGGGAATGCGGCGGAAGCTTCAAGGCTGTACCGGGAACATGTGGAACGAAGAGGCGGGGCTCAACCTGAAACGTTTCCTGACTATCGCATGATCTTAAGAGTACATAATGCGTATTTGGAAGGTTACATACCGGGTACCAGATCAGGCCGTATGGCCACTATGCCGGATCCTGATGTAGTAGATGCAGTGGTTGAAGAAGTAGAAAGAGACCCGTCGACCAGTGTGAGAGTTATGGAACGTCGTACCGGGCTATCTAAATCTCAGGTACACCGTACACTACAGAGCGTAGGATATCATCCGTTTCACATTAGAAAAGTGCAACAGTTGAAACCGGAAGATTACAATCGGCGAATTGAATTCTGTCAGGAAATGCTGAGGAGACAAGCTGAAAACGAAAACTTTTTTAACCAAATCTTGTGGACGGATGAATCCCACTTTAGACGCAATGGGATTTTTAATATGCACAATTCTCACTCATGGGCAATTGAAAATCCAAATTTAAAAAGGGAATCGACATTCCAAGAACACTTTAGTGTTAACCTTTGGTCTGGCATACTTAACGGTCAGCTAATCGTGCCTTTCAGCTGCCAGACCGCTTGGGCGGCAATCACTTTTTAAATTTTCTACGCGTCGATCTGCCCCTGCTGTTAGAAGATGTGGACTTGGAGACACGCAGAAGCATAGTACTGCAGTGATGGTGCACCATGCCATTTTGCCTTGGACGTAAGAAACTATTTCAATCAAAGATACCCTGACAGATGGATTGGTCGTTGCGGCCGGGGTGACGCCTGCCTTATAGCCTGGCCTCCACGGTCCCCCGACCTAAACCCCATTGATTTTTTTGTATGGGGATACTACAAAGACCTCGTCTACTCAAGAGAATGCCGCAATTTGGACGAGTTAACCCGGAAATTGAGAGTAGCAGAAGAAACCATTAAAAAAATATAATAGAAGTGCATTCAGACGTTTAAAAGACAACTTTTTTCGGCGATGTCGCACTTGCATTGAGCAACAGGGGGGCCATTTTGAAAATTTCTTGTAATTAAACACCTTGTAATTGGCTTTACTTTGTTTGTATTAATCATCATGTAAATAAAAATTTTGCACTTACCACATTTAGATTTAAATTTTTTGATTGAAGCCTTATGAATAAGAAAATGAAATTTTCAGGGTAGCTATTATAGATAGAGCAAGTTTTTAAAAGCCAAACGGTATTTTTTTTTTATGTGATTTTATCTTTTTAAAGCCCCTTGAAGTTGTGAACATATTGGGTAATTTTATCATTCTTGGCATTTAATGTTTTTTTATTCCATTCAAAGATCTAACGATAGTAAATGTTACCATACTGAATTGGCCTATCTATCAGCTTAGCACACAAAAAAAATCAAGCATCTACAGCAATAATTCACGTCAGCATAAATAAAAATCTCATCGTACTCGGCGATAGGTGAAAAATTAAAAAAAAGTCATAACTCCGAAAATACGAAAAATCGCGGAACATACATGGGGGTGATTTTTTTTTTTTTTTATTTATTATTAACACATAATATACACAGCGTTTATGCATAAAAAAAATTTCGCCAAACTGCAAGGCAGTTTGTTGGCGAATATACGAGGGCTGCTATTTATATATCCGGAAACCGGGATTACAATCTTCTTAAATAGCATATTTGACCGCCATGGTAAAATTTGAACTTTTTTAAGTATATAAGGTATATTTTTTCTTCCTTATTAACGCTCGTGTTTTGTTTTTGACGGGTTTTAAATGTCATCTCGCAGCAAGAATGGAACTCACTCGTGAAAATATTCGTGCTATGATTTATTATGATTTTCGGCGTGGTTTAACGCAACAACAGTGCATAGATCAACTAACTTCAACTTTTGGTGATGAAGCCCCATCTAAAACTACTGTGTATCACTGGTTTAGTGAGTTCAATCGTGGACGTAGTATGCTTACGGACGAAGTTAAGGCAGGTCGCCCGAAATCGGTCGTTGTACAACAAAATATCGAGGCTGTGCGAAAACTTATAATGGACGACCGACATGTTACGTACCGCGAGATAGAGGCGACTCTGGGTATTTCTATGACCAGCATTAATAGCATATTACATAATTATTTGGCTGTAAAAAAAATTTGTTCGCGTTGGATACCCCACAACTTAACAAATGAGCAAAAACATGCTCGCGTCGAATGGTGCAATAAAATGTTAAAAAAATATAACCGTGGTGACTCAAAAGCCGTTTATAACATCTATACAGGTGACGAATCCTGGATCTATGCATACGATCCCGAAACGAAGCAACAATCAACGGTATGGGTGTTTCAAAATGAGCCGAACCCTACGAAAGTTACTCGTGCAAAAAGTACATTGAAACAAATGGTGGCCTGCTTCTTCGGTATTAATGGCCATGTAGCTACAGTGCCACTAGAAAACCGTAGAACGGTTAATTCAGAGTGGTACACGACCATTTGCTTACCGGAAGTATTTGAACAAATTCGTAAAACTAACCAGCGACGAAGAATCATTCTTCATCATGACAATGCCAGCTGTCATACGTCACGCGAAACAACTCTATTTTTGGAGGGTCAAAATGTGGAATTAACGGGTCATCCGCCGTACAGCCCTGACTTGGCACCCAACGATTTTTATTTATTTCCAAATATAAAGAATAAATTACGCGGTCAACGATTTTCGACCGCTGAAGATGCTGTCGACGCATTCAAACAACACGTTATGGAGGTACCTCAGGCGGAGTGGCAGAAGTGCTTTAAAAATTGGTTCACGCGAATGCAAAAGTGCATAGATCATCAAGGGGAATACTTTGAAAAACAATAAAACTATTTTCAGCCGTGTTGTTTGTTTTTTTGTTTCCGGATATATAAGTAGCAACCCTCGTATACACTCGGTTTTTGTTATTTTATCCACTGCGTAACACTTACCCAACCACCATTACAGTTGCCGGCAAACATCTTGAGCAAAACCTTGACTGCGCAGTAACTGATTTACGTGCAAAGGTAAAAAAGGAACCTTTATTGTTCAAGAAGTTTGCCGGGATCTGTATCTATCAATATCTAATTTACCTACATTTAAATTTAAATTTAATTGATCCTTACTCACTAATATATTGACCACATAATAGTCACAGCAGTAACTTAAACACGTTTGTCTAGATAGTCTGTTGGTACATATTCCAATTGATGCATAGACAGTAGGCACCGCATTTTAAAAACAAACAACAACATAGTTAATTATACCACCAAGAACTCTAAAGCGTTGCAATAAAGATTACTTTTGTTTACAAATGTATAGTGTCTTGTCTACGATGGTACTATGTAACCTCGCTATTAAAAATATCTAGTAACATCTGTTTTATTTTAATTTGGAAGCTTCGTTGACTAGTAAAGTCACCCTCCCGGGGAATATTATTGAAGATTCTCGGTATTAGGTACGCCCTCGTACGTTTACCGTAATAGTTACTGGCCCCCGGTTCATCATATTTTTTTCGTGTCGAGTCTCTTAGCGTATAGGTATTTTTTCTACATATTTTGAACTCCGGTATATTGTATTGATTAACAGCTAACAAGTACTTATATTTTTCCTGCATAGGCAATATATTACATTTCTTAAAAAGCTTATCGTATTGTTTGTTACAGTTTTCTTTGGTTTTTTTACTTACAAGTATTTTAATTAATCTAGTTTGAAGGTTATATATTCTATATAATTGAGTCTTAAAAGTGCCACCGTATGCTATCAAGCCGTAACTCAGCACCGAGTCAGCCAACGCGTGATACAATGTATGCAACGTGCCCTTGTCAGCGAAATGTTTTATATTGTTAAATTTACATAATATGGATCTCAATTTGTTACACACCACATCTACATTTGATTTGGATAGCCCTCTAGGTCTTCTACCTCCCAGCCTCAGTATATCACTACTTCTTGGGACAGCCTGTATATAGATATACTCTGACATTTAGAATTTTATTCTAGACACATTCTAGTTTTTTTTTCTTTTTTATTGACAATCCTTTTGGGATTTATCTTATTAATTATTTTAATTTTTAAAATGATAATTTTTAACCGACTTCCAAAAAAAGGAGGAGGTTCTCAATTCGACGGAATGTTTTTTTTTTTTATGGATGTTCACCGATTACTCAAAGACTATTTGACCGATTTCAAAAATTTTGTTTTGGTTTTATAGAAGGTACTTTCTAGTTGGTCCCATTTAATTTTGGTGAAGATCTGATGATGGAATCCATGAGGAATTGAAGGAACTCCTCAAATATTGTAGGCATACATATAGCGATTTTGGTATTATAAGAAACATAATAAGCATTCGCATTCAGAAAGTGTAAATTGGTGAAGTGGAACTGATGCAGAAGACCACAGAATGCCATCGGAACTCCTCAATGATAAATGATTTACGGGTGGCGACAAAATATCTTGATTAATTTAGCTAAGCAACTTCATAGTCACAAATTTAAATGTTCCTGATGAGAATGGTACCATCGAATTGATTTGATGATGGAGCCGGAAGGTAGGCACCAGATCTATGTAATAAAATAATGTATCCTAGCCGTGTTTGGGCTTGTTCGAATCGTCACGAGATACAATTTTAAGTAACGATTAACTAAAAAGTGTAAAATAAATAAACTTTTAAACAAAAAATAAAACCGACTCCAAAAAAACTAAAAAGTAAAAAATAACGCCATAATTCAGTTTCTTCAAATTACTTACAAGTAACCGTTTCTATACTCAATCTGTACAGTATATACAATTAATGTTATTTTGGAGTCGGTGCCATCGTGTCACAACTTACTAAAATCGTAAATTTTCAATATTTTACACATTCTTTATATGGCACCGACGCCAAAATAAGATTAATTGTATATACTGTATAGATTGAGTATACAAACAGTTACTTGTAAGTAATTTGAAGAAACTGAATTATGGCGTTATTTTTTACTTTTTTGGAGTCGGTTTTATTTTTTTGTTTAAAAGTTTATATCAATAAAATAATACTTAAGTTAAATGATCTGATTAGGTTTTTCTGGGTTTTCCCTAATCCTTACAATGTGCTGTACAAATGTTGGATCATATTGTATGTCTCCCAGCAAACCCTTCACACTCATATAGTTAACTGACATTTCGAAAGTGCTTGATTGATTAATGAAATAAATAACACAGGGACAATCTTACACAAATCGTCCTAGTCCCAAACTAAGCAAAGCTTGTACTATTGGTACTAGGCGACGATATACATAATATACAGATAAATTATAATACTTAAATACATAGAAAACATCCAAGACCCAAGAACAAACATTCGTGCTCGTCACACAAACACTTGCCCTGGCCGGGATTCGACGAACCCGGGACCGCCAGCTTCGTAGGCCGTTGTACAACCTACTGAGCTAAACGTGTCGTCAATGTCAACGTCAAATGATAGACAATCTATGCAAAATGTGTCTTCTTATGACCGCGCCTGGTCGAGTTTGTAAGAACTCCTAAAATACCTTATTACAAAGTTACTTACATAGTAGTGGTCAGGAAGCTCAAAGACGGCTTTGTCCTCGCCCTTCTGCATGAAGCAGGGCTCGGTGGGCCGATCGAAGAACAGCAGCAGATCCTTCTTATTGCCACTCATCGTGCTGCCAATGAAAAAAAGGTATTACAAGCCGAAGACAAAATAAAATGGCGCGAATTGGGGAAAACCTATGTCTGACTATTACAGGCCGAAAATAATGATGACAAATTTAAGTAAAAAACTCCCGATATCCTTGAATGAGCTGACCTCAAAATATATTTATACTCCACTGCACAATATCCAGCTCTACCTATATAACATATAACGCCATCTCATGGTAAGTAGCTGCATTATTGTAACTTTTGTGGACGTATTTTTACACAGGTGTGAAAAATATGTTTTGTCTATATAGCTAACATAAAAAAAATATAATCCTTTATTATAAACCTTTCCACATAAAAACGCCTGGAACGAATCACTAATAGAACATCTATGTATGACGTTTAACACCATCTAGCGGCGAGCGGCCGATGTAACACTTCCCCTCCAACCGAAGTATTTTTTAACACACTTTCTAATATTTATTCTTGTATTTTTAAACAAACCGCTATTATAATTTAGTTTTTTTTTGCTGCACTCGTGGTCGTGGGGTAGGTAAGTAGTTTTTATGTAAGCTGGCACAGCATAATATCATATCAATTGGATGACAATATTCACTAACAAATGAGCATCGACACTTTCTTTTCACTTTAAATTAAAACTGAAGAATGTTGAAACTAACCGACCACCGTAGGTAATTTATTTAGAAAAGCAATATTAATGGTGTCTAAATGGATTTAAATTATTTAAAATATTAACATTAAATAATGATCTTAGTATTCCGCACTCAGCTATTGAATAAAAAGTTCACACATACAAACGAAAGACAGTAGTATTAGTAACAATTAAAAGTAAAACTTACCCTTATTATTTTGGCAATAAAAAATAGATATTCTGGTCAAAATTGTTCTTCAGCCGTGTTGTCCACGGCTAAATGTGCCGATGGGGTCGCAGTTCGGCCATTTTATACCACTGAAAAAGTCAATTCAAAACCGTGTGCAAGAACTTGCTCGAGTGCAAACACAAAGTTATCAATATTCTGCAGTGGCGCTACTGTCAACGTAATTCACGAAGTTAGTATTTCGAAATTTTAGTTCCATATTTGTCCACGTGCAAGCGTAAGTTAGTAACCGCATAAATTTACAAAATTAGTAATGCAGTTAACAGTGGCGCTGCGTTATCTGCGGCACGGAAAGTTAGTATGGAATAGTTAGTATGATATTTTTGCCACGCGCAAACTGAAAATGGTGGAACTATCGTGGGACTGTGGTTTTTTATCGCTGACTGGATGATATGAAATTAGATTTTCGTAAGTTGTCGCTAACAAAATGAGATACTTGAGCGTATTTAACAAGAAGTCTATCATGCACTGGACAGGGGTATCAAGAGGCTAAAGCCTTGAGAAGATATTTCATGTATGTCTATCATCAAGTCTCTCGCCGTGCGTGTTAGCCATTAAAATCTATAGTACCCTTTCAACTCACTTCAAAAATTCCCCTAGTGATGCAATCTAATAGGTATAATTACTAAATTTTAATAATAAGTCCTTCATGTAGATTAATAAAAAATATTGGACACGTATTTTTTCCTATCCTATTTGGGCCTATCAACAAATTTTGATACTGAGTGCCCACAGTGGCCGTCTAATGCACGCTACGCCACTGAATTTGAGGTTCTATTAGTCAGGAGCCCCGGTGCACGGCACCGTCTAGCCCTTCGGTAGCTACCCCACTGGTTAGGGTCCGAGGGCCTATTGGTACAGGACTTCCTTGAGGTATTCTGATAAACCTCCTAAAAGTTCTCGAGTGTGGGTGCCAAAGAGCAAAGTATGGTGGAGGCTGTGCTGACGTCAGGATTTTGGTTTACATGTCACTTTTCTCAGTTATATAGGTACTCTTATCTCGAAAACCTTGAAAAATACTTGCGAAGTTGCTTTCACAAAAATAAACTAGGTACCTATGACTACAAATTTAGTTATATTCATGTTTATTGTTGGTAGATAACTATAGGTAATATCTATTTAGTTACTTACAAAAAAAAATGATTATATAGGCCATAAACATTTTTTTTGGTTAGCTACATTTTCTGAAACAGTTGAGCAAAAAAATATACAGGGCGAAATATTTAAATGGGTGGTCACCCACCCACTTAAATTTATGCAAACACTAGAAGGCGTCCGCAACTTTGTTCGCGGAGGAGAAAAAGTCATAACCCTTCGTTTTTTCTTCAGCGTAGTCGGGTAAAAAGTATCCTATAACCATCTGGAGATACCCAGCTACCCGCGTACCAAAAATAGTTGAAATCCGTTTAGCCGATTTTGCGTGATGAAGCCACAACGACACATACAAACATACATAAAATCAAAAAAAAAAAAATTTCGTTTCAGTGACCTCCAAATAGTCGGTAACAATCAATTTTTCGAAAATATCTTTAATGTACAGACATTTAATTTTACGACTTTATAATAGTACAGATAGAGTATAGATATGCCCCCATGAGAAGATAATCTTAAAAGGCATTGTGTGTTTATGTGCTCAGTCTGACTCTCCCCATCACTCCTGTCACCTTCCGCTCATGACTCCTGAATTAGCCTGTATACACAGAATGCACAAAATGTAACTGTTGATAGGATACGGAACAGTGAGATATTTTTTTATGCACTCGAAGTGCTCGTGATTTTGAGCTCTATTTGTAGGTACTTGAAATAAGAACGATGTGAAGTGGTTATAAATAAACTTTCTAACAAAAAAGTAAAACCGACTCCAAAAAAACTAAAAAGTAAAAAAAATAACGCCATAATTCAGTTTCTTCAAATTACTTACAAGTAACCGTTTGAATACTCAATCTATACAGTATATACAATTAATCTTATTTTGGCGTCGGTGCCATATAAAGAATGTGTAAAATATTGAAAATTGACGGTTTTAGTAAGTTGTGACACGATGGCACCGACTCCAAAATAACATTAATTGTATATACTGTATAGATTGAGTATACAAACGGTTACTTGTAAGTAATTTGAAGAAACTGAATTATGGCGTTATTTTTTTACTTTTTAGTTTTTTTGGAGTCGGTTTTACTTTTTTGTTAAAAGTTTATTTATTTTACACTCGTTACTTAAAAGAGTATCTCGTGACGATTCGAACAAGCCCAAACACGGCTAGGATACATTATTTTTTTACATAGATCTGGTGCCTACCTTCCGGCTCCATCATCAAATCAATTCGATGGTACCATTCTCATCAGGAACATTTAAATTTGTGACTATGAAGTTGCTTGGCTAAATTAATCAAGATATTTTGTCGCCACCCGTAAATCATTTATCATTGAGGAGTTCCGATGGCATTCTGCGGTCTTCTGCATCAGTTCCACTTCACCAATTTACACTTTCTGAATGCAAGTGCTTATTATTTTTCTTATAATACCAAAATCGCTATATGTATGCCTACAATATTTGAGGAGTTCCTTCAATTCCTCATGGATTCCATCATCAGATCTTCACCAAAATTAAATGGGAAAGGAAAACTAGAAAGTACCTTCACTGAACCACAAAAAAAATTTGAAATCGGTCGAATAGTCTTCGAGTAATCGGTGAACATCCATAAAAAAAAAAAAAAAAAAAAAACATTCCGTCGAATTGAGAACCTCCTCCTTTTTTTGGAAGTCGGTTAAAAATAGGGATGTTGACTAACTATATTCAAATAAATATAAAATTTGGATGCGAAATGGTAGTTTCTAGAGTCTGGCCAGCGTAAGTTGCCGAGCGCGAGGGGATTATTTAAAATTCCTTATATTATATGAACAATTTTACATATTAAAAAAGTTGTCACATTATAGTCTGGCTACTGAAATATTACCCAAATTTTTGGCGCGAAATTCAAAGAATCTTGGGCTGGTCACACTTTGTGTAGTAGGAATTATAGTTTTGATACTAGAAAAATGTTAATTTTTTGTGCACACGTAAGGTTACCCAAACCTAAGGAAATAAGTTACGACTACGTTGACGTGCACTCAAAGTCAGCTCACATAATTTCTACCACTATATGTACAGTATACAGTAAACGCCAAACATATATGTTTACACTTTCTCACCATATACCAGTGTAACAAGGCGAAAAATGAAATGTGGTGTGTAAATAAGATCTAGCTCTATAATACCATAATATTAATCCATCACCAACGTCTGCGGTTAGGTTAGGTAGGTATAGACATGGGTTAGGTTAGAGTAATGTGCACGGGCACCATGGGCCAAGTGCGGGATTCCATCGACACGCTCTATATAGACATTTTTGACTAAGATATTTTTATATATTTTATATTTTTATATCAAACTAGAAGAGAAAAAGTCATAAACCATCATTTTTTCTTCAGCGTAGTCGGGTAACAAGTATCCTCCGTAAATAGCTTATATCGCGGATAAAAGCTATTTTTCCGGGATAAAAAGTAGCTTATGTCTTTCCCGAAAACTCGATATTTTACAAATTTAAATGTGAAGCATAATTTCTTCTGTCTCCGCGATTATTACTCATTTAAATAAAAAAAATAACGGATTATATCGCGTATATTATCTCATTTGAGTTCCCGACGTTTCGGAAGCTTTTCATATTGCCAAGATTTCAAGTTCCTAGCGTAAAAAATATTTACTGTCTATACAAATTTTCATCCCCATTTTTCGTCCCTATAAGGGATGAAATTTGCCATACATAACCTATGTCCTATTCTGATATACAAGATACATAACTGGAAAGTATCATAAAAATTCGTCCAGTAGTTTTTGAGATTAAGTGGAACGTACATACATACTTTCACGTTTATAATATAGTAAGGAAGTAAGGATGAGGATAATAAGGATAAGGATAGATAACTACTGACCTCCACAGATTTCGTTTGAATATTGGTTTTCAGTAAGTAACTCCTTACGTTCCAATGTTTTAATTTTATTGATATTTTCCAGAACTTCTAGTTTGTCCGTTTCTTTACACATTTTGTTCTATTTATGAGATATAGAACTACATAGTACATAAAGTATCAAAATATTTATAGAGCACCAACCTACTAAAATGTTTACGTCTTGTATGTAAACATTGCAGTTTTTCGTTGTACAACGCTTCACGTCGGCTTCGCACATTGTCGTACCTAATTATTTACGAACTTAAATAATAGTTTGCGGACCTCACTCGGTACCTATGGTTATTGTTAATATTACTTAATTATATTCTCCTTTTGCATGTAAATAAACCGCGGAACATTTGAATGAATGACATAAATTGACAACAGACTTTTAGCCGTTTTTTTTGTTTCTGTTCGCAATATTTGGCATGTATTTGGCTATCCAGACTCTAATACCACAATACCTAACACGTTTTTATACATTCCTTATTGCCAGCAGTCGATTGTTCAAATTTGCCGCTATTTCCCATTGCCATCTTACGTGTGCCAGACTTCATGATAGAACTCCTAAAAAATATTTGTTATGTTCGATAACTTAGGCGCTACTCTGCAATTCGATATTCGAAGTTCTTATCGCGCCATTCGCTCACTCAAATATAGTTTAACATGAGAGCGAGAGGGATGGCGCGATACGAACTTCGAATATCGAATTTCAGAGTAGCCCCTCTTGTGTAGCCTTTGTAACTTTTGTTATGAAACAGTTTCGATAAACGCAAGTTTTAACACAATAGCTGCAAAACAAAGTTCTTAATTTGCCTTTGCCCCATACAAGGTCATTCCATAACATACCACCACCATACCATAGAAAAAAGTTGTCTACATCCCTATTTAACTTTACTGTCATGTCAATAAAACTTTAATTTAACTGACTTTAATTGTCACTTGAGTCTTTTCATTCAGTATCGTTATCGTTACTAATAGATACTTTATGCATCTAAGGGTTAAATTAAATGTCTGGTTTTATTTTTTGTTATTCATTGAGACCCTATTCTGGTACAAGAACCTTCACTCAGTATCCATTTCTACTAGCCAGTGGCGTACACAGGGGTGTTGGCCATATAAGCCGTTCTTCTGTGTCTATATGGAGCCATGGTCGTTCAGGGCTTCACGGTAGGCAGTTTCTCTGTGCCTATATGGAGCCATGATCGTTCAGGGCTTCACGGTAGGCAGTTTTTCTGTGCCTATATGGAGCCATAGTCGTTCAGGCCTTCAGGGTAGGCAGTTTCTGTCCCTATATGGAGCCATGGTCGTTCAGGGCTTCAGGATAGGCAGTTTCTCTATACCTATCCTATATGGAGCCATGGTCGTTCAGGGTAGGCAGTGCCTTTGTGCCTGTATGGACCTACTGGTAGTACCAAGGGTAACTTTTTTTGTCTGTGGTGCTATCAGTAGGACCATGGGCAAGTAGCATTACCTGTAGTTCTACAACTAGCAGTACCACGGGCATTTTTAGAACGGTAGGACAGCGGCTAAAAAAACAAATGCGAGTAGGACTCGCGCACCTAGGGTTCCGTACAAACTTTCTCTTACCCTAACCTAGCTGGCCGGTTAAGTTAAGTTTGCACCTGGTATCTATACCGTTGCATTGCATACAAATGAGGTGCAACTTAACGCAAATGGATTGATCAAAACTGGAATTTAAGGTACTTAACTAATTTAACCATCTTCTAAGGACCGTAGCGTCATGAAAATAGGCAGCTGAATGTAGTTCTCATGACAATATAATAATATGGTACTATATCTTTTCTTAGTCCACCCGTGACCATGGAAAGCTGAAAAGCTTCCGAAACGTCGGGAACTAAAATTAGATAAAATATACACGATATAAGCCAGTTTTATTTCAATGAGTAATAATCGCGGAAACAGAAGAAAATATGGTAGTATCGAACTATCTGATGATGGAGCCGGAAGATATGAACTGGAACTTCATGATGGAACATCGTATCATAGTCGTGTTTCGATTTGATAGAAAAATCTTTTAAAGCGTGTTTTTTTATTCCGTTATTAGTATTTTTTGTTATAGCGGCAACAGAAATAAATCATCTGCGAAAATTTCAAGTCTAGACTGTTCAATTACGGTTCATGATATACAGCCTGGTGACTGACAGACAGACAAACGGGCAACGGAGTCTTAGTAATATGGTCCCGTTTTACCCCTATGGGTACGGAACCCTAAAAATACACCCGTTGACCTACCAAGGGGACATGTTGGTGGGACCAGGGGTAATAGAAGATTCCTATTTTGGCAAAAATTATAGAGCCTCATGCCTACTAGTTTTCACTTTGCTTTCGCATAAAGTTCACCCATCAATCTTAAATCATTCATGACACTAATATTACTGCTGAAACTGGTCCCTGGGACTGCAGAACCTAAACAGTTCACCATATTGACAATTGACTGTACCAGGGGCCAAGCTAGTATGGACGTTTTGAAAATACTGACATACCCCCCTTATATTTCTATACCTACCAACATCCCCCTGGTAGAGAAATGTTTGAAATAAGTTTAGGGGGCCAGCAGCTTATATGTTTACGAGGGATAATATCCCTACTGGTAGAATAGGAAAAAATCTCTACATTTCTCTACCAGGGGAGTTATGGCGGCTGAATAGGGGGAAATAGTCTTGTAGCTTAGGAAACCTAGAAAGAGTTTTTTAAGTCTGCACTAAATTATCTCCTTAAAAGGATAAGACTTTCTAGGCTTCTAAGTATTTTACCAAACATGTCAAACTCCCAAATAAAACATGCTAGTGTGGTTTGTAAGAAAGTTTAATAATAGAAGTATTGAAAATATCTCCAGTGTTTGTATTAACAAAGAAAGTAAACAATAGATTTAGTTAGGTACTAACATATGACTTTTACACTAAAGTCTAGGAATAATCAACTAAAATTTCTTTAATATAAATACACTAAGTGAATATTTACCACGAGTCAATATTGAATCTTAAGTTAAGCTAAACACAGTACATTTACACCCAGTGCCGAGCGGGAAGTGAAGGTTCAGGAGCCCGACCAGCAGCCCAAGAGCTCCGACACACACACACGCACACAGCCCGCGCGCTTCGCCCCTGCGCTAAATGCCCAGCAACAGACAGAACCGAGACATGCAAGGTAAAAACTACCTAAAGGTAGGAATGTAAATGGTCCCCGCCCAATCTTATTGCGAATGCACGAGAGGCGAGACTCGCGGGGCCCATAATACTGCGTCCACTGCATCCTAACAACAAAAAATTTAGAGCAAAGTGTGCGGGTGGGGTCTAACCACTCTTGAACAGAAGGATGGCGACCTGGCCGAGGTAGAAGTAGATGAAATGGCGCGTCTCATGCGTGACATACGACCCAAAGTTGCGGCCAACAATGCAATGCCACGTCGGGTTGTATTTCTTGTCAAATTCCTTCTTGATGAACGCAGCAATGTCCTGCAATTAATAAAATAACAATTAGTTTCACGTGGGAATGATTGACCACAAACCACAGACAGGGAAACTCTTATCTATATGACAATGTAATAAACAATACCTTTTCAATGTTGAATTTTTCGAGGGCTTGCGTCGCGCAGTCTACGGCGTCCTGCTGCATCTCCTCGCTCATGTCCGCATTCTTGATTACCGCCTTGCGGTCACACATCTTGTCTGCTGTATTTCTGTAAAAATATATCAGGTATGCTGTCAAATGTTAAATTACATCCCCTAACCAATAGTTAACAGCTGATGACCGGAATAATGGTAAATACCAATACTACAGATAATCTGAAATATCAAACGCGTAGACAATCATTGTAAATGGCCCTGACGCAAAGGTTATCGCCTACCCTTCTAACACTCAATCGATAGATTTTCCACACAAGGCTTACAGGACTGTTTATGTTCAATAACAGCTATAAATAACTTGCACTAAAGGTCAGGCGCGAAACCCGGGACTCGTGGAGCCAGCGCGCCTTTTACGAAATATCGCACTAAGTAATACCTATACGCGCGGCGAATAACATCCAAATACGACCATTTTTTCAAATCTTCGTATTCACTTCTAATCCGATTACCTGTACTGAGTGTCTGACTCTGCCTGAGGTGGTTTCTTCGTGCAAATCCGAACGGAAGCACTAGCAGTAAGGCCAGTCATCAATAAGAAATCTCAAAAACTGCTACCGCTAAGCTAATTCACTATCATGTTAGTCGATGTTAAAAGTAAAAGATAACGAAAATCCACCACGTAGCAAGATATTTCCATAGAAACACGGCAATTTAATCAATAAAATCACTTTATTGCACCTTTTTTGCGAACGAAGGTGAAAATATGTTCATCCGCATTCATACTTTTATGCACCATTGTAAGATTACGGCGAATTAATCGGAAATTTCACAATAAAATAACAACAAATACACCGCGAATATAAATAAATAATATGAATTAAGAGTTACTTACATTTGCCTCGGAAAATGAACAAATTATCACGCAAAGATTTTGGTACCGGAGATTCTATGCCTACTTTCTAGAGGATTCTTTCACAGGCTTCTTTCAGTAAATATCTCTTGCTATATGCGGCAGAGGGCGTTCTAAATTCAAAGACAATTCGAAAAATAAAATATGGTTGCGTTCTTTTCTTAAGTAAACTCAACTTTGTTTGCAGCTAGTATTAACGTTTGTAATTAATATACATTTATGAAATTAAAGAATAGATTTGTCATGATGTTTTATTCGTAGTTTTTAGTAAAATGTTGAATAAAACGCATTTAATAACAAACGTAAATCATTTTTAGACACTGGTTAAACCTCTTTTGAACCATCGACACAGATAAATCTATTTCCCTTTCCTCATGAAGTAGCTCTTTGACGCCATCTTGATTTGTCAAAATCGCCGAATAAGCCGAAGAAGCGTAATGCCGCTAATTTTTTACTAATTAATTCGCAATTAAGTGAAGAAATCTTATTTCGAATACAACAAACATGTCCGGTGGAAGTGGAGGCAACAGAAATGAGTGTAGAATATACGTGGGGAATCTCCCCCCAGATATAAGGACAAAGGACATTCAAGATCTATTTTACAAATTCGGCAAAGTAACATTCGTTGATTTGAAAAACAGGAAAGGCCCTCCTTTCGCTTTTGTGGAATTTGAAGATCCCAGGTAAGTCCGGCTATATATTCACAAATTTTATTGCATTGTTCGAGGACTTAAAGTTCGTGACTTGACAACTATATCTGAACACATAAAATAATAGTTGTGTTGTAGATGATATTTATACATAATTATCCTAATTATATCGCAATGCAAGGGTAAACATATTACTATCATTATCGATGCTTCAATCAGTCTGCTTATCGTCATTATCATTCCGTCAGCTTTCATAGTTGTTGGGTAGTTAACACTACACTGCCTAATTGTAAATGCTAATGTAATGCTTGCAAATGGACTACTCAGTTTTTCACCTACCGGCCTTGCTAAACATGTTTCAAAGGTGTAATGACTTGCACATCAAGCAATTTTCATAAAATTGTAATCGGCAAAATGTCCTCTGTTTAAAACCGACATGGAAACATACAGTATACTGAATAGGCTTGTGTGCATAAGCAATCTTGAAAGTATTGATAAGCATGAATATTACAAATTACAAGTAGTAAAACATGGGATTAATTGCTACTTGGCTTCATGTTCAATACCTGCTGCTTTCTGATGTAGCAGTTAAAAAAAAAACTATTAGGTTTGTGACAATCATATATTATTAGCAATTAATTGAGGATCTGTGTTTGGGGGCCTTCATGCTAGCATGTTTGTTTATATGATCAAAACTGATAGAAATAAATTGATCAATTTGGTTCATCAAACCAATGATTGATTAAGATCTGACAATGATCTTGACAAAGAGGAGAGTCAGTCTTTTATTTCAGAGTTACTATAGAAACAAACATTTTATCAGTATAGCAGGGCTGGCCAAACGGTCAATCAAGGCGATTTGTTCAGTTGATCATTGCAAGGCACATACCTATGTTCAATATAACTAGACTACTAATAATATTCAGAAATACTAGTATGTAATTGGTAGATCACACAGGGTTTGGTTAGTAAGCAGTAGATCTTGGGTCAAATCTAGATCGCCATCCCTGTAATAAATATTATGGGACAATTTTACACAAATCACTCTAGTCCCATGGTAAGCTCAATAAGGCTTGTGTTATGGGTACTAGATGACAATATATTTAATAGATATATTACTTATATACATAGAAAACATCCAAGACTCTGAAACAAATATTTATGCTCTACACACAAATATTTGTTCTTACCGGGATTTGAATCCAGGACCTCAGCTTCACAGGCAACATTACTCCCACAGAGCCAAACTGGTTGCCAAAGTACCATAGTATAAAATTACAGGTCAATGTCATAAACTTAGATTGCCAATTCAAATGCAAGAATAAAAGCAAGAATGATAAACACATTACCACTCCTTTGCGTCGTGCAGTAGGGTAAAAATATGGGGCCCACTTATATAAGTAGGCAAGGTTATGGAATAGGTTAGGGCTACTAAACTTTATTATAATGTAGGTTGATATAGAATTGCATGTTTCACTTAATAGGTACATGAATTAAACCCTATTTGCATTTGGAACCTACCTTCATATATAAGTTTAGAGCTGAATTTGCAATGCATCTCTTTTGACATGCCATGCCTTCATTAGTTTTGATGTTTGTTTAACACAGTTGTGTAAATGTAAAGTGTTGTTATCAGCACTGACAAGTGTTCTGATAACAAGTTGATATAAGCAGTTACTTAGTTATTAGTATGAAATATTTGGCAGTCCCATGCACAGGGTTTTTGGCCAAGGTAGGCAGTTAAAATGTTTAGATAACACTAGCTTCTGCCCGTAACTTTGTGCACCTTAAATTCATTTATCACGGATCAGGGTATTTTTCTGAGATAAAAAGTAGCCTATGTCCTTTCCCTGGACTCAAACTATCTCCATACCAAATTTGATTCCAATCTGTTCAGCGGTTTAAGTCTGAAGAGGTAAGAGACAGACAGACACACTTTCACATTTATGGGTAGGCAGTACCTTTGTGCCTATATGGATCCCTATGAAAGCAAAGTGATACTGTAATAATGACAGTTTGCTTGTGTTATTGAGTAATGAATAGAAGTATATAAATGATTATTATTCTGTACATTATGAAAAGTTGTTCACTAAAAAGTACTTTCTGTAAAAGTAATTTCTTAAGTTATAATCCTCGCGGGTTATTCACTCATGTCACTACCAACTTGTTACCACTAAAGTGATTGGTGCCACTGCTGTTGATAGTAACTACTGGAAGTTTTCCCAGGTACTTAACAGATAGAAAAAAAATCCCATCCTTGCTAAGTTAGGTTTTATACTTTTATTTGTGATAGTCCGTACCTAGTTATTCCGTACCTGAGAATCATAACACTGCAACTGCTATGGGGCTGTTCATAAATTACGTCATCTGAACACCCCCCCTACCAAATAAAATGATGTCATTTCCAAAAAGTGTGTTTATATCGAGTTTATAGAAACACGAATTTCATTCCCTTTTTTACTCAGCAAGCACTTTTTATAGGTTCGAAGGTTGATGTTATCTTGGGACTGACCCTCCCCTTTCCTTCGTCATGCTACCATCATCCGATGATAAATATAGAGATTTACATATTTTCATTAATAAAGCTCGGCATTAACATGCAGAAAGTAACAAATCTTAAAATATATTTCGATTCTCTTTTAATAATTTTGCAAGCATTTTTGGAGTTGGTTAAGAAGAGGTCATACCGGGAGGTGGTCATAGCGAGAGATGGTCATTTCGGGAAGTTGTCATCTCGGGAGATGGTCATATCAGGAAGTGGTCATCACCGACAGCAAGGTTTTTTGGTTTGTTATAAATATAGGTAATTTGTGTGCCATGTTAGGAAAGAACTAGGAATATCACAGCTACTCATATCAATAACATTTAAAACTTTCTATTCCTTGTCACAAAAGAGCAATAGTTTGATGTTATTTTGCATAACAATAGAGTAAGTGCCCGTCACGAAACTAGACTCTGAGTAGGAGCAATTAATACGTGTCATTGGAGAAGCGGTATACGGCGGTGACGCGTAACCATAGCAAAGACATAGTTCGCTTCGCATTGTACAAACAGCAAAACACTTTACTGATCATCTGTAGGCCTTATGTTAATATCAATAAGGTCTACCAATGGTCTCTTAACTGTGTGGTTGATAGTACCTACCTCAATAGCCGCCATCTCGGGTCACTTTCGTAGGGCAATGTACTGACAATGGATCTGCACGCAGGGACGCGGAGGACGCGGTGCGCGCGCGCGACGGCTATGACTACGACGGGTACCGGCTGCGCGTGGAGTTCCCGCGCGGGGGCGGCGGCGGCGGCCGCGGTCCGCGCGGCGGCGGGGCCGAGCGCTTCGGGGCGCGCGGCGCCGGCCGCGGGCCGCCCGCGCGCCGCTCCGAGTACCGCGTGCTCGTCACCGGCCTGCCGCCCTCCGGCTCCTGGCAGGTACGATCGCTCCCATATCTGGTCGTTTGGATCGAGTATCAGGGTAAACTTACTGATTCTGACTATTGGTTACCTTTGCATGTGTAAATCGCGGAAAAGACATTTTGTGTGGTAGGTATCTCCATATCGAATGTCATCTAAATCGGGTCAGCGATTTGAGACCCTAACATGCCATGACATGGGTTAGTTTTTATCTTGAAAATCATCCCGATGTGGATGTTGTATGGGGAATCGATAATCGAAACGGAAGCAACATGGGTGACGCCGCGGGTAATAGCTAGTATTATATAACTGCAAAACCACTTTAAAGCAGAAGCATTTTAAAGCACAAGCAGAGCATCGACGTCGCACGGTAGACTGAAAGTCGACTCTCCATAGAAATAGACATTTCAATATTGCAGGGTACTTTTTTCATGTAACGACTTTTGCTAGTCCTTTTTTACGTACTGAACGATTAAAAACACTGCAATCTTCGACCCACTATGCGTCGTCTGAACTATACACGCTTCCCATTATCACCACCGTCACCGTCATCGCTCACTGCTAAATCGTTAATGAATGAACCCAGGACCTGAAGGACCACATGCGTGAGGCGGGCGACGTGTGCTTCGCGGACACGTTCAAGGACGGCACCGGCGTGGTGGAGTTCCTTCGGCACGAGGACATGAAGTACGCAGTCAAGAAGCTCGATGACTCCAGGTTTAGGAGCCATGAGGTGAGCCTTTCTAAACTTGCTATATTTATAAGACTGGGCAGGCGCCATTGAGCCACCAAAAGACAATGGTTTCGTCTTGTTTATTTATTTTATTAACCAACAATACAATACAAATACTGAAATACAGAACATGACAGTAACATTCGAATAAGCAGAGGTAAACAACAGGCATTCTCATAGCTAAACATACATTAAGAGCAAATTGCCAAACGTGAAGTTACAGGTCACAGTATAAACCATGAAATTATGAATAACATGATAAGCATTTTCATAACATTGTGATAATTACACTATTAATTAGGTAGATATACATTTCTATTTTTATACATTTTAATGTTAATCGAATTTGATAATACTTGTGAAGCTCATGGTTGTAAAAAACGGATAAAACAATGTAATTTTTAGGATTACGTGCTAAAAAGGTAAAAAAGGAACCCTTATGGTGTGACTCAGTCTGTCAGTCTCTCTCTGTTTGTCCGATCAACTGTTAAAGCGCCATATCTCAGGAACTACTTATTGTATCTATTTGAAATTTACAATAGTAATAAAGATGGCTAGCCCACGTATACTGCAAATAAAAATAAATTAAATACCATTCCCCCCTTTATTTCCGAAGTTTATATTGTTGAAAAGAGATTTTCACTTGTAATACAAGTTACAAGCTTTTGTGAACCCCTGGTAATCATTTTGAAACACACTATCTTCTTGTATTATTAAATCTTGTATACCTATATGGAATACTGTTTGAAAGATACGGTCGAATATTGTAATGATCCATCGGAATCTTCTTCATGTAAATGGTTTAATGTGCAATGGATACGGCTAGGTGCTAGTGTCTGCCCGTCACAATTATATTAAATTAACGTTTATTTCAAGCTCATGGCTTATAAAGTGTTAGTTAGGTTCGGTACCATTAAGATAGCTGGGCTGTTTCTCTTTTAAATAGGTATTGAAATAAATCTGCTTGATAACGCTTAACTATTATATAAGTGGGTATGTAGTTACTTTTTTGTATTTTTGACCAGGATATTTCATAACTTCTGTAGCTTATTGATGTCAAATTAGTGAAATCGTTTTTACAGATTGAAATTGCTCTGATAAAAGAGCCATTTGTATTATAGTGGTCAATATGGGAAGTACTTGTTAAGTGGTCATTCGAAAAAGTGGTCGTTCTGGACAAATTATTACTTTGGAAAATAGTTATTATGGTCTCAAAGGTTATTTATTTAGTTCCGATTGACTAAATTACTGCTTAATAAGCTGATATTTATTATCATAACAACAAACGGGGCTTAATCGCGTATAAATATGATTTTATTTAATTCCCAACGAAGGGTAATTAAATAAAATCGTGTTAGTTTAAATCAATGTTCTGATATATGTTTAGAAGGTCAAACTGGAAATGTCAAGTTGTTTGCAAGGTAAATAAGTATGAGTAAAAAATAGTAAGCACATTTTTTACTTCGGAAATGTTACCTAATAAGTTTATCCATTGTTCTATTGAAGCGCTCGACTTTGTGTCCAAAACAACTAATTAAACAACACTATGTTTTGTGACCTTAAATTTATTTCAACCTTTCTTTTTAAAGCGGGGCTTAGCCTTTATTTATACAAGAAATCCAATTTATGTTGCTTGCGGCGTACAAAATGTAAAAATTACGCATTCTGAATCTTAAAACTAAATAAGTAGCAAGGTGTAACATTCATGAAGTACTTAAAGCAAATTTTCAAAAATGTAACCGAATTATGGAGAATAGAGGCAAGAAGAACAATCTCTATATATGTAAAGTGTCCGACAAAAGGAGTTTAATTGGTGGCGCCAGTGTAGCAAGTGCGTACCTAAAAATGGCAAAAAATTCACAATGATGCAAAATTTATAATTTTGGCCATGGTTAAATATTTATATCAGAAGAACGAGGGATTGAGTAGCATTTCGATAAAGGGTCAATTTCAGAGTGTTTCAACCGCACTCATTAGTGTCACCGCATTTCTGGTGCCTTCTATTACAGATTCAAATGGCATTTTGACGTATTGTATAGAGTTTCAGTACCTCTACACAGGAGGTATAGTATCTAATTAGAATCTGTAATAGAAGGCACCATTAATGCGGTGAAACTAATGAGTGCGGTTGAAACGCTCTGAAATTGACCCCAAAGCTGTTTTGAAATTAGTTGATGACATGACCGGAACTGAGAAGTTGCGGCTACATTCATTTCATACGCACGTGCCACACTAGCGCCATTCTGGACGGATTTGTAACTATTATTTACTGCTTTCCGAAAGACACTTTCCTATATGAGTTTGTCCTTATCTCTATACTCCATGCCGTGAATGATGCGAGGTGGGTTAAATTAGTGTTAGTTATATTTAGTAAATAGGGATTATGATTGTTATAATTTGTTCTCAGGGCGAGGTATCGTACATCCGCGTGAAGGAAGACTACGGCGGTGGCGGTGCCGATCGCTACAGTGGAGATCGTGACAGGTCAGTGTCTTTTTTTTTTAAATAATTATAAATATTATTGAGAAAATATGACTTGCTAAATGTAATCTGTGTTACGGTCAAGGAATTTAATTAGTGTACCCTTTCGTACTTCGTCACAGTGGCATTGATATGAAATCTCTATCGGCTTTCATATCGATTTTGTCTGTGACAAGGTACGAAATGGTATGCAAATTAAATTTCTTGAACTGAACCTGTACACAGGTTCAATAAATGTTCTATTCTATTACTTATTACATTTTTTATAGGTAATGTTGAAAAAAAAACTGTTGTTCCTTTGTACATTTTTTTACAAACTGGGATTAACTATTTTTTCTTTTTAATATATGGATGAAAAGATTATGGCCATATGTCAGTTGTGGGAGGCTTGTAGCACGATCTACAAGCTTTTCTAAGGTGCATAAGGGTTGACCTCGCCCACGCTTTTCAATCAGTATGTGGATGGACTTCTGGACGAGCTGGGTAAAATGCATGTCGGCTGTCATATTGACTCAGTATGTGTAAATAATATAAGCTATGCGGACGACATGGTTTTACTCAGCGCGTCGGCTTGTGGCCTACGTAAGTTACTTCTCGTATGTGAGAAGTACGCCATCGAACACGGGCTGAGATACAATGTAGCCAAAAGTCAGTTCATGGTGTTTGAATCCGGCTGTAAACGGATAGATGAAGTGCCTCCCATAAAGCTCTATGGTACTCCACTACAAAGGGTGAGGAGTTTCAAATACTTGGGTCATATTGTCACAACTGACCTAAAGGACAACATGGACATAGAACGGAAACGGAGGACTCTGTCAGTGAGGGCTAATATGATTTCCCGTAAGTTCGCGCGGTGTACGAGGAAGGTTAAAATAACTATTCAGAGCTTTTTGTACTTCTCTGTATACGTGCGGCTTATGGAGGTCTTACACGCAACCGGCCTACGGAGCCCTCCGGGTCCAGTACAATAACGTGTTCCGGGTGCTGGTGGGGCTGCCTCGCTTCTGTAGTATCAGGGATGTTCGCAGAAGCGCGTGTAGTGTTTTTACACGACTATGCGCAAACGATGTACATCCCTGGTGCGCCGGGTGCGAGCCATCCTGGGCTCGATAGCGGACAGGCTGGACTGTCCGTACATGAGACACTGTTGAGAAATGCATGTGTCACACAGTGCATATCTGGTTTAATGTTTTTATTAAGTACTAACATTAGAAATAAGTTAATTTTAGTAACGATTTTTGTATGAGTACTCTGTTACTCGAATTAAATGTTTTCTATTCTATAAGAATTAAAGCAACTAGATGACAAAATCGATGCTTGAACTCGCAGCTTCTATGTATCAATTGACGGAGTGCCCGAGTTTGAGAGACGTGGGTTCGAATCCCGCTCGAAGCGATCTTGATATGATCTGATTAGGTTTTTCTGGGTTTCTCTAATCCTTACAGCAAATGTTGGATCATATTGTATGTCTCCCAGCAAACATTCACTCTTATGTAACTGACATTTCAAAAGTGCTTGTAACTAGGCCTACTTGAATAAAGAATATTTTGATTGTATGATTGAAGGATACAAATTTTCAACTTTTAGCTTTAATATTTGTTAACATGTATAAAAGGTTATAATATAAATTTCATAAGTCAGTTGAAATTTGGTTGCATGATTACTATGTTGAATGTTGAAACATTACGAAATAGTAACTTCAATGTTTTTCACGTCACTCGTTTGGAAAAGTTCCCTTTATAGCGCCAAATCTGTGTGGAAATGGTTATTTGTTCTTGGATCGAGAGCAGAGTAAGCGAAGGAATCTGAACCACGAGCAAAGCGAGCAGTTCGAATATAGATTTCTGAGTGTAGTAAGGCTTTCCGAGGCACGAGTAGCCAATTAATTTTGCATTCGTGCGAAACACAACTTTTCACTTCGTTACAGCGAGGAAAATGTGATATGTAAATAATTATGAAAGTATAAAAAATCGATTCATTTTTCATTTAAAACTAGTGATAATGAACCTACGACACACACTCATAAGACAAAAAAATATAAATTGGAATTTGGAATGAGTTTCCCGCGCAGATTTGGCGCTATAATACATTTCGATGCTAGTGCGGAAAGTATGTTATTACTTTACGAGTACCGAGATATAGACTCGGAACGAGTGAAAAATGCCATTTTCGCACTTGTATCGAACGACGTTTATTAATACAGTTGCGAAAAAATAAGAACAACAAGTAAGCATCATGATCACCATCACCATAATCATCACCATCATTATCATCATCATCATCATCAATAAGTAGTCATGAATTGGAACAAGTATAAATTTAAAAACATTGGAAAAGTGAAAAGCATTAGTTCGCCAAAATCAACTTTTCGCACGCTAAACAGCTACGTAAAGTAGCAGTTTTTGAGCAACTGTATTAAGTCTCCCGGCTAGTGCGTGACAGTGAGCATGCTGCAGGTCGCGCTCGTACTCGCCGCGCCGGCGCGGCTCGCCGACGTACTCGCCGGTGCGGCGCTCGTACTCGCGCTCGCGCTCCCCGCGCTCCCCGCGCTCCCGCGACCGCGAGCGCTCCAGCCGCGACCGCGACCGCGACCGCGACCGCTCCGAGCCGCCGCGCGACCGCGACCACACCTACTGACGACTCCAGCGAGGTACGACAGGACGGCCCCGATCCGCCCGATCCACTTCTGTACCTCATTGCGGTTACGTCTGACTCCCATTCTAAACGATATATAAAGGCAACATTTATTTCTAGCCCCTACGGATCTATTTATCGAGTGCCCATCTCGTCAGTATGTTAATAGCCTAGATTATTTGCATCTTGTTGATTCGCCCACTTACCGATGTTCGCTTAGCTACACGGGGTCATGTCGACGTGATATACAGGGTGTCCCAAGAAGTAGTGATATACTGAAGCTTGGAGGCAGAGGACCTAGAGGGCAATCTAAATCACCCCCATGTATGTTCCGCGATTTTTCGTATTTTCGGAGTTATGACTTTTTTTTTAATTTTCACCTATCGCCGAGTACGATGAGATTTTTATTTATGGTGACGTGAATTATTACGGTAGATGCTTGATTTTTTTTGTGTGCTAAGCTGATAGATAGGCCAATTCAGTATGGTAACATTTACTATCGTTAGATCTTTGAATGGAATAAAAAAAAAATGCCAAGAATGATAAAATTACCCAATATGTTCACAACTTCAAGGGGCTTTAAAAATATAAAATCACATAAAAAAAATTACCGTTTGGCTTTTAAAAACTTGTTCTATCTATCAGGTAGCTACCCTGAAAATTTCATTTTATTATTCATAAGGCTACAATCAAAAAATTGAAATCTAAATGTGGTAAGTACAAAATTTCAATTTACATGATGATTAATACAAACAAAGTAAAACCAATTACAAGGTGTTTAATTACAAGAAATTTTCAAAATGGCCCCCCTGTTGCTCAATGCAAGTGCGACATCGCCGAAAAAAGTTGGCTTTTAAACGTCTGAATGCACTTCTATTATATGTTTTTAATGGTTTCTTCTGCTACTCTCAATTTCCGGGTTAACTCGTCCAAATTGCGGCATTCTCTTGAGTAGACGAGGTCTTTGTAGTATCCCCATACAAAAAAATCAATGAGGTTTAGGTCGGGGGACCGTGGAGGCCAGGCTATAAGGCAGGCGTCACCCCCGCCGCAACGACCAATCCATCTTTCAGGGTATCTTTGATTGAAATAGTTTCTTACGTCCAAGGCAAAATGGCATGGTGCACCATCACACTGCAGTACTATGCTTCTGCGTGTCTCCAAGTCCACATCTTCTAACAGCAGGGGCAGATTGACGCGTAGAAAATTTAAAAAGTGATTGCCGCCCAAGCGGTCTGGCAGCTGAAAGGGCCCGATTAGCCGACCGTTAAGTATGCCAGACCAAAGGTTAACACTAAAGTGTTCTTGGAATGTCGATTCCCTTTTTAAATTTGGATTTTCAATTGCCCATGAGTGAGAATTGTGCATATTAAAAATCCCATTGTGTCTAAAGTGGGATTCATCCGTCCACAAGATTTGGTTAAAAAAGTTTTCGTTTTCAGCTTGTCTCCTCAGCATTTCCTGACAGAATTCAATTCGCCGATTGTAATCTTCCGGTTTCAACTGTTGCACTTTTCTAATGTGAAACAGATGATATCCTACGCTCTGTGGTGTACGGTATACCTGAGATTTAGAAAGTCCGGTACGACGTTCCATAACTCTCACACTGGTCGACGGGTCTCTTTCTACTTCTTCAACCACTGCATCTACTACATCAGGATCCGGCATAGCGGCCATACGGGTCTGGTACCCGGTATGTAACCTTCCAAATACGCATTATGTACTCTTAAGATCATGCGATAGTCAGGAAACGTTTCAGGCTGAGGCCCGCCTCTTCGTTCCACATGTTCCCGGTACAGCCTTGAAGCTTCCGCGTAGTCAAGTGAAGTAAACATGATCACTTACACGCAAACTCAAGTCCAGTTAAATAATGCCAAGTCGTCGATTCCAGATAATAACACTAATCCAAATCGTAATGCAAGTCAAAGTCCATATGAATAGCCACAATGATTAGAGAAACGAACAATTAGCCTTATTAAAACACAATTTTTAAATTATTGAAAAGTACCAACGATGACCAAACAACGTGAAAATTTTCTCATGCGTCAACCGTCTTTTGTTTTTTGTTCTTTTTCTATTGATGGCCAGTGCGTGATTTAGAACGAAATTTATTTAGAAAGTTAATTAATTTTGCTCTTGCCACATTTAGATTTAAATTTTTTGATTGAAGTTTTATGAATCTTAAAATGAAATTTTCAGGGTAGCTACCTGATAGATAGAACAAGTTTTTAAATGCCAAACGGTAATTTTTTTTATGTGGTTTTATCTTTTTAAAGCCCCTTGAAGTTGTGAACATATTGGGTAATTTTATCATTCTTGGCATTTAATTTTTTTTTTATTCCATTCAAAGATCTAACGATAGTAAATGTTACCGTACTGAATTGGCCTATCTATCAGCTTAGCACACAAAAAAAATCAAGCATCTACCGCAATAATTCACGTCACCATAAATAAAAATCTCATCGTACTCGGCGATAGGTGAAGAATTAAAAAAAAAGTCATAACTCCGAAAATACGAAAAATCGCGGAACATACATGGGGGTGATTTAGATTGCCCTCTAAGTCCTCTACGTCCCAGCTTCAGTATATCACTACTTCTTGGGACACCCTGTATATACCGAAACTCTAAAGTAAAAATCCTTTAGGCACATGTCTACTGATTCCCAATTCTACAGATAAACATGTTTACAGATTCCCAATTGTACAGTCTCTCATGTCTACAGAGCCCCAATTGTACAGTTTCTCATGTCTACAGAGCCCCAATTCTACAGATAAACATGTTTTCAGATTCCCAATTTTATAGATTCTCATGTCTACTACAAACCCCAATTCTACAATTTCTCATGTCTACAGAATCCCAATGCTACAAATTCTCATCTTACAGATTCCCAATTTTATAGATTATCTTTTTTACAGAGCCCCAATTCTACAAATTCTCATGTCTACAGATTCCCAGTTCTACATATAATCATGTTTACAGATTCTCAAATTTATTGATTCACATCTCTACAGAATCCCAATTTTATAGTTTCTCGTATCTACAGAGTCCCAATTCTATAGATTCTCATGTCTAGAGAGTCCCAATTCTAGAAATAATCATGTTCACAGATTCCCAATTAGATAAGTCGATAAAAAAAATACCAAATGTCCAAAATCGTTGGTTTTTTTGAGAAAGAGGAAGAGTTGGAAATGTGGTCGAGTTGGGAGGGTGAACTAGTGGACGATATTGGACGTGGACCATTTGAGAATGTTGACAAAATCACTGGACGAAATGGGATTATTGACGAGCTAGGAAGTTGACGAAATAGGAATGTGGTCGAAGTGAACTTAAAGGCTGCCCGTTAATAAAAATTGCCATTTCAGTGATCGAGTTTAGCAGCGTTGCGATGTTGATCTAGAATTTTGAGTCAAACCTTACTGAAACATGTTTTAACCTACAAAGATAGACGTGACTAATGCTTTACATGTCTAGTTCTTCAAGGGTCCTATAGGTTTAAATTTTCCCTTTAGGCGATTTAGGACCACAATGAGAAATGTCAATATCTACACATGACCACACCTTTAAACGACTACTTCTACTACGGACACTTTATGAAATGACTACCTCTACACTTTAAGACGACACGTTTGGCTCAGTCGGTTGTACAACGGCCTACGAAGCTGGCTGTTCCGGGTTCGAATCCCGGCCAGGGCAAGTGTTTGTGTGATAAGCACGAATGTTTGTTCCTGGGTGTTGGATGTTTTCTATGTATTTAAGTATTATAATTTATCTATATACTATGTATATCGTCGCTTAGTACCCATAGTACAAGCTTTGCTTAGTTTGGGACTAGATCGATTTATGTAACATTGTCACTGATATTTATTTATTTACTTCTTGAAATGGCTATTTAATCTATCATTAGGTACAAATGGCGGGCTTTATGCCACGAGGCATTATTGATTTGAGTCGAGAGCTGGGAGATGCTTGCTTAAGTTTATCTTACAACCTGTATAGATACCCAACCACTGAGCTAAAAAGTATGATATCAGATAAAAAAAATTAATAATTGATTACTAAGAAATGGCTGTGCTTATATTGATTGTAATCATTATCTAAACGTAAATTGAACAAGAATAATAATATTTTCTTCTGTTTCCGCGATTATTACTCCCGGTGTCCTCCCGTGACGATGGAAAGCTGGAAAGCTTCCGAAACGTCGGGAACTAAAATGAGATAATATGCGCGATATAATCCGTTAAATTGTTTTATTTCAATGAATAAGAATAAGTTAAAAGGTTTAACTGTACCAGAAAAAGCCAATTATATATGAAGGATCATTTCAATAAGTGGTCATTCTAAGAAGTGGTCATTTTAAGAATGGTCGTTTCAAGAAGCGGTCCCTTGTAATTGTGGTCATTCTTCATTGTGGTCCTTAACCGCCGAAAGGAAATTTTCAATCGACTTTCATACATACAATTTTGTGTAGAATTATTACTGAAAAGCGTTGGTGACATCTATCTTATTAACATACTGTCTTTTTTTCGCAATTTATAAGTTCCATTTGTGTTGCATGTATGCTTGTGAAGCGTGATACACTCATTCGATTATCTTGAAATTTGGCATATTTTTTAATTCATGCTTTACAACCTAACTAGTTTTTGATAATATCTATAAAATCTTTTTAGATCACCAAAGCCTTTACAGAGGAAGGTAACAATAATATAACTCATTGTGATAAAACTGGATCCGCAAAACTGGAATCAAAACTATGATCGATGACATCTTTCACACATTCGCTTGAAAGGAAAAGTAGGTGTTAATTTGTTTAGTCATTTGTGGCTTGCAAAAGTTCAAATATTACGAAAATATATAATTGAAAATGTCAAGTATTCGTGTGAGAGATGCATTCGATCCTTTCAGCCGTGTAACACCATAATGTAAAAAACACCAGTCTTTAATATGTTCACTTCTATTGACGGATGACCACTTCATAAAGGCACTTCCCTTTTATTTTACGACTACTTTGAAAGATTAAAAAATATTGTGCGATTTGCACTTGCCGATCCAGAAATAGTCACTTTATGAAGTGATAATAAAGTGGAAGGTTAGACAGTAGTAGTTTTAAGAAGTGGATATTTGTAGAAAGTGGTCATTTTGCGAAGAGAACATTCTTAATACTGGTCGTTTTGAATTATGATGTTAAATTGCGGAAGGAGTTCAGTTTTGTTTGTCTGTGCGTGTAGCGTGACCCGGACGTTGATGTGTCGACAGGCGGCGGCGGCGGCGGAGCGGCGCGGCGCCTCTTAGCTTAAGGTTAATTAATGTGCAGCGAGATGTCTCCTGACCGACCGAACCGACTAACTTACTCGTATTCAATTCACTGCCAATGCGCCTAAACGGAAACTCACCGACTTCAAATGTCCGGTTTTAGTTTAATCCTGTTTGAATTATATGTCAGACTTTGTTTTAAAAAAACGGAGCGCATTTTCTGTGAGAGCGAATTTCCGTTTAGACGTACTGACTGTAGACAGAACTTAATAATGATTAGATAATGCAATAAATAACGACGTCGGTCAGGAGGTATCGTGCAACGTGATGTGACGATTCGTATGACTAAAAGTATTTTCTTTTGTTTCATCCACTGTGGATTGGATTGGCTCGGGAGTTTGCTCTGGCTGGACTGTGAGGGACTTAGGATCGTAGGACGCTCGGCGAGGATACTCGGATCTTTGGATTTTTGGATCGTACCGAAGGATCGGATCTCGGACTCTGTGCTCGTGGCTTGATTAACTTTGATTGTGCACGGATGGATCGGATCAGGATTGGACCGGGATTGGACCGGATTCCGCTGGATGCCAGGATCACGGATCTTTGGGTATGATTTTGAAATTATTGCAAATAACTTGTTGTTGAATGCACGCTCGGGCCGAGCGGGCGAGGGCCGGGAACCCGCTCTCTTGCCAGGGCTCGGAATTACACGCTCATCCACCTAGGTTGACGAGGCAAGCAGAACTGGTCCACATTGCTTTCTGTACAACACATATCGTATCTACAAAACAATATCACTATTGTTTTAGGGGATTATCGCTAATTTAAGATAGAAAATGTCGGTATTTCTCTTGAACTGTCTCGTCAACTTCAGGTCTCGACACTATCTATTCCGGCCCCTGCTTGTAACCAATCATTAAGCAGAGCGTACACTCCAGTTAAGTAATCCTGGTGCGGGCACGTGGGCGGCACACAGCACGAATTCCGGTATCCCGACTCGCTCTGTGTCTCCATCCCTCGAGTTCCACGATTATTTAACCGTCCGATATTGTTTCAAAGTTCGCGTGATTATAATTTCACTTAACCGAGTTATGTATTGTAATAACATCATGCCTTGAATCTTTTAACATCATGTCAAAGTAACAAGTACAAAAAGTCATATTTGAAGATTTTTTTTAGGTGTATTCGATCGTACCATTGATTTTAGCGATTTTATTTTTAAGTTGTAGTCACCCTTGGCGGTTGCTCTCCAAAATTTTATATTGTATGCGTGTGTATAGTCAGTCTCAAAAGTCTAATAGGATTCATTAATTTCGTTTCATTTAGAATTACTGTAGTAAAATACTAAACTAACTTATTTTGATGCTGACTATACCCTCTAGAGATAATAATAAGTAGAACAAACTCATTCCAAACGGAGTCGAACTCTACAAATTGTATTAGAATTGGTTGTATGCAGTCAAAACTTGATAAGTGGGACATTTTTCAACCAAGAAAGGCCTTGGAATATTTTTGGCACCAATATTTTTTACAGTGGGAATGTATCGTAATTTGTCGTCGCCTGGGCCACGAGCCTTACAAGTGGGAATTAAATGGGACTCCCTTGTCCCACATATCCAGTTGCGACTAGTTTTGGAGCGGCGACGAACCGGCGGTAACTCGCCGCGCACACACGATCTATTACACTGGGATTTGTAGCCTGTCCGTTTCAAACGTTTATAACCAAAAATTCAGTAGTATTAAAGTTATTTTCTTGTAAATAAGTACTTTGTACACTTGCAAAATTGGTCCAACGCTCTATCAGGGTTTATTTATTTACAAGGAAACATATTAGAAAAAAAATATTGCGTGCTGTGGTCATCATAAGTGTGTTTACTAAATAAGATACATATTTCAGTTTGGATGGGTTGCTCTATAATTTTTCTTATCATGAAAATTATATTAATATGCAAAATAATTATGAAGTGAGATTATTGTAAACTTTTAAAATTTGAATAATATGAAATTTATACATTAATTTGAGGACAATTTAAACCTTTTCCAGGCGTATTACTATTCATCGACCACATATTCTATTAGAATTTCAAATTTAACATGATGCTAATAACCAGATTGAATTTTCTCGAAAAGTTTACTTGCATTGAAATTAATTCCCAATCCTAATTATTTTCAGTTTAAGTTTTGTTTTTTGAACATGTATCGAGATAGCTGCGGTCTGGAAAAGGGTTAATGTATTTTTATAGTTTTAGTAATGCGAAATCCCTTGTGATGGTCGAGCGGTGCGCGGCAGCCCTCGCCCCGCCAGCGATCCCTAACCACTTGCTTCTCGATGTCTGGCTCCTTCACTAGGCCTCGAAGCGTCGCTTCGCTAGCCCTGGCCCTAACACTAGCATGCTTCGCCGAGTACGGTGTGACTGGTCTGTGACGTGTTTTACCGAGCAATAAACTGAGAGGGATGAATGTTAGACGCCCCCGCGCTAGGCGGGGACTATGTATTAAAGTATCACAAATGTATGCTCGTTTTATGTACATGTAATTTAGGTTGGATCTGCATTCCAAGTGCCGACATTTTGATGGACTCAATAAATTCCTTATAAAAACGTTTGTGATTTTATTTAATAACCATACCAGCTATCAGTGGCGTGGCGTCTAAATAGACAATTTCTTTCGTAACACTACCATGGTCTGCAGGCGACCGGGGGGGGGGGGGGGGGGGGGGGGGTACAGCGGGGGTCAAATCAACTATTTGTAAACATAGGTTTGCATTTAATTATATAAGTGTATCTCTATGTCTCGCCACAACGCATACAAATATTTTGAGTCAGGAGTGGGTATGAAGTGTGTGCGGCGGAGCACGATGACCCTGCCGCGCGCGCACTTGCTCGCCCCCGCTGTCCGTTCTTTCCTCATATATTGTAGTCAGCTGTCTGAAAATGGGTAACTCGGTGGGAATCCAGTTTTATGGAAGCCACGCCGCTGCCAGCTTTACTAAATACATAATAACTTATAGTTAAATCTTTTGTGTTCACAGTGACTACTTCCCAAAAATTACTATTAGTGTAGGCTCAGGCTCGTTCTACCTAAAATGTCTGTTTCTCAAAATGGCCTTTTATAGAAAGCAGGCCATATTTGAAAGTGGATATAATTGGAAGCGAGCATTTTAGGAAAGTGCCATCATAGGAAAAAAAAAGCAGATATTATAGGTAAGAAGGCCATTTTGATAAACATATATATGTTAAGACACGGACCGAATTAGCTCGAGCCTTTGTGTAGTTATTTGAAAACAATCGTCGGTCGTCGGTAACTTCAGTTTTAAAAATTCATAACTATGAACTTTGTCTGAAATTAAAGTATTTTATTTTATAAATAGATTTGCCATAAACGGGTCAATTTCAAAGCGTTTCAACTGCACTCATTAGTGTCACCGCATTAATGGTTCTATTACAGATTCTAACGGCATTTTAAGATATTGTGTAAAGTACGTACACACAGCAGGTATAGTATCTCTTTCGAATCGGTAATAGAAGGCACCATTAATGCGGTGTCACTAATGAGTGCGGTTGAAACGCTCTGAAATTGGCCCAAACGCTGTTCTATAAATGGTAATTTTGGAGAAGCTGTAACTATGGTTTGTTAGATGAAAACGAAAAGATACTTCACCTAAAATTGAACCACTAGACGTTGACGCGTGGCCCCAATCTTCCCTCGTCAACCTGTCCATACAGCCTTGACAGATCGGCGACGGACCTTATCAAATGGTGGTTATGATTGTTCTAAATCTGGGAATTTTAAAATGCCCACTTTCTCCGAATAAGGAAATTTCGGACTGCACTACTGAGTCTAATAGACGGAGATAAAAAGGTTTCCAGGTTAGTTTTGTTACTGTTATACACGGATATAAAGAGGACCAAACCTAAAATGAAAATTGGGGACAATATTTCTCCTATTTGAATCAGTATATCGGTAATAAAAATATTTTCTCGTCTTAATACCCTTTCTATTTTTTATTATTTATACAACACGAATCTAGAAAATTTGTCCCTAGCTAATCTAGATCTTGAAGCCGGAGTGGATGGCGCAGATCCCGAAGGTGAGGTTTTCATAGGTGACCTGCCGGAAGCCCGCGTCTTCGATCATCGACTTGAACTTCTCCTGCAACACGAGAACGACTCATCAAACACTAGCTTAGCACTTTCACGACCAAGAGCGTAGCCGATAACATGGAAAACTGCGTATGTAGCGAAAACTTGCTATAGTTGCCGGCAAACTTCTTGAGCGTAACCTTGACTGCGCAGTAACCGATTTACGTAGAAATGTACATGCTCAGATCTGTCATTTTTGTTCAAGAAGTTTTTCTGGGATCTGTACGAGCAGAGCGCCCACGATATTACAAACTTTCTATTACGAATAGTCCGCTAAGCGCCTGATAAAACATCTTCTCAAATAATTATTACATACAATGTACAGTCATCATAATAAATATGTATACACTTTAGTATGATGTAAGTGTATCCATATTTATCACGCTGATTGTACACAATTAGAATTAAATAATAATCTTTATTCTGTAAGTAGGCCGCAAGGGCACTTTTACAAGTCTGACTCTACGGCATTTCCCAAGAGGAGACCACTGTTGAGAAGAAAGCCCAAACAAACTCAACAGTCATCATTTTTTTCGAAATAACTTCTATCTATTAGAATATTTGTATTGAGCCTATTCTTAATATATGTGTTAAGTATAAACTCAATGCGTAGTTCTCCAAGAAATCATATCAAAACTTATAAAAGTAAAATAATAATAATAGAAGATAAAAAATCAAAATACGTTTTTTTATAACTACCTTCGTGAAGCGAGACGAAAATAGTATATTTAGCCCCTAGGGTTTGAAAGAAAGCCATATAAATTTCTATGACACTGAGAAAAAAAACATGCGGCCAGCTACATACTCCTTACAAATAATTAAAAACAAACAAACCAACCTGATCAGATTGGCCAAACTTTCTGATAGAATTTCTCAAACTGTACTTTTAGTTTTTAATGAAATATACAATTTTAATGTTAAGTCTTTTTTATTTTCTCGCAGTCGAAGTGAGAGCAGAGTGTATAACACGAGGCTAAAAGCTATTTATGACACTCAGACATATTTGGCCTCGCTCATGAGCTCGTCCAAATAATCACTTCGTGTCATGGCTTATTTCAGCCCCTTGTGAAACAATCTACTATGGTGTCTGTTTTGGGCCATGCATTTTTGTCTGTTAAATAGTCCTCTACCCTATAATATGCCCCTTCCCATTAGAGGCGCTCAAAGGGGGTTACTGACCTGGTTCGGGAACTGTCGGATGCTCTCGACGAGGTACTTGTAGGGCCGCCACTGGCCCGCGATGAGCTGTCCCAGCACCGGAATCACTTGGAACGAGTACTGGTCATACGCCCTGCGAAAATAACGGATTTCGGTCGGGTAAGTAATCATAAGCAGAGGTCGGAATAGGTGATGCCTGTTTACCTAAATTCTCGGAAGGACTTAATTAAGAGTTGTTATAACCACCAAAAGTAAGTATTGATTTTTATTAAATGCAGGATTTCCCGGATTAGTTAATTATAGATAACATAGCTTCTGCCCGCGACTTCGTCCGCCTTAAATTCGTTTATTTTTCCGGGATAAAAAGTAGCATATGTCCTTCCCCGGGACTCAAACTATCTCCATACCAAAGTTCATCCAAATCGGTTCAGCGGTTTAAGCGTGAAGAGGTAACAGACAGACAGACACACTTGCGCATTTATAATATTAGTATGGATGTGTTTGTTTTGTTTGTAAACACTTTATTGTACATGAAAACAATAAAACATAGAAAGTAAAGTAATACATTATCATTCTCGGTCCCAGCGAGAGCGAAGAGTGGGCTATGGAGAGCCGCTTTGCTACGTTAAATGTAAGGGGAGGACTGAATGATAAAATAGTTGGAAGTATGTGTGTCAGATGATGGATGATTAATGAATGTTGATGAAGCGGCAGTTGTATGCCAGGACCTTAGCAAGTGGAAGGTGGTAGTCTCTGCCTACCCCGTAATGAGAAAAAGGCGTGATTTTATGTATGTATGTATCCATGAATTGTGTTTTTAACTGTTAGACTATTTGTTGTGTCTGGATTCTTCACACACCAGGAGCATGAGGGCTGCGCATCTTTAGACAATACGAATCAATTTGACCCGTAGCACGAAAACAAACGTAATAAAGTAATATTAAAAAAAAGTGCATATTTTCAAAATTGTGCTTTCTTGGGGCTGTATATGAGGCTAGAGGCGTGGATTTCTTAGGGCATCATGTAGCATTAATCCGGCACTGATTATTGGTTAATGTCTCTTATATGAGGCATACGTCTACCCAGTAATCGAGTAATCAGATTCAGTGGGGTGATAGCAAAAACCCACAAACAGGGAATGCCAGCAGCCCCTTGTAGGGTGGGGGGCGCAAGGCACAAAGGCTGCGGTGGTCGGTGGAAATGTAACTGATTTAAGGCGTCAGAGAGAGCGAAAGAATCGCACATAAAAAAATCGCGTTCATTGCACGTCCGGTTTTAAACAGTGAATTAGGTAAACTTCCGTCGTCACTATCACCGTCAGCTTATTTTGAGCAGCGCTGTGGGCGCTCATTTAACACGTTTCCTGCCAACGACATATTCTGAATTCAATGCTGGTGAGACGCTTGCGTGATTTTATGTTTGAGTGCCAGTGACACAAGGTTTGTGTGATCATAATTTATATTTGGCCGGCGTACGAGTAGCGTAAGGGGCTGTTCATAAATAATTTATATTATCCCCCCCCCCTCTAAAATCATCCAACCATCATAATTCGAATGAACCCCCCCCCCCATACCAAATAAAATGATGTGATTTCCAAATAATGCGTTTTTAGGAACAGTTTATAGCATCATTAATATCATTCCTTTTTTTACTCATTGAAGCACTTTTTAATGATGCGATAGATGATGTCATCTTGAGAATGACCGACCCCCCCCCCCCTCTCCTTCGTCATGCTACCATCATCCGATGTCCAGACCCCCCCCCCCTTGAAATGACGTAATTTATGAATAGCCCCTAAGACCTCAGTGAATCGTTGTCTGCGCCGAACGTGTTAGACTGGAAACAACCTATAGAACCCGCCATCAGAGGCAACAACTGACCACTGAAGCGTGTCGTTGGGAAGGTGGCTGAACTCTAGACACAGGAAGCGTCCGCCCGGCGCCAGCACGCGGTACGCCTCCTCCAGCACCTGGGGGAGGGGGGGAGGGGTCATCATTGATTCATCTATTTATTACGTGAGCCGTTTAGTGGGGGCTGAAACTTTTATTTTCCAAGTTAAACATTGCAATTTTTTTTTTAATTAATTTAAACTTGTTTCGACAGTTTCGACACTAAAATATAGCTAGGCTAAATGGGGATGATGACTAAATTTTAATAATTAGTCCGTCATGTAGATTAATAAAATATATTGGACACGTATTTTTTCTTTTTTCTCATACTTAATCGAAAAATAAAGGCGATACATTGAGTCAAAATGTCGCGTGACGTCACTCCTAAGTACAAATTTTACTTAGGAGTGACGTCACGAGCCCCCACTCCTGAACTTTTAATGCGATTTATCTTAGTTGTTTTTTATTATTTTCAAAAAGCAAACAATACGTGTTCAATATTTTTTTATTATCTTGCTGACGGGCTAATTAGAATTTTGATTTCCATATCCAGTCATCATCTCTATTCTACACATTAAACAATAATATTTATTGCGCTTTTAAATAAAAATATAAAGCAAATTCTGGTTTTTAGAATAAATCCAACGCATTTACACAAAAAACACATATTTTGATAAAATCTCACGTGAGAATGGAGGAAGGGGACGCCTTTGTGCAACAGTTACAATGCAGACCTTGTCGATGTGCGTGCAGTTTCTGATGCCGAAGGCGATGGTGTAGGCGGAGTAGCTGTCGTCGGGCTGCGCCAGCCGCTCCGCGTCGCCGCACACCCACTCGATTTCCACCCCGCAGGACTCTGCCGTGTAGCCTTGTCTAACAACAAAAAAAATTGCTAAAGCCGGCACTACACTATGGCGCGAGTGGAGACAACGCAGAAATGCATTGCCTTTTTTAAATACGTGGACTGCAACACGTTTATAATATCGTCAGTGTACGTCGACGTCGCTTCGACTCGCTATACTGTTGGAATCATTTTATCCTAAACCTATGTCCAATAGGGGATGCAATGCGTTTATTTTTCATAATTACTGTAAAAAAAAACTAATTACTGTAAATAAAAAAGTTTTATTTATACTTTTTTGATATCGTGTTTGCTCACGTCCAGCATGGCCTGGTGTATGTCGCACACGGTGGCCTCCAGCGCGTGGCTTATTAGCTTCAGGAAGTTGTACCGGAGCCTACCTCAGTGCCCGGGCTCTGCCCACGTCCAGCATGGCCTGGTTAATGTCGTACACGTTGGCCTCCAGCGCGTGGCTCAGTTGCTTCAGGAAGTTGTACCGGAGCCTACCTCACTACCCGGGCTCTGCCCACGTCCAGCATGGCCTGGTGTATGTCGGACATGGTGCCCTGCAGCGCGTGGCTCAGTTGCTTCAGGAAGTTGTACCGGAGCCTACCTCACTACCCGGGCTCTGCCCACGTCCAGCATGGCCTGGTGTATGTCGGACATGGTGCCCTGCAGCGCGTGGCTCAGTTGCTTCAGGAAGTTGTACCGGAGCCTACGTCAGTGCCCGGGCTCTGCCCACGTCCAGCATGGCCTGGTGTATGTCGCACACGGTGGCCTCCAGCGCGTGGCTAAGTTGCTTCAGGAAGTGGTATCGGAGCCTACGTCAGTGCCCGGGCTCTGCCCACGTCCAGCATGGCCTGGTGTATGTCGGACATGGTGCCCTGCAGCGCGTGGCTCAGTTGCTTCAGGAAGTTGTACCGGAGCCTACCTCACTACCCGGGCTCTGCCCACGTCCAGCATGGCCTGGTGTATGTCGGACATGGTGCCCTGCAGCGCGTGGCTCAGTTGCTTCAGGAAGTTGTACCGGAGCCTACGTCAGTGCCCGGGCTCTGCCCACGTCCAGCATGGCCTGGTGTATGTCGCACACGGTGGCCTCCAGCGCGTGGCTAAGTTGCTTCAGGAAGTGGTATCGGAGCCTACGTCAGTGCCCGGGCTCTGCCCACGTCCAGCATGGCCTGGTGTATGTCGGACATGGTGCCCTGCAGCGCGTGGCTCAGTTGCTTCAGGAAGTTGTACCGGAGCCTACCTCAGTGCCCGGGCTCTGCCCACGTCCAGCATGGCCTGGTGTATGTCGCACACGGTGGCCTCCAGCGCGTGGCTAAGTTGCTTCAGGAAGTGGTACCGGAGCCTACCTCAGTGCCCGGGCTCCGCCCACGTCCAGCATGGCCTGGTGTATGTCGCACACGGTGGCCTCCAGCGCGTGGTTAAGTTGCTTCAGGAAGTGGTACCGGAGCCTACCTCAGTGCCCGGGCTCTGCCCACGTCCAGCATGGCCTGGTGTATGTCGCACACGGTGGCCTCCAGCGCGTGGCTAAGTTGCTTCAGGAAGTGGTATCGGAGCCTACGTCAGTGCCCGGGCTCTGCCCACGTCCAGCATGGCCTGGTGTATGCCGCACACGGTGGCCTCCAGGGCGTGGCTAAGTTGCTTCAGGAAGTGGTACCGGAGCCTACCTCAGTGCCCGGGCTCTGCCCACGTCCAGCATGGCCTGGTGTATGTCGCACACGGTGGCCTCCAGCGCGTGGCTAAGTTGCTTCAGGAAGTGGTACCGGAGCCTACCTCAGTGCCCGGGCTCTGCCCACGTCCAGCATGGCCTGGTGTATGTCGCACACGGTGGCCTCCAGCGCGTGGCTAAGTTGCTTCAGGAAGTGGTACCGGAGCCTACCTCAGTGCCCGGGCTCTGCCCACGTCCAGCATGGCCTGGTGTATGTCGCACACGGTGGCCTCCAGCGCGTGGCTAAGTTGCTTCAGGAAGTGGTACCGGAGCCTACCTCAGTGCCCGGGCTCTGCCCACGTCCAGCATGGCCTGGTGTATGCCGCACACGGTGGCCTCCAGCGCGTGGCTAAGGTGCTTCAGGAAGTGGTACCGGAGCCTACCTCAGTGCCCGGGCTCTGCCCACGTCCAGCATGGCCTGGTGTATGCCGCACACGGTGGCCTCCAGCGCGTGGCTAAGGTGCTTCAGGAAGTGGTACCGGAGCCTACCTCAGTGCCCGGGCTCTGCCCACGTCCAGCATGGCCTGGTTAATGTCGCACACGGTCACCGCGCTGCGGCGGCCCTCCGGCGCCGGACCCAGGCTCTTCAGGTAGTTGATGTACCGGAACGAGATGTCGCCTAGGACCGATGGTAAATACATATATCTGGTTATCTAGCTTTAAATTTCGTTTCTCAAATACTCATAAGAGACCAACAGTTGGTATTAAAGATATTTTCAAAAAATATATTGAAACGGGGCTATTTGGAGGTCACTGAATCAAATGTTCGAAAAATCATTTTTTGTCGTTGTGGCTTCATCCCGCCGCGCCAAATCGGCTAAATGGATTTCAACTATTTCTGGTACACGGGTAGCTGGGTATCTCCCGATACGGTTACATGGTACTTTTTATCCGACTACGCTGAAGAAAAATAGAGCGGTGATGACTTTGTCGCCGCCGCGAAGGTAGTTGCGGGCACCTTCTACTAGTAGATATTTTCAAAAACATATATTGAAACGGACTATTTGAATGTCACTGAATAGAAAAATACTTATTTATTTTTTGTGTATTGGTATGTATCTTGGTAGCTTCATCACGCCAAAACAGCTAAACAGATGACAACTATATCTAGTACACGGCCCGTAGCTGGGCATCCACGGATATTGGTTACAGGATACTTTTTAGCCGACTACGCCGAAAGAAAATATGGTTATGATTATTTTTCTCCACCCCTGACAAGGTGCCCGCAACGAGTGTGATATACCTAATAATGATCTTAATGCATGGCTTTTAAAGTAAATAAATGCCCCAGTGCTCAACACTGCTACAATGTTTGGCATCTTCAACCTTAATGATTATAACGGACTATTTCAAGATCTCTGAAACGAAAAATATTTTTTTGGATTTTTGATTTTTGATTGTGGCCTCATCACGCTAAATCGGTTAAACGGATTTCAACTATTTTTGGCAAACGGGTCGCTGGGTATCTCCAGGTGGTTATAGGATACTTTTTACCCGACTACGCTGAAGAAAAAAGAGGGGTTATGACTTTTTTCCTACGCAATGAAGTTGCGGGCGCCTTCTAGTATTATTATAAAGTTGTAAAAGTGAAATGTCTGTACATTGTAGATATTTTCAAGACAATAAGAGATCCTGACTATTCGAAAGGTCATTGAATCGAAAAATAATGTTTTGGATTTTTGTTTGCTTGTAGGTGTCCTTGCGGCTTCATCACGTGAAAATAGATTTCAAGCATTTTTGGTACACGGGTAGCTCGTCATCCACGTATGGTTATAAGATACATTTACGACCAGGTTTGGGCACCGTAGGTTATATAGGACAGGAAGAATACACGTGTCAACGAGTTCCCCCACGGGACAGTTTGTTTTTTCTTAGATACTGATCCATTTGAAAGTGGTGGCAAATTGCCGTCTAACGGCCCTGATTCACACCCTTTCTTTATTTTGGCCAATCCCGATGTTCAATTAAGTCAAACTCAAAGTTATTTATTGCTCACATGTTGTAGAGACACTAGATCTTATAGATGGTAAAGTTTCGAACATGGACCCTACTAGCGATAGGGTATCCAATATTTACAGTCAGCACATTCACTGCCAAGAACCCGCCTAGCGGACGCTCTGCTCGTAGATGCGTAGCCGTTACCATACGTTTCCCCGCATGTAGAGGAAAGTGCGTAGCGCTACCAAAAGCTTGGGAGCGAAAGTGTTAAACTTAAATTCACAATAACAATATTTTATACAACGAATAGGCACCTTGTTTATTGTTTAGATATTCAGCTACAGAATAATAGACCTTTACCATTTACCACCAATAATCTTCTCAAAGCTAACTTTAATTATTAAATATTCTCTTTGTCTCTAATGGTACTTGGCAGTCAGTTATATACTTTCGGAGCCATATTAATTAGGTACACTTTTAGATATATCAAATGCTCGTAGCCCACATATTGGTCTGACACATTTATTTTGTTCTTGAAACACTAGTTCAAGGTCAGTAGCATTACCCCAGAAAATAATTCCATATCCGAGGGTTGAAGTCAGATATGCATGATATGCAGTCAGCACGGCTGATTGGCCTACTATCTTTTGCAACAGTGTAACGCATATGAAAAACTGTTTAGCTTTATACATACACTTTCAGTTTAATGTTTCCATGACAAGGTTTTATCTATAACTAAACGTAAGAACTTTGTTGTAGCTTTTGAAACAACGTGGCATAGCTACCGAAGGGCTAGATGGGGCCGTGCCCCGGGGCCCCCTAGTTCAGGGGCCCTTGGACCCTGACCAGTGGCGTAGCTACAGAAAGGATAGGCGGGGCTGTGCCCCGGAACCCCCCAAGTTCAGGGGGCCATCGGACCTTGACCACTAACGTAGCTACCGAAAGGTAAGACGGCACCGGGGACCCCAATATTTTGTAGTCCCTTTGTCCCTGGCTAACGGAATCTCAAACTGACGTGGAGCCCCAATGTTTTATTTTGCCCCGGGGCCTTTGGTTACCTAGCTACGCCACTGTCTTTCGACCTCTGTTTAAAATTCTGTATTTCAGTGTCTTGGTCAAGTTAATTTTAAATTTACTTTCTGTCATATCATCCAAAGATGGGTCGCTATGTTATTTAAATAGGTAAAAATCACATAAATTGCCTCTTAATAAACTCCTGATCCCAACATTGCATCTACACAAAGATTAGGGTTAGGTTCGTAGTCGTAAGGACAAGATTGCATAAAGGCTAAGTAAACAAAACCTTGTAATTGCAGCATGCCTCATTAACCACAATGACCGATGAACAATGTAATGAGTAAAATGTCTTAGTTGCAAAATGCCAAAATAGTTTAATAACAAGGATAAAAATACGTGATATAGCCATTTACAAGTAACAATCAAAGATAATGATAAACTCAACCAATTGTAACTACTTATACTGTCTGGAAGTCAATCCCGCGAAGACGCAAGTTATCATCATTGGCAGTTGAAACATGATTTCAAAAAAAATCTCAGCTGTGTACACAATCGCTATCCCTCTCTTCTTAATACCACGGGCTTCTCTCTCTCTCTTTCCAACAATATATATTAAAAAGAGACTTCCACTTTTAACACAAGTTACAAGCATTTGTGAAACGGACCCCTGGATGGATGGGCCTATGGAATTTATAATACTGTATAAACTCATTTGGAAGACTATAAATTCGGCCATATGCCTACTTTATTATTGAGTACTTACTTAGTAAATTCGTTATGAGGATATTTTATTTATTCAGCCGTTTTGCAAAGACGGCATTATACAATTTACACGCTTGGACATTTTACAACCAAGACCTAATGCAAATGAGACTTTTTTCATACTTACATATTCTACAATATAAACCCGTTCCAGACCTTCCGATCCTATCCGATCCGATCCTAATTATCGGATAAAATCGGATAATAAATTGTGCAACAGATCCCAATTTTTAGGGCCTGCAGCACAATACACTATTCGATTTTATCCGATAAATAGGATAGGATCGGATCGGAAGGTGTAGAACGGGTTATAGTCCTTACAAACCTAACTAATTACACTTCAGACTAGGGTTGCCAACTATCTATTAAGCAAATGTAGTATTTCGCAGCCCAAAGTACCAAAAAAATAGTACTGTGAAAATAAAAATAGTACAAAATACTTAAGAGTGTAAATTTATTAATTAAACATAATGCATAATATTTACTACTTACTAACATTCGGCTTGTTATTGCAATTCTGTGGAGCAACTAAAAGCCGATTTCTCCACTCCAACAACATTGATTGGTGGATAAAATCTAGTTGATATGCGTAACGACTGACCAAAATACAGTATTTTTGCGTACTATATATTTCTTCCACAGTATATAGTACATAGAGATAAATATAGTACAGTACCATATATTATAGTACGGTTGACAACCCTACTTCAGACATGCTACATACCTGTGCCTCCAGCTACATCCAGCAGCTTGGTGCCGTGTGTGGGAGCCAGCCGCTGCATGAAGATGTCCTTCCAGAGCCGATGGACTCCAACAGACATGACATCATTCATCACATCATACTTTTCTGCCACCGTCTCGAACACATTATGTACTGTGGATCAAATAGAGTGATATTTATTTACTACTGTTACATTAGAGACTACTACTTTTAAAAGTTATATTAGAGACTACTACTTTTAAAAGGACTGTTTTTTAACTAGTTAGTACTCTATATTTCTATGGGTGAAAATTATATTTTCAGGTGCAAGTGGGTAAGAAGAAAGAAATATATTTAATTAGCAATTTTAGCACGATTACAATCAGGTATTTAGCAACAATAATAGAAAAAAAGTTCTAAAAAGGTTGCCACTCAGCTTAATGTCGCAAAGTAAAATAATTTATTTGTGATGTCGGTTTTCAGTGATGCCTGTTCCGTATTCAACTAGGAACCCTTATAGTTTCGCCATATCCGTCTGTCCGTCCGCGGCTTAGCTCCGTGATCATTAGTACTAGAAAGCTGAAATTTCAGCTCATGTATCACGCCAACAAAACGGTAAAATAAAAACTAAAAAAAACAACTTCTTTTCGGGTACCTCTCGTACACCTAAAGTGGGGGTGAATTTTTTTTAAACGAACTCCAAACATATTTTTTAATAAAATCAGCAGTAATATTCGCTCCGGAAATCCAAAAAATAGCTTCCCCCCTCGTCTAACTTTTCAACCACGGGTCAAAAAATTATGGAAAAATTAATGAGTGAAGGAAAAGGTATAAGTACTTTCAATAAAAACAATATTGAAGAAAATCGGTCGAGCCGTTTTTGAGTTATTGCCAAAAAACTGCGCTTCTCAGCTAAAGAACGTAAGTCCTGTGGACCGTGGAGATACGCTCTTTTGCTAGTACACTTTTTCATATCGTATTTTGTTCATCTGTAGTGCACTTTTTCGTAAGAATGGCTGCGGAACCTTACACTGAGCATGGTCCAACATACTCTTGTCCGATTTTTTATTATCAGGTTCGGCAGTTGCAACAGCTGATGATGCCTAAATCCAATTTATCTATAGCCTAATTTGCTGTTCAGTGGTATGCTTGATTCGTTTTTGAAGATTTCGATATTAGGTGCCGAAATTACATCCTGTTCCATGCGCCCTGTTGCTCAGAAAGTGTTTATCTGTTTATGGCAGGTAGTGGTCGTTATATACATCTATCTGTCTTCTATACATCTTCTATCTATACATATAATAAAGCTAAAGAGGGTCGGAAGGCTTCTTTGGGAGGAATTTTTGTCTGTTTGTCTGTTTATTTGTATGCGCATCATGTGAAAACGGCTGAACAGATTTGATGCAAACTTTACTAATCGGTCGAAAAAATCCCTGGCCACTATCAGAGTGGTCTGCGCTAAATTTGATAATGACCCACAAGCAAAAGGGAGCGTATTAATATCTTATATCTATATCATGAACATATCTTTACAAAACTGATGTTTTACAAAATGAAAAGACGTAAAATGTATGGAAACTCCTAGCAAAAAACGGCCTTTTAAAATAGCATGGCAATATGGATATTTAGGCCTAATAAATCATATGACCTCTCGAACAGTTTTTCAAAGGGAATTGACACTGGTCCGTGCTTTGCGCCTATTGAACACGCTCCTCGCGTCAGTCCCGGAGTGTGATGTATTTGCTGAGTGATGAATATCTGAGGTTGTGCGAGAGGATGGATGTTCGAATGTCCTCAGTTTAAATTTATAAATATTTATTTAATTTGATAAAATGTATATTTTTTTTATTTTTATAATTTCACAGTTTTTGGTACTCCGTTATGCTGTGTAATTAATAAAAACAAAAAAAAATACACAGAAAGTGGAAATATGACATATTATACGTTACCTTTCTTCCATTTCTCTTGCTCATCAACTGTTTCAAATCCGAAATGAGTCTGTTTAGATTTCTCGCTCTCGTCAGTCTTCTCAGATGTTTGTGTGCTCAGAGCTCGTAGCCGCGGCATTCGATTGCTCGATCGGCTTAATTTAGCTAATTTTAAATATGTATTTCTTAGTACCATCGTATTTATTTTTGCGCAACTTCTATTCCCTATCTATAGGAACACAACCCCTACTGACCAAAGCACGTTAGGAAAATCAGCTGTTTGGTGCTCTCGTTATGTCAGTCGGTTGTCACTTTGACACTTGCGTTTAAATACTGAGTTATCAATTTGTTAATGTTAAGCTAAAAAAATAAACTTTCTGAAAATTAGTGGAATATCAAAACGAAAGTTTGACATTTGTTTTGACTCCTTTCCATTCCACGCACGATTACTTTGATTGTCTTTATTATCAGTAGTTATGAAATAACGTTTATCGCAGACATAGAATTACGTTTATGAAAGAAAATGCGATGAAATCGCGAAACATATACCACAGGGGTAAAAAAATCCGCATTTCCATTACCGATACCAAAGATAGTAATAAAGATTGTGAAACAACCAGCTACACAAACGTCAAACTAGGTCAAACCTCGTCTAACTCATCTAACTGAAACGGAACCTTTCTGATAAACAAAAGTTGAAATGTGGATGAAATCTTTTCAGCGAAATTGACTAATAAAATGTTTTTCAACCGAACACTTATAGCTTCCAGCCCTTGCAGAATTTTCCAGCTTTACAATAGCCATTTTAATAAAAACTGAACTGCCTAAAAAAATGTCTCATTTTATATTGCGTTCATGTGTTCAAGTTATTCAATACGTTTTAGGCTTATTGGAAGTTACGTAGTAACATAAAAATTCAATTCACTATTTTAAGTTACGTGAATATTAAATCTGCAAGACATGGATACTTCGTCCCCAGAAGGTAAGTAAACAAACTATTGTATGTTTATAAACAATGATACCTACTACTCGTATCTCTACTAGTTTCAAAATTATTACAAACTCTTAAATTACCTAGTATCTTGTTGGTCCTGCTCTTTATATCACAACTTAAAGGCAAGGCATCAATTTGAATTCATAAGTATATATTACTAGCTTCTGCCCGCGACTTCGTCCGCCTTAAATTCGTTTATCGCGGATAAGGGTATTTTTCCAGGATAAAAAGTAGCCTATGTCCTTCCCCGGGACTCAAACTAACTCCATACCAAATTTCATCCAAATTGGTTCAGCGGGTTAAGCGTGAAGAGGTAACAGACAGACAGACACACTTTCGCATTTATAATATTAGTATGGATTTAAGTGAATGGATCCACAAAAATGTGCTTGCATTCGACACTGGAAATCTGGCTCTGGATGACAGAAGAGAAAGGACAGCACAATAAAAACTTTAAATATCAAGCTTCATTTATTTTTCTACAGCATACATAGACCATGTAGTTGAGCACTTCACACAGCGCTTCACGTGGGACTGTGGAGTCTCCTGCGTCACAATGTTGCTGGATTCGGAGCAGCGCCGGCAACTGTTGGACAATTTCGACCAGATCTGCAAGGAGCAGGGCTTCGGCCAGATAACATGGACTATAGATCTGTGTTATTTATTGAAGAAGTAGGTTATACAGAGTTGTATAATATACTATTATAAAGTTGTAAAAATGATATGTACATTAAAGATATAAAAGAAAAGTGATATGGACTATTAATCGAAAATTACTTTTTTTGGATTTGTATGTTGGTTACAATAAGATTGTGACCGATTGTGATGTGTCGTTTTAGCTTCATCATGCCGAAAAGGCTAATTGGATTTCAACTAGTTAAAGTACATGGGTAGATTGGGTAGCTGGGTATCCACAGACAGTTATAGGATATTTTTACTTGATTATGCTGAAGAAAAAAACAGGGTTATGATTTTTTTCTTTGCTGATGAAGTTGTGGGCAACTTCTAGTACCAACAAGATTCCAATACAATTTTAGTCTTAAGGATTCTGGTCTTCTATCAAAGACGGGCAACATGAATTGGTGTGGATCAACTTATTATTTTAATATTGTTAATATAAAACCGTAACTTGGCGTCAAGGTTTAAACCTTGACGCTGGCAAAATTCTCCTAATGGATTTCATTAAACTTAAAAACTGAGCGGAACTGAAATACAATTTTTTGTTATTTACCAGAATGTGGCATTACAGATCCTAATTATTGACACAACATTACAGGTATGAGTTTGAAAACAGGTGGGTTATCAGTAGCCCGCGCAATAAAGTCTTCTCTCATTGTAACTGACAATTCGAAAGTGCTTGTATCTAAGCCTACTTGAATAAAGGATATTTTGATTGATTTGATTTGATAGGACTAGCCTGTATTGTGAAAGCTTATAAACAGACTTTAGGTCCCACAAACAAGACGATGCGTGTACAGACACTGTTTTATTTTACAAAGACTTACTTTTTGAACACTAATAATCTTTAAATGTTAATTCCAGGTTTGAGATCCCGCACTGCATGCACACTACCATGCTGGGGGTGAATGAGGCCCACAAAAAACACAGTTACTACCGAGACATCATTGACCAGGTACATCGAAGTTTCTGAGGTAGCCCCGGTTAGTGGCTTGCGGTACATATAGGCACAATGGCACTGCCTACCCAGAACGACCATGGCTCCATACAGGCACAGCGAAACTATCTATCCAGAAGCTCTGAACAACTATCGCTCCATATCCATCCATACTAATATTATAAATGCGAAAGTGTGTCCGTCTGTCTGTCTGTTACCTCTTCACGCTTAAACCGCTGAACCGATTTGGATGAAATTTGGTATGGAGATAGTTTGAGTCCCGGGGAAGGACATAGGCTACTTTTTATCCCGGAAAAATACCCTTATTCGCGATAAACGAATTTAAGGCGGACGAAGTCGCGGGCAGAAGCTAGTACTTAATATTATAAATGCGAAAGTGTGCCTGTCTGTCTGTCTGTTACTTCTTCACGCTTAAGCTGCTGAACCGATTTGGATGAAATTTGGTATGGGGATAGTTTGAGTCCCGGGGAAGGACATAGGTGACGTCTTATCCCGGAAAAATACCTTTATCCGCGATAAACGAATTTAAGTCGGACGAAGTCGCGGGCAAAAGCTAGTATGATATAAGCACAGGAAAACTCTACCTTGACCAAAAACCCTGTGCTCGCACTGGCCCGTGGCCCCTGTAGTATGTAGAATGTAGAGTAGGTATTGATTGACGTAGCTGGAGACGGGGGTCCATGTAAGGAACCGTTACTAGATAACAAGTGCAACAAGCAAATGATGCGTAAATACTGATCTATTTGTCTGAGCTACTAGATTATCTAGAGCCGACATGTGGCTACGTCAATACTCCATTACACCCCTGATACTTACGGAGTGTCTTCAAGGAAGCTTATTACGATGTTGGTGCTTCATTCATTTCTCTTAGTCTATACTAGAAGATGGCTGTGCAACGTTGTTCACGGAGGAGAAAAGTCATAACCTCTCGTTATTTATTCAGTGTAGTGGGGTAAGAAATATCATATAACCATCTGTGGATACTATCTATGTACCAAAAATACTTGAAATCTGATTCGGCATGATGAAGCCACAACGACACAAACACATACACAAAAAATAATAAAAATCGCTTCAGTGACCTCCAGTTTAATTACTTTTTACGCGACTGCTTAAATATCTTCAATGTACAAATATTTCATTTTTACAACTTAATGATAGTAGGTATAGAAGAATTATGGTTCATTTTATTGTCTTGCTGTGGCGTCTGGGTCACGTCGTATTACTTCGCTGCTTGTCGCTCAAAAGGTTATGCTCCGCATCGATTTTTGCGGATGCGGATGTTCCGCGGTTGCGAATGCGGATGCGAATATCCTTAACATCCTTGGTCTGGATTAGAGCTCTCGGTCTACGACGTGTTTCGTGTAAACGGTTCGTGTACCCGGGTACGTGTAGTACGGACTCGGGTTTCTGACCCGTTCGGAACGGATCAGGGGGCACGGCAGTGCCCCCGCCAAGTCGAGCGCGAAGCAAACACTGCCTTACTTCCTTCCTTTACTGGAACCATTTCGCCGCATTTTCAGGCCCCTATTTGAGAACCTCTGGATAAGACCAGAACGCAGAAATTTTCGTCTTCCAGTAAGCTATAATCACATACTTAAAATACAAAATTTTAAGTCTGTAGGTCATTTAGTTCCGAAGTTAAGCGAAAGCAAAGTTTCGCATTTATGACACTCACTCACTCACTCATGATCATCAGAATAGAACTAGTGGGAAAACTATCAAACTAGGATAATCGAAGATCTGGAGTACCTGGTGACCCTGATTAGAAAACACAAGAGCCCAACCACACTATTAGAGATGGACATACCGCCTTTACAAAAAATATTCATCTTGGTGGGCCGCTTCATTTGATGTCAAAAATCGAAGGCCCACGTTTCTACAAAAAAAAAGTGAAATCCTACCAAAACATTCTGTAAAAAACTAGCCAATTCTCGATGGAGCTGCTTGTTTTTCTCTAAAAAGTAATGAAATCTAGACAAAGTCGTGCCAATTCTAAGGTTCTTTACTGCGATTTTTTTATTATTATAGTTAATGTTGTGTGACTTGGCCGTTGAAAGGTAGGTACACAAGGGTACAAAACCAGGTGCTCCATGGCACCGTCCGACGTCCGACCGTCAACGATTGGTGCAATGGTGTCCCCTTGTGTGCCCTTCAATGGCCAAGTCACACAACATTAACTATATCCCGTCCCTATATCTTGTTTTATTATGTTTGATATTTTGTTGAAATACATGTGTTGCTGTATTTCAAAAGTATAATTAAATATTTAAAAGCATAATTATACATTTATATATGGTATAATTATATACCTACCATTAATTAATCATACCAAAATGATTCACTATTAATGCCTCAATGGTATTAATTGATAAACTGGCTTCGCAATCTCAGGCAAACGAGCACTTGTCTGGTCATATATGTTGGCAGAAACAATAGATAAGTATATTGCTAATTTAGTAGGCAGATCATAAAACGAAACACTGTTAAATAGTTAATAAATATTAAATAATAAGAGATTGTCATGAACTGGTCTTTAATTCACATCTTTTATTGATCATTTATCATAAATTTATGTTTTATTAGCTTCTGCCCGTGACTTCGTCCGCCTTAAATTCCAAAACTATCCATTAAATAAAAAAAATTGTATCCTCAAAATGACTTTAAAAGTACTATCGAAATAGGTGCCACACATTGATATTTGCTGATTTTTTTTTATTTCAGTTTCGGTTATATGTCTGGAGGGCCCCCCCCCCCCTCCTAAAAATATTATTATAATAACTAAGTAGCGGCTTATACAAGACGCACTCTAAATTTCATCAATATCATGTAGTTTTTGAGTAAAATGCCTGTGACATACGGACGGACGGACGGATGGATAAACGGATGGACATAACGAAATTTTAAGGGTTTCATTTTTGCCATTTTGCCGCATATTGTCTTTGGTTTCCACGACCATGACTACTTGAATGCTTGAAATATATCAATTTAAATGGTTTTATCGAGTTATAGAAACATTGATATACAAAAATAAATTATATATGAGGTACATACATTTCTAATAATTTTAATTTTAATGAATTCAAATCTCAAACAATCTCGATATCATTCAAAACGTACGAGACCTTATTAACAATAACAATAGCCCGTACGTTGTGCCACGAATCGTCGGCGTCAGAGACGGGTAAGAGACGCGTGTAATTAAGGTCCGTTCCTGCGCGAAGTACGTGTAGTCGTGTAGTACGTGTAGACGGGTACACGATCCGGTGGGTTCGTTCCGTTCGGGTTCTTAAACTCGGCGGTATTAAGAACACGTGTGTCCGTGCGGGCGTGTAACACGTATATCACGAGCCCTAGTCCGAAGCGGTCTCGCGGGGAAAATCAAAAACGCCGCCGCCGCCGCCGACAAGCGTTCGATAGCCTCGCTCGATAGTACCTACGCGTCGTAAGCTTTATAAAATAAGGGTTAACCCTTTGTTAGGGTGAGCAAATATTAAATATTTTGCGCTATATTGTTTTTAACATCAGCCCATACCAACTCGATGGGTAAACGCAGGACTGTGTGCCCATGAGCTTTTAAGAGGTCATCGATTCTGTAAACGGGCTTTTTTTGAGTGTCATTTATAATTAGAAGAATTTGCAGTTGATTTTTTTTCATATTTTCCGGAAATTCAACATTGTGACGCCGCAGCCAGTTCTGCATTTCACTTTTGAGGTTTGTCATGGTCGGTTTCTTATCAACTTGAACGCTGTGGTAAGACGCGTTGTCCATCACAATTACAGAATTCGGCAGCAGTTTATCTTTCAACTTTTCATCCACCCACTTATAAAAAGTAAGCCCGTTCATGTCTCCATGGTAGTCGCCAGTCTTAGCATCGGATTTAAATATAGTCAATGCACCTTCGACCAAGCCATTTCGACTTCCAGCGTGAACGATTACTAAGCGTCGTCCTTTCCCGATGTCAGTGTTAATTCCAAGTTCCGACGATGATTGCCAACATTTGCTAACATTGTGACTGGCGTTAATATATGTCTCATGTAGGAAATATATGTTGCGGTTTTCACTTCTATATTTTTTTATTTCTGTCAAATATTTCCTCCGCCACTCTGTAATATTAGGCTGCTCTATAAGAAGATGTCTTTTCGATCTACATTTTTTGAACCGGTAACCCATTGTGTGTAAAAGTTTTCTCAAATATTCTCGTCAACAATTCAAAACACCATCTTGTCTTAAACTTGACAGTAACTTACAAATACTTGGCACTGTTTTTTCGATCTCATAAAATTGATGAATCTTTCTCCTGATCACTCCCAAGTCAAAATCATCAATTACATATTTTTTTATCATAACTTTCGGTTTTTTTGGGCGAATTAAATTTCGATTGGCCCTTATTTTCAATTGATGAATTTCCTACAGATATTACATTTCTTACGGTTTTTTGGCAGTACCCAGTAGCTTCGGCCACAAGTTTGGCGATATTTGCGTCACTTTTATGTTCGAAGCAATTTTGTCTGCTTTTCTTTTCCTAAAATATTCGGCCACTTTGAAAATGGCAGCTTTAACATCACGAGATAAAGCACGATCCATCTTTGGATATTCTATCTCATGTGCATCTGACATAGACAGCTCGCAACAGATAACATTACACGCCGCCACGAACGACGACGGTGGAATGACAGAGCGCAGTGGCTGCTCTGCTCCCCCGTCTCGCCGCTCGCATACCTCAGGAGCGGCACAGCGGCTGTGGTCAAGCTATAAGAAAAATATAATCATTTAACAGGATCGCCAGCGCGTAGCCCAGCGCTTCGACGCCGCGGCCTCCGCGGGCCTCGAGCTGGTGGAGGGGCACCTGGGCATGGAGGGGATCCTGGCCCACCTGCGGCGTGGACCCGCGCTGCTGCTTGTGGATGCGGGGCTGCTGTCTTGCGACCTGTGCAAGCACAACAAGATGAAGGCCGACTTCAGGTAGGACACATTGTGGTTAAGAGCTTCATTTAATAAACTTTCGATTTCAGAAAACTGTTAACGTTTTATCTGTGGGCAGGCGCGTGTTCGGCGGCGCGTTCTCCGGCCACTTCATCCTGCTGGTGGGCGCGCGCCGCCGCCGCGTGCTGTACCGCGACCCCGCGCTGCGCCCGCGCTTGTGCGCCGCCTCGCCCGCGTGTCTGCAGCGCGCGCGCCCCGCCCCCACCGACAAGGACGTCATACTCATCTATAAAGACTACAGACGGTGATGAAATTTGTGAACGCAGACGATTATCACGAGATTAGGTTATCGATAAGGATGCCATATTTATTAATAAGGAGTACAGCAGACCTATGATAGTTGCGTTTATCATACGATATCCTCAGACTCAGATAAATAAATTATAAAACATCCATTTCTCTCACACTCACATACTTGTTGGAAAGTGATAGGTCTTTATTTAATTTTTCTCTCTTTATCTGCCGCGGAATAAACGCGATTATTGTATAAGCCAGCAAGTGGTGATTAATATTTGACTTGCAACCAATTGTACTGAACCAAACTGCGTGAGCACCGGCGCGACAACCCTACCGTCAAGGATGTCATATTGGCCCACAAGAACTACAAGGTGAAAAATGCACACATACTTAATATTGTTTATGATGCTTCCTGTACGAAAAAGCGCATGATCCGCCGCCTATTCACCAAAGTCTTCAGATATCATCATAACATAATAGATGAAATTATTGGTGCGACACGTGTCATTGAAATTTGAAATAGGGTCACGGGTCACCACTATTATCTAATCACATAGACGCAGCTAGAGCGCGCGCGGTAACCCTACCGATAAGGATGTCACACTCGTCTACGGGGAGAGTGATGAATATCGACACTGAATTTAATTTCGTTGTGTCAAATAATTTAGGGTAGTTTACTGTAAAACTTCGACATCCGTTCAACCAGCAGCGTTATATGTGAAACGCACAAGTAAACTAACATACATTCTACCGCAATTTTAGTATATTTAACCTTCATTATCATCATCATCTTAGTCGAAAGTAGTATAGTATATTACCTTAAAAATAATTCGTTCATAGGTACACATCATCAATGGGTGAAGTAATGGCCATCTGTTGAATGTTATTACGACTATGTAAGTTGGCGTATTATAATAAATACATATTTACCTGTAATACTACGCGTTATTCATTAAGTGAAGTAAGAAACATTATTTATTTCACCTTAAGGCAGGTCTGACATGGGTTATGTTAGGTACGACGACGAGCGAAGCGAGAGAGTATTAGGTTGAACTGCGGCCCTAACGAGCGAGCGAGCCGCAGAGGTCTATATAGATAGAAAAATCCTAACATTACCTATTTCACATATTAAAAGAAATATAAAACAAACATTATGAATTCAAAAATATGAAGAAAATCTGTATCGTTGTGTAAATGTTATGATTGACATGTTTAATGAAATTTATGGTTCTGAATGAAAGAAATATGAAAATCAGCATTATGAGACATGAGTACAAACACAATCTTAGTGACGGCATTAAGAATTACTATGTTCTAATAACTGTCTCTTATTATCTCGGTTGGTAGTAGTAGTACAAATTTATGACAGACAAAGTTATGAATTAAAAAAATCGGAAGAGTGATGATTCTGGCTACAAATCAGTATTAGAAGAAAAATTTGATCGATTTTATGTGAGTCAATATGAGACGTATACAGCACGGAATAGTGAAGAGCTACGGATCCAAGGTCATTCAGATCTGTAAGTCCCTTAAGACAATTTCGATGCAAACGAGTGACACAAATCGCGTGGTTATTATGTTTTGATTGTATTTCTGATGTCTCGCAACTTATTTTGCATTTCCTGACGTACATCTTGATATCCTATCAAATTTGGTCCTTCGAGCAGGATTTAATGAATTCAATCGATGATATGATCCAAACAGTTGTGTCAAGCAATATACGTGTATGTAATTTGTAATGTTTTGAGGTTCATGATTTGTTTATAGCAACTGGGTTATCTTCCAGAATATTGTTAGGTGGGTGAATCAATATTTTTTTCCGTTGCCACGGTTACGTCACTCATTCGTTTCTAGCCAAAAGGGGTCGTCCACAAATAACGTAACGCAAAATTCTTAAATTTTGGAGTTGTGTGGTTTCAAGGAATCAAGAAATTTAGTCATTACAATCGGTATCGGCTTCGGCGGCGATCACAATCTTCTGTCGCTATTTTGAACGGTATTATTTTTGGTTCAAATTCTAAATGGTCAAAAGAAGTTCTTTTCACATTTATAATACCCTAAATTAATTAAATTAAATTATAATGTATTTGCTCAAGAAAACCATGTCACTTTTATACTTACTTTATTATCATGAGTATTTTGTAATTTAAGTTGATATACGAATTTAACTTCAATATGATATATTACTTTTTATTTTATGATATATGCTAAAACATGTATGTATACCAAGTTAGTTTAGTTTTTAATTGTAATGGTTACCGCCCATCAGGACACTTTTGCCAGGTCAAGGTTTTAAGCTAATGTTTTTATATTTAAATATTTGACAATGCATATGTTCGGAAAGTCTCTCTATGTATACTATGCATAGGCCATCATAGACTCGTTAAGTAATACTTGCCGCAGTAATTCTACAATGCAAACAAATCTTACAAAGGGGCATTTTCCGAGCATATGCATTATAACACGTATTAATAAGCGTGTAAATAGGTAATTCACAACTCGTGCCGGCTGCCGGCATTATACGCTAGTTTTGCTTGTGTCACATCAGCGCCACTTGTTGGGAATAATCTACTTACCGCACTTGTATCGTAAATAACTAAACACAATGAGTTAATCAACACCGATTCATGACGATCATCCAAGATGGACGACATGAATCGTATACCATACCAGGTACCAAGGTATATAGGCCCAACACTGATAACAAATTATATGTGAAATATTCAGAAGTGAATTGAGTAAGTAAGTAAATATTAATTTGTGAAACATAGGTAACATAACAATGGGTGATACAGAGGTACAAAATAGTCTTACTATGTTTAGCTATTTCGTGTCATAAGTACAAATATTCATTGAGTACCTTAACACGCAAAAAACCTTATGCTTATAAGAATGAAGCCGTTCTTTCTTTGTGATTAAATCAAATAATTTGTATACTGTTCAAAATAATATAAGGGCCACTAAAAATTTTGATCGTACCGTGAAACTGTATATTAGTTGGTAAAATTTATTTTACATACTCTGCAGCTAAAAGGGCTTTTGTTTTTGTTTAGCTAATAATCGATTATACTTTTTGTTTTACAAATATCATGATAATAATCACAATTTTTGCAATTTATTAGTGGATCACTCCACTAGCGTTATTATTATAAACAAAGATCAGAAACAAATGAAAAATTTTTTCGACGATACTGGACTTGAACCAGTGACGATTAGCTCAGATGGTAGAGCGTGCTGCCCCGGTCTGGCTCAAGGCACTGGTTCAAGTCCAGTATCGTCGAAAAAAATTTTCATTTGTTTCTGATCTTTGTTTATAATAATAATCGATTAATTAATTTTTTAATTGTTTTATTCGTTTTAATTGAGATAATATTAGTTTATTGTAACCAGAAAAACTGAACAGAAATTCTCCGTGCAACAGAGGCCCGTATATTGTTTTGAGTAGTATACAATGTTTTACTTCAGATTAATCTATTACGATAACAATTGTTTTTTTTTTACAAGTTGTAATGACAACAAGACAATACTGTAAACTGTAAAATATAGACGGGTGATTCCATGAAATTCGGGTAACTCTATCTCCTCATGACTATATAGTTAACTATTAACGGCCGATTTCAACAACAATCCATTTACACGAGAGTGGCTAACCCAGTATAACTTTAATCTAACGAAGTAAGTACTCGATGGTTAACTTCATTTTCATTTCACCACGCTAGTCTACGGATAACATGCTCTCGCATAGTTAATTAGTTAGTAACGTTGAGCGAATGAATTGAATGAAATCATATTGCCCAACCCGGTAAGATAGTCACCTTTGTCCCATATTTTTAGGGTTCCGTACCAAACAGGTACAAAAGGTGACCCTTATGGTGCAACTCTGTCTGTCTGTCTGACTGTCCGACTATTTAAGCGCCATATCTCTTAAACTACTTATGCTATTTGAAATTTGGAATATTTATAAACATGATCAGCCCACATATTTAAAAAAATATTTTTATTTTCTAAAAAAACGACGAATATGAGAGGGGGCGGGGGGGGGGGGGGGGGGGGGGTTTAAAACACTAGCTATTGGGTGAAATGGGGTATAATATGAAAGGGCTTGACCTTGAAGAGTTTCTGTTAAACAAACGACGTTTAGACAGTGTGTAAGTAATATAAACTCTTTTACATTAGTGTTAAAATCGAATATCCAATGGAATAAAAGCATATGTCAGTGGTAAACTCAGTCATAGTACTGTACCTGTACGTGTAGGTATCTTGTTTTATGAGTCTTTAAAGTTGGTTGGGAAAGTCCATTTTTAATAGTATGAAAATATTATTAATTAATAATACCATTCAATAACCCATAAAATGTTTTGTAATTTTTGTTATAAAACCGTTTCGATAAACGGAAGTTTTAACATAGCTGCAGAACAAAGTTCTTATTTTGCCTATACAAGATACTAGCGTGTGACGTCACATGCTTGTAGGCTTTAGTATGAAGCGTTTTTTAGGAAATTCAAAAAATCTGCTTTTAACATTATTGTATCTCGAGGAGTTTTTATGATATTGGAGTAGTTTTTTCACCAATATTTCTATTTTTAAGACGTCGCTTAAAAAAATGACAAATAGCATACTATGTAATAAGTATGGGATTCACTTGACAGTGACAATGACAATACTAATCTACGTCTAACAGTTTACTTAGCAAAAATTGGCGTTGTAAGATTTTCCCTAGTTTTGAGATTTTATCCTTAGGTTAATTATTGGTGAAACATAAAATGAGTTTACTCGCGAGTAATTAATGATTCGATAATAAATCATTAATTACTCGTGAGTAAATACAACTTATACTACGTTGGTGAAATCGAGCCTTAGTATACCTATTCAGGAATTCTGCATCTCATCCCGTATTTTCAATACTACAAGGTCATATAGACAAATATTTATAATAATTTTGAGGTTATTTAAAAAAATACTGAATTGAGGCATGTCAGTCTTTTATCGATTATCTACTTTCAAAAGTAGCTCTTCAATTGCTGTTGTCTATAATGTATAAAAATATGGAAACTCTTATATTTCAAACATGTTATAAATTAAACGTAAAATAATAGATAAAAAAATGCAATATAGGGAAAAATCAAAGTACATAGATAAATTACTGTCCTTATTCTTGTGTTCGTTCATTGCCATCAATTAAAATGCCAAAATTTAAAATATTGAATACCGTTAAGTATTATTTACATAGAAATATACAAAACCAATATAATCATAGCGTCTTATGTAGCAGCACTAAACGCTAAAATTCAACATATGTTTGACTACTGATGAAAGTTTACCGATTATCAGATTCAGGGAATCACCCAACATAAAATAAATGGCATTAACACCAAAACTTGTATGATGCAACTAGTTTTAAACATTTACAGGGAATAAATAACTATTTATGTTCTTAAACTGAAGTTTTATTAATATAATCCTTGATTAAGTTTGGTGCACATTAACAGACTCAGGAACCGGTTAACTGAAATATTTTATTGTATTTATTTGGACAACAAACAAAAATAGACTTAGGTACATAAATAGCTAGACTCCGGACTTCTGTCGCGATGACGTCACAATAGGGCATGTTGGGGAGTAAATGGAACACTATTTTAAATCAGGGACTGAATACCGGTATTCTTTCCATACAATATAATAAATCATTTTTATCTATTTGTATTTTTTTGCCTTCGACTCAAATAGTTGCGATATACTAATATAAATCAAAAGACTTTTCTTAAATCCTTATGTTTTACGTATTAGAATTATCAGATTTAGTTGTACTAAGTAAAAGTGCTCAAAACGATTTATATAAATAAATTAAACGTATTGTAAGCCTACACAATTACTCAACACATTATCAAGGCAAGTATTTAGATTTTTAATTATTCTAAAAAACACTTTTATATTTAAACCAAGGACCGTAACCACTGCTAATTTAAATTTAAATATGACCACAAAAAAGAAATAAAAAAGGGTATTTATGCTGAATTTTGAAAGTAGCTCAATAAAATATAAAAATACGTAATAATAAGCGATGTACTGGAAATAAATACCGGTTATATTGTATGGAAAGAATACCAGTATTCAGTCCCCGATTTAAAGAAGACTGTTCAATTTCGACGACACGTTTGGCTCAGTGGGTTGTACAACGGCTTACGAAGCTGGCTGTCCCGGGTTCGAATCCCGGCCAGGGCAAGTGTGTGTGTAATGAGCACGAATGTTTGTTCTTGGGTCTTGGATGTTTTCTATGTATTTAAGTATTATAATTTATCTATATATTATGTATATCGTCGCCTGGTACCCATAGTACAAGCTTTGCTTAGTTTGGGACTAGGTCGATTTGTGTAAGATTGTCCCTGATATTTATTATTTTATTTTATTTACTCCCCAACTTACCCTATTGTGACGTCATCGCGACAAAAGTCCGGAGTCTAATAAAACTGTTAAATAAACATGCATCTAGCTCCTCAACAGTTTCCACTAAGATATACATTGGTTTATGTATGTCTTAGTGTAGGACGACCGGCTTAGCTCAGTGCGAGTAATGTTGCCTGCGAAGCTGAAGGTCTTGGGTTCAAATCCCGGTAAGGGCAAATATTTGTGTGATGAGCATAAATATTTGTTCCTGAGTCTTGAGTGTTTTCCATGTATATAAGTAAATGACTCGTATCTATTAAATATATCGACGTCTGGTACTCATACCACAAAGGAAAGAGTATGTGTATCCTATTCAGTCGCTCCACGGACTACATTACTTAATTTTTGCGTGACGTTCAGTGTTTGATTAACATTTTGGCATCTGTGTGTGTGATCCAATGATGACGCAAGCCATTGTAAATAATAAAAATACATTGTTACCAAAAATGTCTTGTAATCGCAACTAATCCGTTTGCCTTGTACTTACACTTTGCCCTGGAATTTTGCTCGTACATAGTGATTTGACGCGACGCTGACAGATGGTGTGACTTTCTTGCCCTATAAACAAATGTTTAAAATCTATAATCTACAATAATATATATATCGATATATGGGTACCGTAATAAACTTTACCAAACTGAAATTTGCCAATTAATACGTACCTATTACACAATATAATGTTAAATAGATCGATAAACAATAGACTTATTCGAAATAAAAATAAAATTGTCATTAAAATATTCTGCGTTGGCAAAGTAGGTAGGTATCCAAATCATTCGTAGGCCAATGTATTTGTAAGTGATTGAAGCTGTTAGTTTCCCAAGAAATCTTCTACATATTCATATTTATAATAATTTACAAGATGATGCTATAAGATTACCATTTCCTGCTCTCAAAAACTACTTCATAAATATATAATAGCAAAGGCATAGCAGATTATAAGGTAGAGGACTATTTAAAAGAAAAAAAATTGGCTGGTTTCACTATCTAAGCTATTCCGAGATTATAATGCTTTTTTCGTCTTTGGACGCGTCTAGTTTTGTCTATGCACGGGGAGTCCCCGCTGTAGCGCGCTGTCATGTCCGTGAAGTATACCTACGTCTCTAGTAACGTGCCTGGTACAGTTGGGTGATTTCGAATGAAGAAATGGAAGAAAACGATTAATACTTATATTATCATTCGAATAAAGAAATATAAGTGTACTAATCACTGCAATCGAATGAATGTTCGACTTCGATTGTGGTACGATGTGGATTACTAACTGGCGCCTACGCTTGCGGCGGGCTTTGATACGTGCAGCGTGCTAACTCTCTTTCTCTCTCTCTCTCTCTCTCTCGCTCTCTCTCTCTCTCTCTCGCTCTCTCTCTCTCTCTCGCTCTCTCTCTCTCTCTTTAAGTTCTCTAACTTCAATTGGTACCTACTCTAAAATACAATAGTCAGTCATCTTAATGACCAAGCAGATTCATCGGAAAATGTTCCCAGACAACAGGCACTAGCGATGGGCGACTTTGAATGATACTAATCGAATTACTCTATTTTTAAGTTCATTCGAATAAGTACTTTTCATATATCCTTAACTAACTTAAGCCAAATTCTCATGTTCCACCAAAAGTAGTGATATCGCAAAAGGTGCCAATTCTGGTATTATATTGTTAAAAATAAAACCAATGTAAAGCCTTAATAGTTATAAAAAACCTTAGTAATTGACTATCGACCCGTGAACACGGAAAGCTGAAAAGCTTCCCACACGCCGGGTACTCAAATGAGATTAATATTCGCGATGTAATCCGTTTAAATTCTTTTATATAAATGAGTGATAATCGCGGAATCAGGAGAAAATATTATATAATAATACTAGAAGATGCCCGCAACTTCGTTCGCGGAGGAGAAAAAGTCATAACCCGTCGTTTTTTCTTCAGCATAGTCTGGTAAAAAGTATCCTATAACCATCTGGAGATACCTCGCTACCCGTGTACCAAAAAATATGGAAATCTCTTTAGCCGATTTTGCGTGATGAAGCCACAACGACACATACAAACATACATAAAATCAAAAAAAAATATTTTTCGTTTTAGTGACCTCTAAATAGTCCGTAACAATCAATTTTTTGAAAATATCTTCAATATACAGACATTTCATTTTATCATCTTTATAATAGAATAGACGTGTAACAAAAAAGTATTACTTAGATAATATATAACAAGACAACATATATAAGTACTCTTAAATGTATATTTATTTTGGAAGCCGAGGGAATGCTCTCGTATTTATGAACTCGACTGTACAGTGGTCTTGATCAATAGAAGTACCTACACTAGTTGTTATGTTCCTAATTCGTTCTAGTGTGAAAAACCCATTTGATAACTGGGTTAATTATGAATATGAGTCATTATTTTTCGTTGAAGATATATTCCGGTCATCTTTATGAATAAAAAAAAAACCCCATTGATAACGAGGTACTTTCCGTTATTTACTTCTTCGGAGAACAAGGGGAATCCGGTACGCACATTCAACGAAAGTGCAGCATTAAGTGTTTGAATAAAAATATATCATGAATCAAAAAACGGTTTATTTTTTACATTCTAACTTTCTGATCGTTTAGTTGCAACTCTGTCCGTCTATCTATCTGTCCGACTGTTAGAGCGCTCTATATCTCAGGAAATACTTTATGCTATCCATTTGATTGTTCTACTACCTAGAATCTTGTAAGCCATTTTTTCAAAAATTACGGGTATTGACTCTCCCTTGCCTGTATATTTATGAAGAGGTAATTTTGTAACTTGCATCTATTTCAAAATTTTAGAAGTAATCGTAACAGAAACAAAATAGCGGCAATATCATCTAGAACGGCTTTATTACGGAAAAGCATACTTGGGATGGGTCTTACAATGTACAATAAAGTTCCAAAAAACATAATAAATAAATATCGCCAATATGTCTGATTTTAAAAAGGCGTTAAATCACTTTCTAGCAAACAAAGCTTATTATAGTGTTGACGAATATCTAACAGACTGCAATTAATGGGACCGGTAGATTTGCATGTTACACCTCATTAATGGAGATTAAAATTTCTATGCCTCGCGGCGCAGCATAGTGACAACCCTACCTATATATTAAGACCCTATGTACTCTGTACGTAGCTAAACCTGTGTTGAACAAAATTAATTTGGAACTTTTTTTATTAATAAAATTAACAAATACATATTACTATTTGAAATATATTTTTTAAACTGTTCCATATTTATCTGCCTGTTGCCGTATCTAAAAAACTATAGGTATAAAATTATCATTAATGCCGAGAGGCGAAACGGACGGATTCAGTCGTGAGTTTGTTGGCTGATTTATTTCGGTCGCAGTAAAAAAGTATTGATTTACATCACTTTATCCCATCCGCGTCGCCACGTGTTCTATATGAGGTCATACTCAGAGGCGTGCAGAGGGTTTTGCGCCATGATGGGCACTTTGTCTTTGCCTATATGGAGCCATGGTCGCGCAGGACTTCAGGGTGGACACTTTTTCTGTGTGTGTATGGAGCCATGGTCGTTCAGGGTAGGCTTGTGTCTTTGTGCCTATATGGGGTGCACGCCACTGGTTCTACTATAACGGGAGAGGTACACGACCTCCAAATAAGCGAGCTAATTAAACACTATTTAAATGCATCTCAAAGGTGGGTATGCAGCGCGTACACCTTCTTGCGACGTATTCCTCAGTAATGAGGGACGTGACTCCTGCATCACTTTCTCTCGAAAGATCTTTCTCCAGCTGTTTCTGTCTCTGGCGGTGTGGAAGGCGTTGTGAACTGTATGTGTATAGTCGAGAGAGGTGCAGATCTGGTCAGACCAAGGCATTGGGCAGCACGCACACATACTTATATGTAGGTACTCGTATATGTAGGTATATCTAACAAATCGTGGTTTAAATCATATCAACTCTGACAACATTACACAATGACCATTCAAATGTACCTACTACGTGTCCAATTTCTGTGTTTAGCAATATTTACTTTATCTTAGTCCTCTTTATTTATACATATCCTATGCTATTATACTGCACATCGCGCACAAGTGATAAATTCCCATCAATTGACCAAAAAAAGCAACTGATTTTATAGTTACCTTGAAGCCTATTCATCATCTTCAGCACAGGCCTGCTCAAGAGGAAATTATCGAGGAAGAAATTAAAACAATCCCAATGACGCTTTAAGCACCAAGACCTGGGGGATTTGGAGGGCGGAGCCCACCGCATTATAAAAATCCTAAAGACACTACAGGAACCCAAGACAGAGGGTTTTGGGGCCGAGTCTCCCCATTTAAAACAAACCCAATGACACTCTTAGCACCAGATACACTTACATAAACCGAATGATACTTCAGGAGCCTAATGATACCATGGGAGCTAGAAGCCGGGAGGCTCGCTGAGGAGCGCGAGAGCAAGTACAGCAGGGGGTCTCAGGAGGGTTTCCCGCACCCGAGGAAGTATGGGCCGCAAGAAGACAGGAGTTGCGGACCCGTGACAGGGATGGGATTCGTACCATAGGGGAGCTCCTTGAGTCGTTTGGCCTATGGCTAAAGAGGACCCTTGAGAAGGTCGAGTTCAGGCTTGCGCAGATGATATCCGGGCATGAGTGCTTCGGAAATTACCTACTTAAAATAGGAAGGGAGGCCAGCTCCATCTGTCATGAGTGCGGATGAGACGGCCTAACACACGGTGGAGGTGTGCACTCATTAGACCGAAGACCACCGCATTATGGTTGCGGCCCTAGGAGTCAATGATCTCTCTCTCTGCACAATGTTGTGGCGGTCATGTTACGCAGTGAGAGGTCTTGGGAAGCAGTTGCCTCCTTTTGGGAATTTGTGAGCTCGCATAAGGAGGCTGCGGAGAGGGAGCGCGAGGAGAGGCCCGATGGAGAGGTAGACGACGCGCGCGGTATGCTGCCGCAAATCGCGTCTTCTCCCAGTAGGCCAGGTAGTAGTGGATGGGGGAACCGAATAAAAAAGGTCTACACGTACGTAGAGGATCATCCACATCTGATCCCCCTTTCTCAGGCCCAGGTGTTCTGGCGTAGAGCTGGGACTGTACGGGGGCGTCGGGGTGAAATGTTCGCGATCCCATGGCGCCCCCATCAACGATAGGTGCGGGAAACTACGGAGTGTTTTAGTGGGTAGATTCTCCCCTCCCTCTTGCTAGGAGAAGGACCGGGAGAAGAGAGTCCCACACCCCCCAATGGCTGCCCCACGCCGGGGGGTATGCGTTAAGCATTTTCATCACGATATGCGTTAGTAAGCACGATATTGCGAAATAAATGATTATTCAATTCAAGTAGCAAGAAGCAGGAGGGTTCGGGGGGCGGAGCCACCCGCACAAAAAATAACTTAAACGCACTTTAAGCACCTCGTAAGTGAACTTGATAGTGTTTTTCTATATAAACGTTTACCTAATCATCAGCTTGATAGTTGTTGCGCAGTTCGTTCGGTAGTGTTATATACTTGTGGGCTGCGCAAACGCCACGCTTGTAACAAGTGCTTGTAATAGAGTATATTAAAGTAGGTTCTAAAATGTATTATTTAAATTGGGTTGTGCTGGTGAAAGTGTTAGTTTTGTTACACCAGTGTTATTCAACCTTTTCTGCATCGCTGCCGTGTAAAGAAACTGCAAAATTAAAACATTGTGTAAGTTGTTACAAAGTTGGCACCGACTTCAAAATATTATTAATTGTACTCGTATTGAAAAAACGTTACTTGTAAGTAAATCGAAGAAACTAGAGTCTATATTGTACAGAGTTTGGCCAAAACCGTTGATTTTGTAATTTTTTTCATATTTTTTGAACATACGGGTTAGAAAATAGAGGGGGGGGGGGACACAATTTTTGCAACTTTCGGAGTGAATATTTGCGAAAATATTCACTAAATCAATTTTTTTTTCTTAAAAACCTGAAAGTGTTTATAAAAGATTTGTCGAATGATGTGCCACACATTGATATTTGCTGAAAAAAAAAACAGTTTCGGTTACGTGTATGGAGTGCCCCCCTAGAAATATATATATTTTTTATTTAACTATCAAACTAAGTAGCGGCTTACAAAATACACATATGTTCCAAATCGCATCTTTCTACATCTTATAGTTTTTGAGTAAAATGGCTGTGACATACGAACGGACGAACGGACGGACATGAAGAAACTATAAGGGTTCCGTATTTGCCATTTTGGCTACGGAACCCTAAAAAGCTGTCAAATTATAAAACCTACCACGTTTTTACGCATTCCGTATTGCCAGGTCACAATTTTTTGCCGCATTTTGCGAGTGTCACGTTTCGCTAGCTTAACTCTAAACAGTATTTATTTACTTTTTAGTTTTTTTTAAATATATATATTTCACGCTTTTTAGTTAATCCTTACGTAAAAGCATATCTTGTGACGATTCCAACAAGCCCAAACACGGGAAGGATACATTATTTCATTATGAAGATCCGGTGCCTATCTTTCGGCTTCACTATCAATTAATTTTTATGGTAACCATTCTCATCAGGAACATTTAAGTTTGTGACTACGAAATTGCATAAGATATCTTATCGCCACCCGTAGATCACTTATCCTCAAGGAGTTCCGATGGCATTTTGTGGTGATAGACTTCTTATTAGTTTCACTTCACCAATTCACATTTTCTGAATGTAAATTCTTGACTTGTTTTTTAAAATATCGAAATCGCTATATAGATGCCTATAATGTTCGGGTAGTTCCTTCGATTGCTCATGGGTTCCATCATCAGATCTTCACTTTAAAAAAGTAGGTACTTAAAAGAGTCTCTAATGGCAAAGGCATATTAGAGGGTAGAGGACTATTTAACAAACAAAAATGCATGGCCCAAAACAGAAACCAAATAATTTACTTTTACCGGGACACGGTTCTTATACGGTGGCATATCAAAAGTACTTATATAGTTTTAAATAAAAAAATGAAAAATAATGTATTATATATTTAGTTTTTACTTTTATAAGTTTTGATATGTTTTCTTGGAGAACTACCCATTAAGTTTATACTTAACAAATACATTTAGGATAGGCTTAAGTACCTACAAATATTGTAATAGATATGAGAGTTATTTCGAAACAATGACTGACTGTTGAGTTTGTTTCGGCTTTCTTCTCAACAGTGGTCTCGTCTTGGGAAACGCCGTCGAGTCAGACTTGTAAGTGCCCTTGCAGCCTACTTACTTACAGAATAAAGATCATTATTTCATTTCATTAATACTTATTTCTTTCTTTCTTTCTAATAATCTGCTATTCCTCGGATGTTTTAAGTGCGGCCACAATCCTGTCATGAGCCTGAAAATCCTGTCAGGATTACTCCGAATGCATGGTATATTTATTACCCTACCTCTAGCAATTTACATCTACATTCTGAATTCTGGTAGGCTATTTTGCTTGCACTTTACATTGACGTGAGGTGAATCCGAAATACATTGACGGTATTCTTCTGTGGGCATCCATTGTTTAGCGATGTAGGTATATACTATGTAATATAGTACATCTTATAGTTTTTGAGTAAAATGACATTAGATATAGAGATAGACATAGACAGACAGACAGACAGACAGACATGACGAATCTATAAGGGTTCCGTTTTTGCCATTTTGGCTACGGAACCCTAAAAACTAATTAAACAAATAAACATTAGATTTTATTAAGAGTACATATTATAATAACATAAACAAAAGCATAATCTTACTACGATACCGTGTGTGACATAATCTCAGGATTTATTTATTAAACTCTCGTTTCTCAGGAATTTAATTTTTACATCTGGTAACCCTAGCCAGGGGAAGCCCCTGTTCGATAGCTGAAATTCTGGGGATTTTTTACCTCCATCTGGGGCCGTTTCGGAAAGGCTTGTAACTTGTATGTGGAAGTCTCTTTTTAATACATATTGTTGAAAAGAGATTTCCGCTTGTAATACAAGTTACAAGCTTTTGTGAAACGGGCGCCTGAGGTGCTACTCCGAAACCCGAAAAACGAAGTTCCTATGGCGCCATCCTGCTTACTCAAATACAGCTTCAGATGAGAGCGAGAGGGACATCACGTTACGAACTTCGAATTTAGAGTTTCGGAGTAACCCCTCTGGTTATTTATATTAACTTCAAATAAATATCATCATAATATTATTGTCAGATAGGTTGTCTTTATCTGTGGTTTTATGAGGTTGTGTTGGCAAAACTATCGGACTTCGCTCTCTCTATGATTTACTGTCATAGAGTATAGGAAACCTGAGAACCTGAGGAGAACAATCTCTATAATTATATCCCAAAGTTTCCGTCAAAAGGCGTAAAATTGGTGGCGCCACAGTATAAGTGCGTAAAATAAAAACCCCAACGATGCAAGAAAAATAATTTTGAATTCGTTTGAATATATTTATCAGAAGGAGAACGAAGGATTGAGTAGCATTTCGATAATAATGTTTTGTAATTGCTTGTTGACTTCATACTATCTTCGAATTTAATTCGAATTTGGAACTATTATTTACTGCTTTCTGCTGGATACTCTTTCGTCTGTCTTCCTATATGAGTTGGACCTCCTTACCTCTATACTTCATGCTTGCTGTGCGGTGTAAGGAATCAACATGGTGGTTTGGTTTTACAATTAATACGTTTTGAATTATAACACAGTGACTTTTATTGAGAATGGACACCTGACTCAATAACTATCATAACAAATATCAAGGGACGGAAAACTCAAGTAAAATTCAACTGCCACAAGGAATTGAATATTTTTTTATTGACAATTTGAAATTTCTGTGAGTGGGCATTTCGGCATGCTATCATTTTATTTAGTAGCCAGACAAGCCTCTTATCCAACAGTTAACCAAAAAATAAACAAATTTTGCTCTTGGGAACGTCCAAAAATGAGATTGTAATGTTGTTGTATCCCGGGGAGTTTTTATTTCATGAGATTGAAGTAGTTTTTTCATTAATGGGTTCCCTCTATGTCGCATACTTTTGTTTGACCGAAACTGTTTTAGCATAACAGACTTGGCATATTCAGTTTTCGACGAATGGTAATGTGGCAGAAACCTTATTTGGCATAAGTTCTAACTTACCGAAAATGTATTTGTCCGAAATTGTATTCGCATACTATTGTGTAGGCCGATTATATTTACGAATAATTTGGTATAGCATAATGGTACTTGGCATATTATCTATTGTCCGAATCTATCTTGGCATACTTAAATTACAAAAAGAAAAGCGGGTTAAGTTAGGTTAGAACTGCATCCCTCGCAAAGAGGAACTGCTAGTAGAAAAGTAAGTTAGGTTAGGTTAGAAGTGCGTCCTTCGCAAAAACGATCTGCTAGCAGAAAAGCGGAGCGTCAAAATGGGTCAAAAAGCGAAAACTGTAGGTTAGGTTAGGTTTGTATTATGACCATGTTTAGCGGAGCGAGCGAAGCGAGCGGAGCGTCAAAATGGGTCAAAAACCGAAAACTGTAGGTTAGGTTAGGTTTGTATTATGACCATGTTTAGCGGAGCGAGCGAAGCGAGCGGAGCGTCAAAATGGGTCAAAAACCGAAAACTGTAGGTTAGGTTAGGTTTGTATTATGACTATGTATAGCGGAGCGGCAAAATGCTAACATTACCTATATCACAAGATAATGAAACATATATGAAGATATAAATAACATGGTTTTATTTTTAACATTAAGTATAGTTAACAAAAACATAAGCTGCAGGATTATGAGCATATAATTTTCGGTCTGATAAAAATATGCCTATTAATTTTATGCGTTGACATGATTCGGACAAACAAAAATATACGCAAACAAATTATGACAAATTAATATCTGTGTTATCAAAGTCAGCGAACCTTGATTATGCCAAAACAGTTTATGCGAAAAGTCAATTATGCCTACATTGAATATGCCATGCAAAATTATGACTAAAAAATTTATGCCAAAACAGGGGGAACCTTCATTAATATTTCTATTATTGAAAGGTTGTTTTATAACATACCACAGAAAATGTGTACAAAACTTGTTAAATAGTCTATTCTAACAACTTTTAGGGCCACCGCATATAGGCCGAATTCCGCGACCAATTTATTCTCCGTCGTATTAGTCCGGTAGGGTGTGTGTGTAGGGCCACGTAGGGCCATTTATTTGCTATTGGGCAGTCAGAGGGGCTACTCTGAAATTCGAAATTCAAAGTTCGTATTGTGCCATCTCGCTCACTCAAATAGTAACCCCTCAGAATCCAAACGGCGGAATTCGGATGATAAAATGGATTATCACAATAAAATTAATGCTGTGCAATTCTGAATAAAATAATATGGCATCCATAGAACTGGATTCCCACCGATTTCAGACAGCTGACTACAGTATTTGAAGAAGAAATGAGCCAAATTAGCTCCGGCTTTTGTATGGATAATGTTTGACGCCACGCCACTGCTATTTACTCTATTGTTTTATTCATTTATTGACACTAGGTACGTTTGCTTCTGTAAGTTAATTCTTTTTTTCGGGCTAACGGAGGGGAAACAATTAAACTCTAAACATAGACAAATCGTCTCGCACGGCCATCGTCCTGTCTCACGGGGGTGTAGCCACTTCAAAATAGGGCTTAAGGTGATAATCTTCAAATGGCTGAAAATAATTTCTTTAAACGTAGCTGAAAAACACTTTCGATTAAATTACCGGCGATTCTAAGACTGTCACTAGACTATTTATCTTACTTGTCCTAAATATTTACATAACATTTTAACCTAAAAATACAAGCTGTTTTCTTAAGGAAATAAATTTAATGTATGGATTTGGCATTCTAGCACTAAAAATCTATATTCCTGTTACTTTATTTACGAGTAGATGGGGGTTTAAAACAAAATAGGTGTACTTTAAGGTTGGAATGTTAATATTTACTATCTAGGACAATTAAGGATACATAACCTATAGAAACACTCGATTTTGTCACCGGGAATTCCTCGACGCGCATCGACCATAGACAAACAGCAGTTGTCAAAAATACCTTAATATAAAGCTCTCCGTTAGCTACCAAATTTTATTACTACACATCTGTTTGAGGTAAGACGTAGTTTATTTACAGAGTACTGCCCGAAAGACAGGCAGCTATCCTTACTATTATAAATGCGAAAATGTGTTTGTTGGATTGTGTTCCCTTCACGTGACGACGGGGCAAGGAGAAATTAAATAGAATAGAGGTTGTTGCGAGTGATATAGGTTTTTTTACCGATTTAAAGGTCGTAAAATGACTCGCTGTTATATAACATTAACTGCATTTCTTTGTGATAAAAAGCCGGTCACTCTTCAGCCATAAATCTCTGTCAGAAAATGACGTAAATCGATTGTCCCGTTATTGCATATATCGGTGTAGGTATTATAGCTCCGTGTGTGATGACATATTTTGGTACAATCCATAAACCTTAATCAGATTGACGGTATCCGTTAGTTTGTAAATACTCTTTTTGGTTCTTAATAGGTTTTCTATTAAAGAATATTTGAGGCTAAATTTGGCATTGAGTCAGGTTATATCGTAAATGAACGTGGTGTATTTGCCTACTCAGTAGCGCGATGGTTAGTGCGCAGTTCGGTACCGTTACTTGTGTACTACGACTGCGCAAATGCCACGATTGAAACAAGTGGTTGAGTTGAGTGTCTATAGAGAATAGAGACTGCTGTTTTGTGTTGTTGAATGTGTTAGTGATGTTACAGTGTTATTCAACCTTTTTAATGAACCTACCCACTTTTCTTTTCTTCCCTTATTCAAACATGTGCGTTGTGTTATTGAGTTCGAATCAATGTAACCACACCGCCATATAGGAAGCTGCGCGACCCCCTAGGGAGTTGTTGATGTCTATGGCCTTTCGTAAAACAAAAAAATAAAACCGACTCCAAAAAAAACTAAAAAGTAAAAAATAACGCCATAATTCAGTTTCTTCAAATTACTTACAAGTAACCGTTTGTACGAGTATACTCAATCTATACAGTATATACAATTAATCTTATTTTGGCGTCGGTGCCATATAAAGAATGTGTAAAATATTGAAAATTGTCGATTTTAGTGAGTTGTGACACGATGGCACCAACTCCAAAATAACATGAATTGTATATACTGTATAGATTGAGTATACAAACGGTTACTTGTAAGTAATTTGAAGAAACTGAATTAAGGCGTTATTTTTTACTTTTTAGGTTTTTTTGGAGTCGGTTTTATTTTTTTGTTTAAAATTTTATTTATTTTACACTTTTTAGTTAATCGTTACTTAAAAGTGTATCTCGTGACGATTCGAACAAGCCCAAACACGGCTAGGATACATTATTTTATTACATAGATCTGGTGCCTACCTTCCGGCTCCATCATCAAATCAATTCGATGGTACCATTCTCATCAGGAACATTTAAATTTGTGACTATGAAGTTGCTTAGCTAAATTAATCAAGATATTTTGTCGCCAACCGTAAATCATTTATCATTGAGGAGTTCCGATGGCATTCTGTGGTCTTCTGCATCAGTTCCACTTCACCAATTTACACTTTCTGAATGCAAATGCTTATTATGTTTCTTATAATACCGAAATCGCTATATGTATGCCTACAATATTTGAGGAGTTCCTTCAATTCCTCATGGATTCCATCATCAGATCTTCACCAAAATTAAATGGGACCAACTAGAAAGTACCTTCTATAAAACCAAAAAAAAAATATTGAAATCGGTCAAATAGTCTCCGAGTAATCGGTGAACATCCAAAAAAAAAAAAAAAAAAAAAAAAAACATTGCGTCGAATTGAGAACCTCTTCCTTTTTTTGGAAGTCGGTTAATAATCGTAGACCGTATCTCGTCCTATAGGAGACCGGGGACAAAAGTAACAAAGTCGTAGGGAGCGTTCAAGTATTAAGTAAGTAACGATTTTGGGGGGTGGGGGGTCTTTTAAAACGTTACGATGCGTTACAGGGGCGGGGGGGGGGGGGAGGTGCTTGAACTACTCGTTACTTAACATTGTTTATTTTTTTTAAGGCTTCAAAGTGGTCGCGTACAGAGAATCGCTCAAGCATTTTTTAACTTTTTTTTCTCAAAATTTCAAATGGAATGACCATTTTAGGTAAAACTGGTCACTCAGTGGTTACGTAACGTTTTACTAGGGGCGAGGGGGGTACAGAAAAACGTTACGTCGCGTTACATGGGGGCGAGGGAGGGTCAAAAATCTCCAAAAATTGCGTTACGTAATACTTGAACGCTCCCTTAGTAGAAGTGTCCAATGATCAGAATGCTACGCGTGGCCGAGTATTGTTAGCGGATGATGTTTCTCTGCTTGTGACCAGGCATCACGCATGTATCCTAATCAGAGGTCAAATTAGAGGACAAAATACGACTTTACGCCTCTTAAGTAACATTTTTAACCGACTTCCAAAAAAAGGAGGAGGTTCTCAATTCGACGGAATGTTTTTTTTTTTCACATTGCTTGTTGTTGATACGCTACGCTGATACGCTACGGCTAGTGTGGACGCATTTTTTCACGCGACGGTGCAAATGATACTGTGTACCCCAAGTCAGCGTTCACACTATCATGATGGCGACGGTACTGCGCAACGGAGATCGGATACGGCGAAATGATACAAGTGTGGACGCAGCTTTAGCGCTTATTTAGCATCGGGGGGATCATATCGATGTGTCTATTTCAGACATTTTTGATTAAATTGTTTATTGAATGTTATATTTTTTTTATGTGCAGGACATGCAGTATTTTGCTACTGACGTATGTTATAAAAAAAACTTGGTTGTGTACGAAAGTAACACAACACAAAGAAAATTGTTAAATAGTGACATGAAAATCATGTGGCGGGCTAGGAATAATTAACTGACACTTAATCCCATCTCTAAAATAGTCCCAGCCATCGAGTCAGCCTGGCGCATAGAGCTTTAATGATTATAATATTATTTTTATCATAAAAAAAAACATAAATTCCTATCATTGAAGTGCTAAAACTCATATTCACGGGATGTCTTTACGATGGGAAGCGTTACTTTCGACCCGAGCCCGGGGCCAAAAGTAACAATAACCGCCATTTGTTTCTCAGCTTCGTAACTCTTTAAAATCGAAAACTATTCAATGGCAATGTATTCATATACATATGTATAATATTAATGAAATTTAGGTACAAAAGTCTGTATGTGTTTAATCAAATATATAATGTACAGCTAGAAATCGGATACAACTTTGGAAACTGAAAACAAAGTACATTACCATGTTAAACAACATCTTTTTTGTGTTAATCCGTTTTTTTTTCAGTGTGAATAAATATAAACTAGTATTCCCATTGGTACCGACGCGTCGGTACAGCTAGAGTCATTTTTAACCGACATCAAAAAAAGGAGGGGGTTCTCAATTCGGTTATATTTTTTTTTTATGTTTGTTACCTCATTTATGTTTATAGTAAAATGTAGGACACGTTGGTTTGTTCATTAAAAGACCTTTTAAAAATAGAATTTAACAAATCGAAATTATTGAATTTTAATGGATACGGATGTCAATTGCAATAGTTCTGAGTAACGTCGGTACCTATTTTAGATTGCAGGAGACGCAGTAGGTAACCATTACTTTTATCGAAGACTTTATTAGAAGAATTATTTGACGAGACGTTTGGCTTAGTGGGTTGCACAACGGCCTACGAAGCTGGCGGTCCCGGGTTCGAATCCCAGCCAGGGCAAGTGTTTGTGTGACGAGCACGAATGTTTGTTCTTGGGTCTTGGATGTTTTCTATGTATTTAAGTTTTATAATTTATCTGTATGTTATGTATATCGTCGCCTAGTAACCATAGTACAAGCTTTGCTTAGTTTGGGATAAGGTCGAGTTGTATAGGATTGTCCCTAATCGAAAAGTAGGACTTTCGTTACAAAAGTCAGAGCTTTATGTATTTTACTAGCTGTTGCCCGCGACTTCGTCCGCGTAGAGATGCAATTTATAGCTTACAAAGTTTCACCCCCTTTTTCGTCCTAAAAAGGATGAAATTTGAAATAAATTATAGCCTATGTTCTATTCTGATACATAAGGTACATAACTGGAAAGTTTCATAAAAATTCGTCCAGTAGTTTTTCAGATTAAGTGGAACGTACATACATACTTTCACGTTTATATTATAGTAAGGATAATGATGTGTTATTTTGTTCTTGATTATTCTGAATTAAGACACATACAGACTCGTATACCTACAGTTTCAGCAGCCAACCGCTATGTCGGCGCCTGCCTGTAATGTCAGGGCAATTGGACGGCGTGAAAAATGCGTGACTTAAACATAAATATTGGTAAATGATCATGAGTCACGCCTACGTGACTGCATAAGTGGATGGTCATTACTATGGGCTGCATAAGTGGATGGTCATTGTTAAACGAGAATGCCTTGAAGCAAATCGAGACGCTTACGCTACGTGCTATACCTCATTAGTTTCATGGGATTCCAATAGATGGCGCTGATAACATCCTTTAAAGTAAAAATATTTTATTCCGTTGGTAAGCGGAGTCAGTTTGTTTATTTTCGGTGTTGTCCAAATTCAGAAATTATAGAATGTATCTTCGATTATTTATTAAATTTTTCTAAGGACAGTCTAAATTCGAATCATTTTAATCTACTACCGATGATGATTTACGAAAAATCCAAAAACACTATCTTTCCTATAACTGTTGCCAGGATTCGAACTCTGGGCACTTAGACGTTTTTAACAGCTGCATTCAGCCCCTCAGCCATTAAGACTTGATGAGGGTTAATGAAATTTATTACCATATTCAGAATGACGTAAGTTTACAAGAAATTCAAGTAATGCGTTTAGTATGAATATTTTTTAATTAATTATTTTTTTAGGTTTATCTAAAAGTAATTGTAATTTAACACGAACATTAATAACAAATAATAAATTCACTTGGTATTCGTTGTTGAAAAGTGCAACAATTACTTATTGGTTTACACTCTTACTTAGAGGGTAGACTTAAAACATAAATATACCGTTCTAGTTTTTATTGCAAAGAAACAGCTCATCCGCTAGCAATAGCCATTCCCATCGGTTCGATTGTCTTCTTTGATTGCTTTTTATTACTTATCAAGTTTTAAAATGAATTATCATGACCACATCGATTTAGTGAAAAGGTCACAGATAATGCCTTGCATAATGAAGGCAAAAATATGTCAGAAATTGCCAGAGAAACCTGTGTAAATGTAAGTATTGTTTTATATATAATACAAATATAATTAATATATTTAAACGATATCTGTATTATACCACATTTCTAAATATTGTTGCAGAGAAAAACGGTTGCTTTATGGATGCAACGTTTGGGTAGCGGAGTGTTTAAAAGACAACAATTTTAGTTGAGTAGGTGGCGAGAAACAGTTATGAAGCAAAACAAAAAACTCATATAGACACATGTGTGGTGTCCTCCACAAGGATTTGTATTGGTAATTAAAACACACAAGGACTTTGAATATACGCCCAGTTGGTGATGACAGCGACCACTCCCTCTGACAGCTGGGCAGATACTAACGGAGTGGGGTTCCGTCCACCACTTGATTGTATACATATTCGTTCATATATCGTTATTCATTTATTACATGACACACATGACTACGTGAAATCCAAAATACCACAACATGTATACGCAATAAACATACACACATAAGATTGCGTAAATAAACATACATAAATTAAGGGAGAGACAAGTAATGTTTTAATGTTTTTGAACATATGGGGTTGGATGAGTGCTTATCCGGGAGAACTGGTCCAAGTGCCGAGTCCGGCAAAGAGTGTTGACTATTACAATGTGCTGGAAGAAACCGTGTTACCAACTATTAGGAATGTCTATCCAGAGAAAAAAATATCAGTAACTACGTTTATTAAGATAACTGTCCGGTCCCAGACATTGTTCGCAAATTGTGCGTGAGTGGTTTTACCAGCACAATGATATAAATGTCATATCGTGGCCTACTATCGTTGAACGTTGTCATCATCAGAATATTCAAAAATGACATGTTTTAAGTGTAATAATGAAATTACCTATGAATAAAGTATTTTTGAATTTGAATGTGATGAGCAAAACGCAGAAATATTGGAGACACACTGTGCTAGCATTTGGGATAGTATTCCTGGTTCGGGTCTGTGTCAACATTTCTTAGAATTTATGCGTTCCCGCGCTTGCGAGCAGTTATAGATAAAATTGTGATAATCCATACTAATATTATAAATGCGAAAGTGTGTCTGTCTGTCTGTTACTTCTTCACGCTTAAACCGCTGAACCGATTTAGATGAAATTTGTTATGGAGATAGTTTGAGTCCCGGGGAAGGACATAGGCTACTTTTTATCCCGGAAAAATACCCTTATCCGCGATAAACGAATTTAAGGCGCACGAAGTCGCAGGCAGAAGCTAGTTAGCTATATATTAGTTACATTACTAACTTTTTAACTATTCTACAATACTACATTATTTTTGTTGTTTGAAATTGAAAAATATGGTTAATTTTTTTTAAGTTTCTACTATGACAATAAATAACTTTCTTTTGTGTTATTCAGTTTATTACAATCTTTTTTCATGACACTGACTAATTGATAAATGATAAGCAAAAGTGAATCAAACAGCAACATTTAAATATTTAACTAACTAATTACAACCAGGTCTCAGATTTATTTTATACTCAAATTGTATTCAGTAATAAAATAAGACAAGTATTGTTTTGTTAAGGTGAAGCTTCAATCCTCTTTCTGATTTCAGAAACGAATAATTAAGCTGTAGCCTCAACAAAGTATTTAAATTGTTTTGTTTTTGTTTTTCCCTCGAATTATATTTTAAAAATAAGTACTGTGTGAATGATAAAGTTTGTTGAATTTTTTTATTGTTTTATTATTGTATATCCATTAGTCCTTTAGGTTAATTTTACACACATACCCATTTATCTAACTTCATAGTAATAATTATAAAAAACACTCCTTATTCAGTGGGGTTTTCTACAACTAAACCTTTACTTTTTTCTACTAATTTATATAGACAAAAGTTAAAATGTATACAGCCGAGACAACTGCACAAATGTCATATCAGGTTAAAAAAATATGTTTATCAAAAAAACAACATAACTTAAAAATAAAGTGTTTGTTCATTCTGAGTCCAAATAACGTGCACTATCTGCAATATGAACACTAGACAATTGAATATAGATCTATTCCTAACATAGCTATGAATTCAGTCATGTTTCAAATTGTAAATTTCTGATGTTTTAACATTAAGTATTTTCATACAAATTTATGTCTAAAATTTGTATTTTCATTATGAAAACATGTAACATAATATTTTTCGAGCAGCCCTATCTTTTGATTGATAGCCCATAGCCATAACATAGGAGGTATTATTTGGTTTGAAAAATTTATACAAATAAATGCAGGAAGTAAAACGAATTATTTTCTAATTCCTAATCACAGCCAGTTCATTTATTTATTATTTCTTTTCAAATCCATATAGTTCGCACTTGCAATACTCATGTCCTCGTATGCTATTTTAAGACAGGAATAATAAACATAAGTTGTTCTTTAACTATAAGCCCGCCTATTGTCATTATTTATTTCTTTAGTTTTTTATTTTGTGTAATTAAATTTTGGTATTCAATTAATCACTCTAGTTGTTTAAAACTGTATAAAATTCATATCCGTTCAAGATCTGTTTTTCGAATAAGTTTAAGACCGTGAATTCGTGTATAAATTCTTCATACTTACGTTGTATAAAACGGTGGCAACAGATTTTGTAACGATAGTTTCTTTGACATATCGCCAATTGCTTTAGGAGGGCAATAGGCTAGCTAGCGTGGCAACATTACACAATTTGTTAAGGAGAAGGGTATGCCACTTGTTAAATATAGATGTCTTTGTATTTTCGGTGTAAGTTTTTTTCAATTTGATGAATAATAGTAATTATATTATATATAACACACATTTTAGTAACTACAAGACTATTACATTTAATTAAGTTATTAAAATCGTCAGTTTTGGTTACAACGACGCCATCTAGTTAATTTTTGCAAAGTTAGCCTGCAACCGGCCAAGCCATTATCGCCCGCAAGGTCATTATCATCCAATTTTGCAGTCGATAGTACATCCCCTTAAACATCTGATAGGACAAATTGCTCGACAATATTTAACGCGACCTTATTCCTACTTAGACTTTAAATGTATTTGATATTTTTGGATTTTACTTTATACGCTTTAGTACTAGTTGCTCTAACAATTTAATACATTAGACCTTCTTATTACGTTAAAAGGATTGAGTAGTAGATACATACCTACTCTAGATTGATATAACCGGAGAAGACTTATGGAATACTAGCTTCTGCCAGTGACTTCCTCCACCTTAAATTCGTTTATCGCGGATAAGGGTATTTTTCAGGGATAAAAAGTAGCCTATTTCCTTCCGCGGCACTCAAACTATCTCCATACCAAATTTCATCCAAATCGGTTTAGCGGTTTAAGCGTGAAGAGGTAACAGACAGACAGACAGACTGACACACTTTCGCATTTATAATATTAGTATGAACTAAAATTTTACAACTTAAAAACACCTACTCAACTAGATGGCATTGCAATCGGTCGTTTCCAATAGAATAAAGAAAGTCATCAGTATGAGGATAACAGTGAATTCTACTAAAACACATGCATATAAATTAGACACTAAATATACGAGTATGAATTCTAACAAAAATAAAATCGATTATCGTAAAAAATAGGACACATCTATTGGCTGCATTCTATTTGGTTACTCGCTGTACGTCAGGCCATATAGCTCCCTATCAGTTGATAACAGTTTATCGTTCAGAGTAGACGACGCACCTCTCGCGAGCTGTTTCTGTTCAGTGTCCGCGATTGAGCTGAAAACTTTGAAGGTTAGTTCTATGTAAAGTTGGTTTCTTAATGTACATTTGGATCGCAAACTCGTTGCAATGTGGAATCGCGTCGTTTTTTACGTACCTAAAGTTTAGCGTTATGAGATCAAAAGGTAAACTTATAATATAAAATGTCAAGTATAAAACTGAGATTGAAAATTAATATCGATAAAGAAAGAAGTCCTGACTGACTGACTTCACAGTGCCTGACTCGAACCCGTGGATCTCGCACGCTGAAGTTTTCTAAAAATTTGCGTAAAGTTTCCATTTATGTCTCGATTTTTACTGTTAAGTTAGAAGTAGAAGAAAGAAATGTTGAATTCAATTGTAGTGACCAAGAATAAGACAGGAATTTTTGGTTTTCCCTCGAGAGCAAACCCCAGGCTAACTGTGTAACAGTTTCATCAAAAACAATTTTTTATAGCTATTATATGTTTGTCTGTATCAGAAAACAAGTGCTACTTTGTGCTCCCATGGCACCAACGTCAATACCAAGTTGAGAGTAACAATCAAAAATTAACTCGCTTCTTCAAGAATCTCATGTTATAGCGCTCCGGAAACTCCTTAGGGGGAAGCTAATTCCACAACTTACACGATCGTGGCCAAAATTTAGCATGATGGGCACAGCCCCGGATCTACGATTTTTCGAACCGGGGCAAAACCTTGATGGTGGCGGCCCCTCCCTTCAGTGTTTACTGCCAATGAGTAGTATTTTTTGTGACCAAAACCTATGACATTGTAGGAAAAGAGGCTTCATTAGTTCGATATTTCATCTTTCGTCTCAAGGATTTTCTCTCTTTCGCCCCCAAAAAACTGCCGCCTGGGACAAGTGCCCCGGTTTGCCCCCCTTAGATCCAGGGCTGGATGGGCATCACGCTTATTTTGGCCAGATGCCCGTTTTTCCAACAAAATCGAGATTAATCTTAAAATCTAGCCGAAGATTTAGTCTCATCGCAGTTACAGACATATCGAAGATGTCAAAGTTGTAGACCCTATAGAGCATGTAGAGAGCCCTGGGTCGATATAATATAAGTATTCATACGGCAGGACCTTCAGGAGTTTCATATTTACCTTCAATCTTGGGTCGTAACCTTGCCCAGGCTGAATAACTTCATTGTTGCTTGTATCGCACTCATTGTTGTCATGTCTCGTGTAACGAGTTAGTGAACGATAAGAAACAAACAAGCATATAATTTACCTGCAGCTAATTTATCAGCTGCTGATAAATCGCGCTATCAGCGTCAAATCTCGGCGAGGCACGTAAATAATAATATTTTTGTAAGAAGACGGGTGACGCCCTGTTCAATTACACAATACGAATTCTGAAGGTAAATAGAAGATTGCTTGATAAAGACAGAAACACGTGACGTGACGTTATGAAGCCATTACGGCACAGCACATAATTTAAATAGGTAAGATCAGGGTGTCATAATAAGTTTTAATCTCGCGTCAAATCTCTACCTCCCCTACCACCAACCTCTACCTTTTGTCTAACGTGCTGTCGTGAAACGTTATTGCCGCCCTATATATTATATTCTGGATAGGGGCATTATTAGGAGTAAATTTTTCCCTGAAAACTACTACACAAAGGATAGTATTCTCGAGCGACCAAGTAGTTAATACATTAACCGGGCCTAACTATTCATAACCACGACACGACTACTTACTTTGCTTTGCAAGCGTTCATAGGCTGCGGTGACTGCTTAACATCAGGCAGGCCGTATGCTTGTTTGCCACCTTAGTAGTATTAAAAAAACTTACCTTCTATAGCGAAAGCTTTTTGACGACACGTTTGGCTGCACAACGGCCTACGAAGTTGGCGGTCCCGCGTTCGAATCCCGGCCAGGGCAATTGTTTGTCTGATGAGCACGAATGTTTGTTCCTGGGTCATGGATGTTATCTATGTATTTAAGTATTATAATTTATCTGTATATCGCCTCGCCTAGTACCCATAGTACAAGTATTGCTTAGTTTTTGGGACTTGGTCGATTTGTGTAAGATTGTCCCTAATATAATTATTATTTATTTATAAAGACTGACCAAACAGAGCAGACAGTTTGGCTCTGTTTTCGTAACAAATGTGTAATATTTTGCCGATGCTGCATTTAGGATATTATGGCAGGTCCGTTCTCTGGGTAACCGGCGCCCGGCGGTGTCAAAACTGGTTTAACTCTCTTCTATAAAATAAGTTTAAAAGTGGGCATATCCTTAGCTTCGGTAGATTACATACTAGTATTATCTTTATGGTTCCGTACCAAAAAGGTAAAAAAGTAACCCTGATTATTATAGCGCTATATCTCAGGAACTACTTATGCTATCTGTTTAAAATTTGGAATAGGTACGCTTAGAGTAAACTTACAAACATGGTCAGCCCAAATGTATTGCAAATTAAATTTTTAACATTATATTTTTATAAAAAAATAACCAATATGAGGGGGAAGAAATATAAAAGTCTAGCGTCTAGGTCAAGTAGAGCATCATATGAAAAGGCTCAAATTGCACATTTTCAAACATTTTATTTCTTTACTGTCGTTAAATGTGGGAAAAATACCCTTCCCTATATTCTTCCTTTCCTCTACCCACATATCCTTTTAAAGTGTATCCTAAAAACTTTTTGAAAAAAAGAGGTAAGTAAACAATTTGTGTAATGTGTGCAGACCAACATGACGAAACGTACGGTGCTGAACGAGGCGTACAAGGGGCTGGTGGAGTCCATGTCCATCCCAGCGGAGCTGCATGAGCGCGAAGGCCGCCGGTTCGCCACCTTCGGCTCCGTGATGCCCATCCACTGCGCCACCGAGGAACAGGTACATGCCACTTGTGACAGCATCACCAAGAGTTTTCAATTCTACAAATTCACACTTCTGCAGTTTCCCATTTCTATACCATATATATAAGATCGTTAATTTGCCAGAAATAAAATGGAATTTCAAGCAAGCTTATTATTTTATTTCCTAGGTAATTGCACATCCCTATTGTGAGAATCTCTAGAGATGTAAAAATCTGATAGGTTTGTCATTAAAATTGTAACCTGTACAGACCTGAGAATTAGCTGGCTTCTTTATAGTAGGTCGGCTTCTATGCAGTTTATAAAATAAAGACCTTACTCTAAGAGGTGACACGACTGAAAACCAGCCGAGCTAGCCTGACCAGCCGGTTTTTCTCTTGTCGCATGACATAACGTCATCCGTCTTTCTTACACTGTAGGGAATAGAATAGAATACATTATTGTTTAACTGTGTCAATACATGGGTTGGAAAATTATTTCATTCTGGTTTCAACAGCTACCCATTCCGGGTGTACAATATATTATTTATATACTATTTTTTCTAGTTCTCTCTATTTTTAGTTTTGACATCGTGTTTAGCTACTATAATATTCATTAAGATCATAGAAAGCCTTTTCGATCAGCCATTTCTTTAGCCTGCATTTGAAAGTTATCCCTTCCAGAGCTTTTAAGTCGGCAGGGAGATGGTTAAATATACAAATCGCCATTATAAAAGTACTATTTTTATGAATAGAGTTTTTAACTTTAGGTAGATTTAAATTATATTTATATTGCCTTCTAGTATTATTCTTTAGTGAAGACTTTGTTGTAAAATACATTGATTGATTTTTGACGAATAAACACAGCTCTAAAATGTAAATGCCAGTTAACGTCACGGAGCGAGTCTTGCATGCGCATCCGGTACAGCCCTTAAACATTTCTTCTGTAATTTAAAAATCTTGTATACTTCGACAGAATTGCCCCAGTAGATCACACCGTAAGTAAGTAGTGGGTACACGCTTCCGTAATAAGCATTTCTTACCACAGTTTCAGAACATGCTTCCGACGGAATCGAAAGAGCATAACAATTACTAGAGAGCTTCTTGTTTAAATGTTCAATGTGAGACTTCCAGTTTAAATGACAATCTATTTTGATCCCAAGAAAGTTAGCGCTAGTGACCTCCTCTATGGAAGTACCTGCTTGTGATATAGTAAGCGATAAAGGATCAGTTTTGTAGTTTCTGAATTGTATAAGCTTAGTTTTACTTAAGTTTACTTTAAGATTTAGTCTTTGCATAATTTTGCTCAGAGCATAGTTAATGTCATTTTCTATATTTAAATTTTGTTTGTCGCTGGAAAATAATACAGTGGCATCATCAGCAAACATCACGCATGGTTCACGAATTTGCAAAGGAAGTTCGTTTAAGTAGATGAGGAACAGAAGAGGTCCAAGGACACTCCCCTGTGGCAAGCCCAGTACGACCTTTTCATAGCACGACTGTATGTGCTCAATAGTTTTGTTTTGACTATTGTAGGTTTCAATACGTACGGCTTGTTGTCGGTCACACAAGTAACTTTTGAACAACTGTAAAGCATTCCCTCTTATTTCAATGCGTTCCAGCTGCTGCAAAAGTATATCATGTACCACACAATCAAAAGCCTTTGACATATCAAGTAAGAGAGAAAAGCACATACTTTTTTCATTCATGTTGTCCCAAATTTGTTTAAAAATCCTAAATACAGCTAATGCCGTCGATTTTCCCTTTTGAAATCCAAATTGGGACGGGCTTAGAATATTATTTTTATTCAAAAACTGGCTTAGTCTATTATATATTACCTTTTCAAATACTTTTGAAAAACTTGATAATAATGCTATGGGTCGGTAATTTTCAATATCAGTTTTTTTGCCTTTTTTGTACAGGGGCTTTATAAGGGCCTTTTTTAGTTGCTCAGGAAATATCCCAGTTTCAAGAGTTAAGTTAATTATATAAACAAGGGGCTCTGCTATTTGATCAATACATGATATTATTACTGACATGGGTATATTATCACAACCAGAGCTCTTTTTATTTTTTAATTTGGTCACTATAATCTTAATTTCATAGACATCAACAGGAGCTAAGAAAATACTATTACTAATACATTTTGACATACCTTTATATTTATTAGAGTACATCGAGTTATCAACATTTTTATAAAGAAAGTATTTATTAAACTCTTCTGCTATATTGGAAGGATTTAATAGAGTTTTCCTATCTACATTTATTTGGGTGATCGTATTTGGTAACGAATTCGTGAGACTTGTATGTTGCTTAATTAATCCCCATGTAGCTTTAGGTCTATTAACACTGTTTTTTTATAAACCGGTCATTGGATATAATTTTTGATGTTCGTATTACCTTTTTAAGTAATTTGGTATATTTTTATAACTATTTTGGCTAGTGTTATCACGCTTGTTTTTTGGCGACAGGGAATAGAAAGAGATAGAAAATATTTGTTGCACGACAAAGAATTTCATGATGCAGTTGTATAAAAAGTGCTGGATTTGATGACATGACAATGAGAAAACCGATGCCTAGCTTTCATAAATACATATTTTACCCCTTCGATTGAAGGACAAAATCTACAAGAACATTGTATTAATGTATAATCTAGCAATTTTAAAGAAATCTAAATTTCGGGCGTTTTTCGTTAATCAAATTGTTAATATTTCAAATGTTGTTTTATACAGGGTGACTGGAAATTCGCCGTATTCCTTCAAAGGGGTTATTCTATGGTTCATTTGCAATGATTTAAGTCCAGTCAACTAGGGGTCAAAACTCATTGGTTTTCAAGTTATTGGAGTTTTTAGATTTTTTTGGAAAATACCCGCCTATCGACCTACAAGTGGTATTTTTATACAAACTACTTCAATTTGGATTAAAAAAAAAACATTTTCTTTTAGCCAATGAGTTGCTAATTACGATAAATAACAAAAACATGCAAAAAATGCAAAATTTTACAGAAAAAAAAGAATTTGAAGTCACCAGTACTTGATTTTATTTCCAAATTTTGTAACATTTTAACACATAACTTTAAAAAAAGGTAGGACACTTGACGTACAAATTACAGAAATAAGTTTCTAAGTTCATAAGCTTTCTAAAAAGGTACAATGGTTGACATTTTTAGCTCAATTCTTAAAATTATTATTAATAATAGCAGAGCCGGTCTTGACTTAGCGTACTTGGCCCTTAATCGGTTCGGCGACACAAACAAACTAATTAAGGGTCATCAGGTTAATTAGTTTGTTAATCACTTTAAATTTGTTTCTGCGTGGGCTTTATTTGCCTTATCTTATCAATTTTTTATGGGCTGGCGGTAATTTCTATGGGGTGGGTGGGGTTAGGACTAACCGAGGTTTAAATAATCTTCATGTGTAAGTAATCAGTTATTCCAATCCGGACGACTGATAATTAAGTTTCTTTCTCAAATGGCTGCTTACCAATTTGCGGAATACGCAGATATCTTTTATTGTTACGGGCTCTGTGACGGTGATGCCGCTGCAGCTAGAAGAGAGTACCAACGTCGTTTCCCTAACCGCCGTTTACCACACGTAAGCGTGTTTGGTACAACGTACCGTCTTATTCGGGAAAATGGAACTGTTAAACGCCGCCAAGCCGATGCCGGAAGACCTCGACATTACGATCCTGCTGAAGAAGAACAAATCCTCCAGATTTTCCGGGCAGACGGCACTACCTCGACGAGAATCGTAGCTAACCAGCTCGGTCTGTCTCAGTGGAAGGTATGGTTTACCCTCCACTCAGCTCGGCAGTATCCATATCATTACACTCCAGTACACGCAATTGAAGAGGGAGACCCTGCAAGAAGGATGGATTTCTGCAGATTTGTAATCAATGCTGATATCGAAGATCCCGAGTACCTGAGAAGAATCTTGTGGACAGATGAATCCAATTTCGACCGCGATGGGATAACAAACTACCACAATTTGCATTTTTGGGCTCCTAAAGGTCAAAACCCAAGGAAATCAAGCGAAGGAGCTCATCAACAAAGATTTTCTTTAAACGTGTGGATGGGCATTGTGCACAATCATTTGATCGGACCCTTCTTTCTGCCCGCGAGATTAACCGGCATCGCGTATGAAAATTTTTTGAGAGATGAAGTACCCATGCTACTGGAAGATGTGCCACTTGCGACGAGACAGAATATGGTTTACCAACACGATGGCTGCCCTGCTCATTATTACGGGGGTGTGCGACAGTGGCTGGATCGAAACTACCCAAGAAGATGGATTGGTCGAGGAGGACCAATCCCTTGGCCAGCCAGGAGTCCAGATTTAACTCCGTGTGATTTCTACATCTGGGGTCACATGAAGGCGTTGGTCTACGACCGACCGATACGTAACGTAGAAGAGTTACGTCAAACAATTTTGGCAGTTGCACAAAAAATTAAAGAAGAGCTTTCAACGCGAGTTACAATCACTGAAGTACGAAAAAGGCTTCGTGCTTGCATACGAAACCAAGGCAGGCAGTTCGAGCAAAATTTGTAATTACAAACTGGTTTTCCTTTTTAAAATTAAATTATTATTATTATTTTTATTTTTGTTCTTTCCCCAGTTTCTCCTTATCTTACCTTACTCATCAAGTCAAGTCCTCAGCCTGCTCTGCTATTATCATTAATAATTTTAAGAATTGAGCTAAAAATGTCAACTATTTTACCTTTTTAGAAAGCTTATGAACTTAGAAACTTATTTCTGTAATTTGTACGTCAAGTGTCCTACTTTTTTTTAAAGTTATGTGTCAAAATGTTACAAAATTTGGAAATAAAATCAAGTACTGGTGACTTCAAATTCTTTTTTTCCTGTAAAATTTTGCATATTTTGCATGTTTTTGTTATTTATCGTAATTAGCAACTCATTGGCTAAAAGAAAATGTTTTTTTTTAAATCCAAATTGAAGTAGTTTGTATAAAAATACCACTTGTAGGTCGATAGGCGGGTATTTTCCAAAAAAATCTAAAAACTCCAATAACTTGAAAACCAATGAGTTTTGACCCCTAGTTGACTGGACTTAAATCATTGCAAATGAACCATAGAATAACCCCTTTGAAGGAATACGGCGAATTTCCAGTCACCCTGTATATTTAGTAGGCTTCTTGTTTTTGAATCAAGCAGTGTGTGGTCCTGTCGTCATGTATGGATCGGAATGTTGACGGATGAAAGTAGATTGCATGTTACGGAGATGAGAATGTTCAGATGGATGAGAAGCATGACGAGAATGGATCGGTTAAGGAATGGGTATATAAGAGGAAGCCTGAAAGTAGCACCCATAGTCGATAAGCTGAGAGCAAATTGCCTACGGTGGTTTGGAAATGTCATGTTATGCGGAGGGAAGAAAGTCATGTAAGGTGTAAGAGAAAGGCTAGACCAAGGAAAAGGTGAATGGATTACGTGAGAGACGACATGAACAGGAAGGATGTGAGTGATGAGATGAAGGATGATAGAGATATGGAAGAAAACAAAACCCCAAGTAATTCGGATAAGGACAAGTGATGATGGTCAACTAGAATTCGAGCGCCATTGAGCCCTTGCATGGACGGCCTTCAACGCTCTGAGGCCCAGCACATATACTGATCTCGTGTTTGTTGCAGGTGTTAGAGAAGGCCAAGACGACGCACCACTACTGCGACGTGTTCACGGAGGAGATCCTGGCTCCGCTCGGCGAGCTTGCCTTCGTACGTCTCGATGAGAACACTGCCGAGAAGGTCAGGGTTCTCCCAAACTCCTTGGATTTGATCCATGCCACTTAAGTTTTGCTATCCCTAGGGCCATATCAGTTATGTTGCTTCTTCTACGGATCACTTAATTTCTCTTTTTTAAGGTTCCGTAGCCAAAATGGCAGAAACGGAACCCTTATAGTTTCATCATGTCCGATCGTCCGTCCGTCCGTCCGTATGTCACAGGCATTTTACTCAAAAACTATAAGACGTATACTGATGAAATTTGGAACATTGATGTCTTGTGTAAGCCGCTACTTAGTTTTATAGTTGAATAAAAAATATATATATTTCTAGGGGGGTACTCCATACATGTAACCGAAACTGATTTTTTTTTTCCAGCAAATATCAATATGTGGCACATCATTCGACAGATCTTCTGAAAACAATTTGATATAAAAAAAAAAACTTTTTTCATTTAATTTTTTTTTTGATTTAGTGAATATTTTCGGAAATATTCGCTCCGAAAGTAGCAAAAATTGTGTCTCCCCCCCCTCTCTATTTACTAAACGGTATGTTCACAAAATATGAAAAAAATTGCAAATATAAAGCTCCAACGAAAACTGTTTTCAACATGATCGGACATACCGTTTTTAAATTATGTATACATACATTATATCTTGCATTATAGTATAAATAAATTCCATAGTACCTACATTTTTGAAATGTTTTTTGTCAATTTTGACAAATTGCTGGCATTTTGCATGCGCCATTGAGGAAGCAAGCAGCAAGAAGCCAGCCTTGATTACGTCTCAGTTTGCCATCTTCCTACAATTAGAGACACAGATCATTCTAAAGTACCTACATAAAAGCATTTCAGAAAATGTTGAATTTGAAGGACGCCGTTTAAGAAAGATACTGGTTTGATTTCATTCCCGTATTGTTTTGTCTTAATATCAATTTCCCAATATGAAAACAAAGTCCTCCTAACGCTGTACAGTCAGCACCAAACAGTCTGAAGCATAATAGCAAACGCCATATATGTCGTCACTTATCTTTATGCCTGTTAAAATAAGGATGTGTTGTGATGTATTTGGCACTTTGGATACAGACTATTTGTTACTGACTTTACAACCATTGCGTAGCGTTAAACCAAAACTCTGACAAGCCGGTATAGATTTCGCTTACTTTTTCTCCAGGTGCAATAGAAAACGGTGTTTAACCGTCCTGAAGTGCGCAAGCCGGTAGGAATCGGGATCTTGGACGCCGCGCCACTGCTGTACACGGCTCATAGTTTCCATGTTTTGCCTCCAGGTGTTCATCAACCGCAGCAAGCGTATCCTGCTGACCTCGAGCGACGGGCAACTGGCTCAGTGGCGATGCACGCCCAGCTTCGAGTCTGCTAACCAATATATTGCCGGCGCACCCATCGTCAACCAAGACGGCGCGCTCGTGTCCGTGGTAACCGCGAAGCGGGGCAACCACTACGCTGTGTCGTCATTTGAGGTGAGTCGACCAGTGCGAAGCCGGCACGCCCATTGTCAACCAGGACGGCGCGCTTGTATCTGTGGCTACCGCAAAGCGGCAAAGCGGGGAGATCAAATGAGATAATATACGCGATATAATCCGTTTAAATCCTCTTATGTAAATGAGTGATAATCGTGGAAACAAGAGAATATATCTCCTAAATTTCCTTCTCAAGGGCCAAGGGGGCTACTTCGACACGACGCTCTCCTGGAAGACCGTGCAGTCGCCCGGCATCATCTACGGCGAGCAGACGTTCCCGACGCGCGAGGCGCTGCGCAGCCACGTGGCGTACCTCCCCCCCGCGCACGCGCTGCCCCCCGCGCCGCCCCGCCCCGTGCTGCACATGTCGGCCACGCCCAGGATCGCGCTGGTCGCGGGCAACGGCCGGCAGATGGCGCACTTATATCTGCAGGGCGTGCTCGCCGAAGGAGTGGAGTACTTGTAGATGTTTGTGTGCGGTATGGACCACGGATTTTTTACCTGCCAAAAGATAGAGGAGACCGCAATGCATATCCTCTGTTCCTGTGGACCGCTCGTGCGATAAATTAGTATTCATTTATTTAAACTTTATTGCACCTAACAAAAATAAGTACAAATGGCGGACTTAACGCCAAATGGCATTCTCTATACCAGTCAACCATAGGGCCTAACAGAGATGCATGAAAATGGTGCAGTGGGTAAAATCATTAAGTATCTATCTAAGGAAATATGTTGTGTACCAGGAAGATATACGACACTTCACTGCCCAAAGAATCTGGGAATTTGAATAGCAGCCACAATAGATTAAGCGGCATAAAAAAGACCCACTAATCAATAATATTAATGGGACAATTCTAACCAATTTCTGACTCCTCACCCTAAGACAAAAAATGACTTGAACGAGCCCCCTCCCCTCTTTGACTTCCTACATAAGATCATTACCTACTAAAAATGGAAATAAAAAGTAGCAAAAACATAAAAAAACACGTTTTAAAATTATAGTAACAACTAATTCTAGCTTGCTTTTCTTATCTTACATAAGAACAATCTAAATCCCCTTTGTAATAAAAAATAAGACTTGTTCAGACCCCTTTCCTACCTAGATTGTCTTACGAAATATATAAACAGCCACCTCCTTGCTCGGGTATAGGGTTGCCAGGCTTAAAAATATGAAAGCTAGACATATTTTAAGCCCATTGTTTTAACGTAAAAACCGGACGTGACGTATTTATAACCGAAGTAATCTTTGGCCGGTTTCGGTATAATAAGTCAATCACATGAATCACATCATGCTGTAGTGTGGAACACCAGCATTGCCTATCTGCTCATCCTCATCTTCAATGGTTATTAACATTCCGAATAGGTCCTAAAGCATTATTTATCCCTAAATGGTGCCCGTAACTTCTTTCGCGGAGTAGAAAAAGTCAGAACCCTCTTTTTTGCTTTAGCGTCGTATCCTATAACCATCTGTGGATAACCCACGCATGTACCAATAATGGTTGAAATCCATTCGGCTGTTTTGACGTCATAAAGCCAACACATCACACAAAAAAGGTCAGTCATTGACCTTCAAATACTCGTAATTCGTATCTCTTATTTGTTCGAAAATATATTTTTCTACTCGTGTACAATCTGTGAATAAGAACTCCGCAAATCATACTAAAAAGGCATACTTTTTAGATTGAAACATCACTCTATACTCTTTGGTTTATATTATATGCCACTAAACTATAATGAAATATTATACATCTCCACGCACAACTATAATGAATTTTAAAAAAGAACGCAGTGTTTTTGCAATATTTTTTTAGCTGTGTTTGATTTATTGTAGTTTATAGGTTACTCGTAGATAAAGTATTGTATACAATAGTTATATAATTAGCTTTTAAGGCCACTCAGCAAGCTTCGTGGCCTAAACGCGGTACTCGACTGAAAAAGCATACATAATAACGTTTGCATAAAATACTATTAATGTACATAAATTTCATTTTTACAAGTTTATAATTGGGTTATTGACAATTTTTGATAACTTTAGATATAGAACAACCTCTCAATAACAGAAACATTGGTGAAAAAACTACTTTTTCACTTCTCCTGCTCAAAAAGTACGTCATATTAGCTTCGCAAAGCGAGACTAAAATAGTACATCTAGCCCCGAGGGTTTAAAAAAAAGTCATATAATCCCATAAAAAATTCTATGAAACTGAAAAAAAAACTTGCAGCCAGCTACATACTACTTACGAATAATTAAAAACAAACAAACCAATCTGATCAGATTGGCCAAAATTTCTGATCGCATTGTAGCTCTACATAAAAAAGTAAAAATTGTCTATGCCCATTATTGGTTTTTAAAAAATACATAAAGCGCCAATTGTACAAAATTTTCTGTGAGTATTTGCGCATGGTGGTATAATTATTATTTTAATTAATTAAATAACTTTTTTATTTTCTCGCAGTCGAAGTGAAAAGCAGAGTGTTTACCACGTGGCTAAAAGCCATTATGACACTCAGACATATTTGTCCTCGCTCACTTCGTGAGCTCGTCCAATTAATAACTTCGTGTCGTAATGGCTTATTTTAGCCCCTTGTCAAACAATCTACTATAATCGTATAAAAAGTCAGCGAGATACAACTATGTTAAAATCACATTTCGAACACCCGTTCCGAAAAGGCTTGTTCCTAATTAGGGAAGGTATTAAACTATTACATAATATATGTTTCACGGTTGGTGTAATATCTTTTAAAATGTATTATATAATTATTTTATACTCTGATTATACTCTGTGACGTAGCTGAATTATCTTTATTGTTATCTAAATCTTCGTAAATGTATTTACTATGGTGACGTAGGTAACTAATGATTAATTATAAAGACGAACATACATTTGTTGTTGAATATGTTAATAAAAACAAAATAGTAAACATGACATTTTATTTATAAAAATACCATTTCCTCCAATAACTTAACACCTAAACCTTTTCCCAACCAAATAAAGTTACTTAGTACCAAAAGTACGTATATAATGATTTTCGTCTTAATTATGAAATCAGTCTTAAACCACAACATATAATAACAATTGTAACACCTTTATACATTAAAAATACATTCTTAAATAAATAAATCAATATTAGGGGGATAATTTTACACAAATCGAACTTAGTCCCATAGTAAGCTCAATAAGACTTATGTTATGGGACTTATGGGTACTAGACGACGATATAATTTTTTTATATACATAGAGAAGATCCAGGACTCACCCCACAAAATGTTTGCCTTACTGGGATTTGAACCCAGGACAGTCAGCTTCGCAGGCAACGTCACTCCCGCTGAGCTAAACAGGTTGTCAATTTTATTAGTTGTATATACGAGTATGGGTGAAGACCAAAAGTTTGGCAAGTAAATGGCATTTCATTTCCTCATTTTAATTGATTCCGTTGTGACACGAAAGTTGGCATATAAATAGTACGTATGAATAATATTCGTGTCACAGCGGAATCAATTAACATTAGGCAAATGAAATGCTTTAACTACTTGCCAGAAATGTGGTTCTCACCCGTATGTTTCTTTAAAATTATATATCGTTTTATGTAAAGTTGTCAATTATATTTGCGGATCAAAGATTTTGTGGTCATCACAGCAATGTTACCATTTTGTCGATATATGGAGTGAAGTCCAGTTCCGCGGCCATCTAGAGGGTAAGGCCAAATTAGCCTCTAAGAAGCTCAGCGTGCTCAACAGATCGAGACAGTATTTTACTCCGGCCCACCTCCTACAGCTTTACAAGTCACAGGTCCGCCCGCACATGAAATATTGTTCTCATCTGTGGGCTGGGGCTCCACAGTACCAGCTTCTCCCTCTAGACCGCATTCAACGGAGAGCGACTCGTATCGTCGGTTGCCAGCGTATTTCAGATCAGCTTGACTCCTTGGCACTGCAAGGAGATGTAGCCTCGCTCTGCATTTTCTATCGCTTGTATAACGGAGAGTGTACCGAGGAATTGTTCGGGTTGATCCCAGCTGCATCTTTCCGCCATCGTCCTACGCGACAATATTTCCATCCTCACCACCATCTATGGTTGGCAGTCCACAACGGTGCGTTTTTCTAGACATTTCCTGCCTCGCACGACTGAACTGTGGAATAAATTGCCGCATGCAGTATTTCCGGACCGATGCGATCTTCAAACCTTCAAGAAAAGAGCGTACTCCCACCTGAAAGGCCGGCAACGCACTTGTGACTCCTCTGGTGATGCACCATACCATCAGGCGACCCGTCTGCTCGTTTGCCCCTTATGCCATAAAATAATAATAATAATAATTTTAGTTATTCAGAGCAATTGTTTTATATAAATTTTGCGTTGATATTACACTATCTACAATAGAACCTAGACTATAGCTTGAAAAATACCGCGGTACCGCGCCTTAGGTAAGCTAGCGGCGAGACGGGGGGCAGACGACGGCGGAATGACGAATCAGCCCCCCCCCCCCCCCCCCCCCCGCATTCTCCCATACCTAAGGCGCGGTACAGCGGCGTTGGTCAAGCTATAGCTAAGGACTTTGAGGGTTTAGGTTTTATTGGCGTTGAATTACATTTAAAACAATATATTATATTTTATGGAGCCCTAAATTCTTGGTTGTTCACTGTAATATAAAAAAAATATAGGTAGCATTGGGTGCGAGACTACGAATCGAGAAGCATTATATAATTGATGAAGACTGGTACTATTATAATTTATATTATACACCAAGGACCGTTAAAACAAGACACCTGACAATTACTAAACAAAATGAGGTTCCCCTGTTATTTACAGGAATTATTATTTACATTTATTTTATTTATTTAATCTTTATTGCACAAAAGAAAAAACTTATCGTACAAAAGGCGGACTTAATGCCATAGGGCATTCTCTACCAGTCAAACTTGACCTTTTATTCAACTTTGCAAGCGTGACACAGTATTTAAACGTTACGTCGTATTTATTATTAGCTTTACGAACTAATTGTTACTATACTAAGTTTCTTTATTCAATGATAACATCGTTAAATGTTTAGTTTATAAGCGCCATTTAGTTTTTGCCAGAATATCTCCTTGCGGTATTTTATGACTTTAGGGCAGTCACGATATTGTTCTTTAGTTTCACATTATAGAGATTTATTAAGGTCAACAAGTAAACGAAGAACAACTGAAATTCAATCCAGACGAACATTCATTTGTTTACAGTAGCCTAAAGCCGACTCCGATGTTTTCATCTCTCCTGCTCGGACAGTTTTATTTCATGGGTAGATAGCCGGGTGGAAAATTGCTGTTTCATCCCTAGATTGGAAAGTACTTTTTTTAATTATTAAGAATAGCCACGAAGTCGAAGATAATTGTCAATGCCAATTCTCAACTATACATTAAACGACGTATTTATTACGATCTACGAGTATAGGTTAATATTGAAATAATTTTCAAATTGTTCGAAGTTTACTTCAGATTTTAACTGATTCTTCTTAGTTTACCTGTTTTATAAAATGTGCGTATAGTTTTTACTTTCCTTTGTCGAAATTAAAGATAGAGTGGTAACTCGGGTGAAATTACCCATTTCACCCTCGAACTATTGCCACTCTCACTTCGCTCCAGCAGAAATATGTCGGGTGAAATGGGACACTTTCAACCCTTGGTTAACAATTTATTTGTTAACATAATTGAAAAGTTCTCCATTCGACCCGGCAAACAAAAGCAAATAAAACAGTTACATCACGCCCCCATTAGTTATAACAACTCGTTATGCGTTAGCAAAACATGATAACGTCCTGTCCCCGTCCCGTCCTGACGATTTCGTATTCCGGAAGTATTCCTGTAAAATGGCTAAAGGCAGGTAATGTAAGGACGCGCGTACACTCCGGTCAGTCCACGTACATGCGCACGAGGTCTGCGGCGACGGCCGGCAGGCGCGACAGCGGGCAGGTGATGTAAGGACGCGCGTACACTCCGGTCAGTCCACGTACATGCGCACGAGGTCTGCGGCGACGGCCGGCAGGCGCGACAGCGGGCAGGTGATGTAAGGACGCGCGTACACTCCGGTCAGTCCACGTACATGCGCACGAGGTCTGCGGCGACGGCCGGCAGGCGCGACAGCGGGCAGGTGATGTAAGGACGCGCGTACACTCCGGTCAGTCCACGTACATGCGCACGAGGTCTGCGGCGACGGCCGGCAGGCGCGACAGCGGGCAGGTGATGTAAGGACGCGCGTACACTCCGGTCAGTCCACGTACATGCGCACGAGGTCTGCGGCGACGGCCGGCAGGCGCGACAGCGGGCAGGTGATGTAAGGACGCGCGTACACTCCGGTCAGTCCACGTACATGCGCACGAGGTCTGCGGCGACGGCCGGCAGGCGCGACAGCGGGCAGGTGATGTAAGGACGCGCGTACACTCCGGTCAGTCCACGTACATGCGCACGAGGTCTGCGGCGACGGCCGGCAGGCGCGACAGCGGGCAGGTGATGTAAGGACGCGCGTACACTCCGGTCAGTCCACGTACATGCGCACGAGGTCTGCGGCGACGGCCGGCAGGCGCGACAGCGGGCAGGTAATGTAAGGACGCGCGTACACTCCGGTCAGTCCACGTACATGCGCACGAGGTCTGCGGCGACGGCCGGCAGGCGCGACAGCGGGCAGGTAATGTAAGGACGCGCGTACACTCCGGTCAGTCCACGTACATGCGCACGAGGTCTGCGGCGACGGCCGGCAGGCGCGACAGCGGGCAGGTAATGTAAGGACGCGCGTACACTCCGGTCAGTCCACGTACATGCGCACGAGGTCTGCGGCGACGGCCGGCAGGCGCGACAGCGGGCAGGTAATGTAAGGACGCGCGTACACTCCGGTCAGTCCACGTACATGCGCACGAGGTCTGCGGCGACGGCCGGCAGGCGCGACAGCGGGCAGGTAATGTAAGGACGCGCGTACACTCCGGTCAGTCCACGTACATGCGCACGAGGTCTGCGGCGACGGCCGGCAGGCGCGACAGCGGGCAGGTGATGTAAGGACGCGCGTACACTCCGGTCAGTCCACGTACATGCGCACGAGGTCTGCGGCGACGGCCGGCAGGCGCGACAGCGGGCAGGTGATGTAAGGACGCGCGTACACTCCGGTCAGTCCACGTACATGCGCACGAGGTCTGCGGCGACGGCCGGCAGGCGCGACAGCGGGCAGGCACCGTGCGCGCGCAGGTGACGTGAGATGCAGCCGTAGCAGAATATCAACCTGCCCAAACATTTCAATTAAAAAAGTTGAACATTTCAGACTCATTTGTTGTTAACAATTTACTTATACAATGAAAATAATAATTTCCTCAAGAAATAAAGTTAAAACAATTACAATTGGGAATCTTAAGTTTCTCATGCACACCATTTTATATTTTTACATCTCTCCAGTTCGGAAAGTTTAATTTTCAAGGGAGATAGCCTGGTGGAAAATAGCTTTTCCATCTAGGGTGGGGTTTTTTTTTGTTACGGTTAGCCGCAGAGTCGAAAATAATTGAGTTACGTCATATTATTGAAATGAAACTTTTCATATATCTAAACTCAACTATATATAAAATGATGTTTGATACGATCGGTAGGTTGATATTAAAATATTGTTTCAGTTGGTCTCTAAAATGTGTGTGAAGTATTTTATTTTCCTCGCAGTCGAAATGAAAAGTAGTGTTTACTCGGGTGAAATTACCAATTTCACCCTCGAAAAATATCTAGGGTAAAATGGGTCACTTTCAACCCTTGGTTAACAATCGACTATTTCATTTCTCCTGTTAGGAAAGTTTAATTTTCATGGGTAGATAGCAGGGTGGAAAATTAGTAAGTACTTTTTCATCCCTAGGGTGGAAAGTATGTTTTGTAATTGTTACTCAATTATCTTCGACTACGATATTTATTTACATATTTATTATTATGTGGACGACTTTGGTTCTTCCGCGGATCTCTTCATTTCTCTTGAGTGACTTTGAGCCTTCTTATGAGCCACTTTATGAGTGACCACGTCTCGGTACTGTATGACATCCGTATGGCATTCACACTTGTTAAAACCTTTGTCTTATGACACTGCGGTGTGATGGTAAATTTTCGCCTATTTCCTCAAATAATTTTAAATCTGTTTACATTAAAACTATTAAAAAAAAATATTTGTAGTGTATTCAGTTTAGTATATCGATCTTACCCGGAGACGGGCAGCGCTGTGGGCGTCTTCCACCGCTGCAGGCAGATGGGACACTTGTTCATCCACCGCGCCGCGTCCGCCTCGCGCTGCGGATCAGAATAAGATAGGTAGGTATACTTATAGTACATTACTTACCAAGGGCTGTAAAAGAAATCTTACAACCCTCGCCTGCGGCTCGGGTCACAATTATCTGCGATTTCGGGCAATTTTATTTACTGTCCATATGTGAATACACAATTTTACGTCTTCATGCGTGCAGTAAAGCTTACATTATGGCCAGGTGTGACGTAAGATCTATTTCTTTGTACAATAAGGGCGACCCTCCATAGCGGCACCCGCTCCCAACTCCCGCCTGGGAGTGGGGACATTCGTGCATAGCGTGGGCAGCGTGTGCCAGTATGGAGGGTCGCCTTAAAGCTTTGATAGCTCGCAGGTTCAGTCGTTGTACAGCTCAAGTTAAAGTAACGCTATTTCGGGCGAATTGTACATCGCTGTATACCTGCAGCCTTTGGCCAATTTATCTGAAATATTTATACACACATATTTTTTTATAAATATCAATATTCTAATGAGGCATTAAAAAAGGATTTTTTCAACGTGACTTATTTGTAAATTTATTTACCAGTGACTAAGCTGTAGAAGAAATCCATAAACTAGATCGACAAAAATTCTATATAATTATCGAACTTGCTCACAAAATTTCACGAGAATCGGTTGATAAATGCGACCTGTAGAGGAAAACAGCCGGACATCCGCGGGACAGACACACGAAATCATTTTTGCATAAGCTGAAACGGGGACGCTCCGCGCTCGCTCGGTAAATAGAAGAATTTAAAATGACATAAAATGCCATTCCATTGATTTAAACTTACACGATCTTCACGCGTTACCACAACGCAACAAAACGGGGCTCTATTGCGGTAAAGGTTCCATATTTATACGCGACTATGCCCCGTTTTGTTGTCTTGTGATAATAAAATCTTCTCGTCTTTATACATGCGGGGGCCCTCGGGAACTCAGGTATAGGGGCCCCTCGAGCGTTTAATAATACAATTAGAGACCGTTGTACTGTAAAAATAACGTCTAAGATGTTTCGGGACCACCGTGTGGTCGGGCACATGAGAAAGGGGGTTGGGGGGGTTGGGAGGCATGCTGCCCGGCTGGGGCACCTGCGGTGTACACGCGGAGGATCGCTGATGCTGTACCTGTGGCGGCGCGGGGCAGACGGCCGCCACGTCGGCGAGCGGCCCGCGGCTCTCCCACCAGCGCAGGAACTGCACCAAGAACGCGCCGTACTCCACGCCGCGCAGGGCCAGGCTGCCCAGCATGGGGAACGTGATCGCGGCGCTTCTGCACACACGTACAAGCAAACATTTGAAAAGTCATCGTAGTGGGGACACACGAAAGTTCAACTCGTAAGAACAATCTTCAGCGGGTCAGATGTGATCATGTTTCTCCTCCTGTTTTGAATCGTCACCTAACTTCGGCGCTGATGGATGGTGTGATTGGTGCGTCGTATACGGATAGATCAGGTTAAATGGGGATAGAAGAAAATAAGAGCAGCATTATACAGTAAAATAGTCTCATAGTTGTTGTCCCAGCACCAGGCTGTGCATCGGGTTCCCCAAGTAATCTGCTGCTGGGGCGGCGCCGGCGATGGAGGTCGGTGTGGCCTAGTCTCACCCGAGCTGTCCCGACACGAGGCTCCGCAGCAGCTGCCCCCAGGTGTCGTCGTGCCGCTGCGGCGGCGCGTCCCGCAGCGTCAGCCCCAGCGCGGCCAGCGGTGGAGGTCGGTGTGGCCTAGTCTCACCCGAGCTGTCCCGACACGAGGCTCCGCAGCAGCTGCCCCCAGGTGTCGTCGTGCCGCTGCGGCGGCGCGTCCCGCAGCGTCAGCCCCAGCGCGGCCAGCGGTGGAGGTCGGTGTGGCCTAGTCTCACCCGAGCTGTCCCGACACGAGGCTCCGCAGCAGCTGCCCCCAGGTGTCGTCGTGCCGCTGCGGCGGCGCGTCCCGCAGCGTCAGCCCCAGCGCGGCCAGCGGTGGAGGTCGGTGTGGCCTAGTCTCACCCGAGCTGTCCCGACACGAGGCTCCGCAGCAGCTGCCCCCAGGTGTCGTCGTGCCGCTGCGGCGGCGCGTCCCGCAGCGTCAGCCCCAGCGCGGCCAGCGGTGGAGGTCGGTGTGGCCTAGTCTCACCCGAGCTGTCCCGACACGAGGCTCCGCAGCAGCTGCCCCCAGGTGTCGTCGTGCCGCTGCGGCGGCGCGTCCCGCAGCGTCAGCCCCAGCGCGGCCAGCGGTGGAGGTCGGTGTGGCCTAGTCTCACCCGAGCTGTCCCGACACGAGGCTCCGCAGCAGCTGCCCCCAGGTGTCGTCGTGCCGCTGCGGCGGCGCGTCCCGCAGCGTCAGCCCCAGCGCGGCCAGCGGTGGAGGTCGGTGTGGCCTAGTCTCACCCGAGCTGTCCCGACACGAGGCTCCGCAGCAGCTGCCCCCAGGTGTCGTCGTGCCGCTGCGGCGGCGCGTCCCGCAGCGTCAGCCCCAGCGCGGCCAGCGGTGGAGGTCGGTGTGGCCTAGTCTCACCCGAGCTGTCCCGACACGAGGCTCCGCAGCAGCTGCCCCCAGGTGTCGTCGTGCCGCTGCGGCGGCGCGTCCCGCAGCGTCAGCCCCAGCGCGGCCAGCGGTGGAGGTCGGTGTGGCCTAGTCTCACCCGAGCTGTCCCGACACGAGGCTCCGCAGCAGCTGCCCCCAGGTGTCGTCGTGCCGCTGCGGCGGCGCGTCCCGCAGCGTCAGCCCCAGCGCGGCCAGCGGTGGAGGTCGGTGTGGCCTAGTCTCACCCGAGCTGTCCCGACACGAGGCTCCGCAGCAGCTGCCCCCAGGTGTCGTCGTGCCGCTGCGGCGGCGCGTCCCGCAGCGTCAGCCCCAGCGCGGCCAGCGGTGGAGGTCGGTGTGGCCTAGTCTCACCCGAGCTGTCCCGACACGAGGCTCCGCAGCAGCTGCCCCCAGGTGTCGTCGTGCCGCTGCGGCGGCGCGTCCCGCAGCGTCAGCCCCAGCGCGGCCAGCGGTGGAGGTCGGTGTGGCCTAGTCTCACCCGAGCTGTCCCGACACGAGGCTCCGCAGCAGCTGCCCCCAGGTGTCGTCGTGCCGCTGCGGCGGCGCGTCCCGCAGCGTCAGCCCCAGCGCGGCCAGCGGTGGAGGTCGGTGTGGCCTAGTCTCACCCGAGCTGTCCCGACACGAGGCTCCGCAGCAGCTGCCCCCAGGTGTCGTCGTGCCGCTGCGGCGGCGCGTCCCGCAGCGTCAGCCCCAGCGCGGCCAGCGGTGGAGGTCGGTGTGGCCTAGTCTCACCCGAGCTGTCCCGACACGAGGCTCCGCAGCAGCTGCCCCCAGGTGTCGTCGTGCCGCTGCGGCGGCGCGTCCCGCAGCGTCAGCCCCAGCGCGGCCAGCGGTGGAGGTCGGTGTGGCCTAGTCTCACCCGAGCTGTCCCGACACGAGGCTCCGCAGCAGCTGCCCCCAGGTGTCGTCGTGCCGCTGCGGCGGCGCGTCCCGCAGCGTCAGCCCCAGCGCGGCCAGCGGTGGAGGTCGGTGTGGCCTAGTCTCACCCGAGCTGTCCCGACACGAGGCTCCGCAGCAGCTGCCCCCAGGTGTCGTCGTGCCGCTGCGGCGGCGCGTCCCGCAGCGTCAGCCCCAGCGCGGCCAGCGGTGGAGGTCGGTGTGGCCTAGTCTCACCCGAGCTGTCCCGACACGAGGCTCCGCAGCAGCTGCCCCCAGGTGTCGTCGTGCCGCTGCGGCGGCGCGTCCCGCAGCGTCAGCCCCAGCGCGGCCAGCGGTGGAGGTCGGTGTGGCCTAGTCTCACCCGAGCTGTCCCGACACGAGGCTCCGCAGCAGCTGCCCCCAGGTGTCGTCGTGCCGCTGCGGCGGCGCGTCCCGCAGCGTCAGCCCCAGCGCGGCCAGCGGTGGAGGTCGGTGTGGCCTAGTCTCACCCGAGCTGTCCCGACACGAGGCTCCGCAGCAGCTGCCCCCAGGTGTCGTCGTGCCGCTGCGGCGGCGCGTCCCGCAGCGTCAGCCCCAGCGCGGCCAGCGGTGGAGGTCGGTGTGGCCTAGTCTCACCCGAGCTGTCCCGACACGAGGCTCCGCAGCAGCTGCCCCCAGGTGTCGTCGTGCCGCTGCGGCGGCGCGTCCCGCAGCGTCAGCCCCAGCGCGGCCAGCGGTGGAGGTCGGTGTGGCCTAGTCTCACCCGAGCTGTCCCGACACGAGGCTCCGCAGCAGCTGCCCCCAGGTGTCGTCGTGCCGCTGCGGCGGCGCGTCCCGCAGCGTCAGCCCCAGCGCGGCCAGCGGTGGAGGTCGGTGTGGCCTAGTCTCACCCGAGCTGTCCCGACACGAGGCTCCGCAGCAGCTGCCCCCAGGTGTCGTCGTGCCGCTGCGGCGGCGCGTCCCGCAGCGTCAGCCCCAGCGCGGCCAGCGGTGGAGGTCGGTGTGGCCTAGTCTCACCCGAGCTGTCCCGACACGAGGCTCCGCAGCAGCTGCCCCCAGGTGTCGTCGTGCCGCTGCGGCGGCGCGTCCCGCAGCGTCAGCCCCAGCGCGGCCAGCGGTGGAGGTCGGTGTGGCCTAGTCTCACCCGAGCTGTCCCGACACGAGGCTCCGCAGCAGCTGCCCCCAGGTGTCGTCGTGCCGCTGCGGCGGCGCGTCCCGCAGCGTCAGCCCCAGCGCGGCCAGCGGTGGAGGTCGGTGTGGCCTAGTCTCACCCGAGCTGTCCCGACACGAGGCTCCGCAGCAGCTGCCCCCAGGTGTCGTCGTGCCGCTGCGGCGGCGCGTCCCGCAGCGTCAGCCCCAGCGCGGCCAGCGGTGGAGGTCGGTGTGGCCTAGTCTCACCCGAGCTGTCCCGACACGAGGCTCCGCAGCAGCTGCCCCCAGGTGTCGTCGTGCCGCTGCGGCGGCGCGTCCCGCAGCGTCAGCCCCAGCGCGGCCAGCGGTGGAGGTCGGTGTGGCCTAGTCTCACCCGAGCTGTCCCGACACGAGGCTCCGCAGCAGCTGCCCCCAGGTGTCGTCGTGCCGCTGCGGCGGCGCGTCCCGCAGCGTCAGCCCCAGCGCGGCCAGCGGTGGAGGTCGGTGTGGCCTAGTCTCACCCGAGCTGTCCCGACACGAGGCTCCGCAGCAGCTGCCCCCAGGTGTCGTCGTGCCGCTGCGGCGGCGCGTCCCGCAGCGTCAGCCCCAGCGCGGCCAGCGGTGGAGGTCGGTGTGGCCTAGTCTCACCCGAGCTGTCCCGACACGAGGCTCCGCAGCAGCTGCCCCCAGGTGTCGTCGTGCCGCTGCGGCGGCGCGTCCCGCAGCGTCAGCCCCAGCGCGGCCAGCGGTGGAGGTCGGTGTGGCCTAGTCTCACCCGAGCTGTCCCGACACGAGGCTCCGCAGCAGCTGCCCCCAGGTGTCGTCGTGCCGCTGCGGCGGCGCGTCCCGCAGCGTCAGCCCCAGCGCGGCCAGCGGTGGAGGTCGGTGTGGCCTAGTCTCACCCGAGCTGTCCCGACACGAGGCTCCGCAGCAGCTGCCCCCAGGTGTCGTCGTGCCGCTGCGGCGGCGCGTCCCGCAGCGTCAGCCCCAGCGCGGCCAGCGGTGGAGGTCGGTGTGGCCTAGTCTCACCCGAGCTGTCCCGACACGAGGCTCCGCAGCAGCTGCCCCCAGGTGTCGTCGTGCCGCTGCGGCGGCGCGTCCCGCAGCGTCAGCCCCAGCGCGGCCAGCGGTGGAGGTCGGTGTGGCCTAGTCTCACCCGAGCTGTCCCGACACGAGGCTCCGCAGCAGCTGCCCCCAGGTGTCGTCGTGCCGCTGCGGCGGCGCGTCCCGCAGCGTCAGCCCCAGCGCGGCCAGCGGTGGAGGTCGGTGTGGCCTAGTCTCACCCGAGCTGTCCCGACACGAGGCTCCGCAGCAGCTGCCCCCAGGTGTCGTCGTGCCGCTGCGGCGGCGCGTCCCGCAGCGTCAGCCCCAGCGCGGCCAGCGGTGGAGGTCGGTGTGGCCTAGTCTCACCCGAGCTGTCCCGACACGAGGCTCCGCAGCAGCTGCCCCCAGGTGTCGTCGTGCCGCTGCGGCGGCGCGTCCCGCAGCGTCAGCCCCAGCGCGGCCAGCGGTGGAGGTCGGTGTGGCCTAGTCTCACCCGAGCTGTCCCGACACGAGGCTCCGCAGCAGCTGCCCCCAGGTGTCGTCGTGCCGCTGCGGCGGCGCGTCCCGCAGCGTCAGCCCCAGCGCGGCCAGCGCCGGCGTCGGGCTGGAGGCGCCGCGCACGTAGGCCGCCAGCTGCAGCAGCGCGGCGCAACAACTGACGAGGTGAATGGTGGAGTACACGTGGATCGCAGCGCGGCGCATGGTTGCCGAATGGCCCTGGAAATAAAACCTTGGATAACTCGGGTTCAAACCTAAATGAAACCACACTCCTGAACCCAGGAATCCTCCTGAATCAGCGCTCCAACGGACACCCAACCGAGCACATACCTTCCCGAGCCTGCCGTCTTCGTATTCCTCCCTCCACTACCCCAACAGCAGCGCCTGGAAGCCCCTCATATACCTTCTCGAGCCTGCCGTCTTCATGGTTCTCCTTCCAGCACCCAACCAGTAGCGCCAGGAAGGCTCACATACCTTCCCGAGCCTGCCGTCTTCGTGTTTCTTTCTTCACCACCCCACCAGCAGCGCCTGGAAGCCCCTCATACCTTCCCGAGCCTGCCGCCATCGTGGTTCTCCTTCCAGCACCCAACCAGTAGCGCCAGGAAGGCCCACATACCTTCCCGAGCTTGCCGTCTTCGTGGTTCTTCCTCCACCACCCCACCAGCAGCGCCTGGAAGCCCCTCATACCTTCCCGAGCCTCCCGTCTTCGTGGTTCTCCTTCCAGCACCCAACCAGTAGCGCCTGGAAGCCCCTCATACCTTCCCGTGCCTGCCGTCTTCGTGGTTCTCCCTCCAGCATCCCACCAGTAGCACCAGGAAGCTCCACATACCTTCCCGAGCTTGCCGTCTTCGTGGTCCTCCCTCCAGCGCCCCACCAGCCGCTCCAAGCGGTCGCGGCAGTACGGCAGCAGCACCAGGAGCGCCAGCGACCCCAGCTCGGCGGCGCGCGGCAGCCGCGGCCCAGCGTGGAACTCCCCGCTCGGGGAGACCGGCTCCCGCACCAGGCCGTAAAAACTCTCCGAGAATGATGCGGCTAAGTAGAAATTGTGTACGAGTTATGACAACCGTAAAAACCAAGGAGAATACTATTTCAGATGACAAACGACAGACGTGTCAAGAAGCTCATTGGTGACCCAGATCTGGTAGAAGCAAAGCCGCAAAGCCTGCCTTGCGGCATTTTACAGGATATATTTAGGGGAGTGTGTGGCGGGACTGCATGAACTGATTCCGCCTTCTCCATTTCGTCACTATGGAACTAGACGTGGATTATTATTTTGTTGATATAACAACGACTGGAACAAAGCGATTTGCTTCTACATCCCTTGTTAGGACGGCTAAAGAGTGCAACTCTCTTCCAGCACATCTTTTCCCGAAACAATATAACTTAGATCTCTTCAAGACGAGAGTGAAGAGACGCTATATAGGAAGCATGCTCCATCGTATGGTGTTTCCAACAGGTGAGATTGAAGTCAAATGTTTGCCTATCTTACGTAAAAAAAAACAAAGGAGAAGGTTAAATTCAAGCCAAAATATTACAGAATTAAAGTAAAGGTGAAGTATTTCTTCCAACCAGCGGCAAGCACTGGGTTTTTGGTCAAAGTAGGCAGTTCAAATGTTTTGGTCATAGAGGAAGGAAATCTCTCTATGGCTATATGGAGCCATGGTCTTTCAAGGTAGTCAGTACCTATATGGACCTCACGCAACTGCCTCCAACATGAACTAACCTAGGTAGACTAAAGTCGACAATCATAAAAATGCTGACTGACATAATGCTAAAATCACAGACCAAATCTAACTTTATTCTAAACTAGAAGGTACCCAACTTAGTCATAACCCCCCTTTTTTCTTCAGCATAGTCGGGTAAAAAGTATCATATAACTATCTGGAGATACCCAGCTAGCCGTGTACCAAAAATTGTTGAAATCCGTTTAGCTGATTTTGCGCGTTGAAGCCACAACAACACATACAAAACATAGAATAAAAAAAACAATTATTTCAATTGACCTCCAATAGTCCCTTTCAATCTTTTTTTAAATATATTTAATGTACAGACATTTCATTTTTACAACTTCATTATAGTATAGAAGAAAATGGATGCCACTTTACTGAAATTCCTCAATGAACTTAGGTCACAACAAGAAAGGGGAGAGCTGCATAAATAAATTTGGGAACCCTAAAATGAAGAAGAGATTGTTCAATTCATTCACTCAACATTTTTTGGACTTACCATAGTGCTTCAGGTAGTGGTACTGCAGGAAGCAGTCACACAGAAGGAAGAGCTCATCGTACCAATGGACGCACCATCCCAACTTATTGGGGTACACTGCTGCTAGATACTGGAACATAATTGGTTAAACTTCCAGCTAGTTTATTAAAGCCACACTGAGAAATAAATAACCAAATGTTTGTATATATGTAAGCACTTTATTTTACATAATAACCACTTACAATTGCAATCAAATTAAAAGGCATAAGTACAAAGGCGAACTTAGGGATCTCTTGCAGTGAACCTTTGAGCAAGTGAGTGAAGATATAAAGAAAATAGACCAACTAAAACCATGTACAAAATATACAAAACTAAACTGAACACATATGAATTATAAAAATATATATCATACATAATATAATGAAATAATGATCTTTCTTCTGTAAGGAGGCCGCGTTTCGCAAGCAAGAGAAGACCACTGAGGAGAAGAAAGCCGAAACAAAGTCAACAGTCAGTAATTTTTTCGAAATAACTCTTATATCTATTACAATATTTGTACTTTTTTTTTATTTTATTATAAATAGATGGGCATTTGACCGCAATCTCACCTGTTGTTAAGTGACGATGCGGTCAAGGATGTATCATGCCCGTCTAGAAACAGCCTATTCACTCTTGTCTTGAACACGCCCAAATTATAATGGTCGGGGAACACACTCGCAGGCAACGACTTAGCCTATCCTAAATATATATTTTGATTATAAACTCAATGCGTAGTAAAAAAACAATAATAATAGAAGATGAAAAATCAAAATATGATTTTTTATTTAAAACAACTAAAGTACGTTTGATATGGCACCTTATAAGAACCGTGTCCCGTATACATATAATACCTAAATAAAATATAATAAATAAATAAATAATAATAATAAATAACTCCGGAACAAGCTTACATAATCCTTTTCAACTCTAAGCGGTGGAGCAGTTTACCGTGCCAGTGACGCCAGAACAAAAAAATAAGAAGAGCTCCAAAATAAACAGGGATTGAAAAATACTTGTAATGCAAACTTTTTGATCATTGATATTTTTGACGGCTGTGGCCGACGTGGCGACTTTCAGCTGTCGGCCACAGCCGTCTTTGGCGGTCAAAAGGTAAATCAACCTAGTCCCAAACTAAGCAAAGCTTGTACTATGGGTACTAGGCGACGTTATACATAATCTATAGATAAATTATAATTTTATAATACTTATATACCTAGAAAACTTCCAAGACCCAGCTATGCTGCTCATCACACAAACACTTGCCCAGGCCGAGATTCAAAGCCTGGACCGCCAGCTTCATAGGCCCTTGTGCAACCCACTGTGCTCATCTTACAAACACTTGTCCTGGCCGGGATTCAAACCCGGGACCGCCAGCTTCATAGGCCGTTGTGCAACCCACTGTGCCAAACTAATAATATATTCAAACAGTTTAGAAATCACTGGAAAGCCACAACTTATTCAATTTACTCTTGAGTGATGCTGTGGACTGTGACTGTCTGAAAGATAACGGCAGCTCGCCAAATCATCTGGGATGGTGTATAGGTATCCTTTGTAGCAAGTAATCGAACATGAACTAACCTCCACAAGCTTCCCGAGGGCAGGTTTAACAGTGGCCCCGAGTGCATCCTGTGCAACAACCTGGAACACCGATGGGGCGCCCTGCAGCGTTCGCGTTAAGTGCGCTGCATACACCGCCATGCTCACTCTTCCTTCAAAAATTTTGACATAAGTTTAAGAACTGTATACTAACATTGATTTAAACTTACACAATCTTCACTCATTATCACAACACAACAAAACGGGGCTTAATCGCATATAAATATTTCCATCAAAAGGTAATTAAATAAATCATATTTATACGCGATATAGCCCTGTTTTGCTGTGTTGTTTATACTGACATGAGTTCAATAAAGGATTCTGATTCATTACGAAATATTGAAGTACTCAAAAACTTCTAGGTCATTCAAGTCAAGCATAAAATTCATTTATTCAAAAGAGAAAGCACCTAGGAGACGTGAATTAAAAAAAAGATAAATCAATGTTTCTAATAACGTTATCCCTTCCTGTTTCCTGTTTTTGAACATACGTTTATGAATGTAAAAGTTTTTCAAGTAAGACATTCTGTTTGATAAAAATCCCGGAAAAGTTTACAGTGTCATAAAAAAATGCGTCAGGACAAACAATACATTAGGACAAACAATGCTAGAGATTCCGATATAGATCCCCGTATAACGTACCTGACACCAACGAATTTGATAAACAAAAACCTAAGCTTTAAAACGGTTTTTACAATTATATTCACAACTTCATCACCGCCACTGAATATATATGGCTGAACTAGGAATAATGACACAAAGTATGGTCATTAAATAATTCGATATAAATATACCTATATCTTTATAATTTAATAGTTAGTTATTTCAAACTTTTTCATTAGGTTTCGAGGTTATGTTTTTATCTCATTCGAAATGTCAAAATCCTACCTATATTCTGTCAGTGTCAAAGTCAAGCGTATGCGTTTCGTTTTATCTCATGTGGTTTGAAGACAAAATGCAAGTTTAAAAATTTTCAAAATAAAAAAATATTGAGGGTCGACGTAAAACAAGCACAATCTCATATGGGGGAACAGATGCAAATGTGTCTAACTGTCTGCTATAAGTAATAAATAATAGTTACAAATCACACCAGAATGGCGGTAAAGTAGCAAAATGGTATGAAATGAATTTAGCCGTTATAGAACGAGTGAAATAAGCTGTTGATGGATAAAACAATTTGGTACATAATGGCAATTCCGAAGTTCGTAAACTGCCGTTTCACTCACTCAAGTTTGAATGACGGAAGATAGAGAAAGAGATGGCACGTTGCGATCTTCGAATTTCCAACTTCGAAGTAAGTAACCCCCCGGAATAACTGAATCCTATTAATTTAAACAAGCAATGCTTGTATGTAGTTGGTTTCTCGGAAACGACTTTGCCGTTTTGGATAAAAATTGGTATGTAGTAGTATTTGGATTGTAATGTTTTGCCTGCCAAGTTTATATAGGTAGGTTGCAGCCACCAACCAAAGTTAGGTCGCCCAGGATCTTATACTATTTTTTTTCTCTTCCATGGATTTGAGCTCATGCCTGTTGCAGATAGACAAAAAATAAAAAACAAATTTATTTTTAATAGTTTATTGACCACTATTTCTTAAAAAAGGCAATAAAGAGCACCAGAGCGACAAGCTGGAGTCAACAGTGAGGCGAAGCGGAGTGGTGTGATCGAACCCTGACCATAGTCCTTTTTTATACCTGACATGAACTGGCTGACCACTGGGTCTTATTACCAGAGATCCTTATCTATCGAGAGGAGCGCAAGCTCTAACGGGATTTACCATCCGCGGCCTCTTAATAAATCCCTGTCTGCTAAAATGAAAACCCGCTAAGTTCTTGAGCAATTCTTTTGAACTATTGTTCCAAATTTTGAATTGGTACACATTCAAGAAATATTTTCTTTGTAATGTTTTATTTTTAATTCTTTTACCCTATCAAATAACTAAAGAAAATCGCAAGATATTGTGTGCATACAATAAAATTATGTGATTATATTACAATCACATATACAGAATTAATTAATTTAGAGTCACATAATACCGAATACTTGTAATCAAAAGTAAATTATGAAGTAGATTATCAAATAAATTAATAAAAGCCACTGGTCAGGGTAATAAAGTAATATAATATTTGGTCCACCGTCATAACAATCAATCCTTACAAACTAACAAACGAACAATTCTTCTTATAACATAAACGATTACATACGATAGTTACGTTTTATTATTAATAACTTTGACATTTGCTATACAATTAGTTAAATGACTCACAGCAATATGGCTCGCATTTTAGGAACGATTTAGCACGTACACGTTTCCACCATTATTCGACACTATCTGTCATTTTGCTACACTAGTAGGCACTAATCGAAAGTTTTTGACACTAGTCGGCACTTAGGTACAGTCTGCATCAAATAAGTAGTCTGTAATAGCCAATGCGCGAAATACATCGTCACAAATCTCTCCCTCTAGTAATAAACTCACTGTCGGTTTTGACCGATTCATGATTCATGTTTTTGCAGATTCATGTACAAAGTAATGCATTGTACTAATCTAGTTTAATTTAATTGAAATAAAACAATTTAACGGATTATATCGCGTATATTATCTATATAATATACGCGATATAATCCGTTAAATTGTTTTATTTCAATGAGTAATAATCGCGGAAACAGAAGAAAATATTAGTTTAATTTAATTTAATGAAACATCATATTATTAGTGTGGACCAGTGTTGTTTTGTGAATAAATGTAATGTAATTATTATTATTATTTTACAGGTTACATTTCGGAGGATGTCCGGGGGAATTACATGATCTAATTCCACCAGCCCCTTTCTACCATCGATACACACGACACGTGCGTTCGTTCCATCCACATGTGGTCGACACTCCGCGTATCCGCACGAAGCGCTTCGGTACCAATTTCATCATGCGTACATTGCGTACCGCACAGGAGTGGAACTCGTTGCCTGCGAGTGTTCCCTGGCCCCTATTTCATAAACGTGACAGGTGACAATTGACAACGACAATTCGACGTATATTGCTGGGTCGCCGAGTAAGTGTACGCCTGGCATCATGATGGAGAAGTAATGTATGCCGAATTGTTGTTGTCAACTGTCATCTGTCACGTTTATGAAGGGGCCTGATCATTATAATTTGGGTGTGTTAGAGACAAGTACGCATTAGAATTGTGGTGCTAGAGGCGTATGTTGAAAATTCCTTGGACCGCGTTTCGCACCAATGTATCCATCTTAACACATTCACGACCGCGAGCCTGCTCGGCGGGCGCTCTGCTCGTAGCAAGTTTTCACTACATACGGTTTTTCTCATGTTATTGGCTACGAGCCTAACGCTAGGAAAATGTCGGTTGCGAAAGTGTTAAAGGAGTTAAGAATTAAGGACAGTACCATTGCGAATTCTAAGATTCTTTGGACATATCTCCCGAAACCAGTATTTCATGGAGCGTCTAGTGGTGCAGGGACAGATTGAAGGCAAAAGATTTCGAGGGCCTCCAACCCGATGGACGGATTTTATTAAAACTGTGACATACACCAGCATCACAGGGTGTGCTCGAAATGCTGCCAATAGAATGAAGTGGAGACAAACTGCAAAGGCGGCTACCCAAGTCGAGAGGACCGAGGACGAAGATCTATCGTGTACGACTACAGCATCATCGAGACCACCACCACTCTCACAAGGGTGAGGGAAATAAAAATAAATAAAAACCAGCCAAGAGCATGTCGGACCATGATCATGTAAAAATATAAGTATATACGGTAAGTTCAAAAAATATGAGAAAATAACAAATATAAAGCTTAATAAATACAAAATTGTTTTCAACATGATCGGACGTACCGTTTTTAAGTTATTGCCAAAAAACTGCGCTTCTCAGCAAAAGGACGTAAGTGCCGGGGAGATACGCTCTTTTGTTAGTGTTTTTTTTTTTCATATCGTATTTTTTTCAACTGTAATGCATTTTTTTGTATAAACGGCTGCGGAACCCTACATTGAGCATGGTCCGACATGCTCTTGGCCGGTTTTTTATTTATTATGTTTAACCTTTGTAATTTTCTTCATATTTTGTCGATATACGGTTAAGAAACTTGAGGGGGGGGGACACAAGTTGTGCTACTTTCGGAGCGATTATTATTGAAAATATCTAGAAACTTCAAAATGTTTTTAAAAGAACTGTCGAAATATGTGTGTGCTTGCTACAAAAATCTTTTCACTTTCGGTTACATGTATGGATGTTACAAACTATTTGATGCTGACTGTACTACATGACCGAGTAGGGTAGTTATCTTACCGTTATTAGGCCTGGATTTCTTTTAAACTGTTTTGTTAATTTTTTTGTGAAGTATCTAGTATTTTTAACGCCATTTTGTACAGGCAAGTCAAGATAAATATCCACACAAAGTTTCAAAATATGTATACCTTACTGCCATAAGATCTCTATACAATTTTTTGAAACTTTGTGGTGTATACACATGAGTGCTCTTGACTTAACGCGAGTTTACGTTTTTGCTATTGAAACTGAACGTTCTATAAAGAAAGAAAAAACATATTTAATGACAATTCTTTTTCAATATACAATATCTTTATGCCATTAATATTTTTATAGTTTTATTGACAACATTCCTTCACAATATTTTCTTCTGTTTCCGCGATTATTACTCATTGAAATAAAACAATTTAACGGATTATATCGCGTATATTATCTCATTTTAGTTCGCGACGTTTCGGAAGCTTTCCAGCTCTCCATGGTCACGGGTCCACCCGTTGTTTTATTTCAACATTCCTTCACATTTAATAAGTACAATACGCTGCTAACTTACGCCCAAATGGAATCATTTCTATTGAGCAAACTATCTATTTACAGTTAATAATTACGTTATTAATTACTTATAGTACATTTTAGGTTGCATCCGACCAGAAAAACAAACTGAAGTAAGGCTAATTCAAAGATAAACGGACAAAATAACTTTGGGCTTATAACTACTAAATTACATTTGACCTCTTTATCAATATTCCCAGATCTCAAAACTTCTTACCTAAATTGCAGAATGCCTAATTTTTTTTCTTAAAACACCAGAATCTTAATATGGCCGAATTTTAAAAAAGTAGTCTTGAAATGCCCAAACTTCAAAACACTCATGGCAAAACAACATATTGTGTATTTATTATCCAACTTTCATTCGAAATTTGAAGGAATTGTGCATTGCAATCTTTAGGTATTTAGAGATGATGACGATATAGCCCGTTAAAGTTCCCCGTGACGTCACGCCGTGCGACCGTTTTTGGTATAAAACAGGGGGATTTCACAAAAAACCTCGCGTGATTTCTGGATAAACCCTAAGTAGTAAATATAATATAGGAAAGGAGATATATTTTTACACTAAACGCTATGCTACAGCGCCCCATACTAAAGCAAAATAATATCAGTAGACGAACATGTAGTGGAAATCCTGTTTCGAGACGGAAAGCAATTTTTCTCAAACATGCAATGAAATGTCGTCATTATGTGCGTTATAACAGGCTTCAAAATATCACGTTTCGGGCGGAACGACTCAAAATAACTGTAAAGGAATTTCATACAAAATTGAAGGCCTTGGCCGGGGAGTAATATTTTTTTAATTTTTATTTAAACATGGCGTCAGTGTTCATGAACAGGCTAAACAGCTGTTTTTATATTCTTAATAAAAAAAAAACGAGGCTAAACAGCTGTTTTTTTTTTTCCAGTGGCTGAATGGTTGTCGGACGAAAATATCCACAAAAATATGCCTATTACACACGAACTGATATTGAGAACACAAATCTGTATGAATCATTATGTTGATGAATAAATTTAAAATATTGTCTATGTATAAGTCACTAGAGACCATAGACAATATTTAAAATCCTCTGCAATTATTTTATTTATTATACAAATTACGATTCTTATTATAAAGGTTGTGTAGAACGGCCCTAAGGGTCTATTTGAACACTACACACGCGAAATACAGACGGCTTCAGTAAAAAAAAAAAACATTATTGAGGGATTGAAGGGAAAATTTCAAAAACTTTTATCGTGTAGTTTTTTGAGTGGTGTATTTTTTTATTTCATTGCATATGTTTGAGAAAAGCACTATACATGCCTCTGGCCGTGAAAAGTGCTTGCCGGCTTCGTATCACTATCCGGCCTCCCTACGGTCTCCTCACTCACTCGGCAAGCCCTTCTTTCCCGGCGTCTGCAGTAATGAACTATATATTGTACCCTTGAACCATAATCACGCAGTGAAGTGTTAGGTTAATAGGCATGATAACGGGGTACGAAAATCAAAATTCTAATTATTCAATCAATTAGATAATACAAAAATATTGGCCACGAATTTTTTGGTTTTTCAAATAAGTAAAAAAATTCAAAGATAAATAGCATTAAACTTTAAGAGGGCTCGCGACGTCATAACAAGGTACAAACTGTACTTAGGAGTGACGTCATGCGACATTTTGACTCAATATAGCACCTTAATTTTTTGTTTACGTAAAAAAAGAAAGAATACGTCTCCAATATTTTTTATTAAGAGTCCCCAGTAGGCTCGGCCGAATTCCACCTTCCCATACAAACGGAGTTTCGTTCACATTTTAAAACAGCGTGTTGTATTTTAATGAAACTTTCCATATATAATGACATGAGGTATATCTAGGCCTGAAACTAGTTTATATGGCTGCAGTTTATAAAACAAACGAAATACAGTAAAAACAAGTTTTGTATGAAAAACTTAGATTTGCTATATTTTTTTACTATGGTATCTGAAGCTACATAAACTAATTGCAGGCCTGCATATACCTTAACATATTCTAAGTACAAAACTAGCTAGTCGTTTGAAAATAAGAGCGTAACTACGTTTGTATGGAGAACCGAGCTTACTGGGGACTCTTAATCTACATGATGGACTGATTATTGAAATTTAGTCATAAACTCTAACCTTAAATATAAAATTGCCCTTATTTAGAAAGTGTTTGCATAAAGTGGCATCCACTTTCAAGTAAACAATCTTGGTTTTCGTCCACATTGAAGACCCCCGGCTTTGTCCGCAGCTACAATAGTAATCGCTTTCGTTCTCGAAAAAGGGTTCCCACTATACACGCAAAATGCTAAGTTACAAATATTAAATACTAAATACTTGACAACTATAAATATGCTTTTAACTTTATCATTACGTTACATTTACTTCTGACTAAAATTTTACTTCGTTTTTTTTTCGTTTCAATTTTGAGTGTTTGTTTCTGGGCTATTCTAAAAAAAACCGTATCGCCACTGTTATTTTTTTCAGAATTTGAAAATGTTATGTATTCTTTACTCATAATCAAGTATTCATCCTAATAGGAGAAAAAAAGTGTCCAAACATTTTCATAAAATTTTTGTACTTTCCGTTCCGTTACTTCCAATAGAAAATGTTGAAAATCCTATACCTACAATAAAGTAATGGAACTAAAAAATAAGGACACCTCTTTTCTCCTATCAAGATGAATAGTACTCATGATTCTGAGTACAAAACCATAAAATTTCCAAATTCAGAAAAAAAGAGGGGGTACGGTTTTTTTTTAGAATAACCCTTCTAATAATTGACCGATCCAGAGGTTGTTGTTAGACTTGTTAGTATATTGATATGGCTCTTGTGTACGATTTGTTACTCTACCTATCCACTCCAATAATTTATTTTAAGTGCAAGCACTGTGGATTCGCAGTACCAATATAAAATCAGTAAATGTAGAAATAATTGGTTTAGGACCATTAAAACAAGAGGACTGGGATTGCCATACAAAAAGCCGTTCCTCGATATTAACGCCATCTATGTTTAGTACTTATTATTAACAATTATTCAAATTGCCAGCGGCAGCGTGACACGGTATTTAAATGTAACGATTTATTTACTATTAGCTGTTTCTTTGTTCAATAAAATATAACATCGATAAAATGCTCCAAGTTTTAGGCTGAATTTGTCCTTGTGGTCGAGTCGGGGCACGAACCATGTATGGCAATGGAGAGTCCTCTTGTTTTAATGGTCCTTGGTTTGATACAAAATTCCTTTTTCTTTAAACAAGCACTATTTCTCATTGCCGTTTAATTTATAACACTACAGGTATAGTATGTGCTTCCTAAGCATTTGGCATCATTGAGTACGTCCCTACACAAGAAAATCATTTTTTTTTATGTTAAATAAATTTTACAAATGTCAAAATTTATAGATTACTAGAAGTTGCCCGCAACTTCGTTCGCGTAAGAGAAAAAAGTTATAACCTTTTTTACTTCAGCGTAGTCGGGTAAAAAGTAACCAAAAGTAACCGGTATGACCATCCATGGAACATCCATGACCTGATCCATGGCCATCCGTTTCGACGTGATGAAGCCGCATCGATACATACAAACATATAGAAACATGTTCAGTGTCGTACACTTGGTTCTTTAAAAATATCTTCAATGTACAGACATTAAACTTTTACAAATTTATAATAATATAGATTATACAAATAATAATGTCAGTCATGACCTAAAAATCAGTTCCGTGCCGCTCCTGTTGCAAATGTGGCTATAATGCTCGTGAGATTTTCCAGTTCTATAATACTTTGTTCATCCTTACTTGTCCTAAATAGTAAGCAACATTCTAACCTAAGGTACTAGTCCTACCGCCAACGAGAAAGAGAGCAACTAAAGACTATTTTCTCGATCAACTCGCTCAAGAAACACAAAATAGATGTAGACTCCCAGTCCATAAAAGAGATACATATATGAGAGAGTTCTCGCCGGCAGTGAGAACAGCCAGCGATGAAGTGTTAATATATGTCGCTTGGGCGAGAAAATCGCCGATAGCTAATCACTTCCTCGCCCTTGGTGGGACCAGTGCCTAAAATGAATACACCATTTTTGTCTTACACTTAATATTTTTCGTAAATAGAGTAACAGGAATTAATATTTTTAGTGCCACGATGCCAATTTCATACATTAAATTTATTTTCTTGTGAGAAAACAGATGGTATTGGCATTAAATGCATATTTTAGGTTACAATGTTGTTTACTATTTAGAACAAGGATGAATAGAGTATAACTACGGACAGCCTTTGCATCAGAAACGACTCGGAGATTTTTATACTTTTCCATTTAGGCTGGATTTCACCAAACTTTTGTTCCTAGAATTAAGCTTGTTCTCAAACAGTAATGTCAAATTACTATGGAGTTTTGAAATTACTATTCGGCAATAAGCGGAATTAAAGTTTGGTGAAATCCGGCCTTATACAAATACGGAAAGAAAATGTTAGAGTCTGGTTATTTATTCAAGATACATACCAGCAACACGGCACGCCAGCCTCCCAATAGAGGCTTCACCTGAGAATGTACAAGGGGCAGATGATATGTACTAGCAAAACTTGCAAACAATCAAAATGCACACGCAAATGTACGTGGCGTAAAATGTATATCATGACAAGTGTACAAATCAAATCAAATCAAAATATGCTTTTATTCTAGTAGGCCTAGGTACTAGCACTTTCGAATAGTCAGTTAGAAAGAAAGAAAACTTACATTGAAATTGAAAGAAATGTTTGAAAGAAATGATTGCTGGGAGACATACAATATGATCCAACATTTGTTGCAAGGATTAGGGAAAACCCAGAAAAACCTAATCAGATACCGCAAAACGGTAAATGCACATAACGCAAAATATGTAAAAGAAAAATGCACATTTCACGAATAGGGAATATGCGTGGATTTTACCTAATTGTTGCTTTATTAAAAGCTCATTCATGCAACAAACAGTAGACAAAGATATTTTTCGAATAACTATAAAAATAACCAAGATATAAGCCATCAAACATTTCATTCTATCTCTTTCTAGCAAAACAAAATTTAATATGAAATTTATATGGCCAGAGTGCACTGTGACGTAACAGTGCATGTCGGACCTAGTAGTTTAAAATGCCTATATCTTGCGTATTTCTTGGTCGACTTAAGTTTTAATTTCACATTTTGAAATAGTTTTTACGGTATTTTGATATTTTATTAAAAAAAGCGATAAAAATTTCATGCATGTACAGTCAAGGAATTTATATACCATTTCGTATCTTGTCACAGTCAAAATCAATATGAAAGCCGATACAGATTCCATAACAATGTCACTGCAACAAGGTACGCAAGGGTACACAAATTAAATTCCTTGATCGTACCTTATTGTTTAGTTGTATAATGCATAACACGCCAAATATAATAAGTGTAACATTGTACAATTTGCGTATGTGCATTTTAATATGAATTCAAATGTGACCCGATTTCCCACATACATTTAAATAAATCATTTCATTTCAATCATTATATATTAATGTTTTCGACCTGTATTAACCATCGTGTAACGCCATACGATTAAACAAAATAAATTCATTATTTCAATGGCGTTACTGCGTACTGTCATGATGTGTATATTTTGCATATGTAAATTTTGATTGTTTCTACATTTTGCGTGTAGTTAGCATTTTGCCTGATGTACGTTTTCAGCGGAAGCCCCAATAGTCACATTATTTCTATCAAAATACGTTTTTGTAACTTACATTGCCCCTATGTTTCCTCAATAAATGAGAGGTTTAATGCTACATGATGTCGTTGTCACATCTAACACTTGCAGGTGAACCACCAACCACAAAAAATATATCAATTAAAGTCAACTGGGGCAATTGCGTCTATGGGCTAAATGCGTCTTTGGATGACATCTTAGAAACGGAACACCTTACATCGACCCTCGCTCTCTTTGCATAAAGAACAGTGCCAAACATTAAGCGGGGAACTTAAGGATAGTTGTAGTGTTCGGATACCGTCAAATGTTTAAAAGACGCATTTGTCCCATAGACGCAATTGGCCCAGTTCACCTTTTGTGGTTATCAAAACAATAATACATAATCGGCACGATTTAAACTTGTGCTAAATAGATCTCTTTTCAAAAGTTTTTACACTGAAATATCACACACGGCATACCCCAGCACCACCCCGCCATCTATTATCGATTATCTAATGACAACTGCCCCTGCATGGGCATAGGTCGACAAACATACCTACATACAGACTGACATAAATAAAAATAGTGTTTAGACTAGGTAAACTGTAGATGTTATAGACATCCGTCCACACGCTAAGTGCCGAGGATGTCGTGGCATCTTGCCGTCTCGCACACCGATGATGGCCACAGTAGACATACTGCCATACAAGTTAAAATAACATGACATGACATGCCCCTGCATGGCCGAAGTACTAGCGTTTCCAAGTCACTAGTGTGTTAGCTGGGTGAATCACCTTTCGACCTACACAAATCTTAAAACTTCGCTTTATAACACCTTTAAGTAATGGTTTCTCTTCTTTTTAATTCATGGTGTGCGTTAAAAGGTTCAATGTCCCGTCTGTAAAACCTAATAAAAAGGGAAATATCATATTAGAAGTCCGATTTCTTGGTAACTCAAGATACATTTTTGGTAACACCAGAGACGTCAAAAGTGTGGGTCTAAAAGTTGATTCACCCAGCTACGTCCGACTGTGAACTGTGATCTAGCCATTCTTGTTTGTGGCTCTATTGTTTCGTAATGTTTTCTAGAGTATTCTACTAGAATCTCAATTTTTATCGCACGCGTGTCATCTATGGCAGCTACGATAACCACTCGAGTGTTTTCCGCAACTGTAGTTGCATTTCACCATTCTTATTTCGAGTATAACTAGAGATCAAACCAATATCACGAGCACATGAGTGGTTAAATATATAAAGCTCTAGAAAACACTGCCAATATGCCCGTTCCCGCGAGAAAACCGAGAGATACCACGCATATTCCTTAAACCATTACAAACAAACAATTTTACATGAACCCATCAATTGCGGCTTATTTTTGAAGATATTATATGGCTAGAGTCAGCCGCATGCTTGCTACTAGTAGCCTATTGAGCAGTGGCGTGCACAGGTTTTTTTGCCAAGGTAGGCAGTTTTCGTGTGTGTATATGGAGCCATGGTCGTTCAGAGCGTCAGGGTAGGCAGGTTCTCTGTGCCTGTATAGAGCCATGTTCGTTCAGGGCTTCAGGGTAGGCAGTTTCTCTGTACCTATATGGAGCCATGGTCGTACAGGCTAGGCAGTGCCTTTGTGCCTATATGGACCGCACGCCACAGCTATTGAGTTGTATCGCGGGTAATCCGGCTGGGGAAGCCAGCTAGCCGGAGCAGCTACCCTAGCCGAAGCAGTTTGACCTCAAGAAGGTAGATAATGTTCTCTTTGGCTTCCTTTGGATTATGCCTTATTTAAAGAAAACAATTGACAGAGGAAAATATTTAATACCCCGTGAACACAAGAGCTGTAAAGCTTCAGAAACGTCCGCAACTCGAATGAGATTATATACGCGATATAATCCGTTTAAATTGTTTTATTTAAATAGCAGGGGCAATTTAACCTAGCCGGGGCAGTTTGACCCCAGCCGTGGCAGTTTGACCTAGGCGGGGCAGTTTGACCCAGCCGGGGCAGTTTGACCTAGGAGGGGCAGTTTGACCTAGGCGGGGCAGTTTGACCCAGCCGGGGCAGTTTAACCTAGGCGGGGCAGTTTGACCCAGCCAGGGCAGTTTGACCTAGCCGGGCAGTTTGACGTGAGCAAGGCATATTTAACTGACCGGGGCAGTTTAAACAAGCCGGGGCAGCTTGACCAAGCCATGGCTAGTGTTTGCCGCATGCTTGCCGCTAGACACAATGGCGGCCTAGCCGGTGTCCTAGCTAGCAGAGTTATTGTACTGCGGACGGCCCGCCAGCTCGAGCAAGTACCGGTCCGGGTGTTCAATCCAATCAGCCGCCGAAAGTTTCACCTGAAACGGAAAATTCTGCTATTAATCAAGTACGTGCCATTTCACATGTTCTTAAAAAACATTATCTTGAAGCTCGAAATACTTTTTAACAGAGCACAGACTGTATTATTTAGATTAGATAACAAAATATAAAAGGGTATAAAGAAACATAATATATTTAATATATTTTTAGTGTTTCAGATTTTGGAGCATGATTTGGATTTTTTGTATTTATTTATTTATCGAATCACATGAAATGCAACATGACAGTTTAACATCAAAACGTTACATGGATTCTTAAGTATGTGTTATTGTATGTGTCGTCGTGGCTTCATCACGCCAAATCAGCTAAACGATTTCAACTATTTTTGGTACAAGGGTAGCTGGGTATCCAGAGATGGTTATAGGATACTTTTAATCCGACAACGCTGAAGAAAAAACGAGGGGTATGACTTTTCTCCTCCTCGAACGAAGTTGCGGGCACCGTCTGATACAGAATAACGATCATTATCTCATTATTTTACATTGGTTTTACTTTAGAAGTGTAGATTCGTGAGAAAAGGTGCGGAAGAGTACCTGTCTCTGTCGCTCGGCTTCGCGAACCTGCCACTTCTTCACTTCCAGCTGGATCTCGCGGGAGGCCTGGTCACCGCAGCCCCACACCTGAGCACATGTTATATCCCTTAATCTTATTCGTGACCACAACTTATTAGCTTACAATCTTCACCCCTTTTTTTAAGCCTAAGATATTACGAGGCTTCATTCAGAGGTGTTAAAGACACTATTTATTATTGTAAAACATAATACTTGATCGTTTCTTTCAACAGTTAGGTAAATTGTCCCGTAATATTTATTTATTAAATAGACTGCTCTAATTAAAAATATATTATTTTAAGAAATTATAATGGTATTTTTTTAACCAAACATGTAAAAGCCAGCAAAATCAACCATATTTAAAATATTACACACGTTTTAGAGCTGGATCGCTCTTCTTTTTTATAGACTATAGCTCCATTTTAAAAATGTGAAACGGAAGTGTAGTAGACGCCTCTTTCACACTAATTTAGAATAAAAAATAAAAATAAATGTCAATGCAAAGATATTGTAACATTTAGAATGCTTAAGATATTTATAGAGACAGATTCAATGTCGGTGAAAGAGAGCGACCCAGCTACAATGCCACAGATACGACACCCTTTAGGTCGGGGTCCACAGGCCGCTTCGCCACCAACCTCCATGGCCCGCAGCGGGTGCGGCACGCCGTTGAGGGTCATCTTGTCGAAGCCCTCGTCGATGACCAACAGCGGCTTGCGCGGGTCGCTGCCGGCACGCAGCCCCTTCGGGTACCCGCGGATCGACGTGTTCAGGTAGATCATCTTCGGCGCGTGCTCAATTATCGAGAACCTGGCGGTGTTCCGAGGTGTTCAACGGTTGTATTGACGTCCATTACTTTCTAAGTGATTTTAGTATACCAATCTACCGAGAGAAGGCGTTGTTAAGTTCGTAAAATTCCCATAGTAATTTCTGATTCACGCTGTGAACATTTTTCTTGGATTATATGTTCTGTTTGTTAAGCAAGCAGCGTATAATTTTTTGTGTCATACTTGTCTACCAGGTGAAGGAATTAAGAGGAAAGCTTGGAATTTTTGTGGGTGCCCCCACGGGGCAAATACAGCTTTTATTTTTTCCGCTTGGTATAAACAAAATGTATGAACGATTAACAATGGAGGTGATAATCAAATCATCGCTATCCCATAAATATATCAAATATAAATCTTAAGGACACATGATTGGCATGGGGTCCGCGAACCCCTGGGGAAAATTGAAGCTTTGGGCTTGTAACTACTAAATTGCATTTTACCTCTTTATCAATATTTCAGGATCTCAAAACTTCTTGGCTTCAAATACCTAAATTGCAGAATGCCTAATATTTTTTCTTAAAACATCGGAATCTTAAAATGGCCGAATTTCAAAATAGCTTAGTCTCATAATGCCTAAACTTCAAAACACTCATGGTAAAACGACATTTTCTGTATTTATTATCCAACTGTCATTCAGAATCTGAAGGAATTGTGCGTGTCAATCTTTAGGTATTTAGATAATATGACGTTTTAGGTCAAAGTCATAATGAATTTCGTTCATTTTAAGAATGAGACAATTTGACATTTAGGTATTATGAGCTCATGGTAATAGGAAAATTAGGGGTATTAATTAATAAGGTATTATGAAATTTAGTGGTTTTAAGCCCAAAGCAAATTAAATAACTCTGGGGGCAAAATGACCAAATATTTCACAAAGAAAAAACGGGAGGTCCGATGGGCGCTACCTCAAACGTGTCCCAAGTAGCAAACAATAATAGTGATTAAATCTTACATATCTAAAATTTATCAAAAATAAGAATTAGCTATATTTAAAAAGACTCCGTTAAGTAATTTTGACGACCGGTTTGGCTCAGTGGGAGTAACGTTGCCTGCGAAGCTGAAGGTCCTGGGTTCAAATCCCGGTAAGAGCAAATATTTGTGAGATGAGCATGAATATTAGTTCCTGAGTCTTGGATGTTTTCTAACCAACATTCTCAAAAGTCTTTGAGAAGGCTATTCATAATAGGCTTACCCAGTTCCTAAACAAGAATAATATTCTGAGCCCTTTCCAATTTGGCTTCCGAAAGGGAAAATCCACGTCGATAGCCATCTTTAATATGTTAAATATCATATGGAACAACCTAAATAAAAGAAAACCTTGTGTTTCTCTTTTAATTGATATGTCTAAGGCCTTCGATTGCGTGAGCCATGACATTATTTTAAGGCAGCTTGAGCATATTGGGATAGGAGGAAATGCACTTGAGCTATTTTGTAGTTACTTACGTAACAGACAACAGGCTGTACAAACCTAGAGATATAATATTCGAAACAAAACAGTAGATCAGGTACAATCTCGCTTCGCAACCATTCTATTAGGGGTCGCCCAAGGAAGCATCCTTGGGCCGCTATTGTTCTTAATCTACCTAAACGAACTGCCCAATATTGTTAATGAACCATGTGTGTTATTTGCTGATGATGTTACTATGCTATTTTCAAGTGATAAATCAAATGTGAATTTAGGGCAAAATATAAATCACGTACTTATAACAATTAAAAAATGGCTTAGTACTCTAAATTTCCATGTTAACTTAAATAAAACTAAAATCATCGATTTAGGGACTACAAAACGACCTAAATGCCTCTTGTTGTGTCAGACGCGGGTACTGTAGTGGATGAAGTTAGTAGCGCAAATTTCCTTGGAGTCACAATAGATTCACATCTAAACTGGAAGGCTCATATTGAAAACATAAATAAAAAGATTTCCAGCAGATGCTACGCTTTATCAGTTCTGTCTGAAACATGTTCAGAAGACATAACTATAAATGCATACTACGGGAATATCTATCCCTTACTAACCTACGGCGTCATCTATTGGGGCAATTCAGGTGATGTACAAAAGACGTTTATACAGCAGAAAAGATGTTTAAGGACTATATATCGCATGCGCACCGAAGAGTCTCTTCGAAACGTTTTTCGAGAAAAACACTTCCTGACTCTGACATGCATATACATCCTAGAATTATGTCTATTTGTTAGAAATCACTCTGAACACTTTCAAAAGAGAACTGTTAAATCTAATGTTCGATCTCAATATAAATCAGATCTTAAACTTCCCAAGATTTACAATGGAACGTTTAAAAAAAGTGCTTTAGTATCAGCTATTCATGTGTTTAATAATCTTCCCACTGATATAAAAAGTAAAGATGATACCAAGGTAATAGATAAGGCCTTGTATTATTTAAAGGAATTTTATGATAGTAAATTGTGAATTAGATTTTAAGACCATAAAACATTGTATGCACGGAAGGGTGACTGTTGAAACACATACTAAAACATTCTGCACCATCTTTGTCTACACAGTTTTATACAATAAAGATTTTTCTATTCTATTCTATTCTATTCTATGTATATAAGTAAATATATCTATTAAATGTATCGTCGTCTAGTACCCATAACACAAGCCTTATTGAACTTACCATGGGACTAGTTCAATTTGTGTAAAATGTAAAATGTTTTTTTTTTTTATTATTATTTTAATCTTAAAAACGGAATTGTTTTAGGCTACCGCTACTTTAGCTAGTTAAGAATACCTAAAATCTAGTTAAATATTTTAAAAACTATTTAGTATTAAGTTTGTGTACAATTAAGTCTAAAAATGCGTTTTTTACTCAACTCTGATTATTTGAAGGCTCACTTAAGACCACAGCTGGTAATCTTCGTATAATAAAACGTATACGTTAGCGCCATGTTGTTTTTAATCTTGACTGACGTTTTTCTCTGCTGTGATTAGCTGTTGGGTTAGCGAGTTTATTTGCCGAAATTCATTCTGTCACTGTCACAGTAATGTGTTATCGAGTGATGTCGTTGTGTTTATCCTGTCTTGCTTTTTGCAAAATGTTTTAACAGTGCTGTGTTTGAAGAACTTTGCGAAAGGACGCTATTTTACACCATTTCCCGTGCTCTGAGAAAATATTTAGTGGTTGAAGTGTTTATATCGTGATGATCTTGCAAAATTATCGCCCGCAGAACTAGCAAACATTATGTCCAAGAATTCATTTTGTTTATTTGACTGCGCCGAGGACAAAGCTATTCTGAAGTCATTTTATTGCTCTAACTGTCCGATTCACAATTATGAATTGGTACAACACAACCAACAAGTGCAAATAATATTTGTTTCTGAGTTGGCAGTCTGATACGTAGTATCTCTTATTAGTCTGTGCTTAAGACTCAATGGTATAGTTCAAGTATCAGTTTAGAATCGCAAAGTAAAAACTGATTTTGTAGATAAACTTAAGATGATTGTAACACCAAGCTCTTTGCATTGCCTCACTGAAGACCATTGTAATATTTTTTTACTAAATGTAATCAATGAAATAAAACAATTTAACGGATTATATCGCGTATATTATCTCATTTTAGTTCCCGACGTTTCGGAAGCTTTCCAGCTTTCCATGGTCACGGGAGGACTGACCATGGAAAGCTGGAAAGCTTCCGAAACGTCGGGAACTAAAATGAGATAATATACGCGATACGAGGGTTGCTACTTATATATCCGGAAACAAAAAAACAAACAAACGTACACGGCTGAAAATAGTTTTATTGTTTTTCAAAGTATTCCCCTTGATGATCTATGCACTTTTGCATTCGCGTGAACCAATTTTTAAAGCACTTCTGCCACTCCGCCTGAGGTACCTCCATAACGTGTTGTTTGAATGCGTCGACAGCATCTTCAGCGGTCGAAAATCGTTGACCGCGTAATTTATTCTTTATATTTGGAAATAAATAAAAATCGTTGGGTGCCAAGTCAGGGCTGTACGGCGGATGACCCGTTAATTCCACATTTTGACCCTCCAAAAATAGAGTTGTTTCGCGTGACGTATGACAGCTGGCATTGTCATGATGAAGAATGATTCTTCGTCGCTGGTTAGTTTTACGAATTTGTTCAAATACTTCCGGTAAGCAAATGGTCGTGTACCACTCTGAATTAACCGTTCTACGGTTTTCTAGTGGCACTGTAGCTACATGGCCATTAATACCGAAGAAGCAGGCCACCATTTGTTTCAATGTACTTTTTGCACGAGTAACTTTCGTAGGGTTCGGCTCATTTTGAAACACCCATACCGTTGATTGTTGCTTCGTTTCGGGATCGTATGCATAGATCCAGGATTCGTCACCTGTACTCGTATAGATGTTATAAACGGCTTTTGAGTCACCACGGTTATATTTTTTTAACATTTTATTGCACCATTCGACGCGAGCATGTTTTTGCTCATTTGTTAAGTTGTGGGGTATCCAACGCGAACAAATTTTTTTTACAGCCAAATAATTATGTAATATGCTATTAATGCTGGTCATAGAAATACCCAGAGTCGCCTCTATCTCGCGGTACGTAACATGTCGGTCGTCCATTATAAGTTTTCGCACAGCCTCGATATTTTGTTGTACAACGACCGATTTCGGGCGACCTGCCTTAACTTCGTCCGTAAGCATACTACGTCCACGATTGAACTCACTAAACCAGTGATACACAGTAGTTTTAGATGGGGCTTCATCACCAAAAGTTGAAGTTAGTTGATCTATGCACTGTTGTTGCGTTAAACCACGCCGAAAATCATAATAAATCATAGCACGAATATTTTCACGAGTGAGTTCCATTCTTGCTGCGAGATGACATTTAAAACCCGTCAAAAACAAAACACGAGCGTTAATAAGGAAGAAAAAATATACCTTATATACTTAAAAAAGTTCAAATTTTACCATGGCGGTCAAATATGCTATTTAAGAAGATTGTAATCCCGGTTTTCGGATATATAAATAGCAGCCCTCGTATAATCCGTTAAATTGTTTTATTTCAATGAGTAATAATCGCGGAAACAGAAGAAAATATTAAATGTAATCAAGTTTAAGTGAAAATAAGTTTAACGGGACGTTTTTCAACAAACTATAACCATAATATTTTCTTCTGTTTCCGCGATTATTACTCATTGTCACGGGACCATTTCCATGGTCCTCCCGTGACCATGGAAAGCTGGAAAGCTTCCGAAACGTCGGGAACTAAAATGAGATAATATACGCGATATAATCCGTTAAATTGTTTTATTTAAACTATAACCAATTAATGGAATGGATGAAATAATAAAGATAAAAAGATCTGGTGGTTTTCGTCGGCGTGTTCAGAAATATAATAAATATCGTCAAATTGTGAGCGACCAAGTGCTTCAAACGTTAGCAGTGCGACGAGTGAGACTTCGTTTTAAACACAGGATATACTGAATGAATATTACATTATTATACAGGGTGTCCCAAGAACTAGTGATATACTGAAGATGGGAGGTAGAGGATCTAGAGGGCTATCTAAATCACCCCCATGTATGTTCCGCGATTTTTCGTATTTTCGGAGTTATGACTTTTTTTTTAATTCTTCACCTATCGCCGAGTACGATGAGATTTTTATTTATGGTGACGTGAATTAATGCGGTAGATGCTTGATTTTTTTTGTGTGCTAAGTTGATAGATAGGCCAATTCAGTATGGTAACATTTACTATCGTTAGATCTTTGAATGGAATAAAAAAAAATTAAATGCCAAGAATGATAAAATTACCCAATATGTTCACCACTTCAAGGGGCTTTAAAAAGATAAAATCACATGAAAACAAATTACCGTTTGGCTTTTAAAAACTTGCTCTATCTATCAGGTAGCTACCCTGAAAATTTCATTTTATTATTCATAAGGTTTCAATAAAAAAATTGAAATCTAAATGTGGTAAGTGCAAAATTTTAATTTACGCGATGATTAATACAAACAAAGTAAAGCCAATTACAAGGTGTTTAATTACAAGAAATTTTCAAAATGGCCCCCCTGTTGCTCAATGCAAGTGCGACATCGCGGAAAAAAGTTGTCTTTTAAACGTCTGAATGCACTTCTATTATTTTTAATGGTTTCTTCTGCTACTCTCAATTTCCGGGTTAACTCGTCCAAATTGCGGCATTCTCTTGAGTAGACGAGGTCTTTGTAGTATCCCCATACAAAAAAATCAATGGGGTTTAGGTCGGGGGACCGTGGAGGCCAAGCTATAAGGCAGGCGTCACCCCGGCCGCAACGACCAATCCATCTTTCAGGGTATCTTTGATTGAAATAGTTTCTTACGTCCAAGGCAAAATAGCATGGTGCACCAAATCACTGCAGTACTATGCTTCTGCGTGTCTCCAAGTCCACATCTTCTAACAGCAGGGGCAGATCGACGCGAAGAAAATTTAAAAAGTGATTGCCGCCCAAGCGGTCTGGCAGCTGAAAGGGCCCGATTAGCTGACCGTTAAGTATGCCAGACCAAAGGTTAACACTAAAGTGTTCTTGGAATGTCGATTCCCTTTTTAAATTTGGATTTTCAATTGCCCATGAGTGAGAATTGTGCATATTAAAAATCTCATTGCGTCTAAAGTGGGATTCATCCGTCCACAAGATTTGGTTAAAATAGTTTTTGTTTTCAGCTTGTCTCCTCAGCATTTCCTGACAGAATTCAATTCGCCGATTGTAATCTTCCGGTTTCAACTGTTGCACTTTTCTAATGTGAAACGGATGATATCCTACGCTCTGTAGTGTACGGTGTACCTGAGATTTAGAAAGTCCGGTACGACGTTCCATAACTCTCACACTGGTCGACGGGTCTCTTTCTACTTCTTCAACCACTGCATCTACTACATCAGGATCCGGCATAGTGGCCATACGGCCTGATCTGGTACCCGGTATGTAACCTTCCAAATACGCATTATGTACTCTTAAGATCATGCGATAGTCAGAAAACGTTTCAGGTTGAGGCCCGCCTCCTCGTTCCACATGTTCCCGGTACAGCCTTGAAGCTTCCGCCGCATTCCCCCTAGCATAACCGTAATATTAATGCATTTCTGCGTAGTTACGTGAAGTAAACATGATCACTTACACGTAGAGATGGGTCGTGGGTATTTACCCAATCTACCCACCCAGGTAAATACCCGGTAAATAGGTACTTACCGGGTATTTACCCGTATCTACCCAAACGCTCGGGTAGATACTTTGTACTTTAGACATGCCGATTCACGGATTCAGATTTGCAATAAAAGTCTACAGAGGTTGTTTACTACTTGTTTTAATCGACAAAAATGAGCAAGTGTAAAGTAAAAGTAAAAGGTAAAAAAAATCAACAATAAATCACAAATTTTGTAGACGAGAATTAAATGTTATTATAGAAATATGTTCATATTCCTTATTTATTGCGACTAGGGCATACAAATACAGAAAAAAATCGATATCGGTATTGCAAATCGGTATTCAGACTCAATACCGAGATTCCGGTATCAGTATCGGTATTGGGAAGTTTTGCAAAAAAGAAACGATTTTAATGGAAATATTTTCTTCTGTTTCCGCGATTATTACTCATTGAAATAAAACATTTTAACGGATTATATCGCGTATATCCCGACGTTTCGGAAGCCTTCCATGGTCACGGGTGGACCCGTAATTGAAATGAAGATTTGGCGTAATTGTATAACATCACAGTAATAATCAGCCCTAAAGTAGCATAGGAACAAAATTGACTAGTTCCAACACCAACAACTAAATTAAACACATGAAGTATATAACATTTTTACTTCCCTGCTCAAAAAGTACGTCATATTTACTTCGCGTAGCGAGACTAAAAAAGTACATCTAACCCCTAGGGTTTAAAAGAAAGCCATATAATTCCATACAAATTTCTATGAAACTAAAAGAAAACATGCGGCCGGCTACATATTTCTTACGAATAATTAAAAACAAACAAACCAACCTGATCAGATTGGCCAAAATTTCTGGTAGAATTGTTCAAACTGTACTTTTAATTTTTCATAAAATATACAATTTTAATGTAACTTTTTTTATTTTCTCGCAGTCGAAGTGAAAAGCAGAGTGTTTAAGACGTGGCTATATGCCATGATGACACTCAGAGATATTTGTCCTCGCTCACTTCGCGAGCTCGTCCAAATAATCACTTCGTGTCATAATGACTTATTTTAGGCCCTTGTCTAACAATCTACTATTATTGACGTTAAGGGTGGAGGTGGAGGTGATCTGTGCGTTAAGGTAAGTGAAATAAAATTTATATATTCGGCGAGAGTCGGTTGCTATTGAACATTATAATGACACCAAGGATTAGACCATTTTCCGTTACAAGTTAAATATATATTTTTTTTACTTTTTAAGTAAATATTAGTGTACAATCATATATTAACTCTTAAATGCTGGGCTTGTTAATGATTACCAATGACAATCAAAACTCATAATCAAAATATTATTTAAATTTCTGTCTAAATGTAAGTATTGCATTTTTTTAAATTAAATATTACAATAAATAATCAATTTAGCATTAGCTTTAAGTCCAGATATGACTAAATATATACAACTTAGAAATAAGAATAAATACCCGCGTATTTACCCGTGGGTAGGTAAATATCGGGTATTTACCGGGTAAATACCCAACATTGGGTATTTACCTGGGTAGTTACCCATCTCTACTTACACGCAAACTCAAGTCCAGTTAAATAATGCCAAGTCGTCGATTCCAGGTAATAACACTAATCCAAATCGTAATGCAAGTCAAAGTCCATATGAATAGCCAAAATGATTAGAGAAACGAACAATTAGCAGTATTAAAACACAATTTTTAAATTATTGAAAAGTACCAACGATGACCAAACAACGTGAAAATTTTCTCATGCGTCAACCGTCTTTTGTCTTTTGTTCTTTTTCTATTGATGGCCAGTGCGTGATTTACAACGAAATTTATTTAGAAAGTTAATTAATTTTGCACTTGCCACATTTAGATTTCAATTTTTTGATTGAAGTTTTATGAATAATAAAATGAAATTTTCAGGGTAGCTACCTGATAGATAGAGCAAATTTTTAAAAGCCAAACGGTATTTTTTTTATGTGATTTTATCTTTTTAAAGCCCCTTGAAGTTGTGAACATGTTGGGTAATTTTATCATTCCTGGCATTAAATTTTTTTTTATTCCATTCAAAGATCTAACGATAGTAAATGTTACCATACTGAATTGGCCTATCTATCAGCTTAGCACACAAAAAAAATCAAGCATCAACCGCAATAATTCACGTAATTATAAATTAAAATCTCATCGTACTCGGCGATAAGTGAAGAATTAAAAAAAAAAGTCATAACTCCGAAAATACGAAAAATCGCGGAACATACATGGGGGTGATTTAGATAGCCCTCTAGGTCCTCTACGTCCCAGCTTCAGTATATCACTACTTCTTGGGACACCCTGTATAAGGTTATGGTTTTTCTTGCATAAACATTACCATAAATTGGACGGCAATTTGCATTCACTAAATCAAACTAAAGATTCCATAAAATCCCATTAAGTATTAAGAAGAACTACACTAATTCGGCGTTTAGTATAAGTTAAGTATAATGTCTCTAAACCGGTACTACTCCAAATACAATTTGTCTAGACTTTATTTAAAGTAACCTTACAAAATCAGTGTCGTCTAAAGTCATACTTCCTTAACAATAATAAAACTTAACGCAATTTTACACTTTTAATAAATAAAAAAAAATAAAAAATTCCGACGCTAATTCATAAAAAATGATTGACGTTCGATTTTTGTTATAGCAATAATAATTGCATTTATATCTCAAACATTTTCAGAGAAGTAGTATTCTGCGCTTTATGTAAGCAAATTTTTCATTTAGCAACATAATATTCCAAATTTTTATTGCTCTTTTTCCAGTATTTTGTAAGTCCGTCTGTTTTATAGCACTTTCGATCAATTTTACACGATAAACAATCATGCGTTGTAGTTTTTAAATGCCTATAGGGACATAAAACGGTCTTTTCTAAACGTAAGAAATAGTTAAGTAATCACCATTTTGATAAACCTTCAATGAATTCTCTTGTTAGTAAAAGATTTCGCCATGTTTTCTAAAATATAATTCAATGAGTAAAAAAAGTTTTTTTCTTTATTAAGAAATGATCGAATTTGTGAAACTCAGTGTTGATGATAGTTTTAAGTAAGTATTGTAGATATCTTTAAGTTTATTTCTTGGACTTAAGACAACCTTCAAGATATCTTGAAATCAAAGTTTAGAGATCGGTTAAACACCCTTAATTATGTAGGGTTTAAGTTTGTCTAAACAGTAGTATTAACTCTTTCTTGATTTTTTCTTCAATACTGTGCCCACTTTGTCTTAACAGTGTCTTGGGACATATCTTCAAGATATCTTCAGGAACATAATGGTTTAGCCAAGACAACAGCAAGAATTGTCTAATTGTCTTCTAGATATCTTCAATCCGTTTTTAAGACATTTGATTGCTACTTTGGGTGTATTTACTGCAGGGGAAAATTGGATACCATTGGGGGCAAAATGATCAAATGTGTCTCACGTGGGGAACAGCTGGAAGAGCGCGCAGTCCGCGCTGCCCCAGTAGGTGTGCGTGTCGCGCCACTCCTGCGGACACGCCAGCACCACCACCAGGTCGTCGCTGCCCGCCGCCACCACCAGCGTAGGGCCTCTGCCAAGAAACCACGAAAATTAAACCCCAAAATTGGTCACAGGTGTGTGCAAACTCGAGTTGCCCCCTACAATGACTTTCAATGAATACGCTTTATTTACGCAAGTATGGTTTTAACGTGGTTGATGACGTGTAAATTATAATATACTTTTTCTGAATACATTTCAAACGATGACGACAGCCCGCACCACAAGCTAATGTACCTGTAGTGGAGCGTGTGGTGCAGGAACCGGTTGGCGCCGAGCCCGTGGTCGCGCGAGGCGTACAGCGGCGCCCAGTGCGACGGCAGCGCGCACACCAGCCGCGCCAGCCACGCCGTCGACGCCAGCGCGCCCGCTGCGGACACGACCTTATGTTTACCGTCATCTGTGACGACCTACTTTACTATGCCGAAGCCCACGAGACGCCATAATGCATGTTTGCAAACTGTGTTCCACTAATACTATCCTAGAATAATATTTTGCAATTCTACGTCTAGCTAGTGGCTTAATATATAGTCAGGTGGGGTAAGGGGGACTGCGGGGGAAGGTAAACAGTGATTTGTATATCTAGAAGAACAGACTGTAGCTCTGTGATTTGTCGATCGATTAAGGAGTAATTAGGATTTAGTTCCAAAACAAAAACAAAGATGGCGCTAGATCAAATCAGTGCGCGACCTTGACCAAAACAAAAAGTCAGTTGACGCGATACAAAACCACGAGTTGGCCGCGTATTATTTGTGTGATGTTTGTGTGACAAAACGTTGTGTCCGAAGACTTCCAATACCAGTAAGTATTCTTTTATACGTATTATTTTTATGTAATGTATTTGAATTTGAGTAAACTACGCTATGGATAAGAAAATTCTGTGATTCAAAATATAACCTACAACTTCATTACCGGGATAAGGGGAACTACCATAGCCGGGTCAAGTGGAACGTACATTTCCCTTTCCCAAAGTCAGGTTGTCAGGGCTCATCAACATTTTAAGAGAATATGGTTTAGATTTAGATAAGTATTGTATTGTATTGTATTGTAAACACTTTATTGTACATAAAAACAATAAAACAAAGAAATTAAAGTAACATATTTGTACAAAGGCGAACTTATCCCTTTAAGTGATCTCTTCCAGTTAACCTTAGAGCAAATTAAAGAGAAGAGTAAACATCAACGCAGATAGACAAACCAACAAGCACAATGACATTAAAACTTAAAAGCTAAAGTAGCATACACATACACATAAACCCTAAATAATAAATAGTAATATAATAGCATATATATCATCTAGATAAATAAATATACGTGTGTAAATATATATTTATATACATAATAAATATACACAAACGGATAAATATTGAAAGACAAGGTCAGGGGTCTGCAAGCCATAACTTTTTTAAGTTATCTTTAAATGATGCCACGGATTGTGACTGCTTAACGGACACCGGCAACGCGTTCCATAAGTAAATATTTAAATTTAAATAATACTCCGACAAGTTGGAATTCAACTCCAACAAAAGTATTACCTACTACTGAGACTGAAATATGAGACTTTTGTAATTTTATTGTCAATAAACAAAAATATATCTAATAAAAAACCCGGCTTTCATTGTGAGTTGACAACCCTTGTCTCAAGCCCTTACCCCGAATTTCGCTTAATGTAAATATTTCGTATTTTAAATAATTTCAATTTCAATGGACTAAAGTTTTCATTTCATTTATATTTTTATTTTATTTATTGTGTAGAAATAATATGTAATAGCATTAATACTTTTAGATTAAATTCAAGTGTTTCCCTTACCCCAAGAACCGGGAAAGTGAAACAACAGAACCAGCCTATACGTTTTATATTTTTCAGCTACATGCATTATAGCTAGTTTAAAAAATCATTCGATACTAGAAAGCCGACTTAAAGAAGTATATCTTGTGTCTGTCAAGATGATTACACAACATTTAATAAAGTGGTTGGACTTCAACATAAAGTATATAGAAATAAGTATGTTTCGCTTGCCCCACCTGAACTTAATTTTAAAAATGTACGAATCGGACGAGCGGTTTTGTCTAAAATGAGAATTTCAAGTGTTAAAAAATATTACCATCGACCTCGAACAGTGGATAGTTTTAAGATCAAATGATATAAGTAGAAAGCTCGAGGCAGAATAAAAAAATCACATCTTTATTTAGAGATAGCGTTCAATTGAGGCCAAAGACAAAATATTGCCCGTTATTCGTTTCAAATCTTATGTAAATTTTGTTTACATCCTTGACTTTGTCTCGTAGACTTCGCAAAATAAAAATCAACACTAAACATTGACATTCACTACAATAATACAACATCAATATAAAAACTAGTAAATCACACTGTATCTAGGGGTTTTTGAATGTAACTGAGCCGACTAATCGAATATCTGTCAACTCTTGCATTCGCATAGCGTTGAAAATGTTAATACTCGAGTAAAAATCTGTCATGCAATTATATTCAACGCTAATCATGCTTACAAATGAATTGAGACGGAATATACGTAGAAGTTAATTACAACATCCATTGAACTACGTTTTATAAAATAATTGTAATGAGCAAAAATGATAGTGCAATAACGAATCGATAAATCGATCGAACACATTAAAAAAACTATGAACATGAACGAAGGTAAAATAATTTTTTGTTAGGTATGATGTCTAAATTACTACTCACTTTTCGGAATACAATCCTATGCCTGACTAACAAAACTAATATCGCAAAAAACTACATATGACGGTCGTCAACTGCAGAGCGCTTAGAATTTTTTGTAACTTTTTTAAAACCTTATTTTTTAATTGGTCTGGATAGGATTAAGAATCAACAAGATCGAAAACTTTAAGTTTAGATTACGCTTTGCATTGGCGACCGTAACACGATCCTAGCAACTAGTCTAGTGCTATACGAGAACTACGTAGCATTCTTCAAGGGTCGTCGTGAGATCCAACTTACTGTGAGGGTCATTTGTCGAGTCCATATCTGCAAGATATTCAATGAAACACCTTAAACCCGAATCTTAAAAACGAAATTAGTGTTCGAGTCTGTGAAACAGTACTTAACGCAAACGGTGATACCTAAAATATTGCACCAAACATTAGTATACGTTAATACGTATCTTAAGTCAAGTAAACCTTAGACTTAGTCTGCCAATCTCTCTTGCTATATGGTAATATCGAATTCTATGCACCCGCGAAGCTTGGATAGCTTTGGATGGGTGCTAGAGGTGCAAATTATTTATTGCCGGCCGCAAATGTAATTTGCGAGAATTACAGATCGCGTAACAAGCTAGGTCGCCGTCAGATATGTGCCAGCCCGCGTGTATTTCGGACAGCGAGTTCCAACTGGAGTCAAACTCATGATACGCAGTATACCGGCAGCAGGTCGCCGCCAGCAACAGCGGCACGAGTGGTGTACTGACCGTGGGCGGGCGGCGCCGGCGGCTGCAGCGGCCGCGAGTACAGCGGCGGCGCCGTGCCGGCCAGCAGCCACGCCCCGGAGGCGGGCAGCAGGTCGCCGCCCCCCGCCCGGGCGCGCTCCAGCACGGGCGTGGCCAGCTCCAGCCCCGCCCCCGACCCGTCCGACTCCACGTGCGCGGAGATGTCGCGATGCCGGGTCGCCAGCATGTGTACGCAGTATCTATTGCAGGCGTACGTACGCGTATTACTGGATTTTGCCGGCAACTTTATTCTTTTCCGGGATATAATGTACCTTCTGTGTCATCAGGGGTGTCTGAGATAATTTGGAATAAATGTTATACTTGGAAAATCAAATTTCGAATAGGGGCAGGCGGAAAAACGACCATAAGCAAGTAAGCCCATCGAAGGGGCATTTGAATAACATTGGGGAAGACAGATCAAAACATACCAACTATACAATTATTGTAATTAAATTATAATTATTTATGTAATGTAATAACGCTCCTATCTTGAACCACAAAAAGAGCGATCTCGAGTCAACCAGAAACGTTGCTCAAATGGTCTGTGATCTATTCTCGATATTAAAAAAGAGGGTCAATTTGAATGATGCAGGGGCAAACAGAACTAAACCGAATATTCATCAGAGTCTACGCTAGACATTAAGTTTGTTTTGGAATAAAACCTTTCATTTTTGAAAAAAAGGTTTTACATATATGTGCATTTTTCCTTCACCTGGAAAAATCATTTATAAGTATATATCACTTAAGTAATCTTAATCTTACAATCAATTTTTATAATATTTTCTTTTGTTTCCGCGGTTATTAACCATTTAAATAAAACAACTTTAACGGATAATATTGCGTATATTATCTCATTTAAGTTCCCGACGTTGGTAGTTTGCACAAATTGTGACTTTGACAGAGAAAATTTTCTTTTCTTAATCAACCCGTGAACACGCAAAGCTGAAAAGCTTCCGAAACGTCGGGAACTCAAATGATATAATATAAGCTATATATAATCCGTTAAAATTTAATAAGGATTATTTTGCTGAATGAAAATCTTCAACATACGATAAGGTTTTTTATAGCTGAGTACCTAGAACATAGTGAGTCACCTGTGCACGGGGAAGATGAGCCGGTGGCAGTGCTCCTCCAGCCAGCGCACCACGAAGCCCACCGAGTGAGAGTCCTGCTTGTTGAAGCACCCGTTCACCACCGAGTTCAGCACCTTGTTAATCTGCCGACATCATATCATATCATATCATATCATTTATTGCATCATCGGATTAAAGATTTCAAGAGGGCTAATATTTGTGTGATGAGCATAAACATTTGTTCCCGAGTCTTGGATGTTTTCTATGTAACTATATAAGCTAATATAATCTTTTAAATTACCCATAACACAAGCCTTATAGAGCTTACCATGGGACTAGTTCGATTTGTGTAAAATTGTCTTGTAAAAAATTGGGTACTTGACAGTAGAAAACAATGTAAAAATCATATAAGATACTGAGAAAACAAGCAAAATAAAAAACTACTTAAAATTTTGAAATATGAAAATATTTGTAAAGAAATTACATTTCTTTATTCCTATTGAACTAAACGCGCCTCCTTTGCCTATTGGTAAAACATTGTGCTGGCAACTTAAAAAAGACGGCGCCACTTGTCTACGGAACTACAAATGTCAATGTTTGGAGTTTTTTCAAGATGGAGAGAATGAGGAGTGAAAAGCTATAATATTATAAAAAATAACGTGAGCAGGGAATCGACAAACTAATTAAAGTACTTTAAATGTCGTTTCTTTGTATTTTCAGGTATGATATTAAAACTATAGTGTGATTGTACATAGCGTAAATATGTAAACTTATGTTAAAATAAAATCTTTGTATTTTCAGAGCAACACATTGGTTTAATTTGCCGATTCCTAATAAATCCGGACAAAATTGTCTTATATATTAATAACTAATAATATCATTTAATAACCCATATAATGTTTGTTATAAAACCGTTTCGATAAACGCAAGTTTTAACATAGCTGCAGACCAAAGTTCTTATTTTCCCATTACAAGATACTAGCGTGTGACGTCATATGCTTGGAGGCTTTAGTATGAAGCGTTTTTTGGGAAAGTCCAAAAATGTGCATTAAACGAGTTTTTATGATATTGGAGTAGTTTTTTTACCAATATTTCTATTATTAAGAAATAGTTTATATTATAACATACTATAAAAAATTGTCAAATAGCCTATTGGTTGTCTGTAGTCGGTTTACGGACGAAAATTTTACCTGATAACGTCATAAGACAACATATATACTATTATAAAGTTGTAAAAATTAAATGTCTGTACATTGAAGATATTTAGAAAAAAAAATTGTTATGGACTATTTGGAGGTCACTAAAACGAAAAAATATTTATTTATTATTTTTTGTATGTTTGTATGTGTCGTTGTGGCTTCATCACGCAAAATCGGCTAAACGGATTTCAACAATTTTTGGTACACAGGTAGCTGGGTACCTCCAGATGGTTATAGGATACTTTTTAACCGACTATGCTGAAGAAAAAACGAAGGGTTATGACTTTTTCACCTCCGCGAATGAAGTTGCGGGCCCCTTTTAGTTGATGAATAATTGCATACTTTTATGAATTCACTAGAAGGCGCTCGCAACTTTGTTCGCGGAGGAGAAAAGTCAATACCCCTCCTTTTTTTCGACAGCGTAGTCGGGTAAAAAGTATCCTATAACCATCTGGAGATACCCAGCTACCCGCGTAACAAAAATAGTTGAAGTCCGTGTAGCCGATTTTGCGTGATGAAGCCACAACGACACATACAAACATGCAATGATTAAATCCTTTTAGTGACTGCCAAATACAAATATTTTTTTTGAAAATATCTTAAATACACAGACATTTAATTTTCACAACTTTATAATAGTATAGTATAGGTATACACAAGCCGATCTTGCCTCTGTGTCGCTTGTTCCGCGCTATCGCTTGCACGCTCGGCTCAGATGGAACGAGACAATGAGTCATGCTTTTTCGTGCGTGCAGCCAGCGTTCATCGATTTATAAGACGTTATCACGTCAAAAAGACCAATGCCTCCGAAATTGTACGCCACGAGGTACGGTTTTAAGTTGACGGTTTATTTTTAATAATATAAGAAACTGTGAAATGCTGTATAGATCAATTACTTGGTATTTCCCCCCAATATTTTGGTTACCATTCGCTTTTTCCCCATTTTCTTTACTTTCCATACGTTATTAAGACCGGTTATTACGAACGTCAGAACACAATTGCAAAGGGGTACCTTTGTAGTTGTCTTAGGGTCAAAATGAAATTCTCTTAAGGTTATTTTCGTACGAGTTGTGAGCTCGAGCAGGCGGATGTCATTGTAGGCACTTGTTTCTCAAAAGTGCATTGAAAAAAAAACTAATCACACAGCTGCATCGGAGAGGCGGAGGCCGAGCGGGCCCTCGCCCACGGCCTCGCACTTAATGGGGCCTCCCACGAAGCCTCAATGCGCGTGAATTCTAAAGCTAGACTCACGGCGAGGCAAGTCTGCGGGCCGTCGGGGTAGTGGTCCATGGACAGCTTGTAGCTGGTGTAGAGCAGCGCGCGCAGCGCCCTCGGCGAAACCGTGCCGTCTTCCTCGTCCACGGAGAACATCCTGAAACCACACATGTATACTCTCTTTCCCGCCCCAACTCGGGTTGAACTGGTTTAACCCATTGAAATAACATAAAAAGAGGTAGATAGGTTTTACGGGTTCCGAAAATGGCACACCAAAACTACGCTAATTGGCAAACCTGAACTCAGTCCCGCGCACACAGTACTTTGTTATATATTGGATTATGCGTCAAATAAACAAAAATGCTGTCATGCATAATGAGAATTTGCACTAATTACTTAATAAAAGCGTATAAAAGCATTTATGATTAGTGTGTGATTGCAATATTATCAGATTTAAGTATGCTAAGCCTGACCATTTTTACACGTGGATTATCGAGTAGGTAGCCTATCTACCTCTTTTTATATTATATCATTGGGTTTAACCCATCACCGCAGTTTTTGTGCGTCTCAATTCTATACAATCTTGACGGATCTTTTTATTGAAAAACACATTCGAAAAATAATTCACAGCAAATATGTAACAATTAAATATATAGCAACAATGGTTTCATAAGTGATAGTTACTATTTTTTAATAAAAAGACACGTCAAGATTGTTTACCCTTTTTCTAATGCTAAAAAAACAAAGTATAAGTGGCCGCGGATGGTATTGGCGTTTGCGGGTTTGCGCTCCCCACTGAATCCGATTTCTGGTAAGGAGACCCTTCAAAGGTGGGTTATAAAAAACACTGATAAAGCCTACCAACTCTATCAAGTCGGGGCATGATTTCATGTTTCCAATTATTAGCTAGATTCACATAATTCTGGAGCGATAGCTCGACTGATCAGGATTGGGAATTTTCTAGATGACGTAATAGCGTGCGAAGCACGTCATTGGAGCTTCTAATTGCCTTCTGCCCACCTGATGTAAAGTGACGATGAAGCTTGATTAAAAAAAAAATATATATATACAAAAAAAAAGCATATTCACTCTCGACTTGAAGAGCTCCAAGTTATAATTTTCTGAGAGGTTTAAGGAAATCTAACATGGCAACCTGAAGGTGGCGAGCGGGATGTGCTGGTTCTTGCAGGTGCCCGCTCGGTACACATACGCGTAGAACTGGTCCGCTAGCTCTAGCTACATCGGGGACAGGTATACCTCACGTAGGTTTCGATGATGGCGGCGTCGTCCAGCATGGCCAGCACGCGCTCGCACTGCACCCTGAAGGTGGCGAGCGGGATGTGCTGGTTCTTGCACTTGCCCATTCGATGTATGTACGCGTAAAACTGGTGCGCCAGCTCCGGGTACATCGGGAACAGGTATTTCTGGAATTACACATCCAATGTCATCATCAGTTTAAAGACGGTGGACTGCTGGACCTAGACTGGTATACAACTAGAAGACGCCCGCAACTTCGTTCGCGGGGGAGAAAATCATAACCCGTCTTTTTTTCTTCAGCGTAGTCGGGTTGAAAGTATCCTATAACCATCTGGAGATACCCAGCTAGACGTGTACAGAAATACTTGAAATCCGTTTAGCCGATTTTGCGTTATGAAGCCACAACGACACATACAAACATACAAAAAATCTATATATGTGACAGTTTTTGGGAAAAGCTCCCACTTTGTCGATATGGAGTTATGAGTAGTTCCTAATACTACAGATCATACGCTATCTTTTGGTGAAAGATATATGTCTCTAGGTGCTATAGTTATTTTTTATAAATTCTTCAAATTTGCAAAAGTGAAAACGCGACAATTGAGAAAACGTTGGCTAAAGTTTGGGACGGCAAAAAGCACACTTGAACTTTGAAGTTATGGAGTGGTTAGTATCAAATGAATTGGAATACTTTAATGATTTCAAATTAGTCAAAATCATGTTTTAAACCTTAGTAGTTTGCATGTTACAGAGGCTTGAACATAAAAAGAGAACGAAAATATGTCAATACTGAATATGGGTTTATTTTCTATATTTATAACATGACACGCAGATTTATCATTAAAGTTGTATTTATAAATGTATGCTCATGCTAAAAAATACAGAAATAATTCTATGGAACCCTTTAGTTAGTTATTATTTCAAAAAGTTAAGAAAAACTGAATTGAAAAGTACAGCATAAAAAAATATAGTTGAATTATCGAGAAGATGGAATTGCATTTGTACTGGTTGTACAGTTTGCAACAAAAGGAGAATAATTTTCTCTTAACTTAATAAAATGACATACCCAAGAAGTGGAATAAGTAGTAGTCCTCTGTTTTTTTCTTTTATTCGCTATCATGTTCTTCATCTGAGCTGTCACAAGTATTGATAATAAAATTGTCTGTTATTTGATCCATTTCTCCTTCCTGACATCGATATTTATTTTCTTCACTTTCGACGTGGTGACAAATATTTTCCCAGTCCTCAGCAGTGATGGTATTCATTCGTTCAGTTGCTAAACTCATAATGCCTTGCATGTTTAATGAAACGTTTCTTTTTGCTACATATCCTTTTACCATGGACCAAATATTTTCGATCGGATTGAATGTCGGGTGATACGGTGGCAATCGTAATACGGACTGGCCATGTTCTTTTAAAATTGCATCTATGTGGTACTCGCGAAATCGCTCTTTATTTTGTTTAATTAATTCATACAAACTGGTTTTGTACATCAACCGGTTATACGAAATGTTGTGTTCTGTCAACCAATCCATCATTTCTTGTTTATTAGAATTTGACGTTGGAGCACGATTCAAAAGTTTGTTGTGATAGGACGCATTATCCACGATAAGTACGCTATTCGGTTTGAGGTTCGGTATTAATTTTTCTTTTAACCATTTTTCGTAGTTGACAAAGTTCATCTGGTCATGGTAATCTCCCGTTTTTTGGTTTGCCTTAAACATTAACAAAGCGTTGGGAATAAAACCATCTTTTCCTCCTGCGTGCACTATTATTAACCGCTGGCCTGTACTGATTTGTTTTTTTACACCAAATTCTGTTCCATCGGTCCAAGCTTCTCCGGACACATGTGAAGTGTGGATGTAGGTTTCATCAGTATAAACTAGTGGTCTATCTTGAGATCGATATTCCGCAATTTTGATAAGGTAATTTATTCTTAGCAGTCGTATGTTGTGTTTTTCCATTAATATTTTTCGGTTGTCCTCGGTCTTTTTCCATTTAAATCCTAATTTTTGTATTTGTTTTCGTAAGGTGGAAATGCCAAATTTGTAATCTATATCGGATTTTAACACAGAGTGGAGTCCCTTTAAGGTTGGAAATTGCTTATGGGACAGATGAAAATTGTATATAGTTCTCCGGATGACATCCTGATCAAAATCGTCTACTACTGATGACGGACAAGGACGCAACTTTTTATTCTTCGGGGAGGTGAATTTCTTTGTTGTTGCGAATTTCTCGCTGTTGCTCTCAGTCACAATGTTATAAACAGTAGAGAGACAAACACCTGTAGCTTTTTCAACTAACTGGGCAGCGGTGTAAGGCAAGTATAAATTTTTCGTAAGTTCATTTTCAAAATATTTATAACAGTTGAAAATTATTTGCTTACTTTGACTCTCAATAAGACCAAAATTACTTAGAGCCATATTTTTTAAAAATAAAGAATTTATTCGTAGTCGTACGGGCGGACACAATAATTAATTGAGAATACAATCAAATCAGATGTAAAAATATACGCACAACGTAAATAATATTGACAATTTCACACTGACATTATTTTTGTTTTTAGTTCTTCGATATATATATATATAACAACCTCTTTGTATGCTGATAGTACAAGAAAATAGAAAATTCAAATATAGAATGCCTGTAAACAAACAATACTACTACATATGCAATTCCACGCTCTCGATGATTCAACTATACAAATGACAAATGTATTTTAATATATAACATAAGATTACTTAAAAAACACACTTATCAAGCATTAAAAGTATTAATATCAAATTCTAAGTACTTTTTATGCATTATAAAGTTTAGTGATTTTCTATAGGTAGCGTCCCACTTTGTCGAGTTACTAAACTTTAGTGCTTGTTCAGTGAAAAGTATGTGTTTGGTATATTTATCCCATTTTATGTATGAGATAAAGGTTTGTTATTGTTAATCTAATAGTCATTGATACTAATGTCGTTTGTTTGATCTTTTTTTACGGAATTTGAACGGAATCTATTTCCGACTCAAGTTTAGTGCCCCACTTTGACGGTTTGGTTTCGTTCGTATGGACATACGCTAAAAAAATACTACAAGTATTAAATCAGCTTCTAAAACATAGTGTAATGTTTTTCGAGTTAGTATTTATATAAATGTTATTTTATATCTATCGGTTTATCATATATTTTTAAATATTACTGTTTTTTATTTAGCGGAATCATCGATAAAAAAGTCCATTATCGATGACCCTACTATTCATACTTCGTATTTTTCTTTTCTCCTGATCAAAAAGTACGTCATATTAGCTTCGTGAAGCGAGACTAAAATAGTACATTTAGCTCCTAGGGTTTAAAAGACAGCCATATATATAATCCCATACTAATTTCAATGACACTGAAAAAAAAAACTTGCGGTCAGCTACATACTCCTTACAAATAATTAAAAACAAACAAACCAACCTGATCAGATTGGCCAAACTTTCTGATAGATTTGCTAAAAATGTACTTTTAGTTTTTCATGAAATATACAATATTAATGGTAAGTCTTTTTTATTTTCTCGCAGTCGAAGTGAAAAGCAGAGTGTTTAACACGTGGTTAAAAGCCATTATATGACACTCAGATATATTTGTCCTCGCTCACTTCGTGAGCTCATCCAAATAATCACTTTGTGTCGTAATGGCTTATTTTAGCCCCTTGTCAAACAATCTTCTATTTTTTATTCGTATTTTTTATGCTGTACTTTTCAGTTCATTCTTTATTAACTTTTTGACATAATAACTAACTAAAGGGATCCATAGAATTATTTCTGTCTTTTTTAGCATGAGCATACATTTATAAATACAACTTTAGTGATGAATCTGCGTTTTCCGTATAAATATAGAAAATAAACCAATTTTCAGGATTGACTATTTTCGTTCTGTTTTATGTTCAAGCCTCCGTAGCATTCAAACTACTAAGGTTACATACATGATTTTGACTAATTTGAAATCTTTGTGTGACTGTGTTTTTTGCCGTCCCAAACTTTAACCAACGTTTTCTCAATTGTCGCTTTTTCACCTTTGCAAGTTTGAAAAATTAAAAAAAAAAAACTATAGCACTTAGAGACATAATTTTTTCACCGAAAGATAGCTTATGCTTTCTTATATTACAAACTACTCATAACTCCATATCGACAAAGTAGAAATGTTTCCCTATAACAGGCACAAATATGATATCGACGATTTTTTTCGGTATTCGACAATGTGGGACGCTGGGCACTAAACTTTGAGGCCTTAAAAAGGTGCTTAAATTGGTCATTTATGGATCGACATCAAAATCATACGTTTATTACAGTATGTTCTATCAGTTTTCATTGAAAGTCGATTTTCGGTAGGTTTTGCCATTTTTCACTAAACTGCCCGTAATTTCGAAACTAGAATCAACAAAGTGGGACGTTTTACTTAACTCCCTCACATATTTCGATTCAGTGACCTCAATATTTATTTTTGAAAATATCTTTAAAATACAGGCATTTCATTTTGACAACTTTATAATAGTATAGATATAAGTTTAACGCGCACTGAATGTTTACAAGAAAACCGCACACTTACTGTAAATGATTTTTCTGTAACGCCATTGACTCCATCTTCCTTTTGTGATCGTTGTGCGAGCAACTGTGGGCAAAAATATGTATAAATATATCAAATCTTCAAAATCTCATTTTACTGTCAGATAACTTATTGTACCATATAAAAATATTTGTGATTGATGATTTAATTTCACTTTTATTGATAGTGGTTTCCTCGCGCGATAAACAAATATTCTTCCACCAGTTTCTAAAAAGAGATGGAAGGTGTATCACTCGGGTAGCGCGTGGAACGTACTACAGACATTAGTGACATCATCCTAGTGTAAGGTCGCATAAGAGGACTAGGTATCACTGTCTCAGGCTAGATTATCTCGAGTCTATTTCAGGCTGCGCAAATATTTTTATTGCCATGTTAATTTACGGAGTATTACGACAAACCGAGGTCATTTCCAGGCAGGCATCTTGACAGAGCTATGGGTGTAGGAAATTATTCAAAAAAGTTTATATTAACAATATCAACATTATTAACTCGAATATTCTCTTCCTTACGCGATTACCTATCACATATTAAAAAAAAAAACAATTTAAACGGTTTATATAGCGTATATTATTACATTTGGTAGTTTTCACAAATTGTAACCTTTACAGAGAAAAGTATATTTTTTCTCAGTCTACCCCGTGAACACGGGAGCTGTAAAGCTTCCGAAACCTCCAGAAATTAGATAATATACGCTATATAATCCGTTTAAATTGTTTTATCTGAATTATTAACTCTAATCAATCGTTTAATATGAAATTCCCAATACCGATGGCACTCTATTATGAATATTATGATGCTGCCCTAAAAAATATTCCTACTTTTACGATGCTTGACGATAATGTGTTAATAAAATATGTGTTATTAATTAAACCCGTTTTGCGTTTTAATTTTAAATTAAATTTGAGCCGCTTTTAATTGCTATGCTTCGCGTTTTATGTCACAGCACACGTAACTAGCAATTAGACAGCTAATGACTTTCACGGGACAAAATCGTCACACGTTTTTAACTGGCGATGTAAAGCATTCCAGTAACAAATATAATATCTGGATAGTATTTGATGGGGCTTCGGTTTACTCGTACAGTCAAAATCTTCAGGAGCTAACAGTTTTCCCCTCAGGACCAAGCCAGCTCCAAACAAGTTCACAACCAAAAAAAAATCGTATTGAAAGCCAACTGCATATAAGTATGATGTGACTCTGTCACGACGGTGGAAAGGTGAAATGGGATAAGCGACAGCTTGGTGGCGTTAAGTAATATACCCATTTAACTCGTTTTATAAGGTGTATAATTCAATGTCTTGAAAATGTCGCTTATCCCATTTCTAATGTCCACCGTCGTGTTTAATTAAGTACCTAAAAGTGGATTCAGTGCCGTTCACTACAATCTGATTACAGCAGTGGTTTGAAAATATACTGATAATATTTAAAAGTCTTACAAATGTACACACACCGATTTGAAATCGAATGCCAAATGATAAATCAATACACACAATCAACTCAATGCATGCCATTATCTTAAAACCGATAAGGAAGTAGCTATCGTTACTTTGACCTCACGCACGCGCATATGGGATAACTGCCACGAACACTTGCAGCGTCAAAGTTTCCTCTAAATGACAGAATGTTGTTGCTCATAAATATGGTCAGGTTTTCTGAGGAAATATAAACCAAAGTTTTGACAAAGACGGGAAAACATCATACCATAAGGATTTAACTTGTTACTGACTGGTAGATAAAGCCTTGAGATTAAGACATTAATAGGCTCCAAATGAAAATGTACGATTTTTCATTGTTTTGGTTCTGTATCTAATACCTGGAATGGCCGAAATAACATCCGAAACAAAGATTATATGATAGTTTAGCTTCTGTTAAACACTTTCTTGCATTCGGAAATTAGAATATATTTGTATGTTTTTAATCATAGATTTTTACAAAGAGGTCTAGAAAAACAAAGTTTGCGTTTGTAGTCTCTCAATAAATCTTTAAGACTCAAAACGTATGCCTCATTGTTCATTATGAAAAGGCCTAACTGACTAAGTAAGCCTTTTGTTTAAAAAGCGTATATTTTGAAAGAAAACTAGCAAGAACTGGTTTTTCTTCATAAAAATAACAAAGTTTAATGTATCTTGGTTTCGGCGACTCATGAAGATAAACTGAAACAGTATATTGGTAAAGACGATCGCTGTCAACATTATGAAATATGTTCGAGATCTGAGGAGAAAAAGAGAGAGAGTGAGAAACACCGAGCTGCTCTCCAGAACTGGTATCGCAGATTTGGGTGTTAAAACCATCAGACTTAATTGGGAGCAGGGGATGTCTGCCGAATGAATCCATAATGGTGGGCCAAGGTAACTATATACATATGGTATACATATGATCTCACCGGAAAATCACCGCTAGCTCTCGAGCCATCATTATGGGACCATTTCAGGGCATAGTTTAATTGTTTTTTTTTTTTGTTTTTTGTAATTTGTTTATGTTTTTTGTCTATGCGTCTGAATAAATGTATTTTCTTTCTTTCTTTCATATACCGAATGGATCCCCCAAGATGGCTACCGGAACCGAGGCAGACCGAGAAGGGGATGGCGGGACGATTGGACTTTGAAAGGGCTGGAGGGAGTATGCGCTGATTAGAGAGGAGGCATTTGCCCAGCAGTGGGGCACATCAACAGGCTAGTAAAAAAAAACAAAGACATGGGCGGGACCTGTAATTACGAATATTTGGTACGGGAGTAGGGATTAGATTATACAATACGATACTCTTTATTGCACACCAAAAGAAAATACCATCAGACAGTCAAATCTTAAACATTATGAGAAATGGTAAACCACAGGCGGTTTTATCGCTAAGAAGCGATCTTTTCCAGACAACCTTAAGGTAGTAAGAGATGGTGCAAAGTAAACAACCAATGAGTAAGTAAGTGGTGCACAAGAAGATGAGACAAGATTATAATGGCGACCAGCCTGGCAGCTCTGCACACGCTGATATCACATTTTATTTGTCAAGATTTGTGAAACACGGTAGCAGTACAAATTAGGGAACTCACCGTCATCGCCAGTTACCTATAGGTGAAAAACTTAAGTAAGTAACCCGTTGTATGTAGTAGTAGCGTATCCTGTGCAGATTGAGGACTGTAAAAGCAGTCTGAACCCCTTTCGATAGCTTTAAGAGCAGTGTAGGTGAAGTAGAGAATAAAAAGTCACAGTTTATATCGAAATCCCGTTCCTAAACCAATACTTAGGCTTCCTATTTTAACAATGATATCTATCTGACTGAAGCTAATTCACTTGACGATTATTTCTTGTAAGTATTTCCAAAGGCTAGTAAGTAGTACCGATAACTTGTAGTAACGACATGAATAGTATGGGGACTGTTTCTATATTTATGTGTTCTTTCGTATGCCACATATAGTGGGGTTATTGTCAATTGAATTAGCTTTGGCTTTTATACTCGAGCCGTATATTGGTTAGGGAGGGGGTAATTTTATTATTTCTCAGAATTACAATTATCAATTATTGTGCAACATATTGGGTTTTCATGGAAAGTTACCAATGTTATGGTATAGTTCCAAATGTTGTGCAATACCTGTGGAAAGTTTACATACATCAGTCCAATATGTAATTTATCGCCTTATGGGCTTTATATAATTGATATTTTACTTGAACATATGAATATTATTCCTTTTACTGTTAAGTCAAGGCAATGATTTCATATCTTTCTATCGGGGTTAGATAGAAAGATATGAAATTAATTTATTGAACAAATCATTCTTTTTATTAACTTATAAATCATGTAGGTATTTCAGGTCTTATTTTAAGTCTATATAATATTATATTTGTAATTGTGGGGTCATCCGGTACATATCCGTATAGGCAATTTGACGTTCCATATTAGAAAAATGACATAAGTTCCATATCAATTTTGTACAATACTACATACCGGGTGACTTGCTTAAGTTTTTCACTTATAAGTACGTTTTTGTATGAAAGCTACGTAATTATTGCGTAGCCGAAATGGTTATGCGAGTGAATGCGCATAATTTTCGTATCTTGTAGCATAATTGAAACAAATTAAATAGCAAACTTGTGCTGCGTCACTTTCATAGACGCGAATTAAATTTAATGACATTGTTAATACCGCAAGCATTACATATCAGACTTTAAAAATAATGAGATCCTTAATTCAAATTTTCTTTTGCACGATGAACCGATATTAATAGTATATTACGTACTGCAGAAGGCGGGAAAAGTCATTTCGTGGATGAGTACGGTTTTGAAGGACGAGGCGTAGCCGAGTTAAATGATATTCCTGCCGAGGCATGTATACTGCTTTTATCCAAATATGCGAGGAAATTTGACACATGTTTATGTAACTTATTTTCGTAAAAATAACACGACAGACAATCTTTAACAAAATAAAAAATGAGATTCATGTTCCTGCCTTATTTTTTTTTTAAGTATATGAAAGTTAAAAGTTTTGTGTCTGAATTGTATATTTGGTTCCACATGAAATATAGTAATGAAAATCGGTTTGGTCCATGACGTCTAATTCCCCAAATGTCAAGTTGCCGTACGTCAAATTCCCCCAATGTCTAGTCGCTGTACGTCCAGTCCCTGAATGTCTCGTCGCCATGTGTACAGTCCCTGAACCTCTAGTAGCCGTACATAGTCGTACATATAATACCGTGTATAGATTGGGTTTTATTCATACATAAAATACTGTTGAGCAGCAGCTCTCAGTTGTCTTTTCATACCTATTTAGTCTCCATAATACCTAGTAGGTATAGATGTAAGACTTCGAATCTCGCCTTAAGTTCTAATATCGGGTCATTACCACCAACATCGAAGATCGAACTTCGAATAGTTCCGTCATTATCGCTTTAGCTGTTTTGCTAGATTGCTAGCTGGAATTTTGAAGTATAAGCCCTGTTTTTTTTATTCCCCTTTTTAGTTAAGCACTAACGCTTGTCACCAAGGATACTAGTATCACGGGAAAGTAAAATTTTCTTTCACTTTACTGGTAGTGGCAAGTGGTAAAAACCTATGTAAAAACAGGTATATTCCTATAAGACATTCGCGGAAATAGACATTCGAGGAGGTAGACATTCGGGGAGTTAGGCATTCGGAAAGGTAGACATTCGGGGAATTAGACGTTATGGACCAAACCGATGAAAATAAATAAAAATAAAACCCATAGCAATAGTTAAAATAAATATATACATTATTACTTTTAGTTCAATCGGCAATTCCTAAACGAAGAACAATGAAAAAAACATACCTTTACTACAAAATATTTATCAGTTCCTGAAGATCATTAAGACTAAATAAACTGTATTATGATTTGGACACAATATTTTTTTTCTATTATTATTGACATTAACCATGCATGAACTAAACGCAGAAAACAATTCAAGTTTTTTTAAATCTCGGTTTTTGTACGTTACAGTATGGTGAATTTTCAAAGTCTTGGATGAAATTAAAAGTAAATACCTGCACAATAATGTACACATCCCGGGCCTGTCCGGGAAGTAAGGCCACTTTTTTTAAATTGATTATAGTATCAACGTATATAACGATGGACTTCGCCGTGTGTTTTTACTACATTAATGGCAACATTTCCGAGCAAGTTGGAGAAAACATTATTTTTGTGGGCCCATCAAAACTCAAAAAGGTCTTCTTAAAGTTATTCCAGCTCATTTTCTCAGGATTGTTTACACGCAATATGATAGCGTTGTGGAAGTTCTTGGAGAAGACCTATGTTTATCAGTGGACGTCTATGGATTGAAATTCTGATAATAATATCATTTGTGAGTATTAATATTGTTGCGAAGACCATAGCGTCATCAATCGTCCAGTAGTGTTTACTGAATGCGTATGAGTTTTTCGCAGACTAAATTAAGAACCGAATAGCCCTGTCGTAAGACAATGGCTTAATGATCGTGAGGTCGCTGGTTCTAACCCCCCCCAGCATGGGCGAGCTTTTTGCAAGTTTTCTTCGGATGTTTAGATTTTAGTAAGTGAAACTAGTTTCTAGAAAGTTTGAAGAAAACATTCCGGGCCATAGAAGTTCAAAGGACAAATGTATGGGATCCGAATATGCTAGAACCTTCGAGACAGCCCGATTTACTAGAAAGACCACGCTACTCAAAACAGCAGAATAACGAAAATATGACGATAAAAAGTGACAAAAGATGAGCGAAATTCACGGGTATAAAAGACGACGACGGTGGAGCATACGGCAGTCTTAAAGTGGCAAGTGAAGGAGAAACAAATGGAAAGAAGGGGAAGTTAAAAGTGAAGTAGTGGAAGTGAACTAAAAAGTGTTCAGTGCCAGTGACTCGGTGTGTGCTATACAGGGTGTCCCAAGAAGTAGTGATATACTGAAGCTGGGAGGTAGAGGACCTAGAGGGCTATCTAAATCACCCCCATGTATGTTCCGCGATTTTTCGTATTTTCGGAGTTATGACTTTTTTTAAAATTTTTCACCTATCGCCGAGTACGATGAGATTTTTATTTATGGTGACGTGAATTATTGCGGTAGATGCTTGATTTTTTTTGTGTGCTAAGCTGATAGATAGGCCAATTCAGTATGGTAACATTTACTATCGTTAGATCTTAGAATGGAATAAAAAAAAAAAAATGCCAAGAATGATAAAATTACCCAATATGTTCACAACTTCAAGGGGCTTTAAAAAGATAAAATCACATAATAAAAATTACCGTTTGGCTTTTAAAAACTTGCTCTATCTATCAGGTAGCTACCCTGAAAATTTCATTTTATTATTCATAAGGCTGACACCCTGTATACACGGTGCGAAGTCTAGTACCGGGACGCGTATAACAGTGAATCCCTGCTACTGTAAGTCGTAAATAAACTAACGTAGAACTGTCAAGGTGTTTAACTCCATCCTATACCCCACGCTCGTAACAATATGGATGTTATACATTTTTAATTATTCATCGCGCGCAGGCAGTTTTTGTTCTTACATCTGAAAACCCTGCATTTGCGTGTGTCGTTCTCGTATTGGCTTACTTAACCACCAAAAACGTCTTCTTTCAGGCAGTCTTTTTATAGTCTGTAATAGAATAGACTGAGCCTTTAATTGATTGATATGTTCAATTATTTAGTATACTTATACAATGGTCTTAGTGTCTCGTTATTCTCTAAAGGCTTGAGACTACCGTGCGTAACGCCTACTGATCGATACGCGAATCAGCCAAAGCGGGTACCCAATCAACTATAACCTTGAAACAGATGTGCGTCGTTCATGATCTTTGGCTGAAGAAAGACCTAACCGACGAAAGACCTTCTTGCAAGGCCATCTTTAGATCATTAAAAAATGGGGGGTAATGGGGCACTCAACAAAATTAAAGATCTTGTTGGACTGTAAAAACCTCCTTTTCTTTGATTAATCTTTGAGGGCCCCATTGAGGTTGGGGGCCTGGGCACGTGTCCAGACTGCCCAGTGGGAAAGACAGGCCTGTTGCCGACAGACCTCAACTATCGTTTTTTAGGCCAGTGAGCTGTTCCAAAAAACTCCCTACTTTATTTTTTACGACCGATAAAAAAGGAGGGTGTTATAACTTATAAGTTTGACGTGTATATATGTTTGTCTGTCTGTGGCATCAGCTCGTAACGGGATGGACCAAATATGATTTAGTTTTTTGTGTTTGGAAAGTGATATCATCAGCTCAGCCGTTTGAAAATTATCAGTTATTTTTCTAGATGTGTGGGCTACAGACAAACGGGGAAACAGCGTTGTGGGCACGGCGGGCAGAGCTTTAATTAAGTCTCCTCTGCGTGTACCAATTATAAATTAGTTATAACATAATATATTTTGAGTATAATTTAAAACAATATTGTAATATAGTTAAGAATTATTTTGAAAAAATTACTGACTGCTGAGTTTGTTTCGGCTTTCCTCTCAACAGTGGTCTCTTCTTGGGAAATGCCGTAGAGTCAGACTTGCAAAAGTGCCCTTGTGGCCTACTTAAAGAATAAACAATTTGAATTTGAATTTAAGGAATGCAATATATCTATCGTGAGCGAGCTTCTCCGACTCTTACTTGGCCGATTTTTGGGCGGCCGTGACCACAAACCTTTTTGAGTGCTGGATCCGCGCTTGACTTCAGGTGTAGGACGTATATCATATCAGGGACGAACCTGACGCGAAATGACTCTGGTTTGAGAACTGTCATTATACTTTGGATCTTGCATTCGTGCCTCGATTGCAAGGAGATATTCAAGTAAAAACAAGATGGCGCTTCCATTTCGCGATTTAACGATGTTATAATTGAACAAAGAAACATATAGTACAGTAACAATTAGTTCGTAAACAGCTAAAAATAAATAGTAACATATAAATACTGTGTCACGCTTTAGTTCAACAATTGTAAATAATAATTCTTATACATAGATGGCGTTGTACATATAGGGGAACGACTTTTTGTATGGGAATTGACAGCCCTCTTGTTTTAATGGTCCTTGATACCAGTGACGAGTGGACGGGAAGGGGAAACGATTAGTTAGATGCGAATATTAGGCACTTGTCCCACCGGCGGCGAGTAAACGATGAGCTATCGGCGATTTTCTCGCCCAAAGAAACGAGCAAAAAATAATCGCTCCCGTGTAAATAAAAGAGAGAGATATATTTATAGTTCATCGCTGGCTGTTCACACTGCCGACGATTTATCTCTATCTTTTATTTACACGGGAGCGATTATCTCTTGTTCGTTTCTTGGGCGAAATATTTGAAAGGCTATTCTGGAATTCGTATATATGGTGCCGTCCCGCTCACTCAAATACGATTTAACACGAGAACGAGGGACAGCACAACAGTATCCTGTGCCTGTGTTAGGCTAAGCGTATGCTTGAGACGCAGGTGACGCAGTTCCACGCAGCGCAGGGCAGAGCAGATGTTTTGAAGCATGGAACTTCCTTGAGCTATGTACGCTGCGGCGCAGGTGTGACTCAGACATGTGTCTATCCTGCTCTGCGTCTCGTTGTAATGCCGGCATAGATTTCTGCGCGAAGCGTGCCGGGCACGTAACGCATTTTTTAGGCACCTACCTAATGACTTTGCCGAATACTTTTCTACGGCTTGACAAACTGTATGTAGCAACAACTCGTTAATTTAATTATCGGACTCTAACTCTGAATTCATTTTGCTCGTCAAACGTCTATTCCTTGTACTAGCTAGGACGCGAATGGTCTCTTAGGCTTAGGTACTCTGTGTAGAGCCTGCGTCGCAGCATGCGCTGTGGGCCAATGTGCATCAACTACCCAGACCTGCAAATGCTGTCTTGTGTTGTCCTGCGTCTCCTGCATCTCAGCATACGCTTAGCCTTAGTACCTTGCACGTGGGCGCGGCGGAGGCCCGCTTCTTGATCCTGCTCGGATGGATGCCGACGATAGCGAACTTTAAGTTCTTGCTCCTCACGTTTTCGCGTAATTTCTTCAAGTGATCCATTACCCGCGATGCCACCGTAGTGGGAACAGAGAATGGCTGAGTATGCGCAAAAATGTGGCTTTTTCACTGTTTATTACTGACATTTGGGTGAATTAACTTTTAGACCCACACTTTTGACGTCTCTGAAGTTACCAAGAAATCGGGCTTCTAATATGATATTTTTAGTTTTAACGTACACCATAAATTGAAAAACGAGAAACCATTATTTAAAGGCATTATTTTACAGCGAAATTTAAAAGTTGTGAACAGATTTGCGTGGCTCTAAAAGTTGATTGACTTATTTAAGAGAAGGCTTCAATTAAACAAGATTTTCGCGGCGACTGAAAAGGTAAGACTGTCATCAGGCGCGGTCCAAAGGGGAGGATCACAGGGGAAATTACCCCAGCTCTTATACAGCTTGTGTGCTACCTGGGCTATCACACAATTATCACAAACAAATAAAATAAATAAAACAAATCACAAGGCGCACGCGCGTCTGACTACAGTCAACTAATTCCGTAATCCCAGATTGTGTGATAATGACATACGATAAGGGTGATTAGCAGTGATCGGAATCGGTAGAGCTAAGATCTAAAGTTCGCCAAAGAACATATACAGAGTGGTGACAACCGGGTAAACTTCATCCGCGTACCCGAATACGTACTTGACCCTGTTACTTCATTCCTTCTCTTTCTATCACTTATTGCTCACACCATTTTTGACGCTGGCACGTCCCTTTGAGAACCAATAAGTGGGGAACTACAAATTGTTTTTTCTATTTCTAGCTACTTACAATATACTTCATACTTTCGGATTTACTACACTAACATAAGATATCGCGGACTGTGAGTAAGAACATGTATATTTAACATTTAGACTAGTATAGTCACCAGCATTAATATCTGCCACAACAAAGCGCGCATAAATATCTGACACGACATGACTCCATTTCGAAGCCCGTTAGAATATGTCAAATATTTTCGCCCGCTTTGTTGATGCTCGTGACTGTACCAGAATAATACTGGAAATTACCCGGTTGTAACCACTCTATATTATGTTCTTTGATGATTTTTAGGTATATAAGCTCTACCTACTCCGATATCTGGTGATTACCTTTCTTGATGTTGACAGATTAGTCCTATCATTCGCATTAACATTACTGTAATCTTTGTGTTTGTAAGTTTTGATTATTTTCAGTTTCCGGGGCACTCCCGCTGCTATAGGCCCAACACATAACTGAGTTCGTTCCTGAGGTATGGGAGCGATACGGGAGGGGTGTGTTTGCGGTACGTCAGACGACGCTTAACTCAGTCGGGCGTCTTATTTCGTATTTCCGAAAATATCCACTAAAACGAATATTTTTTTTCAGAAAATATTGCTTCAAGTTTTTTGCTTGTCTAACAGAACACAATTTGATAATTGAACTGATTATCTTGATTTTTTTACTATAATAAGAAATACGCCGGCTGATGTAACAAATAAATAACTAAAACGTAAACAATACAAACGTGTCAGAACATAAACACATGACGAACTGAAACGACCATTACCGATTGCACCCGAACTTAACCGAAACCAATGATCGGCCTTGCCAACTAGTCGGCCGATTAGTCGGCCACCTCGCCGCCGATTAGTCGCCTAGTCGGCAAAATCCATAGTCGGCCCATCTCTAATCGAAATAGGTATGCGCCACACATTGATATTTGCTGAAAATTGTTTTTTCAGTTTCGGTGACATGTATGGAGTGCCCCCCTCCCCCCTAGATTTTTATTAAAATGCCTGTGACATACTTACGGACGGTCGGACGGACATGAAACTATAAGGGTTCCGTTCTTGCCATTTTGGCTACGGAAACCTAACAAGCTTGCTTTAGATATAGAATGAATCAAACAGCAGTACCTCTATTTGAAGATTTGGAGCCGTGAGTCATTATTTTCAAGTCATGTTAGTACGAATTTTATTTACAGAAGTCACATGGGGAGTGCATATTTAGATGTGCGTCATGTCATGAGAGCATCCTCATTTATATCGCGTTGTGCAAAATATTGTTGTCTTCAATCACTGTCAACAGATATCAGAGGCGTAGCTTCAGGAAAATTACAAGGGAAGCCGAAGCGTATTCATTTACTCATATTTAGAGGTTATAAGCCTTTCCTTGGGAAACTGTCGGTATCGGCTTATATGGACGCCATGCCACTGACAGATATCTAAGAATTACATTAACTCTTATGCCCCATTTAAATGAGGCCATTTGAAGAATAATGCAGATGAAGTTAATACAAATCATTATTGGGTATTTATTTCATTTTCGAAAAAATATTCCTCAAAGGAATAAGTGTTTCACATTTTTTGTTCCTAAGTAGGTATATTCATTTATGCTGTGTATTGTCTATCATCCATATGCAAGGCCGTCTTTATACACGAGGTGGCCCTTGGGCACACAGGAATAGGGGGCCCTCGAACACTCAAAAATGGGGGGGGCCTCAATAATAAAATTAGGGACCTTGTTGGATTGTAACAAAAAAAAACATCGTTTAAGATCTTTCGGGGCCTGAGGTTAGGGCCCTGGGCACGTGCCCAGAGTGCCCAGTGGGAAAGAGGGGCCTGTCCATATGTCGCTCTAACAGAACTGTTTAAGCGTCCAACATAAATAGATTTTGTAAGCAATAGGGTTGTTTCCACCTACATATACTTAAGGCTGAGAATGCAGGAGAATGATCTAGTTGTATTTTTATGAATACAAAAAACTAACCTTGTTCCTGTGATGGGTAGATTGTTTTTTTTTGCGCATGTGACGTGACCAGAGTTGAAACACCCTTGAAGGTATATGTACGAGGCTTGACTGTGTGCGTGCGCACTTGTAAGTAATGTTCTTTTTTGTTTGTGTATGTTATGTCTGTTGTCAGTTGACAACCAATTGTATAGTGTTGCCACGGGATAATACGTAAATTCTACTATGTGACGTGAGCAAATGATCTAGCTAAGTGAAGGTGTAGCATTTCAGTTAGTCATTAATATTATAATATATTCTTATCTGAAAACTGAGTCTGCAGAAAAAAGATAATCATCATATAGGTATATAAATAAAATAATGATATGCATGGGTTCAGGAGAACATTAAGTTACTAAATATTGAAAGCAGTTAATAGCAACACTACCTCCTTATGTTTTATGTGTGCGTTATGCAGGAATGTCAGGATCTAGTGAAGTGGCTTCAAATCTGAACACTTTTACACTGGACGAAAGTATTGTAGCAAAATGGAGTAAAATTAGTTTATTCTTAAAGTAATGAAAAAATGTCAAGATTCCGACTGGATTTAAACCAGTGCCTTGTGCCTTGCCGGGGCGCACGCTCTGCCAATTGAGCTACAGAACCCAGTTAGCTTGTTTTCAAATTTTGTGACAAATTGTTTCAACAGCTTTGCATTTTACATTTGTAGAAAAGCCGATTAAAATGTATTTTAAGAATAACATCAAGATTTTTGTAAACAATCAAAATATCCTTAGTTTTCGATACAGCATTGTTTATCTATTAATTGATATATGTTACAGGGTAAGGGACAGAATGGGCTTGTTGTGCTGAGTGTTAATTGGCTCAGTTGAGGTGTGAACATGGAAATATTCTGTGTTTAAATAGCAATTCACAATAGTAAGCTATTGCGCAAATTGTCAAAGATTATTGACTTCAAACGGAAATTTAATATTTTTATTATATAAATTTAGATTAACAAGTAAATATGAAAGAAATAAAAAAAAACCCCAACACACCTCAAAAAAAGCTGACGATTGTATAAAGGCTAAACAGGTTTATTTGAAAACACTCTTTATCAAGTCCACCGGCATGCACATAGCTATCCATATAGGCACAGAGAATCTGCCTACCCATGCCATTCATTTATAGCCATGGTCGTTCAGGGTAGGCAGTTTCTCTGTGCCTATATGGAGCCATAGTTGTTAAGGGTAGGCAGTGCCTTTGTGTTGCCAGTGGCATGCGGTTGACCTATGTCAACCGCATGCCACTGATCAAGTCACCTTTCAAATTTCATACATAGAAAATTGAATGAAATACAGATCTTTAGTCTGTAAGTTGACTGCAAGGGCACTTTTACGAATAATGAAAATCAGTTTATCCATTCAAGACCCACAGACAGAGAAACAAATATACATCACCATCATTTTCTAGCCGTCATCCCTTCTTATTTGGGTTTGGCACAGCACATTTTTCAGACACAAGTCGGACTAATAACATCCTTCTTCATTATGGGGGATCAAAAAATATATTGCCATAATATTTAATAAGTATTCAGTGTGTATCCCTTACACCTCCAGTGCCACAAATTAGTTAAGGAGCAAGAAACATAACAGCTAATAGTAATCTTGGGATTGGTATTTTACCAAAAAAATTATAATTTGCTTAGTTCATAAACATGAACTAAGCAAATTATAATTTTAGGCAAGAACATAAATACTTCAGACATGGTGATGGCGATAACAGTAAACCCGCTTTATTTGGAAAATTAAAAGACATTAATTGAAACCTTAGTGGCATTTACTAATATATGCTTAAAAAAATATAGTTTTACTTTCATCCCAAAGAAATATTATCGTTAAAATGTTGTGGTTCAACCTGCTTTTCTCACATAAAGACTTAGTACTTACATATTTCTCTGAAAAATTGCATTTCCTCATCAACAGTCTAGGTATCTGTTGTTTGTATGTCCATTTTAAAATGTCTAATAAATACTTTTAAGTATCCTCACTGTTTACAAACATTATCTTTTAATCTGTATACATACACAAATCTGCGAATCTTTAACAGCACTCGTGATACTCGTGAATATCATCAAACAATAGTCATTGTTTGATGATCTTAGACATAACACTTCACTTAAAATATAAATAACTGACAGAAATGTCTAATTGCAGGCTAGTTAAGGGGTTAAATAAGCGTAATGCGTATGACTGGCGTTTTAATTAGGCGCGGACACTTCGCACTATCCGCGAGGTCGTTCGTTACAAGCCAAAGCAAACAAATCGGCCTCCGTCACGAGGTGACGGGGACAACCCTGAACCAGCCTTGTCACAGCAAACAGACGTTCAGTTACCTTGCCAAGTTTCTCCACTGGTACCATAGACGTCTGGGGCTTCTCTGGCTCTTGTATATCGGCTCCTGAGCCCGTCCGAGACACGGTTGTGATGGTACCACGACGCGAACCAGCTCGCGGCGTGCTCAACCCGCTGCCTCCTCCTGGTTTCTCGTGCTTCTCTCCCTCATGGCTGTGGTGATTCCCCATCGCGCACTGCACTAGTTATGTAAGGTAAGGCCACAGGTGGACTCCAGCGAGTCCTTATTTGCGAACAGTGCCAATGCAGGCAGTGACGTCGCGATGACAGATGCGTGATGTGACAGCGACAGCCGATAGCTGTCAGTTGCTGAGGTAACGTGAGGTGTTTTTAGGTTTTAACGTCGCGCAACACTGGTAACGTAAAGCATTTTACAGGTTTTGCCGCAAGCAGCACTAAGCAACAAGTTACCGATATAAAATAAACCATCTTGAAAAAAGCTGATAATTTTCCGGTTTGTCTTGAACTCTTGAACGGATGAACCGATTTTCATTTAGTTTTTGTAACTTCATCGAGAGTGTTCTTTTCTTAGATAACTAAAATATAAATATTCCTATTATCCAAACAAATGCGTTGTGTGATGTACGTGTTTACCTTACCCCCCGCTAAAGGCTTGAAAAATTTGTTCGTAAATGACATGTCTTGTCATCTCCATTACTTGCTCTAATGTTGCAAATTATGTACCTATTCTGAGTTTGAATTTTCACAAATGAAATGACAATCAGCCAGCCTCAAAATTATACGCGTAGGTAAGTTTCGGCGTTTGTTTGTTTCGGTGTTGGTTGGTTCGGCACTTTTATGACCGAGACCCGAACTTCAGCCGAAACATGTTTTTTTCCGAAACCTGCCTAAACCGGAAACTTTAGTCAAACACTAATGAATTGTGGATATGCTAGCTTAACAAACAGCTTACATATTAAATTAGCTATCATGTATTTTTATTATAGTTAATAACTAGGTTACCACCCTGCCGTTTTAAGCATGAGATTATAAAGGGTTCGTGTAGATTTTTTTGGGGAAAACGTGATCGTACCCAGTCGTTTAATAGGTAATGCAATCTCGAGCACGATTAGTGAAAACACGTTTTCAGGAAAATCTTTTACTCCATGACCCACTGCCCACTGGCATGTAACGCCTACGTGCCTACCGAAGCATAAACGTAATAGAATAGCTATTAAAAGGCTCCAGGCGCAAAACTAACGCTTTAACGAAGTTATCAAACCATCTTACTTAATTTAAAACATTACTTTCCAATAATGACATAGTTTAGGATCATTAAAAGCTTTTGCTTGCATTATCTATTTCACTTCTGTGGCTAGGTTGCGCCAGCGCTGGGGCAGTGTGTCGGACGTGACGTAACCGCGCCGGCGCAGAACTGGTCTATTGACCTAGGTCGGCGCTTGCGGCGCGGACCACCCGACCGCGGCAAAGGGAGTTATGTTACTTCATATGATTTTGCCAGACTACGGTTGAATTGAAAGCTATCTTAAAAAACTACTTAGTTGATTTTTATAACATCAGACTTACGCCGAATGCTGACTCAAAATTGACATCCTCAACTTACCGGTTCTACGAGCAATTTGCCACGCCCGCTGCCACTTAAGTTCAGTCTAGCAACTCTTTCAGCTATGTCGCCGACCTTGATTATTCAGTAGGCGTGTTTTGTTGTTGGTTATAAAGTAACGTGGACCCATGAGAGCCCCCTTCAAATTTAAAAAAGCTGAGCGATTTTCTTAAACCCTAGCTAACAATGTTCTCAATGAAGGAACAGATAGACAGACACCACAAACTTATATCGCCCTTTTTCTTTCGTCGCGGGCTTTAAAACTAAGGCAAGTACACCAGTGGCCCCGGTGGCACCGGCTAGTAACATTAATGGAATAATGATTCCGAAAAGCCAGTGGTGTGCAGTTCATAAAGGTACAAAGGCACTGACTAATCAGCCATGGCTCCATATAGGCACAGAGAAGCTGCCTAGAGCCTACCCATGTGATCAAAACGATTGAACTGCCTACCTTGACAAAGAACCCTGTACACAACCCTGTGCCAGTGCTAAAACCCAGACCCACATTCCAGGTGCGCAGGTGTAGACTGTATATAACTATCTGATGATTGATAAATAATGAAAATCACTATAGTCCGTTTTCGTAACGGCGTTGTACGCCATTTCGGAAACAAATTCTGCACGGCAGTGCTTTCAGGTGCGTCCACACTTGTATCATTTGCTCGTATTCGATCACCGTGGCGTGGCATGACTTCGTATCGCGCTGCTTGGACGCACACTGTCGGCGCGGCGATCACGCCCCGCTTGTCCGATCTTAGTGTGTGATACGCGTAGCAACATGGATTTCGAGCGATCAGATCAGCGCAGCGTCCAAAAGGGCCGTAGAGTCAGACTTGTAAAAGTGCCCTTGCGGCCTACTTACAGACAGAATAAAGATCATTAATATTTCAAGATAAACTTCAGTGTAGTGCAATATTGTTAGATATTCCACAAACATTTTGGTGAAACATATTTATGGCAAATTTACTTCACATTTGGTCACAAAAATAGTTATTTTCACAAATCGCTCGGAAAATTTTATTTATAGCACCATATCTGTGTGTATTTTTTTATATGTTTATTTGTTTGTTTTGTTATGAGTGTGTTTCGTAGGTTCATTATCAATTTATCACTAGTTTTAAATGAAAAAATAATCGTTTGTTATAGTTTCATAATTTTTCTTACATCTCACATTTTCCTCGCTCTAGTGCGGTGAAAAGTTGTGTTTCGCACGGCTGTAAAATTCTGACTTGGCAACTCGTGCCTTGAAATGAAAGCCTAGTTAAGATCCGGAATAAAACTAATGGACAGACGAAACACAACCAACAAAAAAATAAACATAGAAAAAAGTATACATTTGAACTTCAAATGATTTTTCCACGCTAACGGATAAAAGAAGCATTGTACACATCTTTTTATACGAGCACCTGTGGGTGAATTACACGCTAAAACAGTACAGCGTGCGCGTGCAATAGAACAATGCATATAAGGTGCTGATGGAGCTGCCTCGCTACTGCAGCGCGTCTACAATGTTCGCAGAGGCGCGCGTTGACAGCTTCTCGTCGATCATGCTCAAGAGAGCCACTTCGCTGCTTAACAAAGTGCGGGCCAGTACCAACAGCATCCTAGCCATGTTTACGGGCAGGTTACATGGGGCGCATCTGAATAATTGTAGTGCGTTCCATTCCATAATATAAGCAATAATGCTTAACAGTTTAGATGTAAGAAATGTAGGTACTAAAAGTGACATATAATAATGTATTGTATTTTAAATTACAATTACATTGTTAAATACAATTTAAATTGGATGTATTGTGTTGTGATAAAAAGCTATCAGTTTCGAAATAAATGATATAATACTATTATAGGCCTCCCAAAAGAGCTCCATGACCGGTTCTGCACCACCGCATGCAGCGGACTCCGGCCTAATTGGGACCTTCACGAGCTAATCAGTCAACCTTGTGGGGGCCTACACACGCTGCGTCTTAAGATGCGTGGGTGCCACTCAAAAACTCCTTGGAGCCAGCGGCCATGCCACTGCGTGATCAGGGATCAGGGAAAATATTCGTTAAATATTAATATAGTCGTGTCGGAGGAACAGAGTTTCATATGGATTGTCATGTGAGATTTTTTCTCATGTGTGAAACCTGTAAGATTGTATTTTAATCTTTGCTCTAACTTTACTAAGTAATCAGAAGGTTGCAGCCGGTCTAGCACAACTCTCCGCGACTACGCTTGTCGCGCGACATAGCATCACCCGTCTTTCTCGCATTGTATTGAAAGGAAAGAGACAGACAGTCTTTGTCGCGCGACAAAGAGTCGCGTATAACAGTTGTGCTAGAGGTGCAGGTTGGAAAATGACATTATTAAAGTCACTTTGAAACTGACTTTATGTTACTTTTACCGAGGTTCAATGACAACAAGGTTATAAGGTACTTTTTAGTATTACACAGATGAGTTTGGGGAGGATAACCGTACCGATCGGAATGTAGGGAACAACTGTGCCAACTGCTAGTCATCACATCAGTGTGTGTTCCTAAGTGTCCTACAAACCCTAAAATTGAAATTGCATATGCAGTCTGTCTGTCTGTTACCTCTGCACGCTTAAACCGCTGAACTGATTTGGATGAAATTTGGTATGGAGATAGTTTGAGTCCCGGGGAAGGACATAGGCTACTTTTTATCCCGGAAAAATACCCTTATCCGCGATAAACGAATTTAAGGCGGACGAAGTCGCGGGCAGAAGCTAGTAATTGTATATATACAATTATACAAGAGAAATATAGGCGCACGGCTCCCTGCATTCAAAAAAGTTACTGACGGTACTTTATCTATACCTACTATTATAAATTATACAGCTGTAATAAATAATGTATTGTCTGTACATTGAACATATTTTCAAAAAAATAAGTGTAACAGACTATCTGTAGTCCACTTTGGTCACCGTTTTGGTGCGATGAAGCCACAACGACAAATACATACATAAAAAAATAAAAATATTTTTCGATACAGTGATATCTAAATAGTCTATTCAATTTTTTTTGGATAATATCTTTAATGGACAAACATTTCATTTTTAGGGTTCCGTAGCCAACATGGCAAAAACGGAACCCTTATAGTTTCGTCATGTCCGTCGGTCCATCCGTCTGTCCGTATGTCACAGGCATGTTTACTCAAAAACTACAAAATGTACATTGATGAAATCTGGAGTATAGGTGTCTTGTGTAAGCCGCTACTTAGTTTGATGGTTAAATAATAAAATAAAAAAAATGTAGGGTGGGCACTCCATACATGTAACCGAAACCCATTTTTTTTTTCAGCAAACATTAATGAGTGCCTCATATTTCGACAGATCTTTTAGAATCATTTTAATTTTCTCAAAAAAAAAATCTGTGGATATTTTCGGAAATAATCGCTCCGAAAGTAGCATAAATTGTCTCCCCCCCCTCTATTTTCTAAACTATATGTCTAAAAAATATGAAAAAAAATACAAAGATAAAGTTTAATAGATACTTTCAACGAAAATTATTTTCAACATATACAGGATATACAGTTATTGAGTTATTGCCGAAAAACGGTGCTTCTTAACAAAAAGAAGCAAGAGCCGTGGAGATACGCTCTTTTGCTAGTGCACTTTTTCAAATCGCATGTTTTTCTGTAGTGTGCATTTTTGGGTATAAACGGCTGCGGAACCCTGCACTGAGCATGGTCCGACATGCTCTTGGCCGGTTATTTTACAACTTTATCATGCCTATTATACAGGGTGTTTGATAACACGATGCAAAGCTGAAAGTAGATGATAGTTTAGGCCATTTAAAACATTTTAAGCCATAGATGTCTTAGACAAATGTTATAATGTATTTTTTTTTATAATAATAATAATAAGTACTCTCACATCAGACATTTAAATCTAAACCAGATGAGAAATAGTAAACAACAGGCGGTCTTATCGCTAAAAAGCGATCTCTTCCAGACAACCTTAAGGTAGTAGAGATGGCGCAAAGTAAACAACGAATGAGTAAGTAAGTGGTGCACATGAAGATGAGACAAATCATAAATTAAAGCCAGAAAGAAAAACAAAAGAGAAATGAACATTTCAGATACATACAAAGATACTAGATACTAAGAAATAAATATAAAATACAAATAAACATATACACAAATATACATATACCTACACAAATACATACATATAACCAAAAATTTACTGAACTACACGACATCGACATCTCAGTTTTATGTCTGAGTTCTAAGATTTTTTCAGAGAAAACTCCTAGTATTGTCGAAAAAAAGGAATAACATCTGTCTAAGACATGTCTGGCTTAAAATGTTATAAATGGCCTAAATTATCACCTACTTTCAGCTTTGCATCCTGTTACCAAACACCCTGTAAAGTTGTAAAAATGAAATGTCTGTACATTAAAGATATTTTCAAAAAATTGATTGTTACGGATTATTTGGAGGTCACTAAATCCCTAAAACGAAAAATATTTGTTTTGTATGTTTGTATGTGTCGTTGTGGCTTCATCACGCAAAATCGGCTATGCAGATTTCCACAGTTTTTGGTACATGGGTAGCTGGGTATCTCCAGATGGTTATAGGATACTTTTTACCCGACTACGCTAAGTTAAAAAAAGGGGTTATTACTTTTTCTCCTCCGCGAACGAAGTTGCGTGCGCCTTCTAGTTATACCATAAATTAGTGAGTACCTGCCCTTATTACCTATATTTATTTTCCTCTGAATTTTTTACCTTACGTCAGGTATACATTTTTCTAATATGACCTAGGTATATTATCGCGGAGCCCCCGCAGAAGCTTTGCAGAGCCCCGGAGCCCTCTACAGCTCGCTTTGAGTATCACTGCTCTAACGCATTATTTCGCTGAAGCGACAGGGTGTACGCAAGGTCACGCAGTATAGTGTAAGTTACCCTCCGTAGCGAAAGTAGACACTTGGACAGTCGCCGCCATGCCGCCGCGCGCCGTGCTCGTGTGCGCGCTCGCGCTCGCCTGCGCACGCGCAGATTCCGCGCTCAGCGCCACCGATCTCACCGGTAGTGTGCATCCCTTTACGACTGGCCAATTTTTTTAAATCTGTGTTTGTGAATGTGTCCCTATATTGAAAATCGAGGAAAGCGTTTAACGAGTTTGATTACTTTTTATTGAATGTGAAAGCACTTGATATCTGCAATAAAATAATGTATTATAGTTATTTGCTGTCCAGACGTTGGTAAATATTGTGCAACTAGGAGGTACCCGCGACTTCGTTAGCGGAGGAGAAAATTATAACCCTCTTTTTTTAGCGTAGTCGGTTAAAAAGTATCTTATAACCATCTGTGGATGACCCGTTACCCGTGTACCAAAAATAGTTGAATTCTGTTTAGTCGTTTTGGTGTGATGAAATCACAAAAAAATACAAAAATCCAAAAAAACATTATTCGATTCAGTGACCTCCAAATAGTCCGTTTCAATATATATATTTTTAAATATTGTCAGTGTATATACACACGTAATTCTATAATAGTATACATTTGTGGAGAATACTGAAAGAGCAATTACACCTGTAATTACATATACTGTAATACAATTATACCTGTAATCTGTCGCTAAGTCTTTTATTACCTAGATAGATACCCGCAACTTTGTAGCGGAGGAACCTAGTTTGCTTCAGCGGCGTCGGATAAAAAGCACTCGTATTTTATAACCAACCTTAGATTTCCTACTACCTACTTCTGTATAAAAAAAAGCGTCCAGCTATTTGGCGTGATAAGGACACGAAATATTCCGACATTGAACTAGAGATGACAGCTGTTATCAATGCCTAAATACTTTCTTGGCTAAGCCAGCTAAAGCTTGCGGGATAACGTACGAGGAGTCATGACCTTGATAAGGGAGCTGGATCTTATAATACAAACTTTCGCTGAGGGGAAAAAGTACCCCTATTTTTTTCTTCAGCGTAGTCGGGTATGTACTTATAGTATCCTATAACCATCTGTAGATACCCGTGTACCAAAAATAGTTGAAATCCGTTCAGCCAATTCGGCGTGATGAAGTCACAACGACTCATACAAACATACAAAAAATTTAAAAAAATCGATTAAAAAAAATAGTCCGTTATAATATTTTTTTTAATAACTTCATGTACAGACAATTCATTTTTACAACTTTATAATAGTACCAATAGATGATATAAACTACGGGTAGCTAACTAATCTTGCGCTGAACTGCAACCTCCTCATAATAGTGTTTCAAGATTTTCACATTGAATAGTTGCTGTTGTTAGGTTATTATTTTCACTTAAAATGTTTTTCCAGTACGGATTCCTTTACCGCCTTATTGTATGGGCAATGGGTGAAAATTTTAAACGTGCTTGATTTTTTTTCTATGAGTACGAATTACGTTGCTTAGTAACTCGAAAAATACCCAGATTTTTAGGTATCGCCTATCTATTTAACACCATTATTGAAGTTTTATAGGACACAAGTTTTTTTCTTGTCGATGCACAAGTGCTTTCTCATCAAACTCTTTGGTGAACAGAAAAACATAAATTCTTATAAATACAAAGTTCTAAATAATGAAAAAAAATCAAGAGTCCGACTGGATTTGAACCAGTGCCTTGTGCCTTGCCGGGGCGCACGCTCTAACCCTCTGAACGTGCGCCCCAACAAGGCATAAAGCCCGGGTTCAAATCCAGTCGGACTCTTAAAATGTATTGAAATCTTTGTATACATATATAAGAAGTTCACTTTCAGTGAAGAAATTTACTTTAAAACACACGATGATCCTGATGGTAAAACATCAAGAAAGAAGAAAAGAAGAGAACATAAATGTTAAAGACACGTCCTTGAATATATAGCACATTTCAGATAATCATAATGTGAAAATGAGTTGACAGATGTAAAAAATTGGCCAGTCCACATAAACTCTTGTATATATGTATTTCTTTGTCAATAATAGCGTGGTAAAAGGTGCAAGTCTAAGTACAATCATCGGCAATACACGCGGATATCGCGGTCAACATCTGACACAGCCGTTTCGAAGGCGTACGGTCTTTATGCAACGTAATGAATGACCAACTAGACAATAGCGGTTGACTGTACTGTGACTGCCGTCTTGCTCTAACGCTTGAAGAGTGATGTGGTGTGGTGGTGTGGTGTGGAAACTATGAAAAGGTGTGGCCCTCAGGAGACAGGTTTGATGAGCTGGGTGACTAAAAGGGGTTTTCGAGAAGTGTTTCTGTAGGGTCTTCACTACTGGATGAGTCAAATTCAAATATACTTTTATTTCATAGGTAATTTCATGATTACACTTAAAACATGTCATTATTGAAGCAAGAAGTCTTATATCTATTTTTACAATTAATTTTGTTTGGCATGAAATAACTTGACAGATGAGTGACTTGGTTTAATATTTGGTTTAATGATCTTTATCATTAAGGTAAAATAACTTGTCCTAGTACGCCTTTTTGACTAATTTGGCTTTCTGATGATAGTCCTGAGGCCTTTACGGGCATGGCGTGAGGACTCTCGGTCATGTTGAAATCCTGGCCCCTATTTCATAAACGTGACAGGTGACAATTGACAACGACAATTCGACGTACATTGCTGGGTCGCCGAGTAAGTGTACGCCTGGGATCATGATGGAGCACTAATGTATGCTGAATTGTAGCTGTCAATTGTCACCTGTCACGTTTATGAAATAGTGGAGTTCTGCGCGGGTGACACCACAAAGGGAAAGGACAATACATACCATTCGTTAGAATAACCATTTTATAGATAAAATACTATAATCTTATCTCACCACTCATTCCTAGCTATTCTGTGTCATTCCCGCTACCCAAAGGTTGTCTGAAAGAGATCGCTCTTTAGCGATAAGACCGGCCTATTGTCTACCGTATTTTATGTTAAGGCTCTATTGTACTGTTTTTGTTGTTGGTGTGCAATGAAGAATTGTTGTATTGTATTGTGTACTAAGTATTTCTTAAAATGACTACTTTTTGAAATAACAACTGAGAAGTATTTTCCTAAGAACTTAAAGTTAATAACTGGAAAAAAATACCTGATTTGATGTCAGACTTGGGTGATTCTTTGGATAAGAGTGTATAAGAACCGCGAGCGTCACACGCTGTAGGTATTACTCAGACTTTTCGCGTAACCGGCAACTTTATATGAACCATGTTACCTAAGTATGCCGTTATGTTGTAGCGCTCACAATTGTCTTCCGGACTCACCCAACTTGTTAATCGATTTACCGTAAATCTATATGTCTCAAGAATTGTATACATTATCCGTGCGTGGTCCTTCCCAGTTGCCATCTGTCAAGAAACACACACGCAGGCACGTATACACGCACGCACGGACACACACACACACACACACACATTTACTTCAATGCTAAAATCTCGCAACGCTATTGTATTTTCAATCGTATCAAACTATGTTTTGACGACCGGTTGGGCTCAGCAGGAGTAACGTTGCCTGCGAAGCTGAAGGTCCTGGGTTCAAATCCCGGCAAGGGCAAATATCAAATTACAATGCAATAAGGTGAAAAAGCGAATCTCTTTGTAATCGTCTGTACATAGATACTTTACAAGTTAGCAGACCTACATATTAATTGGGATGTTGTCAATTTTTGGCAACTTTTTCTGTGATATGTTATAGAAAGGCCTCTCAATAATAGAAACATTGGTGAAAAAACGACTTATTCAACCTCATGAAAACTCACTCAGATACAACAATGTTAAAATCTCATTTTTATACTTTCCCAAAAAACGCTTCATACTACAGCCTAAGCACGTGTGACGTCACACGTGCTTACCTTGTAGAGGGAAATTACGAACTTTGTTCTGCAGCCATGTTAAAACTTCCGTTTATTGAAACGGTTTCATAATCAAAGTTACTATACATTTCATGGGCTATTCAATGGTATTATTAGTTATTAATATTTTCATACTTTAAAAATGGACTTTCCCGCCCAAATTTAAAGGCTCATAAAACAAGCTCCACGAAAGGTATCGTACAGTCACCGTCATAAATAAGTGATGATTTCTGTACCTTGTCGCTTTTAATCGTTTGACAATAGGGACTATGCATAATCTTTTCTTTTTGCTTTATTAATATGTAACAAACAGTGAAGAAAAAAATTTTTTCGCATAACTATAAAAATAACCAACATTGAGAGAAGAGAAACATTTCATTCTATCTCTTTCTAGCAAAACAGAATTTAATATGGAGTTTATATGACCGTCGTAGACCGTGACGTAACAGTACATGTCGGACCTCTCTGTCAAATCGCTATCTTATTAGTAGTTTAGAATGCCTATATCATGCGTATTTCTTGGCCGATTTTAATTTTAATTTCACTTTTTGGAATAGTTTTCACGGTTTTTTTGATATTATGTTAAGAAAAGCGATGAAAAAATTTCACGCATGTTCCCTATTGCGTATGACATTTCAAACACGACATTAAAGTGACAAGGTTACTAAATGATAACTCATTTATGCCGGTGACTGTACTGCATTTTATCACCTCAACTACCCCTTCGTATCAACATTTTATTTTTATTTGAGTACAGTGAACATCCCAATTACAATAATTTAGAAAACTAGAACAAGTTATTTAAATCAATATTAAACGTATGAAAGTTGTTTTAAATAAAAAAACACAATTTTGCTTTTTTATATTCTATATATTTTTTAACTTTTATAAGTTTTGATATGTTTTCTTGAAGAACTATGCATTGAGTTTATATACTCAAAACATATATTTAGGATAGGCTAAGTACAAATATTGTAATAGATATAAGAGTTATTTCGAAAAAATTACTGACTGTTGAGTTTGTTTCGGCTTTCTTCTCTTCAGTGGTCTCCTCTTGGGAAACGCCGTAGAGTCAGACTTGTAAAAGTGCCCTTGTGGCCTACTTACAGAATAAAGATCATTATTTTATTATTTCATTAAATGCGATGTGTTGTGCATGCTCGCGGTGTCCGGTAGCCGCCTCCCTTCGGCAAAAACTTCTCAAATTATGAAGTTCGGTAGCTGGAACGCATCACGGTAGTCTGTTGCTCACCTGCACCACGAATGAGTTTATCTTTTTACAAGCTATTATTTAACTTGCAATGTGTGTCTGTACGGGTCTAATCTTTAGTGTTAAGGTTAAGAGTCCCCGGCCAGCTTGGCCAAATTTCACCTTCCCATACAAACGGAGTTTCGTTCTCATTTTACAACTACGTGTTGGATTGTAACAAAACTTGGCATATACAATGACATGAGGCATGACTCTGAAACTTTGTGCTTTTGTCACTCTGGCCTGTAATTAGTTTATATCGCTCCAGTTTATAAAACAAACAGAATACAGCAAAAACAAGTTATGTATGAAAAACTTAAATTAGCTTTATTTTTTTACTATGGTATCAGAAGCTACATAAATTAATTACAGGCTAGAGTGACAAAAGCACAAAGTTTCAGAGTGAGAGCGTAACTACGTTTGTATGGAGAACCGAGCTTACCGGGGACTCTTAAATTTGACCCACTTCCTGGTTTCTCATGTAGCTAAAATTTGGAATACTTTTGTACGTTCGGTGACAATCCAATAGTATGATACCGTCGAGCTGATTTGATGATGGAGCAGGAAAAATGGTCATAGAACTCTGTGGCAAAATAACCCAATCCTATTACCGAGTTGGGGCTCTTTAAAAACGTATCAGTGAGTACATAGTTGACGGGTGTTCAAAGAAAACTATTAGTTGGCAATAATAGCTTGTCACAATTTTTATTTACAGAAACTATTTTGTAATAAGTGGAATCAATCAAAAATATCAGCTTTTTAAAGTTGGTGATTTCTCATCGTTTAGCAATGTATTACTTCTACCATCACCAAAATTATCTTTTCATATCATGACTGTAGCGGAGAACGGGTTAAGTTAAGGCAAGGACCATCAAAACAAGAGGACTATCAATCTCCATACCTACTGTGGATCGTGTTCCGATTCCGATCGCAAGGAGATATTCTAGCAAAAACTAGATGGCGCTTTAAAACTAAACATTTAATGGCATTACTATGATTGAACAAAAAAACATAATACAGTAATTTTTTTTCATTAACACTAATCTATATTAATATTAGAAACTTGTAAAAATGAAATATCTGTAGTCACATTAAATATATTAAAAAAATATATTATGAAGGACTATTTGGAGGTCACCAAATCGGAGAATATTATGTTAGAATGTGTCGTTGTGGCTTCATCGCGCCAAATCGGCAAAACGAATTTCTACTATTTTATAACCACCTTTTTCTTAAATATGAGTTTTATACGCTTCGGCTTCCGATAGATGGCGTTGTACATAGCGAGGTATGGCTTTTGTATGGAGATTGACAGTCCACTTGTTTTAATAGTCCTTGAGTTAAGGTAACACATACATTTGTATCTCTCACTTCGAAGGGAACTGGCCTAACGCAACGCAGTAGTCTCAAGGCTATCAGTCTCACTGTGCGCATTATTCGTGCTGATGTTTGCTCGTTTCTGCATACATCTTCTATACTATTATAAAATTGTAAAATGAAATGTTGTTTGTATGTGTCGTTGTGGCTTCATCACGCTAAATCGGCTAAACGGATTTCAACTATTTTTGGTACACGGGTAGCTGGGTATCTCCAGGTGGTTATTGGATACTTTTTACTCGACTAGCTAAAGAAAAAAAGACGGGCTATGACTTTTTCTCCTCCGCAGACGAATTTGCGGGCGCCTTCTAGTCATTAATATTATTATGGTCGGTGTCGGATGCTTGTGAAAGGCGCCATCAGGCCGTGGACCGGACGCCAGGCGCTCATACAAGTACAGTCAGCCAATGAGGAAAACTAGTACCTAATTGGGTTGTTTGCTGTACTCATAAGAATAAAAATTTGATGCGAAATAGCAGTGTCTATGATAGAAATCCTAAAAAAATTAGTTCGATGTCTTGCGTGTAGCTTATTTTATGAGCTTTTAAAGTTGGGTGGTAAAATCCATTTTTTAAGTATGAAAATATTAATAACTAATAATATCATTGAATGCCCCGTTAAAAGTATGGTAACTTTTGTTACGAAACCGTTTCGATAAACGCAAGTCCTAACGTAGCTGCAGAACAAAGTTCTTAGTTTCCCCATACAAGGGAGGAACAAGTGACGTCATACGTTCCTAGGCTTTAGCAGCATTTTTGTTTTGTAGCATTGAGCGTTTTTAGGGAAAATCCAAAAATGTGATTTTAACAGTGTTGTATCTCTGTGAGTTTTTATGAAATTGAAGTAGTTTTTAGGGTTCCGTAGCCAAAATGGCAAAAACGGAACCCTTATAGATTCGTCATGTCTGTCTATCAGTCTGTCCGTCCGTATGTCACAGGCATTTTACTCAAGAACTATAAGATGTACATTGATGAAATTTGGAGCATAGGTGTCGTGTGTAAACCGCTACTTAGTTTGATAGTTCAATAAAAAAATATATATTTCCAGGGGGGGCACTCGATACATGAAACCTAAACTGAAAAAAAATAATCAGCAAATATCAATGTGTGGCACATATTTCGACAGTGCTTCTAAAAACACTTTGATGTTTCTCAAACAAATTTTTGATTTAGTGAATATTTTCCGAAATATTCGCTATGAAAGTAGCACAAATTGTGTCCCCCTCCCCTCTATTTTCCAAACGGTATGTTCAAATATGATAAAATTTACAAATATAAAGCTTAATAAATACTTCCAACGAAAATTATTTTCAACATAATCGGACATACCGTTTTAAATTATTGCCAAAAAACTGCACTTCTCAGCAAAAGGACGTAAGCGCCGGGAAGATACGCACTTTCGTTAGTTTTTTTTTTCATATCGTATTTCTTCCATCTGTAGTGCATTTTTTTGTATAAACGGCTGCGGAACCCTTCACGGGCGAGTCCGGCTCGCACTTGGCCGCTTTTTACCGATAGCAGATCTTTTCAGAATCTCGACAGTGTCAGCAATATTTACCTACTTAACTTCGGTTATGATTTATTAGTTAGATAACCCATTTAGTTTCGGTTGCCATCAGCAACCTCGACGTTATGCTTGAGTAATACTTAGACAACCCGTTCACGTAATAGGGACCGTCCAAAACAATCGTGCGAAATTGATGAAAAGCCGTGCTTGAAGATGATATCTCGATCCGTGTTGCCATCTTTGTTCTGGTTACGCCAGCAGCGCAATGGTAGTTGATGGCCGTGAAATTCCAGCGCATTTCATCGTCAAGTTGGTTTATGTTATGAAGGATCTGCTTCTAGAGGAATATTACTGACTATAAAAGGTGCCCGCAACTTTGTTCGCGGAGCATAAAAAGTCATAACCCCTCTTATTTTCTTCAGCGTAGTCAGGTAAAAAGTATCCTATAACCATGCTGAAATCCGTTTAGCCGATTTTGCGTGACGAAGCCGCAACGACACATACAAACATACAAAAAATAAAAAATAAATCGTTTTAGTGACCTCTAAATAGTCCGTTACAATCATTTTTTATATCTTCAATGTACAGACATTTTATTTTTATAGTATAGACTAGAAGGTACCCGCAACTTTATTTGGATTGGAGCAAAAGTTATAATCCGTCTTGTTTTGTCATAATCATCTGTGGATACCCAGCTACCCGTGTACCAAAAGTAGTTGAAATCCGTTTAGCTGTTTTGGCGTGATGAAGCCACAACGTCACATACAAAAAATGAAAAAAAAAATGCGATTCTAGTACCTTTCAATAGTCCGTTTCCCCTACCTTTTCAATATTAAATATCTTCAATTAACAATTATTAAATTTTTATAATAATATACATGTATAAGCTGTAATTTCATATACCACAACATAAAGGAGTTATTTATGATAATCGTCATTATATCTGTATAAATATATTATTGAATAATAAATAAATAATAATCTCCTTGTCTATCGCTAGTAGGCAAATGAAATATTTAATTTGGGATTTCAAGTTAAAGACATCAACGGGTTCACCAGTTCGAAATAATATTAGTACCAACATCAACAGGTAGTAATAATATTAATAAAAGGAAAAATAAACTCATTCAAATGTAATAAATATGTGAAAATACATTAAAATAACCGGCCGAGAGCATGTCGGACCATGCTCAGTGTTGGGTTCCGTAGACGTGACTACAAAGAAATGTAACTACAGCTGAAAAAATATAATGTTAAAAATTGCAGCAGCAAAAGAGCGTATATATCTTCGTGGTACTTACATCGTTTTGCTGACCAGAAGCGCAGTTTTTCGCTGATAACTCAGGTGTTCTTGGCGTTCAAAGCGTTAATAGTGGCAGCGGGCCTGTGACGGACGCGTCTATCTCACTCACATAGGCACAGTCAACTTAATAAATTCACACCAAAAAATTCAAAATTATGTTGTCAAAGTTAGGTTTCGATATATATTTTTGAGCTTTTGTGGTGTTTACATATTTATGACCTTGACTGTACTTTTCTAGTTTGCTCTGAAGCTTTGTACTTAGAAAAAGTAAAGGTATATGCAGGCCTGTAATTAGTTTATGTAGCTTCAGATACCATAGTAAAAAGAATACAGCGTATTTAAGTTATTCATACAAAACTTATTTTTGCTGTATTTCGTTTCATTTATAAACTGGAGCTATTTAAACTGATTACAGCCCTAGATATACCTCATGTCATTGTACATGCAAAATTTCGTTACAATCCAACCGATAGTTTTAAAATGAGAACGAAACTCCGTTTGCATGGGAAGGTGAAATTCGGACTAGCTTGCCGGGGACTCTTAAGTATTTAACACAGTTGCTGAATCGTCATTCACTTAATAGTTTTGTATATATTTGTTTTTTTCATTTCAGCATTTTATTTAATTGTCAATTAATAGGTAAACAAGGTATGCGTAGGTTTTAATATGCTTAATTCGCAAAAGCGCCTATCTAGTAACTATAAATTAATAACCGGCTATTTTGTTGCTGACTAAGTAATATTTTCGTTTCGTTTTCGTCAACGATATTGAAACTGTAATTACTTTTGAACATAGATCTCAGTAGGTATCGATTCTAAATTGTAAACATAATTGTGACTTAATCGCGCTTGTTTTCACACGAATTAATACGTAGCTAAAACACGTTAAAATCGTGGCGTAAACATTTCCAAACGTTTGACCCAGAACGAACAATTTGGCAATAAAATGAGGACCACAGGAATTAAGCTATGTGCCAATGAAGGCTTATGTTATAATATAAAATTAACCTAGAATCTGCGCGGGCGCCGGTCGATAACCCGCGATTGATTTCGTCTTGTAGTTGTTTGAGTGGATTCTTACATAGCATTAGCATAGCATATGCAATAAGGGACGGTTGCAAATGCGATTTGCGAAACATATTGTTCATTCGTAAGTAGAAAGGGTTAATATCCGATCGAGTGATGTTTGGTGTGATTTTTATTGTTTCTTCCGAGTGACGCGTAATATGGCAGAATTACCCAAGTACTAAAAACTCCGGCTAAAAATACGCTATATATCTATGGAACTATGAATGATGTCAGTGCGCACGCGCATTGATACGACACTTAGACATTGAGCCCTGACTTTCATCAAAGGTAGTCAGTTGTTCTTAAATTTCATGGAAGCCATTATCATACTCAGGTTTTTAATAGAAACTTAAAATCACGGTCCTCATAAAAAAAATGGCCAAACCCCGGCCACGACAACGCGCAACCGGCGGCACGACAAAGAAATTCCTAGTACATTGCGTGTGATGCCCACTAACTGCTGTGCGGTGAGCGCCTCCACCGCGCAATGAATAGAAAATTCGCTCACCGCGTCACTATTCGCGCGTTGTTGTGACCGAAGCGTAAGTGCAAGTCCGACTCGCACACAAAAGGTCCGTCCCCAGACGCTTTTTAATTTTAATCTTTATTTTATTAAACACATTCTGTGAAAATTCAACTGTCTAACCTACCACCAGCTTGGGATCCTGTAGTACATCTCATCAAGGAACAAGCAAGACATAGGACTGTAAAACCTTAATTTCCGAACGGTGTAAAAAATAAAAATATCAGTTAAAAAGTAGTTTAGTAGTCTTTGTTTTTTTAAATATTATAATTAGTAATGAGGTAGCCTGGGAGTTTTTCTTTGCAGCGTTTCTTTTCTCCTCTATACGCCTCATTTGTAAAATGCTGCTTGGTAAATTATTAAAATAAAATAATTAAGCCCTTCTGGCACATGTGTAACTGTCTTTACATATTAGGCCCATCTGGCATGTATGTACACCCGTGACCACGGAGAGCTGAAAAGCTTCCGAAACGTCGGAACTCAAATAATATAATCCGTTAAATTGTTTTATGTAAATGAGTAATAACCTCGTAAACAGAAGAAAATACTGAATTAAAACAATTTAACGGATTATATCGCGTATATTATCTCATTTTAGTTCCCGACGTTTCGGAAGCTTTCCAGCTTTGGACGGATGGACGACCGAACAGACGAACGGACATGACGAAGCTATGAAGGTTCCGTTTTTTCCATTTGGCTACGGAAGCCTAAAAATCAGAAATGAGGAGATTCACAGAAGAAGAAGAAGCAGAAGTTGCTAAACTTTAAGTGGTAGTGGGCGGGACACATTGCTTGTAGCACCGATGGCCGCTAGGGCAGAAAAGTTCTCGAGTGACAACCGCGTACAGGATGACGCAGCGTTGAAAGACCCCCAAAGGTGCGTCCACACTTGTATCATTTGCTCGTATCCGATCACCGTGGCGTGGCATGACTGCGTATCGCGCTGCTTGGACGCTTACTGTCGGCGCGGCGATTACGCCGCGCTTCTCCGATCTAAGTGTGTGATACGCGTATCAACATATGGATTTCGAGCGATCAGATCGGCGCAACGTCCAAACGCGTGATCGTGACACGCGATCATGCCACGGAACGAAGATCTGATCGGGCAAATGATACAAATGTGGACGCACCTTAACAATATGGACCGATGATCTGTTGAAGGTTGCCGGTAACCGTTGGATGAGGGGTGCTCACGACCGGTGATGGAGATCCTTTGTCCAGCAGTGGACGTTCTTTGGCTGATATGATGTAGTAACCACGGGCTGCTTTATGAAATGTCATTGACACTCGCACAAGCCGTCGTGCGCAAGAGCGGCGTGAATGACTCGGTTCCAGCGCCGTGTTATTGTTGTTGTAACAGATGTTGCGCGCGCGCATGCGATCAACGCGAGTATTTCGCAGTGCAGACGCTGATTTTTGGGCCAGTAACTGGCGCCAGTGGTGACGTGGAACCAAATGACAGGCGCTGTCCTAGACAAAGATGGGGGCTTATAACAAGAGTTTTTTTTTATAGATTGTCTATGTTTACATGAATTTTGTATGTACATCGATCCCCTTTGACCCCCTTTGGTTATGAATGATATTGAGATGACAGGACGTCGTCTGTTTGATACGCCTTTTCTGTGTTTAAAGTATTATCGTATCGGGCGCCGGGCTATCTCCCGGTAAACATGGTTCGTGGCTCATTATTGAACATGAAACACAAGAAGCGGAATTAATATATGTTACTGTATACATAATAACATTATGTATCAGTTGCATAAACTACTTAAATATCAGACTAATGCAGTGTAAATTTGAATGTATTTTTAACGCAATGTAATTCAAAATAGGGATGACGACTAAATTTTAATAATTAGTCCGTATTGTAGATAATTAAAAAATATTGGTCATGTAATCAAATAGCGATAATTGAGTCAAAATGTCGCGTGACGTCACCGTTTGATACAGATTATACCTACCTAGTAGTGACGTCACGAGTCCTCTCTCCTAAACTTTGATGCGATTTATTTCATTATTTTTTTATTTATTTGAAGAATACAAAAGATACGGACAAGGTAATTTGAATTTCGATTTTAGTACCCTGTTGTCATACCTATTATTATTATTAACATTGGTGATATTTCTTATGTAACAAGCGCGTGTATAAAGAGTAAGGGAAAAATTTAAGTAATTCCGTATAATGTGGGCATTGCGATACGTGCCTAATTAAGTAGGCAAGCAGAGTGAAATCAATCTAATCGCAGTCATTATGACACGGCAATTAATGTATATCTCTGCTTGTTGCAATAAGTTTTCAAATCTAGAACCATTGGTTTGTTCAGATTATTCAGTCGTCTGATATATCTACTGATACAGTGCTGATATCGACACGTTCTTTCTTGGGAAATTCGTTCGATATGCTAGATAACCTCATGTGCTGTGCCGTTCAAACACGTACAGTCACCAGCATAAAATCTGACACAATAAAGCGCGAATCAGTATCTGACACGACTATATTTCTAGGGCCGGGACGTGTCAGATATTTTCGCCCGCTTTGTTTTGACAGAAATTAATGCTGGCGACTGTACCTAAAACAACGAAAGTTTGTTCGGACAGTCTGGCTTTATTCTTTTGTTATAACGATTTCATAATTGGGATAAAAATTTTTTATTTTTTTTGATAAAATAGGCTTTTCTTAAGATACCAATTTCATGCGTTTTCCATTTTGATTCGCTTATTTTTTTTATAGGGGAAATTTACCGTACTAGGGTTTGGCAAGGACAAATAAAAGTCAAAATTTAAGAAAACTTTACTATTTATATTAAATTATATTTTTGCCATCTGATAATTGTAAGCGGTTTATTAAACTTATTCCCCGTAATGGTCGAATGACCATACATCCCTACATCCCTAACCTCTTTCTAGGGTTCCGTACCCAAAGGGTAAAACAGGACCCTATTACTAAGACTTCGCTGTCCATTTGTTTGTCTGTATCTCATGAACCGTGATAGCAAGACAGTTAAAACTTTCACAGATGATATATTTCTGTTGCTGCTATAGTAACAAATACTAAAAACAGTATAATTTTATGTCTGTCTGTCTATATCAGTAACCAATACAAAATGGTTGAACACCCGTACATTTTGCTTAGGAGTAGGGATCTGTAAACACTGGATTTACATAGATAGGCCGATTGTAGCGCATATTTTGTACGGAACCCTCGGTGCGTGAGTCCGATTCGTACTTGGCCGGTATTTCTTTAAATATGAGTAACTAAATACGCTTCAGCCTCCCTTGTAATTTTTCTGGCGTCACCACGCCTCTGTTACCTATTCATTTATGTAGGTAGGTATGTATAATTATTTTATGGCTATACCATTACTAATTTTATTACTTTCGTACGAACACTCTTCGGACCGTATCGAATTATCGCTCACAGACTTTTCAGTAGTTAACTTATTCATATATCAGTCATAGAACGTTTAGCGCTAGTGATTTCCCAACGATAATAATTTATCGATAAATTGTACTTTTATGATATATGCATAATACGAATATGCAAGTTGCATATAACAATATAAAGTCCTTATGGGTTGATAAAGTTTTCTTCCTTTATGAATAAATAAGACATTGACATTAACCTAACAAGACTGTCCGCTCAGTGAGACCACCCAAAACTGTAGATGTCCTCTTCAATGAAACCACCAATTCCCAACAAAAAGCAGTATATTTTTCACAAAAATAGCAATAATGTAAGCGAGATCACCCAAAGTTGACGTCCTATCTATGGGTAGTCATTCATCCGTACGTCCGTAGTAATAGGGATGATGATTGATGACTAAATTGTAATAATTAGCCCGTTTTGTAGATTAATAAAAATATTGGACACATATTTTTTCTTTCTTTACGTAATCAAAATATAATGCGATATATTGAGTCAAAATGTCGCGTATAGTCAGTCCTGAGTACAAATTTTACCGAGGAGTGACGGCACGAGTGCTCCCACTCCTAAACTTTAATGCAATTTTTCTGAGTATTTTTTTATGATTTTGAAAAAGCAAAAAAATATGTGTCCAATATTTTTGTATTATCTAACTGACTAAGTAATTAGAATTTAAATTTTCATACGCAGTCATCATGCCTATTCATGGAAATAATTTTACGTGTAAAAAATACCGCGTAAAAAGAGTGCCGTATTTTTTTGTCACAAATCTCTAAAAAGTACCTACTGAAATATAACATATTATCAGTATTTTTTTTCATTTGATCAGCATACAGGTTAATTTCTATTTGACCCGATGAACTCTCAAATATCTAGTACATTTCAATGTCACTTTGAAATATTAAAAACGTTATCGATAAATGTAATATACGAAGGAAACGTCCCTAGTTCATTGTCATTATATGTTTTATCTTTCTTTATTTTAACATTCTGATGCAAAGATGTGTTTACTCGTGCGTTATCTCATATAACAATGGAAAATGGACCTGTGTGACTTTATGCACATTTTTAAGAATTAAACAGATCTAATTTTTTTGTTAAGTCTGCTTTTTTTATACAATAAGGCATAGTTCCGCCGTGCTATGCTCTGTTTAGTGGCTGATTACAAGAGTCAATTTCAAGCATTTAACCTTGAGAACTTTGTGAAATTGACCCTAACTGTGCCCTAACTCTACCATTACAAATATAAACAACTAGCTTCTGCCCGCGACTTCGTCCGCCTTAAATTCGTTTATCGCGGATAAGGGTATTTTTCCGGGATAAAAAGTAGCCTATGTCCTTCCCCGGGACTCAAACTATCTCCATACTAAATTTTATCTAAATCGGTTCAGCGGTTAAAGCGTGAAGAGGTAACAGACAGACAGACAGACAGACAACACTTTCGCATTTATAATATTAGTATGGATCAATCAATCGGGATTTACTTATCATAGGTACAGTATTAAACCTCTGTAGATATCAGATATCTCTATGGATTCCAGTCAGTTTTAGAAAAAATCTGTCCATTTATCTCGCTATGTCCGCCTAATTTCTATATTATTTATATAAATAATATACGCCATACCTCTTATTAGCTGACTTGATAAGTGCAAAAATCTCTGTCTGACCGCGAGTATCCTCGAGAAAAGCTTATAGTAGCTTTTCTCGCTAATATGCTGCAGTATTAGGAATTGAAATATGAATATAGTGTTCGCGTTTGGGCGAGCGGATCGGGGGCGCTTGCGCAACGAGCGACCGGTCGCGCCGGGTTGTAACGAGTGTAAACATCGGCACCAGGACAAGTTGGCAGTTGTAGACAATCCATTGCAGCTAATTAGGCAGAAGCAAGTTGAAGTCCACTGAAAATCATCCAGATTCGTAAAATATGACGGCCAGTCTCTCAGGAGGGCACACCTCAATGGACCGCACTTGCAGACTCGCAGTTTGCGGTCCAAAATCTAGACTGTTCTTGGGCTTAGCAAACGAATGCGAATGTTCGCCAGCGAATTGTAAACATTGGCTAAGCCGGACTAAGCCGGTAGATGGATCCAAGCTTATCAGTTAATCTACGGAGAAAAATATTTTCTCTAGATTTATTTCTTGCTGTTGAAGATGGATAAAGAGACATATAACAACTCCGTAGATCCATACTTCGGAATTATTTATTTATTTAGAAATATATATATATCATCAGATACATTTGTGGGTCTGTTGAATGGTTCTTAGGAGAATGAAGGTCTGAAAATAGCATACATTCATTGCGGCAGTGACAGGCCTCCTGAACTTAAACAATTTCTGTAAACTTTACTAATAACATGACCTCCCTCCAAAACCTTTGGTTGGGTTTGGGACTACGCCTGATGGAACTAATGCTTCACTGAAATTGTTAGGGTTATAGTGGTTGGTGGGATTTATAAAATACTAGCATTTACTCGCAGCGTCAAACGTTATCGAGAAATGACTTAGGTAGCTTATAATGGATAGATTCAGGAGTTAACTTTGTTATTCCATACCTATTAATGGTTATATGTAGATCCTTCGCTATTCCGCAAAATAGTGTCTTGGATAGATGTGATAATAAATTGTGCTCACATGCGCATATTTTCATGCATTTTCCCGTATTATTCATAAGAGTTCCTTTGTTACCTTACGCACGGTGCCCTAAATAATAGGGCAAAATTGAACTGCAAATTTGTAGTGAGAGTCAAAATGGTTGGCACTATTAAACTCGTAGCAAAAAAAGTACCGAACTAAATGGATAGTTGTGAGTCAACTTAGGCTATAAACAAACTGAATCCAAGCTGCTGAGCTACGCTGCAGACCTGTTGGTGACATAACCGATCTAAATGCCTCGCAAGTCGCAAGCGTAAGCACGCACTTTCTATCGCAGCTTCCTGCGCCTGCGCTCCTTGCGGTGCGCAATACTCGCTAACTACCAGGTATTCCCATAGCTCCGCAAGCACGCGTCTTTGGGAGTATTATTTCTGGGAGACATACATTTTTGCGGAAAAAATGCTAGCGTGTCATTCTTCGAGCCATTCATAATTCGTAGTTTGAATTCGCCCACATTGCTACGTTGGTTGCTTATGTTCAATACTGTAGGTTAGTGCGTTATTTACTTGGAAATATAATCATTGTCTTGCCCTTATCGGATTTATTTTGAGGCGGTACAGAGGTTACTAATGAATGAACAAATTTTCTTAATTATTTCATTTCCCAATCAGCTTTTTTCGAAAACCGTAAATTGTTTAGAATTTCTATAAAACAAACTTAATAACCTATCTTATTGGGTTCTATACACCGGCTTACAAAAAAACGGACTTTTTTTGATTTCGGAGAGAAGCGCGGGTTGGGAATTTAAATAACTGAGAACTGAGGCCTATAATGGACCCGGCGACAATATACATCTCCCTGTAAAGTGTGCCCAGGTATTTGTTTGTTGCATTCATATTACTATAATCTATAATGTCATTATCTAGATTGTGAATGTGTTTCTGTTCATTGTAAAAGCAGACATGTAAAAGTGCCCTTGAGGCCTACTTGCAAGAGAAAGTTTTGAATTTGAGGCAGCTTGGGGATAATAGTTTGGTAAAATACTCAATTCTCAAACAATAATGAATAGATCCCGCGGTACAGCAGATTACCTGCATTATCTTAAACATCACGTAAAATTAAGTATCGAACATGCTGAAAGGGGTCACCATCACTCAGCTTCATGGTTCGACAAGCCGTGACGCTGATTTTCGGTTAACTTAAAACTAATTTACACCTACCTATACCTATCTACCTATCTATTGCTAGTGGCTGTGGAGGAAATTCTAGTTTACGACGAAATAATTCATGTAGCAGTCATTAATTAATATAGGTACCCAAAAGCCTTCACTGCTCCGACTATTAAAAGTTTCACGTGATACAAAAGCCAAGTTTTCAAGAATATCAAGTTTGTTACGTCCATGTCGCCGTTAGAGAAATATTTCGACACGGTTATGTTTGCGCCGGTTAAAATCAATCTCGTGAGTCTCGTGACGTATCGTCAAAAGTGGTTCCAAGTTCACGTTGGCGCCGGTAGCCGCTACAATAAGATTATGCCGATAAAGTAAACATATTTATGCAGGTACATCTAATTGTAAAAGGCCATATATTTTTAATTATCTTCATACTTGCATGGTCTTAAGAGGTGTGAAATAGATAGCAGTATGATCTCAGTCGGCAAGCCGAGTCACACCAGATGCGTGTGCGTGTCGTTCACATAGATATGCGCGCGGCATGCGCGTTGTAAAGTACGAATCCTCATCAGAGATGAAACACCACTTGCGTGACGTGTGCGTACGCATCCAGCGTGTCTCAGCCTGCATAGTTTCGATTTTATTCATACGTAAAATACGAATACATCGATTTAGCTGCCACTGCGAGGGAGCTCTCAGCTGACATCCTATACAAGGCTGTTATAAGTCTATCCTTCATTGTTAATGTTTTCCGAAAATAGACAGATTGCGGGTCTATGACAGACGCTATTATCATGCGATAGATGAATGTATAATGAGAATGAGTGCAATAGAGTGCATTTATCAATATGTATAAACGCGACCATTAGACCCTATAGATATAGGCGTGAGCTGCTAGCGAGGTTCTTGTCGTGTTACTTTTCACTCTCGTCCCGAGCTAACAAGCGTGATTTTTTTTTTATATAAGCCTCCCACTTTTTAGGCGTTTAAGCGTCCCACTGCTGCACAAAGGCCTCTCCTGTTATCGGACAATCTATCTATTTACCGCATACTTCCGCCAGCCCTTCCAAAATGCGTCCAAATCGCCCCGCCATCACTTTTTCGGTCTGCCTCGGTTCCGGTAGCCATCTTGAAGGATCTATTCGGTAGTTACCTTGGCCCACCGTTCTGGATTCATCCGGTATGCCTTGCCCAATCCCATTTGAGTCTGGCGGTTTTTACGGCCACGTCTGCGATAACAGTTCTGGAGCACAGGTCGGTGTTTCTGATGTGGTCATTTCTTCGAACACCTAGGATGATTCGCTCCATCGCTCCCTGGTAGCTGGCAGACCTTGAGTCTGGATCGAGCCTACGATGACAGCATTTATTAAACGCTTAATACATGACAGAACATATCTGTCACTCGGGTCACCCTGATTTGCCTTTTTTTCTGTTTTGGCAGAATCTACATTCGCATATAGTTTGATTACGCGTATTTTTATTAGCCCGAATATTATTTGTACATAATTTGGATGGTCCGAATCATGATCATGCATAAAATTATAGAAGTCCCATCCCCCCTTTGTGATTTTTGATTCTGTCTGTGATGTAAATATGCCAAATAATTTTCGGTCAATCTATAATATGCCGAATACAAATATGCTAAGCAAAATTATTCGTAAATATAATTTTGGACTAATACATTTTCGGAATGTTAGAAATTGCACTTTTCTGCCACATTACCATTCGTCTGAAACCGAATACGCCAAGTCTGTCGTGCTAAAAGCGTTTCGGACAGTCAAAGTTATGTCAAATAGAGGGCAAATTGCCCTCATATATCCTTGATCCCTGTCATTCTGGCACTTTCCTGCTTGTCAAAAAGTGAAGAGAGTGTTGCCATTTGTCGGTAGACCTGTAGTATCTATATTGCTATAACACTGGGTCACCTTACCAATTTATTGAACGCGAAAACAAAACAAGCCAAAAGACTCATTAAAATGTATAATATGTAATTGTTTTTTAATTACAGACAAAGGGCATGCAACGGATTATTATAAGCAAGCTTTCAATATTCAAATATCACCCAGGCTTCATTGAGCCGGCTGGATCGTCTTCTCAATAATTGCATCTGATTCATCTTTGGACTCCGTAAATTTGACCACATATCCGCTTATCGCCGTCAACTTAATTGACTTCCCATTCGTGAACGTAGGTCATTACGAGTCCTATGTACACTTTATTCCATCTTATTCGACCCAGCTGCGCCCCAGTATCTCAGATCTAAATTCCACTTTGTAACTGCTCGACCTGGTTGCGATCTCCGCACTTCTCGTAGTCTCATGCTCATTGTCCCTCCACACCGCACCGGTTTTACGACGAACTCCTTAACTGTTCAGGCAGTTCGACTCTGGAACGAACTCCCACTCGCTATCAGACAAGCACAAAGCAAACTCAGCTTCAAGCACATGTTGCGCAAGCACTTCTTTAGTAAGCTCCAAGATTAGCTCTCTCTCTCGGTATGATGTTTTTAACTAGGTACATAAAGCAATATGTATGTAGATATATTCTATTGTGTATTTGTGTAAGTTTATGTGCGTATATATTATAAGTATATCTGTGTATTATATTTCTCTTCTATTGTCTCAGTTTACAGGCCCTGCACCCATATAACTGTTTCTGTTTAACCCAATGATTGACTGGTAGAGAATGCCTTTTGGCATTAAGTCCGCCATTTGTACATTTTTCAATTGTGCAATAAAGTTTAAATAAATAAATAAATAAGCTTTAAACCTGCCGTTAAGCCATACTAATATTAAAATACAAAAGTAACTGTCTCTCTGTTACCGCTTCACTTCACTTCAATTTATATTAAACTGGTAGGTGCCCGCAACCTTGTTCGCGGAGGAGAAAACGTGATTACCTCTTCAGTACAGTCGAGTAAAAAGTATCCGATAACCATCTGTGGATATTCAGCTCAGCTAACTGTGTACCATAGTTGAAATCCGTTTAGCCGATTTGGCGTGATTAACACATTCAGCACCGCGAGCCCGGTCGCCGGGCGCTCTGCTCGTAGCAAGTTTTCGCTACAAACGGTTTTTCCCATGTCATTGGCTACGAGCGTAGCGCTACGAAAATGTTGGTTGCGAAAAATACAAAAAATCCAAAAAAATCTTGATTCAGTGACCTTCAACACTTCAAATAGTCCGTTTTCACAATTTTTTTTGGAAACATCTTCAATGTACAGCCATTTCATTTTTACAATTTTATAACAGGTATAGATTTATTTAGGTATTGAGATGGTATGAGACTCGAGAAAATAAATAGTAGGGTACGCGGGCGAAGTCGTGGCTAAATCCTATAGTTACACATAAGTAGATTGTTTTGTTGATGACCGCAGACCCGACAGTCGGTCTTTGGGTGACTTTGAGTCACGCGTACCTATTCAATTATTCATGTGTCATTTTAGGTTAAAACTTGACAATGAAAAATGTCTGGCCCAGGTCAGTTACACTAGCCTGTAGAATAATTAACTATTTACGAGTATGTACACGTACATGATAAAATATAGTTTTATTTTTGGCACAGAATTGGGACGATTGGAATGGGGGGGGAGGCCTTCGCTCTTTGGAAGGTGGGTCACAATATAGATGGTTTATTGGAAAACCCACCAAGTGCGCGTCGGACTCGCGCACCGAGGTTCCGTTCAGAATATACGCTAAAAACGGCCGTATTTATGAAAATCTAGTGCCCTAATCCTAAGCAAAATGTACGCGGCGTTCGATCATTTTATATTGGTTACTGACATAGAGATACAGTCATAAAATTATACTATTTTTAGTATTTTTTGTTCTAGCGGCAACAGAAATAAATCATCTGTGAAAATTTCAACTGCTTGACAGCTCTGCTATCACAGTTCATGAGATACAGCCTGGTGTCAGACGGACAGACAGACAGACAGACAGACAGACGGACAGCGAAGTCTTAGTAATTAGGGTCCCGTTTTACCCTTCGGCTACGGAACCCTACAAACGGAACTTAGTCTGATATGAGTCGGTCAGGACGACTGGGAAAAAGCAGACAGGCATACTGTGTCGTATCTCTAATTATGTACAGTAAAACCGTTTTGTAGTTTTTTTTTATTTAAGAGGAATGTACATACATACATCGGCACAAACTTTCACGTTTATAATATTTGAGTGAAAGAGACAGTACTATATGATATTAAATAAAGAACTCAGTACTATATTAGGTTCATTTCTGACTTAACCCGGCACTCACTCGCAGCCTCCAACACCAGCCAATTCATATTAAGACGATTCATCTGCCTCTGGAAACATTAATAATTCATGGAGCATTCCACCAGAACATACAAACAAAAAACTTTTGGCAGCTACCTAATCAAAATACGTACATAATGAACCACTCGAAAACGCTGCCAATAAAAAAACAAAGGTATGAAACATTATCACACCAAAAATGGGCATCCTAGCATTGTTAGAAGTATCAAAATAATGGTGTCACGTATATACCCGACATGGTGATATGCCCCTCATTCAATTAATACAACTTTGCAATAATACACAACCAGCTAGAAGTTGGTTCTGTTAGATATTTTTAAGCTTAGTTTTCTCAGATATGTTAGGAGTACGAAGCTACACCATAAAATCTAATGGATGTAATCACTTGCATTGTCTAGGGATTGGCAATCCACATGAGATTGTGGGACAACGCGTAATGATGTGGTAACAGTTAACTCGTAAATATCTAACCACAAAATCCCCTACCGAAGTCTTATCATCAATTTTACATAATTTTGTAATGGTAACTCGTGTTAAGTTACAAAATCATTACATTTATGTCACTACAGGTTCGTGCTTACACTATGTTGGGGAAGTGACTACGAGTGTTCTAATTCTCTTATTTCTAACGCGACTTTGCCGCTAATGGACCTTATACAATTAAGTGTTAAGCTGACTAGTCACATCCACATGTGGTGCAGTCATGTGGTGACTATATCTGAACCGACAAATATTTAGAGTTCAGAAATAGATGTACAAATTTTGAATCTTAGAAATTCTCGTCAGCGAATCTTGTTTGATGCGGCCATAGTCCTTGGAATAAGCTTTGAGACTTGCTTATCAGACTTAGCGAACTACCTCGATAGTTCGGATGGGAGAATAGCTACTTGTACTGATAGTAACACCTAGTAGTGCCGTAGAGTAAGGATGGGTTTCAACATCATGAAGTGGGATCCCCCGAGTCACCAGCTTACCATACCGATATTTTTTGAGGGGTCAAAAACCATAAATTACGTACACGATTTTTGCTATGTGGTGGAAACTTTTTCCTCTAGATTGTTTTGTTCCTCTCCCTCATTGCATTTATCTATGCTTTCAGTTAACATGTTTAGCAACAGCAAACTAAAAGTATATTATATCCCTTCCAGCCGAGGAGTACTACTCCATGCCACAGCTGTTCCACCTGGATGAGTACGAGGGCTGCCTGGCGGCGCGCGGCGTGTACTGCCTCGGCAGCTTCGAGCTGTCGCCGGACGCGCGGGAATCGCGCGTCTATCGGCTGATGCAGGTATGTGTTCCACCTGGATATTCCAGGCTGCCGGCGGGTGAACTGCTGGACAGCTTTGAGCTTTCGCTGGATGCACGGGACTCACTCGTCTACGGGCTGATGCAGGTATGTGTTCCACCTGGATAGTCCAAGCTACTTGTGGGCGTCTGCTGGGCAAATTCAAGCTGTCACCGGACGCGCGGGACTCGCTGACTCGCAGGTTAGTGTTCCACCTGGATATTCCAGGCTGCTGGCGGGTATACTGCTGGACAGCTTCGAGCTTTCGCTGGGCACACGGGACTCACTTGTCTACCGGCTGATGCAGGTAGGTGTTCCACCTGGATAGTCCAGGCTGCTGGCGCGGGTATAATTTTCGGAGGCTTAGAGCTGACGCCGGATGAGCGGGACATGCTCGTCTACCGGCTGATACAAGGGGTATTACCAGTGGCATGCGTTCCATATAGGCACAAAGGCACTGCCTACCCTGAACGACCATAGCTCCATATAGGCACAGAGAAACTGCGTACCCTGACAAACCATGACTGCATAATATAGGCACAGAAGCACTGCCTATCTTGGCCTTTTCGCCCTGTGCACGCCACTGGGTATTGAACTCAGAAAATTCAGAGCAGCCACGACGAAACTAAAAATTATAAAGCCTTGTTACCGCCATTTTGGCTACGGAAGCTTATAAAAAATCATCATCAATAGATGCTTTTTAAAAGTGTATTTGAAACTTTAGTTGCAAGTTCACAACGGAAAATGATGTCATAATCACGCAGAAATAGGAAAGTGGAAAGTTTTTTACAGCTCGCATTCCATAATACCTATTGGCAAAGCAATATTAGCCATGCGCACCGAGCCGCGCCGCTTCATGTTTGTGCCCGCCCCCGCGGCCCGCATGCCCTGTGCTCAATTCTTAAATTTTCGTTCTTTACTGATCCTTTATTGATCCTTACTGATTGACACATAAGTAGTCAAAATAAACAAAAATGAAAAATATCAGGGACAATCTTACACAAATCGACCTAGTCCCAAATTAAGCAAGGCTTGTACTATGGATACCAAGCGACGATATACATTTTTATGTATATCGTCGCCTGGTATCCATAGTATATAGATAAATTATAATACTTAAATACATAGAAGAAAACATCCAAGACCAACGAACAAACATTCGGGCTCATCACACAAACACTTGCCCTGGCCGGGATTTGAACCCGGAACCGCAACATTCCTCAATGTACAAATGGTACAATGTAACCACACACGTACAGCATAGCGTCGGCTAAATTCGCAGACCTCATAACTCCATCGCATCAAATTTTACAGGAGGCACTAAAAACGAAACTATAACAATATGGCGGTCGGTTATTGCGAGATTTTCTATTTCGGTTTTAAACGATTTTGTCTTAGCATATAAGAGATTTGCCATTATATACGTTTAGGCTTTAACTATCTAAAAGTGGCTAAACATTACTATGAAAAAAAAATTTAGTTACAAGGTTTGAGATTTTAGCCGACGATAGGTAACTTGCATCTCGTCTATTAAGTTTGAGAGTCTATTTTCAGAAAACTTTACTTAGCAGTGATACACTCACTCCTACAAAGGACCCTTCCAAACTCTAAGAGCAAATGGAGCCATAAGGCGCATAGAGAGACCTAAGGCTAAGGGCGATTGTGCACTACAAGGAATTTTAATATCCTGCAGTCCGATTTTGGTACCCTAACCGTGCGTTACCGGTGATGATGTCCTACGGAGCCGAGACGGGGTCTCTAACTATGGGCCTCTTAAGGAAGCTCAGAGTCACTCAGCGGGCTATGGAAAGGGCTATGCTTGGGATCTCTCTACGAGATCGAATCAGAAATGAGGAGATTTGTAGACGAACCAAAGGTCACCGACATAGCAAATAGGGTAAGCAAACTAAAGTGGCTGCAATGGGTAGGGCACTTATTCGAAGAACCGATGGCCGTTGGTGCAGAAAGGTTCTCGAGTGGAGTCAAGGTGGTCGGACGACCTGTGATGTGAAAATTTATTAAGGAGGCCTGTGTCGAGCAGTGGACATCCTATGGCTGAAATTATGTGCATGATGATAAGTTACATTTTTTACTGACCCATATTAAATTTATACTAGTTTGCGGGAAATCGGACTGCTGGACAGTAAAATTCCTTGTAATGCACAATCGCCCTAAGTATACATTCAGTGTGAAGTGTAATACGTGTCAAAATTATATATTTTGCAACATGCTATTAAGCAAATTATGATGGTGCTGGTATTTCAATTCGACGTTTCTTAACCCTCTTCAATTGCGCTTGCAGTGGTAACGCTGCGTAAGACTGATTATAATCGAGAGGTACTACAATTAACTATACTGTACAACATACTTTAATCCTCCCGCAATAAGGCCTAAATCACCATGATGTTTAAGTATAAGTTTGTATTCAAAAAGTCCGTCCTTTGCTAGCAGAACTGAAGTGTCTTAGTAGGTATATCTGCTTAATATGTTTCATCGCTGTATATATTTTCTGGACTATTATAAAGTTGTAAAAATTAAATATCTGTACTTTGATGCTATTTTCAAAAAAATAAGTGATACGGGCTATTTAAAGAAGAATATATGAGTTTTTGGTAATTATTACATCAGCATAACATAAGTAAGTAAGTATTAGGTAACGAATATCTGAAAAAAATAACAGGTACTTCCTTAGATTTATTATTTGAAGTTTTTTATGGACTATAGATTGGCGTTTGACCTCGACTTTTCTAATTGTTCATGACAGAAGTGCATTGCATACATATCAAAACACTGATTAAACAAATCATTACCGTTAAAGGTAGGTAGGAATAATGTCGACACCAATTGTTTACAATATATTTTACAAGAGCAAGCGTATAGAATTCGTCATTTCGATGGATATAGGTATATGTACCTATACCTACTATATAGCATGGAGATTACAGCTAGGGTACCATACTGTTAAAAACAGTATTATACTTTTATTCGCTCGTTGATACTTGGTTACTGTTATATTATAATATAAAAACGTATACAAAACACTGTTTTTGTGATGGTGGTATTCGGAGCCATCAGTGGCGTGCAGGCTTTTTGATCAAGGTAGGCAGTTTTTAGGGTTCCGTAGCCAAAATGGCAAAAACCCCCTATAGTTTCGTCATGTCCGTCCGTCCGTATGTCACAGGAATTTTACTCAAAAACTACTAAATGTATCTTGATGAAATTTGGAGGATAGGGGTCTTGTATAAGCCGCTAATTAGTTTGATAGTTAAATAATAATAAAATATATTTCTAAGGGGGGCACTCCATACATGTAACCGAAACTGAAAAAAATAAATACAGCAAATATCAATGTGTGGCACATATTTCGACAGTTCTTTTAAAAAGACTGAGAAAAAAAAAGGTTCGATGTATAGTGAATATTTTCGGAAATAATCGCTCCGAAAGTAGCATAAATTGTGTCCTCTATTTTCTAAACGGTATGTCCAAAAAATATGAAAAAAATTACAAAGATAAAATTTTATACATAAATACTTTCAACGATAATTATTTTCAACATGATCGAATATACGGTTTTTGAGTTATTGCCAAAAAACTGCGCTTCTCAGCTAAAGGACGTAAGTGCCGTGGAGATACGCTATTTTGATAGAGTACTTTTTCATATCGTATTTTTTTCATCTGTAGTGCATTTTTTTGTATGAACGGCTACGGAACCCTACACTGAGCATGGTCCGACCAGAGACATGATACTAATACCTAGACTGTGCGCCTTAAATTTTTGTTTAGCTAAAATGAGATCTATTTACTTACACTTACAGTAGCTATTTCGTTATAAGCGGTAACTAGCTAAAAGCGGTCCTGGCGAGAGGGCTCCCGCCGGTAGTGTGTCCTTTTTTTTTAATGATTTCATGACCATGGATTCAATGGGTAGTGTGTCCTTGTCTAACGTCTTGCCAGCTCAACTAATCATTGGGTTTGGTAGAAATGGTAGAAAATTATATATTTTTCTTTTTTAAGATTTACTAAAATTAACTATGCATAAACTTTGAAACGTGTTGAAAAGTACTTAATGATTTCCACAATTAACAATTATTATTATTAACAATGAATTCGTTGTATTTTAAAACTAATTCATTATACCTACTGAGTAAAAGTAGTACTTAAATGTTTGGGCCTGGTAATACTAAATGCAAGATGGTGGTTTGCTCTCTTGGTTGTTCGGTTGATTCTCGTGCTTCAAATTTATTAGACAGAGACACACTACCAGCGGAAGCCCTCTCGCGCGGACCGGTTTTTGCGCCATAGTGCACAGTCTAGGTATTAGTATCATGTCTCTGGGTCCAACATGCTCTTGGCCGGTTTTTGTCCCTATATGGACCGCAACGCCACTGGGAGCCATTAAACTTAAAAAAATACATATCTCAAGTTTAGAATGATGCTAAATTGTGCAAGAAACTCTTAAAAGCATGGTTTAAAACATCAAAAAGAATTTAAATACTTTTACTTTTCTAAAATATTGTTCATTTTAGTTCTAATTATAATTTAAGCCCATTTCTCATCCATGAGAGGAGGCCTGGGTCAGCAGTGGAACGTATATACATATATGCTGATAATGATGATGATATTTAAGTACTAGAAATAAGTAAATACTTACTTAAAATTATGACTTGGTATGATCGGTACATTTGCGAAAGCGTTTGCAAGCTTACAAGCAAAATGGTTACATAATGTAACTTGTTTTCCGTTTGGTTTGCCAGCGGGTTTACCTTACTAAAAGGCGGAACACTAGTTAGGTCACGTTGGTTACATTCGAGTCTATGATTGAAACAAAAGGGACTAGGCTCAAATACATGACTAGGCTAGGGTTGCCATACGTCCCGGTGCGCCGGGACATGTCCCAGTTTGAAGCGTGCTGTCCCGGTGTCCCATCCATGTAGGAAATTAAATGGAAACAAAATGGTACAGTCGGGCCCCCAGATTAATGTGCTTAGCTTTTATTTGCAGGAATACTCTTCGAACTGGGTGGACCACTTCAACCATACCCGCCTGCACCGCGGGCTGTGCGTGTCGCGCCGTTGCCGCGAGCCCGGCACGCCCGTGCTCGACACGCCCGAGGAGCCCGCGATGGACACATGGTATGTGTACTGTCACCCGCAGGGATGACCTCATACTGGGACGAGGACCGCGGGTTGTGCGTGTCGCGCCGGAGTCGCCGGACAAGCCCGCGCCTGACACGCCCGAGGAGCCCGCGAACGACAACTGGTACTAGTGCTGTCTCCTGCAGGAGTTTCCTCACACTGGGACACGGACCGCGGGCTGTCCGTGTCGCGCTACTGCCACACGCCGGACACGGCCGAGGAGCCCGCGATGGACACATGGTACGTTTGTTCACCTACAGGAGTGTTCCTGTCGCTCAAGTACTCATCTGGTGCGATGCTCAACTCATAACACTATCACCACCAGCTAGAAATTAAATAAAAATCTCCTGAAGATTCTTTGCCACACGCCGGCAACACGAGACGAAGTGTTGTACCAAATCAGAAATTATTTGAACATTGATATGCGTGTGTAATTATGTGAGTATTTAGTTCTTTCAAAACTTAACTAAGCGGACGGGTACAGTTTCAGGGTTGTGTTTATTATCCAAATGAAGAGGCTCATACAACGATATTACGACACACATGGTTTGTCAATCATATTTTTTTCTATTTCCGCGATTATCACTCATGTAAAAAAAATATAGCATAACGGATCGTGTATTTATATCGTGGATTGTCTCATTTGAGTTCCCGACGACGTTTCGGAAGTTTTTCAGCTTTCCGTGACCACGGGTTGACTGAGAAAAGATATCTTTTTCTCTGTCAAAATTACAATTTATGCAAACTACCCACTTTGCTTAATTATTTTATTAAAAAAAAAATACCAGCATCATTTCACAAAATGAGGCTTACTGAGGAGAAAAGAAGCTTCCGAAACGTCGAGAACTAAAATGAGATAATATACGCGATATAATCCGATACGAGTATGATTGTCAAACCAAGAACCCGTACCCCCAGCGTGCACGTGTGCGCTGACCTTGGTCAGAGTATTAGTGGTAAAACCATAATGGTAAAACCCTCAAGTAGTGTACCGAGTCATTTCGATGCGCCGTGTGGTCGGCTAAGTAGCGTGGCATGCTACTTCAACGTTCGTGCTTGCTGCGGTCAATATTAGCTAGGACTTAAGAGATCTTTAACGAGCTCATAAGAAAATGACACATAAATTCCTTAACACGTTCACTGCGGAAGCTGTGCGGCAGCGAAAATAGCGTACTTTCGCACGGTGCGGGGAGCGTATCTTAGCCAATCGTCGGAGTAGGACAGAGACAAATATTGTTTTCTGTATAGGTCTTAAATTTTGATAATATGACATACTTAGTTTACGTGAGAGGCACATTGGACCTCTCCCGCACTGAATGACTTTTTTTCCGTTTTAGTGCGGGAAGGGGTCCAATAGACCTTCGACCCTTGAGACTGATTGTGCACCAATGTCAACGGCCAGTGATGTGCCTGACATGAAAAGCGATAGATGATTGTTTTAATTATCTAGGTATTGTTTATGTTTGTTTCGAAGAATTTGTAAAGACAAATGAGTGCACCATCAAGCAGGACCAAAAAGAAGTTGCATTTTTTTATTTGACTCGGGTGAAGAAAACGATACTGAGGGATTAAGGTACCAAAAACTGTACCAAGTAAGTCAAAATAAAAATAAAGAGAATGCGACCGGCGCGGCGTAGACAAAGTGAATACGTTTTTTGATTCGGATAGTGATGATAGCATTTTTAATTTTTAACTTAAAACGTCGTAAGGTGAAAAACATACGTAATGAAAGAATCAAAATCAGATTGATTCGACGCCTTTTTTTTGATGCGGTCGAGTGCAAATACGTTTGTGCTATGTCCATACAACCTTCTTTGGGCAAACGTATTTTCACCCGACCAAAAAGCTATCGTTTCCCATCCCTAGTATAGCTTAAGTCGGTCAATTCAGTGCAGCCAAAGGTCTGAAAGACCCCATAAATATATATCGGTTTTTTTCATAGTTCTAAAAGTCCGAGATCGGGGCGAAGCCAGAACCATGTGTGAGAACCCAGTGGAGTTTACGACAGTGATACCAGACGGGCATAAATAATCCACGATCTTTTTATATTATCGATATTAAATTGATGAATGACATCGTTGTTTTACTTCATAAAATTCGACCCGTCACACGAATACACGAATTTGGTGCAAAAATAAATCAATTATTGAGTTGATAGGTTTTCAGCCACTGGTGACCACAAGGGCAGACATACTTCCCAAATTATTTTAAAGAATTTTCATATTCATCGCTCGTAATCGCAAGGGGCATTCTAGTAGAATAAGAACTTTGTCGAACTTGTGACCGTTATGGCAGCTATATAGGTACCTAATCAAAATATAATGATAAAACCTTAAAAGACACTGCCAATGCAAGTTATAGAATATACCAAAGATCTACTCCCTGCTTTGCTCCCTGGCATTGATAGAAGTATCAAAAAAACTACCTTGACGTTGGAAAAATTGTCTCACCGGATAGTAGCCATTTCATGTAAAAACTGAACTGAAGTAACATAAAAATAGTGTCACGTACTCGAAATTCTGCTAGAATGCCCCAATATGTTTTTATGTGATTTAGTGTACTTGGTGGAAAGACGGGATTTATTGGGTGAGGTACTATATTTACGACCTACAAAAAAAATTAAGAGTTTGTGATTACCTTGATCAGTTTTCTGGAGTGGAAATATTGTCACTTATCAGCTGACGCCGTTGTGGCGTGCGGTACATTGACAAGACATATGTCAATATACACTCTTATTTATGAACATGTCACCATGCACACACAGCTCATGATGTTTACAAGTCTTGTCAATTAGACCTTTATACGTCGCGGAGGCGTCAGCTGGTGATCTTTCAGTTTGAGAAGATTCTCAGCATTCTGGTACAGTCTACTCCAGTTTCTATGGCAATCACGCTAGGCTTTCCTTCTTCTCAGCCTCAGATCATAGACCCTTAAAAAAGTTTCGAATAGCTATAAAAATAACCAAGATATAAGCAATACTAAGTCTAAGTCTGTGGATATAAGCCATCAAACATTTCATTCTATCTCTTTCTTACAAAACAGAATTTTATATGGAGTTTATACGGCCGCAGTGCACTATGACGCAACAGTGCATATCGGACCTCTCTGTCTAATTACTAGTTAAAAATGCCGTTATTATGCGTATTTCTTGCCCGATTTTAATTTGAATTTCACATTTTGAAATAGTTTTTACGGTATTTTAATATTTACTTAAGAAAATTTAAGTATGTTTTGTTTTAGTTCAATAAAGTATTTCTTTTTTTTTTCTTCATTTATTTATGTTTGACCACGTCCCGTCTGTCCAGGTTCGCGTCGTGCGTGAACGCGAGCACCATGTCCTCGCACAACCTGTCCGCGCGGCTGTACCGGCTGGAGTACTGCCGGCGCGGGATGGACGCGCCCGCGCGCCCGCTGCACGCGGCCGAGCGCGCGCTGCCCGTCGTGCTGGCGGCGCTGCTGGCGCTCGCCGTCGTCTGCACCGCGCTGGACCTGCTGCTGTCTGACCAGACCAAGAAAGGTTAGTGTGCCCGCAGTGGCCGCAGTACTGTTGGAGTGCAATCTCATACAACGCTTCCCCACGATCTTAACCAGTTCGTCGATCCATCTTATTGGGAACATTCCCCCACACTGTATCGCCCTGTACGTAATAGGGAATATTCATGAATTTTAATTCTTGCTTTAATAAAAGCTCATTCATGTTACAAACAATAGACAAAAATAATGTTTCGAATAACTATAAAAATAAAACAATTTAACGGATTATATCGCGTATATTATAATCCGATATAATCCGTTAAATTGTTTTATTTCAATCAGTAATAATCGCGGAAACAGAAGAAAATATTAACTATAAAAATAACCAAAATATATAAAAATAACCATCAAAGATTTCATTCTATCTCTTTCTTGCAAAACGGAATTTACTATGGAGTTTATATGGCTGGAGTGCACGATGACGTAACAGTGCATATCTGACTTCTCTGTCTAATCAGCAGTTTAAAATGCCTATATCATGCGTATTTCTTGGCCGATTTTAATTTTTATTTCACATTTTGGAATAGTTTTTACGGTATTTTGATATTTAGTTGAGAAAAGTGATAAAAAAAAATCTTTCAGTCCTATGAGCAATATGCCCCGCCTACTGCCACTTAAGTCTAGTAGCTCTCTAAGCTTTGAAAATCCAGTGCTATCGCGTTATTGTAATAGGCGTAAACACGGCCGGCCTGAACCGCGTAGGCGCCCTGGACGAGTCATTGATTGAGCTGTGAAGTAGGCCTCCTGGCCCCCATACAGCAAACGTCTCTTAGGCCTTAAAGCCGGCCCCGGGCGTAAACTTTTATTTAAAACACATTTCATTGAGTAAACAGATAGGCGCAGAAGTGAGATTCGCTACCCAGCGCGCAAACAGTGCAATCTGGATGTTGCGTAAGCGCGCTCCGGCGGCTCCGGCTTATCTAATACAGCCCTGCGCCTGCGCCGTCGTAGGTGCGCCTTGCGAAATTATCCTACACCGACATACTGTACATTGACTAATATCTGTCTCAGATGACTTTATTAATGACAAGAAGGGGGCCGAAAACGGCGTCAGCAAAGGAGAAACAATCAGAATCCATTTTTTCTTCAGCTTTAAGTCGAGTAAAAATTATTGGCATTATTATGGTATTTTCTTTTACAAGCGCGAAATATTTACCTTATCTTCAGTTCAGTTTATAAGTTTAATGGCTTCTGTCCATTCGGACAATTTTGCCAGCATCAAGGTTTAAAAGCCAGGGTACGGTTTTAATATTAAAAATAATAAATTAATGAGTTGATCCACACCGATTCATGTCGCCCGTCCAAGATGGATGGTGAGAATCCATGTTTAATATTATTTTCTCATTGTTTACATTGATTCAAGGACTTCTAATGTTTGTGGTCAAAGATACATCCTTGCCATTAAAATAAATTAGTATCACTAAAAATCCGCGACATGGCCGTAAACCAACTTGTCGAGCTATTAATATGTCATAGATACGAGAATAATTGTACAAAGCTATAGTTATGTATGAAAAAAATTATTAAAAAACAAAAAACCCAACTGCATAAAAACTAAAAAAAAAAAAACAAGTCCGGTACCCTAGAAATTTGTTAAGTTATAATGGAAATCTTTCATGATTCATGATCGATACTCACAATATAACAAATAATAAATTCTAATATGGAACATAGCGATTTTGAACAGTCGGGACCCATAAGAAATCTAGATCGACGCAAATCTTCCCAACAATGGGTCCCGACTGTTAACATACATACATACATAGACTGATAAACACATTACCACTTCTTTGCGTCGCGCAGTCGAGTAAAAACCTAAGAAGGCTCTTTCCTTCTCCTTGACGACACGTTTGGTTTGGATTAGTTGGTTGCACAACGGCCTACGAAGATGGCGGTCCCGGGTTCGAATTCCGGCACACCTGTCAACTGTTTGTGTGTTTGGATGCTTTCTGTGTATTTAATTATTACAATTTATCTTTTATTATGTATATCGTCGTTTAGTAACGATAATAAAATCTTTAAAAGCTGATAACAAAAAATAAAACCGACTCGTTATCTTTTTGGAGTCGGTTTTAATCTTTGTTAAAAAGTTACTTCAAAGTATATGGGTGATAATAAAAAAAGGGAACCTACATAAAAACGATCACCGAAATATTTATTTTTTGGGTTTATCTTACTCAGAATCGTTCATACATTCGAACCTCATACAAGAAAGTGTCCAAAATCTCCATCTAAGTTTCGTTACATTTTAGTATGAATGTTTTTTTTATTTCTATAAACGTAACGAAACAGAGAAAATGATAACATATAAATTTTTGGAAACTTTTTCACAGTTTTGTTACATTACAACTTAGATGAAGATTTTGGACACTTTCTTGTATGAGGTTCGAATGTATGAACGATTCTGAGTAAGTTAAGCCAAAAAAATTAATTAATTGAAGATTTTATTTTGTGTATACACTTTTTTTGATTTTCACCCATATCTCGTCACGATTCAAACAAGCCCAAACACGGATAGGATACAATATTTTACTAAAGAGATCCGGTGCCTACCTTCCGGCTCATCGCATACGTCGATCTGTTGCTTGAAAAAATAATGTGATCGCCATCCCCGTTCCACCATCGGATATCCAAACGTGGGGAGCCACTTCATGCTCACGTTGTCAATTTACCATTCATACGCACGAAGCGATTAGCTTCATCATTTCTAATCCGAACCGCTAAGGAATTGAATATACTCCCGTTCTGTGTATTTCCTGACAAAAGGCTTATGTGTCCTAAAAAAAAGCAAAATATAAAATTTATAAAGAAATGAAGAACCGACTTCAGAATGAACTAAAACGCCATAAATAATCTTTTATGTACGATACGGATACATTTGAATCAGCGTTTGAAGTATGGGTACATGTGCCCATAACATTTGAGGAATTCCTTCGATTCCTCATCGATCTCATCATCAGATCATCACCAAAATTTTATGGGACCAACTTGGAGATTCCTACTCTTAACCGAAAAAATATTTTTCCAAATTGACTTGGGATCCGCGAATTAAATAACACTGGCAGAGCCCTCAGTGGTAACTGATGGCTTGTGTCTTCATCATCGGTTTCTCTTCACCAAATGTTGATTTTCAAATGTAAATGCTCAAACTACTGTAATAAATACCGAAATCGCCATAGATGTGCTCATAATATTCGAGGAATTCCTTCGATTTCCCATGGATCCCGGCATCAGATCTTCACCAAAATTTTATGGGACCAATTTGGATATACCTTTTCATGAACAAAAAAATGCTTTTTTAAATCGTCCTGTAAATGACGGAGTTCTGAGGTAACAAACATAACAAATAAAAAAAACATACAACCTAATTGATAACCTCCTCCTTTTTTGGAAGTCGGTTCAAAATATAATTAGTCCGTCAGTTACATTATCAGAAAATATTGGAAACGTATTTTTTTTTTTGACAGTTAAATAAAAAATATGAAGATATAGCCGCACGGCGTGACGTCACGGGGAACTTTAACGGGCTTTTTATCTTCATAATTTTTTATCATGCGCCCCCACTTCCAAACTTTGACGCGCTTTTTCTTTGTATTTTTTGTTTAATTGACAAAAGAAAAAATACGTATCCAATATGTTTTGATAATCAAACTGTCGGACTTTTTAGAATAATATTTTTTTTCCCCAGGAAACTACCCTATTATAATTTGAGTCTCTTCAAGGCAAGAGTGAATAGGCTGTTACTAAACCAGCGAGCTAATCCTCGAAGCCGTAGTCACCATTAAGGTGCGTCCACACTTGTATCATTTGCTCTTTATCCGATCACCGTGCCGTGGCATGCATGACTGCGTATCGCGCTGCTTGGACGCTCACTGTCGGCGCGGCGATCATGCCGCGCTTCTTTGATCTAAGTGTGTGATACACGTATCAACATGGATTTCGAGCGATCGGATCGGTGCAACGTCCAAACGTGTGATAGTGACACGCGATCATGCCACGCGACGAAGATCAGATCGGGCAAATGATACAAATGTGGACGCACCTTTAGGTGATACTGCGGTCAATCGCTGGTCAGTTTATAAATAAAATAAAAAAACAAATACAAATTCTACGCAAATAAGTATGTATGCATTGTACTTGACCGCACGCGATACACAAAAATCAGCCGGCGGCGCGGCCCAATCTTTTCACAATGCGCAGTGTCATAACTTGCAGATCTGGGCTGCGCACGCGGCCTTTCGCCGGCCCTGACCTGCAAGTGGGCACTCACGTGTCGAGTCGATGACACCGTTATGCAATGGCTCGAAAATAGAATAAGATTTTGGTAAACAAATTTAATGGGATTGAAATAAAACAATTTAACGGATTATATCGCGTATATTATCTCATTTTAGTTCCCGACATTTCGGAAGCTTTCCAGCTTTCCAGAAAGTGCTGCAGCACTGTCGTCACTCATTATCATACGTCATTTCAATCAATTTTGGCTCGCATTTTACGATCCCTGATCATAACATATAACACTGTATATAATTTGTTTCAATTGTCCATGTGGTAAACTTTTTGGAGAACATTAATTAAACTTGAAATAAAACAATGTAACGGATTATATCGCGTATATTATCTCATTTTAGTTCCCGACGTAAATTCTAACTTTGGCAGAGAAAAATATATCTTTTCTCGGTCCACCCGTGACCATGGATTGCTGAAAAGCTTCCGAAACGTCGGGAACTAAAATGAGATAATATACGCGATATAATCCGTTAAATTGTTTTATTTCAACGAGTAATAATCGCGGAAACAGAAGAAAATATTAAATAATTAAAGTGTTTTTCTGTGTCGTACAAGACTGACTGAATTAATTTAGAATAATTCTACTCGGGATTGAAAAGCCCTATTCTCATTCAGAAACTTCGTTATTAATTGAGCTAGTAAGTAAAGAGTGCGCGGGTTGTTTCGTGCGACTCTATTATTACGATACAGTAGGATGCGAAAAACTAGATAGATAAATGTAGTTATATTTCTCCTATAATATCCTTTGTGGAGGAGAAAAAGGTCTTTGCTTTAGCGTAGAATTCTCTAACCGTCCTCGTACCTCCTGCTATTCTTACCAAAGATGGTTGAAATCCCTCGCCGGAAAGACACATACATAAATAAATAAATAAATCGATTTAGCAGCCTTCAAATAGCCCGCTTCGCTTATGTATTACATTTTATAGTTTTATTTCACCATTTTCGAATTGAATTTTAAAAGCTAGACTTTGAACTTAGGGCCTCATGTTTTATTCGATCACTGCCTCACGTTATAGGTACGGTCAAGGAATTTAATTTGTGTTCCCTTTCGTACCTTGTCATAATGACATTGATATGGAATCTCTATCGGCTTTCATATTGATTTTGGCTGTGACAAGGTACGGAATGGGATATAAATTAAATTCCTCGACTGTACAATGGCGGAAGAGATGGTACGACGGGTCGCGACCCCACTGGGTGTGATATCCATTTAATGTGATATATGGTGGTGTGATATATTAAGTGTCACACTTAACTGTCTGCCGAACGATTCATTACTACGCTACTGACCGAGGAAGCACCTGACCTGACGTTACTTAGAAAGTAAATCACACAATAGTTTTATATGGCGTGTGGTGTCGCTTCTGTTGACTTGCTGCCGTCCGCATGTCAATGTTACGTCACGTCGCGGGATGCGCACGAGTGTCAGAACGTTTGCCCGAGATCGCTTCTCGGTTATCTAACACCGATGTACGACAACGATGATATATGCAAATCAATTTTCATCTGCTACGTAGTCATCGATCTCATCCGAACTGCATCCTCCTTATAAATATCCGTAACCTAGTTGCAAGGACCATTAAAACTAGTGAACAGTCAATCTCTATACAAAAATGATGATGCTCGATATGTACAACGCCATCTATATATAAGAATTATTATTTACAATTATTCAACCTTGCAAATGTGAAAGAAAGCAGAAAGAAAGAAAATAAATTTATTCAGACGCAAAGACAAATAAAAATCACAAAAAAAAAAAACTATATCTATGCCCCGAAATGGTCCCATCTCAGCATAATGCTGGCTCGGGAGCCAGCGCTGATCTTCCGGTGAGACCATGTCAGCATTTAAATGTTTACGATTGTTGTACTATGTCTATTTGTTTAATTATAACATCGTTAAATGTTTAGTTTTAAAGCGCCACTAGTTCTTGCCAGAATATCTCGGGGCTCGGAGCACGATCGCAAGTAGATTTTCTGCCAGTGGTAAGGCAATGGGGAATGGATGAAAATTTTCTAAAATCCTGAAATTTTGTTTATAGGTAGGAATAAGCCTCCTTATTGTCAGAAAAAAATGCAGATTTTTCTGTGGCTTAGAAAAAAATAAAATGTGCCAGATCGTAGGTCAAAATATATTGGTCTGTCCAGCAGCTTGTCGAAACTGCCTTAACTCTTAGGGGTTAAGGTAAGCTGCTGCATCTAAATGCACATCATATCCCATGTTTTATTTCTGAAATGACTTGAATAATTAGAAATCCACGTCAAAATGAGACTTTGTGACGAGTTTTAATAAGCCTCAAATTGACGTTGATTGTTACTTGTCATTTCAGTAGTACCGTTATTGATACTGTATGCGATCCAGTGGCGTACACAGGGTTCTTGCCTATGCCTAATATATATAGCTATCGGTGGCTCCGTGGATCTGTGGATGACCAGCTAAACATGTAGGTACCAAAAATGCTTGGGATTAATTCAGCCGTTTTGACGTGGCGAAGTCACAAAGACACACACAAACATACAAAAAATAAAAAATGTTACCTTCAAATAGTTCGTATCACTAAATATCTTCATATATATACACATGAAATTTTTCCAATTTGTGTAATAGTACAGCTATTTAATATGTATATGATACGGTCTGAAATAAAGGATTTCATTCAATTATCATATCTTACCTCGGGCGACTGTTTTCTTAATCAGCAGGCGTCTAGTGTTACCTCTTTTGTGATTAGTCTCGACAGCGTGCAGCGAATTACGTCACACCGCGGGATGCGCACGAGTGTTGGCCCGATTGCCACGCTTCTATTACCCCGAGATCGCTCCTCGGTTATCTAACAGTAACAATACGATAAGATGGTTAAAGAGTTATCGGAGATGGGAGAGTCCCAGAGCGTTTCGAAGGCTCGGTTTAAACACCGCTTTTATTATCACCATAACGGAAGGACAAGGGGTGACTACTTTGATTTTAATTATCATTTATCACTGTCTCCCTGGAAAGGTAAAAATTTTGACCGGAACGCGCGTTTCTGTGGTGCGGTCCAAATAGACGCAATGCCGCTTTTATAATTATGTTTGTTTGTATTTATCTATTGGCTATTAACAAATAATTAGAATTTCAATAAATAAAACGTAGGTATTTATGTATATTAATCCACACTAATATTATAAATGCGAAAGTGTGTATGTCTGTCTGGTACCTCTTCACGCTTAAACCGCTGAACTTGAAATTTGGTATGGAGATAGTTTGAGTCCCGGGGAAGGACATAGGCTACTTTTTATCCCGGAAAAATACCCGTATCCGCGATAAACGAATTTAAGGCGGGCGAAGTCGCGGGCAGAAGCTAGTGGATTATAAGTTCCTCAGCTTTTCTTCGAAATAGTGTCAGGTTAGATGTGAAAATAAATAAAATAGCAAAGGAACTATAATCCATTAATCTAGTAACTCCTGAGTCTATTAATTATTTATGTACAACTTCCAGAATACGAGTGGGCGCTGTGCTGGTCGCTGCCGGGCTGCTGGCGCGCGCTGCTGGCGCCGCCGCCGGCGGTGACCGCGGCGGGCGACCTGCGCGCCTTCGACGGCGCACGCGTGCTGTGCATGATGTGCGTCATCGTCGAGCACGTGTGTTGGCTCAGCACCATCTCCTACGTTGCCGACATCCGCCACTACGAGACGGTGAGAGACACTGAGCACTATGACGATGTTATTTATAGACGCCCTAAACAGGCGATTGTCAGCCGTTCAGTTCATCCAGCTGAATTCCCATTTGGAGTCAATAGTTAGGGCTCCCATACAGCAGCCCTCGCAGCGGCGTAGCTACTGAAGGGCTAAAGGGGGTGGTGCCCCGGGGCCCTCAAGCTCAGGGGGCGGGCGCTCGGGTTCTGACCGTTAACGTAGCGACCAGTGACGTGGCCTTATAGAACCTGATTCTCATCGGCTTGCCTACTTTAAGGCATTTGAGTACATACTTTATTCTACTGCTTTTGAAGAAAACATAAGAGAAAATATACTCCGGCTTTACCAACATCATATCGCCACGCCACTGGTAAGCTACCGTAAGTATACCGAAAGGGTAGACACGGTGCTAATGTTTTGGGGACGCTTGGTCCCTGACTATTAACCCCGAACTGACACGGGGCCCCAATCTTTTATTTTGCCCCGGGGCCCTTGATTAGCTCTCCGCCCCTGATTCCTCGTCAAATCTTTTAATTCTCCTGCAGAACATAAGGGCAACTTTAAGGTAACCTTAGCTCCTCGTCTCCCTCATCACTATTGAATAAGCTGCACTGCTGTGTACATACTTACATACATATCACATTTAGCTTAGCGTGAGCACTCTTGGTTCTTGTAACTTATCCTCGGACAAGCTGGGTTACAATTGCAATATGTTTCGAGCCTCTTATTAAATTATTAACGGTGCCATATAAAGAATGTGGAAAATATTGAAAATTGACGATTTTAGTAAGCTGTGACACGATGGCACCGACTCCAAAATAACATTAATTTTATATACTGTATAGATTGAGTAAACAAACGGTTACTTGGAAGTAAATCGAAGAAACTGAATTTTGCAGTAATTTTTTTACATTTTAGTTTTGTTTTTGGTGTCGGTCTTATTTTTCTTAAATAATTAATTTAGTTTACCCTTTAATAGTTACTTAAAAGTGCATTTTGTGGCGATTCCAACAAGCCCAATCACGGCTAGGATACATTATTTTATTATGGAGATCCGGTGCCTACCTTCCGGCTCCACCATGAAATCGGCTCAGTGGTACCATTCTCATAGGGAAAATTAAAGTTTGTAACTATGAAGTTGCTTAACTAACTTAATCGAGATATCTTATCGCCACCTGTAAATCATTTACCATTGTGGAGTTCCGATCCGATGGCATTCTGTGGTCTTCTTCATCAGTTCCACTTCATTAATTTACACTTTCTGAATGCAAATGCTCATTACGTTTCTTATAATACCAAAATCGTCATAAGTTGGCCTACAATATTTGAGGAGTTCCTTCGATTCCTCATGGATTCCATTATCAGATCTTCACCAAAATTATAAGGGACTAACTTTGAGATAGCTCCTATGAAACAAAAAAAAATGAAATCGGTGAACATACATAAAAAAAAAAAAAAAATGTCCCGACGAATTGAGAACCTCCTTCTTTTTTTGGGAGTCGCTTAAAAACAACAAAACCCAAAAATTATGGCACTGGAAACTACTCGTATGAGTGACGAACTTGTTTTTTTTTTCTCGTCTGGCTTATACGGTTGTTCGTTGAGCTGTTATCGTGATCTGTAATTGTTGCAGTAAAATAAAGACAGACTCGCCGGCCTTGCCATTTTTTTTCAACAACTACCAGCTGGCTACTCTGACGACGAGTCTATTTTAACTGAAAATCTAAATCTTAACACCTCTTTCCAGATAACCTGACACCACAGTTACTTGCTTGTGATTTATCAATTTCAAAAAACCCTCATTAAGTTCGGCGGGTGGACTGATGATGAATTCCAGCCAGACTAACTAGTCTAGAAAAGTCAACAGTGAGAAATGAAATGACGATAAACGTTGCCCGATGAATGATATATTGTTGCAGATTCGCCGAGCAGGCGACGTGATGCTCCTGGGAAACTCAACGCTGGTAGTGCAAGTGTTCTTCCTCATGGCCAGCTTCCTGCTGGCGCACAAGATCCTGCTGCAGACGGCGCGCGGGACCGCCCCGGCGTGGCGCTCCTTCTTCTCCACCATGCTGAACCGGCTCGTCAGGTCAGTGGGCCGCTGTGGAGCAGCTGTTAATAGTGGCCAGCTGCCTGTTGGTGTTCAAGATCCTAACCTGAACTTAGAATAATAATGGTGACAAGTAACGACAGCTACCACAACACAAGTAACCCTCTGCTCAGTGGCGTGCAGTCCACATAGGCACGAACATTGCCTACTCTGAACAACCATGGCTCCATATAGGTACAGGAAACTGCCTACCCTGAAGCTCTGAATGACCATGACTCCTTATAGGCACACAAAAAGCCTGTGCATGCCACTGCCTCTGCTATAGTCTATGATAGGGCTTGGATTGTAATTCCTTTGCCTTCCTGCAAAGTAACACCTGAATCTATCAATTATTCTGGGATTGTAAGCCCGATGAAATCATTTGTGAGCAGTGCCTACTCGCAAATTGCCTTAATTTCCCCTGGTTAAACATTCGCCAGCGCTGCTTTTCTGAAATCAGTCAAACTGTGTTACAGCCAGGTTTTCAGAGTACTGATATACCTGTGACGTGATCTGTTCCAGGGTCAGTCCGTCGTACTACATGGTGGTGTGGTTCGCGGCGACGTGGTGGGCGAGGCTGGGCGCCGGGCCGCAGTGGACCCCCCGAGTGGACACCGAGGCCGCCATCTGCCGCTCCAAGTGGTGGGTGCATCTGCTGTACCTCAACAACATCGTCGATGCCGACAACAAATGTCTAGTACAGACCTGGTGAGTTCTAGGAAGATGTCGATTAATAATTAGGTTTAGAATTTTTCCATTAAAGGTTTTCTTCAACTGAAAAATTCGCTTCAATATTTTGTATTAAGGACTTTAAAATCACGTACTTTGACTGCAGCTGTGCTTACACAACTTGTTAAATATACTGGTAGCGCGAGCACAGAGAGCGCCCTTTTCAGAGAACCTTTCCGTTGACGTTCTGGCTGCGTTAAGAAAAACAGATCTCAAATATACAGTCGCAAATTAAACCACTGTAAACTCGGATCTATATCGGAATCCCTAACGTCGTTTGTCCTAACGCATTTTTTATGAAAGTCAACTTTTCAGGATTGTTATAAAACAAACCTAACCTAACCTACTTATTACGATGATCTTTTAAAAGATCCTAAAGAATTTACGGTTTTAGAAAAAAATGCGTTAGGACAAACGACATTAGGGATTTCGAAGGAGACACCTGTACATTCACCCAAAGTCCACCAATTTGCATGCCTATTTACATCAATATGCGTTTTTAAGTCAGTGATTACTCATATGAAGTTGCCTTTCCGGCATTTTTGTTATGGTATACGGGTATGCGACCCCGGCTCCCCGAGCTGCTACTGGCTCATACATAGTCTTTCGGGACATTAGTATCCTTTAACCCTTTCTCCTGTCTAAATTCGTACAATTCCTTTCTTTACCCTGTTACTTCCTCCTATTCTGCCAATCCAAGTTATGCCGTGCCGATGGATGCGTGAGGCTAGAGGCGAGTCTAGTTGTTTAGCGTGCCAAATTGCCCTGGGACAGGTGACCCCACAATAAGGCTAAACCCTTACCTGGTATGCGGTTCGAATATTTTATCCCTAGCAGCTCGTGGGAACGCAATGAGTTTCAATAATTTCAAAAACCATAATGGCAGCGGTGTGGTTCGCAACCCATCACGTCTCGGTCCCAGCGAGAGCGAAGAGTGGGCTACGGAGAGCCGCTTTGCTACGTTAGATGTAAGGAGAGGAATAATTGATAAAATAGATGATGGATGCGAGAAATAGAGAGATTAATGAATGTTGATGAAGCGGCAGTTGCACGCCAGGACCGTAGCAAGTGATAGGAGGTAGTTTCTGCCTACCCCGTAATAGGAAATATGTATTTACAACAATACTAGTAACACCATAGTTAATCGTGATCAAATGATGCGTGTACCTGTTCGTTCTTGTGAAAGATTCTGGTAGAAACCGACTTTGTGAACGATCTCCTCGAACATCTCTATGTTTCATTGATTATATTATGACGATTATGCAGGTACCTAGCAGCGGACATGCAGTTGTACGCCGTGGCGCTGGTGCTGACGCTGGCGCTGGCCCGCTGGCGGCGCGGGGCGCTCCCGACCCTGGCCGCATTGCTGGCGGCCTCCGTCGCGCTGCTCTTCGCCATCGCTTACTGTTGGCGGCTCGTTTCCACCTTCGTCATGCACAATCCTGAGTAAGTAGTCTCCAGGCGCAGATAGAGAGCAGGGGAATCATTGCGTGTTGTTGATAACTCAAGATCAAAGCCTTTATTTTGATCAACTTCAAAATTTCAGGCAGGTTCTGAGCGAAATCCTGTATTTGAACCGCATGTATCTCTAGTGGAGTTAGTAGTAAAGGGGCATTATTCTTAGAATTGGTTGGAGTTCAACTCTAGCATCTCTCCAGACTGCTGATGCGATTGAACTAACTTGTACGGTTTCGTAGGCTGGTGCGAGTGCAGTACTACGGGGATCTGTCGTTCAACATCCTGTACCAGTCGCCGCTGGGCAACGCACCCGGCACGCTGGCCGGGCTTCTGCTGGCGCACGCGCACCACGAGCTGCTCGCGAGGAACGCGCAGCCGCAGCAGTACAGGGTGAGCGTGGCTGCTGCAGGCTTGTGTGGGACCTGGATATCCTGCACCAGTCACTGGCAATGCGCCTATTTAACAGGGACCTGTCTTTTTGGTGCTGTCCATTAGACGTGGCTAATTAGCTAATCTAAAGTGAACCAGAGATCGCGAGCAGCTTTTAAAGATTTCTTTGGTCTCCGGGTTCCTCTTATTATACGTCAAGTGGTTTCTGTCATCATGGGATATTCAATCTGACTTTCAATCATATAAGCTAACCTCAAGCTTGTCGGTGTTGCAGTGGTTCCGCTGGGTGACGATAATGGGCGCGCCGCTGGCGCTGTGGTGGGCGGCGGCGTCCCCCCTGCTGCTGGGCGAGGGCGCGCCTGCGCGCGCGCCGGCCGCCGCGCTGGCCGCGCTCGAGCGCCCCGTCTTCAGTCTCTTCATCGGCCTGGCGCTGCTGGGGGCCATGCACGGCGTGCAGCGTGAGTACCCACGACCCCTGCTGCTGGGTCGGGTTCAGCCTCTTCACGGAGGATTCGACCTCCTGCTGGGGGATCCTCCACTGCTGACCAAACACCCAAGGATCTCCACAATGGCTAATCACGGACAACAAAATGTGTAGCTTCGGTTATATCTGAAGTCTCCAAATCTAGACGCAGCAGTGTGTCAACCGATTTCACAAAGCAGAAATGGCACCAGACCGGCCGTGGGTTGCATTAGACGAACCATTTCCAGCCACTTTTGACCCTCAATGGCAATAATATCGTGAATGATAATTGTGTTGCAGCGATCTGGGCGCGAGTGCTGGCGTGGCGCGGCTGGGCGCCGCTGGCCAGGCTCAGTTTCGGCGCACTACTGCTGCACATGCCGCTCAACACGGCGCTCATCGCCGCGCGCCGCGAGCCCACGCAGCTGACGCGGCTCACCGTGGTCAGTATGACTTCAGTACACGGCACTAGCCGGACTCAGTTTCGACGCACTACTGCTGCACATGCCGCTCAACACGGCGCTCATCGCCGCGCGCCGCGAGCCCACGCAGCTGACGCGGCTCACCGTGGTCAGTATGACTTCAGTACACGGCACTAGCCGGACTCAGTTTCGACGCACTACTGCTGCACATGCCGCTCAACACGGCGCTCATCGCCGCGCGCCGCGAGCCCACGCAGCTGACGCGGCTCACCGTGGTCAGTATGACTTCAGTACACGGCACTAGCCGGACTCAGTTTCGATGCACTACTGCTGCACATGCCGCTCAACACGGCGCTCATCGCCGCGCGCCGCGAGCCCACGCAGCTGACGCGGCTCACCGTGGTCAGTATGACTTCAGTACACGGCACTAGCCGGACTCAGTTTCGACGCACTACTGCTGCACATGCCGCTCAACACGGCGCTCATCGCCGCGCGCCGCGAGCCCACGCAGCTGACGCGGCTCACCGTGGTCAGTATGACTTCAGTACACGGCACTAGCCGGACTCAGTTTCGACGCACTACTGCTGCACATGCCGCTCAACACGGCGCTCATCGCCGCGCGCCGCGAGCCCACGCAGCTGACGCGGCTCACCGTGGTCAGTATGACTTCAGTACACGGCACTAGCCGGACTCAGTTTCGACGCACTACTGCTGCACATGCCGCTCAACACGGCGCTCATCGCCGCGCGCCGCGAGCCCACGCAGCTGACGCGGCTCACCGTGGTCAGTATGACTTCAGTACACGGCACTAGCCGGACTCAGTTTCGACGCACTACTGCTGCACATGCCGCTCAACACGGCGCTCATCGCCGCGCGCCGCGAGCCCACGCAGCTGACGCGGCTCACCGTGGTCAGTATGACTTCAGTACACGGCACTAGCCGGACTCAGTTTCGACGCACTACTGCTGCACATGCCGCTCAACACGGCGCTCATCGCCGCGCGCCGCGAGCCCACGCAGCTGACGCGGCTCACCGTGGTCAGTATGACTTCAGTACACGGCACTAGCCGGACTCAGTTTCGGCGCACTACTGCTGCACATGCCGCTCAACACGGCGCTCATCGCCGCGCGCCGCGAGCCCACGCAGCTGACGCGGCTCACCGTGGTCAGTATGACTTCAGTACACGGCACTAGCCGGACTCAGTTTCGACGCACTACTGCTGCACATGCCGCTCAACACGGCGCTCATCGCCGCGCGCCGCGAGCCCACGCAGCTGACGCGGCTCACCGTGGTCAGTATGACTTCAGTACACGGCACTAGCCGGACTCAGTTTCGACGCACTACTGCTGCACATGCCGCTCAACACGGCGCTCATCGCCGCGCGCCGCGAGCCCACGCAGCTGACGCGGCTCACCGTGGTCAGTATGACTTCAGTACACGGCACTAGCCGGACTCAGTTTCGACGCACTACTGCTGCACATGCCGCTCAACACGGCGCTCATCGCCGCGCGCCGCGAGCCCACGCAGCTGACGCGGCTCACCGTGGTCAGTATGACTTCAGTACACGGCACTAGCCGGACTCAGTTTCGATGCACTACTGCTGCACATGCCGCTCAACACGGCGCTCATCGCCGCGCGCCGCGAGCCCACGCAGCTGACGCGGCTCACCGTGGTCAGTATGACTTCAGTACACGGCACTAGCCGGACTCAGTTTCGACGCACTACTGCTGCACATGCCGCTCAACACGGCGCTCATCGCCGCGCGCCGCGAGCCCACGCAGCTGACGCGGCTCACCGTGGTCAGTATGACTTCAGTACACGGCACTAGCCGGACTCAGTTTCGACGCACTACTGCTGCACATGCCGCTCAACACGGCGCTCATCGCCGCGCGCCGCGAGCCCACGCAGCTGACGCGGCTCACCGTGGTCAGTATGACTTCAGTACACGGCACTAGCCGGACTCAGTTTCGACGCACTACTGCTGCACATGCCGCTCAACACGGCGCTCATCGCCGCGCGCCGCGAGCCCACGCAGCTGACGCGGCTCACCGTGGTCAGTATGACTTCAGTACACGGCACTAGCCGGACTCAGTTTCGATGCACTACTGCTGCACATGCCGCTCAACACGGCGCTCATCGCCGCGCGCCGCGAGCCCACGCAGCTGACGCGGCTCACCGTGGTCAGTATGACTTCAGTACACGGCACTAGCCGGACTCAGTTTCGACGCACTACTGCTGCACATGCCGCTCAACACGGCGCTCATCGCCGCGCGCCGCGAGCCCACGCAGCTGACGCGGCTCACCGTGGTCAGTATGACTTCAGTACACGGCACTAGCCGGACTCAGTTTCGATGCACTACTGCTGCACATGCCGCTCAACACGGCGCTCATCGCCGCGCGCCGCGAGCCCACGCAGCTGACGCGGCTCACCGTGGTCAGTATGACTTCAGTACACGGCACTAGCCGGACTCAGTTTCGATGCACTACTGCTGCACATGCCGCTCAACACGGCGCTCATCGCCGCGCGCCGCGAGCCCACGCAGCTGACGCGGCTCACCGTGGTCAGTATGACTTCAGTACACGGCACTAGCCGGACTCAGTTTCGATGCACTACTGCTGCACATGCCGCTCAACACGGCGCTCATCGCCGCGCGCCGCGAGCCCACGCAGCTGACGCGGCTCACCGTGGTCAGTATGACTTCAGTACACGGCACTAGCCGGACTCAGTTTCGGCGCACTACTGCTGCACATGCCGCTCAACACGGCGCTCATCGCCGCGCGCCGCGAGCCCACGCAGCTGACGCGGCTCACCGTGGTCAGTATGACTTCAGTACACGGCACTAGCCGGACTCAGTTTCGATGCACTACTGCTGCACATGCCGCTCAACACGGCGCTCATCGCCGCGCGCCGCGAGCCCACGCAGCTGACGCGGCTCACCGTGGTCAGTATGACTTCAGTACACGGCACTAGCCGGACTCAGTTTCGACGCACTACTGCTGCACATGCCGCTCAACACGGCGCTCATCGCCGCGCGCCGCGAGCCCACGCAGCTGACGCGGCTCACCGTGGTCAGTATGACTTCAGTACACGGCACTAGCCGGACTCAGTTTCGACGCACTACTGCTGCACATGCCGCTCAACACGGCGCTCATCGCCGCGCGCCGCGAGCCCACGCAGCTGACGCGGCTCACCGTGGTCAGTATGACTTCAGTACACGGCACTAGCCGGACTCAGTTTCGACGCACTACTGCTGCACATGCCGCTCAACACGGCGCTCATCGCCGCGCGCCGCGAGCCCACGCAGCTGACGCGGCTCACCGTGGTCAGTATGACTTCAGTACACGGCACTAGCCGGACTCAGTTTCGACGCACTACTGCTGCACATGCCGCTCAACACGGCGCTCATCGCCGCGCGCCGCGAGCCCACGCAGCTGACGCGGCTCACCGTGGTCAGTATGACTTCAGTACACGGCACTAGCCGGACTCAGTTTCGGCGCACTACTGCTGCACATGCCGCTCAACACGGCGCTCATCGCCGCGCGCCGCGAGCCCACGCAGCTGACGCGGCTCACCGTGGTCAGTATGACTTCAGTACACGGCACTAGCCGGACTCAGTTTCGACGCACTACTGCTGCACATGCCGCTCAACACGGCGCTCATCGCCGCGCGCCGCGAGCCCACGCAGCTGACGCGGCTCACCGTGGTCAGTATGACTTCAGTACACGGCACTAGCCGGACTCAGTTTCGACGCACTACTGCTGCACATGCCGCTCAACACGGCGCTCATCGCCGCGCGCCGCGAGCCCACGCAGCTGACGCGGCTCACCGTGGTCAGTATGACTTCAGTACACGGCACTAGCCGGACTCAGTTTCGACGCACTACTGCTGCACATGCCGCTCAACACGGCGCTCATCGCCGCGCGCCGCGAGCCCACGCAGCTGACGCGGCTCACCGTGGTCAGTATGACTTCAGTACACGGCACTAGCCGGACTCAGTTTCGACGCACTACTGCTGCACATGCCGCTCAACACGGCGCTCATCGCCGCCCGCCGCGAGCCCACGCAGCTGACGCGGCTCACCGTGGTCAGTATGACTTCAGTACACGGCACTAGCCGGACTCAGTTTCGGCGCACTACTGCTGCACATGCCGCTCAACACGGCGCTCATCGCCGCGCGCCGCGAGCCCACGCAGCTGACGCGCCTCACCGTGGTCAGTATGACTTCAGTACACGGCACTAGCCGGACTCAGTTTCGACGCACTACTGCTGCACATGCCGCTCAACACGGCGCTCATCGCCGCGCGCCGCGAGCCCACGCAGCTGACGCGGCTCACCGTGGTCAGTATGACTTCAGTACACGGCACTAGCCGGACTCAGTTTCGACGCACTACTGCTGCACATGCCGCTCAACACGGCGCTCATCGCCGCGCGCCGCGAGCCCACGCAGCTGACGCGGCTCACCGTGGTCAGTATGACTTCAGTACACGGCACTAGCCGGACTCAGTTTCGACGCACTACTGCTGAACATGCCGCTCAACACGGCGCTCATCGCCGCGCGCCGCGAGCCCACGCAGCTGACGCGGCTCACCGTGGTCAGTATGACTTCAGTACACGGCACTAGCCGGACTCAGTTTCGATGTACTACTGCTGCACATGCCGCTCAACACGGCGCTCATCGCCGCGCGCCGCGAGCCCACGCAGCTGACGCGGCTCACCGTGGTCAGTATGACTTCAGTACACGGCACTAGCCGGACTCAGTTTCGACGCACTACTGCTGCACATGCCGCTCAACACGGCGCTCATCGCCGCGCGCCGCGAGCCCACGCAGCTGACGCGGCTCACCGTGGTCAGTATGACTTCAGTACACGGCACTAGCCGGACTCAGTTTCGTAGGTGTATATATAACATCATATCCCACTGCATGCTGTAGCTAGAGCCTTAACTAGAGACGTGAAATGCGATGGAATCTATACCCGGTCCAGTCGTTAGTGCCACCGACCCTGGGCCCGGTGACGCTTGCGTCTCCATCGCCGCCCTCCCTTGCGATGCGACACGTAGTACGCCACGGCTAGATTAGCAACAGTCATGTGACGTGATGTGCTGAGTGATGATTACGACACAGGGTCGTCTGGGGAGGATGAAGAGAGCGATTAACTTTCGCGTCGGACGCGGCACTTGTGGAGGCTTTACGGATGTTCAATGAAAAGTACAATCGGCAACATAAGCTTGTCAAAGTGAAAGTTTGAATTTATTTTTATTCTAACAGTTGGTGGAGTGGTTCGGCATCGCCGGCGTGGCGTACCTGGCGGCGTTGCCTCTCGCCCTGCTGGTGGAGCTGCCCGTGCTGCGCCTGTACCGAGTCGTGGAGCGCGCGCTCAGCGCGCCGCCCGCCACGCGCGACCCGCCCGCCGCCGAGAAGTCCAACCTCTGAACACTGCTGGGATACCAATACCCGGCCGCAACGCGCGACCGGCGGCATTATATATTGCGCGTGTTGCCAACTAACTACAGTGCGGTGAGCGTCTCGAACGCGCAATGAAGAGAGAATTCGCTCGCCGCGTCGCTAGTCGCGCGTTGTCGTGACCGAACTGTAAGGGCTACTCCGAAGCTCGAGATTCGTATGACGCCGCTCACTCAAATACAGTTTAACAGGAGAGCGAAAGGATCGGCACGCTATGATCGAGCTTTGGAGTAACGCTTCAGAATACGAGGGCTTGTTGCCGATCCAGTTTTTCTCATTCTGGACCTGGTCACGTAGCCGCCGCGAGCGGACAGATACCTGTGCCAGGCCATTCAAAAATCGTAACTACCGTGGATCCATGCCTTTTTATGCCGGCACTACACATTGCACGAGTCGAGACGAGGGAACGTTAGGCCTGATTTACACTTTGATTAGTACAGTGAGCATCAAATACTCTGTAACAGTCAAAGTGCCAATTATATCGGCACACATCTTTGTGCCGTAATACGCGTAGGATGTTACAGACTATTTGATGCTGACTGTACAAGTGCGAGTTTATAAATTTGCTATAAAACGCAAGTAGGAAATGTATGAACAAACAGCAACACACTTAAGTTACTAAGTATAGGCCTTATGAATTTTTTTAAGGTCTAATGGTCTAATGGTCAAGTGCGTGGCTGATGGAACTCGCACTTGTCACGTATCAAAGTGTGAACACTTAAAACAGAATTCGACTACTGTGAGATACACACAGATATATTCGTGTAATAGAATGATCGCAGCAAATGACAATCTTGGAAGTATATAGAGCATATAATACCTACCCGGTGATTATTTTACCGTGCTTTGTAGCTATTATTGTCTAGTGGGGATTTTCACAGCACAGTATATATCTGTGATAAAACAAATAGACAAAGGTGCATGATATTGTCATAATTACATAAGGACCTATGAACACAACGTCAAAGATCAGAAAATGATTACAATGCAATGAATTAAGGCTTATTTTGCATTGACAAGTAGTTGTAAAAAAATATGTAGAGCAGGACAGTATTAACATTCACGTCCAGCAATAAACGAAACCTCTCTGGGGCCCGAATGCTATTCAAAATGCTCACGTACTTGTCTGTACAGAGGGGCTACTCTGAAAATCGAAATGATGAATGATTGAAATGCTAAGTTCGTATGGCGCCATCCCGCTCACTCAAATACAATTTAACATGAGAGCGAGAGAGATGGCACGTTACGAACTTCGAGATTTGAAGTAACACCTCAGTCCTTCTATTTAAAAATGTGTAGTGCCGATATGCCAGCGAAAATTAATGTCATTGGCGATCTTTATTCCTGTGATACGAGGGGTTACTTACAGAGTTCGAAATTCAAATCGTATAGCACTGTCTCGCTCATTCAAATCCAGTTTAGCACAAGAGCGAGGGGGGTGGCACGATACAAACTTTGAATTTCGAACTGGTAACCGCTAAGGTTGTAAAGGAGATATCATATCTGCGGTGTACAGTTCACTAACACGGTAGCCATAATAGGTGGCGGCACATAACCATTTAATCGCAAATCCAGTGTTATTGTGCTTATGGTGTAAATATTACGTATTTTCTAGTCTAATCGATGACGTCACACTGGGAAGTCTTTCGGCTCATCTCTCATGTGAAACTCAAAATGCAAGGGAGAATGAGTGAAATTCAAAAAGTGTACATAAAAAAATAAATTTTCTAGAAATAAGTTTCCAAAATCTCCATCTCAGTTAAATTACATTTCAGTACCTATGAATTATTTTTTTAGTTCGAAACTGAGAAATATTTTTACGTACAAAATTTTGGACACCTTTTTTTGTATGAGGTTCGAATTTTGAACGATTCTGAGTAAGATGAGCCCAAATATTCTGAAAAGAAAATAATAATATTTTCTTCTGTTTCCACATTTCTGTTTCTGTTGAAACGTCGGGAACTAAAATGAGATAATATACGCGATATAATCCGTTAAATTGTTTTATTTCAAAAAGAAAATAATGTTCACTTTTTGATTTTCACCCGATTCCGATATCCTGACTGATTTAACTACCTATGGTGCCTAGTGTCATTGTCTTGCACTAAAGTAGTGTACGTACAGAAGTAAGAAGGAAGGAAATATCGAACTTAGATGTAGACCTATCAGTGGTGTGGCGAGGTTTCGTTTTAAAAGCTGATTCCTACCGGTTTGCTTAGTTCAAGACATTCAAACATCTTATATTGCTGCTTTTGAAGAAAAGAGTGAGCAACATTACGCCATCTTACCCGAGGATATTTTAGACACCTCGCCATTGCCCCTAAATTTAGATAAAAACGAAAAGGAAAAGATACCTAGCCGCTATATAAGGTAGTAAAGTAATACAGAAAACCCAAGACAGGAGTCGGCACCTATAATTGGTGACCCACTTTTGCGCTCCAACTAACATCTCCTTTTTGGTTTTCATAAAAGTACAGTCAGTTCCAAAAATATCTATGTAATGATCACATACATAAATATATTGACATAGCCACTATTCCTTATTACATATAGGTACAGTCACTAGCTTCAATATCTGCCATAACAAAGCGGGGAAAATATCTGGCACGTCTTAACAGCCCTAAGGATAGAGTCGTGTTAGATATTTATGCGCGCTTTGTGGCAGATGACTGTACAATAGTCCATACCAAGATATTTACCTACGCGTTAATTACTTACATATTTTGTTGCCTACTGTAAACGCGACATGAATTTGCCAATATCTCAAAATCAAGTTTTCCAAACGTGTGGACGAAGGTGGTGTTTATATAACAAATAGGTTAAGGAATAGCTTGTAAGCAAAGTGCTCTCTGAATATGTCAGCACTACTTGTGATAATTGTACCGTTAGATCCACTGGGGATTCGGTTATAAGCTAGGCCGTTCAACATGTGTAAATACCTAATTTTACCTAGTTGAATTTATTTAGGGCCTTACTTAGGCCTTAAAGTTATTTTTTAAGTTATTTTTAAGAATACTTAAAAATAACATAAAAAATCAGAATTATTTATATCATTGTAAATTTGCAATAATTATATAAATTAATTAATACACACTTAGCAATTAATGAATATATTCTTTAATTCAATAATATATAATTACCATATTAAAGAAAATTGCGTTTTCGGAGTTTAAGATAATATACTGTGTGAAATGTAAGACCTGAATCGAAATTTTACTTTTTGGGTCTGGTCACTTTACGATCAACATTTAGTATGGTGTTAATATCGAAATCGTTAGAGAATTTGCCCCTCACATGCTACAACAATCGGTTAGTTTCATGTTTTGTATGGAGCATTCATTTTTAGGGTTCCGTAGCCAAAATGGCAAAAACGGAACACTTATAGTAACGTCATGTCCTGTCCGTCTGTATGTCACAGGCATTTTACTCAAGTAAGCGAAAATAAAAATTGCTCCCAACAAAATGACCTAAGTGCCGTGGAGATCTGTGGTCCATTTTTTCTTATGAACACTGAGCATGGTTCCACATCCTCTTGGCCGTTTTTTTTGACGTTGGTCCCAAACTGAAAATTGAAAGTAAACGCGTGTATACTCGAAAAGTAACGTTTTGTATCTCGTAGATTTCACCAGCTATAGCTAATGACAGTACATTAGCAGACTTGTAGCCTGGTCCCCAGCGATAGGTGAGGTTCGGATACTAATAATAAGTAAAGCTCAAATGTTAACTAATTATGTAAGAGGTGTAAATAAATGAAACTTGAATGGTATATCAGTGTTTATTGTGCCATCCCACACTCGAATCACAAATACTTTACACTAAAGAGGCCCCTGCCAGTCCTTCTACCCTGTACCCAGTAGCACATGTTCAAGTAAGTACTAGTGTCATTTTCTGCCCCTCTATTATTTCCCTACATCACCTCAGTACGTCACTCAAGTTATTTGGACTTACTGCCATTGAGTACAAATGGAAGATCGTCCATTTGAATTTACCATTTTGTATTTTTACCAAGAATAACACCGTTCAAAATTAATTTCATTATTTCTTTCGAAATAAAGAGCGTTTACACCCCGCTTAACTAGCAATGTCGCATATTTTTTCGTTTTGCTTCATTATTTTGTGGTATTTTAATGAAATTCAAAGGTATGTTAAATACATACCCTACATTTTTGGCATTTATATTACGTTTACTTCAAGTACTCAACGCTTTTGCCTTTATTTTCTTACAAAACAAGAAATAGACATAAATTCCTTTTTAGTGCTTTGGTTGTGGCGATATCATAAAATTTTGTATTGTGCCAGCTTAAGTAACGGAAACGTAAAGAATGTATTGAAAACATGTTCAAGTTACATTAACATTTCTCAAAATAAAAAAGTAAAAATTGTGCCATTTATTTATTTAAGGATTAACAACAGATAATACATCACACATGATGACACTGCCAGTTAAGCAGGTATAAACCCTCTTAACTTGTCTCCCAGACAAAAAATGAATAGCCGGTTTTGCCAATACATATTTAGACAACGGATTAATCAAATTTGTCAATTTTGCCTTGGGACATACTTGATTCTATTTTCAACGATATTCTGGATGGACAATTTTCTTTGATGTATTTAAAATGGGCAGATTTTTTAAAATTATGGCTAAGAACACTCAATAGAGTCAACTTCCAAGCACAAAAAATGAAGGTCAGGTGAGTTAAGGAAAACATAATTTATTTCGTGGGTAGAGAAACCAAGCAATTGGCCCAACTCTATTTCCATTGACACATATGTCAGTTTTCATTGTCACAATTACAACGTTTCTCATACCCCACCTGACATTAAATGAAAATCGGTCCATGAGTCACTTGAATGGTGATATTACGACAGCTTTCATCTTGCAAATGGAAAAAACAATAAACGAAACGCAACCTCTATCTGAAAACATAATCATGGTATAAAATAGATGTGCTTTATTCTAATCTGCTACAGTTATCTTCTTGAATAGCTATATTTGTTTGAAATTGGAAAGAGAATCGTAAAATTGCCAGCAACTATATGCACTTTAGATGGGCTTCTAAAAATGAAATGAACTGGGTACGGGCCATTCTTGTAATCGACACCACAGTCCTGACACACAGAAAGTATTTGAACTGCCAGTGTTTTGAAGCAATTATAGTAACAATGTTTTACCGACATTGGAAAAGAAAAATGGGATACGCGACAAATTCCCGAGACACTGAATTATATAATAAGTTGAATAGGTATATTAACCGATGCCTTCCATGGTTGATATGCAATCAGATGTTCAGGACACTTATTGCATAAATATCAATAAAATGCAGAGTCATTGGCAATATTGTATTATGTAACTTACATACAGTCCTCCAGAAGAAGGTGGGGCCTCACAGCCCAGTTTAGTTTAGAATAGTAAAACTTAGCCTAGCCTAGCCTAGCCTACGGTATGGTAGAGGATGACTAGCGCCGCGAGGGCCCGGAGCCGCCCTGCCAGCTACCGCGGTGCCCTCCACCTCTCCCGCCCGGTCTCCCCCGGCCAGCAGCTGCAAATAAACAAAATAAAACACTATCATAAATATGCACATGTGTAATATTGTCTTCCATTTCTGTGATTATCACCCATTTGTATAAACAATAAGGATGTTGACTGTATTCAAACAAAAATAAAAAATTGATGCGAAATGGTAGTGTCTGTAATACAAATTAAAAAAAATTTGAGTTGTTCCCTTGTGTTTAACTTGTTTTATGAGCGTTCAAAGCTGGATGGGAAAGTCCATTTTTAAAGTATAAAAATATTAATAACCAATAATACCATTCAATAACCCATGAAATGTATGGTAACTTTTGTTATGAAAGAGTATCAATAAATGCAAGTTTTAACATAGCTGCAAAACAAAGTTCTTAATTTCTCCATACAAGGTAAGTTATCAAGCTATTATATTAGACTAAACTGTAGCAAATATAATACTAAAATATGAAATGTTCTGTACTGATCCATGTCTAGGGTCAAATAATAAATTCCAAAGCCCATTCTTATCTCCGAAAAAGGAATCATAATGTATGTTGTACTGCTATTGATGTAATATAAAACAATTTTAACTTGTTTATTAATTAAACAATACACATATCTCCCAAGTATATAAATATACCACCAGAAAAATTACCTAAATAAATAGTGAATACTTTGACCATTTACTTTGGATGAATAAATATAATTACCAGTTGTGGTGTTGTTGATAAGATGCACTGTTATTATGTCGAGCTGCATACTTAGCTCGACATAATAACAGTGAACAATAACAAACAACCTCAAAGTATTTGTGTCCAAAACAAACAAGGTATTGGGATGCTGCAGCAAAGTATACGGGATACCGACCTTGTGCCCTGAGTATAGCGCTTTTGCCACGGCCGGCTGTAGGTTTGTTCCCTTGCCGCTTGAACATCGGCGCGTTCTTCAGCATGTCAGGCAGGATGAGGAAGCGGATCTTGGAGCCCCGAATGTAAACGTTCTCGAGCTGAGCGACGCGCCCGTCGCGGTACGTCACTGTCACCTGCGTCATGGTGCAATTCATGTTGTCTTCGGCCTCGATTAGCTTCCCCCGGTAAACTTCACCGGTATTCGTTTCACAGGTCACTACGTGCCCTTCGGCTTCGTGAAGTACTTTAATAGGCACACCGATAGACATGTTGGCAAATATTAGTACAAATATGTAATCTTAATAACCAGAACGTCAAGAAATTGAAGAGATATTTAGCGATTTACTCAGCAAATTCACTAGAAATTCTCAATAATAATGGCGGCAGAAGGACGCCGATCTAGTGACAGTTGTCATATGTCAAACTAAACTAGTCTGTTCGGTATATACGTAAAAACACTGAAAAATAAAATGTTATTAAAAAACTGCATATTATAATTTTATTTATTTTAATATTTACATTATATAATACTCTTGACTTTGCGAGATATAAATACATTCCATGATTTATATCCACATACAATAATACAGTTTATACGAATGTAAAATTAGGTGCGATCGATTGCCGATTTCTTGTATCGCAGACAAGCTGGAGTCCGAATTGTGCGATCGATTGCCGATTTCTTGTATCGCAGACAAGCTGGAGTCCTAAATAAGACACTAGTTTAAGTTAAGACTTGCTGAAGGAAGCGATGAAATCAGTAACGATCTTCTTTAAGGCCTCGTCAGACTCTTTCGTAATCTGGCCATCTTTAGCGATGGTAGAAAGCAAACCCTGGTGGCTAGCCTTGATATGAGCGGTGAAGTCCTTCTCGAAAGCGGTGATCTTACTGGGATCCAACTTGTCCAAGTGTCCGCGGACGCCACAGTATATTATGGCGACCTGCTCTTCAATAGCCATGGGCACGTATTGGCCCTGCTTAAGCAGTTCGGTAAGACGCATTCCACGGTTCAAAAGTTGTTGGGTGGCAGCGTCCAAGTCTGAGCCAAACTGGGCGAAGGCGGCAACCTCACGATACTGCGCCAACTCCAGCTTCATAGAGCCAGCCACCTGCTTCATGGCCTTAGTCTGGGCAGCCGAGCCGACACGAGACACAGACAGACCGACGTTGATGGCAGGCCGGATGCCTTTGTAAAATAGCTCAGTCTCCAAGAAGATCTGGCCGTCGGTGATCGAGATCACGTTGGTGGGAATGTATGCAGACACGTCTCCAGCTTGAGTCTCAATGACCGGCAGGGCGGTCAGAGAGCCACCGCCTAACTTGTCTGACATCTTGGCGGCACGCTCAAGCAGACGCGAGTGGAGATAGAATACGTCACCGGGATATGCCTCACGACCCGGTGGACGACGCAAAAGCAAGGACATCTGTCGGTAGGCGACGGCCTGTTTGGACAGATCGTCGTAAATGATGAGCGCGTGCTTGCCGTTATCGCGGAAGAACTCTCCCATAGCGCAGCCAGAATACGGTGCCAGGTACTGCAGTGGCGCGGCGTCGGAGGCCGTAGCGGATACTACAATACTGTAACCAATTGCGCCTGCATCGGTCAAACGCTTCACGATCTGCGCAACGGTGGACCTCTTCTGGCCGATGGCCACGTAGATGCAATAAAGCTTCTTCTTCTCGTCCTCACCCTTGTTGAAACGCTGCTGGTTGATGATGGTGTCAATAGCCAACGCGGTCTTGCCAGTCTGACGGTCACCGATGATTAGCTCACGCTGCCCACGCCCGATGGGCACCAGGGAGTCCACGGCCTTGATGCCAGTCTGCATAGGTTCGCGCACAGACACTCGGGGAATAATACCCGGGGCCTTGATACCGACTCGCTGGCGGGTTTTAGTCGCGATAGCGCCTTTGCCGTCGATGGCAGTGCCTAGAGCGTCCACAACTCGTCCCAGCAGCTCTTCGCCTACAGGGACGTCCACGATAGCGCCGGTACGCTTTACAATGTCACCCTCCTTGATCAGCTTGTCGTTACCAAAGACGACAACACCCACGTTGTCAGGCTCCAAGTTAAGAGCCATACCCTTGAGACCAGAGGAAAATTCCACCATCTCCTCAGCTTGGATGTTCTTGAGACCATACACACGGGCAATACCATCACCGATACTAAGCACACGACCCGTCTCTTCTAAATCGGCCTTAGGTGCAGCGCCGAGGATTCTTTCCTCAAGGATAGTTGAGATTTCAGCAGCCCGCTGCGTGCAGCAGACATGGAGCTTGCGTGCAGTCGTGGACACCGGGGGTACGGCGACTTTCAAGACCTGTGTGGTGGCTTTTGGAATACGCTTGGCCACAGAAGACGCCAAACGAGCGGAGATCAGCGACATTTTTCACAAATTGGCTTGTACTTCCTTAATTATAAGCTAGTTAAAACTATTTTTGTATAAATTTAAGAGCTCAATTTTTGACAAACCGTATTAACGTTGCGTAGGTACTGAAGTTTAATTTTGTTTTTAGTCATATTTAAAGGCGTTTTGGCCGACTTTATTGACACTTCTGTTTAAATTAGGCAAGTACAACATACAGTTGAATATATGAAATCTAAATTATGAAATATTAAAATATAAATCTTTTAAGACTAAATTTTAGAGAAAAATAATCTAATTGAACTCAAATATTATTGGATACACTAGATTAGCTGAAATATAATATCAATTACTATCAATATCATCCAAACGTTTTAAACAACATTCTGAACAACTTTAAAGTCGCGTCACTTTTCAACTGTCACATACATTACTGTCATTCGTTTCGTTTGCGTTGTTCGAGAGAGTTTCTTATTTTATTTAGTGCAGTGGTGTATTAGAGCAGTGTTATGGCGACGACGGTAATGAAGCTGGAGACGGAGCCGGAGGCGTGTTGCGTGTGTGGCGGCAGCGGCGAGCTGATGCTGCCGGAGGAGCATGATGCGATGGCGCCGCCGCTGTCCGGCGCTCCGCCGCTCCGGACCATGCTGCTCCAGATCAACAACAACAAGGTACAAAATAGATGTCAGTCAGCTGTGCTTTTGTGAGCATTCATCCTGTATTTGTCATCGGAAGAACCTATAAGTTAATGGTTAATATATAATTGGCATTGATCACAAAAAAACGATGTTTTTTTAAACATTTTTATTTAGTAAAATAGACTAATTTAAAATACTAATTTTAAGGATTTGCGATATAAATGCGTTATACATTATTTATAGAATTTTAAAATTAAATAGCTTATAGTGCAAGAATCCGTGGTTTGGTGTCATAAAAGTACAGTTGTTGCCTCTTTAGAAAAAATAAATACCCATTGCCAATGTCCTATTGTCCTCGGATGTCACTGTCAAATTCAAGTAGATAAATGCCGCCGAAATACCTGTACGGTACATGTTCATAGGCAATAAAATTAGATTTCTGATTTAAGCATGATGCAAGGCGACAATTTTGTTAAAGCGGATTCTCGAAATCTTCCTAAGATCGACAATGTTTCCATATGTGAATACCTAGCGTGCAGCAGTAAACATAATCTTGCAGAAATAAGGGGCGCTAAGATGCTTATGTAAGTATACAGACCAAAGCTGTTTCATTCTCGTAGTTTCTAAACTTCGTAGAAATGAATGTAATAGCAGTACTATACATCTTTTTCAGGTCATCAAGAGATTGTTATCTCAACTCAGCTGTCGGATATGTGCGTGTTAAAAAAACATCAGGACTCTGTGAAATCAGTGCAAAAGTTGTGCCCGAACACCGAATCAGCACTAAACTTTATAACGTTTCGGTACAAATAAATGAAACTGAGAATGTTGTTCTGGACTCAAATTGTGAAGACTGTGCAGCTTCAGCAGGTGCCAAATTTTAATAGATTTTCCATAGATGTCACACTTGAGTGAAGATGTATTCTCATACTAGACTATGATGGACTAGAAATAGCAAAAACCCCAGCAATGGCCATTTACCAATGAGTTTTTCTTACTTATACTACTAGTACTAGTATAAGTAAGGGACCAGTGTTTTCTTTAACAACTTGTGATACTCTTCCATTTGTTTTATTTACTGAATCAAATTTGAATCAGATTTAAAATATTGTAAACCAATAACGTATTTTCGCGACATAAACTAGTAGTTGACAGCAGTGACAGCCACACTGACACAGTATTCCATAGACAAACGACGATTTTTTTTCGTCATGTGCACTAACACAATATGACACCAACTTGACTTGAATAAATGTCGAACAAAGGTTAAACGTATATTTTGAGAAATATCCGTAATCTTAGTAAACACAACTAAGAATACCTAAAAATAAAATTAATAAAGCCTATTTCTTGTGAGTTCTGCAAAATTAGACAACATTGTAAAAATATGACCAAAGCCAATTGCTTTCATGGGTATAAAAGTTATTTATTTATTTATTTATTAAAAAACAGGTTGCATAACATTACAGTGTATACACCAATGCGTCGTGAACCGAACAATGTTTATTTAGACGGCAAAACGGCGTGGCCCCGTTGTGACAACATCAAGTTGGTATATTATATGATATTCGCAAATAGTAGTTTGTAAATTATCTTTTTAGAAGTGGGCTCTTAATTATCACAAGTCGTTAAAAACGACAGCTTACACTTTTAGGACCTATAAAAAATAATGTATAACATAAATCGCTAATGTAAATTATACTTACTTATCCACAGTGAAGGAAAAATTGTCATTGTTACAAAAAAATATAATTAAAGACTGAAACAGTACACCTATGAACTCGCAGCATATTTTATAGCCAGGGATGTCAAAAGATATCTTCTGAAATTGAGCCTGGCGCTATGTGAAAATTAAATTTAAAAAGTAGATAGGTCAATCAACTTGACTCTGTATCTCATTGCCATGGCTATGTCTCCTGAGTGACTGCTTAAAACTATGATTTCAAACAATATAAAAGCAACAAAAATACTTTTCTCTAACCAATAAAGGTCCATTTTTCAAGGGGCCATCTCGTCAGTATGTTAATAGCCTACATTGCTAAGTCACTAATGTCCTGAGTTATGGGGCAGACTAACGACAAGAAAACAATTATTCACAAATATGCTCTCACTGGAGGACACACTTGACATGACAATCATCACACAACAATTCTGCTTATTGGGGCTATTCATAAATTACGTCATTTGAATTTTGGGGAGTCTAGACATCGGATGATGGTAGCATGATGAAGGAAGGGGGGGGGGGTCAGTCCCAAGATGACATCATCTTTCGCAACTATAAAAAGTGCTTGCTGAGTAAAAAAGGGAATGAAATTCGTGATTCTATAAACTGTTGATAAAAACGCTCTTTTTGGAAATGACATCATTTTATTTGGTAGGGGGGGGGGGGTCATTCGAATTATGATGATTTTAGGTGGGAGGGGGAGGCAAAAATCGTCAAAAATAGATGACGTAATTTATGAACAGCCCTTATACTGCTAAAATACAGAAAAAAAAAACAATGGCACAAAGCGAAAACATAGTTACCACCAATCAATTCAGTTGGCTGTTACTATGTTCTGCTTGCTGCACTAGCTTCTCATGCTAGATAATAGATTGTGATAATATAGACCCCTAAATAGAAGATAATTCTAGCACAATAACAACACATTGACTTGCCTCATAGAAGATTATATTTCAAGAGATCAAGTAAAAATTCAAAATATGAATGTCATAGACAACAGATGTCATAGATAAGCCTGTATCTATAACAGATTGCATTGGTGCCACTGTGAAATATTGCTGTCCTTCCATTCCATGGGCATAACATTTTGAAAGTTACGGGGCTGATAGAGTTACAGTGTTGGCGATTCAAGAGCTCGTGCAGGCTCTCGGCACAAGCATATGAGCTACCTAAACTTTCACTGTTTTATATAGAACTTAACACTCAACTTAATGTCTGGCAAGGGTATCATATCTTCTAAAAAAACTGTTTTTATCATCACCTTACAAAATGTCAGCTTGATCAAGTAGCATTGCACCAGAATAACAACTTTGACAAGCATGTGTCGTCTATGGCAGCTACAAACCTTATCAAAATATAAAGCTTGACATGACCGTTTCAACATTCATTGCAGTTGAAACTGTTTCTTGAGAGATTTGAATTTAATTTAAATGTTTGTTAGTAAAGAGATTAAAATGTTTGTTCCTGGATGTTTTCTATGTATTTAAGTATAATAATTTATCTATATATTATGTATACATAATATATAGATAATCGTCACTTGGTGCTCATAGTACAAGCTTTGCTTAGTTTCGGACTAGGTCGATTTGTGTAAGATTGTTCCTGATATTTATTTATTTTTGATGAATCTTATATCATAAATGTAAAAGTTTGTGAAGATCTTTGTATATCCAATGTTTTAAAGTTCAATATTCTGATATATGCCTTGGTTGTTGACTTCAACGATAAAAGAAGTGAGATCTAAGTCGGTGCCAAGTTCAATGGTCAGTCCTGAAATTTATTTATAACAGCATAAAATATTTTATAATTTTCCTAGTTTTCATATGAATTTACGATAGGCATCGATCGAGATGAATGTATTCTAAGAGTGTCTAACGTAAACGTTTACTAGTTTCTGATTTACCTGGATTCTTTTGTACTTGGATGCCAAATTTTAACTTTCTAGGTCATCTGAAACTGGGTTAAAGTTTTGATCTATAGGTCAGTCGGTAAAATTACGTAAATTTGGAGCACATTTATGTATTTCGTAAGTCTCAATAATATGAGCCAAAGACAGGTTTTCGAGTTACGAGGGGGTCAAAAGGTTCGCGTAATATTACACACGGTGCCGCTCGCCAGTTCTGTTAGCTCGAACTCGGCTCGACACGCCAAGTGCGTCTAGATGTAACAACAGGCATAGCATTTTCTTCTCGTAGTTTACTTTATGGGTCTCTGCAAATTCCTTAATCTACCGCCCGCGTCGTGAAGGTGTTGCCGGAGGGCCGCATCTGCGGGGGCTGCGCGCGGCGCGCGGCGGAGGCCTACGAGTTCAGCGCCGCGCTGTCGGCGCGAGCTGCGCCCCCCCCTCGGCGACAAGCTGCGCGCGCTGCGCCGCCGCCTGCACGAGCTCACGCAGCGCATCGACGTGTTCATCGTCGTGGGCGGCGCCGGCGCCGCGCAGGGCACCTACAGCGAGGAAGGTAACCGTGACCGAACATTACGAGTGCAGCCCCCCCCCCCCCACCCCACCCCCTCGGCGACAAGCTGCGCGCGCTGCGCCGCCGCCTGCACGAGCTCACGCAGCGCATCGACGTGTTCATCGTCGTGGGCGGCGCCGGCGCCGCGCAGGGCACCTACAGCGAGGAAGGTAACCGTGACCGAACATTACGAGTGCAGCCCCCCCCCCCCACCCCCACCCCCTCGGCGACAAGCTGCGCGCGCTGCGCCGCCGCCTGCACGAGCTCACGCAGCGCATCGACGTGTTCATCGTCGTGGGCGGCGCCGGCGCCGCGCAGGGCACCTACAGCGAGGAAGGTAACCGTGACCGAACATTACGAGTGCAGCCCCCCCCCCCCCCACCCCCACCCCCTCGGCGACAAGCTGCGCGCGCTGCGCCGCCGCCTGCACGAGCTCACGCAGCGCATCGACGTGTTCATCGTCGTGGGCGGCGCCGGCGCCGCGCAGGGCACCTACAGCGAGGAAGGTAACCGTGACCGAACATTACGAGTGCAGCCCCCCCCCCCCACCCCCCACCCCCTCGGCGACAAGCTGCGCGCGCTGCGCCGCCGCCTGCACGAGCTCACGCAGCGCATCGACGTGTTCATCGTCGTGGGCGGCGCCGGCGCCGCGCAGGGCACCTACAGCGATGAAGGTAACCGTGACCGAACATTACGAGTGCAGCCCCCCCCCCCCCCCCCCCCCCCCCCCACCCCCTCGGCGACAAGCTGCGCGCGCTGCGCCGCCGCCTGCACGAGCTCACGCAGCGCATCGACGTGTTCATCGTCGTGGGCGGCGCCGGCGCCGCGCAGGGCACCTACAGCGAGGAAGGTAACCGTGACCGTGATTAAATCTTGACTACATGTTATTTATTTATTTATTTATTAATAGGTTTGCCAACAGATACAACACAGAATAAAATTACACTAATATCATATGGACATAAAGACAAGAGTGTTTATCCAATTACAGGCAAACACAGCATGCTTTTTCTATAAGCTAGCTAAACAATGTGAAGTGACTGATAGTACTTATTATACTACAGATAATATTATACTAACTGTATGATATTAAATCATAGTTCTGAAGGAACTTCTTAAATTTATTAAGTGACATTGCCACTAAGTCTACCCCAGTGTTCTTATACATTCTATTATGCTCCTTACATATTCTAGGGATGACACTATGAGATCCAAGATTGGTCCGAAAATTACCTAAATTAAAAGGACGGAAATTTGCTATGCGCGAGTTAGATCTAGGTACCGTAAATCTAATTTCAAGCAGCAGCTGAGGACAATCTATTAACCCGTTTAGAATTTTGAACAACAAGACCTGATCAGAAATCCATCGGCGATTTTCCAACGATGGCATGTTGAAAAAACGAAGCCGTTCCTTATAACTCATTAAAGAAGGGAGTTTCCTTTGATGAACAGATAAGAAAAACAGAAAACGCTTTTGGATTCTTTCGATTCTATCCTGGTGGCATTTATACTGGGGGTTCCAGACATTGGAACAGTATTCCAATTGAGTCCTAATCAGCGCGAAGTATGCAGTAATCAAAGCCGTTTTATTTTTGAATGTTTTACAGTTACCTTGCTACTATAGAATGGCATGCTGGACGGATTTGGAAATATTATTTACTGCTCTCCACGGGCCGCTTTTTTATCTGTTTTTCCATATGAGATTTACCTTTTCTATACTCCACGAACATGACACCCTCCTGTGCGCAGACATAATCATGGTGGAGAAGGACGCGCTGGCGGCGGCGGCGGCGGCGGACGACGAGGAGCTGGAGCGCGCGCGCAACGCGCGGGGCGACCACGTCTACCAGTGCTCCGTGTGCCCGCTGTCCTTCCAGGTCTGCATGAACATGGCTCGTTGTTTCAATGATCGCTATACAGGGCGCCCTCGACTGAGGTACATGCGTACACTGCGTTCCGTTGAATACTTTTCCATCAGTTTTTTAATAACAGATTGACCTCCTTAGCTTTCTATTCTCCATGGATCACACATCACGACACACGTGACAGCCCGGCCACGATGACGCGCGACTAGCGCCGCGGCTAACGAATTCTCTCTTCATTGCTTCTTCTTCATTTTACCGCATTTCAATCGATTGACATAACACGCAATGTATTAGGAACTCGCTTGCCGCGCCGCCGGTCGTGCGTCGTCGTGGTCGGGCCCCGATTCTATGACCACGATCGTAGTCATTATTGAACGAATATTCGTATTAACCAAGATGTCGTTCGCAGCGCGTGGCGGAGTACCGCGCGCACGCCGGCTCGCACCCGGGCGACGCGCTGCACTCGTGCTGGACGTGCGGCGCGCAGTTCGCCACTCTGCGCGCGCATCGCGAGCACGCCGCCGCGCATGCGCCGCAGCCGCCGCACGCGCAGTGCCACGTGTGCCACACGCAGCTGCAGGTCGGTGTGTAGGGCTGTAGAGTGTAGGGTCGCACGTGCGGCGGCGTGACGTGTGTGTTGTTGTAGTCGCTGTCGGAGCTGCGGCGGCACGAGCGGCAGTGCCCGTCGCGCTGCCCCTCGTGCGCGGCGCCGGCGGCGGACCGCGCGGCACTGAGCGCACACGCTGCGGCGACGCACGGCCGCGGCCCCGCCCCCCCGCCCCCCCCCCGCACGTGCGGCGGCGTGACGTGTGTGTTGTTGTAGTCGCTGTCGGAGCTGCGGCGGCACGAGCGGCAGTGCCCGTCGCGCTGCCCCTCGTGCGCGGCGCCGGCGGCGGACCGCGCGGCACTGAGCGCACACGCTGCGGCGACGCACGGCCGCGGCCCCGCCCCCCGCCCCCCCCCGCACGTGCGGCGGCGTGACGTGTGTGTTGTTGTAGTCGCTGTCGGAGCTGCGGCGGCACGAGCGGCAGTGCCCGTCGCGCTGCCCCTCGTGCGCGGCGCCGGCGGCGGACCGCGCGGCACTGAGCGCACACGCTGCGGCGACGCACGGCCGCGCCCCCCCCCCCGCACGTGCGGCGGCGTGACGTGTGTGTTGTTGTAGTCGCTGTCGGAGCTGCGGCGGCACGAGCGGCAGTGCCCGTCGCGCTGCCCCTCGTGCGCGGCGCCGGCGGCGGACCGCGCGGCACTGAGCGCACACGCTGCGGCGACGCACGGCCGCGCCCCCCCCCCCGCACGTGCGGCGGCGTGACGTGTGTGTTGTTGTAGTCGCTGTCGGAGCTGCGGCGGCACGAGCGGCAGTGCCCGTCGCGCTGCCCCTCGTGCGCGGCGCCGGCGGCGGACCGCGCGGCACTGAGCGCACACGCTGCGGCGACGCACGGCCGCGCCCCCCCCCCCGCACGTGCGGCGGCGTGACGTGTGTGTTGTTGTAGTCGCTGTCGGAGCTGCGGCGGCACGAGCGGCAGTGCCCGTCGCGCTGCCCCTCGTGCGCGGCGCCGGCGGCGGACCGCGCGGCACTGAGCGCACACGCTGCGGCGACGCACGGCCGCGCCCCCCCCCCCGCACGTGCGGCGGCGTGACGTGTGTGTTGTTGTAGTCGCTGTCGGAGCTGCGGCGGCACGAGCGGCAGTGCCCGTCGCGCTGCCCCTCGTGCGCGGCGCCGGCGGCGGACCGCGCGGCACTGAGCGCACACGCTGCGGCGACGCACGGCCGCGGCCCCGCCCCCCGCCCCCCCCCCGCACGTGCGGCGGCGTGACGTGTGTGTTGTTGTAGTCGCTGTCGGAGCTGCGGCGGCACGAGCGGCAGTGCCCGTCGCGCTGCCCCTCGTGCGCGGCGCCGGCGGCGGACCGCGCGGCACTGAGCGCACACGCTGCGGCGACGCACGGCCGCGCCCCCCCCCCCGCACGTGCGGCGGCGTGACGTGTGTGTTGTTGTAGTCGCTGTCGGAGCTGCGGCGGCACGAGCGGCAGTGCCCGTCGCGCTGCCCCTCGTGCGCGGCGCCGGCGGCGGACCGCGCGGCACTGAGCGCACACGCTGCGGCGACGCACGGCCGCGGCCCCGCCCCCCCCCCCCCCCCCGCACGTGCGGCGGCGTGACGTGTGTGTTGTTGTAGTCGCTGTCGGAGCTGCGGCGGCACGAGCGGCAGTGCCCGTCGCGCTGCCCCTCGTGCGCGGCGCCGGCGGCGGACCGCGCGGCACTGAGCGCACACGCTGCGGCGACGCACGGCCGCGGCCCCGCCCCCCGCCCCCCCCCCGCACGTGCGGCGGCGTGACGTGTGTGTTGTTGTAGTCGCTGTCGGAGCTGCGGCGGCACGAGCGGCAGTGCCCGTCGCGCTGCCCCTCGTGCGCGGCGCCGGCGGCGGACCGCGCGGCACTGAGCGCACACGCTGCGGCGACGCACGGCCGCGGCCCCGCCCCCCGCCCCCCCCCGCACGTGCGGCGGCGTGACGTGTGTGTTGTTGTAGTCGCTGTCGGAGCTGCGGCGGCACGAGCGGCAGTGCCCGTCGCGCTGCCCCTCGTGCGCGGCGCCGGCGGCGGACCGCGCGGCACTGAGCGCACACGCTGCGGCGACGCACGGCCGCGCCCCCCCCCCCGCACGTGCGGCGGCGTGACGTGTGTGTTGTTGTAGTCGCTGTCGGAGCTGCGGCGGCACGAGCGGCAGTGCCCGTCGCGCTGCCCCTCGTGCGCGGCGCCGGCGGCGGACCGCGCGGCACTGAGCGCACACGCTGCGGCGACGCACGGCCGCGCCCCCCCCCCCGCACGTGCGGCGGCGTGACGTGTGTGTTGTTGTAGTCGCTGTCGGAGCTGCGGCGGCACGAGCGGCAGTGCCCGTCGCGCTGCCCCTCGTGCGCGGCGCCGGCGGCGGACCGCGCGGCACTGAGCGCACACGCTGCGGCGACGCACGGCCGCGCCCCCCCCCCCGCACGTGCGGCGGCGTGACGTGTGTGTTGTTGTAGTCGCTGTCGGAGCTGCGGCGGCACGAGCGGCAGTGCCCGTCGCGCTGCCCCTCGTGCGCGGCGCCGGCGGCGGACCGCGCGGCACTGAGCGCACACGCTGCGGCGACGCACGGCCGCGGCCCCGCCCCCCGCCCCCCCCCGCACGTGCGGCGGCGTGACGTGTGTGTTGTTGTAGTCGCTGTCGGAGCTGCGGCGGCACGAGCGGCAGTGCCCGTCGCGCTGCCCCTCGTGCGCGGCGCCGGCGGCGGACCGCGCGGCACTGAGCGCACACGCTGCGGCGACGCACGGCCGCGGCGCCCCCCCCCCCGCACGTGTGTGCCGCGTGCTTCGCGCTGCTGCCGTCGGCCGCCGAGCTGTCGGCTCACGTGCTGCGGCACCGCCAGGCGCGCCAGTTCGTGTGCGGCCACGACGGCTGCATCCTGCGCTTCGGGACCAGGTGAGCCTCCCGTCGGACCGACCGTATCGATACTGTATGTCTTCTGTTGGGCCGTATATGCGAATCCTTGTTGTTCCCCCAGGAGTAACCTGATGTCGCACATCCGCAAGTGCCACGGCGGCGGCGAGGAGCCGGCCCGCGAGCCCGACTCCACCGCCTGCGACGAGTGCGGCCGCACGTGAGTGCTCGTCGACAGTTGTACCGCGGTCGTGTTGAACGACCGAACACCGGCCGGGCCCAGTTACCTGGGTCCGGCCGGTGTTCGGTCGTTCTAGAACGTTCCCGGCGGCGGACGAAACGACGACTTCGGTTTAAATTCGTCGCGGTCTTTGCTACTTCTCTCCATATTTGCAAAACGTTCACCCGCCACAATGCTTCAAAACGACTGAGGACGCCGTGGGCCTAACATTTACGAACACGACTTATAGACGCCGCGGGCGACGGGCCGCCGTCCGCCGCGGGGGACGGGTGAGAACGATCGAGATCTAAAGAAAATGAATTCAAATACTAAATAGACCGTTTTGGAACGTGCTATCCGTTTCCGAAACAACAGTTTTTTAAATGACCGTTCTCCAAAAGATCCATATTTCGTAACATTTGTATGTCAAAATACTAATTTCCCATAGTATACATAAGCCAAAAGATCCGTTTGTCATGCCACCCGTAAGAAAATTATATTTTAACGTAATAATCGTTCAATGATTTACAATATGTGACGGGTACTGATGTTTTGGGATCGGATGTTTCGAGAAACGAATATGAAACCAAACATATCTTTCGGGGTAAACACATTCTAAGAAACGGTAGGGACGCGAACGGTCGTTTCGGCATTAGGTGTTTTTGAGAAACGGATATCAAACCGAACGTAGCTTTTGGGAAAGGTACATCGCAGGAAACATATATATCGGGAGACGGTCCCCACTCGGTCCCATGGGAACGGGTGTTTTGGGAAACGGACAGAACGGTCCGGAAAGGCCGACGCGTGCACTCCGCCGTCGGCGTTATTGTAACGGCCCCTCTACATGATCGCCGACCATCGGCGAGCGGGCGAGACGCAGCCATATGTTATGTTATAATATTAGAACGATCGTGTAGAGGGGCCATAAAGCGCTCCCTGAACGCCATACGTTTAGCGTCAGCGCCGACGGCGAGCGCGCCTGCGCCCGGCCGCAGTGGCACACGTGTTCGGATGTTGTGTTGCAGGTTCGCGTCCGTGGCGGCGAAGAAGCGCCACGCGCGCGTGCACCGCAACACTCCCGCCGAGCTCACGCAGGTAACCGGCGGCTACACAGATGCTATTCATTCATCATTCATTACCCTATAATTCGCCCTCAATGGATGCTCGACTTCAACAAAGTCTCTGCCACCCATTGGGGGCCTTCCACACTGAAAGCAAGTTCTCCACGTTTTCATTTTTTAAATTTTCGCCGCAGACATTATTTGATGGAGGTAAAATATTACGCAATTTTTTGCGTTTTTGGCGGGCTCTTTTAAATAATAATCTAAGAAAAAGGAAAACAGAGACGTCCTACGTAGCCATATTAACTGTATATAAAAAAATCTAACATCAGGAAGAAAATAGTCGAGAGCGTTTGTATGAAAAAAGTGCTGCTATCCACTCCTCTTAAGTCATTAGCCGCGTCACCGCGTCCACACAGCCAGCAGCCTCACGAGGAAGTCGGCTCATGCTCCGCGCGGTAGCTCCGCGACGAACGCGTCGCACACCGACAGCCCACCCCGACTCGTTCGCCAGTTCGACAGATAAAACAAGATGGCTCCGCACGCACTGCGCTGTCGATTTGCTACTAAAAAGCAGCCAAGTGCGAGTCGGAGTCTCGCACCGAAGGTTCCATCAAAATATAATCCACGAACGGCCGTATTTATGAAAATCCAATGTTAGCAGAGCCCTACTCCTGAGCAAAATTTACGCGGCGTTCAATCATTTCATATTGGTTATTGACATAGACTGACAGACCTATATTGTTTTTAGTATTTGTTGTTATAGCGGCAACAAAAATACATTATCTATGAATCAACTGTCTAGCTATTACGGTTCATGAAATACAGCCTGGTGACAGACGGGCAGACTAACAGATGGACGGACAGCGAAGTCTTAGTAATAGGGTCCCCTTTTACCCTTTGGGTACGGCACTCTAAAAGGAGTAGAAGACTAATCGAAAATATCGGTACCGTTTGTCGCGAATACAATTAACTGACATGTTTTTTAAATGAGTTTAGAATACTCAGCAACATTGTTAAATTTTCTCCGTTTTGCGTCCGTATCGCGCCATTTTGTTTTAACTGTCATAAATTTGAGCTCGGCAAAACGTGAACAGTCAATGGCAATGATAAGTAAATACCACAATATTTCATAAATATATACACAAACCTTATTGCTACGACAGTAGACTTGGTGTGTACATGTTTTTGAAACTTTCGGCGTGTAACTTATCTTTGCCCTTCGCTGTACCTCCAGACTGCGCGCGGCAAACGACCGAGACAGCTTTGTTTGGTCATGTTGTGGTCGAGGCGTGAGGCAATGCCGGGGCTGCTCGCTCTGTGTGGACGCCGCTAATGAAAATGCAGGCTATAAATATAACTTCGTTCGCGAAGGAGAAAAAATCATAACCCCTCTTTTTTTTCTTCAGCGTAGTCGGGTAAAAAGTATTGTATAACGACCTGGAGATACCCAGCTACCCGTGTACCACAAATAGTTAAAATTCGTTTAGCCGATTTTGCGCATTCAAAAATATAGAAAAAAATATTTTTCGTTTCAGTGACCTCCAATTAGTCCCTTAAAATAGTTTTTTTAATGTCTTCAATGTCAGATATGTATTTTTAATCGGCAGGCGGCGAACGACGGCGCGGAGATGCTTATGATGGAGACGGAGGAGCTGGAGGGCGAGGTGGAGTACCTGGAGGTGGAGACCCTCGAGGACGCGGAGCTGTACTCCGAGCGCAAGCCCGACCTCGCGCAGCTGTGACATGCTGCAGCACAGCTCCCGGCTGGTGCGGCTCCAGGAGACTGGCCGAGGATCGTGCTCAGTGGCGCACCCTTGGAGAGACCTATGTCCAGCAGTGGGCTGTAACAGGTTGATGATGATGACAGCTCCCGGCCGGGACCTGGTGGTGGAGACGAGGAGCTGGAGAGCAAGGTGGAGGACCTGGCCCCTATTTCATAAGCGTGACAGATGACAGTTGACAACGACAATAGGGAATATGCATGAATTTTAATTTTTGCTTTATTTAAAGCTCATTAATGTAACAAACAATAGACAAAAATATTTTTTCGAATAACTATCAAAATAACCAAGATATAAGCCATTAAACATTTTATTCTATCTCTTTCTAGCAAAACAGAATTTAATATGGAGTTTATATGGACGGAGTGCACTATGACGTAACAGTGCACGTCGGACCTCTCTGTCTAATTAGTAATTTAAAATGCCTTTATGTTGCGTATTTCATGGCGATTTAAATTTAAATTTCACATTTTAAAATAGTTGTTACGGTATTTTGATATTAAGTTACGAAAAGCGATAAAAAAATCATGCATGTACCCTATTCGGCATACATTACTTCTCCATCATGATGCCAGGCGTACACTTACTCGGCGACCCAGCAATATACGTCGAATTGTCGTTGTCAATTGTCACTTTTCAGGTTTATGAAATAGGGGGCTGGAGGTGGAGATACTCGAGGACGCGGAACTGTACGCGGAGCTGTATTATAGATATTGTACCGTAACCACATTCGATCGTGTTACGAAATCTTTATGCTCATTGTGAGCATTGTGGCTTCTTTCATATTTAAGCGCCAGGAAAGAGCATTTGTAACGCTGGTAGAACTACCTGCGGGCCTATGATAGTTGCGTTTATCACGCGATAAATGATATGATAACGCGCCTGTCACTCTCGCACTCACATACGAGTCAGAAAGTGACGGCCGCTATGTCATTTATTTATCGCGTGACAAACTCAACCATCATAGGCCCGCAGGATTACCTGACGACACCTCTGAGAGCAAACAAGTGTGTCGTCATCCATCACTTAAAGGAATCGAATAAAGGTACAAGTTCGTAGCCGACTACATGTAGCAAGCGACGCACTTCTGTCTATGACAATGTATAGAAGCGGCGTGTCGTTAGCTACGGGCGATATTTTCTAGGAATACACAAAAGCCGGCCAAGAGCATGTCGGACCATGCTCAGTGTAGGGTTCCGCAGCCGTTCATACGAAAAAAATCACTACTTAAAGATGAAAGAACATTATATGAAAAAGTGCACTCGCAAAAGAGCGTATCTCCACGGCACTTACGTCCTTTTGATGACAAGCTCAGTTTTTTTACTTTCCTTACTTTTTACAATTTATGTTAGTTTCGGAGCGATTATTTCCGAAAATATCACTAAATCAAATTCATTTTTAGAAACCTCAAATACTTAAAGAACTCGGAATATGTGCCACACATTGTGATGGTTGCTAAGATTTTTTTTTTCCCATTCGTTTATATGTATGGAGTGAGTGCCCTTCCTAGAAATATTTATTTTTATTATTTAACTACTAAACTAAGTAGCGGCTTATACAAGACACCTACGCTCCAAATTTCATCAATATACACCATGTAGTTTAAGAGTAAAAAGCCTGTGACATACGGACGGACATGACGAAACTATAAGGGTTCCGTTTTTGACATTTTGGCAACGGAACCCTCGCGAACATTCGTCGCCTGCTGATGCTAAATGGGGTCGGCTACGAACTTGTGCCTTAAGTGTAATCAATACAGATGGAGCTGTATTAATTTAGTAAGCAAGTGACTGTTTGGTGTTCCTACTACCACTGTATGCCCAAACTCATTATACTCAACGCAAAACGAACTGGCGACCGAAATCATTATACTATCTCATTCGTCATTCGTATATCGCGCCCCAAACGCCGAGCGGGCCAATGAGCGGAATTTGTAATAAGGGACGCATTTATTGCTCGCGAGCATCAAAGAGAAAGCATACATTATACACTTTGGCGTAAGCGCTAGATGTAAAAGGACAAAGAAATCGAAGACATTATTGTGTTTTGTTAACATTTAAGTTAATCACGTAAAAGGCGAGAAGAATGACATTTTTACATAATTTAGCCGTTTATTCATCTGTCGTTTGTACAAACTAGACAAAAAACGGGAAATAAAGACGCGTTTTCAGATAACTTTTCTATCGAGGAAATTTTCAACAAACATGCTTCCGCGTTAATCACTGAATAGGTTATATAGTCAAAAAACACATATCTAAAAACCAGCCTGTTTTATACACTAGATTGGACAAAAATCTCCCTAAAATGTAGCTTAAATTATCGATGAATCCCCTTAACAGCAGTATGATCTCGATCGCCAGTTCGTTGTGCGTACAGCAAATGTTATAGCACCAAGAATTATTTTTAGAATTTGTTCAGTTCTTAGTAATGTAATCTAAAGGAAAAATAAAGCTATTTCTTTATATTCAACGTTTTATTTAACAATTCCTAGTATAAAAACAATTTCATATTATTTCAAATATCACACAATACTGCCATTTGTATAAATAATAATTTTGTTTACATATTTTAGGTACCATAAAATTATATAATACTACCATAGGAATTCTAAGAATGTGCACTTTTATTGCTATCAACCAAGGACCATTAAAACAAGAGGTCTGTCAGTTGCCACACTTTGGATCGTGTTCCGATCGCAAGGATCGAGATATTCTGACAAAAATTAGATGGCGTTTAAAACTGAATATTTATCGGTGTTATAATTGAATTACTTCGCAAATCAAACAATTAGTTCGCAAATACATATTAATAAATAATTCGTAATAATAATTGAAGGAAACCTCAGAAATATACGAAGTAAGTATAAGACGCCAGTTAGGACCAGTAAAACCGCTCGGAAGCATTTCTCATATATTGGGCCTAATAGGATTTTCAATAAATTGCCCAGTGAATTGTTACAACTATTGGAATCACTACGAATAGATAGTCCAAATGAGTCTGTAACAAATAAGGCGATCATAAATAGTTTAAACAAAAACAGTAAACAAATTCTTGCAGAATTTTCGTTTACAGAGTTTAAAAATACTTTTTACTCAAATCTTATTCCCTAAATATTGATTAAACTCCATTCATACTACAAAATAGATATATAACTTTATGTTAATGCGCATATATTTACTCATATACGTATATAATATTATTTATTATACATTTATATATATTTAAATTTACAATATAGCATAACCTCTATATGTGAGGGAACAGTGTGGATGCTAATGAAAGTTATGCCATATTGATTAGCTAAGCTTAGTTAAAGTAAGTTAAAATATATAATTTGGCTACACATCTGTCTCTCTAAAACACCGATCGCTCTCTGAGAAATCTGTCATACAATACGTAACTAGCCCTGGCACAGGCCCCGGTCTTTTTGGGCTGTTACTGCACACTATGTCATTAAACGCTTGTCTGGACTATTAGCTTCTATTAATGTAAATAGTGAATTATAAGTTATATACTTGTTTGTTAAATAAATAAATAAATAAAATTAAATTAAATTTTATGTCACACTTGCAAAGTTGAATAATTGTAAAAAGTTGTCAGTCCTCTTGTTTTAATGGTCCTTGCTATCAACTATCAAGAAATGAAATTGTACCGAGATCGTTTTAGTATTTTAGGGCGGCAACAGAATTACTGCATTGTAATTACAGGGGCCCGTTCTACAAAAGCTTGTAAACAGTATTACAAGTGGAAGTCTCTTTATAATAGAGATTTCCGTTTGTAATACAAGTTATAAGCTTTTGTGAATGGGGCTCCAGGTCAACCAGTATAATACGATATTTGATGACAGTTCAAATCAGCTTTTTCGAAATGTCAAAAAGCTTTCTTAGGAGGCAAACGAGCAGACGGATCGCCTGATGGTAAGCGATCACCGTCGCCCATAGACACTTGCATCACCAGAGGAGTCACATAGTATGAAGTTTTGTAGGAAAATACAGTGGTGTGACGTCACAGTCAAACCTCTTCCCCTTTTCAGTTTTTGTAACATAAAAAATGGGTAGTCGTTTCTTTTATTACCCATACTTTCATTTAGTGTTATAGTGTTACTATTTAGTAAAAAATAATTTATTCTCACTGCTGTCAAATACCCTATTGCACACTAATATATTAGTACTTAGAGTGCAAATTATTAGGTAAATAGAAAACGTATTACAATACAATGCGAATAGGTACTCTTTACAATGCATAAGCTCGGAAAATAGTAAAGCACACGTGCGGTAATTAGCTACTCCAAATCGATGTAAATTACTCGTTTCGCTTGTTGAGAATAACCTACTTGCCGCACTTGTATCGCAAATAACTATTATTGCACATTCCGATACATGAAAATACAGAAGAAAACAATAACATTCGAATAAGCAGAGGTAAACAACAGGAGTCTTATCGTTAAATAGCGATCTCTTCCTGACAACCGGCATTGTTTCTCAACTCGGAATATAACGCCCAATTACACTGATATTTATTTAAATGTCGCGCATTTTAAATATTTAAATTTTGAAATTCAATAGAATTTTTGAAATAGCGCGAAATAAAAATATTTAAATCAAAATCGATGACTGGTTTAAATCTTTCAACACCAAAAACGATAAATCACATCAATGGGGCGGAAAACTGCCTCACACTTCCTGACGTCATTTATCGCTGTACAGTGACAGGAATATATCGTTCTCGGCGTCCGCAATACAGTTCCCCGTTAACACGTGGACGCTCAGAGTTGCGATGGCTCAAAATCGGATTAACCTACAAGGAGTCCAGCTAGAGTTATCACTCGTAGGCGTGGCACGCGTGATCAGAAGGGTTACCCACTCCGAATCTCGAAAATCGAAGTTCGTAGCGTGCCATCCGTCTCGCTCTCAAATGAAACTGTATTTGAGTGAGCAGGATGACGCCCTACGAACTTAGAAAACCGAGTTTCGGAGCAGCCCTCAGGCGCGGTCGCCGGGGCGCGGCGGGCTGCGCAGGATCACGGCGACGCGTCGCCGCCGCGGCAGCCGCCGTCCGCGCCACGCGCTGTCCTCCCCGCCCAGCACCGCGTGCGTGAACTCGTAGCGAGACACGCCACTGCACAATGCAAATATACATATATCAGGGACGTCCAAGTCCAGGTGCTGGTGTGTCTCGTGCTGGAGCCGCGTCACCGCGTCCGACAGATGTCGTCACTCATCTGTCGGTACCCTCGGACGACGTGTAATGACGGCGTGTGCTCACCTCATGACGTACAGCGGTCGCCGCTTCAGCAGCGCGTCCAAGCCCAGGTGCTGGTGTGTCTCGTGCTGGAGCCGCGTCACCGCGTCCGACAGATGTCGTCACTCATCTGTCGGTACCCTCGGACGACGTGTAATGACGGCGTGTGCTCACCTCATGACGTACAGCGCTCGCCGCTTCAGCAGCGCGTCCAAGCCCAGGTGCTGGTGTGTCTCGTGCTGGAGCCGCGTCACCGCGTCCGACAGATGTCGTCACTCATCTGTCGGTACCCTCGGACGACGTGTAATGACGGCGTGTGCTCACCTCATGACGTACAGCGGTCGCCGCTTCAGCAGCGCGTCCAAGCCCAGGTGCTGGTGTGTCTCGTGCTGGAGCCGCGTCACCGCGTCCGACAGATGTCGTCACTCATCTGTCGGTACCCTCGGACGACGTGTAATGACGGCGTGTGCTCACCTCATGACGTACAGCGCTCGCCGCTTCAGCAGCGCGTCCAAGCCCAGGTGCTGGTGTGTCTCGTGCTGGAGCCGCGTCACCGCGTCCGACAGATGTCGTCACTCATCTGTCGGTACCCTCGGACGACGTGTAATGACGGCGTGTGCTCACCTCATGACGTACAGCGCTCGCCGCTTCAGCAGCGCGTCCAAGCCCAGGTGCTGGTGTGTCTCGTGCTGGAGCCGCGTCACCGCGTCCGACAGATGTCGTCACTCATCTGTCGGTACCCTCGGACGACGTGTAATGACGGCGTGTGCTCACCTCATGACGTACAGCGCTCGCCGCTTCAGCAGCGCGTCCAAGCCCAGGTGCTGGTGTGTCTCGTGCTGGAGCCGCGTCACCGCGTCCGACAGATGTCGTCACTCATCTGTCGGTACCCTCGGACGACGTGTAATGACGGCGTGTGCTCACCTCATGACGTACAGCGCTCGCCGCTTCAGCAGCGCGTCCAAGCCCAGGTGCTGGTGTGTCTCGTGCTGGAGCCGCGTCACCGCGTCCGACAGATGTCGTCACTCATCTGTCGGTACCCTCGGACGACGTGTAATGACGGCGTGTGCTCACCTCATGACGTACAGCGCTCGCCGCTTCAGCAGCGCGTCCAAGCCCAGGTGCTGGTGTGTCTCGTGCTGGAGCCGCGTCACCGCGTCCGACAGATGTCGTCACTCATCTGTCGGTACCCTCGGACGACGTGTAATGACGGCGTGTGCTCACCTCATGACGTACAGCGCTCGCCGCTTCAGCAGCGCGTCCAAGCCCAGGTGCTGGTGTGTCTCGTGCTGGAGCCGCGTCACCGCGTCCGACAGATGTCGTCACTCATCTGTCGGTACCCTCGGACGACGTGTAATGACGGCGTGTGCTCACCTCATGACGTACAGCGCTCGCCGCTTCAGCAGCGCGTCCAAGCCCAGGTGCTGGTGTGTCTCGTGCTGGAGCCGCGTCACCGCGTCCGACAGATGTCGTCACTCATCTGTCGGTACCCTCGGACGACGTGTAATGACGGCGTGTGCTCACCTCATGACGTACAGCGCTCGCCGCTTCAGCAGCGCGTCCAAGCCCAGGTGCTGGTGTGTCTCGTGCTGGAGCCGCGTCACCGCGTCCGACAGATGTCGTCACTCATCTGTCGGTACCCTCGGACGACGTGTAATGACGGCGTGTGCTCACCTCATGACGTACAGCGCTCGCCGCTTCAGCAGCGCGTCCAAGCCCAGGTGCTGGTGTGTCTCGTGCTGGAGCCGCATCACCGCGTCCGACAGCAGGCACAGCCCCGCGATTACGCCGCCGCAGAACTGATACATACACCGTTTATTTTCATTAAGTTTTCTATTAATTTAAATGAACAGTTGTTTCTATCGTGTTAACGATTTTGGCTGTAAATAAGTCCAGATGAAAAGTTAAAAAGCGCACCTTATTTTATCAGAACATATTATTTTTCACCCTTATACCGAAGTGACTACCGATATCGTCTCTGTACTCGAGGCCTGGCTCGCCTGCGTGACGTCACTCACCCGCACGGCGTCCACGTGCGGCTTGATGTGTCCGGCGGCCGCCAGGTCCAGCACGTGCGCGTGCGGCAGCAGCGCCGCGTCGGCGCCGGCGCGCGGGAACACGCCGCGCATGCGCGCCACCACCCCCGCGCTCAAGGGGCTCCACTTGCTGCGCTCCGTCTCGCGGAAGCCCTGGCTCGCCTGCGTGACGTCACTCACCCGCACGGCGTCCACGTGCGGCTTGATGTGTCCGGCGGCCGCCAGGTCCAGCACGTGCGCGTGCGGCAGCAGCGCCGCGTCGGCGCCGGCGCGCGGGAACACGCCGCGCATGCGCGCCACCACCCCCGCGCTCAAGGGGCTCCACTTGCTGCGCTCCGTCTCGCGGAAGCCCTGGCTCGCCTGCGTGACGTCACTCACCCGCACGGCGTCCACGTGCGGCTTGATGTGTCCGGCGGCCGCCAGGTCCAGCACGTGCGCGTGCGGCAGCAGCGCCGCGTCGGCGCCGGCGCGCGGGAACACGCCGCGCATGCGCGCCACCACCCCCGCGCTCAAGGGGCTCCACTTGCTGCGCTCCGTCTCGCGGAAGCCCTGGATCGCCTGGATCGACACACATAGTGACGACGGTTTACTCTAAACTAGCATAGTTTTTTCCATAATCTACATTTGGCATGAGCGACACAAAATGCGCCGAGAACGAGCGAGACAACCGTTATCAAACTGGTCACCGCCACAGCCATGATATGATGACGTCGCTATCAGCTCTCTTCGGCGCTCTTGCCGAGTACTATTCGTATTCTGATTTCACTGTACTCTCGATACAATCAGCTGCAAAAAAATACACACGTTAAGTCCGTTCAAAAATTTATTCGCTAACGCTATTGGCAGGAAGCTACTCAGGATCGGGATTGGTGGCGGACTCTTGTTTCGGAGGCCAAGACCCTGCTTGGCTCGCTGTGCCAAAATAGTTAGTTTAACCCGTCAATAATTCAACTCAATTGACGGGTAGAAGATATTTTTGAATGGACTAATCATGTGTATCTTTTCGCTGGTAATTATACATAACGTTTCCCTTTGGGACACTTACAAAATGAAATTTGCTGTGCAGACCCAGTTTTGCTTTTCAAGTTCACTTTTGACGACTGGCTTAGCTCAGCAGAAGTAACGCTGCCTGTGAAGCTGAAGATCCTGGATTCTAATCCCGGCAAGTGCAAATATTTGTGTGATGTGATGAGCATAAATATTTGTTCCTGAATCTTGGATGTTTTCTATGTATGTCCATATATAAAGTTATAAAAATTAAATGTCATTCAAGATATTGAAAAAAAAAATGATGGTTACGGACCATTTTTTTTTTTTTTTAGTATGGAGGTCACTTCGATTTTTTTTGTATGTTTGTCTGAGTCGTGCGTTCATCACGCCAAATCGGCTAAACACTTCACTACTTCTTACCTAACTGCTCTGACGAAAATAAAGCGGCTATCACTTGTTCTCCTTCGCAAACAAAGTTGTGGTCACCTGCGAAAGTGTGTCTGTCTGTCTGTCTGTTACCTCTTCACGCTTTAACCGCTGAACCAATTTGGATGAAATTTGGTATGGAGATAGTTTGAGTCCCAGGGAAGGACATAAGCTACTTTTTATTCCGAAAAAATACCCTTATCCGCGATAAACGAATTTAAGGCGGACGAAGTCACGGGCTGAAGCTAGTATCTAATAAATTAAATGTATCGTCGGCTAATACTAAATTGAGCTTACCATGGGACTAGTTCCGATATGTGTGTAAAAATTTACCCATAAAGAAAAAGAAAACAAAAAAAAGTATAACTAAATACATAGGTTTTGTTCTCGAAATACAAAAAAAAAAACCAGATTCTTAGATATTAAAGCTGACTTAACCCGTGAGTACGTGACTTTCCCAAGCCGTTGAGGAGTTCCGGCACGCGCGCTTCTCAGTTTTGTAGCTTAAATAGTTTCTGAGATAAAATTACTTTGATATAAAGACAGAACTGACGTGGCAGAACTATAAGGTGCGTTGAGCGGGAGCCCGGCTTCGGCGTCCGCTCTGGTTGCCGTTTCCTGTATATTCATAGATGGGCATAGACGGATCGCCCGCCGCATGTGAATATACAGGAACCACACCCGGAGCGGATGCCAAGCCGGGCTCCCGTTTAACAAAGCGGACGTCCTAAGGGTTCCTAGTTTGACTACAAAACGCAACTGCAAAAATCTGAACAGCTTTTGATTATTTTTGGTAAACTTGAAAGAATTTCAAATCCCACAAAAAAGATACAATTTTAAGTCCTGATTTCACTGTTCCGATAGTTAATTTACGGCAATAATTACGCGTGTTACACGGTCACATTACACGGGACTTATCATTATCATGGTTAAATTAAGTGTTAGTTTTTTAATCAAATGTACACTACATTTCATCGAATTGTATTGTAAATACTCGTAAGATTCAAAAGTGGATACATTTCTTTGTAGTCGACTGTACACTACACTATTATAAAGTTGTAAAAATGAAATGTCTATACATTGAAGATATTTTCAAAAAAATGATTGTAACGGACTATTTGGCGGTCACTGAATCGAAAAATATTTTTATTAGATTTTTTTGTATGTTTGTATATGTGTCGTTTGTGGCTTCATCACGCCAAATCGGTTAAACAGATTTTAACTAACGGCTACACGGGTGGCTGGGTATCCACAGATGGTAATAGGATACTTTTTACCCGACTAGGCTGAAGAAAAAATGAGGGGTTACGGCTTTTTCTCCTCCGCGAACGAAGTTGCGGACACCCTAGTACTAATATAAAAGGCCGTCATCGTTATATCTGTATAATGTAATAAATAAGTAATAGATAATCAAACAACATGACGTCACCTCTCCATAACATGACGAACAAATTCGCGTTGCGGCCCTTGACCGTGGCCTCAGTCGGCCTCGGCCTTCCCGACGGCCTCGAGCAAGGACGAGGCCTCGAGCCGAGGCCGCGCCCTTGCCGCGAGGTCGCTCTGACGGGAGCCCCGAGCCCGCCGGGGGCGTGGCGCTACAGTGCTGCCATGTTTTTGGTGTGTTTGCTTTGGTTTACATCGAGATCTTACGCTGGCGCTACACACTCATTGAAATTCAGCGAGTACGCGCTTCACGTCCTTATCTTACTATCATCGTGAGAATTGTACGGCATGCGTGTCGTGCGGTCTCGGCCAATGTGTATAGCCAGAGTTATAATGCTACACTGCTAGCACTACACATTGGCGCGACGACACAAGCCCGAGATACATTAATGTTTTCTTAAAGTGTTCCAATCCTTCTCGTATTTAAAATCGGCAATGTATTTCGTTTCCTCGCGTGCCAATTGTGGGCCAGTTTTGAAGGTTGTAATAAACATTTGTGTTATCGTTAGAAAACATTGACTTTACGTCACTCGGTTTTCATCTTTTTCTTCAGTGTTAGTAAGAGATAAGATACATGAAAAGGTCATAGTCAGGGTTCGGACAAGTCATCGCAGAAACTGATATGGACATGGGACAAGACTATTATAGAGTCGCGACTTAAGATTATTATTATCTAAAGCTGATATATTATTATCGTAATTTATAATTTAACATTTGACCTTTTTAGTCGCATGTCTGTCATGGATTTGTCAAAGTGGCATGCTTGAAACAGTTTTGTGGTGACAATTTAAACTAATACAATTATTTGCTTTTTTATGGTTATTACTAAATATTATAAATATGGTGCAAATAAATACAATTAACAAGTGGATTAAGGACTACCCCGAGCTCTGTTATCAAGAAAATGTCAAGGAAATATTGTGTACAGCATGTGACATTCGTATTAAACAGTTAAAAAAAGATAATATTGATAAACATATTAGGTCAAAAAATCACAAATTGAAGACAGCTCCGCCAGAAATTTCTAATGAAACTTTTTGCATCGATTTGTTGATGTTCCTAATTTCTGCTAATATTCCATGGCATCAACTTAATAATTCACGCTTCAGGGCATTTTTCAAAAAGTATCTGTGGTGCCCGTGGGAAATACCTGATGAATCCTATATTAGGAAAAAAATCTTGGGTGAATATTACGGACAGAAAATGCAAGAATTAAAAAACATAATGCGGGACGAATTTTTGTGGATTTCTATCGATGAAACAAAGAATAGACATGATAAAAATGCAGTCAATATTATCTTGAGGAATTTGACATTAAATGGTACTTCGTGTTGTTACTTACTTGCTTCCAAGATACTAGATGTAGTGAATGGAGAGACCATCGCTAATTTTATACGTGAGCACTTAAAATTACTTTGGGATAATAATTTTGAAAGTAACACCGAAAAATTGCTGATGTTGTCCACAGATAGTGCAGCATATATGCTCAAGGCTGGAAAGTTGTTAAAAGAAATATTCCCCAATATGTTACATGTTACTTGCATTGCACACGGTCTTCATCGTGTTTGTGAGCAAATAAGATGCGAATTCCCTAATGTGGATCTACTTATAAGTAATGTAAAAAAAATCTTTCGAAAAGCCCCGAATCGTGTTAAGTTCTTAAAAAGTATGTATCCAAACATACCACTTCCGCCTAGACCTGTAATAACAAGGTGGGGTACGTGGCTCGAAGCCGCCTTATACTACCACAAATATTTCACAGAGATCTCAAATGTTTTAACCCAATTAAGCAAAAAAGAAGCCAAGTCAATTAGTAAAGCCCAGAGTGCATTACAAAACCAAAATATAAGACAGAACCTAGATTTTATAAGCACTAATTATGAAATTATAAAAATTGCTTTACAACAGGTACAAAGTACGCAGCTTTCTGTTACGGATTCGTTATTGATTTTGGATCAAGTTCGAATTGTCTTGCATTGGGTAGCATCTGAAACCGTAAAAAACAAAATGGAATATGTATTAGACCGTAATCCCGACTATGAAAATATTAGAGATATTTGTGAAAAAACGTCCCAGGCACACACGGTTAGACCTCTTGATATGTTTTTCAATGGAGCATTACTTACTTCGGTGGACACAGAGCGGTCGTTTTCAATTTATAAATGGATATACTCCGATAACAGAAATCGCTTGAAACCAGAAAATTTGGAAAAGATTCTTTTTCTTTATGTCAACAATACTTTGTAGATCATAAATGTTCCATGAGTATATTGATGCAACCAATGTAATGTCTTAATTATAAGAAAAATATTTTCATTTAACAAAATAACAAGTAACAAACAAATTATGTTTTATTTTTATCTTTTCACTGTACGCATGGGACCCAATACGTGAAAAATACGTGAATTAACAATACCAATGTTTAGATATTAGGTATTCCATACTAATTTTACAATAGTAGGTTCTAAATTTAAAGGTCTTAAGGGTAAAAAGTGAAATTGAAAAAACAATTAAAGTAAAATTTAGGTACGTGTGTAGTAAAGTAAGTAAGGTAAATAGGAGTAGGTCTGCGGAATCATATTTATACTGTTATATGTGCGTGTGTGTTTTACATTATTTACTCTTCATATGTACTGCTAACTTATTTGGCCTAAATTTTAAAAAAAGTTTACAGATAAAAAACTCTTTACTCACCACAACAGGTTGTCAAATGTTGATGTCATATATAACATTAATATTTGGATTGACATAAAATTAGTTCATTATTTCGCGAATTTAGTTGGTTGCTAACCAAAACTATGGCTTTGTTTGATGAAGAAGATTATCGACAATTTACGAGACAATTCAGGGCGAAACTGGAAGTAATTACTCTTCGAAAGGGAAAACCTAATTATGGTAAATAACAAAAAATCATACCTACCTCCATCATTACATACATAGGTAGTTTTTTAAAGATAAGTTGAATTAATATGCTTTCGTTATTATTTATACAGTGCCAACTTTCTGTTCCTGTATAAACAATTTTCGGGAAAGATGTTTGCGATTTATGTTGAAACATATCAACAACTTGATTTTTGACGATTGCTGGGAAGATGTCATAGAAGTGTTTCGGCAGTTTCGAGTAAAAGGTTCGAAAGTACAACAACTGTTATAACAACTGTTTACTTTTTTTTATATCTAACACAAATTATTAAGTAAAACATCGGTTTGTTCCAGACAATGTAGAAGTTAATGGCTGCGTATGTGCAATGCAACCATCAGCATTTAAAAAGATGTTAATGGAAATACCTTTACACACGTATGGTGAATTCTGGGTTGCAGTAGTAAATGTCATTGAAAAATATAATTAAATAATATTGTACATAATGCGATTCTATTGATCTTGTTCTATTGCCGTCTTGCGATTGTTTTGCGATGACTTGTCCGAACCCTGGTCATAGTCATAGTCATTTATTCTTTAACAATATAGATTGCGTTAGAATCACACATAATTTACGATTATAAATGTATAAATAACGAATATAAAGACCTTGACCCTAAACACGACGAGCTGAAGGCTCGGACTCCTACTGCCGTCTATTACCACTACGAAAACGGTGAACTCATATGCCGACAAAGTAATAAGTCATCTTCGGGCGTATGAGCGCCAAGTCAATTAATAATCCCATCAAAAACATAACAAAAAAACCAAGTCTCGCAATTTAGTTCTTCTACCATAAAACAGTTGCGAGATACATCTAATACCAAATCGGTTAATTTATTCAGTCCTTACTTAAGGGTCCTTCTGTCTTAAGTTATTACGCAATTAGCTAACCTAACAACATCTTATTGTGATCATATCAATATTAAAAATCTTTAATGTTTCAAATAAATAGATTGACTTGGTCATCGCATAAAAACGTAATTTACCTATCTCACAAGTAATACATATTATATTAAATTAGACTGTTTAGTGAAAGGAACGGAACTATGAAATTTAAAACTAGGCTTTAAATGTTCTGACTAAGCATAGAGGAGTTAATTAGCTAGTCTAAGCAGTCATATCTAAAAATATGTACTTATACATTTCTTCAGAAAACTGTTAGATATGTTAGACCTACAAGAATAAAATGAGTTTTTAAAGGTATTCTAAATGAACTTACATTATCCCAGTGATCAAACTCATATCTCATGCGCTTGAGCACAGGCTCCAGCTCGGCGAGCAGCGCAGTCTCCTCGTCCTCGGACACGAAGTCCGGGAGCACCTGCATGCCCCGCAGCGCCGCCGCCCGCAGCTCTGGCTGTTCGTCTTCCGGCCAGGATGAGTGGATCTCTACTAGCTTCGGATCCCCCACAACTACAAAACGAACATGACAAATGAGACACAGCAACAGAGGCGTGGCGTCAGGAAAAATTACAAGGGAAGCCGAAGCGTATTCTTCTTCTTTCGTGTCGAGGTTCCTCAAATAACGGATGCCCAGTGGGCAGCGAAATTGACAGCCCTGGCCGTCGCGTCTCTCAGGTCCAGTTCCGGACAGGAGTATTAATTTATTCATATTTAAAGAAAACCGGTCAAGAGCATGTCGACCATGCACAGTGTAGGTTACCGCTGTCGTCCATACGAAAAAATGCACTAGAGATGGAAAAAAATACGATATGAAAAAGTGCATTAGCAAAGAGCGTATCTCCACGGCACTTACGTGCTTTTGTTGAGAATGGCCTTTTTCGTTTTCGGCAATAACATTAAAACGGTACATCCGAGCTAGTTGAAAAAAAATTCGTTGAAAGTATTTATTAAACTGTATTTTTTTGATTTTTTTCATATTTTTTTGACTTAAGGTTTAGAAAATAGAGGCGGGGGCGACACAATTATACGAAAATCTCTTAATTGAATGAACCAACTGAATCGATTTTGGTCAATTTGTATGAAAAAAAAACTGGTTCCGAAACCCTGCATTTTAATCTTTTTTTTTAACTAATAGTGACTGAAATAATTAGTAACTCTAGGCAACATTTTTTTCCATACAAATTGATATTGAGGCGAATCGATGAATGTGGGCCCTTTTGGCGGTAAATAATGGTAATCAACAATTCTCTTAATTTGCTAGTCAAGTTGGTTTCCCTATATTTTTTTAATTTGATCTCATTATGAGATGTGGCTAGTTGGCTCTTGTCTGTCACATAGACCAGGTATAACTTGTTAAAGCTCTTTACTCTATCTTTACAATGTATATTAGGTCCATTGGATAAAATATTTAAACTTTAAATAACTAATAATTAAAATCCATGCCACGGGCAGCATGAACCCATGCTACACCATTGTGCATTGGTGTGTCTGGCAGACACAAATTTCAGATATTCAGACATTAAACATTGGTTGTGACTTAACAGCTAACTTTAAACCAAATTTCAAGTGTCTAAGATAACAGGAAGTACCGTATAGATTTTCAACAGTCAATGATTTGTATAGAAATACCTTTAATGCATGTATCTTTTGATTGCGGGTTGTTTTTTTTTTGCCTTGTTGCCATGGTTACGTCTCTAGTCACTATTTCAATTTAAAACAATGATTTTATACAATATACAGGCAACAAAAAAACAATAACTAGCCATGTCACTATAAGTCCATTTTACAAAGGCCCATCTTGTTGGTACCCTAATAATGACTTTAAACTTTGATTTTTCTACAGCTTCAAGGACCTTATAAAGGGCACTCCCCGAGGGATAGAAGTGGCAACGCATTGGCAAAATAAAATCTAGTCTAAGAAATTTGATCCCTTCACACAAAGAAGAAGAAGCTTCAAGGAACTGCAGAATTGAGTATTTTATATTAATTTCAGCTTAATACCTCCACACATTCCTGAGAAAAACTGATCCAATAACGACAACATGTTTGGCTCAGTGGGATTCACAACAACCTACAAAGCTGGCGGTCCCGGGTTCGAATCCCAGCCTGGGCAAGTGTTTGTGTGATGAGCATGAATGTTTGTTCTTGTTCCTGGGTCTTGGATGTTTACTATGTATTTAAGTGTTATAATTTATCTGTATATTATGTATATCGTCATCTAGTATCCATAGTACAAGCTTTGCTAAGTTTGGGACTAGGTCGATTTCTGTAAGATTGTCCGTGATTATTATTATAAGGGTTTTGGTATCTCCCTTTGAAATACGGAACCCTAAAAATCGAGACAATGAACCACCATAAAATTGCGACGGAACATCACTAGCAAAGCGCATGAGTCGCTAGTTTTACTTTCATTCAGTTGTTTGGCATGGCTGCAGGCAAAATATGCAGTATTTACCAGACACTGAGGAGGCGGGTTCAGGTCGGGCGCAGAACGCGCGCGGCGCCAACCGCCATAGCCGCGCTCTGCACTGCCGCAACACGCTAAACGTCAGCACCCGCATCACTTGTTTACAAACTACTATTCTACGCAATTACAACCAAAAAATAACCTGAAAATAGAAATAATTGACAGTCAGCTGATAAAGATTCCCTACTGAGTGCTTGACAGTGTTTGGAAAGAGTCCGAAATGAGGAAACAATATTATGACACAAAAACATCGTATAATTTGTTAGGTACAGCTCAGTAGATAAAATGGCATAGGTTAAAAATGATTCTTACTATAAACAAGAATAATTTCTAGATTCCCATTGATTTTAAAATTATTATATAAAACAACTTCTTACTACGAGTTGACGGATGAGCTCATTTAGGACCATTGTGACAATCCATCCATCTGTCAACGTCATCTGATAAATGCTAACCTGCAATGTGCAGATAATTTTACAGTGTAAATAATCAAGACTGCAGAATTGTGAAATCGGATCCCGCAACAAACAAAAGGTGATTGTCTCGAATTATTTCTTCTTCGCTTTGTTGAATAGTGCATAGGGATGGAATAAGCTTATTTTGTTGAAATGTTTTAATTAAATGGGTATTTAATTGCGAAGTGTTTTTTGTTGTGCTTATTGGGCAATGTTCTTCATTTTGTATTATATCTTGAGATCAATTCGGGAAACTAATTCAATAATACGTATGGAAGTCGAAAATACGTACATTGGTATGAAATTTGTAAGGTCATGGGTTTAATTAAGGGTACATGTGACATGTCAAAAATATGTATTCACAATTGTAATGGATAAATTAACACTTGATTATACCATGAGTTCCATTGGGTAGCACTAGCAATTTATATTTATAGTAAAGTTAATAGTTGAATGAAGTAAATTCTATCATATTTATATGTATTCAATTATTATATTACTCTATCATTATGTATTTGGTACCCATTTCATACACATATTACTTAAAAAAAAAAATTAACTGGAGCGGATTTATCGCAACACAGCAAAATCGGGCTTAATCACTTATAAATATGACTTATATTTGTGTTGTGATAATGAGTCAAGATCATGTAAGTTTAAATCAATGTGGAGTGGATTTCTTTTCTAAAAATGTGAGATTTCTTGAAACACTGTATTCTTCTGAATCAGATTTGAAAAAATGCCTTTTCATTGTGAATTTTGTAAGTTCTAGTAGACAAATCTGATCTTGTAATTTCGGTAATTTAGCGAAGCTTAACATCTTAGTCTTTCGGTTGGTAATGCAGCTGTAGTCTTTTGCAAATGCTTTCTGACTGTTACGGTTTTCCATAAGGTTGCATGCTTGCTTGTCACTTTTGAGAAAGCTCTATAAAATGAAAACCTTTAGAATCAAAGAAACCATTAACCTATCATATGCAATGTCAAAAATTTGGCAAACATATTGAAGCTATATGACTTTTTAACACAGATTTTAAATGCGCTGTATGGATCCGTGTATAAGCATACAAGGAGTTAATTATGACTAAGGAAAAGCTGCAGATCAGTGTGAGTTGTTACTTTGTTTGCTTCATATAAGGAAATACAGTTTTCCTGTGAGTAAAACACATACAGTCAAACCTGGGTAAGTGAGAACTGGATAAGTGAGAAAACTCTATAAGTGAGAGTAATAGCCAGGACCCGTCATTTTCAGCTCCCAAAACCTCTATTAGCGAGTATAAAAATAAAACAGAAACCTCTGTAGGAGAGTTGTTTTCCCTCATGGACCTCCGTAAGTGAGACTGCTACTTATCTATACCTCTATAAGCAACAGTTGAGCTTTATTTAACATATGCTATTTTTATGACTCATTTTTAACTTTCGTGGAACTTCCTACCATTGTTTTTGTATTGTTTTCTCGTCAATATTGTACCTATTCTATTTCGTGGAACTAAATAACGTTGTTATTTTATCGCATTCTTTTCGAATGGACACGTGTACCTGTGTACCCTGTGTACCGTCCTGTTTGTCCATCCATTCGTACTTGCTGTGACTTGCTATTGCTGCGTACCTCTATAGGAGAGAAACTCTACCCATATACCTGCATTAGCGAGAAACTCGGGTTAGTGAGAAACCTCTATAAGTGAGAATGAGATTGTGCTCCCTTGAACTCTTGCTTATCCAGGTTTGACTTTCTATTATGAAATATATATTGCTCATCTTTTAAGAATAGTGCATTTTTCCAGACTAATAAAAGTCTATTGTGCTATAGATACAAATCTAACCATCTGTGGATGGAACGAGAAACAGTTGAAATCCGTTTAGTCTAGGGTTTCCGTACTTCCCGGTATGTAGGTCATGTCCCAGTCTGCAGCCCTTGCCAATAAAGAAATAGTCAGTATCAAATCATAGATTATGTAGTACTGATCGGTGTGCAACTTGTGAGAGATAGTGTGTGGTATTGATCACAACTAGGAAAATAGGCATCTATCTGCCCTCAAGAGCAGGGGTAGTGAAATAAAGCTACATGCTTGGATGCATTTTCTCCCCACAGTAGTCGAAAAAATAAACACTTCGCTTTAGGAGCGGGATCAATGGAGAATATGAGACAGTGCATTTACAATCATAAATTTTCACATAAGTATTGTCTTAAAGACTCCCATTTTACTAATGTGAGTTCCTTTTTAGGGTTCCGTAGCCAAACGATACCAACAGAGGGGCTACTCCGAAACTCAAAAAACGAAGTTCGTTTCGTGCCGTTCTTCTGGCTCTCATTTTAAGCTGTATTTGAGGGAACGAGATGGCGCCATACGAACTTCGTTTTTCGGGTTTCGGAGTAGCCCCTCTGAACCTTATTACTAAGCCTCCCTACTCATATTTTGCTTGAATTGTCCCGATTGTTTTCCTCATATTTATGGCAACCCTAGTTTAGTCGATTTAGCGTGATTAAGGCACAACAACACATACAAACATACAAAAAATATTTTTCGATTCAGTGACTAGTCTGGTTCAATTATATTTTTGTAATTTTTTCAATATACAGACATTTAATTTTTACAACTTTATTATGGTACGTATATAGGTACTACTAGCTTCTGCCCGCGACTTCGTCCGCCTTAAATTAATTTATCGCGGATAAGGGTATTTTTCCGGGATAAAAAGTAGCCTATATCCTTCCCTGGGAGTCAAACTATCTCCATACCAAATTAAATCCAAATCGGTTCAGCAGTTTAAGCGTCAATAGGTAACAGACAGACAGACACACTTTCGCATCTATAATATTAGTATGGATTGCCATGTGTCCTGTTCTTGTCGGAGCCGTTGGGCACGAGAGGGTTCGAATCCCACTCGACGCATAGAATTTTTAATATTTTCTCTTCATTATTTACATATATGTATGACGACCGGATGGCTCAGTGGGAGTGACGTTGCCTACGAAGCTGAGGTCCTGGGTTCAAATCCCGGTAAGGGCAAATATTTGTGTGATGAGCATAAATATTTGTTCCTGAGTCTTGTTAAGAGGTAAGAAATTAGCTAATTTTGAATAGCTTAATAATAGTGTCCATTGGTACCCAAAAAATCCTAATATCCTAATAATATTATAAAACTAAAAATTGTTCGCAACGTTATTCGCGGAAGAACTAAAGTTATTACCTTTACCTACCCTCTTTTTAGGGACCCTATTACTAAGATTCCGCTGTCGTCTGTCTGTCTATGTCAGGAACCCATATAAAATGATCGAACACCGCGTACTTTTGGATTGGATTTTCAAAGATACGGCCGTTTGTAACGTATATTTTGCACGGAACCCTCGGTGCGCGAGTTCGACTCGCACTTGGCCGGTTTTTTTACTTCAGCGTGGTCGGCTAAAAAGTAGGTATCCTATAACCATCTGTGGATGCCCAACTAACTGTGCACCAAATAGTTGAAATCCGTTTAGCCAGAACGATACATTTCAACGACGACAAAGTAGCTGGCACCTTCTAGTTGACATTTAAGGGCCTGCATCGTCATCCGTAAACCACGCCCGAAACGCCGAGCGGGCCTATGAGCAGAATTTGTAATAATGGACACATTTATAGCTCGCGCGCATCAGAGAAAGAGAAAGCTAATACACTACATGCTTTTTTGGCGTAAGCGCCAGATGTAAAAGTACAATGAATATAGACCAGACCCTTGAGTTTGTCCGGCATTCTCTTGTCACACGTAACACCAGTTACTTCTCGCCATTTTAGCCATGCAGTGGCTATTCGGTGTTGAATATTGCGCTCTACGTTCCCAGAATTGTGCATCATGGTACCCAAATATTTATATTGGTCGCACATGGTGACTACCTCTCCATCGATGGAGATCGGGGTATTGTCACGAGGCTCTGGCTCGTTTAGGGACATAAATTGGCTCTTTGCAATACTCAACACTAGGCCACCGGTGTGCAACTGATGTTTCCATGACAAAAGAGCGTTCTGTAACTTTATACGACCCTCAGTGCAAATAGCAACATCGTCAGCGTATATGAAGTTCCAGGTTGCTGAATTTTGCGCCGCCTCTGTGAGCGAATTCAAAACCAAGCAGTTTTTTCATCAGGGACTTAATACAGAGCCTTGGTGGACCCCTTCTGTAACTGCTATCGGTTTCGTTTCACCTACCACCGATTGATCTTGCACCCTTATAGATGTCGGCACCTTTATATTGTTCGGGGACGTTCCTCTTGCGAAGACTCCACCAGATCGTATCCCTCGTAACTCGGTCAAATATATATCTTTTCCATGTCTAAGAAAGCAACAAACAATGGACGGTTTTTGGCGCGATACTCTTCAACAATGAGGGTTTTCTAAAATGTTAATATCACCAGTTGGTGCCACCGTGACGTAAGGTCTAATTGGCAAGAAGTGTGAAAATCTTGTGCTGTGATTGGTGGATCACACTTCTTGTCAGTTAGACCTTACGTCAAGGTGGCGCCTACTGGTGATATTACCATTTTAGAAAACCTTCATTGTACTCAGTGCAAGCAGACATGGGATCGGTGGTCGATAAGCCAGGTACGAAGTCACAGTGATTTTTGGAAAGTGTGCACTCTGATCTCAATCGACTGTAAATCACTCTCTCGTAGAGCTTCATAGTATGGCTTAGAAGATTGATACCGCGATAGTTATGGCATTCGTACTTGCTACCCTTTCCCTTATAGATGGGGACTATTGTCGTCAATCTCCAAGTCTCTGGCATTTTGGAAGAGAACATAAATTGATAGAAGAGATTGGTGAGCAGTACGATTCCTTGCTCCCGCAAACGTTTTCAAGTTTCTGCCGGGATACCGTCGGGCCCTATGGCTTTCTCGTTGGACATTCATTGTGGCGCATTCTTAACCTCACTTGGGTGTATTCATCACACAAATTCGAATCTGGGACCGTCACCTACGTAGGTCGTCGAACAACCCTAGCTAAATCATGCCGCACCGTGCTCATACTCTGAAGTGGGTCAATTTTGTGTACGCAGCTAATGCTCGTCTGTGTCGCGTTTTCAGGCGGCAGCACTCGTCGCCCCCACGGTCGGGACCGGGGCCATGTCAAACCCGACCCCGGCGGGGCCCCGCGCGGAGTGACGATCGCGGCACAAACTCGACAACGAGAAGGCGGCACGATGTCCGTGCCGTACTAACGGAGGGTATATTTCGTGTGAACGCGTCTGCCGGCCGCGATGGGCGTCTTCTGCCCGAGCTGCGCGCGCAGGGTGGCGGCGGCGCGGCGGCCCTTGGGCATCGAGCGGCTGCCGGACGAGGTGCTGCTGCTGATCCTGGAGCGGCTGCCGGCCTGCGAGCTGGTGTGCGGCGCCGCGCGCGTGTCGCGCCGCTGGGCCGCGCTGGTGCGCAGGCGCGCCGCGCGCGTCACGTGTCGCCTGCAGCTGCGTCGTCTGCCGCGCTGCCTGCGCGCGCTCATCGTGGCCTCGGGCCTGCAGTGCTCCATCCCCGCGCTGCTGCACACCACCGCGCGCCTCAAGATGCTGCGCGAGCTGTGCTGCCACTCCGGCGTGCGCTTCTCCAACGACGACGTGGCGGCGCTGGGCGCGCTGCCCGCGCTGCGCCACCTCGACGTGTTCACGGCGTGCGCGGCGCGCGACGTGTCGGACAGCGCGGTGGCGGACCGACTGCAGTCGCTGGTGGTGAACAGCTACACGGCGCGCTTCCCGGGCGCCGAGCGCTGCCGCCTGCGAGGCCTGCACATGTACGGCGAGGCGTTGTTCACGCCGCCGACGCGCCTGCTGGCGCTGCTGCGCGCGCGACGCGAGCACCTCACGGAGCTCACGCTGCGCTGCGCCGACCTGCGCGGCGCGGTGTACGAGGCCATCGGCGCCTGCGCCAACCTCGTGGAGCTGCGGCTGTACTCGTGCTGGCTCATGAGCGCCGAGGACTTGCCGCGTGCGGCGCGGCCGGCGGGGCTGCGGCGGCTGCACGTGACGGGCGCGGTGATGGTGCGGCGGGCGTGCCTGGGCGACGCGCTGGCCCGCCTGCCGACCGGGCTGGAGGAGCTGGCGCTGAGCGGCTCGGCGCTGGGCGACGAGCACGTGGGCGCGCTGGTGGGGCGGCTGCCGGGGCTGCGCGTGCTGGAGGCGTGGCGCTGCCGCCTCACGCCCGACGGCGTGCTGCGACTGGCGGCGGCGCTGCCGCGGCTGGAGGTGCTGGACCTGGACCTGCCGCTGCGCGCCGCGTACGTGGGCGCGCTGCGGCGGCACCCCGCGCTGCAGTTCCTGCGGCGGCTGTCGGAGCGGCCGACGGCGGAGCGCGACTTCTCGCGGCCGTACTGCCTGCGACGGCGGCCCGTGCCGCGGGCGTCGTGCGCGTGCGCGGCGGAGACGGCCCTGGAGGCGCCGGTCCTGCCCGAGGGGCTCCGCGCGGCGCGGCGCACGATACGCGTGGAGTGCGCGGCGGCGCGCTTCGCCGAGGACTCGTTCCGGCGGCGCGGCGAGGGCTTCCGCGCCAAGATCTTCTACCACTGGACGTCGGCGCGGCTGCTGCGGCCGCTGTCGGACGCGCGGCTGGACCCGCCCTTCGCCACCACGCCGTACTGCGACGGCAGCTAGCCGCGCCCCGCAGCCCGCCGGTGCTCCGCCTGGGAGGGGCCGGACCGTGACGGATCCCGACCCCACATTTTAGTACGATGTTAGTTACGTTCTCCGGTCCCTAAAACTGCCGATCTCAATTATGACGTCGTCGAAATAAACCATGCGATACACATAAACGTCTGGCATATCAAATGGAAGCTCATAACGACGGTGAGCTCGAAACATTTTACAGTGAAGTATTAAAGTGTTTCTGCATAAATAGTAGAGTATGCAAAAACGATGGTGGTCATTTTTATGACGTCATACATGAAATTATCTCTCGGCAATTTAAGGGACTGGAGACTGCCTATCGTTATACTAAAATTGGTATCTGGAAGTGAACTTGGATCCCCCTAAAGCGAGGTTCAACGTTTGAAAGCGAGGGCGTAAGTTATAGCCCTTTGCTAGTCTGAGTATGGAAAGACGACAATCCTTCGTTATTATGGTCTATGCGACCGATCGACCGGGTTGTATATATTTACACTGAAATCGTAGTTTCAACTATTTATATATTTATTCTTGTTCACCATCTTAAGCTTTATGAAGCGATGAACGGTGTATCCATCGATATACTTTGCCGTTGCGCACGCTATGCGAAGTTAAAAGACTTTTTATAATTGATACTTGAGCTGATTATTCCATTTCTAAGCGTTTGACTCCTACGTAAAGGTTTCCAATCCCACAGCCGTTCTTCAATCTGAGTATCTACGCGACTGAACATATTCAAGGCCGATATTTGCCGGATCCCGTATAGAAACACTAATAACTTGCAATAGGACGTGCAGAACAGAAAAAAATTAGTATGGCCGTTCTGGGAATTCCCGATGTCATCGTACTTCAATTTCCCGTTTCTGCTCGCCCTAGTCCGTGTGCGGTCGCGGCGCCGTGAGGGTGAATAAGTTTTATTTATTTAGTAAAATATTTTAGCATAATTTATATTATTTATAAAATTGTAATAAATTGTGGAAATTGTCATTAGCACCGGCAGTGGCACCGCTCTTAACAGGCTCTTCGCGGGGCTCAAAAACCGGTATCCTCCCATACAAAATAACCGTTTTTTTTCTTTATTTGCGTTTAATTACAAGTTCGTTATTTTACTAAAATTCTAGAACTTGAATCAGGTGTTTCCAAAGATATTTGTCTTCTCCTAAGTACAGAAATAGCGTGTATTTGAGAGGATTTATAAATACCAGTTCCGATACCTGGTTATTAGTTTTTTGTATGTACTCTACAGTCCTCGATGGCTTCCCATCAGACTCATACTCAGATTTTTCTCTATTTGTTGATATTTTTCTTCAAATTGAATATAATGAAATACTTTTCAGGGAAGCTAAGAAATGTAGCCTATTTATTATGAATAAGTGGGTGAAAGGAAGTTCCGGCGCTCTGGTCGTCGACAAATATCTTCTTACATGCATGGTTTGTATGCGTGCTGGAAAGAGCACGAATTATATATCTGTCGACGAATACAGCGCTGAAACGATCTCGGAGAGGAGCTCACTTTTCTAAGACAAGCCACTGCCTGATCTCGACGTATTCCCGAACACTGTAGAAATGCATTTTACAGCCGATGTATAATTTTCGTGAGCGATATTTCTGTTTTATTAACCGACTTCAGTAAAAGAAGTTAACAATTCAACTTTTTATTTTCGCATATTGTGATTTTACTTATTTTTATTTATACTTTGTGTTGATTTTAATTATACATATCGGGATTTGAAGTCGGATGTTAGAAATGTTTTTTAGCTTTTCTAGTGTATTTATATGGATCAAGTGTACATGGATTCTTATATGTGTATAACAATTAATATGTTTGATTATATAGACGACGGGTTACTCGCAGTGTCTAGTCGCCGCAGTAAGAAGAGACCGCTACTGTTGTTTGCGATTGTATTTTTGTCAGTCCCTCACCTCAGATGAGACTCTAAAATCGACTTCTGCGCAGGTTTTACTTACATGCCGCGCATTATACTATGTACTGGATTCACAAGATATCAATATGGTTTTTTATCTTGATGGTATTAATCTGGTAAATCTTGTGGTCGTTTCGGAAAGAGCACGCTACATGTACAGCCCAGGCCAAAAGTATTGTAACAAGATTATTTGGTGATACCAACCTGTGATGATCATACGAAAAGTATGTTCAATTAAAACAAACAAATATATATAGATAACATTTTACTTATATTTCTAATAATGATCCTATTAACTAATAAAGATCCAACTTATTTACTCACATGTTGGAAAAAGTGCTTTTTCCTATGCAAATGTAGACTTATATTACTCATTGATAATTACAAAACAGAACAGTAAACATTGTAACGGAACATTTTAAAAGTAAATCCGTACCGGAGAACCATAACACTGACTCCATAGCAGTTGCAGTGTCATGCTTCTCTCCTCAGGTACGGAAATAACTCAAATTCTGTTTACGAAAATGGCCAGTTCAATTTTTCTTAGAAAGGTAATTTAAAGGGGCGATAATGTTACTTTTCCCAAAGTAATATTTTTTTTTTACAATCAAGGTATTAGATTTTTTCTTACTTTGGGTGTCTTTAGTTTTTTACGACTTCCAAAAAAAGGAGGAGGTTCTCAATTCGACGGAATGTTTTTTTTTGGGATGTCTAATGAAAGTTTTTAGTTACCAATGCACAATAATAATTATTATAAGTAAATAGAAACTAAATAGTAAAGAAAACAATTTTGTTTCCATAATTTTGGTCTTGGCTGTAAATTAGTCTTAAACAAGTTGAGGTCGAGGAATGAAATGGCGTTTTAAAATTGAATCGCTGAAGGGTCGAAAAGTCGTGCTCCTAGACCAGGCCCCGGGTCCGTTGCCACTTCAGTCATAGGGGTAATCCAAATAGTCCCAACTCCTCAGTCTCCGCTGGGGTCTACTGAGTTTTATCACTGTTATAATGATACAAGTTATTATACACATTTCTGACTTATAACACCCGTATTATTTTGTCGGGGTTTAAAAACCCTGTAGTTTGAGCAAAGAGAATTAACATAATACTTATAGAGAGGACATTGGTCAGGTTCTCATACAAAGACGTTCATTCCAAGCGGCAGTGGCATCATCTAGCGTTGAATTGCGAAACCACTAACTAAACGAATTAAAAATGCATTTCAGCTATTAGCCACTAGGTGATGTTAGTAAGTTACGCGTGATAGGGTTGGTGATATGCCGATATCAAAGTATCGATAATTTGGATAAATGTACATGATAAAATATTTCATTGTGACATAGATACAAGTCAAGGCGCAAAGAAAAATACGATTGCTCGCGCACTCGTGACACACACGTGGTCACACCAGGACTCGGACCCGGTACCTCTCGATTAATCATCGAGCAGAAGCGCAGAACAGAGCGAGAAGAGCAGAGCGAGAGGTACCGGGTTCGAGTCCTGGTGTGACCACGTGTGTCACAAGTGAGAATGTGAGTCAGGTGTAATATGTGTTCTCATAGATGGCGCTAAGGTTATAATACCTTTCAAAAAATAAAATAGGTACAAGTGCATGGGTCAAAGCGGGTGGATAAATTCGAAGCACAGTGCTCTAACTGGAGGGGTTGACACGCTCGACGCGTAATCGAGTCCTGGTGTGACGTATGACGTACGAGACAAATCCTATTTATTTTTGCGTTTTGACTTGTTTCTATGTTACAATAGATACTTATGTGGTGTTAGTTTTCTCACATTAAAAACACAGAACACACAAAAATTTGCGTTTCATAGAAATATTTCATATTCGAATAATTTATAACAAACAAGTGATGAATTTAGGAGGTATTCAAATAATTGAAGTTGTTTCAATATATCTGAGTTCTTTATTTACATTTGTTTTGTACGTCACACTGCCACTACATCCGGCTACCACGCCGTAACGGTTTATCGTTATTACTTATTAGTCTGTACTTTTATAATTTTATACATAAATTATTATTTACTTCATATTAATATTATCGATAACACATATCGATATAATATTACACAACATACTAAGTTTAGTACTGCTACTGAACACCGGAGGGCGTTTTTATTAGGTCTATAAGTTTTAGGGACATTTTCTAGAATCATCTATTGACGATTTTGTTTTATTCAATTTTTTAAATAAATATACATAATACTTACGAAAATAAGCTGAAGTCACGTCCAGTGCTTTTGCCGTAACGTGACTTACAGGATTTCAAGACACAACTAGGCATATTTCCCGTTAAATTATATTTATTTCTAATGGTTTGTTGCAATATAAATGCGTCATGTCAGAGCGACGTGTCATACTAGACTAAACGACTTGTTACCTCGAGGTAACAAGTCATGGATTACGCTTTGGTTCGCGATGTCCTGTCTATAGTTAGTTAATATTGAATGTCTTTGAGTTCGAGTCTAGTTGTTACATTTAGTTAACACTAACGTGAGCACGTTCCTATTTAATTTTCTCCATGAGACAGTTCGAATAAAGTTTTGAGAAGTTCCCTATGAGAATGAAAGGAGTGGGGACTGTTGTAGATATATATGTTGCTAACAAATAAGGTACCAATACTTTAAGACATGTTACATTATAGCAAAACAATTACCTTTTAATAGAAATTAAGAAAAGTTTTTATATGATATTTTTGTTTTAATTCCTGAACAACAGAAATAAATTAAAATTCAGTCCAAACATCATCCTGTGGCCTGATTTAACTGACATGTTGAAGTCTATGTCAACACAGTGGTCAGTTCAGTGACAATCAAAGAGGTTCCATAAGATAATCAAAGAGGTCTTAATCACTGATATTGAGCTTAACAGGGTGTTTTTACGCAGCAAAGTTGTTTTACTACTTTGTTCAATCTAGCGTAAACTTTCCAATGTTGGTATTTATACTCCTAGGGACGAGTTCTATCAACTCTAAAATCGTGGGTACCTAATTTGTTAGCACCTTATACAGAAATATAGATTGTTAACAAAACGCTTTAGTGAGGTTTTTACTGTTCTCATTGCATTTAGTCCACAGGAGGCCGTCAAACTTGACTGAAGTCCTGGCAGCTTTCTGTAGAGCAATGCGCGTATCATAATAAGGATGTAACATGTAGTGTACAGGGCTGGCTGTGTATCGGTCAGAAGGGAAATTTGCCCACAACTATTTATATGTGTGATATTTTGTTTTACTTATTTATAATTAGTTCTAGCGGGTTAGGTTCATAATAACTGATACGGAATTCCGTATTAGATCAATTGATTGTTTTGGTTAGATGTGACAATAAATTGTGCTCACCTACGCATATTTTTATATTGCTTCCACAAAAAAATACGCATGCAAATACAATACATCACCGCCAGACTGTATAATCATCGACACGTGTTTCGCCTCTCTGCGAGGCATCATCAGGAGTGCAGGAGATGTTGACGGCTCGGCGTCCACCCGGTAAACTCCTCGGGTCGGGTGGAGAGACTTCTCAGATGGACCGTCAACATCTCCTGCATATCCTGATGATACCTCGTAGAGAGGCGAAACACGTGTCCAGCGAAGTCGCGTCCAGTCGGCCGGCTGGACGAAATTAGCTCCCAGTGGGTATTCCCACCTCAATATTTATACTTACTTTCTTATTTATTGCGTGGAAATCAAAAATTCTTGGGTAGTAAGATTAGTAAGGCGTGGACAGTGGAGGCAATAAAGTGACAGACTTAGCAGGAACACGGTTATTCTGAACCCGACTCATTCTCCTCAGGTTTTATTCTAACAAGTTCCGACTCCGGTTCTACACATTGGCGCGAGTGAAATATGTGTACTATACATTGACGTTATTCTAGAAGTGATGCCGTCCTTCTCGTGTTTAAAACCGGCAATGTATCTCGTCGTCTCGACTCGCGCGGATGTGTAGTTCCGGTATACACGGTGCCCGTGAGGAATCTGAAAAAAATTTACTACGCATTCCTGATGTCATTAGCAGTAAAAAATGTTATGAGAACCCAAATCAAATCCAGCAAAAACATCTAGTTTTGTCGAGTTTGATTATGTACATAAAAATTTAATAACTTTCGCTTCTCTATGAAAATTATCCTTTTTATAGAATGGTAAATGTCTTGTACGCCAATCGGCAAAACATAGTGGAACATGAAATAATTGCACATCGCTGTATGTATGCAGCCATCACCTATGTTTAACAAATAAAACACTGTGATTTTGACTGTAACGATATTTTTTCCAAAAAGGATGACTTTTGTGACTGATAGCTGTCACTTTGATGTCTGTCAATAGCGACGCGAAACTTGGAAACATACGCGGCAACGTCGCGATCAAAGAGCTTAATGACTTTAGAAATCACAATAAATAGTTTACATGAACATTGATAATATCTTCATAACTAAGCCGGATTTGACTGGGGTTCATATAGCATTTATTGCTCCCAATGACTTATGGAATGCGTGGATAAAATCTTTCGGTTTCCTCGTTTTCGGACACCGTGTACTGTGTTGAGTAGTTATTTTATAACATCGAAGATGCCGGTATTAGATCTGACACTTTTACCATCGGATCTTTGCCATGCATAAGCATCACACTGTCTGCCGAATTCACAAATGCTAGTCAAATATTAGTATTAGCATTAATGTTTATCTATTTATTTTGATAAAAAGATAATAACTCTTATACATAGTTGGCGTTGTACATAACTGGGAACGGCTCTTTGTATGGAGATTGACAATCCTCTTATTCTAAGGTCGAGCCACACCGGATGCGTGTACGTGACGTACAACTCCCCACACCCCCGCACTTCCCCGGGAGCGGAGCGGAGCGGAGACACACCGCTGTGTACGCACACGTCACGCATGTGGTGTGTCATCTCTTATGAGGATTCATAGTTTCCAACGCGGACGCCACGCGCACGTCACGTGCACATATCCGGTGTGGATCGGCCTTAAATGGTCCTTCGTCGTCGACCGATGACATTATTACGGTCGACTGATCGATCGACGTCTGTCAACGAATGTTGGGACTGGCAACCTAAAGGTGCGTCCACATTTGTATCATTTGCCCGTATCAGATCATCGTCGCGTAGCATGATCGCGTGTCACGATCACGCGTTTGGACGTTGCGCCGATCCGATCACTCGAAATCCATTTGCTACGCGTATCACACACTTGTATCGGAAGAGTGCGGCATTATCGGCGCGCCGACAGTAAGCGTCCAAGCAGCGCGATACGCAGTCATGCTACGGCACGGTGATCGGATACGAGCAAATGATACAAGTGTGGACGCATCTTAATGTGCAATACTAACAAGGCCTTTCCTCAATAAAACAAATGCTCAAAAATGTGCAGACCTCTTTGTTTTTTTTTTTGTTAATTTAAATCAATCGCTAATGCTATACCTAAAGAAACATTAGTTGGGTACTTGGTATAGTGCATTGTTGTGGTGATAATATTAAGTTTCAAAGTTCATTTTAATAAATCTTAAGGCCTTTTGAAGTAAATAGCTGTATCGCGAGATGCAAGTAAAATTTGAATAACATTTTGTGAATTCTGCGGTCGTTTTCGTAAAGTGTTTTTGTTTTTTAAATAAAGTTATCGTATTTCATTTTAAATTGTATACATTGTACTTGATTCGCTCAATAAAATTATTTACACACGTATCTACTAATTATAAACTGTGTTATTTAAGAGTAGATTCCATATTTACGTTGTCGTGACGTCATGACTACTAAAAAACGTACATTTCGGCCGATTTTTATTTTTGTAATAAGGTGTAAAAGTCGGTCAAATTGTATTTCTTAGGCTTCCGATTTCAAAAGAATATGGGGTTCACAGTTAAAATATGTGTGTAGGTATGTACCTATATTGTATGTACACACCTGTTTATTGTAATTAATTTTATTAATAGGTATTGATTAGGACAGATACGCGATATATACCTACTCATTCGCAGATGTAGAAATTGATGATTGTGTTTTATTATAGTCATGTTAAATTTATCTCCCGTTCCCAGGATTTTTTGAAGTCGGTTGCATTTTTAATTTAGTCCGCGCTAAGCTTTTTCATAAGTTTTGCTTACAATAAATACCATTTTATTTCCCTGATCGTGAGTTCATGGCACAATTAGGAAATGATAAGTCTTTGTTATCGAGGCACTTTAACCTCATTACTATAAGTCCTCTGACAACTTCCAATTATGCTGGTGTGAAATACATACAGTACATAGAGGATGAAAAATAATAATGGGTCGGTGAGAGTTCTGGCCAAGCAAGCCCAAGGATTCTAAAATCCTTATGTGGTCACACGAAAAGGACCTTAGGAGATCTTCGCTGACTTGGTCCAGTAGCTGCCCTTACTGACGCATTTATATGTTCCACCCTGTATAATGTCCGACGGCCGTATATCCAATAGCGACAAGGTTCTAAGTGTCCAGATACGTAAGGCACTGTCTGACGCGATGTATAAAGATGAGTAGAGGGAGTAATTATACAAGTTCAAGAACATTTCTCTCCTATATCAAATCAAATAAATATTTTGCGTAAAATGCCGTATATAAAGATGGTTTAACATCTGCTAAAAACGTATCACACACTTATTATACGAGCATCTGGCATGCAGAATATTACAGAATAAAGCATAATAGTAAATGATTGTTCAACATCTTAATAGGTATTTATAATTAATCATTTAATGTCTACAAGTAGGTAGGTACTTTCGAATTTCTCTCGTCGTAAAGTTTAGAATTTTTAAACTTTTCGCTTTAATATTTACGTACACAAAAACTTGCCTTGGCCGGTATTTGAACCCGGGACCGCCAGTTTAAGAGACCATTCTAGAGGTTCTGAAGTAGGCGCCTCGCTCCTGGGGCGAGGCGCCGTTGAGAACTAGGCTTTTCCTAGCACCCTTAAGGTTTAAACTATAGGTCTTTGAGGCAAACCGGATGAGGAACTGGCAGTGGCCAGCTGTTCTATAAAGTTCATCAATACAACAAAAAATGACTACCTAGTATGTGTTGCATGTGCAGTGTTAAATACAGGTGTAATATAAATTGATGATGTTTTTCTACTCGGTGTCCGACACATGTGGGTTTATATTGACTCCAATGAAATTGATTTATTATTAAAACTGACACGATTTTAACTAATTATTACTACACAACAAACTGGGCTTAAACCATACTACATACTATCCATACTAATATTATAAATGCGAAAGTGTGTCTGTCTGTCTGTCTGTCTGTCTGTCTGTCTGTCTGTCTGTCTGTCTGTTACCTCTTCACGCTTAAACCGCTGAACCGATTTGGATGAAATTTGGTATGGAGATAGTTTGAATCCCGGGGAAGGACATAGGCTACTTTTTATCCCGGAAAAATACCCTTATCCGCGATAAACGAATTTAAGGCGGACGAAGTCGCGGGCAGAAGCTAGTAATATTATAAATGCGAAAGTGTGTCTGTCTGTCTGTCTGTTACCTCTTCACGCTTAAACCGCTGAACCGATTTGGATGAAATTTGGTATAGAAATAGTTTGAGTCCCCGGGAAGGACATAGGCTACTTTTTATCCCGGAAAAATACCCTTATTCGCGATAAACGAATTTAAGGCGGATGAAGTCGCGGGCAGAAGCTAGTCGCGTATAAATATGATTTATTTTACCTTTCGTTGGTAATCAAGTTTCATAGGTGACGAATGGTAGGTACTTAATTAAATAAATCATATTTATTACGCGAAGCCCAGTTTATTGTTTATGGATAATGCAACGAGTGTCCGATTTTTCATAAGTCTTAATCGCATTATTTAACCATTATAAAACCATTCACTTTTCAGAATTGTTACAATCATACCTAACCTAACTTACTATTAACGTTTTAGAGCATGACCTTTTCAGAGACCGTGAAAATTGTACTGTTTCAAAATTATGACAAATGATTTTACAGGACATTATGATTTTGAATGAGTATGGGAAACAAAGGTATTAGACTTAATGTATCTCCGTTTGGCCTAAGGTTGACAGGTAGAGCATGTCATTTCTCATTAAATTCGCCATTATTACTTACTTTTGATGTGAAGTCAAGTTTTCAGGACAAATTCGATTGACTGATGCCGAGTTTTCTCAGTTATCATACAATGGGCATGATGACTAAATTTTTATAACTAGCCCGTCTTGTAGATTATTAAAAAATATTGGACACGTGTTTTTTCTTTTTTTATTTGATCAAAAAATAAAGGCAATACATTGAGACAAAAAGTCGCGGGACGTCACTCATAAGTACATACAAATTTTACTTAGGAATGACGTCACGAGCCTTCACTCCTAAACTTTCATGCGATCTGAGTATTTTTTTATTATATTTTAAAAAAGCAAAAAATATGTGTCGAATATTTTTGTATTATTTAACTGACGGACTAATTACAATTGATTGATTTGATTTGATTTGACATAAGAGGCAAGAAGGCTACAGCAGTCCTAATATCGAAGTCCGCCATGTTTTCCGAATTATTTTCTATACTAGTTAGTTTGAGTACTACTATCTGTCATATTACGCAACTAAAGCCGCGATATCCACTAGGATCACCTGACCTGATCACCCAGGTGATCGTATTGGACGAATATGTGATCCTAATATACGGCATAATCCAAAAGAATCACCTGGGTGATTTTGCTGGATAAGTTTGTCCACTAGAATCACTAGCAGAGTAATATTACTTTCTAGGATATAATTTTGTCTAGTATAATCATCCAGGTGATCTTATTGGACGTTATATCCTGCACGATCACCTGTGTGATCTTACTGGATAAGTTCGTCCACTAGAATCACTTGCAAATTAATATTACTCTCAGGGGTATCCTAGTGGATATAATTCAGTCCACTAAAATCACCCAGGGGATCGTGCAGGATATAGCGTCCAATAAGATCACCTGGGTGATCAGGTCAGGTGAGCCTAGTGGATATCGCGACTAAAGCCTCAATTTTCTGTATTGAATTGTGCACTGTATATCTTAACTTATTTTTGTGCAATAAAGTTCAAAAAATACATAAAGATAATCAAGAATGTCTCATTGCACTGCACCAATGTCATGCATCCCTGTTTGGCCCTATGGTTGACTAGTAGAATTTCATTTCGCATTAAGTCCTCCATTTGTACTTACAATTATTGTGCAATAAAGTTTAAATAAACAAATGTCCATCTTAAAACGACAGGGTTCCATGTGATGCATGCTCATCATTGTTAGATCGATTTTATCAATCGTCAAACAAATCCGCTACGCACTTCTTGTTCTTACACGATATTGTACTGGGCAAGGCGCAAAAGTCGTGTTGTGAAACTGGGCTAGGAAGAAGTTATTGTGATGGTCGTATGCAGTAACAAAATAAACTAGTATGAGTTAACAAACCGTACTATTTAACATTCAAAGTCAAATAAAATAGTAGATTTGAGAATGTTTGACAAGGGGCTAAAGTAAGCCATTATGACACGAAGTGATTATTTGGACGAGCTCACGAGGTGAGCGAGGACAAATATGTCTGAGTGTCATAATGGCTTTTAGCCACGTGTTAAACACTCTGCTTTTCACTTCGACTGCGAGAAAATAAAAAAGGCATAACATATTATTTTATATTTCATGAAATACTAAAAGTACAGTTTGAGCAATTCTATCAGTAATTTTGGCCAATCTGATCAGGTTGGCTTGTTTGTTTTTAATTATTCGTAAGGGGTATGTAGCTGGCCGCAAGTTTTTTTTTCTGTTTTATAGAAATTTGTATGGGATTATATGACTTTCTTTATGAGCTAAATGTACTATTTTAGGCTCGCCTCGCGAAGCTAATATGACGTACTTTTTGAGCAGAAGTGAAAAGTTTATTTCTTGCACATGCGCAATACAATTAGGGCTGTAGACAATTTTTGAATATATTTTTCTGTGGTATGTTTATAGAACGAGCTTGCAATAATAGAAATGTTGGTGAAAAAACTATTTCAATGTTATAAAAACTACCCGAGATATAATATACAACAATTTTAAAGTCGCATTTTGGACTTTGCCAAAACACGCTCCATAATAAAGTCTATAGGAACGTGTGACGTCACACGTATGGGGAAATTAAGAAGTTTGTTTTGCACCGATTATCGAAACGGTTCCTTAACAAAAGTTACCATGAATTTCATGGGTGATTCAATGGTATTATTAGTTATTAATATTGTCATACTTTAAAAATGGTTTTATAAGTGAAGCATACCTTGATTGACTAGAAGTGCCCTTTCTCTCTCCTCTCTCTCTCTCTCTCTCTATGGCTGTTTTATTACTTCGTGAATAGAATAAGATGGTGATTAAACATCGTAGTTTTTACTCTTGGAAAACTGGTTTCTATCGGATTCCGTTGGTCACTGACCAGGTCATATAATATTGTTGTTCCATTTATTCCCTTAACCTTCGGGAATGATGATGTAGGATACAAAATAGTTTTTGTTTTTTTTTTAGAACATGTTTTATACCTAATAGTCTTGGTGGTGTCATTCCAACGGGTAGATTTATGAACATAACGCCTGCAGCTCTAAAATGGCAACAATGCTTAAGTGCACTAAATTGGGCATTAATTAAACCAGACTGCCGGGTACATGACACCTCCTTTTGATACTTCTAACAATGCTAGAGATTATAAGGTGACTTTTGTATCAGCAGTTCTCTCTATAGCTTTCCATATTTTGATAAGTTAATTAAGTAGTCAAGCGTACCGTTTCAAAGTTGTTACTCTGGTAAAATGCTCCAAAAACAATCATCATATCCAAGTCAATCTTGTTCTCAAGAGCTGTGTAGCTTGTAACGTTTATTTTACAAAATCGTTTGAACTACAATAATTAAGTACTTAGTAGTACCTACTGCTTGCAACCTTACTCGATCTTTTATAAAATAAAGTAACATAACGCCACAGCTGCGCCTGAGTCACTAAGACTGGTAGCCTGTGTTTCCATCCCCCCTTTTTGATGATTTCCGGGATAACAACTATTCTATCTCCTTGCCATGGTCTCGAACTATGTCCGTACCAGATTTCATCTAAATCGGTCTAGCGATTTAAGTGTGAAAATGTAACAGACAGTCACCCTCGCATTTGTACCATTAGTATGAAAATATGGATAGGTACTGATACCTACTATGTATCTCAATTGCTACCTACCAACTTTGTAGGTGAAGATGTTACGTACCTGACAGAAAAGTGATTGCGAATGAAATGTTCTTGAAAATAAATCGACAATTATTCCAAAAAAAAACGAGACAATGAATTTGCGAGTTGACATTGGCAAGCACTTTCATAATCATAACACAGAAACCTACGACGAGTAAGTATATTGCATCAATTCATATTAAACTTAAGGGCCTACTTCGTCATTTGTAAATCACGCCCCAAACGCGGAGCCAGCCAATAAGCGTGATTTGTAATAAGGGACGCATTTATTGCTCGCGCGCATCAAAGAAAGAGAAAGCTAATACACTACATGCTCGGGGTTTTTTGGCGTAAGCGCCAGATGTAAAAGAACCATGAAATCGAAGATATTATTATGTTTTGTTAACATTTAAGTTAAAGGGAAGAATAACATTTTAACATAATTTAGGCGTTTATTAATCTGTCGTTTGTACAAACTAGACAAAAACGGGAAATGAAGACGCGTTTTCGGATAACTTTTCTATCGAGGAAATTTTCATTAAACATGTTTCCGCGTTAATTACTGAATAGGTTATATAGTCAAGAAACACATATCTGGAAACCAGCCTGTTTTATATACTAGATTTGACAAAACATGCGCTACAAAATAGCTTATATTTTCGATGCATCCCCTTAAGAATCTCACCTAAACAAATAATATAATTTTCTTCTGGTTTATCGAATTTCCATGCCGATGCTAAACAAATTGGTTACCTAACAATAATTGGTTACTGCAATTACCTAGGTAGAAAGGTTTATTAATATACTTACACGAGTTACACATACCGACGTTCTGATTAATACTTTAATTAATAACGTAGCGTGGAAAGTGACATCACGTTGTTCATGATTTAGAATAGCGATGCTATGTATGTACCTACTGCAAACATAATTGCTACTTGAGTTATGGTTGTTGAAAGGTGATCCATCACAAGCTCGCTTTCTCGTTACATTTGTGATGCAATTTGTATAACAAACGTTAGTTTGAGAACGAGCGAAATAAATGCTAATCTAATAAACAAACATTGAATCAAGTGGGATTTTTATTGCACTTTTGCAACCTAATCTGAGAACCAAGGGACGGAAAATTCAGCTGACGCAAAGGATTCATTTTTTTTGTATCGATTTCTCGACTGTCGATTATCTTCAATGAATCTTTTTAAATGTTTCTGAACATCGAATGTAAACTTTATTAATAAAGAAATATAAAATGGTATGATGGTTTTCGTGAAATTTCTATCACTTTCATTTTTGCACCAAACTCTATACCTATGTGTGGCTAAATGTTTAATCCAAAACCGAAGCCAAAAGTAATTGATAAATGGATAAAGTTTATCCATTGCGTATATTATAACAGTATTTTACCGAAATGTTATAATTGTACTTCGATCAACTTTATCGTTAGGCCTCCTCTAGCGGCCCAGCAACGACTTCGAGCGGTGGTGGTAGCGCCAGCGGTTTTTCTAGTTGCGTGTGATCCCAACTAATCACAGTGCGTTGCGCGTATCGACCGCGCAGTGAACAGATTTAACACTCTCCGTGCCGCAATTCACGCAATGTCGTGTGCGGTTCGTAAAGATCGCCACCATTGTGCAGTCCTGAGCCGCCCGCATCCAGCTGACTCCAGCGAACTCCAGCTCATTATTTACTTGAGATTCCTGTTGTCGCATGCTGGTTTTTAAAGTCCTGAAACAGGATCATTGAGCCAGACACATTCACATTACTTTCTTACTAATCAGTAAGCTATAGCGGTCGTATTAATAGTCTTGTTCGTTTTAGAATAACAACCTCGATCGATCTTATCACTATATTTTTCGATCGTTATATTAATCTATGCCAATATTTCACAGTGCGAAATGCGATCTGATACGAATCAAATCTACTATCGCTCTTGGTCCAAGAGCCGGCTACCCTTGAGAGAGGACTAGGTTTAGCGATAGTTCTGATTATAATACATACTACATTTTCCCGCGGCTATGTCTGCGCGGCAAACGTTCCGAAATAAAACAGTCCAAGTAGTGTTTTTTGTTACGATAGGACCCGAATCCCCGTTGGCACCGCTGTGCAGTAGTATGGCATTTTTGATCACCTCATCCGATCTCCGTCGTAAGATGGACTGATGACCAGATCAAGGTCGTCGGAAGCCGATGAATGGACCTTGCAACCGTTCATTGTATTTGAGAAACCTATTTTCACCAGTGAACGTTTACACATTGGAATGATGATCACGATGAATGTAATCTGGCTATACCTATTCATTTGACTCCTTCCCAATGATAGTATGTCACTCTTCGGCCCATAATTTTCATGTAGGTATAATGTATGTATGACGCGTACCATAATAACTTTGTTTTTATATTTGGTTAAGAACAGCCTAAAGGCAAACAACTACAGATTAGGACCTGTAGCGAACCTTGAAAGTTAACTGGAGTTGAGTCAGTATCAGCATGTGTGTAGCTAAACATACGGATCGGAAATGAGTCTAGGTGTGGCCGGTGACCCGTGGAACAGGGCGACCCTACTCGACTGGATAAAAAGCGGTTTTAGCTCTGTAATAAGCGGAACATACACTCAAACATATATAGATTTATATATATCAAGGACCATTAAAACAAGAGGACTGACAATTGCCATACTCTGTATTGTGTTCTTAGCGGAAGGAGAGATATTCTGGCAAAAACTAGATGGCGCTTAAAACTAAACATTTGACGATGTTATAATTGAATAAAGAAAGATAGTATAGTAACAATTAGTTCGCAAATAGCTAATAATAAATAAATCGTAACATTTAATTACTGTGACACGCTTGCAAAGTTTAATAATTGTAAAAAATATTCTGATACATAGATAGCGTTGTTCACATCGGGGAACGGCTTTTTGTATGGAGATGGTCACATGGTCAGTCCTCTTGTTTTAATGGTCCTTGATAGATAATGTAATAAATATTGAATTATAATTCGTACGCCTTCGGACTTTCGACTGACATTAGGTATGTGGTCAAGTTGGCGGTTCTTATGGCTGGGTTCCAAGCTAGTCTGGTCTGACTGATCTGTGCAATAGTCTGACTCCCTATTTGATTGTCGAAACGAGAGTTTGGTGAGGCTACCATTATCATCTCAATGGTGAAGATATGCACTTATTCTTCACTAAATAATGTGAGATCTTAAAATCATTGATAAAATTGAAAATTAAAAAGCTTAAGCTATTTAGACGAAAGCTAGCAAAGCTCAGATTTGTCGCATGAAGCGGGCCAATAAGCCACGGCAGCGTTGGCGCGGCGCGCGATACTCATTCTTCATCCTGCGCACCGCCCCTGCGCACGTCTCCTTGCGTCAGTGTAGTTTGCGCAAAGAGTTGCGGGCTCGAGCCCAGCTGAAGCGTGTATCTATTTCTCATGCCTATTAATTACCTACTTACATGAGTGTGCACGAGGCTTTGCTATCTGTGACCAATGCCAATAGTTTAAGGTACAGTTAACACCAAATAAATCCTTACTTCCTTACTATATTATAAACGTGAAAGTATGTATGTACTCCAATAACTTAATCTCAAAAACTACTGGTCGATTTTTTATGAAACTTTCCAATTATGTAGCTACCTTATATATCAGAATAGGATAAAGGCTATAATGTATGTCAAATTTCATCCCTTGTAGGGATGAAATTTTTTAAATTCGAGCTATACGCGGACGAAGTCGCGGACAAAAGCTCTTGTTTAAATTAATTAATTTAAACAGATTATATCGCGCATGTTATCTCATTCTAGTTCCCGACTGTACGTGTTCACGGGGTAAACTGAGTAACAAAATATTTATCTCTGCCAAAGTTACTATGTGTGCAAACTATCCACTTTGAGAAAACAAATAAAGGTGTTTGTAAATGCTAGGTGGGCCTAATGTGTAAAGACAGTTACACATGTGCCAGAAGGGCTTAATATTTTATTTTAACACAAAATGAGGCTGGTACATAATATACATTGATTTCAGCTTTGTATTTTGATTTGAGTATTGTTAAGAATCCATTTGTCATTGCAATGGTAAAGCTTAAAATGATGTATGAACTGGGCAACAATTCAATATAATATACCTAGTATAGTACCTACCAAGGTAACAAATTTAAGATAGTTCTGATTTTAGGATATTTTTCGAGAGCTCTTTTCAATCATGATGTGCATTCTTGTTTTGGATAACATTTTTATCAGAATGCCTGTATAAGGCCTCTATGCTGTTGTATATATGTATAAATTAATGTTGTCTGTTTATTGTGCCTAGTAAAAAAAAAAAACGATTTTATTGTTTCATCGGAGGTTCAATTCCTGCATAAGTTGAAATTGAATGTTTCCAGTTAGTTATTCCTTCCACGACAGACTGGCAAACGTTCTCGTTATGCATTTAAACGCGAAACGCTCTATAAGTAACACCTTAAATGGCCTTTTGACTAAACTCGTGTCGAAACGACGCAATGTTCCATGGCGCAGGCAAATTAGTTTGGCTTTTAATAATAATTTAACGGTTATTGTTGCATAAGTGCGACACAAGTCGGCGGTGGAGAGTAGCGAAGGGTGTAAGGTCGCCACGCTTTCTCGACAACAAAGGACAAACCAGTTATTATTAATTTTAAAGCCATCCAACGACTACGGGGTAGCCGCCAGTCATGAACCGTGTTTCTGATAAAATAAAATACTTATAACAATATTAAAATCCAGCCAAGACCATTTAATTCCAATATTCGGCTTTCCTTTTGTATGAAAAACAGATGGAACCCTAGTTCAGGTTATATACAATTTGAATTTAACTGTGTATTTTAGAATTTAGCCAAGTTCAATAAATGTGTTTGTATTTGAATTCAATTCATGTTATTTTACAGTTATGTATCTACATAAACCCTGGTAGGGCATAACAACAGTATACACTATATATAATTAATTAATTATTATTAACTTAGTTATAAGTCAGGTGGGGTAAGAGAATCACCGGGGTAAGAGAAATGTTGTAAATGTGATACTGAAAACTGACATATGTGTCTATGTAAATAGAGTTGGGCCAATTGCATGGTTTCTATTTCCCCACGAAATAAAGTATGTTTCCCTAACCCTATATAAAATCTATACTATTATGAAGTTGTAAAAATGAATGTCTGTACATTGAAGATATTTTCAAAACAAATATTGTTACGAACTATTTGGAGGTCACTGAATCGAAAAAGAATCGAAGAAAAGTTTGTTGTATGTCTTATTGTGACTTCATCAGGCAAAATCGGCATTTTGGTACACGGGTACCTGGTATATTTACTGATGGTGATAGGATACTTTTTGCCTGACTACGTAGACGAAATAAAGAGGGGTTATGACTTTTTCTCCTCCACGGACGAAGTTGAGATTACCTTCTAGTAAACTTAATACCAACAAACGTAAACAAGAAATCAAGACGGCTGACTGCACATAGCACAGGTGTCATTTTAAAAAAGTCGTATAATAATGTGTCTATCTATAGTATTTATAGCACTTCTCGTGTGTATCTGCACTCTGCACTTGAAATAGATATGGATAGGGTTTTCCTTACATTATTGGAAGCTATTCAGTCTGCAATAAGTGGACAGCTAACATAAACTCGTTGATAACGTCAAGTAACTAAGCAGAGATAAAGAATACATACAGTGAACAAAACAGAAATTATGAATATTTAAATACCACGACCACAAGATAAATATCCTTGAAAATCCATATACAACTTATTTTTTAGAGTTCCGTACCAAAAATTTTAAAAATGGAACCCTTATGGTGCGACTCTGTCTGTCTGTCTGTCTGACTGTATGTCCGACTATTAAAGCGCCATATCCCAAAATCTACTTATGATATCTATTTGAAATTTGGAATATTTATAAACATGGTCAGCTCACATGTATTATAAAGGAAATATTCAGAAATATATGTTTATTTTCTAAAAAAACGACGAATATGAGGGCGGGCAAAAATTAAAAGTCTAGCTAGGATGTCAAATAGTATATCATATGAAAGGGCTTGATCTGCCCATTTTTAAACATATTTTTTTATTGTGATTAGATTTTGTTTTAATAAGGAAAATGTAAAAAAAAAACACCTTTATCTCCGAAGTTTACCGAACGAAAATTTTGATATTTTCACAATTTGTATAAATAAACATAAATATTACACGACAATTATAACCATGTCTATAAGTAGCTAATATTTTTTTAAAATTACAAAAACCTATTATTACATCCTGGTTGTGTTAAGTTTCCACCTCATTTATACATATGAAATGCTATAGATATCAGATGCAAACTTAACTCAACCGGAACTGGGTAATATAATAATGTTAGGGTAAGTGAAAGTTTGTACGGAACCCTCGGTGCGCGAGTCCGACTCGCACTTGGCCGGTTTTTTTTCTCGTCTACCCCATGTCGTACAGTCACCATAATGAATATCTGCTATAACAAAGCGGGCGAAAATATGTGACATTTCCTAACGGCCCTAAGAGATACGAGTCGTGGTAGATATTTATGCGCGCTTTGTTGTGGCAGATATTATAATGCTGGTGACTGTACCATGTCTGTCCTACCCAATACCAACAAATAAAATGTAAAAAATTAAAAGAAATTCCGTTGAAAGTTGTTTGTTGGTTGTGTAAAACAGGTAATAAATTATAAGTTTATGAAGCGTGTAAAATATGTACGAGTCCACAAATAAAAGCATTTAACATCTATACTATGATAAAGTTATAAAAATGAAATGTCTGTACATTGCAGATATTTTCTAAAAAATACGGTTAAACAGATTTCAAGTACTTTCGGTAAACGGGTAGCTGTTGGGCATCCAAAGGTGGCTACAGGATACCGTGGCGTGGTGTCGATATAAAAGTGCGTCCATATTTGTATCATTTGCCCGATCAGATCTTCGTCCCGTGGTATGATCGCGTGTCACGATCACGTTGAAATCCATGTTGATACGCGTATCACACACTTAGATCGGAGAAGCGCGGCGTAACCAGCGTCCAAGCAGCGCGATACGCAGTCATGCCACGCCGGTGATCGGATACGAGCAAATGATACAAGTTTGGACGCACCTTAAGCCGATTCCCACCGGGTTGCCCAAGGAAAGGCTTACAAGCTTTTATAACCACATTTTTCTTTACATATGAGTAATGAATACGCTTCGGCTTCCCTTTGTAATTTTTCTGACGCCACGCCTCTGTCTGTAGGATACTTTATATCCGATTACGCTGAAGCGAAAAAGTGGGTTATGATGTATCCTCCTTCACCATCGAAGTTGCAGGCGCCTTCTAGTCCTTAAAACGAAAAGTAATGAAACGAATTCCTATAATAATTGTGTTTTCGCTTGAATAACACATTGGAATGGGCGACACGCGGCCTTCGTTAGACGATATGTGTCGCTGCAGTAGTATGGAACAATAAAAAACCTTCCAAGAGCAGCGGACCATGCTCAGTGTAGGGTTCCGCAGCCTTTATTACAAAGAAATGCACTACAGATGAAAAAATAAGATGTGAAATGTACAACAGCTAAAGAGCGTATTTAGTACCACTTACGTCCTTTTGCTGAGAAGCACAGTATTTCGGCAATAACTCAAAAACAGTACCTATATCCGATCATAATGAAAAAAAATTTCGTTGAAAGTATTTATTTTTACCTTTCTATTTTTTTTATATGTTTTGGACATACGGTTTAGAGAGGGATAGTCGTTTCGGTAAACGGTCTTATAGTGAAGAGTCGACCAACATCTTAAGAGACTCGCTAGATGGCTGGATCAAGGGTCAGACACAGAAGGCCGTAATCCTGGACACTGTCCGCATTGTCAGGAGGTTTCTCTCTATGCAGTCCTAACCGTCGGTAGCTTGAGCCCTGCCCCGCTGTTGTTCCCGTTGCTGTGTTTATATTTTGTATTTGCTTTTTGTATTTTACTTTTATGTGTATAACATTGTAAAAAAAAGATCGAAAATAAATGAGTAAAACATAAATGAAACTAATTGTCATTCAATGGAGTGATTAGACAAAAAGTTAATAGTGTTCCTGGCGAGTAACCCACCTGACATTGAACAGCGGCGCCGGCGGCGACAGTTGGGTGCGCGCGCGCACACCGTATTGTAATTGTATTATAGTATAATACGTAATTAGTAATACATTACACGGCGCATCGACACCGCCGCTGGCCTCGAACCCGCCCTCACCTTGCACCGGACATACGGTACAGCGACAAACAAGCAGAAAGCGGAAGCTATGTAATATGTTACACAATTACACAATTGACACATACACCAATCTACCTCTGATACAAAAGGATACACTTCTAGATGTCCATTGTAGTAGTGATTAAGCAAAGCATTGCATTGAATGATAAAGCATCCCTAACTACCGCACATAAACACCGTGACCGTTAATAACCCGAAAGATTTAAGCTAACGATACTAGAGCCTAATTAGAGTATATAAAGTTATATAACATATAGTCCAAAAACTATTTAAGGAGATATTAATTATTTACAACAAATCAAAAGTTAAAAAAATCTCCAGTGTAACACACCTTAAGGGCGTGAGCATGACGTAGCCACCTACTTCTTTTACACGTAGATGCACTAACTGTATGGTTGTTAGCCAGTTTCATAAAGAAGTTTGGTATCTATCTACAAAAAGTTTTTACTACCGAAAATATTTTCATCACGAGATAAAAGGATATAACATGCAACTAAAATACAGTGTAGTGTATTAATCCGAATAATTATAATATCTTATCTTACACACTTCAATCTCAAGTAGTATTTTTGTTATCACTGAGAATAGAGATAATTAGGTTTGTTCTGTTCTAAGTCGCGAGAGTGGTTCTTCTTATAACTGGCTAGTTTGAAATTGATGACCTCACCATTCGACTTTTGCGGATGTCCATCGACAGTTCGCGAAAAAGGGCTTGGAAAAGTTCACAGAGAAAGGTCTATAAATCTAGATGAACAAGTAGAGAACAGAATAATGAACATCATAACAGAAGACCCAACTTTGTCATCAAGAGCTGTAGCAAGAATGGTCAATGTTAACTATAAGCTCGTATTAAGGCTATGGAAAAGGTACGGCCTGCATCCTTTTCACTACAGGAAAGTACACGGATTAATTAACAATGACGGGCTAGCTAGAGTTGCCTTTTGCCAAAGGATGAATCAGAAATTAGTGGAAGATCCTGGATTTTTAAATAAGATATTATGGACAGATGAATCGTTGTTCACGAGAGAGGGAGTTTTTAATTCCCATAATCAGCATATGTGGTTAGAAGAAAATCCCCATGCGAAAAGGGAAAATTCATACCAGCACAAATTTTCCGGAAACTTGTGGGCTGGCATTATTGGGAATAAAATAATAGGTCCCGTCATATTTCCAAATAGACTGAATTCTCACAACTATTTATTATTTCTAAATAATGAATTAAACGACCTGCTAGAAGATGTCGATTTGGAAACCCGACGAACTATGTGGTTCCAGCACGACGGATGCCCGGCCCACTCCGGCTTGGAGGTTCGTAATTGGCTGAACCAACAATACCCCGAGACATGGATCGGCCGTGGGAGCGAAGTTTTAGCATGGCCTGCCCGGTCACCGGATTTAACTTCGCTAGATTTCTTTCTATGGGGAACTCTGAAAGATAAGGTTTACTCAACACCTGTGAACTCCAGAGAAGAGTTGTTAATAAGAATTCAAACGGTTTCAGTCGAAATCAAGAACACTTATCTTAACTTGAATCATGAAATCCGTTCAAGATTGAATATTTGTGCTGAAAACGGCAGTACACATTTTGAAAATCTAATTCATTAAATTACTCGTAATAAAAATGCGTAACTGTTTCATGTTGTTGTTTATTTTACTGTAGGCCAAGTCCGGCCCGCAAGCCCTTCTAATCCAGCCCATGGACAGAAAGCGGGAGAGCCCACGGTCTGTGCCGTGCCGTTTTGTAATTATTTACAAATGAGACCGCCCCATTGGAATTTATTTAAGAGTTCGAAATAAAACAAACCATTTTCTTTTTACTGTATTCCCTGTAATTGGTCATAATCACATAGCCACCTCATTAACACAATCAACACCAAGTGCGTTCCTTATGCGTTATTTAGATACCCCCTGAACCCTGAAGGCTAAGACTACCATGAAATCAAAGTCTTGGCCCTCACGAATTTATATTAAGTGCAGTGTGGCCCTTAAGTCAAAAAGTTTGAAGATCTGCATTACTGGTACACACGTTTTATGGACATGGTCACTACTTTAGAATATAACATAGATATAAAGCTGTAGATAGCATAGTTAATACAAAATCCAAGTTATGAAAAATTATCACACGCACACGACCTTCCAGTCAGTTGTCCCTTATATATATAACCATAAGTTAATTAATAATGACGATGTTATTAGGCCAAGTGGTTGGATCCGAAATAATTCACCATGTAATCGGGAAGGTACGAACACGTTGGCGACTATTTCACACACTTCAGCCGCAATTAATAAACGTCATCTTGCCGCATGCATAATGTAATTGCACCGCATGCCTCGCTAATATCTGGGACGATGGGCTAAGCCTATTAGTAAGCCGATCGAATGGATTAAGTAGTGTAATGTAGAAATCATAGACTAGCTATAGAGCATAAGAAATGTTCTACGATCGGAGCCGTTAAAAAAAATAAAAATAAAAAAAGAACCAACTTAAAAATAAACTAAAAAGCCATAAATAATCTTTTATGTACGGTACGGATCACATTTGAATCACCTTTTGAAGTCGGTGCCAAACCATTCATTAATTACTATTAAGAACCGCGGCGGCGAGCCTTTAGTTATTATCTACCTACATATATGTCTAGTCATAGTAATTCGTATTTTTGTTGAATAAAGAACTTTTATTTACTTCATGTTTGGCACCGACTTTATGATGATTTTTTTAAGAATTATCCTCTAACTCTTAACCATTAAGGAGTATGTACCTTCCGTTATCAGCTCAGCATGATGTGAGATGATGACTACCATATGCAAATACTTAAATAGCTTAAGAAAATATATGAAAAACGTTATAAGTGCCTATAAAATTTTAGTATTGCCCTCGATTTCCCTGGGATCCCATCATCAGATCCCAACTTGGTGGCAATGGGACCACCTCAGAAGTATATCCTTTAAAAAAAATTAAAAAAAAAAACGGTCCACAATTGGCGGAGTAATCGGTGAACACACATAAAAAAAATACAAACTATCGAACATATAACCTCCTCCTTTTTTGGATGTCGGTTAAAAAACACACGATGAAATAGCTGAATTCAAAATATTCAAATCTATTATAATGAAGCTTTAATTGTCCGTTAACATAAAGAGTCTGGGTACTCAATGAATTTTCTTAGTATTGTTGTTCTTAAATAATAACATATTAGGGTGGTTATGGCAGGTGAAGCACTCTATTGCAATAGCCAAAAAAATCCATCCAAACTATAATCTAATAGCCCGATTCACTTTCTACAAAATGCAATAGTTCCAACATCTGCTGGGACCTGCTCATTGACATCCCAGCAGGAGTACAGTCATAGCAAATTTCTCGAAAGGGCCTCTACGTGTTGGATCCATATCCCCACGCAAGCCTTCCAAAAATCCGGGACGTACGAGCCCATGACTCAAGTTCAGATACAAAAATTTAGTGTTTTCATTTTACTTTATTTTGTGTATAAGGGCCGCCTTTTGCCGTAACAGCCTCCTCGAACTCATGAAAATTTTCTCTGTCTTGTGCAACTCTAGGCCAAAGGGCTCCCGCTACTCCTCCGATATCATGATTCCATCTTTTTTTGTGGGCTGCCTCGCCTCCTGACTTTGCATTTTGGTCAACAATTGTAACAGTTTGCGACCATCTTTTATCTGATACTCTTTGAATATGGCTCATACGCTTAAGTGTAAGTACCTATTTGTTTCACTGAATCTTTTGCTTTTGTGCTTTTCCTGATACATTTGCTTCTGATCCGGTCCTTTAATTTTATATTCATAAAACTTCTTTATAATATTCCTCTTTATCATGTTCTTATTTCTTACCTGACTGCGCGACGCAAATGAGTGGTAATGTGTTTATCAGTCTATGTATGTATGTTTGTTCCTATCTGGCACTGTAGAGACCAAACGCGTCGACTGATTTTGATGATTCTTACGTCAATCGATTTGTGTTAACTGTCCGAATGTCACTGAAGACATGAAAATGATGAAAACTCAAAATGGCGATAATGAGACGCCATATTGTGAAAAAGAAAAAAATGAAAATTGACGTACTATGTCGTGTGGGGCCACGATGAATAGGGATTTAAAAATCATTATTAGGTTTCTTTTATTATTTTTAATTTGGAATTACCAGTTAGGAACTATAACGATTTAAAGTTGGCTAGCAAGCCGGTGTCACTAAATTTTCATTTAATTGCATTGTAATAAATATATGCAAGCTTCTCAATAACCCCCACGATAAAGATTGCGAAATTGTCTGACTTTTATAGTTTTAACTAAAAAGTATAAAATAAAAAATAATATTTAATAAAACAAAAACCCCGACTGCGTAAAAAACTAAAAAGAAAATAACAAGTCCAGTGCCCTAAAAATTTGTTAAGTTATAATGGAAATCTTTCATGATTCATGATCGATACTCACATTATAACAAATAATAAATTCTAATATGGGACATAGCGATTTTAAACAGTCGGGACCCATTATTGGGAAGATTTGCGACGATCTAGATTTCTTATGGGTTTACGCAGTCGGGTTTTTTGTTTTTTTAATTATTATTTTTTCAAGTGTGCTTTCTCAGTAGTCATTTGGACATGCATATGTTAAGCACAACGTTAAGCTGATGTTCATTGCTTTTGTTTGTAGTTTTGTCGGTATAGATATCTCCTTTAAATATTTTTTTCATCGGCAGTATACATATCTATTCTAAGTGTTCTATATACTTCGCTTAATTAATTTCCCTGCGCGTGATCTAAAGATGTAGACGACCATCCTTCAAGCCTGAAATACCGAAAAATTTTACATTCAAATAATTAGTCATACTTAAATATTAAAACTAAGTGTCAGGAAAACGTTAATTTAATTTCCACTGCACAACACGTCATAAGTAGGTAGGTAGTAGTCTAGGAAGCGCACAATTGTGAAAAGCATGTTATCATAATCATTATCCGTTCGTGTGATCGATCGAGATTAAACATTCGAGTGGAGGGCTCTTCACTAAACACGTCCTTAAACCTCACACTCATTCCAGTAAATTACTCATCTGGTTAAGATCGAGTCGGCATCAAAGTAAATCGCCAATCGCCAGGACGAAAAAAAAGAAGCGGGGCACTCCCTACCTTTTCCCGAACCGTTTCGTCTCATTTTCAAACCCTCATAGATTCGTCCCAGTTTATACCTGAGAACCCAAATTCACAGGTTAAAATTTAGTCGGGGAACATATGCAATGCACAAAATTTCATTGATCTAGCTTTCATAATTTAGGTTTTATTGATACCTAAAATACGCCGATTTTGTCACTGGCTAACTCACTCACGTATATTTAGGATAGGGTACTACCCGATGACCTAGAAAACTGAAATTTGGCATGAAGCCTAGGATTTACATACAAAGAATATAAAAATCAAGAAATCTGTAACTTTCACCCTCCTACCCCTAAAAAGGGGGTGCAAGTCTCGGTACGGAACTAGTAAAACTAAAATACTTCCCATTGCCCTAGAAAGCTGAAATTTGGAATGGAGCCTAGAATTTACATACAAAGAACAGAAAAAATCTGGGACACGGTAGTGCCCCCGCCAAGACGAACAAAAAATATTAAGAAATTTTACTACTTAGATCGTTCTTCCCGAGAATTCCTAAATAGATCCAAAACTTTAACCATCTAAAAATGAAGGAAAATTACGTTATAACCTAAAAGATTTAAAATCTAAAGATATTGTACGTATTTCTAGAATACACAATTACTACTTTCATAATATCTACGCTGACTTTGTATATTAAATAATTTGTTTATATACCTACCAAAATGCAATGATAAACTTGGTAACACATAAACTTGGGAACACATAAAATACATATATTACTTATCTGGTACCTAATACACAGTGATCTGATCTTACAGTGCTAAGGCAAAGATAGAGAGTCGACGATGAAAGAAGGAGTAGCTGTGACGCTCAAGATACGCAACAGCCACAAAAAAAAAACTAGGATACCTTACAAAAAGAAGTAAGATCCCACCAAAAACATTTCATGTAACATTGGCAGCCAAGACTCACAAGCTAATGACGCTTTCGCTGTAAAAAAGTTATCAGATCCCAGGAAAAACCAAGCCCTCAAGCTCTGACTTTACTGACCCTACACCTTATCTTAAAAAGTATGGCTTTAACTGGCTTGAAGCCCCTAAGCCCTGATTTTACTAACCCTATACCTTGGTTTCAAAAATATAGCGTGTCCGTTTCATAGAGGGGAATTCAAATCAATATGTCTGGGAGTTTTCTTTGCAGCGTTTCTTTCTCCTCAGTAAATTTCTCATGTAAGGTGAATAATAATGTATTCTTATGAGACATAAAGATCTTTAAACCTAAATTTTGTAATTGTATGTAAAATTACATAATTTTTAACAGTATACGTGACGGTGTATGATGGTAAGGCCTATTGATGCTGACTGATGTGCCTTTGGCGTTTTTTGGCTAACGATGCGATGATGGTTGGTGTGTCGATCGAACCTCCGTATTATAAAAGGACTGTAATCAGCAAAATACATGAAACCGTGTTGGACCGCCCACTTGGCATAGCTGAGTGAGGCAAGCCCCATGGCCCACGGCTCACAGGGCGCGACGACGGCTGCGCGGCCATTGCGTACGGTTGCGCAGACGCATGCTCGTGGGGCAACGCGACACGCCCGAGCGGGGGCAGTGCACTGTCACCAACGTTTGCTCCGGGTTTACTATCTCCCACATAATAATAGTCAAGATAATATTCCCACACGTTATAGTACATAATGATACCGGTTTAGCTCAGCGGGAGTAATGTTGCCTGCGAAGCTGAAGGTCCTCAGTTCAAATCCCGGTAAGGGCAAATATTTGTGTGATGATCATAAATATTTGTTACTGAATCTTGGATGTTTAAATGTATATTAGTAAATATTATCTATTAAATATATCGTCGTCTACAACTCATAACACAAGGCTTATGGAGCTTAGGTATATACCGTGGGACTAGTTCGATTTGTGTAAAAATTGTCCCGTAATATATTTTTTTTATTATTATTTATTAATATATCTTATTTCCTGCGAATATTATTTGAGAGCATGTTTGGAAATTATATCTTGACTCTCGCATTCTCTCTATCTTGTCTCATCTCAATTTTTAAGTCAACTTGATCACGGCAAGTCGTTGAAAACATATTAAATTAATTAAAGCTTCAAAAAAGTAATCACGGGGTTTATTGCTTTTTTCTAATGTATCCTCAACTTTGACATTAATGATGACAACGTAATTGAGATTTATGACGAGCTTGATAAGTTTAATAAACATTCATTAATCATATCAAGAATTTCGTTTGCGTAAACACATTGCATGGCACTACTTACTAATAAGTAAGTAGTTCTAATGGTGTAAGTACCTGTGGCTTTAGATGGTTGTGGCATGTCGCACAAAAGTTGATTATATAGTTACAGGTGACATCCCATTACGAATCTTAGGTATTGCTTTAATTCTTGCGATTAAAATTACACCATATTTTCAATATCATGTAATTAAAGATCTGCCAAAGTACCTAGTGTTAGCAGAGCCATACTCCTAAACAAAATGTACGCGGTGCTCGATCATTTTATATTGGTTATTACTGACATAGATAGAAATAAAATTATAGTGTTTTTGGTAATTTTTGTTATAGCGGCAATAGAAATACATCATCTGTGAAAATTTCAACTGTCTAACTATTACGGTTCATGAGATACAGCCTGGTGACAGACAGACGGACATCGGCGTCTTAGTAATAGGGTCCCGTTTTACCCTTTGGGTAGGTACGGAACCCTAAAAACAAACCCTTAGTCCCAGAGATATTCGGCTGCTACCAGCTTCTACGATTCCTCAAGTGGGTAGGCAAACAATTAACACGTCATATTTATAGAGCTGTAATTTTTATTGATAAAAAAATAGAGAATCATAATAATTAAATCTAATGTGCACTTACATGTGATAATTCAAGCCTCATTGCCACCTACAGCTATAGTCATCACTCTCAGTCACTTGTGTAAATTTCTCTCTTAACACCCAAAAGTCCAAAGTTCACACAAGTTGAAGCAATACTTTTGCCACATAATGGATCACTTAGTGCAGGTACAAAACAGCATGGACGAGCTGAAGACCACATTCATTTCCCAAATGACTGCTTTTGAGAGCTCTCTGACCACTCGGGGAACAGACAGTCTGGCAAGCGAGTACTGTGCCTTCAAAACTTTAGTTTGGAAGGCAGTGGAGAGTCTACAGGAGCAAATGGGGTATGTTTTGAGGTCCTTGGAGGATATGGAGGCCCGATCCCGTGCTGGTATCCTGCTGTTGCATGGTGTTCCTGAAGCTGAAGGCGAATACACAACTGCGACAGTGGTAAACATTGCGATATAGATACAAATCAAAGCGCTAAGAAAAATACGATTGCTCTCGCACGTGGTCACACCAGGACTCGAACCCGGTACTTCCGAGCACAGTGCTCGCTAGTGAAAGGGAAACACACCTGACGCGTAATCAAGAAGTACCGGGTTCGAGTCCTGGTGTGACCACGTGCGAGAGCAATCGTATTTTTCTTTGCGCTTTGATTTGTATCTATATCGCAATAGATAGTAATGTGGTGTTAATTTTCCCGCATTAAAAACACAGAATCCCAATAAACTTGCGGTTCATATAAAAATAAGCAGTGGTAAACATCCTCCAGAGCCTTAAAGTGCCAGGTGTCTCTGCACTTTCCTTCATGGCCTGCTATCGGCTTTGTAAGGGCTATGTCCCATTGAAGCCAAGACCTATTATTTTGAAGTTCGCCTGCCAGAGAGTTCGGAATGCAGTCTGGGCATCTAAGAAGCTTCTCAAAAGGTCCGGAAGAACTCTGTCGGAGTTCCTAACTAGTATCCGGCACGGCGTGTTCCTGGAAGCTCGAAATTTGTATGGGGTCAAAGGCAGCTAGACCAGTGATGGGCGCGTTGTCGTACAGTGTCACGATGGAGTTCGTCGAAAAATAACGACAATGGAGGAATTACGGGCGCTGCCGGCACCTGTTGCTGTAGAGGACCCCCGAGGGGTCGAGGCAAAGGCGGGATCGACGGCGGCGGAGGCAGCGGTAGCGCTGCGAGGCGCCGGGCCGCCTTCCGGATCCTCGCGTCGCGTTAAGACTTCCCGATCTGGCGGCTCCGGCACGAGCAAAAATTAGAAACCGGCGAACAGTTCCCAGTTTTTAATTCTAGTATAGACAGCGAGTTCTTTTCGCTTTCTTCGTCAAGCATTTACGACTCCTTGAGTGATGCCTCAGATATGCCTAACTTGAGTGACCGGTTGCACTTTGCGTTGGACTCGTCCATTAAAAATTAATGCGCAGAGTGTACCAGCTCATTACACGGAATTACTCACGTCCTTTAGCTCGAATAAAAACTTTTAAACAAAAAAATAAAACCGACTCCAAAAAAAACTAAAAAGTAAAAAATAACGCCATAATTCAGTTTCTTCAAATTACTTACAAGTAACCGCTTGTATACTCAATCTATACAGTATATACAATTAATCTTATTTTGGCGTCGGTGTTTAGTTAATCTTTAGTTAATCGTTACTTAAAAGTGTCTCTCGTGACGATTCGAACAAGCCCAAACACGGCTAGGATACATTATTTTATTACATAGATCTGGTGTCTACCTTCCGGCTCCATCATCAAATCAATTCGATGGTACCATTTTCATCAGGAACATTTAAATTTGTGACTATGAAGTTGCTTAGCTAAATTAATCAAGATATTTTGTCGCCACCCGTAAATCATTTATCATTGAGGAGTTCCGATGGCATTCTGTGGTCTTCTGCATCAGTTCCACTTCACCAGTTTACATTTTCTGAATGCAAATGCTTATTATGTTTCTTATAATACCAAAATCGCTATATGTATGCCTACAATATTTGAGGAGTTCCTTCAATTCCTCATGGATTCCATCATCAGATCTTCACCAAAATAAATGGGACCAACTAGAAAGTACCTTCAATAAAACCAAAAAAAAATTTTTGAAATCGGTCAAATAGTCTTTGAGTAATCGGTAAACATCCATAAAAAAAAAAACATTCCGTCGAATTGAGAACCTCCTCCTTTTTTTGGAAGTCGGTTAAAAATATTCACGCAATCCTTATCTCCGAATCTTGGCTAAAGCCGACCCTTCCTTCAACACTTTATCCGTTACCCGGATATTGTTTGTTACGCAATGACAAGGTCGGTACTGGTGATGGCGGTTCGGGGACCGTTCGTGGTGGCGGTGTTGCCATCTATCTAAAAAGTGACCTCGCTTATCGTGTAGTCGCTCAGTCACCATCAGTCTATTCGAACTCTGCTGAGTATATTTTTCTAGAAGTTGTGTTGCATCATTCTAAAGTTCTTCTTGGCGTTTTTTATAGCCCATCCTCGAGTGTAAATTACTTCGACACCTTACACGGTACTTTAAGTGACTTAAGTCCGCAGTTCGATCACAGCATTGTTATGGGTGATTTTAACACATGTCTCCTCAAAAATGACCTTCGCTCCTCTAAACTCCGTTCACTTGCAGCTTCTCTAAACCTCAGTGTTTTATCTCAGGGTCCTACCCATTTTCCGCATAACGGTCCACCTTCTTTTCTAGATCTTACCTTAACTTCTTCTCCCGATCTGGTTTCTTTTCACGGTCAGTTTAATGCTGCAAGGTTCTCTAATCACGAATTAATTTATGCTGCCTTCAATATTCGTCCTCCGAAGAAGAAGCATAAAGTTATTATGCGTCGAAATTTACATGATATAGACCTGCAGGCGTTTCAAGACGATATCTTCAGTGCTGATTGGCGTAGTATTGAGCTCCTATCTGACATCGACCGCAAGGTGCGGGCTTTCAATGACATTTTACTTGCGATTTTTGACAAACATGCACCACTAAAGCCGACGCGAGTGAAACATTTCCCTGCTCCATGGCTTTCGGAAGGAATCAAATTCCTTATGGCCAAAAGAGATCGAGCACGTGTAACATTACGACACGATTCTTCCAAAGTAAACCAACAGAATTATGTTACACTGCGGAACCGCTGCAATAAGGTCTGTAGGGAAGCTAAACGACGCTACATTCATAAATCCATCGAGGAATGTCCCCCTGCCAAATTGTGGAAGTTTCTCAAGTCACTCGGGGTGGGCAAAACTCAACAAACTTCTTCCGGCGTTCTTGACTTAGACGCTATTAATAAACACTTCTGTACCTCTCCGGTAATTCTTGATCCTTCAATTAAAAATTCAACTCTATCACTTATTGCCAATGCCATACACCCTGACACTCCTCCCTTTGAGCTTGGGCCAATTTCTCCGCAAGAAACTCTTGTCTTTCTCAAGTCTATTAAAACGAAGGCCGTCGGTGAGGATGGCCTTAGTGTGGATATGCTTATGCTCGTAGCGGAATTCATTGCTCCCATCCTATCGGATATTATAAATTTCTCCTTTTCCTCTAGTACATTTCCTTCCGCTTGGAAGAATGCTCAAGTCATTCCACTCCCTAAAACCACGAATCCTGGCTGTTTTTCACAATATCGCCCCATTTCTATACTCCCAGTCTTGTCAAAAATTATTGAACACTTTGTTAATCGTCGTCTCCTATCCCACCTAAACAGACATGCGCTGTTTAATCCCTTTCAATCTGGATTCCGCCCCGGGCATAGCACAGTCACCGCTCTGGTTAAGGTCTCCGATGACATTCGTTTTAATATTGAAAACAAAAAGCTCACCATCCTTGTACTTCTCGATTTTAAGTAGCGCTTTTAACACGGTTGATTTTGATATTCTTCTGGGTATACTCCAAACTCTAAATGTTTCTCAGAATGCTTTATCTTGGTTTCGCAATTACCTCTTTGGGAGGCGCCAGAGGATTAAGGTTGACGACAAATTGTCCGAGTGGTGCGATCTCTCCGCTGGTGTCCCTCAGGGAGGGGTGCTCTCTCCTCTTCTCTTCTCTATTTTTATTAATGGTATTACTGAAACCCTCAAGTCATCTTATCACCTATACGCAGATGATCTACAGATCTATGCAGCGGCTAACATTGAGGATTTCTCGTCATTGGTTGATCAAATCAACATTGACTTGGAATCTATTCGGTCTTGGGCATTTAATTTCGGTCTGAAAGTGAATGCAAAGAAATCGCAGGCGATTATCATTGGTAGTTCCCTTTATATAGCCAAGTTGTCTGATATGGTGGTTCCCGAAATTGTTTTTGATGGAATTTCTATTCCTTATTCCTCTACTGTTAGATATTTGGGTATCACCTTAGATCAGACACTCTCTTGGTCGGCTCATATTGCTGGAGTCAGTCAGAGGCTCTTTGCATCTCTTCATTCTCTGAGGCGTCTGCAGAATTTTCTCCCTCTTCCTACCAAGCTCGCTCTGGCTCGATCTCTCTTACTACCTCTCTTAGATTACGGTGACATTGCGTTTCTGGATCTCAGAGAAGAGCTGCTTGATAGGCTTGAGCGTTTACAAAATGTCTGTATCAGGTACGTATTTGGTCTGCGGAAGTATGACCATGTTTCAAATTATCGCGCACAGCTCGGATGGTTGCCGATCCGCCGGCGCAGAGACGTACATATCCTGTCATTGCTCTTTAAAATACTTTATTATCCGGCTTCTCCTCCTTACCTCTCTGAGAGATTTAATAATATGGCTATTGGCAGTGGACATCGCTTGCGGTCAAGCACCAACCTGACACTTGCTATACCATCCAACAAGACGCGAACATATTCCAGGTCTTTTACGGTACACGCGGTTAAGTTGTGGAACGAGCTGCCGTTATCTTTCAGACAGTCGCAGTCTGTGGCATCACTCAAGAGTAAATTGAATAAGTTGTGGCTTTCCAGTGATTTGTAAAATGGTTGAATATTATTTATATTTATTAAATATTATTGTTATATTTTATTTTGTTATATATTATTTAGATATATATCTATTTATTTATATTTTTTATTCATATACATATAATTTGTACAGGGTGTTAGTTTGTCTATCTTCCTTATATCTTCACTCACTTGCTCAAAGGTTAACTGGAAGAGATCCCTAAAAGGGATAAGTTCGCCTTTGTACTTATATCTTTTAAGTTTATTGCTTTTGTAACTGGTTACTATGCACAATAAAGTGTTTACATACATACATACATTCTACGACCAAGGACAACAACTGAACCTGGCAGGCAATACAAAATGCAACAGAGTAATAGTAGGATACCTAATGAACTTTTCTTTTTTTTCAGCTTTCTTGCATTTTAACGTACCTATATTAACTAACTTTTTCTTTGGGATGAACTGCATACCTTCATGGTTTAGGGACCAGGCCAACTAGCTGTACACGTAATTACAATACAAGCTGCAGTCCACCTGTCTCAACCCTTACACTTGAGACCCAGGTCTCCAATGCTTATTTTACCAAAATCTAATATTGATTTAAATAAAACAATTTAACGGATTATATCGCGTATATTATCTCATTTGAGTTCCCAACGTTTCGGAAGCTTTTCAGCTTTCCATGGTCACGGGTGGACTGAGAAAAGATGTATTTTCCTCTGTCCAGGTTACAATTTGTGCAAACTACCCACTTTTAAAAACAAATAAAGGTGTACATACATGCCAGATGGGCCTAAGTTGTAAAGACAGTTACACATGTGCCAGAAGGGCTTCATTATTTTATTTTAATAATTTACCAAGCAATATTGATGTTTGATTGACCTCAAAGTCTTCAACAATTCAGCTTCAACCTCACCCTGTATTTGCTTATCTGTATTTTTGTATTGAGTGGAAACGCATAGACAGTGGAAACTGCCATGTTTGCGCGTCTTGTTTGCGCCTGCGCAGTTATGTAACTGTCCCGGCGATAGGTATTGGCACGCCGAGGGAAACGGACTCGAGACCCGTTATCTTGCTTCTAACAATAAGGTTCTGCAACAGAACTGTTGCCAAGCGAAGCGAGGACGTACAAACGATTTGAATTCCATTCCAGGCCAATACTGCGTAGAGTTTTTGCATAATACGACAACTGTAAAACAGTGTGTTTTACGTTATTTTTCTGTGATAAGGTTCTACAGTGACCTGAATATAATTGAAAATGGTTGATTGTAACGTCACTGAAAATCATCAATTGCCAATCATTCTATTTATCGGCCACGGACGTCCACTGCTGAACATACGCCTCCCCTATAGTTCGCCACAGGGTGCGATCCGCAACCCTTACGAGGTAATCCGTCACCTAGTCGAGGGCCGTCCCACGCCAATCACTAGATACTATGAATGTGATTTTAACTACTGAGTTCTGATACAGCATGAATGAACCATAATAACGAGTTTTCATAATAATAACATCAAGTTTGATAGCCCATAGTGGGGGATTATCGTATTCAGAAATTAGCTAATAGTTTTATTTTCGAAGTGGCCTTGGCCGGCGGCGAAGGACTTCCACTACCTATTACAACTGTTTGATTATTCAGACATGCCGTTTCTATAAATACATTTTGCGAACAAACATTGTTCCGCTGAGCATTATATGGCATTATTGACTTGTTTGTATAGATAAAGATAAATAGTCGTCTATTTATCTTTATAAGATTGTGGATTTGGGATGTGATTTTTTTGTGCTACGTTTACTTATCGTAACTTATCTCTCACTCGGGCAGTTCTACATATGAATGGGTCATCGTTTTCAAGAGTGTTCCACGTTTACACTTTAGGTTAAATTGCAATAGCTGTGCTATATAAAATGAAATAGGTAATCAGAAATAATGACAAGTTAATCTTAACTTCATTTAATGGAAGATGACTCAAATGGATGCTGTGGTTTTTATTTGCATTTCATTTCCGTTTTATACGTGTAATAAATTAACCCTAAAATTGACGTCCGAATTTTTGAATTTAGAATTTTAAGAATGCTTTTGAATTTTAAGAATCCTTGATTTGTGATTGACTTCAAAAACAGATAATGGAAGAATGAACCATGATAATTAAAATTACGAGGGCCCATCTAGCAGGAGCAAGTAGTGCCTTTAGCCATGAGACACTTTCTCCTGGTAGATGTCCGGTTATCACAAGCAATAGTCCAGTATTTAGTCCATCATTTAAATCCCATAACCCAGCATCTATAGATCTCATAAATCTCCAATAGTTCTCGCATCTAGCGGGTACTGTCTCTGTGCGCGTTCCATGATACGGGCAGGAACAGCACCCGCGCGGTGTACCCCTTGCACTACATTAAACTGTTGAAATAGCCTCTACGCGTTGGCTTCGGCTCCGCGCACGCCTCCCAAAGGTCCGGGACACCATTGTCCCGTGAACGGATGCGACATACAGATAATAATTAAATTATTATTATTGGTCGTCGTGAGATCTGTGTGTTCTTGTGCGCGTTCCGGGTGGCCAAATCGTGCATATTCATCAAACCGGCGTCTAACGAGGGTCGCAGCATTTCACGCTAATAATCGGCTTGACACCTGACCTTTGCTCCAAAATGTCGCAGCGTGAGCTGTGAATATATACACCAGTCAATAAAGACGCTGGACTGAGCCAATATTTTTTCCGTCTTATAATATTTTCAGGATAAACTAAAGCGCAGTTGTGGCTCTACAGTGGAATAAGAAGATCGCTTCAGGGCCTCTAGGCGCGATAGTGGGCACCGAAATGATAATAAAAATTAGTACTACATATTGGGAACTAAACTAAGAATAGCCGTTTTGATTTCAAATGCCTTAGTATTGCTGCATGGCGTCATTGGAGTCATAAAAGTGGACAAAAAGAACAATTTTGGAGCTATCTTATGATTTTAGAGCTTGAGTTGGGATGAGCGAAACAATACCCTCGTTTTTATTTATTTTTTTGTTCAAATTCTACGATACTAAATTCATGCGTTTTAGATTTGGATGAGTGTAATTTTTATAATTCCTAGGTGCTATTTCGGATGACATCACTGCTGACTGACGTCTGTGCTAGGGTTTGGCAAGGATAAATAATAGTCAAAATTAAAAACACGAATAACTTTATCCCAGTAATCACATTTTTGAATTCCAATAATTGCAAGGGTTTATTAAACGAAATGGTTTTTGAATGACCATACCTTTTGAAAAATTTGCTCTTCCCAATTGTATGAATAGGCATATCGGTTTTGATTCTTTTTTATTCCTGATAATACGAACAGAAAGGGTAAATACTAGTACTTACCTTCAACTAAAGTCCTCGTGTCTTGGAGTAAAAGAACAAAATAGTGACGCTTACGCAACATGAGTGATTGCATACATTACATTCGCAGGTTTTGTCTACAAACACGTATATTTTATGAATCGTGGCCTTACGACAAGCTATTACCACTTACACGACAAAACGCAGAAACCTTCGACGGGAGTTGAACCCGTGACCCGGTGTGGTGTGGCTCGCTGACTGACGGCTGATAGGCTGCTGACAGATTCAGCTACTTATTACGAAATGTAAAGACAGCAACGCTTATACGAGCAAAGCAAAACATAACTAACACCATTTTCATTAGACATAAGAAACGGGGCTTAATCGCGTATAAATGTGATTATGGTTAAAGAACTTTATTTCTCAAAAGAAATTTTACATTTCACTTAATGAGAACTTATTGTCTAAAAAATAGTTAATTGTTTCAGTGAACATCGATTGCGACATACAAAGTTACGTTAAGTTATCTAAGTTCTATTTATACATTACTAATAGCACTTTGCACTTACATACCACAAAATTATTAGAGGGATACATAAAATCACACACATAACATAAAATATTCAAGTAAAGTACAATGTGGGTACGCAAAGATTTATCTGTACGGTAAATTTATAAAACACCTTCATTTACGTTTAGTTTTAATGTGCTTCAAATAAAATTTTAAGGTAAATGCTTAATGACATCCTTATCAGTCGTCTTTTGTATACGATGCAGAACTCCCAGGGCCGGATTTAGACGTTGTTAATTACATGGTCTCTCAGTTTTCGTTTAAACATATTAAAATTTTTACATTCCTTTATTTGTTTATTTAATTAGGTAACTTTCATTGGTATTGTGATATAGATACAAATCAAAGCGCAAAGAAAAACACGATTGCTCTCGCCCTTGGTCACACCAGGACTCGAACCCGGTACTTCCTGATTACGCGTCAGGTGTGTTTCCCTTTCACTAGCGAGCACTGTGACGTACGCATCGAATTTATCCATCCGCCTTAACCCCTGTACCTATTTGTATTGAAAGGTATATAACCTTAGCGCCATTTATGAGAATATGTATTACACCTATTCACATTGGTCAAATTAAATCAAATCAAAATATCCTTTATTCAAGTAGGCTTAGATACAAGCACTTTCGAATTGTCAGTTACAATGAGAGAAATCTTTATACAATATGATTATACATACAATATGGTATTCTTCGATGTTTCGAAAACCAACGAAATTACCAACGAAAGGTACTTAAATAAATCATATTTAGACGCGATAAAGCCCCGTTTCCTGTGTTGTGATAATGAGCGATATTTCTATCTATCTATCAGCCACACGTCCACTCCTGCCGTCACTGTGCAGACCGCATCCACTGACTACCCCACAACCCTGACAAGGTCGTTCGTCCACCTAGTAAGCCACCTAGGAGCCATCCCACGCTGATGCGCTTTTGGTCGTGACTCCAGAACTTTACTGGCCCGAACGGCCATCCGTTCTCCGGGCCACATGGCGTGCCCATTGCCACTGCAACCACGCAATCCTGCGACTCCTGTTACTCTAAAAAATGCACTTAAAAGTAAAAAAATAACTGCGTAATTTAGTGTCTTCCATTTACAATAAAACTAACCCTTTTTTCGACTCAATCGATCACAGCTATATTGGCATCGGTAGTAATGAACATTGTAACGAATTGAGACCCCTCCTCCGTTTTTGGAGTCAGTAAAAACATTTTCAGATGAAATGTCTAATTTATTGTAAGGTGCATCGGGGTAAGAAGGAAGTATGGGAAAGATTAATACTTTACTTTTCGAACTTCGCCCTACGTCTGTCTTACCCCAACGCATCTTAATATACTTACTTTTTACTGCCTTACCCGCGTATATTGATAAATAAAAATAACAAACAAGTTGCTTAAATATTTTTAAAGAATTTTTCAACTGCATTTTCTCACATTAAAAACGATTTACATTAGCAATAAAAATACATGTATTATCGCAAAAATTCTAAGCCATAAAAAATAAAAGTAAAATAACGTATTAAGTTATGCAGCATTACGCTGCATGTGCGAACTTTTTGTGCGTCAAAATTTAATACTGACCGCTTTCTGTATACACCGTCGCATTTCGGCATTTTATGATTTTGAATTTGATTTTTGGCTGAGAACGTGAACATTACGAGAAAGTTTGAATTTTCTGAAAATTTCCTAGTTTCTTTCAGCTCAATTTAGTTTAACATATTGTGACCTTGTGTAATGCCGATTTTTGTGCTGTGATTATACTTGTGGAAGTTTACGTTGAAATCCTAATCGCCTTTTTCCGAATGAAGGGCTGATGACGTTTACCGATGTGATCGGATGCTAATAAATTAAATATTTTGATTATACTGCCGTGTCTATCGTTCATGGTTCACCCCTCCCCCTTCACCCTCTACCCTCTAGTGTCATCCACGGTCCTCGCCGGCGTGCGGCTTCCCGGACCGCTGCTCACGGAACCCAGCTCACTTCTTCAACGTCGGACCATCGGAGGAGGCCGAACATTTAGCGGGTCGCTATCTAAGATTTTTTATAAATGACTCAGGTACCCCGTAGATAGTGGCACGACTGGGTGACGGTTTTCTCCTTGACTACGAACTGGTTAGATCTTATTTCCAAAATTCAATACGGGGCTCTCTCGCCCTGTTATTATTCGAGCTTATTTGGTCGTACTCCTTGGTCACCCGGCGCGAACCATTCCCATTAGAATACACATTCATCTAGACACACAGAACTCTTACCCGACCATTTACTGATGGTTGTAGTGGGATAAGTCTCGCTCAGTGATCCATACCTAGGCCTTTACGATTATGCCTTAATGTTATGATATCTCAGGAGACAGCTCGGTGACCCTGGCCACGCAAACCCGCAATTTGTCCGCGAGTTCTAACAGAGCTTTGTTTATATTCTATTTCATTCCCGCGTGTCAACTTGGAACTCTTGGAAGTCAACCGTGCTCTATCAAATAAATTGTGTGATTTTATTTCATTTTACAAATTAGAATACGAAGTGTTAAATTCTACGTACACTCGGCATAATTTAGCCGAGCTAGCGGCATTTTTCGCTGCAGGTAATAATATAAGGTATTTCGAATGTTATTTAGGTTGTATAGATGGGTAAAATACCTCTCTACAGTAATAAATTAATGTAAGTACGTGGAAGTAAATGCGAGTAAGTATATATAAGCTGGATTATTTTGTATTATTTACAATTGTTTCATTTGCGACACGTTAACAATGTTTTATTTTCGTGTCATTGCGTTATGTTTACTGGGTACTAATGTACTAGGATACATTGCACCGTATTACGACTTAGAAAAAGCCGATCAATATTTTGCCGATTTTATAAAAAAATACGAGAGACAATATGAAAGTGACGAAGAATTCAGCAGGCGTTTCGAAATATTTAAAGCAAATTTAATAAAGCTTAATCAATTTAATGACCATTACAAGCACGAAAATGGAGGATATGAAATTACTCAATTCACTGATCAAGATAGCTACGTATCCTGTGCTCGTCCCGCCCAACAATCGAATGCAACAATGATCCAAGTGGAAAAGGAATTCATTGTAAATGCTCCAAGCTATTTAGATTATCGCCAGCAACATTTGGTCACTAGAGTAAAAAACCAGAATCCATGTGGCAGTTGCTACATCTTTGCTGCTATAGGTAAGTAACTAATCCCAATAAAAACATGTAAAATTGGCTGCCAAGACTCACTAGCTCATAACGCTTTCGCTGTAAAAAGTTATCATATCCCAGGAAAAGCCAAGCCCTCAAGCTCTGACTTTACTGAGCCTACACCTTATCTTAAAAAGTATGGCTTCGACTGGCTTGAAACCCCTAAGCCCGGATTCAAAAGTATGGCTTGGCCGTTTAATACATCAGTAAGGTCTTCGATATTGTCATAATATTATTATTTTAAATTCCTCTCTGCATAATATATACAAATAGAAGGTGCCTTCAAACTTCGTTCTCGGAGGAGAAAATAATCCTCTCCTCTTTTTTCTTCAGCCGTGTACCAAAAATAGTTGAAATCCGTTTAGCCGATTTGGCTTAATGAAGCCGTAACGACACATACAAACATACAATAAAATATTTTTAGATTCCGTGACCTCTAAGAAGTCCACTCAATAGTTTTTTTGAAAATATCTTCAATTAACTTAAATTACAGACAGTTAATTTTAACACTACATACTACTTAAACATCAATTTTAACTAACTTTATAATAGTATACATTTGCAATAATGTCATAGTTACATATTTTTGTTTTCAGGAAATATTGAAGCAATGTATGCCAAAAGAACAGGCAACCTTATTTCACTATCTGAACAGCAAGCTCTAGACTGTGGTAGAGGCACTTGTGATGGTGGTGCTCCCGTTAATGTCATGAAGTAAGTTTAATGTTTGACCCTTACGTACAGGGTGGCACATTTAGATCGGTCAGTATGGGAAAGTCTGAAACTATAAGACATACGAAAATCTCTTCTGAGGAACCATGTCATCGATTTTAGTAATAAGAAAAACTGCATTATTAAATGTATGAATACATTTAATAAAACTTAGCTCGGGAATCGAACCCGGACGTTTTGAAATATAAGACTTGCAAGTGCATAGACATCGTTTAGCGACCAAATAATTGTGAAATTAAATCTTTCATAATTTAAAAAGAAACTGGAATCGGTTAGTTTTACATTACAAGTACTTATTGAAATTCCTTCATACTGGGAAACTCAGACGCAACAACTTCAATCAATATTATCGCCAAATACCATTGGCGTCACTTCTTCTACCAAAATCCTACATCGTCATCATCATTTACTTTAGGCTGGATTTCACCAAACTTTTATTCCGAGAATAACGCTTAATCTTGGATAGTAACCTCAAAACTGTATATTAATTTGACACAACTGTTTGAGAATAAGCGTAATTCTCGGAATAATAGATTGGTGAAATCCAGCCTTAGTCATTTGGCTTTTTTTGTAGCATAGTCATTTGTTTGGTATATGCAGTAGATAAATTAGAGGTGACACATGGTGTGCTAAATTTGTAAATAGAGGTGCAGTTAAATATTTTCCTATGAAAATTAACAGCTGTTTTCTTGATGAGTCGGGGCTTGTTTTTCGAATGCCTGATTATGTGACTTGTGCTTAATTCTAGTGAACTAGCAAGTCAAGGTTGCGAGTCGGAACAGGATTATCCCTATACAGCTGTAAAAGGATATTGCCGCTTCAACCGGTACAAAACCAAAGTCAGAGTAACTGGAGGACACACGATCTATACTCCGGATGCCGAGACGCTTAAGGGAGCTCTGTATCAAAACGGCGCACCTCTTTCGATCAGTAAGAAAGTGTCATTTTTTGTACAGCTGCTGGGGTAAACCGTACAGTTATAACCAGTGTAAGTAGGTATTATCAATCACAGTGAGTTTCTAACCTCTGCGATTTTAGTATCGAGAAATTAAAAATATATTATTTTCCTGCCGGTGAATAACGTTTTTCTCAATGTTTCAAGACCAAAATTGAAGTGGGAAATAACTTTATCGTCGCCAAACTGTACGGGTTACCCTGCATCTTTTGTATTAGAAACTAGACAGTTAAATGCTTAACATCAGGCAGGCCGTACGCTTGTTTGCCGCCTTAGTAGTATAAAACATATTTTTGGTTTAGTAGGTTTGTACGTTGGGAACAAGCATTTTATCAACATGATATTTCAAAAATATATGTGGCAGTCGAAACAACACACGAATTAATACACAAAGTTAAAACTAGATCAGCGTCACACGAGTTATGAGCCAAATATGTATGTTGCATCCTTTTCGTTTGGTAAATGAAATACAAGAGGTAGAGATGCAACACCAATGATTGCCAAAGAAGGCACAGAGTGGTGCTGCCATTAAACTTAACATGTAAAAAATAATTTATTTATTTATTTTTTATTCAATTTATTTACACGGTATTACAGCGAACCAATTCACCGTGAAACCAGATTACTTAATTAGCAACTATACAATTCATTGACAACAATTATAACTACTTTCAAAAGATTGAGTACACAAGCTAAAACAATTCACAATATTTTATGTACATAAATTTTATGCATGTACGGAGGTCTGCCTGTTGTCCATCATCTCACAAAGCCTCAAACATTCATGGCACACAGCTATCCATCTCCACGCAAACAGGTCACATTCGGGCACGGATGCCAAGCGTGTTGAGTAAAGTGAGTGCGCGGGCCGTGCGGTAATGGCGCACTTCGGCGCGACAGCGTGCGCGCCGCCGGCGCACCAGCGGGGGCGGAGGTTGACGCGGGGGACGTCCGGAACGCTCAGCCGTAGTACACTGTCCACTAATTGGATAACGTCCGACTCCCCGCGCAAAAACTGGCAGACTGTGTTGAGAAGATCGTTGTTTCTCCTCACTTCCAAAGAATTAAAACCTAGCCAACCGAGTGAAAATTTTGTGGGATATAAATATGGGTAATATCCAAATCTTTTCATATATAGAAACCTAAGGAAAGACTTCTGTATTTTCTCTAGGAGTAGGGCATATGTGGATTCATACGGATTCCAAATAATGGACGACGCCTCCAGTTTACTCTGCACTAAAGCATTAAAAAGTAGCTTTATAACTCCGGGTTCATGGAAATCCTTGCAATTACGGAGCACGAAACCCAGTCTTTGGTAGCAGCTACTGGCGAGTGCACGAATATGCTCATGGAAGGTAAGGCGCGTGTCAAACACTACCCCTAGATCCTTCACAGAGAAGACACGATTGATGATATTGTTGTCCAGGAAGTATTGCGCATGTATAGGAGATGAGCTTATTACTTAAAATGATTAGATTATGCACCTGAACCGCTGGCGTCATAATATAAATGAATGGCTTAGAAAAGTACGAATTTGAAGATTCCTTTACTGTTAAATTACCCATGTCACACAATCGAAAAATATTTTTATTGCGTTTTCAGTATTGTTTGCATCAACTATTATAAGGCAAACCAGGGGGCGACAAATATTGAACCCATATGATTGCCAAGGTCAACGCGGAGACCACGCGGTACTGCTCGTTGGATATAATACAAGTACGTATTCTAGCCAAGGATCGAATACCGGTATTCTTTGCATACAAAATAACCGGTGTATTCAATTTCGGTATCTCGCTTATTATTAGAGATTTTTGTATTTTAAATAGCTAAATTAAAAGTTAATACTGATTACCTAAATACTACTGAACAAACATTTTAAAATATCGATAGTTTGGTAAGTTATTTCATGTTAAAGTAATGCCGGTAACGATCCCTGATTCTAGCTGTCGACGATTATGTCAATTAATTGATCTGTTCTATATTATCCTCTACGCTAAATACAAGATTATTGGAGCAGAAACGATGCATCGAAAATTTAAGCAATTTTTAGTGAGATTTTTGTCAAATCTAGTATATGAAACAGGCTGTTTTTTGACACGCTTTTATTAGGTCGACCTGTATGTAACTAACTATGTAATGGAATCTAAGGTAACTAACTTAACTAATTTTAAAGAATAGCCTCATGAAAATTGGCAGCTGTATGTAGTTCTGATGACAATAAAATAATATGGTAAAGCGTGTTTTTCTAGTGTTTTTTAAACTAGTAATTTATTACATATGTGTTTTTTGACTATAAAACCTATTCAGTGATCAATGCGGAAACATGTTTGTTTAAAATTTCCTCGATAGAAAAGTTATCCGAAAACGCATCTTTATTTTCCGTTTTTTGTCTAGTTAGTACAAACGACAGATTAATAAACGGCTAAATTATGTAAAAATGTCATTCTTGCCTTTATATTTTATGTGATTAACTTAAAAAATGTTCACAAAACATAATAATGACGACCGGTTTGGCTCAGCGGGAGTAACGTTGCCTGCGAAGCTGAGGTCCTGGGTTCAGTCCCGGTAAGGGCAAATATTTGTGTGATGAGCAATAAATATTTGTTCCTGAGTCTTGGATGTTTTCTATGTATGTAAGTTATATATCTATTAAATATATCGTCGTCTAGTACCCATAAAACAAGCCTTATTGAGCTTACCATAGGACTAGTTCGCTTTGTGTAAAATTGTCCCGTAATATTTATTTATTCATATTTTATTTTTTTTATAATATCTTCGATTTCATCGTACTTTTACATCTGGCGCTTACGCCAAAAAACCTCAAGCATGTAGTGTATTAGCTTTCTCTTTCTTTGATGCGCGCGAGCAATAAATGCGTCCCTTATTACAAATTCCGCTCCTTGGCCCGCTCGGCGTATGGGGCGTGTTTTACGAATGACGATGCAGGCCTTAAAGCGAAGGGTTGACTAGGTCACCTTCGCGACGTTAAGTGAAAAATTCTTGAAAGTAAAGATTTATAAATTCAAAAATTACATATCCGTAACTTACAGCTAATTTCCAAAGCGTTGCAGACGTTAGCCTTAAAATAACAAGAGAAAATTATGTAACAAACAAATAATGAGCATATTAATTACACAAATGGGACATAAGTAATCTAAATAGGTACATTATAAACATTACTTACTGATACATCTTTACTATTACATACATTGAACATATTTTCAAAAAAATATTGTAACGAACTATTTGGAGGTCACTGAATGGATTTTTTTTATTTTATTTTTTGTATGTTTGTTTGTGTCGTTGTTCTTAATTTGGTACACGGGTAGCTATAGGTATCTCCAGATAGTTATATAATACTTTTTACCCGACTACGCTGAAGGAAAAGAGAAGCTTATGATTTATTTCTCCTCCGTGGACGAATTTTGCGGGCATGAAATGAAAATTTAAGTAGCAGATTTTAAAAACACTCAGATATTTCTTACATTCTACAAAAAGGTTTACATATCTGGTAACAAACGGAAAGAAGCTGAGAGACAAATATAAGTAGTTAGTCCAATCTTCTTCTGTTACAGATCCTGCAACCGGTAGACCGTACTGGATCTGCAAGAATTCTTGGGGCACAGATTATGGTGACAATGGTTACTTTTATATTGATTTTCAAAATCGTTGCTCATTCGGTATAGAAGGTACTGCTACCTCTACAGTGGCATAGATTTGGCGATATTTCCATCAATTGTATTATTTGATTTGGTCTTTTTATAACTTTTTAACCTCTGCCATGACAAATGTATTAAAATGTGTAGTGAAAGTTCGTTCTTTTAATATTTACCCTTTTTACAAGCTTTTATTTAACCTTACATTTGTTCATTCACACATGTACCATCAGCCTACAGATGATTAGTTAAGTGTGTATTTCACTGACCATCTGTAGGCCTTATGTCCATGATAATAAGGTCTACCAATGGTTAAATCTGTTGCTGTTTGTACCAGGGCTGCTTTTTAGGGTTCCGTAGCCAAAATGTCAAAAACGGAACCCTTATACATTCTTCATGTCTGTCTGTCTGTCCGTCCGTATGTCACAGGCATTTTACTCAAAAACTATAAAATGTACATTGATGAAATTTGGAGCATGGGTGTTGTGTGTAAACCGCTACTTAGTTTGTTAGTTAAATAAAAAATATATATATTTCTACGGGGGGCTCTCGATACATGTAACAACTGAAAATTTTTTTTTAGAAAATATCTATGTGTGGCACATATTTCGATAGTACTTCTAAAACACTGAGGTTTCTAAAAAAAAATTTTGATTTTGTGAATATTTTCCGAAATATTCGCTCCGAAAATAGCAAAAATTGGGTCCCCCTCCTCTATTTTCTACACGGTATGTTCAAAAAACATGAAAAAATTTACAAATATACAACTTAATAAATACTTATTTCCAACAAAAATTGTTTTTACCATGATCGGACATACCGTTTTTAAGTTATTGCCAAAAAACTGCGCTTCTCAGCAAAAAGACGTAAGTGCCGGGGAGATACGCTCTTTTGTTAGTGTTTTTTTTTCATGTCGTGTTTTTTTTCATTTGTAGTGCATTTTTTATATAAACGGCTGCGGAACCCTTCATGAACGAGTCCGACTCGCACTTGGTCGCTTTTTTAAGGCTGTGTTTCCGACAAAAATGTGCGAGGATGCGTAACGAGCGATATGATATGTTTGAAAAGAACCAATAGAATCACTTCATTTACCGATCCTCACTCAGCGCAGCTCAAGTGGAGACCAGGGATCGGAACCGGCATTTTTAAAATCTTCTAAAATACACGCTATTTCTGGAATGTTTTAAAACTATATATTTAGGAGAAGAGGAATTCATCACAAAACACCTGTTTCAAGTTCTAGAATTTTAATAAAATATACGAAAATCTCGTAATTGAACGAAAAATTTGAATTGAATTTCAATTTGTATGAAAAGAATACCGGTTCTGATTCCTGGTGGAAACAGCTTCGTCAGGCGAGATTTTTGTACATACAAAACAAGGGAAGGATGTGTGCGAGGGATGTGTTGCGAGGGACTTCTCGAGCGAGCAGTCACTAGACGGTGTTTGTCAGAGGTAGATGTGTAGTACATGGAAAGCATGGATCAGTGGAGAAAAACACTTTTATGTTTATCAATCTGCTCACCACACCCCGCTCCGCTTATTTGAAAAGAGGGCGCTTATTTGAATTTGGAGACCGTATTACTTTTAAAAGATCTATTCAGCGACACCCCACACACACACTAGCGTTGGAACGAAAAAAAAATCACCCCCACTTTACGTGTACGAGAGGTACCCAATGTTTTTTTTTAGTTTTTATTTTACCGTTTTGTCGGCGTGATACATACACATACTCATACCTAATTTCAGATTTCCAGTACTAATGATCACGGAGCTAAGCCGCGGAAGGACAGACAGACGGACAGACGGACATGGCGCAACTATAAGGGTTCCTAGTTGTTACGGAACCCTAAAAATTGAATGAAAGAAAGTTTGCGTACGATATTTTTTTACAACTTCGAAGAGGATAAATGGGACTCCATTACTTTGAGGAGATGACTTCTATTTTCAGTGCTGCAGCAACATGCCTCAGACAGTAGATTGCTGGTATTTGAAGTTTCAACTATAGTTTCAGGGACAATGAAGTCACGTGAAGGGCCAAAAACCGCTATGATTCAAGAGAACATTAACGCTGTGATCCTTAAACATACCGTGAATAGATACTAGAACACTACCTAGCATTGGGATTGCGAAGGTATGATGATATGGGCAGCAAGTCAAACTTTAAGTAGGTACCTAAGACTATTTTTTGTATAAAAAGAGATTATAGTGAGACATTCTAGCGCAAAAACCTCAAGGCCTAGCGTTGATTAGTTCTAAACTGCGATTAGGTTTGAACCGCACGAACGCACCTGAATACAAGCAATAAAGTACCGTATATTAACGAGGTAAGAAATACTTCACAAACAACAAGATAAGGACGCGCTAGTTGACAGTCTTGACACATTTACGCGTGCGCATAACTAACTGCAATTAAACGAACAAACGACAATAAATCTTGTGTTTTGCATATCGGTCGATTTTGGTTCTCACACTTGTAGGACTACCGCCTTTATTTATAGCAACATAGGCTACATTTTCTTTAACTGATTTTGCCAGAGGCTAGGTTGCGAAGGTAAGCGTTCGATATGAAAGAGTTTCCCGCTAGTCTGGCCATGATTTATATAAATAATAATTGTCGTCCACTTCTAGTGAATGTACCGCTAATTGTCACGGGGAGTGTTGAGGAAGTGAATAGTTCACCAGTTCATACAATTTGTCATTATAAGTCTGAGTCTTTTGTATTCAGTTTATTTTTATTGGCGGCTGTGATGTCTGAGATCTAAAGGCAACTAGTAGGATACTTCTTACCCGACTATGCTAAAGAAAAAAAGAGGGGGTATGGCTCTTTCTCCTCCGCGAACAAAGTAACGGGCGCCGTCTATATTATTTGCGAGTGTCTTTGACCTAGCCTGGCCTAGACCATGCTCAATGTAGGGTTCCGTAGCCGTTACTACAATGTAATACACTATACAGATGAAAAAAAATAAAAATACGAAAGACGAAAAAGTGCACCAGAAAAAGAGCATATCTTTGTGGCTCTTACGCCCTTTAGCTGTATTAAGCTTTATCTTTGCATTTTTCAAATATTCTTTGGACATACGGTTTAGAAGATAGAGGGGGGAGGGACACAATTTATGCAACTTTCGGATAGTTTATTTCCGAAAATATCCATACGGTGAAAAAAAAAACCTAAAAAGTGTTCTTTTTAGAACTGTCGAAATGTGTGCCACACGTTGATCTTTGCTGAGGCATATATATTTGTTATTTAACTACTAAACTCCGTAGCAACTTGTACAAGACACCTAAACTCCAAATTTCATCAGTATATATCTTGTAGATTTTGAACTAAATGCCTGTGACATACGGACGGACGGACGGACTTGACCAAACTATAAGGGTTCCGTTTTTGCCATTTAGGCTACGGAACCCTGAAAATGATCGTCACCAACATGTCAATATAAAATATGAGGTTTATAAATTCTCAAACAACTCAAGTTATGCCAGTTTTTTATTTTTGGTCCGCGTTTGATTTATTCTCGTGTCTGGTTAATTACACAAATTACTAACTAAGAATGGATGCCGCAATGCACTATAATTTTGAGGACCGGGGCCGCGCGTGGCATTCGTCACGACTTCACAATCTGCATCGGCGATCAGGGTTCAAAGAGAGCGGAGACAATACGATCTAGGTTATGTGACGTGAGAGACACAACTCCAAGCAAGCAGTCAAAACACGGCCGATGGTATGCAATAAGTAAGTGTATTACGAGAGCCTCGGTTGCTCAACATCTGGCGTCGTCGTCGAATCCTCTTACAAACAAGACAATATACATACATTCCACTCGGACTCTCACGAAGCCATATGATATATCAACAATCAGTCCTATGATAGGCCTAGACCAGCCAGAGCGCAGGGCCCTGGGCCCAGGCCCAACAGGACAGCTGTCGTCGAACACAACACAACTTTGACTTAGACTTTGACACAAGTATACCTATATGTTTACTTGCCTTTGTTACAAATCATACAGAGAAAGACAAATGCAATAAAATAAACCATACAAAAAAAAAAACGTGGTTTACCGGTTTTCGTTGGCCGAATAAGGGAGACCGGGTAAGGTTGTCTCACGGGTTGTCACACGACACGACGACCATAACTTAAAACGGAAGGAAACCTCAAGGCCCTTTAAAAAATAAAAAACATTACTTAAACTAAAACAAGCTTTATAAGTACGGGCCTTGTCGGGCCCGGACTTCTTAGGAGCTGATTTTTTTTCGGGTGGACGCCGGACCGTCAAAATCTCCTGCATGTCGAGGATTATACTGTATTTGCATGCGTATTTTTTTGTGGAAACTGCATGAAAATATGCGCATGTGAGCACAATTTATTGTCACATCTAATCAAGACATTATTTCGTGGAAAAGCAAATCCATTAATCGGGGCATAGAAACCCTGAGCGGAAAGCGTCAACGCGGTCGGAAGTCGGGACTCAAATGACTGGCTGGATGAGGACGAGTTCCAAGTTAACATAAAGAAGGAGAGATTCCCACTGATGCTGCAGCAGCGTCAGCAGACTTACCTATGTGGCTGGGATATAACAGAACGAATAAGTTCATCGACCGGTTTTGAAAGATCACGAGAGCTTTATTTAGGAGGGAGATAGATATAGCTCGCGCGATTGTTCGATACCGGTTCATAGTCCATTGCTGTGACAAACCTTAACCAGTCTTCCCTTTATTGAATTTCGTAAATAAGTGACTGAATTAGCTGCTAGATGTACTTACCTTCGGGATTCCTGTATATTATCTATACTAGAACGTGCCCGAAACTTCGTCAGCGGATGAGACAAAAATCATAAGCCTCTTTTTTTCTCCAGCGTAATCGAATAAAAGGTATCATATAACCATCTGTGGATACTCATTGCAGCTATCTGTGTACTAAAAATGGTTGAAATCCGTTTAGCCGTTTTGACGTGATCAAGCCAAAACGACACAAAAAATAAAATATTTGTGTATCCTACAGACATTTCATTTTTACAACTCTATAATAGTATAGAGACAAGCGAAAGTTCAATGGATAATCCTAACTACAAGTGTGACTCCATCGCATTCGCATTATTAACATTATGACATTTAATGACTCACAGTCATTCGTCGCGCTTGCGCAAAGCCATAGCGCACTATCGTCCATCGGATAATCCAACAATCGTAATCAAATTACACAAATAGAAGGATAATTGGCAAAAAATGGGAAACATGAGGCGGAAGCTTGTAATAGAGTGATAAACGCGGAGCGGCATTGTGCTGTAACTGGCAACGGCGCGATAGCATCGTGGTGCGCCCGCGCAGCGTGACCGGGCTAATGCTCGCGGGAGCTCACTGGACTCCAAGCGAAAGATAATACATACCTTCATATTTCTCTCAGTATTTACGTCCTTTTGTATCTAGATAGCAGAGGTCCACGCACTCGGGAAGCTTTTTAAGTGTTTTGACGCTGTCTTACGATTTATTCCAAACTGGTGGCAGTGGAGCGAGGTGGAGCGTGGAGGCCGCCGAGCAGAGGCTGTGATAGCGCTAACGTGCGTAATAAATAGCGATATCCTGTCCTCATGAGGACCGCTCAGGTGTGAAGAAATACGCTTTAATCTCTCAACACGCCTAGCTGACAAGCTTGGCTGCTGCCACAAGTTAAAATAAAATAATTTTCACTCAAATACATTTTTGGAAGAAGCTTTTTATAGCCGACCTACATTATTACAGACACACATTATTACATTCTATGACAACATTCAGGCTCCATCATCAGATCAACTCGAAGGTAATCATCATATTGAATTGTCACCAAAGGGAAAGTACGCCAAATTTTAGCTCAATCAGAAACTGGAAAAGGTGTTACATTTAGCTTACAAGGTCTGACCCGGACAACAATACACACAGACATTGCATTGCAAGTTATGTTAAAAAAGCTGGTCATTAGTTTAATTTTTTTTCCAGAGAGAAAGAAGTGCGAAAGAGAGAGAGAGAAAGAGAGTGAGTCCTTAGATTTTGATGTTTGCGCATGTACAGCATTGGCTGTCGAAATACATAATTTGAAAGTCCCTAATTGCAACGAGCCTCTGATGAGAACTCTATTTAGAAAGCTGCTACAAACCCCAACGTTAGGCGAAATAGCACATCTATATAGGTAATATTATAAAGATCTAAAAATTTAATGTCGTACATTGAGGAGATTTTCAAGAAAATAATTTTATTGTAACGGACTATGTTTGGAAGTCACTGAATCTAAAAAAAATATTTTTGGAATCTTTTCAATGTTTGTATGTGTCGTTGTGGCTTCATCACGCCAAATTGGCTAAACAGATTTCCACTAGTTTTGGTACACGAGTATCTGGGTATCCACATATGGTAATAGGATACTTTTTACCCAACTACGCTGACGAAAAAAAGATGATGATTTTTTCCTCCGCGAACAATGTTGCGGGCGCCTCCTAGTTTAAATTACTTAAATAAAAAAAATGTACCGATAAAAATAGCGTGTAGGTATGAAGAGTAAACAAGCAGAACAAAGTCATAACATCAAAGTTAATAAGCGTAAATGAAATTATCCAATTTATATGTACGTTCCCGTTATTGTTAATGCTAATGAAGTTGATTCGCGAGTCGATGCGTGCTCCCGCGCTTCCGGCGCACGTCGGCGCGTACGCAACGCCCGAAGCTGCGGCGGCGTTGTTGCTGCGCAGCAAGTCTTAAAGGGTCAGGACCTCCGGCATAACTGCGCCCCTCTGCCTTGTGACAAATTGCGGCCAGCCATGCTAGACAGGACTCGATTCTAGATAACAAAATGCTCCGTAACCACAATCTTACTCGAGACCAAGGATGGCCACCGAAACGCTGGATTGATCAGTTAATACGTAGGAATTACTTGGGAACGGACTGGATGAGAAAATCGCAAGATAAAGAGATAAAGGAGCATGTAAGAGACTTGTGTCTGCCAAATACTGGCTAATGATGGTGAATTAATTATGATGATTCTAGTGATTAAGTCGAGAATAGTTTTTTTAACTAAATAACCCGAAAAAGCCTCGCCAAAAATTCAGCTGCGCTTGATAAGGAGTCCATATGATACTAGAAGTTGCCCTCAACTTGGTTCGCGGAGGAGATAAAGTCGAAACCTCTCTCTTTCTTCAGCATAATCGTGTAAAAAGTATCCTATAACCATCCGCGGATACTCAGCTACCCGTGAACCATAAGTAGTTGATATCTTGTGTAGCCGTTCTGATGTGATGAAACCACATATAAAGATACAAAAAATAAAAATAAAATATGTTTCGATTCTGTAACCTCCAAATAATTCGTTACAATATACTTTATAATATCTTCATTATATGTACAGACACTTCATTTTTACAAATTTATAATAGTACAGATAAGTATATACCTACTTAGCCTGACTGATGTAATTCGATGTATATCAATACTCGTACCGCATGAAATGAATGACTTGTAAGTAAAAATCATATATAAATTTCTCTCCGAATCATTCGGAGCCCGTGTATTACTCTGTCGCCGGTCATTATTTATCATCATTCAAGCGAGGCCACGGTCATACGTTAATATTATCAATATAAAAAAAAAACTTTCGTTTTTCGTGTTGATTGACCTGTCAATAAAATGTCGTAAAGTATTATTTGAGTTGTCGAAGGCTGCATAATACATACATTTTGGACAATAGCTACTAACGTCCGTTATGTAATAAAACAAAATTATCCATGCATTGTTTGTGCGTCCTACTTTGAGCATTGGTTTTCGAGCTTTACCGTGTCATGTATGAATCTTTACTCTTGCTTGCCTCCTACCTACTTATGCCTAGCAGTTCACTCTTCCATCAAACCTCTATTAAGTACTATGAAAATGAAAAATGAAAAAGTTTATTTGGTTAAATTTAACAGGTAAACCTTGCAGGGACTGGGACCTCCTAGTAAGTAAAATACACCTGTGTCAGGAGGGCCCGCTCTTCCAGAAACAACTTGTTAATTTAATTACTTAATCTATTGTACATATTAACTATACTCTTTCAAATTAATATGTATATTGTACATTGTATACAATTTCCAATAAAGAGTAGGTGACCGGGTAAGGTTGATTTACGGGATGATTGTCAACTTGTCACACGACACGACGGCCATAATAAAAAACTGAACAAAACAATAAGGTCATGAACCTGTATCCAAAGATCGCGAGAGTTTTATCTACGAGGGAGATATAGCTCTCGCAATCTTTCGACACCGGTTTATGGTCATTTATGTCCACTGTGACAACCAATCCTAGAGACAAACTTACCCGGTCTTCCCCAACGATTTTGTAGCGGTCGGTGTTGAATTTGAACCAATCTCCAAAATGGAATATGAATTACTGGGATAACAAAACTGCAACCATCTTATTGGAAACATTTATCTACAAAGAAGATTTTCCCGCTTGGCCTGCGCCAGTTATTTGGTTTATCCCTATGAAACCATGCTTCTACGCGATAAAAAGTAGCCTATATGCCAGCCTATCGGCTGGGGCCAACTTCTAGAGCCTAGAACATCGCCGCAAAGTTGCCAGCTTGTTGCTTTTCTATAGGATATACTTTGGAGAGTGTGAGCAAGAATTGCATGGTTTAAACCCGCCATCCCCGTTCCACCATCGGACATCCAGGCGTGGGGACCGACTTCATGCTCACGTTGTCAATTTACCATTCATAGCACGAAGCGATTTGCTTCATCATTTCTAATGCGAACCGCTAAGGAATCTCGCTCTCGTCGTATGTATTTCTGGAAATTTATAATTTGGGTCTCTTCAAGGCAAGAGTGAATAGGCTGTTATTGAACCAGCGAGCCACATCCTCGACCCCGTAGTCTCTTACCGTCAGGTAATATTGGGGTCAATCGTTGGTCAGTTTACAAAAAAAAAAAATAGTTAATAAACCCCCATATCATTCCGTTGCCCCGTTATCGTGTGAAAGAAGGGGTAACCAACAAATACACTACGCATTTATAATATTAGTAAGGATATTCCATATTTGTCAATAACAATATCTACCTGAAACAGCTCAGAATGTTTGAAAGTAGTCTATTGACAGCCTAAGCAGCCAGATCGAGTCTCGTTGTTCACAGGCGATCGTATCTCTCTATCCCCCTCTCCGCCCCCTCGGCTGCGCCAGCGCATTGTTGCGGCCAATTAGCCGCTGCCTTCAGCATTTTGTATATTTGGAATTAATTAGCGGGCAATAAAGCTTATGTAAGGTTACCTAGGTGAGGTAAGTTTACGAGCGGTGCGGGATGCGTGCGCGCAGCCAAGGCCTGGTGACGGATGCTCATGGATCTCACGACGACTTGCACGTAATTACAGCATGATATGTGAATTAAAATACAATCGGCAGGATATACATAAAACATATTGACTTGCCGTATCTGTTGGTTTGTGGTTCTAAATTTGTAATGACCAGGATGCCGAAACTGTGCGTCACTCTTTTAAGTCGTGAACAAATCAAATCAAATCAAATCATCATTTATTCACAGAATATATGGTAAGTACATAAGGTGGTATAATTATAAAACATTTTGATCCTTAATATATTCGGCCTTCACGGCATGTGAAAATTTTAAAAACTTATTTTATTCCCTAGCTAGCTATAGCATGCATTCTTAACGATTATTTATTACATTTATAACATTCACATAGCTTTAAGCTGTAGCATGTCAAGAAATTGAATTGAATTTGTACATTTATAATCTATATTCATTTTTATTCTAAGATTTACATGCATATAATAAAAATGTGATCATAAGTTTTTTTGGTTTAGTGTAATTTTTTCCTTAAAAAAATCTCCAAGAGAGTAATAGGCTCTGTCAATGAGTTCCTTTTTCAATTTTACTTTAAATATGTTTACATCTAATTTTTTCAATTCTTCCGGCAAATAATTATATACTTTAGAGGCCGTTCCTAGTAAGCTATTTCGTAGTAATGCTGTTTTGCCAGGTATTATTTTGATATTAAATTTGTGACGCATGGTTTAAGACTCTATCGACTTTAGTTGAAACACATTGGGGTTTGATTTAACAAAGACTGCTACTTCGTAAATGTAAAGACTTGTCAGTGTCAAAATCTTTAGTTGTATGAAGTAAGGCTTACAACTATCCGTTTCTCTGAGGTTACAGATGGCACGGATACATTTTTTTTGTGCACCAAAAACAAGATTTTGTTTGTGGAATTTCCCCAAAAAATAACACCGTAGCGAAGAATAGATCCAATATATCCGTGATATGCTAATAGTGCTGTGTTGGTATCTGATAATTTTGAAATTCGTCGAAGGGCAAATACAAAACAATTTATCCTTTTACATAATGTTTCAGTTTGTGTTTTCCACCTCATGTTGTTATCTATCTCAATTCCTAAAAAAAAAAAAACAGGCACTAAACGACCGATGACCTCAAATCTCAAATGCTAGAATTTACGTTGCTTATAATAATTTATGCGTTGCTGATTTTAGGATCAGTCACCAGCATCAATATCTGCCATAGCAAAGCGGGCAAAAATATCTGACACGTCCTAACGTCTCTAGAAAAAGAGTCGTGTCAGATATTTATCACCGGGGGGTGAGGTAAACACGTACAACACACTACGGAAATATTCCTATTTATACACACGCACACAATTAAAAGAAATCACCTACAAAAAGACACCGGCCAAGAGCATGTCGGACAATGCTCAGTGTAGGGTTCCGCAGCCTTTCATACAAAGAAATGCACTACGGATGAACAAAATACGATATGGAAAAGTATACTAGCAAAGGAGCGTATCTCCTCAGCACTTACGTCCTTCAGCTGAAAAGCGCAGTTTTTTGTCAATAACTCAAAAACGGCTAAACAGATTTTATTCAATATAGTTTTCATTGATAGTATTTATAAGGCTTCATTTTCGTGTTTTTTTCCATATTTTTTTGACTCGTGGTTGAAAAGATAGAGGAGGGGGGCGGAGGGGGGCTATGTTTTGGATTTTCGCATTGAATATTTACAAAACTGCTGACTATTATTTTTAAAAGACCTATTCAACGACACCCCACATCTTGTGTTGGATCGAAAAAAATCACCCATACACTGACAATTTTTACGTATAAACTAACCGCAGATTTCGCGATTACTTTGGCAGAGGGGAATGTATTCGTATGGCATATCTAGTGGTTATACTTATATTTATGCTCTAAGGTTGGCAATTATCAAGGGGTGTTCAGTTGACTTGTAATTAGAAAACCTAAGCTTAAGTTCCTACAACACTGGTCCAAAATTTCGTTTCAGGAGTGAATCTGACTAAGGACGGACTAATGGTGTAAAAGTATTCACCTGCGTGTAATGTTTAAATAGATGTTTGTTTACTATGAGTAAGTATTTTGCGCCAATTCAATCACTAAAAACAGTTTTTTCATATATTCTCCGACGACGATAAAACGACTGGTAGAAAAATTCAATGACTGGCACTGCTTCTATTTACTTATATAAACAAAAGATACTGCGATTCTGTTTACCCGCGAAGCCGTTAGAAACGCGGGTGGGAAAAACTCAACCGGACGAATATATTTTTTCAATTGTTTTAAATTAAGAACAAGAGGAGCATTCCAATAAATCTTTCCACTGCAGCGCTACCGCTAACCGTCTGCGGCCAACGCAGTGAAGCGCGCACCGCGACCTTGCCTCCATCGCCGTGTCACGCACCGGCGCTTCATCTCCGATAGCTGATTGCGCGCACGCATTGTTTACGGGAAATAATGCTGTGTTGAGACCGCTTCCGTTCTGCGCAAGACGCTGTTGCAACAGAGTGTATGATTTACAGGGTTTGGTTCCTTAACGGTACAAGGAACTTCTTGCATAAAGCCGTTTGTGTCAGTAATACCGAATCATCACGAAATTTTAGTGAAGCTTCTAGCAAATTCGTCTTGATTTTTGGGCCAGCAGGCATACCAATTGATTTCTTCGATGTTATTTCCCTTTTGACTTGGGCGCGGCTTTTACATACTTTTATTTAACTTTTCTTGCTTACTATATTGTGTTTATTACTGCGTTCTCTTTACTAACTTATAGTTGAGAACTAAAACCTTGCATGCTAAAGCCTAGCTCATAAATGCGTCTCTCCGGTTCAATTAAGTAAATCTGAATTTAATCTTCGTTGAGTACAACACCCTTTGTTGGCTACTACGCATGCAAACTTAGCATACTGGTCTCTTAATGGGAATAAAATAGTTTTTAGAGCCGAATAAAAAGCTAATGAAGTTCATGACTCCAAGTCGTGACTGGAGACGAGGAAGGATGCGCGCCGCGAGGCCGGTGACGCCAGAATGATGACGTCATGGGTCACATGATCTGGGGGCCGATGGGTTAAACATTTTGAATAGTTTTCAGAGTGTTATCTTGATCATATCTAAAGTCATCATTCCTCGCCTCTGTTAGACGTATTTGACATCTTGTTATGATAATTAACACGATGGCGTGTAAAAGATCCTGATGCGAATGAATGTCGTAATAATTCTAATAGAAAAACACGAGTTTGAAACCAAAATCCAGTATTTTCTTCGGTGGCCTACAACTTATCTCGTTCGGGTCTTCCGTGCCAGAGTGCTCTGCTCAGCATATATAGGTATATGCTGAGCAGAGAGCTTAAGTCATTATTGAGGATCATTTGTAATTGATCATGTCAACCAGTGATCCGCCTGGTGAAGTGTAGCGATATCTGATCTCCAATTATCCGGATATTGTATCTAACCGGGGTATTGGGTTTCTGTAAATGTGGTATATATATATATATTAGGGTTGATATTAATGAGTCATGAGTATTTGTCGACGGCAGCTTTTAAACAGTCGTGACGTTCTGTAGAGCTTGTGCTGCGCGTGCGCGGCCGTCGCGTCATCGACCAATTACGTTGCGCAATGACCCTTGATCGCGCACGAAGGTGTTAAGTTAATCCACCGATTATACGTTCATTGCCTAATGGCCGTCGCTTAAATTATTATAAAGAAGTTTCGGTAACAGGCTGCAGCACACTTATGCATTATTAAACAGCAGCACGACTTGTTTGGGAATTGCCTAGGTGGAGCGGTTACATTCGATTTTTTCGGCGTTGAATTTGGTAATATGTAGTACCTATCGCTGGCCTAAAGCGGCGATTACATTGATCGGCGATTGTGTTGATCAAGTTACATAGGTTTGCTTTCCCGTATAAGGTCTGGTTTAAGCTTTGATGAGTGATTAATACTAGTCCAAGACCAACGCTAGTAGAAAATGTGTGAACTTGCACTTATCACTAAGTAATCGAAGTGTGAGTGAGTAGGGCTTAACTTGCTAACAATGGCAGTAGTTTCGCTTGACGATTGGTTAACTGACAACATACATTTCTCTTGGCTTATACTTCAGAGTTGTTTGTTTGAACTTGGTATAATAATTATTAGCAGCGGTCGCGTTATTGCACCGGCGACGCAGCGCAGTCGCAACGCACACATAACTCCACGCTAGCCGTCCGGTGCTAATCACATTACCTATCTGATTTGAATGACGGAAGCGATTTGTCGATAGTCCGTTACCGCATTTCTGGTATCGTAAGAGTTACGCGCAGATTGCGTCTGGTGGAAGCAGCAGAAACATAGTTCTTATCTCACGCAATTCTGACAGATCTTTTTTTAATCAACCCTTCACTTTGTTGTCCGTGCGTCTGTCCGTCTGCCTGTATGTCTGTCAATTAGATTTCGGTAAAACTCATGGGTGGAATGAACATGATCGCAAACAGTGATCAGCAATTCATCTGCTTCCAGCCTGCCATACTAATTCATATCAATATTATGAATGCGAAGTAACTATGTATGTCTGTTTCTTTCACGCTTAAACCGCTAAACCAATTTAAATGAAATTTGGTATCAAGATAGTCTAACTTTAATACTCGGGAAGGACAAGATAGTTTTAACCGACTTCCAAAAAAGGTGGTGGTTATCAATCTCTTAAGGGGGTGAAATGGGTATCGCGGGCAAAGCTGTCACTAAATGTTTTATTTATCGTACCATTCGCTACGGAATTTGATCAATTTGGTCTCCTTTCCTGACAAGCTTGTGTCTAATTACGTGCGTCAGCGCGTGCGCAAATAAGAATATACATGGAAATGGAACCGGCTGAATTAGCTGTTGGGCCGGCCTCGCTAGGGTTGACAGGTGGCACGACTTGTCCTTACTCAGCCAACATTCCGCGGAGCTTTTTTTGCAAATAAGTGCATGATTATAACATAACCAGTTAAATCCATTAACGCTATCGTTAGCGTGCGTACATGCGCGATATGTATCTAGTTATTATACTAATTTAACGTAAGTTTTTACGCTATTCTTATCATTGTGTTGCCTAACAATTCAATATGTAATATTTTCGACCTTAAATTCATGAACTAGAAGGTGCCTTCTTCAGCGGAGGAGGGAAAAAAATCTTATTTTTTCAGTAAAAGAGTAAAGCGTAAAGTATCCTATAACCATCCGTGGATACTCAGCTACCCCTGTGTACCGAAAATAGTAGAAGTCTGTTTAGCCGTTTTGGCGTAATGAAACCACAATGACACAAACAAAAAATAAAAATAACATACTTATTATTCAATTCAGTGACCTTCAAATAGTCGGTTTCACTTTTTAACCCCCGACAAAAAAGAGGGGTGTTATAAGTTTAACGTGTCTGTGACTCTATGTATCTGTGTATCTGTCTGTGGCATCGTAGCCCATACGGATGGACCGATTTGAGAGCGTTTTTTTTTGTCATAGATAATTTTATCCCAAGTGTTCTTAGCTTTGTTCCATGAAAATCGGAGCACTCGTGTCCAAGATATTCAGCTTTTAGTGGAACAAGTCGGGGGGTTTTTATTTTTTTTATTTTATATATATAGTTATTTATATCTTCAATGTTTACAACTTTGTTATAAGTAGGCATATATCTGTCTTTCCTTCAAAGTTCTCATTTGCCAAAAAAATATCGCAATTGTAACTTAGATCGTTACTCTCTCACTCTCGGCATCGACATGGATTTAATTTAGTGATAGTACAGTCAAGTGCAAAAATATGTATCGATGTAATCATCTCTTAAATATGTTCCACAACTTTATTTCGTAGACATAAGAGCGATGTGACATATTTTTGATAAAGATAAGTCTACCTATAATTTTACACTTGACTGTACAATTTTATATATAAGTTACTATCAAGTATAGAAATGCTGTTTACACAAGCTTTGTTGCGCCGGCACGGCGCTCTCTGCTCGATGCAAGCACGTCTGTCTGCGCGAGCGCGAGCTTCCGCCTTCGTCAAGACAAGCCTTGATGGTCCATTCGAGTCTCGAGAGTTTCGAAATTCGGCCACGGCGCTAATCATACCTTGGCAGGCAGTTCCCTTCAGGAGACGAAACCGTCGATAATTAATGGCAGACTGCTAATAAGATGCTATAAATATCACGATGTTGTTGTTTTTGTTAGTGGGCGAAGGTCATTAGAGGCGGGCCGCAGAATTGGACAGAGGAAAATCCTCGTCATTGAAACAAGTATACGTTTAATCTCGTTTAGAGCTGCCTCATTGAGAAAAATCTTCTAGGTGTATAGTCAACAGCGAAAGTGGATGATCGTTTTAGTACCTTGTCACTTTCACTACTTTAACGCATCCCAATTGTCGCGTATTGTTACGTCAGTGCGACAAAGTACTGAAACGATCATCTACTTTTGCTGTTGACTGTACATGTATTTTTATTTTACCTAGAAAAGAGTCATATTTAGATTACATAAGTGCAGGGGCGTATTTTAATATTTGGCGCCCTGGCCCCATAAGTTTCACGGCCTCGGAAGTTAAGGAAAAAAACCGGCCAAGTGCGAATTGGACTCGCATGCACCTGGGTGTTTGCCGGCCCGGGCCATAGCCCTCTTGGCCCTAGGGTAGATACGTCCTTGCATAAGCGGTTACTAATGTTGTAAAAGCTGAGTACTTTAGAGAGGGACGCCAGACGTCAGGTGAATATTTAAATGATTCGAATCCGGCTTCCATTCTTTATCGGCTCCTTTTAAATCTTATCAAGTAACTCCGATTAGGTAACCTATAAGGAGCTGAATGAATGATCGGTTCGCTTCGGTACCGCGGAGTGGAGCGAGGTAGGCGCTAAACAGCTAATCCGGAGTGAATTGGTTGGAAGGATTCAAAGGACTAGAAGAGTCATCGTTAAGCGAAGTCGGTATCGAAAGCGGAATAGGCTTTAGTGATTCGAATCACTTCTTGGAGTCGTGATTACCCATCTCTACATGAGGCTCTCTGCCGAGTCTGCAGTAGCGTCGGCCCGCGTCAGTAATTTTGATTATCTTCTCGCGAAATTTGCTGATAACAGTATATAGAAAAATTATAATATTTTATCAGCACATTATTGTACTTTATCTTATCTGCCATATTACGTCTGTTTCCGGTTGAGCTATTTAATTTTTAGGGTTCCGTAATACCCAAAGAGTACCTATGGCACCTTATACTAAGCCTCTGCTGTCTGTCCGTCTGTCACAAGGCCCTAACTTTTGAACGGTAATAGTAGACACTTGAAATGTTCACAAAATTGTGTATTAATACTTGGTCGCTATAAAAAAATAAAGTCCAAAATTGAAGGAATATCTCGGTGTTTTCTGCGTACAGTGGTAGGAACACATCGTGCGCGAGTCCATCCAGCAATTGACTGGTTTTTTATTTCACTTTATCTAAGTATTGGATTAATAACAAATACATGATGTTTTAACTACTTTACTATCACGGTCTTCGCCATCTTTAAAACTCTGTAGCTTAGTTAACAAGAGCGTGCGCCGCGGCTACTGGTTCAAATCCAGTCCAAGTCTTGAATTTATACGAATTTATTTAGGTATTTATTAATTATGACCAGCTGATATACTTCTATGTGGTTATGAAGTTTATAAATGCATAGCAACAAAACGTCGGTATATCGGTTGAAATGCTATAGATATTTATCATTCAGCTGTAGTTGAATCCATTAGTGTTTCACCTTAAGATAGGAGTCTGTCGAAAACAACAGGAAGTGTACAGCGAGCGCAGCATCCATGCGCATTGCGACTTGCGACACCGCAGGCTGTCGGAGAAAGGCATCTACTTGTAACCATGCAAGTCCACGCGCAGTCTCACGGCGAAGTTACCTCACTGCAACCTGGCGGTGATGACGCTGCGCTCGCATGCATTGTCCGAGGTTGTGACATCGGAGCGTCGGCAGACACGCCCACGATGCGCCGTTACCGACTACATTGGTTCATCTTCATTATCTTACAAGCTATTTTACAAGCTTTTATTTAACTTCAACGTTTGTATGTTTACAAATCTTGCGAGGAAGATTTTAACCACTTCCTGGGCCAGGGAACGATTAAACTGAAAATACGATGGCAATGATAAATATGGAGCTGGTCTGAAGATGAAGTCGGAAGGTGGTCAATAGCTATGACTACCGTAAGAAATCTGTCGTAAAATAACACAATCCTATCGAGTTTGGGCTCTTTGAATAGTCTCAGTACAGTCGGAAAAAAAGCTGGTAACATAACTTATTGGAAAATGTTATTTTCTTCCTTCTCTCTATCACCCTTCACCTCATCACTTACATTTGTTTTACACATTCTATGCATATTTTCTACGGCCGACTAGACTAATGCCACTTAACTGAAATGATGGAAAAAAATAATGCGGAAAACCTGCATACCGCTGGAATCCCATGAATATTATAAATGCTAAATAAGTGTGCTAATAAATGCTTTATGACAATATTTACTACTCAATAATGTGTAAAGTATAAACGTACAAACCACTAGCTTCTGCCCGCGACTTCTTCCGCCTTAAATTCGTTTATCACGGATAAGGGTCTTTTTTCGGGATAAAAAGTAGCCTATGTCCTTCCCCGGGACTCAAACTATCTCCATACCAAATTTCATCCAAATCGGTTCAGCGGTATAAGCGTGAAGAGGTAACAGATAGACAAACAGACAGACAGACAGAAAGACAGACAGACACACTTTCGCATTTATAATATTAAGTATCGATCGAACGAATTCAGATGACCTAGCACAAGTAGCACTCAGATAGATCAAGTGACAGATTAAAACAGAGCATACTTAAAATTGTAGCGTGGGCGAAACCGCGAGCAAATACTGTATTCGATATTTTTGGTGCTAATAAATGGTTTTGTTTATTCTAGCAACACAGTTTAAAGACATATTAAATATTTAATAAGTATAAGTTCGAAGCAATAAACTTGATAAGATTATGAATTGTGTAAAGTAAATACCATCAGATAAACAGTATAATTCCAACTTCCGCAGCACGAATGGTTTTCCCGACGACATATCACACAACATGCGCAATGAATAAGATAAAAATACCGAATATCTAAAACAGAATTGCAAACATAAATACATTTGTACTGTACACTATATATGCAGGTATTAAGTAGGGTTGCCAACCCTACTATACAGGGCGTCCCACGGCCATGCCACATGGAGGGAAAGTACCTTAAATATTGTAGATAGAACATTTTACTGAAAGAAGACATTATTTTAATTTCAAAAACAATTTTAACTGCATTCATAGATTTTTGAATAATTACACGTTTGAACCGGGAATCGAACCCGCTACACGAAAAAAAAATCACCCTGTAGCTTTATCATACCGATCGAAAGGGTTCATCAGAAGGATTATTTTTTGCTAAATAATATAGCGTCAGAAATAAAAGGAAGACCATGAATTTTAACTTTTTTAATACAAAATTAATTTAATACAAAAATGGCCCCCAAGATCCCCAGATCTAACCCCGTTAGATTTTTTTTATGGGGTTATGTAAAAAATTTAGTTTACAAGAACACGTATGAAAGTGTCAACGAGCTACAAACAGAACTTAGGCGTATTATTCTAAATATCCACCACAGCAAGATCAAAAAAGCGACAGGGAGTGAAATCATCAAAAGAGTGCAACTTTGTATTCAACAGGAGGGGAGACATTTTGAGTATTTGATAAATTGATTAATTTTGTATTAAAAAAGTTAAAATTTCTCCGGCTGTCATTTCCCCTGTGGCCCTCGCCTTTAGACCGCGCCTGGCGTCATCAGACCACCCACAGTGTTTGCAGGTGACTCATGGCGCCGATAAGAAGGACGTTATCACGTGAAATTCCTCGTCACTTTAGCTGTTCCATTTTATCCATTCATGGGCTGTGTTCTATGTTTTATGTGAGGCGATGTTTGTAATAATAGTGGCATCATCTTGACACGGTTCCGCTGCGGCAGGCCGTGTTGTGGTTGTAATCGCTTGCGGTCCGCCGTCGAACGGCCGCCGACGCCCGCGGGGGCGGGGCGCCTGGCTCGTGTACACTGTACATATGTGATTACAATTATTGATACTAGTTTGCAGGTCGAACGGCAAAGTAAAAAGAAGTTATTATCCAGGAGCATTACATCTGAATGACGGGTTTCTACGTGACGCCATTCTTTTAATAAAACTAGCAATCCTAGCGAGCCCATTTTCGGTTAAGATAACTTGACTCCTGCATTGGCCGTTTTATATATTTTGATAAGGTAACTGCCGTAGTAGCCACGTGTCCAACTAAGGTTTTATTCTATTGGAATGCCCCTCCATCGGTAAGGCCTTTAAAAGCTTACTTCACAGCGTCGTTAGCGTTCCTAAACTATCATCATCATTAATTCAGCCATAGGACGTCCACTGCTGGACACTGGCTTCCCTAATAGTCTTCCACATGGGCCGGATAGAAGCGACCCGCATCCAGCGAATCCCCGCAACCCTAACCAGGTCGTGCGACCACCTTGCGGGTGGCCACCCGCTCGGCGCTTGCCAGTACGCATGCAGTCTCCACTTTTCTGCCCCAACGGTCATCGGTTCTTCGAACTATGGTCTCTAATCTCTAATGCGTGTGTGTTCCTAAAGCAATGGGATGGGTGTCTGCCTATAATAGGGCAGATAATGTTTGCCACGATCAATGGAGCAGAGTGGTATGGTTCGTCTATATAAGTATTGCATTGGCTGTTTCGTATCAAACCTTCATTTGAAGCACTATAAACATATATACATATAGTATAAGTTCGTGAATTATTTTTGAAGTAGCATGAGCAGGTTTGGTAGAACAAGGTTGTGATAAAGTGGAGCGCGTCCTGTTGAACCGGGCAATTACTATTGACAAGTAATTGCCCAGCTGTCATTGAAGTGCTGTTTGCAGAAACAGGATCTATGATTGTGCCATGTTGTACGAAACACGTACAGTCGGAGAAAAAGACACTTCCATTTGCATCGTGCCTTACAACCATGTCTGATAAGAAAGTAACTTTTCTTTGCTATTGATTGTAAATGAGAAGTCAGACCTTTTTAGTTTTTGCGGGCGGCGACCTATAGCCTGAGCCGGCGCAGGTGACTCTCGCTGTCGGCTCGGGTCCCTAAAAGGTGCGTCCACAATTGTATAATTTGCTCGTATCCGATCACCGTCGCGTGACATGACTGCGTATCGCGCTACTTGGACACTCACTGTTGGCACGGCGATCACGCCGCGCCTGTCCGATCCGAGTGTGCGATACGCGTAGCAACATGGATTTCGAGCGATCAGATCGGCGCAACGTCTAAATCTGATCTAAAAATGATACAGATGTGGACGCACCTTAAGAATTTTAGCTATAGTATAGTAACGAGCAACTAAATAGTAGACAAAGGTTAAAAAAAGCCAAGCTTACGCGAATGATCCGAGAAACATCTAAGACGAAACGATCTTGAAGGCTCACCTACTGCAATTACCTATTTAATAAAGTCGAATGATAAAGTGTGTCTATTGGCCATTTAATACGTAAACACTTAAAAGCACACACATTATTCAATTTGTCGAACGTGAAGGCCGACTTGATCAAAAAATGTTTGTCTCACGTATTGCAAACGACGATCGATCGCTGATCGAAGCGTTCGTCTATTGTGTTGAGATTGATTGAAATGTCAAGGTCATATCACATCTCAAATCACATCTCAAATAGAATTTAATTAAGATATATTACTCAATTGCAATCATCCGTAGGGATGCATTCATTGTTCAGAAAATGCCTTATTTCTTCAGTAACGGATCAGAGGGGCTACTCCGAACCTAGAAATTCGAAGTTCGTAACGTGCCATCCCTCTCGCTGTCATGTTAAACTGTATTTGAGTTTTGAGATGGCGCGATACGGACTTCGAATATCGAATTTCAGAGTAGCCCCTCAGCCATTTGTATTGTACTTATATATATTGCGGAATAAAGATTGAATCGATAAATAGTTATTGTATAATAATGAAATATAGGTAAATCTTGCTAATATCATCAATCCTATATAGAACTCTCGTACTCCGAGAAAGAACGGTCCATATTCCGGTGCATTAAAAATTAAGATAAGGTATGTATGTATATTCTTATATCCTCATACATCACTCTTCAGGCCATATGGTCGAGGGATCTGATAATTTATATTTTTGTCAAAAATTACCCGCAATTTTATACTAAACCCTTAGACCTTCCAAGACGTTATATTGTTATAGCAGATTTAAGGACAAATTAGTGCCGTCTATTCAATCAAAAATGAAATTACATACACTACAATAACATCCCAAATTCTAAATGCAATTAAAGTATTAAAACATTTCAACATTGTATCAATTCTTAGTTATAGTTTTGCTGTGCCCTACAGGGAGTCATATTGTAAACCATGTTCGTGTGTAATATGTTATGTACAATGTGATTTGCAATAAAGTTATCTGATATGAAAGAAAAACCAACGAACAAAAACAAACCAATAACGCAATTATACTACTTAAGGATGTAACATTAATAACGATCTCACGTAACGCAACATCTAGCATCTTCCCCGCTCTGACCTAGCGCTCCGAGGGTTTTTATCGCACTCCCAGCATTGTCGCACGCGCCACACGTACGGGCCTTGACATAACGACATTGTCACACATTGTCACACATTGTCACACGTTGTAGCATGTTACGCCGTCAACAAACAAAAACGGCCGGCTATCAATCAATTCTAGTGCTCATTGTTCGAGTGACGGTGCGTAGTACGAGTGTTTACTCGTACTATAATAGATCAGAATATGCGTAGAACAGAGTCGAAGCGTCCCCAATAAAATCACATTAATATACTGGTTCGCCTAATACTTTGAGATTTAGGGCATCGTTACAAATATTACCGTAAGCAGTTCTATAAATTAACAAATTGTTACCGTGATCAGACCTAATAACTAATTTGTTAATTTTTAATCGATTAAAAAGGAGGTGTTCATCGATTACTCGGAGACTGTTAAACCGATTTCTTATTTTTTTTTTGTAAGGACGTATGTATTTTCAAGTTGGTTCCATATAATTTTAGCGAAGATCTAATGATGGGATCAGTATTCAAATAAAAAATATAGCGATTTCGGTATTATTTTTAAATTCTCAATGACGAAGCGATTTACGAGTGGCGATAAGATGTCTCGATTAATCTCGTTGGTCTAGCGACTTCACTAACAAAGTCACAAACTTAAATGTTCCTAATGAGATTGGTACTCGTACCTACTACCGAACTAATTTGATGGTGGAGCCGGAAGGTAGACACCGGATCTCCGTAATCATATTAAGTAATTCAAAAGTTTCAAAGTAATACTTGTTGGAATCGTCACGAGATATACTTTTAATGTGTCAAACGTCAAATGAATTATTTTTAACAAAAAATAAAACCAACTCTAAATTAATTAAAAAGAAACAGAATGACTGTAATTTAGTTTCTTAAATTGACTTACTTTATCTTTTTTACAGTCGGTGCCAAATTTCTTTTGGTAATGGGCGGCCATGAAGCTGGAGAACGGATGGCCGTTGGGGCAGTAAAGTCCTAAAATGGCGATTACGCATAGGAAAGTGCAGCGTGGATGGCCCACAGTGACTGCACGGATGATATCGTGAGGGTCGCAGGCAATCGGTGGATGCGGTCTGCGCAGGATCGTACTCAGGGGCGAACTATAGGGAGGTCTATGTACCGCAGTGGACGTCCGTGGCTGATTGATAGGTAGCCAAAATTACGAAATTAATTTAATAATACAGAGAAAATTGAAAAATTGGGTTAAAAGGAATCTCGGAATGACGGGTAGTAGCCTGATATACTACAATGAACACCTTTACCGCGATTTCCAAACCTCCCCAGAGTGAAAAATTCTTCAAAATCTCACCAGATTAGGGGAAGAAATTATTGTTCAACGGGGATGTGTCGTTGATAGCGACCATGAAAACAAGTTTCACTACGATTCTCAGTTACTACATAAGTATAAGTATGTATGCTGATACTGAGTCGCAATACGATACGGAGGTAAAACCCGTCTGTCATTTTGTGTTGTTTATTACTTGCGGCCATTAACTGGAGCTACACACACTTTGTAATTAAATGGAGCTGCACTTAGGCACGTAGGCTTTATGTAAGAACACTATTGATGTTGCATCCTTGATTATGCTGCACTAACCGTTGCCTGCGGTTCTGCTCCTGTGGGAATCTCGAGAACCCTAATTTTATTACGTGCATTGAATAAGAATAATTGGAGCAGCGGCAGAAGCGGCCGAATGTCTAAAAATAAACAAATGCAGGGTCTCAGCGCTGCGTATAATTTTATTCCTTTTGACGTCGAGATCCTGGGTTGGGGCCTCAGTGCATTAAGCCTCTTCAAGGACATATGAAGAGGCATACAGACGTTACTGGCGACCGGAAAGCTATCAGTTTCCTTGCTCAAAAAATAACATTTTGGCGATTCAGTGAGAAAACGCCGCCAGTATCTTCGGTATAATGCTGCAAGAGCCATTTTTAGTTAATTAGTTTGTTTTAGTTTAGTTATATTTTTTAGTTAATTAGTTTGTTTTAGTTTAGTTATATTTTTATATTCTTACCTAGAGCCTTTTCTCTATTCAGCGCAGCGGGTTGTGGCGGGCAGGTTGGACAGCGTTTTCCCCGGTAGGTCCAACTCACAGGTCCAACTAGCTGCACGCGTCACGTGCCCCTCGGTGGCCTAGATGGCAGTGTTGCGCTTGGTTTGGTACATAGTCGTCTAGTTAGGTTGAGTTCTGTTATTATGGTTCTAACATAGCTGTACATTTTATACTACCAATGTATGGATCCAAATTGTCTGAAGATATAGATTTTTTATTTTATGTTTATTTATTTTTTTCTCTTTTTAACGACAAGAGTACAAGTATGGTATGGGGTATGAATTTTTGTTTGTGTGTATCTGTGATCGTAACTCGTAAAACGATAATCCGATTTTGATTGTTTATTTTTGATCAAAAGCTGCCTTCATCGAGATACTTTTTTAGACCTAACTTTGGATTGGGAATTTCAGGTTCAGTAGGGAGAGTTCAAACCCACGAACGAAAATGTCATCCGCGGCCACTTAGAGTTGGCACTCAATGCGCAAGGCAGAGGAACTGCGTAGGTATCGCGAGATTCGAATGTTCTTAGCTATGGTTCAATAAAATCGGTCCAGCATTAAGAAACGTATCAGTTTTTTTCTTATTGTGTCGGTCTGTCGGAGTCTTTTATCGGTTGACCGCTTGCTTACTCATTATCTAATATGTATACTTAAATATTTATGTAGAACACATAACAAATGATCATTTACAAAAAATCCGTTCCGTCGTAATAATCAATTACTGCTCGTAATATTACTGTCGAGCTCGAGGACGTTAGTCATGAGCGTGATCACACACTGCTAAATATGTCCGAGTAGTTTTCTAATTAAAATCCATTTTGTTTTACAAATTAGTTCCCATCGCAGTAGCCTCGAAATTATGTCTTTGTTGCATCGCTGCATTATCGCCAACGATAACGATGGTTGTTCGATGGGGAAGGTCGTGTCGTGTGACGAGGCGCGCGCGCACCATCATTACGACAAATGGGTTACTGGTTCCTGCGCAAGCTCTGGTTCGGCTAATGCGCAGGTGTCGCTGTGAGCTTTCATCACACTAATTATGCAAACGCGAGAAATGGGTCAGGTTTAACGCCAGTAAAGAAAGGGCACATGCTTCATACGATCAGTTTATATACTTGTACCTGGACAAGGATTTATGAAAGTGTATTATATACATTTCTGTCTGTTTATCCTAACATCACATCATTTAAAAAATAAATTATGGACTAATATCCATTAGATGGTAAATATTCTTGGACAGACTGGGATGTAAACGGCAAAACCATATTGATACAACACATTGATTTAAACTAAGACGATCTTCAATCATTTCAGAACACAACAATGGGGCTTAATCGCGTATAAATATGATTGATTTATTGAATCACCTTTCGTTGGTAATTCTTCGACTCCTCAACATCGCAGGAACTGGAGATTACCAACGAAATGTATTCAAATAAATTGATTTAATTTAATTTAATAGTATGGCACAAGGTTTTATTTAAGACAGTACACAATTTACAGGTTGCACAGTGAAGTGTATCCGAGTTTCGTTTAGCTGCGAGGCTCTGGTGTAGTGATTGAGCAGTGCACCGGCCAGAATTGTTTACTCTTTAGCACCACCCAGGGGATACGTGCAGGGGATCTAAGGTAGCTTCCTGCGGACGCGAGTAATCGTTACCCCCAATCGCATATTTAATATTCAAATAAATCATATTAAATATGCGATTAAGCCTCATTATTGATACATTCGTAAGGGTGGTGACCCTCTACTCAGGAGAGTGGAAAGAGTGTTAATTACCAACAACAGTGAAAATCTTTAAGGAATAACACGAAATAATCCCGGAAAATCAAAAAATAATCAATTACAGAATTATACAATTAGGCGAAAATATTGGGCTTTTTAGTACTTTTACACTCTCCCTCGTCTTGGGGTTCATTACTATCTCGTCATCATAGACGAACTGGTCAAGATTGCAGAAAACCGTTAGATGAGGGTCGAGGCCGGCCTTTTTTCCGTAGTCATCTTTCGGCTGATATATGGCGGCCCGCCGCGCGGCTCCCAAGTCCCTCCCCCACGCGAAGCATCTCTGTTTCTGCTTTCGTGTGTCCGGCTTTGCTCCTCTAAACGACATACTTCTCAACTAATTCTCGTGCAATTGTGAGCAGGTTTCATAAAATACTAAATGGATTTTTGTCGATTCAGTTTTTTTTTTTTTTAATGGCGGAGATATGGGGGTTGAAAAACTCATGAGGTCTGCAGCTCACAGAGCCACTAAGTTCATATAGGTGGCCCTTGTTCCACTGACAGCGAAGCTCCGCCTTCCTAAGTGGGTTACCGTAACTCAGCGCGGGTAAGAGCCGGCGGCGGCAAGCGTGCGCGTGCGCCGATGCAAACGTGTAATTGGACACGACAGGAAATGCACATTAGTGGTTTTCTATGCCGTAAGTCTGACAAGGTAGTAATTTGCTCAATTTGCTGAATCGCTGGGTCGTCGTTACGTGGTTTTCCAGCGATTTTGCGGATTCTAAGGAATCGTACCTCAAAAATAGTTAAATCACCTATTTATTTGTTTTTCTGTATATATATGAACTTTAAAAGTTCTTGAAAAGAAAAAAAATACGTTTAGTGAGTTACCGACCCGTATCATCTTTATCATAGGTGTGTTTATAAGAAAAAACATGCCTGGAAGGCCGTACAAAAAATCCAATTATCAACATTGATAGAAAAATAATTGTGATATAACATTACTACGATTTGTTACGGTCATTTCGTTTATAAATTCTTCAAAAAAAAACTAGACTACGTTCACTCATGCGCCAAGTTCCATTAGAAATAGTAAATAGTAAGTCTAGTTTAGTGACAGGAAACTGGGGGTAATACTAACATTATTAGTCTATTACGTGAGTGCCCGACACAACCGGAGCAAGGTCAGACCGTGTCTCAATCAAAGCGTTCCGATCATTGCTTCATTTGCGCAGTTTGATGCGAGCATTGAAAGCGACACGACTGAGATGCCTTTTTGACCGAGTGATCTAGCCTGATGTATTTTGTTACTATTGTTATCAGGGAATCATCGATCTCCACTACATCAGACGATTGCATCAAGGCAATTAGTAATCACCCAGGTTCCTCATACTCCTGATAACCCCTAAAGTTATCGGGTGAAACAAGTATTTTCTGCGCCTCGATCCGAAGGAAAATTTACAATTTACAAATTTACTTTTTTTGCATCGAGCTGCTCATACGACTTTTTCCATGTCTTGGTATGCGCGAGAGATGAAAATTTTCACCTTTTTTTTCTCAACCTCTCTTTTCACGACCGCCCGCAAGCAATGAATGCTTTTATATTATTGTTGCGATATGAATTCATGTAGGATCAACCAAAGAGTAAGGTATAGATAGATAGATATAGATAGATATTTATTAGAGATGCAACGGATAGAGGTTTGGCCGGATACCGGATACCGGATATCCGGCTGCCGAATATCCGGCCAAAACATTTTTACCTAAAATACCTAAATGGAGTAAATTCGATGGCGCGCAGGCGCGATGGGCGGTGCAGGTTGCAACGTGTTTCTCGTTAAAGGCATGTTGTAGGCAATTTTTGATAGAAAAGTGAACTTAATTCACACTCAGTGCACATCGAACGGTGGCACGTTATTGCTATTTGTTTTTTACTTTCTAATGTTTAAAATTATTTGTGAGATTGAATGACTTTAATATTGATTACTTTGTGGATTGATATTTATGCTAATATAAGGAGAAAATTTATTTTCTCCTTATATTAGATACTAAATTATTATCCGGTATCCGGCCGGTTACTACACAACTATCCGGTATTCGGCCGGATAGTAAATTGTGGCCATATAGGCCGAATACCGGATAGTGACCGGATATCCGTTGCATCTCTAATATTTATTTATTTGCAAAGAATAAGTAGGTACATTCGTGTCGTTATATGTTATGTGACAATAGGTAGCTTATTCTGTACTTACATATTTACTAGCAAGCAAATTTCTCAGATATTATTGTAATACTAGAATGTGCCCGCAATTTCGTTCGCGGAGGAGAAAAAGTCATAACCCCTCTTTTTTTCTTCAGCGTAGTCGGGTAAAAAGTATCCTATAACCATCCGCAGATACCCAGCTACCCGTGTACCAAAAGTTGTTGAAATCCGTTCAGCTGATTTTGCGTGATGAAGCCACAACACAAAGACACATACAAAGCAGTGATTCGAGTATGATGCAGTTCTAGGAATATAGTTATGAACCAAACGTCCAGGATTCCGTTGGTTTCTAGTAGAAACGCTTTCAGCTGTTTTAAATAAATACATCCACCATGTACCATCTACCATGCTAATGGTATGTGTCCAGGGTTCAATTTGCAAATATTTATAGATATGTACTTTCCGTAAAACTACAAGCTTTTACGCCTCTGTCTGCCTACAACACATATGTTTAAAGGGGATTGAGATATGGAACTATGTTAATTATGTGGGGAACTTTGGGGTGTTAGTAAAATCAAACTACCGGCATGTCCTGTCAAATAATACATATAAAAAAACTGAAACATAACTCAAAAATGCGTCGTAGTTTTAAAAAGAAGACTGATTTAAATATTTAATTCAGAACATTATTTTCATTCGATCGATCGTTGGCAAGTATGCTTTTGGCATCTCCTTTTGATAATTGTATTACGACAGTAATTATACATCATAACATCGTTTATCAATGTTGGAAACCATGAAAAGAAATGCTGAATATTGTTTATTTATACGCCGGCCATGGTTGCTGTTGGTGAGTATATTTATTATTTGAAACTAACCAGAATTACCCCAATTCCAGAATCGCCGGATGGAAAGTACCGACGCGTGGAAGAATCGAAGAAAAAAAAGAAGAAAAGAAGATCATGTGTTTAGAAACATAAAAAGTTACAGTACAACTGTACCTATGTACCTGTGTGTAACTACAAGTGTCCAACGCGAATACTAAGGTTTAACAGCTTGCTTACTCATAATATATTATTTAAGGAATTCACTGTCAGTACATTGACATGCTTTATGCTTACAGTCACTGTTGCTAAATGCCGGTGCGTGCGGCAGAAGTGATGCTAAATAATTATCAGGTGCGCGTGAGTTGGCGCTTCCACGCACTTTTACCCGTACTATCACGCTATTATATTATATACTATAGTCGTACGCAATTATAAAAGGTCTAAAATATAAAACAAAAATACGAGAATCAAGGACACGCTCTCGTCGACTGTACAATTGCGAATTCTCAGATTCTTTGGACATACCTCCCGAAACCAATAGTCCAGAGCGTCTAGTGGTGCAGGCACAATTTGAAGGCTAAAGTTCTCGAGGGCGGTCTCCAATCTGATGGACGGATTTATAAAAACTGTGACAAACACCAGAATCTCAGAGTGTTCTCGAAATGCTGCCAACAGAATAAAGTGGAGACAAATTGCAAAGGCGGCTACCCAAGTTAAGCGAGGACCGAGGACGATGATTAGCCGTGTAAGACTAATACATCATCATCGAGAACACGACCACTCTGTCAAAGTGAGACGACTAGAAAGAAAACATACGACATTGAGGAGCGATAGATAGATAGGATAAGGGAAGTAAACGTGAGATAAAAACTAAAATGGTGACTGGTATAGATTATGGTATAGATTACAGGTAATGATATGAATAACAGACGAACATACAGAGAAACAGACATATTCACACTTTGTTAAAACCAGAATCTTTTTTATTTCCCTTTTGCTAACTTCGCAATGCTCAGTTAGTTATTAACGGTTGATTTCAGGTACAACGCCGATCATTTGCTAGGCGTAATCAGCCGTTACAGCTAACAGAGCATGTTTATGGTGAAATTGGAGCTGAACGAGCCGAAGCATCCGGGCGAGTGACGAAGTGGGTGACGCTAACTGATGCTAAAAGCGCCCAGCCGTTATTGCCGCGGGTCACATGGGCCCGGTGTGTAGTTAGCGTAGTTTAGTGTTGGGTTGGCCCCACTGTCAACGTTACAAACTAAGGGATTACTACTAAAGCTCGCGGTGGTGTCCGGATATCGTGTACTGGTTGTTACACGGCGACGGTTTTCAGGCCCGTTCAGCACATGTAATTAGGCTACGTGTAATAACATACGAGTACGTATGTACCCGCGTAGGTACACGTATCTTAAGTACACGCCAATCCGATCCACCCGCGACTTTAAGTGAAGATTTGATGCATTTTATCTAAGAGCTACGAATAAAAATGTATCGTGTGACTCGTGCTTCTAATTTCAGTTTATTTCCTTTTACATTTAATATAGTAACAATTTGTCATTCAATAATAGTTCTTGTTTGTTTTAACCGGTCGGGCGGGTCGGTCCGACGAGTATTCAATACCAAAGTGGAGCCTAGACCTGCGAATATCTTACCGTGTTCGTGTAATTCGGAATGTTAGTACCGCCAGAGTTAAGGACACGAAGCTACGGTTCGGCGTGTGGCACGGATATCAGAGGCTTTGATTGTTACTGAGGCAGAGGTTAAGGATTGGCATACGAGTATTTTCATAATTCTTTGCATTTGTGTTTCATCTGTAGATTTATGATATGATGGTGAGCAATAAGCATATTTGTATTGTATCGTACTTATTACAGAGCGGAATGTTAGTAAGGCTTTCGAAATGAACTTAATGAACAAATTAGACAATTTCTATTCCCATTGATATCGAAGTAAATTGTGAAATAATCGCACTGCATATGAGTTTTAATTCTAACACTGTTATAATCAAACTCTATGAAACTCATTTTTCTTAATTCTAAAATCCTACTCATAGGTATTTTAGATTAAATATTCTCTTAAGTAAAGTTTTGGACTTTCCCAATATGGATTGCACGAATTTACCCAGAGACGCTTCGCCGATCCGCTCTCTGATATGCCAGCACAGTTACGTTGGCACTGATATGGGCAACATCGCGTTGCAGTCGAAAATAACCAGTTGTACCTAATCTAATATCAAATTACGTTCACATAAATCCGTTACTCATAATAGGAACATTATAACCGTGTCTGTTCTTGATGCATTAATGAGAACCGGCGCATTTGCATAATGAATGGGTTCAGCGATAGCCGAGTGGGCGGCGGCGTGCCGCTGGGACGAAAAAGGTTGTGAGGAGATGTATGTCATATGTATCATGAGATACATGTACCTACTTTATTGTAACATACATAAAATATTATGCCCAAGGGAAAGAAAAATTACAATTTGTGGCAACGAGCGACCCCTTCCAGACAACCGTCGGGTTATGAAACATCATTATCATCATTTCAGCCATAGGACGTCTACTGCTAGACACAGGTCTCCTCAATAGATTTCCACATGGGGTGGATAGAGGCGACCCGCATCCAGCGAGTCCCCGCAACCCTAACCAGGTCGTCCAACCACCTTGCGGCTGGCTTTCTCACTCTGCGCTTGTCGGTACGCGGTCTCCACTCGAGAACATTTCTGCCCCAACCGCCATCGATTCTTCGAACTATGTGCCCCGCCCATTGCCACTTCAGTTTGCTTACCCTGTTTGCTATGTCGGTGTTCTTGGTTCGTCTACAAATCTCCTCACTTCTGATGCGATCTCGTAGAGATCCCGAGCATAGCCCTTTCCATAGCTCGCTGAGTGACTCTGAGTAGACAGAACAGAATGGAGCGATCTCAGTGGAGTTACTGCATTCCTCTACTACGCACAGCTGATGCTGCCGGTTTAGCGGCGCACTCCCCCCGCGAAAGATTCAGGGCTTGCAACAAGCTAGGTTTTTTAAAATTAGATTCGAATATCCACGTATCTTGAGTACCTATGTAGCTACATACCTAATCTTTCATTCGTGAGAGACCTAAACAAAAACGAAACAAATCAGGAGATTTTTAATAGATTATTGGAAAAAGTACAAAATGTGCAAGTTTTAGACTCTAGACAATTTTTCTCTTTTAGGGACCGTACATATGACTCCTTTTTCCCTTTCCATCCCTCCGTTTGTTGAGCAAGGCCTAGTTCACAACACACACTCGTTGGCTCTCCAGGTGTCGTCCTTCCATGAGGTCGTAGATTCTAAGGATGAGATCTAGAGGATTTAAGGTCACAGAAGAAACTAACTGCATCATTAGAGCAATAAACCACTGACAGTACGGATGTTAAATTCGTGTTGTGTTGTTTGCTATGTCTGCCAATACTCGCTCTGACATAAGCAATAACTTCCGACATCCAATGACGGAGATGATTCCGATAACTTATCGATGATAACAATCCAATCCCCGACAACACGGGCCAGTGCTGTGTGTCTTTATAGCACGAGTGTTCTGTTGCACAACCACTTTGGCGTAATCTATATAACTGGAGTTGAGCAACGCGTGGATAGAGCGATTTGTTCAATGATTAGAAAGGATGGTGCAAATGACCGCGGGATGAGAAGACGTTCGTCGTCCAAGTTTGAATAAAACTGGCGCGGCCTCGAGCATCTAATTAGTTAATTTTATAATATGAAAATTATTTTTCCTTTCGTGTCGTGTTTGGTAGATGGACAACATACATATGTATAACACACATTTTTTGCTCATTAGTATTGATACAGAGTATTGACAGCGTCCTTTGTGAAGGTGGATACAGAAACCTAATAAGAAGTCTAACCAAATTGGCGTATCATTTCAGTAGGGTTACGTTAGGGCAGTTACAGTATTTTTTATAATTTGAGTTTTAGCTTAATTTGTAAACCGTGCTTTAAATAGCACGTTCGCTGCATTTCACTTGAGGCAAACTTTGCGGTGTGCTGGCTCCGCTGCAAAATATGCTGCAATATTGAAACATGTCCATTATTCTGCATTGGAGTCATACAATTTTGTGCCGGTGGCCATTGAAACAGCAGGACTCTAGAATTGCGGAGCTCGCGACCTCATTAAAGAATTGTCCGGCTACGAGCCGGCCGACTACGAAACCGTTGCTGCGATCCTCGCCCATATCTGAGTCAAAAGCAGTGGCGTGTGGTCCATATAGGCATAAAGGCGCTGCCGACCCTGAACGACCATGGCTCTATATAGGCGCAGAGAAACTGCCTACCTTGACCAAAAACCCTGTGCAGGCCACGGGTCGACAGGTCTTGCTATCTGCCCAGCGAGGACACGCTGCTGGCATTTTGTGGGGAACTTTGAGCCTGGTACAATACAGGGTGGGGTCCTTTCAGTAAGGTTTTAGGTGAACTTTTAGAGGCTTTGAACTTAATAGATTTTTAGAATAGGGTATTTGACAGTAGAATTTTTTTTAATATAAGATCCTAATAAAACAAGCAAAATAAACAACTACGTTAAAATTTTGAGTTCGATACCTTACGTGTAGCTTGTTTTATGAATCTTTAAAGTTGGTCGGGAAAGTCCATTTTTAACCGACTTCCAAAAAAGGAGGAGTTTATGTTCGATAGTTTGTATTTTTTTTATGTATGTTTACCAATAGGGTACATGCATGATTTTTTTTATCGCTTTTCTTAAGAAAATATGAAAATACCGTAAATAGGATTTCAAAAAGTGAAATCAAAATTAAAATCGGCCAAGAAATACGAATGATATAGGCATTTTAAACTGCTAATTAGACGGCGATTTGACGGAGAGGTCCGATATGTACTGTTACGTCATAGTCTACGCCGGCCATGTAAACTCCATATTAAATTCCGTTTTGCTAGAAAGGGATAGAATGAAATGTTTGATGGCTTATATCTTGGTTATTTTTATAGTTATTCGAAAAAATATTTTTGTCTAATGTTTGTTACATGAATGAGCTTTTAATAAAGCAAAAATAAAAAAAACATGCATATTCCCTATTACTCCTCCAATTGTGAACCGATTTTAAAAATTCTTTTTTTATTTGAAAGAATATACTCCCAAGGTAGTCCCATTGCCACCAAGTTGGGATCTGATGATGGGATCCCAGGGAAATCGAGGGCAATCCTCAAATTTTATAGGCACTTATAACGTTTTTCATATATTTTCTTAAGCTATTTAAGTATTGCATATGGTTAGTCATCATCTGATTATGATGAGCTGATGACGGAAGGTACAACTCCTTAATAGTTAAGAGTTAGAGGATAATTCTTAAAAAAAAAAACATCTATTATAGGTATATACGTTAAGACTGTTAGTCATATTCTTTATAGTGTGTCCCTAAAGTAGTATCCTTATCACCAAGTCAGGATCAGATGATAGAATACCAGGGAAATCGAGAGAAACCCTCAAATATAGGTTCTAACAATGTTTTGTTAATATTTTTCTAAAGTTATCAGTTGTTTGCCTCTGGTTGTCATCATTTCATGCTGATGATGGAAGGTACAATGAACTAACCAACTTTTACATTTCTTACTTCCAAAGACTCGAGATGCGGGCAAAGTGCCTCCTCAATCTTATTTGAATGAAATTTGAATCACCTTTTGAAGCCGGTGCCAAACCTGAAGTAAATAAAGTTCTTTATTTAACAAAAATATGAATTAGGTACTATGACTAAATATATATGTAGGTAGATAATAACTAAAGACTCGCCGCCGCGGTTCTTAATAGTAATAAATTAATGGTTTGGCATCGAATTTCAAAAGGTGATTCAAATGTGATCCGTACCGTACATAAAAGATTATTTTTGGCTTTTTAGTTTATTTTGAAGTCGGTTATTTTTTAATTTAATATTACATTAAAGTATGAAAATATTAATAACTAATAGTACCATTAAATAACCCATCAAATGTTTTGTAATTTTCCCAATACAAGATACGAGCGTGTGACGTCAGATGCTTGTAGGCTTTAGTATTTTCGTGAAAAAAAGCGTTTTTTGGGAAAGACCAAAAATGTGCTTTTAACGTCGTTGTATCTCGGGGAGTTTTTATGGTTTTGGAGTAGTTTTTTCACCAATATTTCTGTTATTAAGACGTCATTTTACAAAATACCATAAAAATTGACAAAAAGTCTATTGTGTAATTTAGCTTAGACTACATTTGTAAAAACAAACGTATTTTAGTTTTAGCTAAACTGTATATCGTTGTTTGTCAAAATAAGAAACACAGTCCACAGTTTACTAATTTTGAAAATATCCATTTAAAAAATTACCATTTTATATAAATTATTATATCTTAAATCGTTATGATTTATTGACAACTTCCAAATCTAAAACTTATTTTCTACACCTTTAACTCTGGCATTTAAACCATTCGAGCAAAGAGATTATTTTATGAAACTTTTCCGAAAAAAGATGAAAAAGAAATTACAAATCCAAAAGAGGTCATGGACCATTATATATAATGAGATTAGAATTATGTGGTATCCGACGTTCGGTAGAAAGCACATAACGACAATGCAAATACATGAAGCATCTTAATGCTTCATGTATCTCCGCCCCCATCCTCCCCGCTGCTCGGGGCGCCTGCGCAGCCGTGCGGCAAGCGGCAAAAACAATTATCGCCATTCATATGCCAGATATAATTAAAATAATAGCCCGCTCCTCCCGTCAGTCGACGAACTCGTGTCTCACATTTCCAAACCGCAAGCAGGTCGCTTGTGTAAGGTGGCGTAGGTTTATATGCGTCCAGTAGACACAGTGGGGACCTGGCGATGGCGTCGAGGGACAGACCTAAATGTACCCACACATGAGCATAGAGATGGGTCACCGACACCAACTATTAGGCGCAAACGCGCAGAATCACTCGCAAACAAGTCTTGTTGTGTATTTTCAGACGGATGAGTGGAGAGCTGGCTAATAGCTTATGCCGTATTTTATTAGTGATTGGTCAATGCACGTCGTCGTCCCTTCCTCATCTTCGACGAGCAAGACTGCTGAAGCAGATAAGTGGTATTGTAAGCTCCTATGTTTCTGGAAATGAAAATTTGAATTTTAAGTGAAAATTGTATGCTTTAAAAAATTATGTAGAATTGGATGGTGTAAGCTTCATATAGACCGAGAGTAAACTGCCAACAGCTGACGCACTGGTCTTTCCTCTAGAGCATTTACCTTCTTCAGACCCGAGTTTAGTCTGTTGCTCTATACATATAATATCTTGAATATACCTACGTACACAATAAATATTGGGCAACAATTTTACACAAATTGAACTAGTCCCACGGTAAGCTCAATAAGTATTGTGAGCTGTGTGAGTACTAGACGACAAGATCCGTTTAATAGATACACCTATATTTATTTATTTATTTATTTATTTATTTATTTATTGCAGTCACGTACATTTCACAACACCTTCTTAAGGTCTAAACTTATTACTAAGTACATGAACCCTGATAGGGCCTGGCAACATAAAAACGATGACGACATAAAATCAAAATTATGCTTAATCTGCTAAGTACAAACATGCATTATAATATATTTGTACACTTTAAAATAATCAAATTAATAAATCAAGCATTCCAGGGAAATTCAAAATAATAATAATAATTACAGGTAATAAATAATGTGTAAAAATGTCAAATTCATAACGTACAATTTTAATTTCATCAGAGATACGAATTTATACAATAATAATAAAAAATTACAATAGAATATAAATTGATATGTTTAATAATGTCAAGTAAATGTAAATTCATTTGATCATTTAAACATGTTTCACATAAGGCTTAGAGTAGGTAACAATAATTATTGATTATATTACAAAGTGTCATTTAAGAATTCGTCAACAACATAATAACATTTATCGATTAACAGTGTTTTTAGTTGGTGTTTAAATGTGTTAAGTCTAGTCTATTTATGTATATACATAGAAAACATCCAAGACTCAGGAATATTTAGGCATGTACTTACCGGGATTTGATCCCGGGACCGTCAGCTTCGCAGACAGGGTCACGTTCGCTGAGCTAAACCAATTGTCATATAATGTATATTTTAATTTACCTTATTTTAGATACCTGTATGAGAGACTGGTGGTGTTTCATTCAAGGTGCTAATTTATATGGCCGGCCCTACGTGTGCAAATATTGCGCACAATCGCGCAGCTTGACAGCCAGCCAACTGGCCGACCTAGATGTTTTAGTGCTTGCTCATAAACTTGAAACTGCCTAATCGTTTTATTTATTATGTAGCACTGCTTACGTCTTCATATATTGTATTTCGTCGTAATAGTACACAATAAATATTTTATCTAGCTAAGGTGTGATTTTGATTGAACAAGCAAATTCAAATACATTTATTGCTTATCATAATATTTTCTTCTGTTTCCGCGATTATTATTCATTGAAATAAAATTGTTTTATATAAATTATTGCTTATCATTTCATACTATTTATTATAGCTTGACAAGTTCTTTCGTGACACTACCACGCTCGACACTACCGGCAACATGAGTACGATTCCTACAACCCAGTTTCCCACCGACTCGCCTTGACTTGGACATTTGAGTAGGCATCTAAGCTACCTGATCCTACTTACTGCTCTTGTTAATGATATAATACTTAAGAAAACAACATTTACCTACAATCTCCAGATCTACACATGTTCGATAGTGTTGAAACTTGGCACATACAGGGTACTTATGGTTAATCACCATCAAGCGAGATTGATATGTCGCCTGTCCGATCGGCGATTGATCTACGCCACAAATTGTTGAGCGATGAATTAGTGATGTGGTAACTATTCAAGAACATCTATACTATTATAAAGTTGTACAAATGAAATGTCTGTACATTAAAGATATTTACATTTTTTTTTTATTGAAACGGATTATTTGGAGGTCACTGAATCTAAATATTTTTTGTATATTTGTATGTGTCGTTGTGGCTTCATCACGCCAAATAGGCTTAACGGATTTCAACTATTTTTGGTACACGGGTAGCTGGGCATCTCCAGATAGTTATAGAATACTTTTTACCCGACTACGTTGAAGAAAAAAAGAGGGGTTATGATTTTTTCTCCTCCGCGAACGAAGTTGCGGGCACTTTCTATATATTACATCTAGCTAGCTTCAGCTGCGATCCTTTATATCGGTGAACAGATCGCCGGTGCTTGCCGTGCGCGGCGCTTGCCCAACACGTGTCTCCGTCACAATGGGGCCCCACGCGCTGCCGCCGGCGCCGCTGATCTCTGACGATGCCGATCGCCACGTAATGACTTAACTTGCGACTGCCGACGCCAGGAACAATGCTGCTTCTGTTTAATGCTATATAATGACTCGAAAAGCAGACAGAGCTAGCATATTTGGCTATTTATTACTCAGTTCGAATTTTCATACTTAGCGGAGGTAAATGATGAGGCGTATCGATTAGTACGAATATTCTAGTTCCTAGTAAAGGGTTGAATAACGACAAGGTTTTTCCTATGTTTTATCTGGTTGATAAATGCATTTTGCTTTTAGCTCACGCCTGGCTGAAGACATGTGCGCCGTTTTAGATGCCCGCGCGTGACCGGCGTAAGGATGAGCTTTGGCCACATCCATATTCAACAGCTTAGCATTTAACGCGCAGCGCTGCGCATGCGGCCCGCATCGCGCATGAGACAATGTTGAAAATGGCGATGTAAAACGCACAATATAAAATCAACTGCGGTAGCTCTAACATGCCCACGGTATGTCTATTATGGTCAAAGCGTTTCCAATTTCCATCTCGGTTTGAAATCGACCGATATATAAAAAAATGTATATATCTCATTGAAATAACACGTGAAGATGACAAAGTTCTCTTATTTGTGTAAACAGGCCTTTTCTGACAAATATGTGTTGACACGAAATGCCTGTTTAGTCAAAAGAAAGAGAGAAATGTAGATAATTGTAGTAACAGGATCTATAATTATTGCGATAATTTACTATGCATTCGGCGATAAAGACTTTGGTTGCTTATCTTGCCCTTGCCAGAAGTTTTCTATTTTATATTTAGAATGAAATATTTAATTTACGTTTAGTTTTGGCCCAAATGGATAAACTTTATCCTAATAATAATAACACCACAATTACGATATAGTTTTCAATCTTGAACAAAATAGAATTAATTGAATTAAAGTGCAAAATTGTTAGCAAATGCCTGAAACGTGGAATGCCAACCCAACAGAAATCGGCCGTTTAGTAAAAACAAATAATACCTAGACTTACTCATGAGTAAGCAAAACATGCTAATTCGGCGTATTTATGATCTGCGCATATTTAATAAGGTAAAAAGTAAAAAGTTGTTTTCGGAGACTGGCACAGTTCAGCGGTGTTTAGCAGCGGGTCAGAGCGAGGAACTGGTCCCAATGACCTTCGGAGGTTAGTGAGTGACGAGCGAAGGCCGGCGAGAGTGAACATTCGTCACAATCACGAATTCCTCGTAGCTCGTGTACACGTATTGTGTATGCCGATGATACAATTATTGATAGTTAAAAATTACAAAAAATATCGCCGTCACTGACAGCTGTGATGGCAGCATTCACACGCGCGAGTTAGTCAGCCACTGGGTTTCATGCTTCATCCTCATGGTACACGTATTTTCATGTTTATCCTTCGGCAACCATGAAGTTTACCGGTTGAATTAGTTATTTGTTATGCAAGGCTGCAAAGTTGTTATTCGGCGCGAATGCTAGAATTGAAAGCCGAGTAATAAAATTAAACCACAAGCGGAGCGAGTGGTTCAAATCTAGATTCCTGAGCGTAACGAGGCTTTCTAGGCACGAGAAGACAAATAATTTTGCAGCCGTGCGAAACACACAACTTTTCACCTCACTACAGCGAAGAAACAGTAAGATGTAAGAAAAACTAAGAAATTATATCAAACCGAATTTTTTTTTCACTTCTCCTGCTCAAAAAGGACGCCAAATTAGCTTCGCGAAGCGAGCCTAAAATAGTACATTTAGCCCCTAGGGTTTAAAAGAAAGCCATATAATCCCATACAAATTTCTATGACACTGAATAAAAATAACTTGCGGCCAGCTACATACTCCTTACGAATAATTAAAAACAAACAAACCAACCTAATCGGATTGGCCAAACTTTCTGATAGAATTGCTCAAACTGTACTATTAGTTTATGAAATGTACAATTTTAATGTTAATAATAATAATAATAACCATGGTAACCGCTGTCAACGTCATACGTGTTTTAGAGAAAACGTTTTTTAATATCGTTTTTAAATATGTTTTTTGTGTATATTTTATCCATTGTGTATCCTGCGGAGTTATTTTTAGCGTGTAGAGTTTTATTCCACAAAATAATGAAAATCATCATACATACAGCAAACCATAGCTGTCACTGACGTTATATACACGAAACGATGCTAACGAGAAGCAAAACGCATGAAACACGTTGTGTTACCAAGCGGCTTACAGATACGCACGCCTTCCGCCCAGCTCCTCGGCGTCGTCATCGGGTGAACAGTACCAGACCGCACCCTACACCAGCGAGTCGAGCGACGACGAGCGCGGGCCGCCGCCTCCGCCGCCACGACCATCTGCGCGACGAGGACGGCCACCGCTGCCGGCACGCTTGGGACCTGCGGGGCACTCTGCTCCGCCCACGGCTCCCGCTACCAGTGGTATAGTGCGTCGCATGCGATGGTCTCAAGCCAACAATAAGAATGTCATGCGCGCATACTATGGGGCTACAGAGGGGGGAACCCACCTGTCAGCGTGTCGGGACAGGATGCATCATCTGTTCCAGACCCTGGAACCGGCCATCGCCGTATCTGCGCAGCGACTATCGGATCAAGTGCGCGCCATCCAACGGCGTAAGTTGCTGGACGACGCGACGCTTGGTCGACTGCGCCTGGAAGTACTGGCTGCTCGCGCAGCCTCCACGTCGTCTCGGAATCTACCTGCTATGTCGCCAGTTCCGGCACCAGCACTCGACCTGGTGCCGGGGGTGCCGCGGGTTGATCCCGACTCTGACAAGGAGCACTGCGCGAGTAGCGTAAGTACCCAGGCCAATGAGCAATTGAGGAGGACTCTGGAAGAGACGATTGGGCGGTATCGATTCGCCCCTGACTCTAGGCCGCGATTACCACGCTTGCCTACGAATAGACGTAACTTAGCGCTAGAGGGAGCCCTGAACGCTTTGCTAGGCCCGTATCTGCGGGCTAGCGAAGATCTAGCTGATACCCACTCGATCATGTACTGCGGGGCCATCGCGGCGTGCCGCGTTGCTCGTGTCAAGTTCCCGGACGCTGACCGAACACCACGGACTACCGGTGGTATCCCCACCTGGCAAGTATGGATCGAGCGGCGTATCAGCACGTTCAGGACTCTCATTGCAAAGCTAATCTGCTTCAGGGGGGGTAACAACCGCCCTCATGTCATGCGCTACGTAGCACAGGCTTTTGCGGGGACTGATATCAGACCCCGTGATTACATGGCCTGTGTCACGGAGCGCATCGACGTCCTGAAGCAGAAAGTCTATGCGTGGGCAAGCCGTATCTGCCGCTACAGAGAACGTGTGGATCGATTCCAGCAGAATCGCCTCTTCCAGAGAGATCAAAGGAAGGTATACCGAAAGTGGGAGGGAACCGACCAACGTGGGGCCGATGGGCAGCTGCCGGATTCTACTGTCATAAGTAATTACTGGCGTAGTATCTGGTCGGTGCCAGTCGTGCACACCGAGGGCGAGTGGATGAATGTTGTTGAACGTGAGTGTGAGTCCATCAAAACCATGGGGGCTGTTACCATCAGCCCTGATGACGTGAGCTGTGCGGCTCGTACGACTCAGAACTGGAAAAGTCCTGGGCCGGACGGGTTGCACAACTTCTGGGTCAAGTGGTTTCGATGTTCACACGAACGATTGGCAACACAATTCCAGCAAGCCCTCGAGCTTGGTTCCCTGCCATCTTTCCTAACAACTGGTGTTACCTTCCTGCTCTATAAGTCCGGTAGTACCACGGAAGCGAAAAACTATCGACCCATCACGTGCTTGCCTACGCTGTACAAGCTCCTTACCTTTCCTCACTTACCTTACATCTATTTTGAGAGCAAAAATTAACACGCACATTGTTGCGATCAACGTTTTGGCCTTCTCTCAAAATGGATGTAGGTTTGGGTCCCGTGGTACTAAGGAGCTCCTCCTCATTGACACGACCATTTGTCAACAAGTTCGGCGGAACAGGGGGTCTCTTTCGGCCGCTTGGATTGACTACAAGAAGGCCTATGATTCGGTGCCTCATTCATGGCTTGAGAGGATCTTGGAGCTGTATAAAGTCGATACAGTTTTAAAATCCTTTATAGACTCATGCAGTGGACCACAGTTCTTCGTCAACCAGGCGGCCGAGATGGCCCCTCTGATCCGCAATAAAGTTATAAGGATTAAGAGGGGTATTTTCCAGGGTGCAGTTTGAGTCCATTGTGGTTCTGCCTGGCCCTGAATCCACTCAGCACTCTGCTGAAGGATTCAGGATTAGATTGTCAGCTTCGCAGAGGGGGTGAGATCATTTCTCATCTGCTGTACATGGACGATCTCAAGCTGTTTGCACCGAAACGACCAGAACTGGTGGAGCTACTCAAAGTCACAGAAACTTTCAGTAGTGCCATCAGGATGGATTTTGGTGTAGACAAGTGTGCGGTCATGCATGTACACTTGTACAGCGGGGGAAAGTCGTAAATTCAACGAATTTACAGCTTTCCGAGACAATGTCTGTCAGATCTCTCTCCGAAGTTGAAACCTACAAGTATCTTGGTATGTCACAGTCATTGAGTATTGCAGAGGGAGACATTAGACAGGCAGTGAAAGAGCGTTTTTTTTGCCGCTTGACAAAAGTACTGAACAGTCTTTTGTCGGGTGGCAACAAGGCGCGCGCCTTCAACGCTTGGGTGATGCCCCTGCTCACTTACTCCTTTGGCATACTAAGGTGGACCCAAACTGAGCTGGACGCCCTGGATAGGAGGGTCCGTATGCTGCTCACTACACACCGCATGCTACACCCACGCTCGTCAGTTATGAGACTGTACATCCCGCGTAAGTGTGGGGGCCGTGGCTTTTTAAACGCCAAAGACCTCCATAACCGTGACCTCACCCCTCTATCCCTGGCAAACGAGAACTGGCGTAGACCAAAGGTGCTTAGCACCGTAGACCGCAAGGAGGTATGGAGGAGTAAAGAGCTACACGGGCGGTTCTACAAGGCCCTTACAGGGCCTGATGTAGATCTGCTCGCGTCGGTGAACTGGCTACGTTTCGGCGATCTCTTTGGGGAAACCGAAGGTTTTGCATGTGCAATTGCGGACGAAGTTATCATGACGAACAACGAACGGAGGTATATCCTGAAGGACGGTACGGTCGACATTTGTCGGGCATGCCCCCGTCCCGGGGAGTCACTCAGGCATATAATTTCCGGTTGTTCTCATCTTGCTAACGGCGAATACTTGCACAGAGATAACCAAGTAGCCAGGATTATTGTCCAGCAACTAGCTGTTAAATACGGTCTTGTGGGGTCTGAGGTACCGTACTACGAGGGCTGCTATTTATATATCCGGAAACCGGGATTACAATCTTCTTAAATAGCATATTTGACCGCCATGGTAAAATTTGAACTTTTTTAAGTATATAAGGTATATTTTTTCTTCCTTATTAACGCTCGTGTTTTGTTTTTGACGGGTTTTAAATGTCATCTCGCAGCAAGAATGGAACTCACTCGTGAAAATATTCGTGCTATGATTTATTATGATTTTCGGCGTGGTTTAACGCAACAACAGTGCATAGATCAACTAACTTCAACTTTTGGTGATGAAGCCCCATCTAAAACTACTGTGTATCACTGGTTTAGTGAGTTCAATCGTGGACGTAGTATGCTTACGGACGAAGTTAAGGCAGGTCGCCTGAAATCGGTCGTTGTACAACAAAATATCGAGGCTGTGCGAAAACTTATAATGGACGACCGACATGTTACGTACCGCGAGATAGAGGCGACTCTGGGTATTTCTATGACCAGCATTAATAGCATATTACATAATTATTTGGCTGTAAAAAAAATTTGTTCGCGTTGGATACCCCACAACTTAACAAATGAGCAAAAACATGCTCGCGTCGAATGGTGCAATAAAATGTTAAAAAAATATAACCGTGGTGACTCAAAAGCCGTTTATAACATCTATACAGGTGACGAATCCTGGATCTATGCATACGATCCCGAAACGAAGCAACAATCAACGGTATGGGTGTTTCAAAATGAGCCGAACCCTACGAAAGTTACTCGTGCAAAAAGTACATTGAAACAAATGGTGGCCTGCTTCTTCGGTATTAATGGCCATGTAGCTACAGTGCCACTAGAAAACCGTAGAACGGTTAATTCAGAGTGGTACACGACCATTTGCTTACCGGAAGTATTTGAACAAATTCGTAAAACTAACCAGCGACGAAGAATCATTCTTCATCATGACAATGCCAGCTGTCATACGTCACGCGAAACAACTCTATTTTTGGAGGGTCAAAATGTGGAATTAACGGGTCATCCGCCGTACAGCCCTGACTTGGCACCCAACGATTTTTATTTATTTCCAAATATAAAGAATAAATTACGCGGTCAACGATTTTCGACCGCTGAAGATGCTGTCGACGCATTCAAACAACACGTTATGGAGGTACCTCAGGCGGAGTGGCAGAAGTGCTTTAAAAATTGGTTCACGCGAATGCAAAAGTGCATAGATCATCAAGGGGAATACTTTGAAAAACAATAAAACTATTTTCAGCCGTGTACGTTTGTTTGTTTTTTTGTTTCCGGATATATAAGTAGCAACCCTCGTATAAGTACGCACCGATGCCAGTTCTTGAAAATGGTCGTGCCACGCTTTATTGGGATCGATCTATCGTCACGGACAGGACTAATGTAGCCAATAAGCCTGATATCGAGCTGCTACATCGATCTAAGCGCCGGGCAATACTCATCGACATCACCATTCCACATGACGAGAACCTCGTGAAGGCTGAGAAGGACAAACTCAGCAAGTACCTTGTCTTGGCTCACGAGGTGACCGCCATGTGGGATGTTGATTCGACGATTATTGTCCCGATAGTCGTTTCAGCAAACGGTCTTATAGCGAAGAGTCTCGACCAACATCTTAAGAGACTCTCGCTAGATGGCTGGATCAAGGGTCGGATGCAGAAGGCAGTAATCCTGGACACGGCGCGCATCGTCAGGAGGTTCCTCTCTGTGCAGCCCTAACCACCGGTAGCTTGGGCCTTGCCCCGCTGCCGGCGGCACCCTAGGTTAGGTTTTTTATAATGTGTTTTTATTTTGTATTTGCTTTTTGTATTTTACTTTTTATATCCATTTTATAAAACACCTAACTTATGACTACAAATAAATAAAGTGAATAATAATAATAATAATAATGTTATTTATTTCAGGTAAATAAGACCCATAGCAAGTTAAGTCTTTTTTTTTCCCGCAGTCGAAGTGAATAGCAGAGTGTTTAACACGTGGCTAAAAGCCATTATGACACTCAGACATATTTGTCCTCGCTCACTTCGTGAGTTCGTCCAAATAATCACTTCGTGTCATGATGGCTTATTTTAGCCCCTTGTCAAACAATCTACTATTATTTAAAACTAATGATAATGAGCCTACGCAACAGACTCATAACGAAACAAACAAATAAACATATAAAAACATATAAATTCGAACTTCAAATTACTTTTCCACGCTAGCGGATAAAACGAACTTTTCCAAGCGGATTGGGCGCTGTAAAGGCAACTTTTTCGAGCGAGTGAGGTGAAAAATAAATTGCCTATCATAAGGGCGACCCTCCATAGCGGCACACGCTGCCCTCACTATGCTCGAATGTCCCCGCTCCCGGGGAAGTGCAGGGTCCCAAGAGTGGGGGATTTCGTGCTTGGGCAGCATGTGCCGCTATGGAGGGTCGCCCTAAGATCTGAATCTTCGGCCACATTCTATCGCTCTGAAAATAATAATTGTATCTTTTGCACTATGATATCAATAAGGGACAAACTGAAAAATTCATTTGATTCAAAATCAAATTGATTACCATTTGTTTTGTTTGGCCGATTTCATGGGCCGTTACTAAAAATGCAGCTTGTGTCTTCAATCTAATCCAATGTTTTGCCAACTTTTATAGCGACCGCTCCGCTTGGGGGATCGCGAATCCTCTTTAGTGTTTACTTAATTTGGATTCACTTTTGTGATTTTGGCGTTCTCATCCAAGTCTCACAGAATTTTATTACAAACAGGTAAACGTTCTACACATTATGTGTTCCCACTTCATCAGCAGTGGGGAAAGCGCCGCTCGCCCGCATGCTGGCAGCTTGCGAAAACCGTTGAAGGATTTATGTCTGATTTGCCAAACGCTAATACCTGTATATATAAAGTGTTCAACTTCTTTATAAAAAATAAGAAAATTGAAGTAAGTAGTAGGTTTAAATAAAATTACTCACATTTTGCACGAAATAAAATAATTTTAATAGTTACTTCGCAATCCTTCTAAATTTTCATGTTCAACTGATGCATATCTAGTCCTAGTACACAGTGATCAGTCACTTCACTTGCTATACAGTACAAATATTGTAATAGATAACAGTTATTTAGAAAAAAATACTGAATGTAGAGTTTGTTTCGGCTTTCTTCTCAACAGTGGTCTCCTGTTAGAAAATGCCGTAGATAGAGTCTGACTTGTAAAAGTGCCCTTGCGGCCTACTTACAGTATAAACGTCATTATTTCATTATAATATTAAACCAAAACGGAAACAATGACGCCGAAAGTTATCTCAATTTACCATATTACTATTTTCTCAATATTTTTGTGGTACAGTCAGCATCAAATAGTCTGTTGCATCCAAACTGCCAAACATATCGCAACATAACTTTATTCTCATAGGCATAAATATACGTGACGATATATGTATTAGGCGCTTTGGATGCTACAGACTATTTGACGCCGACTGTAGAAAACATATACCTATTTCGGTCCGGAAAGTGATTGGTGTGAAACGCAACACATTCACCACGTTGAAATCTAAAACATATCAGAACTTGTGCAATGTGAGATGCAGTCGCAAGCATTACCAATACACCCATCACTCGTAAACAAAGGCCGTACGCCATCGCTTGCGCAAGCGCACCGTCGACAAACGTTTACCCACTTAGCAGAATGAACAAGCGACGAAAAAGGATATAACACGGTATCGTATCAATATATACTTAATGCCTTTCTCAACTGAAAGTTATTGGTCAATCTAGGCCGAAAGGGTTTATAAGTGTCCGTTGATCTAACGCATATGTGCCGTTTTTGCACTGGAACTAAAGAGGACATCGGAATCAGCAGAGTCAACAGCAGGAGACAATAGGCGAGGCCGTGCCATTTAAAGTCAATTAGCGGGACAATGATATTAATTGATGACCACGGTCCTTATGGGATGACCCTCGCCCGTTGGATTCAAGTTCGTTGTTCTTATTCTGTGAGGCGGTAACGACATAGCAACGTACAACATACTTCGTTATTTGATAGTGTCGACTAATGTAACTCTAAAATTGTCATAAAGTGTTTCACTGAAATAACCAGAATACAAAGATATCATGAATTGCATATGGGCCCTGTACAGCTACTGTTAGTACTTGCACAGAAGGCTTCCAAGGTGATATTTTCAGAAGAATCATATTATATTGTTCTTCTTCTTGTTGTGCTATATCCTAACCGATGTCAGCGATCATGTGTCAGAGATCAAACTCATCTCTTTTCTCCGCCACCCTGCTTAGAGCGGTAGTGTCTTTAATACCGGTCCAGTATCTGATAATTCCACACCATGTTGTTCTAGGTCTTCCTCTTCCTCTTTATTATATTGTTATTTGTCACAAAAAGTCTTGACAGCTGTTCTCATAACTACTTCAAGCCAGTCTGTAATGAGCCAATTCAGTTCCTGTTCAAGCAGTAACTATGGCATCTCAAATGGTCAAAAGCTACTAAAGCACTAAACATTATAAGGAGTGTTATTATTTATCAGTGTTTGTGTGTTGCTAGTTTGATAGTACCAAAGATTGATGATTAATATTCCTTGGAAGAGCAGAGCATACTATTTCCCTGAGCGGTTTTCCTTTCCCTCGAGGTTGCAGTATGGGGTTCTTCAACAGGGGAGTGAATAGGTTTTTAAAGGGTCGGCAACACGCACGTAATTCCCCTGGCGTTGCAAGTGTTTATTGGCTGCGGTAACTGCTTAACTTCAGGCAGGCCGTACGCCTGTTTACTACCTTATTACTATAAAAAAAATCTATTAGTCGTCCATTGGACGTACTTAACGATATATGGGCCACATGTCGTCACGGTTCGCGACTGTAACGCGATCGCCGCGGCCGAAGCGAATCGCATCTGAGCGTCACGACACACGGTCGACTCGCTCCACTGACCTTTCACAAGCGTCCAATTGAGCGCGACACGTTATGATAAAGCACAGCCGTGAAAGTCATTGTAGTCCGCGACCTAGATTGGCTGAATGTTATAAATGATCCGGCAATATTAAAAATTTGTGATGTCACCGGCTTTTGGTCCCGAACAGCAATTTCCAAGTTGAAAACATTCTCAAAATGTTGGATACGCTTTTAGAAAGAAAGAAAACATATATTGCCATAGAAAATAAATTACGTACACGGAACAAATAACTATTACGTACCTAAATATATATACGGAGTCTGCGTGTGCAGCGGCAGCCTCGCGACTACGCACAGGGCTGGTTTTCAGTTCGTCCCTTTCCTCAGTAAACCACATCGACTCGTTTCACAGGTGGTTTCAGAATTGCTGCTCCCTTCTCTCTCTCTCTAGTAAGTATAAGACATTTGACATGTTTTGTGTGTGCAGTTTATGCCATACATTGTGTGTGTGGTTCTAGGATTCAAAAATGGCAAAAAGAAACCTTTAAGTTTCGTCATTCCTGTCGCACCGTGTGTCACAGGCATTTTACTCAAAATCTACAAAATTTATATTGATGATATTTGGAGTATAGGTGTCTTGTATAAGCCGCTACTTAGTTTCGTTGTAAAATAACAACAATAAGTATTTTTTTACAGCTTCTGTTATATATAGGTACATGTATAAGTATGTAACAGAAGTCGATTTTTTTTTTCAGCAAACATCAACTTGTAGCAATATGTATTTATGTATGTATGTATATACACACTTTATTGTACATAGTAACCAGTTACAAGTGCCATCAACTTAAAATATATAAGTAGAAAGGTGAACTTATCCCTATTAGGGATCTCTTCCAGTTAACCTTTGAGCAAGTGAGTGAAGATATAGGATTTTTTTTAACCCGAAAATGGCACAAATTGAATTTTTACTGAATAAATACTTTTAACGAAAATTATTTTCAACATGATCGGATACTGTTTTTGAGTTACTGCAGAAAAACTTATTTTTCTCAACAAAAGGATGCAAGTGCCATGATGCTCTTTTGCTGGTGCATTTGACTAAATCGTATTTTTAGGGTTCCGTATCCAAATCTGTCCGCTCCGTATATCTAAGCCACTTTTTTCCGAAACTATAAGTATTAAGAACTATACTGTTGAAACTTGGTAAGTAGATGTATTCTGTGACCTGCATTAAGATTTTCACACAAAAATAGAAAAAAAAAACATTAAATTTTTGGGGGTTCCCCAAACTTAGAACTGAAACTAAATTTTATTTTTCATCACACCCTTATGTGTGGAGTATCTATGGATAGGTCTTCAAAAATGATATTGAGGTTTGAATATTGTTTTTTTTAAACTGAATAGTTTGCGCGAAAGACACTTCCAAAGTGGTAAAATTTGCCCCCCCCCCCCCCCCATGTAACTTCTAAAATAAGAGAAAGATAAAACTAAAAAAAATATATGATGTACATTATCATGTAAACTTCCACCGAAAATTTGTTTGAACGAGATCCAGTAAGTAGTTTTTGTTTTAATACGTCATAAATCGTAAACCGCAATTTTCCTTTCATTTAATCAACTCAAATGTAAAAATGAAAAAAAAAACATTTAATTTCATAAACATAAACCTAATGCATTAACCGTGAACCATTAGTTTCTTTCTGTACGGAACCCTCGGTGCGCGAGTCCGACTCGCACTTGGCCGCTTTTTTCATCTCTAGCGCATAATGTTTAGTATCGCCTACGGAACTAAGAGCATGGTCCGACATTTTTCCAACATGGTTTATTTTGTATTTTTTTATTGTGTACTTTTGTACAAATGGAATGTTTCCCAAGTGTTTACTTGACTCCCACTAAAAATGCATGAAAAATGGATACGGCTTGCTTCTCACTTGGGAAGTTTCGAATTCAGGAACTTCCTTGTCAGTGTATTAATAGTCTCGTATTAAATTAGAACTAACGTTTAGAGTGTCACTCATTAGATGCGGATGAGACAATTTCCAGTTGTAAAAGCCGTTCGTCACTCGTCAGGACGTTACGCGACACGAGACACGCGACACGCGACGGTGAACACGACACGTGCCGGAAGCGACAGGAGATGAAAGCTGCCACTGCGGACACTAGGCTCGTGGGCATGCCTCGCTCATGTATTATAAATAAATAATAAATACCACAGGGACAATCTTACACGAATCGACTTAGTCCCAAACTAAGAAAAGCTTGTACGATGGGTACTAGGCGACGGTATACATAATATATAGATAAATTATAATACTTAAATGTCTTAAATATATAGAAAACATCCAAGACCCAGGAACAAACATTCGTGCTCATCACTCAAACACTTGCCCTGGCTGGGATTCGAACCTGGGACCGCCAGCTTTGTAGGCCGTTGTGCAACCCACTGAGCCAAACGTGTCGTGTCGTGTATTAGGGTTGCTAGATAGATTCAACATTGTAGTATATAAGAATAGGTTAAGCTATTTAACAAACAAACGTACACAGTTATATCATTAGTACTTTTTTAAAGAGTTACTAGATTAAAAAAATATCGAATTACAAATTCCTTCTCCTCTATCGGTCCCTCAATGCTGAGGATCGTGACTCTGCCGACGTAGTCTAGCGAGTATTCCTTTCCATGAAGCTCGATCAGTTGCCTGTGGAAGGGCTGCAATAACCGGCATGTCAAGGCACTCCGACACCTGGTTCACCCATCGTTTAGGGCTACGGCCTCTGGGCCTCCTCCCTTCAACTGTGCCTGTCACCATCAGCTTTTCTAAATGGTCGGAATCTCGGCAAGCCACATGGCCAAAATACTGAAGAATCCGATGCAGACAGACATATGAGAAGCTCTGTTTGTTTGTGTTTGCTGTGAATATCGAATTACCAATGAACGTTAAATTTTCTTTTGACGCTATTAGTGTGTTTATTATTATAACTTTCGATAAAGATTTCAGTTTTATGTCATGTAATTAATCCGCGTGACACGAGCGTGCTACTTTCATTGTTTGTTTTTCGCAGGACGAGCGGAGATTGCGGTGGAGTCTGTCGCGTCGCGGCATCCCGCTTATCTGCAGATAATCGTAATAAATCCGGGTCGACACTGTAACGGATCACACTCCGTCAACAGTTGCGTCAGTAGCAGTAGCACGCTTTCCTGATCATGCGCATTTGACACTGTATGTTTACCTGGGCTTTCGCAACTCGATGTCTCAGCGAGCCTATTTTGTGTGACGGGTTGATGGGATGGCCCTTCTCCTGCCAACCCAACTCTATTAGAAAGTCTCGCAGCCCCTTGATGTTGCCAACGACATCAGGGAGTAACTTTTTGTAAAGCAAGTCCAGCAGACATCTGAGATTACCAGTGTGTTGTAGAGTGAGTAGCTTTTCAGGAAGATAAAACTGATTAATGGATTATAGTTCCTTTGCTGTTCCGAATTTGTGTCTTTGTTAGATGTGACAATAAATTGTGGTCACAATCTCATCCTCGAGAAATTGATTTTTCTCGGGTGGACGCCGGACCGTCAACATCTCCTGCATCTCCTGATGATGCCTCGTAGAGAGGCGAAACACGTGTCGAGGATTATACTGTTTGGTGTTGGTTTGTTGTATTTGCATGTGTATTTTTTTATGGAAACTGCATAAAAATATGCGCATGTGAGCACAATTTATTGTCACATCTAACAAAGACACAAGTTCGCGGAACAGCAAAGGAACTATAATCCATTGATCTAGTATGGAATTCCGCAAAGTAACGCCTGAATCTATCAATTGGACAAAACTGAATAAATGGAGTATTAACTGGGCGGGCACGCTATACGCACCAATTCAATACTTACCTAGATAACGGTAGCACTGTAGGCCTTTACTTACACAGAGCAGCCGATTGTAGAATATATGAAAATTAGAACCGACATTTATGGATGGAATAAATCGCTTTTGTACGCTATTTATGGCTATCGGTCGACGGCCGTTCTTTCCCATGTAGCGTGTAGAAACATATGCCGTGTACAGTCAACCGATTGAAACCCTAGACCACCATGGAACTACGTCAAAGTGACGGTATTAAATAAAGTCTTACTTATTACTATAACATGTCACTTTGACATAGTTCTATAGTGGCCGAATAGAGTTCCAATTGGTTGATGTACCTAAAAGGATCACATTTTAAATCAAATTAATTTAGCAATGTGTCTCACATGTCTATCATAAAATAGGTATCGTCTGTCATAATTTTTATTTAGTTACTTTTAGAAATACCAATTCAAAAAGTAACATATATTTTGTGTTTTGCAGTCTTTTCCCTTGGCTGTCGGTACCAGCTAATGTTTACTGACTATATGTAGATAGCATTCTCCATCACCGTGTGAGATGTCTAGCGTCTCCCGCGCACGCGATTCGCGATCTAATCTCGATGCGCGGCCATTGCCCCTCGCCCTCTCCCCCACCGCTACCCGCGCAGCCCTCCCTGACCTATAAACAGTTTGGCGACGAGTTCATTACCTCGCAAGTTCACAACAACGACTATGAATAGCCCGCTGTTACTCCGCGACGCCGCTGTCGCCAGTAGACGAACATTCCGCCATGGCAACCGAGTACCTACTAGTTTCATCTTAAATTAGTCACGAAATACTACAAAAAAAGAAAAGTAAATATGTATAGTCCCCTTGAAAAGACATCAACGCGAGACGAGGCGCCTGCGCCGGTCAAAACAAAAGCCCACGCCCTCGGCGATTACAAGTCTGACCGTTATAGTATTGTTATAATAAAGATATGTACTCGTATACCCAATGATAGGGGCTGTTCATAACCCCCCCCCCCCCCCAAAATCATCCAACCATCATAATTCGAATGACCCCCACCCCCCCCCCCCCACCCTACCAAATAAAATGAAGTAATTTCCAAAAAGTGCGTTTTTTCAACAGTTTATAGAAACACGAATTTCATTCCCTTTTTTGCTCAGCAAGCACTTTTTATAGTTGCGATGATGTCATTTTGGGACTCCCCCCCCCCCCCCCCCTTCCTTCGTTACGCTACCATCATCCGATGTCTAGACCCCCCCTCCAAATTTCAAATGACGTAATTTATGAATAGCCCCTAAGTAACGTCTTTGGTATTAGAATACATGTATATGTAACATGCATATTCTTATACCAAACACGTTACTTACCTACATGTGAAGGTTTCTGAGGACTTCAAGTTATATGTATATAACTCTCGGATATGAGGGTCAGTTGAACATGTGAGGGCGGTAGATAAGGGTGAGGAATACACGGTAGGGTCCGGAGGCGCACTGTTTCGGAACTGTTAGCTTCGGCCAAAGGCTGTTAAGGTTCTATACATCTCTGACTGCCTGTGCCGTGCCAGTGCTTTCGTCTGAGTAACCTCGATGAGCGTCTCTGTTCGTCCGTCTGCTGAGTGCTCAATGCCTCCGCCTACTTCGAGCAGAACAGCGGCTGGTTAAGTCATCAAAATGAAACGAACTTTGGAACATGAAACCGATGTGATTTTGAAGAATACGGGCCGAAGAATCGTATACAGGGTAATCAATCCAATTGGGTCAGTATGGAGACGTCAGAAACTATCAGAGGTAGCGAAATCTGTCATTAAATTTTTTTGACCTTCGACCCATTTGGATTGATCGCCCTGTATACTGCTATACTTTTCAACTGAAAAATGCATGGTTTTCATTCCGATGGGTTAAGAATTGCTCTTGTCACGGGAAATATGCGGAAAAAACCCTACTTGCAAATTAATCGCACATGAATGATAACGAATTCAACTGTAACTACAGCGGCATTACAAATAGTCTTAGTAACGTTCAATACTTAGGTATAAATATATCAATGGCTATAGTGTGGGGTGTGGGGAGACAGATTTGTATACGTACTATAAGTAAATAGGCGGAGCGTGATAGCAGCGTGAGTTGCGCGTTAGCGACTGATTGTAAACCTAAATACACTTTACTGTAGGCAGTCGGGTAAAGAGATAAGAAAGACGTTATCTCCGTTATCAGGCACAGGCTACCGACCGGAGGCAGACTATGATATATTTTTTTATCGTTATCGGGAGCAAACGAGCAGACGGATCGCTTGATGGTAATACGCGATCATGGTCGCCTATAAACACATGTAACACCAGAGGAGTCACAAGGGGATTACCAGCCTTTCAGGTGGGAGTTACACTCTTTTCTTGAAAGGACACATCGGTTAGAAAATACTATAGGCGATTATTCCGCAGTTCCGTCGTGCGAGGCAGAAAATTTCTAAAAAACGCACAGATTATGTGCACTGCCAACCATCTAAGTGGTGAGGGTGGAAATATTGTCGCGTAGTACGACAGTAAAAAAGATGCTGCACGGATCCGCACAATTTCTCGGAGCACTCCTCGTAATACAAGCGATAGAATCTCTACGCAGGAAGGAGTCAAGCCGATCTGAAATCTGCTGGCAACCAAAGATACGAGTCGCTCTCCGTTCAATGCGAAAAGAAGCATCACTAAACATAATATGGCATGACGCCTTCGGGGACTAGATTAGATTATTAATATTATTATAGTCACTTTTCAAAGAAAAGATACAAAAAGATAGTATTTCAAATACCCGAATTATTTTTTTCTGTGTCATTTTATGCTTTTTATATGAAACACAAACTTTGTATTTCTGTGTTTTTAATGTTGAAAAATTGATACTAATTATTATCTATTCTGATATAGATATAATGATCAAAGGGTAAAAATAAACACAATCACCAGGACTCGAACCTGGTACCTTTGGTTTACGCCGCCAACGTGTCAGTCTCTATACGTCTCGAATTTATCTGTCCACTTTGACTATCGTAAGTACCTACTTTATTTTATTTTTTCATGAACTTTAGCGCCATCTATGAAAACACGAATTACACATGTTCTCATTTTAAGTTTCGTTGAATGAATAATAGAAGCTCCATAGTTTTTCTGTTCGGAGAGGTAACAGTTACTGTAGAATTTTGCAGTACTACAGTTACTTTTCAACACAACGACTGTTATCGCCATATTTCGTTTCCTCGGCGATACAATAACTCGTTTAACCGCACTGCCTCGTTACAACGACAATAAGTGCACATTACAAGAGAAATTGATTAGTTTGGCCTTCGGGGCGTCGTCAGCGCAGTCACCGAGGTAAACAAATGCGCGTGCGCGTTGGAAACTACTCAGTTATCGGTCTGTGTTCGGGTGTTTCCGAATTTCTTCGAATTATAATGGTACTAGCTATTAGATTAATCCGTACTTATATTACTTATATTAATATTATAAATGTGAAAGTGTGTGTCTGTCTGTCTGTCTGTCTGTCTATCTGTCTGTCTGTCTGTCTGTTACCTCTTCACACTTAAACCGCTGAACCGATTGGAGTGAAATTTGGTATGGAGATAGCTTGAGTCCAGGGGAAGGACATAGGCTACTTTTTATCACGGAAAAATACCCTTATTCACGATAAATGAGTTTAAGGCGGACAAATCGTACGTTACGCTGGAATGCAAAAACTACATAACAGATTTACGTAAAATTCTGCAGTAATATAGCTTAGATATCAGAATAGGACATAGGCTACAACTTTTGAGGGTATTCATTCATAAAAGGGTATTTTTTATCATTCAATGGAAAAACATGACCTTACATTCATTGACGTTTTCTTTTCTTGATAATGAATAACCAATTGGTAACCTAGCAACAGTCATCCTATCAACACGAATAAGCAAAGAAGACACCTTTCGTATATGACGTATCATACAAATAAGAGTATATCTTAATATAGCCAGATAATAGCCCTGTGTATATTTTGGATTTGCGATCATCTCTGAATGATAAACATTTTGTTAGAAAAATATGGTTTATGATTAAGATAAATACATAAAACGATTTTTTTTAACAATAAATAGAAAATCATCACTTTTAGAACACTGAAAATTTTATTCCGAAGAATTTTAAAGAAATAATTGCTTTGGAACCAATATGACACGTTAGTACCTGTTTGCGTAACTGGATGGCGTTAGTTGTAAACGCTTTTTCGTTCTTTATCTAGATCATATAAAAGGACAAGTCCTGACTGATATATCAATGCAGAGCCGAAACTACTAAACTTAGAGACTTAAAATTTTTACAGGAGACACTAACAAGTCAGAATTTTTGGAAATTTATCTCTTAACGGGGTTAAATTGGGGATGAAAATTTGTATCGAAAATCTGTAATTATTTGAATAACTGTTATAATATTTCACGTATAGACTCTTCATTTAAAACTAAGAAAACTAATTTCAGCATTCTTGGAAATTCATCCCTGAAAGGGGTGAAATAAGGGACAAAAGTAAAATGGCGCGCAAAGGGTGTTGTGATGCGCTGAATAGAACTTAGAAAGATGTTAGAGGGAACGAAGTTATGATGGGTGGAGTCACTATGTTGTTAGCTGGAGACTTTTGTCAGACTTCCGCGGGGAACTCGAGCTGATGAAGTTAAAACTTGCATTAATGCTTCAAATATTTGGCCAATAATCAAAAAACTCCACCTTAAAATAGATATGCGAGTGTACCTCAAGGGCGATATTTCCAGTGGAGAATTCTCCGACCTTCTTCTTAGAATAGGAAATGGAGAATATCCCAAAACTGAGGGAAGGATTACAATTCCATCGGATCTCGCCTTAGTTGTGCGGACCGTTGACGACCTAATCTCTCAAATTTACCCAGATGTTCGAAATCTATACAGCAAGTCCATGGAGTGGTTGTGTGAATGAGCGATTCTGACACCTACAAACTACCATGCTTCCGTTATTAATAAAATGTTATTGAAGTCGTTCGAAGGTTCAGAATACGAACAAAAGTCTGTAGACTCGATGTGTAGTGGACACGGATGATGCCATTAAACTACCGCGTACAGTTTTTAAATGCACTTAACCCACCCGGCCTACCTTCGCACATGAGGGGTGCTCGAGATGTTGTTGTGAAATCTCAATCAGCCGAAGTTGTGCAATGGAACTAGGCTGCGTGTGAAAGCCTTACATAAAAACGTTATAGAAGCCATCGTAATTACTGGCTGTGCTCAAGGTGAACCTGTGCACATACCCCGGATACCATTTATACCCTCGAAATACCCATTCGAATTTAAAAGGGTGCAGCTCCCCCTTAAGGTCTGTTTCGCGATGACGATCAATAAGCCTCAGGATGAGTAACTGAAAACAGCAGGAATAGATCTTATGGGGGAGTGCTTCTCACACGGCCAGTTTTACGTGGCTTACTCGAGAGCAAGCTCTCTACGCATCTTGGTCGGATCTGTTAATGTGGTATATAAAGAAATACTGCAAAACCTAGCTAATGTTCCATATTATCAATAGTTCAATCTTAATTGTCCAATTACATCTGTTTTTTTTTTCAAATTACAGCTATATAACAAAGTAACGTAAACGTGACTTATAACTATTGACTGACAATGCATAGCCTAAACTGCCGACGGTAGGAATACGAGAATTGAAACAAATAATCCGTTAGAGATGTTAGTAGAGGCGCACTAAAGAAGGATTTTTTGAAATTCAAGCTATAAGCGGACGAAGTCGCGGGCAAAAGCTAGTAGATTTTAGTTCATTTACTTTTCCACGAAATTGTGTCTTGGTTAGAGGTGTCAGTAAATTGTGCTCACATGCGCATATTTTCATGCATTTTCCACAAAGAAATACGCGTGCAAATACAACGAACCACCACTAGGCAGTATAATCATCGACAAAGTTTTTATTGTGATTATATTTTTTTATTTATATATGGAAAAAAAATTAATAAATAAATAAACTTTTTAAAAAAAAAAAAAACCGACTCAAAAAAAAACTAAAAAGTAAAAAATAACGCAATAATTCAGTTCCTTCAAATTACTTACAAGTAACCGTTTGTGAGGAACTAAATTATGGCGTTATTTTTTAATTTTTAACCGACTTCCAAAAAAAGGAGGAGGTGCTCAATTCGACGGAATGTTTTTTTTTTTTTTTATGGATGTTCACCGATTACTCAAAGACTATTTGACTGATTTCAATTATTTTTTTTTTATTTTATAGAAGGTACTTTCTAGTTGGTCCCATTTAATTTTGGTGAAGATCTGATGATGGAATCCATGAGGAATTGAAGGAACTCCTCAAATATTGTAGGCATACATATAGCGATTTTGGTATTATAAGAAACATAATAAGCATTTGCATTCAGAAAGTGTAAATTGGTGAAGTGGAACTGATGCAGAAGACCACAGAATGCCATCGGAACTCCTCAATGATAAATGATTTATTTGCCATCGTGTCACAACTTACTAAAATCGTAAATTTTCAATATTTTACACATTTTTTATATGGCACCGACGCCAAAATAAGATTAATTGTATATACTGTATAGATTAAGTATACAAACGGTTACTTGTAAGTAATTTGAAGAAACTGAATTATGGCGTTATTTTTTACTTTTTAGTTTTCTTGGAGTCGGTTTTATTTTTTTTAGTTTGTTTTGGAGTAGGTTTTTTTTTAAGTTTATTTATTTTACACTTTTTAGTTAATCGTTACGTAAAAGTGTATCTCGTGACGATTCGAACAAGCCCAAACACGGCTAGGATACATTATTTTATTACATAGATCTGGCTACCTTCCGGCTCCATCATCAAATCAATTCGATGGTACCATTCTCATCAGGAAAATTTAAATTTGTGACTATGAAGTTGCTTAGCTAAATTAATCAAGATAGTTTATCGCCACCCGTAAATCATTTATCATTAAGGAGTTCCAATGGCATTCTGTGGTCTTCTGCATCAGTTTCACTTCACCAATTTACACTTTCTGAATGCAAATGCTTATTATGTTTCTTATAATACCAAAATCGCTATATGTATGCCTACAATATTTGAGGAGTTTCTTCAATTCCTCATGGATTCCATCATCAGATCTTCACCAAAATTAAATGGGACCAACTTGAAAGTACTTTCTATAAAACCAAACATTTTTTTTTTAAATCGGTCAAATAGTCTTCGAGTAATCGGTGCACATCCATAAAAAAAAAAAATTCCGTCGAATTGAGAACCTCCTCCTTTTTTTGGAAGTCGGTTAAAAATACGATTCACCTTTATCCCCGAAGATTTTTTGATTAGATATAAATGGATATTACACTTACAAATCATTTTGTGTGTGCTCGTTAGGCTTATATTGTAATATGTATTGATAATATGTATTATAAATTGGCAGCTGATTAGCGATTGATGTATTAACTATTAAGCATTAGCTTATCACTAGATATACAGGTACAGTTAGCATTATCAGAGTGCCGCGGCGGCACGCGGCCACCGGACGGTACCGACACCGCTCTGCGGTCAATTCGACAAAATGAACATACTTATCTAGAACCTTATCATATTAAAATTGATCAGTTTTTATTTAAGTCAACGGCACATGTGTTTCTGACTGAATATTGTGACAAAGTATTCAACGTTTAGTGGATTGTGTGAACTCAAGTTTGTGATTCCGTTTCGGAAGCTGTGGAGAGGACTTCTTAACGTGAGTACTACCGCAAGGCTGTTAAGAATTGGGCTAAACTAGATCAATAATTAAATTGTTCACGTACGTTGTGTGGTTACGTGGTGTTTTATGAAATATTGGGAAATACACTCTGCTGATGGATGTTTCTTTTTGGCCTGCGTACTTTTATTTAGGTACCGCCATGATTTTCTCAAAAAACTTTGTAAATTAAAAACCGACTCCAAAAAAACTAAAAATTAAAGAACTGCTTGACTTTCTTCAATTTACTTACAAGAGTAACCGTTTACTATTCAATCTATACAGAACTGAATTATGCAGTTATTTTTTAGTTTTTTTTTGGAGTCGGTTTTATTTTTTGATAACCCTTTATTTCATACTGTATATCCGAATATACATAATTTTTGACCATTTTTTTGTATTTTTTATCAGAATTTTTAAGCCTATTGAACGGCACCGAGACTTGAATTGTGGGTTTTGTTTTCAGTCTGCGACATAAAGGGTTAAAATAGTAGATTGTTTGACAAGGGGCTGAAATAAACCATCATGACACGAAGTGATTATTTGGACAAGCTCACGAAGTGAGCGAGGACAAATATGTCTGAGTGTCATAATGGCTTTTAGCCACGTGTTAAACACTCTGCTTTTCACTTCGACTGCGAGAAAATAAAAAAGACTTAACATTAAAATTGCATATTTCATGAAAAACTAATAATACAGTTTGAGCAATTCTATCAGATTGTTCGGCCAATCTGATCAGTTTGTTTTATTTGTTTTTAATTATTCGTAATGAGTATGTAGCTGCTTGCAAGTTTTTTTTCAGTGTCATAGAAATTTGTATGGAATTATATGGCTTTCTTTTAAACCCTAGGGGCTAAATGTACTATTTTAGTCTCGCTTCGCGAAGCTAATATGACGTACTTTTTGAGCAGGAGAAGTGAAAAGTTAATTTATTTTACACTTTTTAGTTAATTGTTACTTAAAAGTGTATTACGTGACAATTCGAACAAGCCCAAACACGGCTAGTATACATTATTTTATTACAGAGATCCGGTGCCTATACCGGCTCCATCATCAAATCAATTCGATGGTACCATTCTCATCAGGACCAGTTTAATTTGAGACTATGAAGAAGCTTAGCTATTTTAATCGAGATGTATCTCGTCGCCACCCGTAAATCACCTATCGTCATTCTAGTGACCTTCTGTGGTTTTCTTCATTAGTTCCACTTCACCAATGTACACTTTCTGAATGCAAATGCTTATCATGTTAACACAAAAATCGCCATATGTATGCCGACAACATTTGAGGAGTTCCTACAATTTCTCATGGATCCCATCATTAGATCTTCACCAAAATTATATGGGACCAACTTGGAGATTCCTCCTATCAAAAAAAAATCCGGTAAATAGTCTTCGAGTAATCGGTGAACATACATTTAAGAAAAGATTCCAACGAATTGAGACCCTCCTTTTTTTTGGAGTCATTAAAAATAAATGAACACCTATAGTTTATTACCAAAACGTTAAAATAATGTTGTTGTTCAGTTACAATTGGTTAGCTATAAATATACTTGACGCCATGCCAATGACTTCTAATTCTAATTCAGTTCTTGGAGATTTTTTTACATTGTTTACCATTAACATTGAAATAAAACAATTTAACGGATTATATCGCGTATATTATCTCATTTTAGTTCCCGACGTTTCGGAAGCTTTCCAGCTTTCCATGGTCACGGGAGGACTGAGAAAAGATGTATTTTCCTCTGTCAAAGTTACAATTTGTGCAAACTACCCATTTTTTTTTTACCTTTATTTATGTTTTTTCAAAAAAACACAAATAAAGTTTTATTTCAATGAGTAATAATCGCGGAAACAGAAGAAAATATTACCATTAACATTACCTATATTATAATAAACAAATACTTGTTAACTTTGATTTCACTTGCCTTGCGTTATCCGTTATGTTCATGATGTTTTGTTGCGATCGTCGATGTTGTTTACTTTACCTGCGTTTCTGAAGTCGCTTCGGATCGGAGGATATCGCGCTATTCTTCTCTTTCAAAGGTTGTAACTAGTGATTGGGAAGGTTTGAAGCTCCTAAATTACAAGTGCCTCGTAAGTAGACTCTCTGTCATAGACGTAGGGAGTATCCTGCCTGCTGCGGCATCTCGGGTGTCTGCGCCGGGGTGCTAAACAAAAATAAAAATAAAATAAAAATTGTTAAAGAGTCCCCGGTAAGTTCGGTTCTCCATACTAACGTAGTAACGCTCTCGTTTTAAAACGACTAGCTAGTTTGCTCTGAAACTTTGTACTCAGAATAAGTTAAGGTATAAATATGCAGGCTGGTAACTAGTTTATGTAGATACCATAGTAAAAAAAATGCAGCGAATTTAAGTTTTTCATACAAAACTTGTTTTTGCTGTATAAACTAGAGTCATATAAACTAATTATAAGCCTAGATATACCTCATGTCATTGTATATGCAAAGTTTCGTTACAATCCAACACGTAGTTTTAAAATGAGAACGAAACTCCGTTTGTACGGGAAGGTGAAATTTGGCTGAGCTTGCCGGGGACTCTTAATTTAGACCATAGAGATCCATAAAAAAAAGTGATTATTGAGATTTGCAAGACTATTATGTTATTATATATTAAATTAATTTAAAGAGAACCCTTATATGAAAATATGGCCGAAAGGCAGGAGAAAGTAGTTATCTTTTATTCACTACCTGGCCCTACCAACGACTACTTCAGTACTATATTTAGTGAGCAGGCATAGTCAAGGCGCTCAGCCAACACCCTCAACATACTGTTGCTCAACTCATTTATGTAGTGACAATAAATTTATAGTAGTACAATTACTGCCTACGCTTACTAGTTGCAATCGTAATAGATCTCGGATTCAGGTTTCCATTGCTTAACAATAATAACTAGCAGAGGTGGATGAACTTTAGTACGAGTATATGACCTGCCTTCTGCCTTGTTATATCATTATGATTATTATTTAACTCCTATATTATCTTTACTATAACATGATAAATGAGAAAGTGTGCTGTTTGGTCATTTTTTTTTGGTTGACCCTGCGAACACGGAATGCAAAGCTTCCGAAGCGTCGGCAACTCAAATGAGATAATATACGCGATGTAATCGGTTTAAATTGTTTTATTTAAATGTATTTTGGTCCTTCTTTCACGCGATAACGGGACATCGGATAAAGGCGACTTTTTGCATAGATAAATTGGACGAGTGACATAGGCTAGTTTTGTCCTGAATAACAAATTCATATATGTATATGTGTGTTATATAGTATGTTATCCTCGGTACAAGCTTTGCTTGCAGGGTGATATGGAACTAGTCTTCTCCGATATTTATACCCAGATATTCGTACTCGTATATGTCTCGTAAGTTAGAAAATGAAATGAGTTCTTTTTTAACGTCATAGTAGACACACCGGTTGTAATAGTTTTGGACAAGATAGTGGCGGGCGTCTCGTTTGATTGATTGTCTGATCACCAGACTCGTATCTCGTGAGATGCAGATAAGCGACCTGCGCTGGGTGGCGGCATCTCTACGTGACGTAGACACCCAAGACGCGTTCCGGTTTACTGCCATCGAGTAGTTACTAAAACAATTTATTTAATTTCATTAGTGCTGTCGAAGGGCACCATTAGAGTTAAAGCTCACATTTGTTTATATTTTTTATCAGAGACAATGCTTTAGAAACTTTTTTCAGCTACATAAAAATCATAAAATCCACTCGTAACCGTTATTTTCGCTCTTCCGGCAATCTCGCCCTTTCTATCCCAGTTCACCGTACTGGCTTCATGTCCAATTCTTTCTCCATTCAGGTTGCCCGCCTCTGGAACGGTCTTCCTCTCAAAATCAAACAGGCCCAAAATGAGTTTGCATTCTAAAAATCTATGTGCAAGGTCTTTGCTGACAAAACCGAAGACTCTTAGTCTATCTGCTTAATACGTTTCATTGCTATTTAAATATAATAAATAAATAAATAAAATAAAATAAAGGACACTTATACTAAGGTTAACTTAAATAACTATCTTAGGAGCTAAACTTAAATACAGATAGGTCCAGTGCCTTATCATATCAGGCCACTGTCCCATCTGTCGGCCACGACCGTCCGGAGGCTGTGGCGGCTGTCGCGCACTCTGCGGTGCGTCGCGGTGCAACGCTTGCAGCGTCTCGTGGAACCTGTCCACGTGCGCGTACGCGATATTTATTATATATATATATATATATATACATATATACATATATATGTATGTAAATGTGTTTAAGTAATTACACAAATATCAGCACCGCCTACATTTTTTTTTCTCGGCCTTAAGGTTTACTGGTAGACAATGCCTTATGGCATATTAAGTTCGCCTTTTATACGATAAGTTTTCTTGTGTGCAATAGATTTAAAATAAAATATATAAATTGAATGCGTGAACTGCACGCTTGATTTGCACACACCATCCATAGCACATTAAGTAAGCAATTTCACTTTGAACTTATTAGAGCGATAGCCAAATTTGATCCCACAAATTGTTAGTGCTCTCAAAGTATTCTTGTCGACTATTTTTAGAACAGAAGAATAAGGTGATCGATGCGTTAAAATCTATTATAATCGGGTTTAGAACCCGGAAGCTTTGGATGGATGCTATGCGTTACTGTTAGCTTCATTAGCCCGACTGATATTGTCGATGATGCGATTGAGGCGTAGCTCAGTGCGCGGGCGCACAGTCGGCCGGCTCCCAATCACAGCTAGGTAATTCCGCGCAATTAATCCGTGGCGGACATCGTTAGCGCCGATGAGTTGACGCTGACGGATGATTGTCGTTGATTCTGTTAACTACTGCCAGGGAATTTGTGAACTGCAGCTAAATAGTTGCATTACTATCCCGCTCTTAGTTATACTTAAAAATAAGTTTACCTGTGACCCAAACAAAAGTACATTTCTAAATAGTATTTATGAAATGACAAGTAACTTGTTGTCTTATTTCAGTGATTTTATAAAGATGGTGTATCCAATAGACAACTCGGACCGAACCCAAGAGTTGGACTACTGGCCGAGTGACTGCAATAATCCGTGGATGTTCTTAATAAATAAATAAATAAACACAGCAGAGACAAGCTTACACAAATCGACGTAGTCTCAAACTAAGCAAAGCTTGTACTATGGATACTAGGCGACGATATACATAATATATATATATATAAATTATAATACTTAGAAACAAAGAAAACATCCAAAATCCAGGAGCAAATATTCGTGCTCATCACACGAGCACTTGCCCTGGCCGGGATTCGAACCCGAGACCGCCAGCTTCGTAAGCCGTTGTGCAACCCCCTGAGCCAAACGTGTCGTCAAAACTTATACCTTGGAAAAGGCTAAACGCGACATCCGTGGCATGACTAGATCTGCAGACAAGACAAGCCATTTCCTAAATTTCACAATGTTCCAAGTATGAAATTCTTGGAATTAGCTTTAAAATCTTATAACAATTTTAAGAGATTTCTGAGAATATTCCACTTATGTTTGCACATTTCTAGGCATGACAGAACGTCTGTAGTTTCAACATCATGCAAGATTTTTATTTAATTTCGTTGTACCTAGGTATATATGGGATAATCGTCGCTTAAAGTGCTCACAGGACTTAGGCGATTATTAAAAGAAAGTTAATATCTGTATTCTATATTCTACCGCTTAGCCGTGTTTGCGAAGTGCCTGTAATAAATTAGTTGATAGCACCAACTTTTCTAAAATGCAAAGCATCCACTAACAAAAAACCAATAGGAATTGCAGCAGTCTCACTCTTTTTTCTCTCTCGGCGCATATAGTTGATTGGACAAAAAAATGTATCTTAAGGAATAACTCTGTGGCAGAGTTATTGCAGTGAGGTCAACGCAAATAGCTGCACGAGTAAATCAGTAATGGCGGCAGTCGTGCTCGCTGCCTCGTTCACCTGTCAGCACGTCCAGCCAGGCCGAATTATAAATACAGTCAGACAGCCCTGCGTTTCAGAAACATCTGCTCTTTACCACTACAATGAGAAAACGTTTTCAAGGCGCTTCATTCCACTGGGTACTCGAACTAAGGTCGCACCCTGTTTTGACACTTTGTGCCTGAAAAGTTTTGATGGAAATGAATGAGACGAATACCACATAATTGAAATAGTTATTTGCTATGCAAGGCTGCAAAGTTGTTATTTGGCGCGAGTGCTTGAAATGAAAGCTGAGTAAGAGAAGGAATCTAAAGTCAACATAGATTCCTGAGCGTAACGAGGCTTCAAGGCACGAGAAGCCAAATAATTTTGCAGCCGTGCAAAACACACAACTTTTGACCTCTCTACAGCGAGGAAAATGTGAGATGTAAGAAAAAGTATGAAATTGTAATTATTACAAACCCATTATTATTAGTTGTGAACCTACGAAACACACTCCTAACAATACAAACAAAATTAAACATATCAGAATTTTAAATTTCAACTTCAAATGACTTTTCCACGCTAGCGGATAAAACGAACCTTTCCACGCAGTTTTGACGCTGTAAATAGAACTTTTCCGAGTGAGTGAGGTGAAAAGAATATCTATGATATTGTGCATCGAGAAAAAGACACGTTGCATGAAACCCCGGTCACTTTCTTTTCAAATAATAAATTATTTATAATATCCAAGTTTCAAATTTCATTATATCACATAATCTAATGAGATGTATGATGGTCTTTTCGGATCAACTTAACGAGTAGAATATGAATGGGTACTTAATATGTATGTTTACGCCCGCACAGTCAAAGAACGGGGACCAAGATCGCACAATGCCCAATTCTTAGTAAATCCGTCTCCAACTTCTTTCAATACGCACGACATTGTGAAGAGAGATAGCCACCTGATCATTAACGCGACCACAATGCCAAACATGAATAAATCAAGGAAAACACTTGTAGGTAAGATATGTTTATGTAGGTGTAAATAAAATATGCCGCGGAAAAACCGGACTTGACGGAAGCACTTCGACCAAAATCACGATCTCTTCTAATCATTTCCGCCTCGTAATATTTATGTATTTTTTGCATAAAGCTGTTCTAGCTGTCTTTTCGTACATTTATAATCTTAGTTGCCTGTATACTCGTATAACCACTCCAGTTCACAGAAATCATGAGCGGGTTTTTGTGTAGCTCTGCGACGGCGCTGCCGGCAAAACGACAACCCCGCTGATGACTCACTCTTCGCCATAACCGCTCTCCTGCTCGCACTTCCGGCGGCGACATATTGTACAATTGCCCGAGGATATCAAAAACTAGAATACCTTCACAACCTACATCAATAGATACTTACATAGATTTCGCATTGACCACTGGATCACTGTTAACTGGAATTAATAAAAATACAAAACCCAAAGCTCCGTCGATGCATGGCAACGGCAACCTCGTTTTACTAGGTTCTGATTTTAGGATCTTCAAAAGGACACTGCAGAGTGCTATTGAGGTCTGAGGTTTTATGAGGGACATCTGTCAAGAAAAAATATGATATTGTAGGTTAAAAAAAATGTAAACTAGGTGCTTACATGTATAGTTAAGCTCCAACATATAGGTAGGTACGTGTACGTATGTGTGTCCTTTTTGTTTGCACTCTGGGTGCCTACCTATAAAGATCACCCGAGTACCTACCTAAAAAAAGTATCCCACCAAAAAGATTCTGTAAAAACTAGCCAAGTCTCGATGGAGCTGCTTGTTTATCTCTAAAAAGTAATGAAATCTAGACAAACTCGTGCCAAGTCTGAGGTTCTGTACTGCGATTTTTTTATTATTTTAGTTCATGTTGTGTGACTTGGCCGTTGAAGGGTACACAAGGGTACAAAACCAGGTGCTCTATGACACCATTGCACCAATCGTTGACGGTCGGACTTCGGACGGTGTCATGGAGCACCTGGTTTGGATCCTTGTGTACCCTTCACCGGCCAAATCACACAACATTAACTATAATAATTAAAAAATCGCAGTAAAGACCCTTAGACTTGGCACGACTTTGTCTAGATTTCATTACTTTTTAGAGATAAACAAGCAGCTCCATCGAGACTTGGCTAGTTTTTTACAGAATGCTTTTGGTGGGATTTCACTTCTTTTTGTGGAAACGTGGGCATAATAATCCTTCGATTTTGGACATCACATGAAGCGGCCCACAAAGTTGAATATTTTTTGTAAAGGCGGTATATCGATCTCTAATAGTTTGGTTCGGCTCTTGTGTTTTCTAATCAGGGTCACCAGGTACTCCAGATCTTCGATTATCCTAGTTTTATAGTTTTTCCTTTATGTGGCCATTAAACCCTAACTCTGTACCGAATTTCAGCTCTCTGAGTTTATGGGAAGTACTAGTTCTATTCGTGATTTAGTGAGTGAGTGTCATAAATGCGAAACTTTGCTTTCGCTTAACTTCGGAACTAAATGACCTACAGACTTGAAATTTTGGATTTTAAGTATGTGATTATAGCTTACTGGATGACGAAAATTTCTGCGTTCTGGTCTTATCCAGAGGTTCTCAAATAGGGGCCTGAAAATGCGGCGAAATGGTTCCAGTAAAGGATGGTACGGCAGTGTTTGCTTTGCGCTCGACTTGGCGGGGGCACTGCCGTTCCCCCTGATAAAACCTGGACCCATGAGGTGCGCGACCACCGGTAACTTGAATTGAATCCAAGTAGGTATTTAACTATTATTAGTTAGACTAGAAGATGCCCGCAACTTTGTTCGCGGAGGAGAAAAAGTCATAACCCGTCGTTTTTCTTCAGCGTAGTCGGGTAAAAAGTATCCTATAACCATCTGGAGATACCCAGCTACCCGTGTACCAAAAATTGTGGAAATTTGTTTAGCCAATTTTGCGTGATGAAGCCACAACGACACATACAAACATACATGAAATCCAAAAAAATATTTTTAGTTTAAATGACCTCCAAATAGTCCTTAACAATCTTTTTTTTTTAAATATCAAGAAAAGAGATTTGAACGCTCATCCCCGAGCTCGATTACAAAAAGTATGAATGAATGTACAACGCATATGATAGGTACACATCAGAATACCGAGTAGGTAAAGTACGTATATATTATTTCCTGGAGACAAAGGGCTCTCGCAGCGAATAGAAATACCGGTGCGGTTGAGTCGACGACCAGAAGCTGCGGTGTGGGGACCCGTCGCGCCGGTCCGCAGTGGGAGGCGGGCAGGCAGGTCAACAAGAACATGGTGGTTGCAGCTGGATGCGCCGGCGCAGGGCCCGCGGGGGGGCGGTCAAGGCCGCGCGCGCGGGCGGGGGGCGCCCGCGCCGGTACGCCAGTCTGCCCCGCGCGCTGCCCCCGAGTGGTCGTTGTAAGTGCTGTGTCTGTGAGTGTGCCGAGTGCGGAACACGGAGAAACCCCAGCGCCGGTGACTGCGACATGCGCGCGGACCCGCGCCCTCTCGCGCCGCCCCGACCCGCTGTGTGACAGCCAAAACAAGACAGGTGAGACGGGAATACGACCACACACAAGCTCCCTTTCATTTCCATAAGCAGGTAGAGCGGTTACTAGAGAGCTTTATCATCCCGAGCGGTTTCTGTATATTCCCAATACGATCGTGGCCTAGTGAGTGGATAACTAAGATGCAAAGTTATTCCGATAACGGTAATATTATCTCGGGCTTCGAAATTAACGTCACCGTCGTTGGTGGAATGGTGTTGACCTCTGCGGCGAGCAATGAGCGACACTCTAATTTTGCTACGCAGGTGACAAGTCCCAATCTTAAGTCTCCTGAGATTTATTTCCGACGATTTAGAGATGTTTCGTTTCCGACGACGCACAGAAGTGCGGGAGGAACGGATACCGTCTTATTAGAAATCAGGTAGACTCAATCATCCATATGCAGGCAGTCGTGCGCATTCTTGCGCCAGGCAGCGCGCACGACAGCGTCATTAGCGCGCGCCGGAGCCAGCATTAAGTGCGTGAAGCTGGTGGCGGAGGCCACGGACCGCCGCCTCGCCAGCCACAGCACCAGCCCTACGTTACCACAGGTTCTAAGTTACGATCTATGACCAAAAACTATGATTAAACCTTTAAGGCACACTACAGAGGCGAAGGAAGCCATACCTGGTGTTGTTTCATGCAACGGGTTCTTAAAAATACTAAAAGTAATTGAGCTGTATATATAAACAATACACCCTTGTCTGACACTGCATTAAACATAGAGCAGTAAGTAATGACCTATAATAAAAGTGACAGCCACGCACCACAGCGAGGGATTTCATCCTAAGATCTTACATCTGATAACCACTAAATAGAACAAACGTGATTGCGTCTGGCTTCAATGGGGTGATATGAAGTTCCGCTTCCGGAAAGAGAGCGCCGTAGTGGAGCCCCTCATCAGCTCTTGTCAGTCTGAATTAGTTTCTCAACTGGAACACGGGCTTATTGCTGACACTTTCAGTTGCCAGGACTCCAGGAGTCACAAACGTAACAATCCACAAAAACTACCTATTAATAACATTGAAAATATTAGCATTAGTCTCGATGCAAAAGTATTGATAGCATTACATTAATTTTTATTTCAAAAGGAAAATACAACACGTCGCAATAACTTTGCATGTTGTGCTGTGCTTGAAGACGAAGACTCAACCAAAAAAAATCAATTGTACAGTGCTATACGTAATAGCAAGCAGTGAGAGTCGGCGCGAAATTTTCGAAATTGATGAATATGCAGAGACACCACAGTTGAGCCCAGAGTCCAGGAAACGAAACACAAAAAATCAAAATGTGATTTCGACATTCCAAACGCACTAACCTATCGAGGTAACGCCGGTGAGCGTCGATGCTACCCCGCCAGCACACCCGTCAGACTATAAGGGCTATGTAAAAATAAGGCCTATACGAAATACCTATCTATTTGTTGACACAATTAACGACAAAATTATACCTTTGCTGCTCCCTTAAGTACCACTCAGGTTAATCAGAACATTCTGTTGCGTTTACTGTCTTTAATCTGCGACTCCGTACCTAGTTATTCTTATCTCATTAGGCATGTACCTGCGTCTCCGAACCAATAATTAAGTAAACACACACAACACAGATTCCAATAACACTGCACTGTTGAGGTGAAATGATCGCCTAGTAGTTATTTATTTAACCAGCCCACTTGTACATTCTTAGAATTTGCTCATCATCGGCATCGCTATTAAAAGCTGTGTGTCGTAGGTAGACGCATAAAAATGTCAGAACTGCAGCAATATTGTAACGACAGAAATGATAAAATAATAAATATTTTAAAAATATTATTATCATTAATTACTATCATGCCACCAACATACTTATTATTATTATTATTTGTTATATTATTATTGATTTTGTGATACCATACCAAATTCCATGTTTAAAACTGAAAGGAAAATTATATTTTAAAGATACATGTTGAAGTTTTCATGGTGTAACTAATGAGCAATGTTGGATAATTAGTAAATAAGGACATAGCGCTCAGAATAAGCAAACGGAAGTTGCAGTGGGCGGGGCATAGTTGTCGGAGAGCCGATGGTCGATGGGTCAGACGAGTTCTGGAGTGGAGACCTCGAACGACTCGCCCTGTAGGACCATCTGAAGAGACTGGCGGGAAGCCATTGGATGCGCAGAGGACTGGGTGTGGTGGCAGGAATTGAGGAAGGCCTATGTTTAGCAATGGAGGGGCTGATGATGATGAATTTAGGATAATGCCAGCCATCTCGGCCGGGTGGTGCGTGTCTGCCGCATGTTATTGAACATGACTTTAAACTGGGTAGGCCTCATCCTTACCAGTATTCGGATTCAGTGGGAGGATAAGCTCAAACAACAGTTAGGACGCAGTGCGCAAGGCACAAAACTGCGGAGGTGGGTTGAATCAGTTCAACACCAGTAGGGGAAGGGGAGAGAAAGAGAAGAAATCCGGCATGGAGGAGATTGAGAAAATACGGGCTGAGTTTCTACTGCGATCTCGTTGTCCGGATCAGAGAGCACGTGACTCGGATACCGGGTATACCTACCGGCCTCTTTTAAGACGGCTTTTGGGGAGAGTATCCTCCGAGAGATCAAGGATTCAGAAGGTAGTCGGCTGCCTTCCTAATTAGGGGATCCCTATGGTGGGGGGCATTGGCAAAAACCACACATGGTTGGAATGGCTCATAAGGTATCTGCCATCCTTCCTATTCTGTATATGACTTGAAGAAGCTTGAGCCAAGACTGATTAGACACGGAGCGAAAGTTATACTTGCATAAGTCATAACGAGATGGATAAAAGTTCATTTATTTCATTTATTCAACATTACCCCGATTTAAGATCAGAGCCATATTGTTCATCCAAGGCCATATAGGCAACTGTGTATGGGCCCAACGCCTCCTAGCTAGCGGTCCCGACCTACATACCTAGTTACCTAAATAAGGCGAAAAAACCGGTTAAGTGCGTGTCGGACTTACGCACCGAGGGTTCCGTACAAAATATGCGCTACAAACGCCCGTATCTATGAAAATCCAAAGTTAGCAGAGCCCTACTCCTACGCAAAAAAAACGCGGTTTTCAATCATTTTACATTATTTACTGAAATAGACAGACGGACATGAAATTATACTGATTTTAGTATGTGTTGTTATAGCGGCAATAGAAATACATCATCTGTGAAAATTGGAACTGTCTAGTCACGGTTCATATGTTACAACCTGGTGACAGATGGACAGACCAGGCAGAAAGAACGGACGGCGGAGTCTAAGTAATAATCTCCCGTTTTACCCTTTGGGTACGGAACCATCAAAATGGGGCTTCTAGACTCGCATTGCCTAAAGTCCTCTGTATGGCTTAATCCCGTCATGGTTAAGATGCACGAGGAAACTGGATGGCTCCACCAGCTCGAGCACCGTTACCCGACCGCAGCCTGTGCAGTTATCTTCTGATAAGCTCGGCACTCGGGCCATCCTCGCGGGTACCGACAGAGCCTGCGTGCGTAGACACTGGGGCCACATCGCTATCGCTACATCAATTACAAAAAAAATGTTTATGGTTTTTCTGTGACGTTAAACACGACTTTCCTAATGTACCGCGCCATCCCTGTATTTTGATATCAAACGATGCCAATCGGACAAAAAACTTTCAAGTTTTTACGAGGTATATGTATATCTTTTTGCAGCTGAGTGTATTAACACAGGATACGAGCTCAGTTCTTTAATCTTATTACTTCCCCACAGAGCATCTGTGGATTTTACGGATATTTTTGGACAGCGCATGTGCGTCAATAAGATTTAGCATTATTTCATCTCAGACACATATTGTACTTACGTAAAATGATACTCATGTATCCATATCCGAAAGTCATACAAGTTTTCAAAGGAATCGAAAAGAATTTGCAACCCAATAAGGTAATTTCCATTCATTACGTGGAATTGCCTGTTGCTTTGTAAGCTGCGTAAGACAAGGAACGAGCGCAATATTGACATATACGTAATTTCTGATGTTTGCCTCGGAGAAGTTGGAGACAGCGCGGACGCAAGCACCGGAGTGCTTTGACTCCTCTGTTATGAAACCCGGCCGTACACTGGAAACCTCTGTACCAGTGTCATCCTCGCATAAGGAAGTTTTTACTTGCTTCTATCAACAATACGGTTACGGTTAGCGTATTATGAAATTCTATGCGCCGTCTCTAATGAAGAGTCTAAACCCGACAATGTTTCAAGAACAAACTCCTGTAAATGACGCTTAGAAGATTTTATAAAGTAATCCTGGCTTTGATCGTACGACTTGTAGCATCATTGCAACGACATACTTAGTTACCATATTTTACTTATAGAATATACCCTGATTCGCCGTTATCGGTATAGTCTCGGTTAACATTTTTTCATTGAGGGCATACTTCTAGAAATGTATAGTACGAAAGCTTTTCAACCTTTTACTATAAAATAACTGGAACAGTAGATTCCTGATTGATTAACTGGGAACTGGGACTTGTAAAACACTCGCTATACCACTGAAGTAGGTAGCAAAGAAGTCTCCAGTTACTGCCACTATTTAACCTGGATATAAAATTATAAATCCCTACAACTGCCACTATGACCGCGCAGGTTAACTTACTGGTGACGTCATATTTAACATCTGATACGTTAACAGACGGCGGGCTGGGAACCATTGTTGCGACAGCCGCGGTCCCCCGGTAATGTCCCCCCCCCCCCCCCAGACCCCCATGCGGCTCAACGCACGTGGGCGCGTGTCGGTCGCGTCGCGCCCAACCGGCAGCCTCAATTACTCTATTTATGTTCTCCCTTTATAGATTTATCTCTTAATTCATTCAGCGAGACGGAATTAGGGTCAAGAGGGACCGGAGAGACTTTTAGTATTATTTGTTTGTAACGATAAAAATTGAAAGGCGTTAAATCACCTTAAACTCGCTTATTTATAGCCAATTAGATGCATATAAATCTCAGTATATAGGTAATAAACGAATTATACTTAATTGTTAATGATAATTGATGATTCATTGAAGGTGTAAAAACTAGAAAGCCATTCTGTTTACGTGTAGTGTAGCTAGAAAGGTTACGCTAGGGATCGCAGAGACCTGGGGTTAGGTATATTATGATTGTGAGCGGTGGGTTGACACAACAAGAAGTGTGATGAATAAACAAAAAACCGGATGTGACGCGTACGGAAGTGGCTGTGAAACGAATCAGGTGTGTGTGTTGCGAGCCGCGAGCGCATGCGCAGCGGCTGCGCCGGCGCCGGCCTCGGCGGGAGCTAATGGCGGCGGTTATGCAACGCGAGAACGCGACCCTCGTCGCGTGGGACTACCGATTCATTTTGGAAGTCTTTGTTTTACCCGACACCGGTAGAAAAGCTAAATTATCTATTATGCACACGAGGTTACGTGATTTTGCAATTCCAGACGTGACCCGCCGCCTCTCGCTGAACTCGTCGTTTAACTCCAAACGCGGAATAGCTTGACGAGGTCGTCGAGAAACTGCAATTATAAGCTGGCTATAATTATGGCTAACGAGCGAGGCACAGTCAGCGCCAGCTGCGCACGCGAGCACCGCGCCGGCGCGCCCGCCGCGATGGCCGATCGTTAGTTTGATAACTATGATTCCAAATGTCCCAAACGTCTTCAAGCAGATGCATAGTATCAGGGAGTCATCAATCTACTTAAAAATCCGTCATAGATACTTGACGTAGTCTAAACTTAATCAACCGGGAATCAAACGTACTATAGGGACGTAATCAAGGCTTCCGCTGTCGAGCTGACAGCTCGGGTCGTGAGGGCCTGGCGTATAGATGGTGCAATAAACGAGTAGACTGCACCGCGGCGGCGCTAGTCGCTGCACGTGATTTTCACATTCTCTTCGAAACCGGCACTCCGATTATTTAGCATTGTACAGCAAGTTTTCGACAGCTCTTAAATGTTACTTAATTACCATCATTTATTTTTCTCCGCTATACGATTAGATCTTGAAAGTGTAACAGTAGAACGCGAGCGTTCGCATGACCGCGTTCGCCCATTGAGCTTCAGATGCTTTTCAAAATCTTGTTCCCCATTCATTGCACTGGTGGTGTCTATTGCTTTATCATCTATGCCTCAACTAGATAAAAGAGAAGGGAGACCTACTGAGAAATTAAAAAATATATATATTTAGGTGGAGATATTAGAGGGCCTTAATGGTAAATGTACCGACAAGTCACGCTTAAAGAATGATTAGGTTGTGTATCTTTCCTAAACTAATATTTCACCCTTAGTCGGTTACAGTCAGAATAGCAGCAAACGGCCGTCGCGGTCTCCGGTACATTACGAATGCTATTAAATTATGAGTTTCTGGAATATATCTCGTCTCTGTGAACGGATAATTACGAGCAATTCCTCCGAGTAATTGAACGAACGGTCGGTTTCAAATGGCGGTATCGTGATCGTCTCAATTGAATGATTCGTTTGCTGCGAGTGTGGCGGTCGGGCCCCACTCGCGAGCAGCACTGGCGGTGAAACGATTAAAGAATGGCGTTAAGAGTGATCTTGCGTTAGAGGTAAAGATTAGGAGGATCTAATTGCGCGACACAACAGCGAGAATTTATACACCGGAATATGTCATCCCGTTCCCTTAAACGTTATTTAATATTAAAGCGGCAGCGATTCGCTATTCATCAAAACTAAATCGGGATTGAGGACGTACAAACATTCGTTTGCGTACTAGCCTATTATATATCTACTAAGATACATTCGAGTAGGTAAACTGTTATTATAATACAACTTCTAAGAGAAAACACATGCAAATCCAATACACAATGAATACCTCTTTTTAATTGCCCACGTCACAAGACAGGAGAAATCATGAACAAACATTTAAAGAAGGTCAAAATGTACATGAACAACTAGAACGGGCTTATAGCGATGTTTTCTATGCAACTATCGGGTGAGTTAAGGCTAGTGATTCAAGTGTAGCGGTGGAACCATGACAGCCAACACAAATATCACTGACCATAACTTTTGAGGACTGGAGAGAGAAAACTATGTACAAAAACGTCGTAAACTCGCGCCAAACATTGCAATCGGCGAGTCATCTCTGCGCCGGCGGGGGAGCGGGGAGCAGGGGCCAGGGAGAGGATGCACTTGTGGTTATTCCTGTTCAACCCGTTTGCCCCTCGCCCCTCGCCCCGGTCGAGTCTGCACGAACATTGCATGCGAGTTAACCTGTTTGGCCTGTCTGTATCCCCTGGATTTAGGACTCTGTTAAAATTGGCGAAACGCCTTGAGCTGCAGTTAGGTGGGATGAGCGCTGGAGAGATTTAATTAAAGACGTTGAGTATAAGTGAAGTAGTAGTATTACATTGATTTAAACTAACATGATCTTCACTCATTATCACAACACAACAAACGGTGCTTGATCACGTATAAATATGATTTTATTTAAGTACTTTTCGTTGGGAATTCTTCGACGTTTCGGACGTCGCGTTACGTCCATGGTCTCGAAGGAATAAAATCATATTTATACCCGATTAAGCCCCGTTTGTCGTGTTGTGATAATAAGTAAAGTTTGTTTAGTAAGCGTTGCGATTGCGAATATAGCCGTTCGCGCTTTCTGGTTGCGCGTTTTATTTGGAAATTTTGAAATTCATTGGTATTCGTTCGCGAGGTGGAAACAATCATGACATTCAAAATCACACCCCTTTTGTCATCACCGATGTACCTATTTGAAAAGTACCCCATAAACTTTACAGGGTTAGCTATACTTAAATATCCTTATCTATTCAAAGTTTTAAACTAGCCACCTACTAGCAATGCAAATTGCTAATACGTACCGTCTCACCGTCATTATTATTCCATCATTTCCAACACTCCATGTAGGTATCATACGGTAATGTAATGAGCTGTGGACACCAACACACAACACGACGCTCACATTTTATTGTAAGCGCTGGCATATGAGTCGACGTTACAGAATGTCATTGTTCGCAATCGCATAATCGTAGTATACTACTTATACATGTAAAACTGCTATTATTATTAGATTAAACAATAAGGAGAGAAGGGTGTCTGTAAGTTGTATAAATATAAAGCTCATTCTAGTTTATGATAAGGCATAGATAATATAAAACAATTACGCGATGAATTGTCTTTCAACGTTATGTTTTGACTGAAAACATAGGCTGTTATGTTACGACAAGAATAGTCTGTTTTTCATGTCTATAAATAAAGGTCTGCCAGTAAAACATAAGACGCGCTCATTTGTTTTTTTTTATGGAACTTGTATATAGCGTAGACCGTGCTTTAAATCTGAATGTGAATGAAACTACAATGTATTATTAATAGAATAACAACGACGACAGGCACTGCATGCATATGTAATCGAAATTGAAAAAAGTATATATTTCAGCAAATATTCATAAGTGGCAAATATTTCGAGTTCTTCTAAAAATATTTTGACGTTTCTAAGAAGTTTTTGATTACTTTAATATTTTTGGAAATAATCGCTCCGAAATTAGCATAAATTGTCTCCCCTCCTCCTCTATTTACTTAAGTCTTAAGTCAACGTATGTATTTAAAACATAAAAGATTTTCAATATTGATATGGTCACTATAAGATGTTGTTAGGTTAGCTAATTACGTAATAACTTTAATTTATTCAGTCCCTAATTAAGGGACCAATTAGGGACTGAATAAATTAACCGATATGGTATTACATGGATCTCACAACTTTTTACGGTAGAAGAACTGAGTTACGAGCATATTTTTAGGGTTACATACGTCAAAAGGAAAAAACGTGTCCATCTGTCTGTATGCCTATCAAGACCCTTGTTCTAAAGAACGCATAAAGGTATCAAGTTAAAAATTAAAGCTGAAAAAAACAAGCTTCTAAGTGCAAGCGCAATCAAAAAATACAGGCATTAAAATACGTGTTTCCCTACAAATTGCCGTCCATGGAAAATCTATAGGGTACTACCAGTTTTCCTAGAAACTTTAAATTTGATGTGAAGGTAGCTCTTATAGCACAAGTCACGAAATAAATCGAACAATCTTATTTTATAAAGTCTGTCTGTCTTTATCTGTATCTAATATAAAATGACCCCACACCGCATAAATTTTGCTTGGAAGCAGGGCTCTGCTCACACTGGTTATTCATATAGATACGGCTGTTTTTAGCATATGAATTTTGAACGTAACACTCGGTGCGCGAGTCCGACTCTTTTTTTTTAACGTCTACGGTTGTCCCGCAATTTTACGGCTGTCCGGTTAACTTATCCTTTGAGTACCATGCTACTTCAAGGATAAAAATGTACTTTAGTTTTATGTCACTATACTTCGGTTAGAAATTAGTAAATCTCTATTTAAAAAAATCTGGATTCGTTCTTTCGCTACGAGAGGAATAGGAAGAAGTTCATTGTTAATAAGATCAAGGACATCCAAGTTAAAGACAATATCTAGAGCCGGGACTGACCTGAAAATCCAGTAATTTCCGCTGACCAACAGCTCCTCACCCTCGAATCTCCAGTGTCTGCAGCTCGCGAGGCGGTGCGCAAACGCAACTCTGGCTAAGAATAATTATAGGTACACTCTGGCGACGGAGATCTGTGAAATCAATTTGAATTCGCTGTGGTGTTAACGACCTGCAATTGGCAACGTAAACATTCATTCACTTGTCGAGAAAACCTTTCAGACAGTGAGTAGATTATAGGCCTACCCAAGTAGTACACTAGCTGTACAAGGGCTTATACAGCTATATTATAAAGCCAATTTGAGCGCTTATAAGGGCTGTCTGAGCTCTAATACAGCTTGTGTGTTACCTGGGTAACGCATAACTGAGTCAGGTCCTGAGGTATGGGAGCGGTACGGGAGGGGTGTGTTTACGGAACATCAATGTATAGCGAGTCAGTCAGGACACGTCATGTCACGTCACTTGTCACCCCTCCCTTACTGCTCTAATTATGGGAGCGGAATTTTTATCTTATATATTATAAGAATATTTATCAATAAAACTTACCATCATATTACTTGTTGCACGATTTCTCATGAGTTTTTATGAAATAATGTTTATTTGTTTAAAACATCAAGATGAGAACTGTCAGATTTTGGTCTTGAATTAAAAATCAGAGTTTAGTGAAATTTGCAGCATCTTCTTACGTTAAAATTCATGTTGATGGATTTTCTTTCAATGGAAACAAAATTGGATTCGTCGAACCACGGAATATTGTTTCTAACACATTATTTCGTAGTTTTAACTTTAACAGTTGAAGTATTCCAGTTGAAACCTCGCTTGCAGGCATGTGTGTGCCAGCCGCGCGTCTCGCGCTTTCCAATAGAAATGCAAAGTTCAATGAAGCCGCCGCCGGTCCCACGGCGGCGCAGCTGCGCCCGCGCATTGCCTTAGATTCCAGCTGATATGTACCAAACATACAACTCCATCTGCTATTACTTAATGGGCCATTTGTCAGGCGGTCCAAATTTGTATAAACCTAGGCTGTAATAATAATCATTATAAACCGTGATCCATATAGTTAATTACATTATTATACAAACAACAAGTGCAATACTAACTACTACACAAATGAAGCTTCATCCACAATCAGGCGCGGTGCACTCCGTGAATAAGCCGCGCTCCAAAAAGTAACAACCGGCTGGCCTCATTAATGAGGCCTATTTCCATGGTTGTAACACTGGAAACCACTAATACTTGGTTTCCAGTTTTGCCACCATAGAAATAGAACTGATCTGAGGTTGCCACGCTCAACTGTCTGTACAATGTTTGACATAATGTTAATGGTATAGGTACCTACATATTGTTTTTTAAAGATTGTACTCATAATACAACTCGCCAAACTCCTCACCAAACTTCAAGTTGCGTTAAACGCATATTTAAGTTTTGCATGAAAAGAATTTACAATTTTAGAGCGTCATGACGTATACTCGTATTTTGACACATTAACTTCGGATACCCTTACCTATTTAAAAGAAAACCAGATATTTTCAGAAGGACTGTACTAGTCCTTCTGAAAATAATTGACAACCTTATTTTACAAGGTCCAGAGTAATATAACGGCCAGTGGCCCATGCAATGGAACTCAATATTGCCTACCTACATGCGGTTTGTTTACTATTTATAGATATGTATACTCGTCAAAAAAGCGGCTTGTGTCGAAATCAAAAGAGAGTGCCTTCTGTACTTGTACAATTACTTATTCTATGCCACAATGCTTCAAAGAAAACCTGCCACGTTATGGACAAAGTGCTGCACTGGCGTTGCCTGTTGTAAGTACTCTTTATTGCACACCAAAAGAAAATAACATCAGACACTTAAATCTAAACCAGAATGAGAAATGGTAAACAACAGGCGGTCTTACCTTAAGGTAGTATAGATGGCACAGAGTAAACAACCAATGAGTAGGTAAGTGGTGCACATGCAGATGAGATAAATCATAAATTAAAGCCAGAAAGAAAAACAAAAGAGAAATGAACATTTCAGATACATACAAAAATACTAAATACTAATAAATAAATATAAAATAGAAATAAACATATACACAAATATACATATACCTACACAAATACATACATATAACCAAAAATTTACTGAACTACACGACATCGACATCTCAGTTTAAGGGAGCGATAAATAGTGCTACTTAAGATGACTCTTAAAAACAGAAATAGATTTAGCACACCTAACGTCCAACGGCAAAGTATTCCACATCCGAATCGCTTGAAAAGTGAAAGAAGTGTTATAAAATTTGGAAGAAGAAGCAACAGGTGCAAGGAGATGATTTTGCAAAGATCGTAAAGATGACAAATATTTAAATCGCTCCTTAAGATACCAAGGGGTAGCGGGGTTGAAAAGAATGCTATAGAGGAGGGCAAGAATGTGAGACTTACGGTGAAGCCGAATCGGAAGCCACTTAAGTTGTGAACGGAAATGGGAAATATGGTCATATTTACGCAAGCCGAAAATGAACCAGATACATACATTTTGAAGGCGCTCAAGTTTATTTAGCTGCTCCTCAGTAAGATTTATTTATTTATTTATTTAATCTTTATTGCACAAAAGAAAACTTATTGTACAAAAGGCGAACTTAATGCCATAAGGCATTCTCTACCAGTCAACCTTAGGGCAAAGCAGAAAAATTGTAGGCGGTGCTGAGGCTTGTGTAATTACAAAAACACATATTTATATACTTTAAATACATGAATAACAAAATATATACAGGATGTTTGGTAACAGGATGCAAAGTTGAAAGGAGGTGATAGCTTAGGCCATTTAGAATATTTTAAGCGATATATGTGTTAGGCAAATGTTATTAGTTTTTTTTTATTAAGTTTTAAGATTTTTCTGGGAAAACTCCAAAATTTCAGACTACATCGACAATAGTACTTTTTTTAATGTACGTAGCATTTTTTTGTATTTTTTTTGTATTGTGCAATGTCTATCGTACACCATAAACGTTATTTGAAATATCTGTGTCTAAAGAAAAAAAAACTACAGCGATTTAAAAATTAAATAACATGAAAAAAAATATTATTTAAGTGTTTTCTAAGGACGATAAAAAAAAACTAAAATAGCCCCGGTTCTTCAAACCATTTAAGAAACATGCTTGGCTATTGCCCTTTCATTTAAGCTATCAAGCACGACGGTAGCTATCGTATCTTTAAAAATAAGCCACTTAAACCAACTAGAGAGCTAAAATGTTTCACTCGACTTGTATACTTGTGACGAATCTAATTATGATTTTGTAATAAAACATTGGTTCTTAATACTAAGTTGGCGTTTACCTGACATTTGAAGTGTTTTGAAAGGGTGAAGTGCAGTGGACAAAATTGCCACATGCAATTTTAATAAACAAAGGTTCGCGGTGGTGTGAAACAAAAGGGACTGATAGCGACGGGCGGCGTTTAACAAAGATGACTCAGCCGTTTTACCTTTGAAAATAAGCTACCTGAACTGATAAGAGGGAATTTGTATTTCTTTTTACTTACGACGAAATCAAACAAAAGCATAAAAGTTAAGTTATTTATATCCACACTTAATTTAAAAACAAGAAACAATCATCGATCGTTGTCAAAATGGGACCCGCCGTTTCGAATACAAGCACGAGCCCGTCTTCTTATTTCCGTGGTGGTTGTTACGAGAGTCATTTCTTCCTTGGATCCTCTCTCTCAACTCTTCTACGGTATTAATTTCCTCTTCTGTGTAAACTAGCTCCTTAGCCCGGCCCCAAACGAAAAAATCAAGTGGAGTTAAATCGGGTGACCGAGCGGGCCAAGGGATTCGTCCGCCTCTGCCGATCCAACCGTCAGGGAAACAGTTATTTAGGTGTTCCCTTACAGCCAGGGAGTAATGGGCGGGACAACCGTCGAGCTGGAATGTCACAGCACCGGGCAGCTGGTCCTCGTCAATCAGCCCGGGCAAATCGTTTTGAAGAAATTCCAAATAATTTACACCATTTAAATTATCTGGCAAAAAATGTGGCCCAATAAGGACTCTGCCGATTATCCCAGCCCACACGTTGAGGGAAAACCTTCTTTGGAAGAACTTTTGCTTTTTCCAATGTGGATTATTGTTTTTATCAGCCCATTGGTGAAGGTTGTGAAAATTCGTGACCCCTTCCCGGGAAAATTTGGATTCATCGGTCCAAAGAATACTTCTTAAAAAGCGTTGCTCTTCGATGTCAGCATTGAGTAAAAATCTGCAGAAGTCTACTCGACGTGCAGGGTCTCCTTCCTCCAGTCCTTGAACTCCGGTGCCGTGAAAAGGATATTTTCCCTCGCGATGCATGGTACTCCATATTTTCCATATGGACATGTCAAGATAACGAGCTACCACTCTGACGCTCGTAGTCGGATCCTCTGCAAATGCCCGTACAACATCGTCCTCCAAATCAGGGCGATTACGTCCTGGGTTCCCTCCACGTTGCCCAGCAATTCCATTTTCACGTAGTCTTCGGAATGAGGTGTAATACACTCTCACATTAGGCAACCTCCGGTTTGGAAAACGCTCTTGGTATAACCGTCGAGCCATTGCTACATTACCGTCAGCTCTGCAGTACATGTAGACAATGTCGGCGTATTCTTCGTTCGTAAACTCAATGTTTACAACGAAGGAATCGTAATTACACGTGAAGGAGCGCCTACGGCACCTACAACTTGACACGGTAAATTTTGGATGACGGAGGGAATAAAAACACAATGAACGTCTAACCGCAACTGAAGCTGTAATTAGACTAAATTAGTAGTTTTTGCATAAATACGCAAGTAGCAAATCAGTTTATCTTTAACAATAAAGCATAATAAAACGGCTTGAGTAATTTTTGTTAATCGCCGCCCGCCGCTATCTGTCCCTTTTGTTTCACACCACCGCGAACCTTTGTTTATTAAAATTGAATGTGACAGTTTTGTCCACTGCACTTAACCCTTTCAAAACATTTCAAATGTCAGGTAAACGCCAACTTAGTATTAAGAACCAATGTTTTATTACAAAATCATAATTAGATTCTTCACAAGTATCACAAGTAGAGTGAAACATTTTAGCTCTCTAGTTGGTTTAAGTGGCTTATTTTTAAAGATACGATAGCTACAGCCGTGCTTGATAGCTTAAATGAAAGGGCTAAGCATGTTTCTTAAATGGTTTGAAGAACCGGGGCTATTGTAGTTTTTTTTTACCGTCCTTAGAAAACACTTAATTTTTTTTTTTTTCATTATATTTAATTTTTAAATCGCTGTAGTTCTTTTTTCTTTAGACACAGATGTTTCAAATAACTTTTATAGTGTACGATAGACATTTCACAATACAAAAAAAAATAAAAAAAATGCTACCTACAGTAACAAAAGTACTATTGTCGATGTAGTCTGAAATTTTGGAGTTTACCCAGAAAAATCTTAAAACTTAAATAAAAAAAAACTAATAACATTTGCCTAACACATATATCACTTAAAATATTCTAAATGGCCTAAGCTATCGCCTCCTTTCAACTTTGCATCCTGTTACCAAACACCCTGTATAATACATACACAAATATATATAAGGTTAATAAATATATAACATATATATATATATATATATATAGCGATGAAACGAATTAAGCAGATAAACTAAGAGTCTTCGGTTCTGCCAGCAAAGAAGTTGCTCGCGGACTTTTTGAATGCAAACTTATTCGGGGCCTGTTTGATTTTAAGAGGAAGACCGTTCCAGAGGCGAGCAACCTGAATGGAGAAAGAATTGGATATGAAGCCAGTTTGGTAGAGTGGGATAGAAAGGGCGAGATTGCCGGAAGAGCGAAAATGACGGTTACGAGTGGATTCAATGTAACTGAAGAAAGTTTTGAGATATTCTGAAGATTGTGGATCGTTAAGAATTGAAAAGAGAAGATAAGATCGGGGTAGCAAACATCTGCGTAATCTAAGATGGGGAGAATGAGAGACTGAGCTAGCGCAGTTTTAGTGGAGAATGGTAAAAAGTTGCGTAATCGTCGTAATGATCCCATCGCAGCAAACATCCGCCTACTAACCTCGCTGATCTGAGGAACCCAAGACAGAGTACGATCTAAAATCACACCAAGATTTTTGACCTGATGTGAATAAGGTACCTGCACACCGTCAAACTCTATTATAGGCAAGTTTGGGAAATCTATTCTAGAAATGAGTTTTGAGCTGCCTATAATAATGGCTTGAGTTTTAGCTGGATTGACCTTTAACCCATATCGACAACTCCAATTCGATATGATCTCCAAGTCATTATTAGTAGCGTTGATAACCATAGGCAAATCAACAAGAGCGCCTTGTAAATAAATTTGAAGATCGTCAGCATAAAGGTGATAAGAAGAGAAAATATTCTTAGTAATAGAATTAATGAAAATTGAAAAAAGAAGAGGTGATAGCACGCCGCCTTGCGGAACGCCACCCAACGTGCTACACCACGAAGAACGAGAAGCTTCCACCTTTATCCGCTGCCGCCGACCGTCCAAGTAGCTACGAAACCAATCAATTACTGCAGGAGATATGTTAAGAGAACATAATATTCCAAGCATGATCTCAAAATCGACACTGTTAAACGCATTACTGAAATCCAGCAACGTTAACACCGTTACCATCCTTTTATCCATACCCGCCTGAATATCGTCAGTAATTTTGACAAGAGCTGTAGCCGTACTATGACCGGAACGGAAACCAGATTGGAAAGGGTTCATGAGATCATTCGTATTTAAAAATGATGTTAACTGCCTATGAACTAGACGCTCAAGGACTTTAGATAGGAAAGGAAGAATGGAAATAGGGCGATAATCAGAAAAAGAAATGGGATTGGACTTTTTAGGTAAAGGAATTATATCAGCAAATAACTCTTGTGGTTATGGATACAGATCAGCTGATGACCCTAGGAAGGGCATTGAGCCCGGTATCACCCCAGTGCGCGTTCATGCGTGCTTGCAGTCACCTCCACCGGCAATTAAGTAACGATTAACTAAAAAGTGTAAAATAAATAAACTTTTAAACAAAAAAATAAAACCGACTCCAAAAAAACTAAAAAGTAAAAATAACGCCATAATTCAGTTTCTTCAAATTACTTACAAGTAACCGTTTGTATACTCAATCTATATAGTATATACAATTAATCTTATTTTGGCGTCGGTGCCATATAAAGAATGTGTAAAATATTGAAAATAGACGATTTTAGTAACTTGTGACACGATGGCACCGACTCCAAAATAACATTAATTGTAATACTGAAGAAATTGTATACTGAAGAAACTGAATAATGGCGTTATTTCGTACTTTTTAGTTTTTTTGGAGTCGGTTTTATTTTTTTGTTTAAAAGTTTATTTATTTTACACTTTTTAGTTAATCGTTACTTAAAAGTGTATCTCGTGACGATTCGAACAAGCCCAAACACGGCTAGGATACATTATTTTATTACATAGATCTGGTGCCTACCTTCCGGCTCCATCATCAAATCAATTCAATGGTACCATTCTCATCAGGAACATTTAAATTTGTGACTATGAAGTTGCTTAGCTAAATTAATCAAGATATTTTGTCGCCACCCGTAAATCATTTATCATTGAGGAGTTCCGATGGCATTCTGTGGTCTTCTGCATCAGTTCCACTTCACCAATTTACACTTTCTGAATGCAAATGCTTATTATGTTTCTTATAATACCAAAATCGCTATATGTATGCCTACAATATTTGAGGAGTTCCTTCAATTCCTCATGGATTCCATCATCAGATCTTCACCAAAATTAAATGGGACCAACTAGAAAGTACCTTCTATAAAACCAAAAAAAATAATTGAAATCGGTCAAATAGTCTTTGAGTAATTGGTGAACATCCATGAAAAAAAAAAAAAAAAAAAAAAAACATTCCGTCGAATTGAGAACCTCCTCCTTTTTTTGGAAGTCGGTTAAAAAGCTTTTGCAATGCCGGTTTGGTCGTGGGCTTAAGGACTTGTCACCCCCGCCGACACAATGTTACATAGTTCTGTGATGTTACCCAACCCAGCGGTAATTAGGCGACGGGTCGTGCCGCGCCTCACTTACCACTCAAGATGTCGCGGCCGCATAACCGACCACAGCACGTTTCATTATTTACGGATTTAAGGCTCTGATGACACTACTAACGGTCCGAGCAAAGAAGTGTCCTAAAGGTGCGTCCACATTTGTAACATTTGCCCGATCAGATTTTCGTTCCGCGGCATGATCGCGTGTCACGATCACGCGTTTGGACGTTGCGCCGATCCGATCGCTCGAAATCCATGTTGATACGCGTCTCACACACTAGATCGGACAAGCACGGCAATGATCGCCGCGCCGACAGTTGAGCGTCCAAGCAGCGCGATACGCAGTCATGTCACGGCACGGTGATCGGAAACGAGCAAATGACACAAGTGTGGACGCACCTTAAGGACGAAGGAGGATATAAAACCAGAAAATGTAAACAAATGATAGATGTTTAATACACGTGACAATAAACTCAGTTTGGATCGCTCTTCAGCGAAACTCTTTCATGTTGACTACTTTTTTCTGGTTCGCCGTATTTGGTTGAATACTCGTAGATAGCTCATGATACAATTGACGACATTAAACCATTTATATTGATTAAAAACCGGCTCAGTGCAAGTCAAACTCGCGCACCGAGGGCTTCGTTCAAAATATACGCTAACGGTCGTGTCTATGAAAATCCAGTGTTTACAGAGCCCTACAACTAAGCAAAATAAATGTATGCGGTGTGATGTTATTTTATATTGGTTGCTGACATAGACCGACAGGCATAAAAAAATATATATTTCGTGGGTTGTGAAATACCAAACTTCGATCAAATTTCAAGTTTCTAGAACAACTGGAAGTACCTTAGGTATTAATATTCCATGGACGGCAATTTAGAAGTATTTTCGATATGATTTGTGTAAGACTGTCCGTAATATTTATTTATTTATTTTAATTTCTGTACCTTTGGATTGCGTTTAGATTTTTTTTAAGGGACTGCTGACATAAATATTTGATATTAATTTTAACTTTATACCTCCACGCATTCCTGAGAAAAAGGGCAGACAGACGGACAACACAGAGATCCTATAAGGGTTCCGTTTCCTTTTGAGGTACGGAACCTTGAAAACCTAGTACTTTTACCAATTACATACATACTGGCGTGTGTGTGTGTGTGTGTGTTGTATGCCCAGTCAACTCAAATAATTGCTTCATAAATTAGACCGGTTTATTGCTTTTCTCAATGCTATTTAAGCAAGTAAATCCTAATCATCTTTGTGGCACGCAACTATCAGCACTGAACCATAAGAATAGATTGTAAGACGTAAACATAATTCTGGACCACAGTAACATCTCTTCTCTTTGTCATAATAAAATTGGTGTCAATGGATACTACTTCGCGAAAATACCTAACTGCTGGTATTTCACATCAAAGCTGCTTAGTAATGAAATAATTATCTTTATTCTGTAAGTAGGCCGCAAGGGAACTTTTAAAAGTGTGACTCGACGGCATTTCTCAAGAGGAGACCACTGTTGAGATGAAAGCCGAAACAAACTGAACAATCACAATTTTTTCCTAAATAACTTACTTATCTATTACAATATTAGTACTAAGTCTACCTTAAATATATGTTTTTAACTATAAACTCAATGCGTATAGTTCACCAAGAAAACATATCAAAACTTATATAAGTAAAAATATAATAGAAAAAGAGCAAGCTTTTTTAAAACTAATTACGTACGTTTGATATGCCATCAAGAACCGTTTCCCGGTACAAGTAAATTATTTGGTTTCTGTTTTGAGCCACGCATTTTTGTCTGAGAAATAGTGCTCTACACTATAATATGCGTACTAATCTACGCTATATATATATATATATACATATATATATATATAGAACATACTTAAATCATCATAGCCTTCACGTGAACACACCGAGTGATTCCATTTGATGTGGTGCCTCACTCTATACTACGATTCAAACTCAATTCAAATGATGTTCATGATCTCGCACCATCCGTATAATTGCCCAATTTTACTTTTTTGTTCTCCTAAATATAGGTTTACGTACGAATTCGTTGGAATAACAAAGTATCGTCGTTGTAATTGTGTGTAACGACAGTAGATTACATCAGCCTTGATGTCGACGTGGCTCGCTGGTCAACACATCTTCGGACAACACTCAAATTTAGCTATTAAATACTGTTCATTACTACTGGGTTGCCGGCGCTGACCAGGGATAGGGACACGTTCCTTGAAACTGCAATCTGCAGGTATACGACCCTATGATAATGCGAACAGCGAAGGTCTAAGGATGGAATGTGTATTTGAGTAAAAAACTCGGTTTACCTAACGTATGAGGGTTGTTTTGCTTTCAGCTGTTACGCCTGCACTGCTAATCTACTGATACCCCCGTACCATAACCGATAGGTTATTGAATGGAATAGGGCTGTTGATAAACAGCGGATAATATCTGTGTAATTGACGTAGACTATGCTTGTGGCTGCTTTCTTCCCTCGGCTGGGTGGAGTGGTCTACTTGCCTACTCTCTGTGGCGTAATGACGGTGCGCGGACGCCTGCGGCCGCACATTACCTCAAGTGCTTCCTATAATTATCTGCGGATCTTATGCGCAGCGGAGAAAAAATCAAAGCCAATTTGCGGCGTAGCGACCTGTTAAATGCTGATGCTAAAGAAGGCACTCTAGACGCATCGCCCAAATAAATATATAAAACTATTCCAAGTTAGTTAAGGTAGGTATACCTAGATTTCATGATGCACAAAACGAGGAATTGGGTGCCTAAGCAATACACGCGGCCGTAGTTGCGAGTTGTGTTTCAATATACCTAATGCATTTGGCATTTACTTCTCCATCTGCTTAACCTTTCGACGGCGACCTTTCCACCGGTTATGCGCGTCGCGCAGCGGGCGATCAGAATCGTCTTCATAATGCATGTAAAGTTAATCCTCCTTGCCTCCTCGATCCTCACGCGGAGTTCGTGCGACGGCAAGCAAATTGCGCATCATTATGCGCAAGTGCGCGCTCGCGCGCAGCCGGCGGGGCTCTCGATCATTTCGTATTAAACAGAGACATCTCATCTAAATCTGAATGACAAACTGGAGCTATAACTTTGAATATCAAAAGAGGTTAGATGACCCGGTGTGTGGCTTCCCTTCTCACTTCCATGCTTGTGACAAAGAAGCTCATATTATTATTTAATGACCATACCATATAACCATCACAGTCGCGTGTTCCACGAACAGAACACAGTATTTCTTCTACAGTTTTTTTGGCTTCGGAGGGTCTCATCCTGCGCGGCTCCGAAGGCCTCGACAATGACCGCCTTGTGACGTCACGTGACACGGCGGCGATGCGGCCGGACGCGGCGGCTGACGCGCCTGGCTACCCACTGGCTCAAGGCTACGCGGAGTCTATAAAAACTTACAAATATGAGCACACGTCGCTTCTAATGACCGGGAACAACTTACCTGGAGAGTCAAGTCCTTTACGCCGTCCGATTACTTTACTGCTAGTGCAGTGGCGTTGGGTTCATATAGGCACAAAGGCACCGCCTACCCTGAACGACCATGACTCTATATAGGCAAAGAAAAGTCTTTCTTGGCCAAAAACCCCGTACACGCCACTGAGCACGTGTCTTCCATCGAAAGGCTTATACTGAAGTGACGCACCGAAAGCGATGCGGTCACAGCTGAATCCTAAGTCGAGTTTATCGAAACATCCATTAGGCCGTCGAGATGAACATGTACGAATATACATTAGGTGAGTCACACTCGTAACGATCAGTCCGTTGTCCTTCCCAACTGTTTAGTGACGTCGTGCGTGAATATCTGATCTACGCTACGCCTGAACGTCTACCGGACGTGTGCGGTCGTGCGCTCGCGCCGGCGCGATGCAGTGAAAGCAACCTGCCCTTTGCTAAAGGGCAAACGAATGCTTATGCACTGCTAATCTGGCGATCAAACAAGCACCTAAACCAACACGAGATTCAACTGATTACGACTGTTCACGTCTGTATCGAATGTTACGGTGGATAGAAGTTTAATCGCGATAACTTCGCATTAGTTAGATGTAGCCTTACCTCATCAGCGCTTCTATAACTTTGATTGGGCACGCTATCTGCAATTCCTTTTACGCAACTCAAGTAAATGCAGCGCATGGCAAGTTAGAAAGGACACGGCAGACCACGCAAGAGTGGGAAGTGCAGCAATGAATATATACATACGTTGCTACATTTTCAAACGATCCTGCTGTCAATTCACGCTATGAACAGTTTTTTGTGGTAATTACATTATTTCTATCCTAAACTTAAAGAAATACAGTATCATTTTATTTCCTTTCGCGTCGAGACCCGTGGGGCCCCAGCGCATTAAGCCTCTTCAAAGACATTTCGAAGAGGCTTACAGAAGTTACTGGCGACCGGAGAGCTGGCAGTTTCCTCGCTCAAAGAATCAATCTGGCTCAGTGAGGAAACACTGCCAGCATCTTCGGTACAATGCTGCAGGGTTCATTTTTAGATTTAGTTAGTTTTATTTTGTTTTAGTTTATTTATATTTTTAGGTTGAGTTTTCTTAAATTTTGATAATCGAGTGCAATCTAAATGTTTCTTGTATTTCGATGTACTTGCCAACATAGCATGACCAGTGTACGAGGAGAGTATGTAATGATCGTGTGCACGCGCGCGCAGGGGGCGGGGCCGGGCAGCGGTCCATCGGTTGGGAAACTGTCGCCCCACTGACACACTTGGCCGCGCTGCATCCCGCCCAAATAACTCAAAACGCGCTGCACCTTTGTAGGGAGTGTCTATTTCGACTCTCGCTGTTGTCAAACAGTCGGAGCCGGCATTGTGCGACGACACGCTCTCTTGTTGTGAAAACAGTCATTAGAGAATACTGAGCGAGCCGGATGCGCCGCTGACCCACCGCCGGCGCATGCGCAGACGCACGCTCTGCTGCTTCAGCGGGACACACTGATTGGACGGACTTAGCCGATTATAGCAGCATGTGCAATACTGACGGTGTTATTCAAGAAATTTGTTCATATAGTCTTGACCAGCGGTACGACCCTGGGATAGTGTCGCTAAAACCAGTTTACAAATGACAATAATGTACATAATGTGATGTATAGTCACGACGGAGCGAATTGGTTCCATGTAAAACCAATGTAATTTTATAAAACAGTATAGCACTTTTTGAGACTTGGTACTTAATTTCACACGGCATAAAACGATGTTACGGCATAATGGCACATTTATCGAAGTCATATTCTCGTATGTATTTAATAATTTGTTGGGACTATTTTTGTAGTGGCGGGACGGGAATGACAGTAGCGATTAATTATTTTTACACATCTTTTTTACTGTGTAACCAAGAGAAATATACATATAAATAAGCAAAAAAAACTTTTTAAACTCAACCAAAACAACCAATTCAATACGACCGCATTATAAAATGTCAGCACCGCTCATGTCAACAACTAATTTGTAATTTCATAGCATTTTTATCAAACTGCTAGTCAATCCGTCGTTCTTCTTCTGATGTAAACATTTAATCATGTTCAAAATTATTTTTCGTGCATCGCATCTGTGTTTTTTTTTTATTTTTTTACAGTGGCGAAATATTTAGTCTAGTTTTCTCTTTGACTTCTACGGTGACATACTTTCAGCGTCTGATATCATTATCAAAGACACATACTTACCAGCAGGGTTGGTAAAAATCATGACTTAAAAAATGAATATTGTGATTTAAATCACTGATTTTAACTGAAGTAATATTAATCGTTGTTTAGTCATTTAATACCTAATGTTGTAAATCATCTATTCTGGAATTCACCTAGCTCGCTCGCACATCCTGACTTTATTATGTTATAGGAGGTAAACGGGCAGACGGAAGGGGATAAACACCAGAGGAGTCACAAGTGCGTAGCCAGCCTTAGATTAGACCACGCTAACACAGCAAATACGCAAATTGCCATGATAGCCAAATTCTCCGTTTCGACATGTCGGCGAAGTTTTTTCACTAATGCGTGAGAATGTAATTAACTGATAGCAATTATCTACCGTAATTGGGTGTCCCCGCGCGTGACGCGACTTGAGCTGCGGCTCTGGATCAATATTGACGGCTGATAACTCAGATACCGCGGAGCGGAGGCAAGCCGGCGCAAATACGCAATCTGAGCGGATTGGCGCGGCGGGGACTGGTTAAACAAGACCGCGTTCGTCAGACTGTCGCTCGTTTCCGGCTTCAATTAACATTATCTTTCATTTACTTACACATTCAATGAAAATACTTAAATGTTACGATGTTTTGGTACCTGCCCCAACTACCTGCACTTACCGTTTATCAAGAGTCTAAGTAGTCGAGCTAAGCTATTCAGTGCTCAGTGATTCAGATTCTACGTTCTATGGTTCTCCTGTTATGTCTAGATCGTAAGGAACTTAGAATCAATCAACGGAATAGAATCTACCAAGAGTGCCAACGCAACATTTTTTTTTAAATGTAAGATAGGCAAGCATTTGACTTCAATCCCATCTGTTGGTAAACGACGATGAAGCCTAGATACCTAGATAGTGCCTATTCAGTCTCGTCTTGAAAAGATCCAAGTTTATATTGTTCGGGATAAGACCTAAGATATGCTGGAATAGAGTTCCACTATTTAGCCGTCATAACAAGGAATGTAGAAGCAAATCGCTTTGTTCCAGTCGTTGTTATATCAACAACTCAAATCCACGTCTAGTTCCATAGCGACGAAATGGAGAAGATGGACTCAGTTCATGCAGTCCCGCCGCACACTCCCCGAAATGTATCCATACAAATGTGGATGAAGTTATACAAATAGTGTATGTCTGTTGCTGTCGTTTCATTGTTGTACGAATTAGTTCGTGAGTTTGGGGAAGCGGCGGCGTCTCGAATTCAGGTAATAGCCGGCGCGAGCCGATGCTCGGATGTAATGAGTTACTGCGCGTGCGCATGCCACTCGTTGCGAAACCATCATCAACGACCAGGAAGTCCTTAAAGGAGGTACCGTCCCATCTATGTAAGGTATTTCAAAGATAATTTACACACGAGTGCCGAGCATTCAGTCACAAAAGTGCATGGTAATTTACGTTAATAACCCATTAGAACATGCTGTCACGTTATGATTCGACTTGATAAAGTGTAAAAGCACGTGGCGTGGGTCTTGGCGACATTACTAATTGAACATTTGTGCAGCTACAAATTGGATCATGGTCAGTGAGCGAGTTGATGTTCATAGCATAGTGCTCGACAGATATAGGCAGTCTTAATTAGGACTTAGGGCTGGTTCACAGTGAGTTAGGTTCCCTCTATTGGCGCCAAATCCAATCCATAGCGTTCAACCTTTATTTAACGCATCTGCTTACTTTTATATTTCGTGTTACTTGTACCTAATAACAGGAATTTATCAGATATCGGATTGCGAGCTATCGGAGCGCAACGAGAGCTCTAAACTGACCTCTTTCGACGCACGCCATATACGAGGGGCTACAGGTAGTAGCTGGACAGTGTATAGTCAGCATCAAATAGTCTGTATCATCCAAAGCGCCAAATATATCGCAATACTTCTTTATTCGTATAGGCATAAAGATGCGTTACAATATATTTGGCGCTTTGAATGCTACAGACTATTTGATCCTGACTGTACTTAGCCAACACTGACACGGCAGTCCGCACCGTGCGGAGAAAGGCGACCTTTGCGCATCTCCGAGTTGTGCAACTGCCTCCGCGCCGATACCGTAATTGTGACCATTTGTTTATGAGAAACCCGTGCGTTCGGCGCAAAGCGGTGTTTGGGTGCGCCTGCGCAACCGCGTAAACAAACTGATTATGCTAATAGCTCGTAACAGCTGTGACAAAGGCAGGAAAGTGCCGTGACCGCATGCGACAATGAAGAGGTTAATTACTAAAGCATTGGATTGTGTTCAGATTATGTATGAGTTTGACGTTTCGAGGGATAATAGTGTGATTTTATAAAGTGATATCAGCATGAATTGTAACTAACGACTCGAGCAAGGTATGCATATGCGTGCGACGTGCGTGCATAGTCGAAATATCATCTTCACCAACGTGCCTATAAAAAATATATGTAAGATGGTGTTCACCTTTACAATACTCGTACATATTAATACAAAACCGTCCTCTACAGAATTGCACCGCTGCGCTACTGGAAGCTTCAGAACCGTGCTTCCGCATTAGATCTGCCCTATAAGGATAGCTTAGCATCAAGAGTTTGAGTGTGTATACAGTGCACACAGCAGTATCATGGACAAGCTCTGCACAAGCGCTCGAAAGCTTGGCTTTGCACAGAGTAGTGAGTACTCTGTAAGGTACGAAACAGAGAACCGATCGGCTGTGAGGAAGTTCGCGCAGGGGCGGGGGCGACGGGCTGGTGGAACAGGTCTGGGTCTGGGGGCGTCGACCCGGCCCTGCGCGCATGCATAATGCGACTTCCGCCGGCGGCCATGCGTCTATCGCACCTCGTTACTAACATGTCTCAACCTTACCGCCGCACCACTCGCACCAAAATGTTTGCAAAATTTCATTCCATTGCAATATATTTTGGTCTGGAAGCTGGAAGAGATTTTTGTGACAGTCTGGTTTACGTTTGTCAGGAATGCTATGCAATACAGCGTTCTTGTATTATTCGTTGGCTTGTTAAGTCACAATATGTGACACAGTAATTGCTTGCCGCAAACCTGTCACTCGCTGGTGAGAGGTTTGCAATCGTTTTCGAGCCGTTTAAATTTTATTAGCAAGAAGAAGGAACTAGGCTAAATGCAATTGTTCTCTACCAGGAGTTGTTCGTTGGTACGATGCATACACGAGCATGAATATCCATCCCAGGTTTGTACCTCTCCTTCCCGGGTACCACACCCGTCGAGTCGACCCTTGAGTTCGAATACTACGAGCTTGCTGATTGACTGCTGCATTCGGTTCAAGATCTCTGTCATTGTCAACGCGACTTTGACGCCTAGTTTCCGCGTCTATTGTCTGCAACTCGCAAGCTGTAACTAGAAAGAAGTGCCATCATAATCAACATTTAATTCTTAGCATGAACAAATAACAAGGATAATATTATATCAAAAACATCGGCCAAGGCCTGATAAAGCCTGATCATTGCAAGTTGCTCATGCGACGCACGTCCGGCGATTCGTCCGCCGAGGTTGTCCGTGCCAGGATAATCCCGCGTTTACCGGTTACAAAAAGCCTGCATTGAGGACATTTATATAGGTTGGGTAGTGTTAATCCATCTTTTGTATTAACCACCAGTCTAGTTTCTAAAATCGACATTAAGACTAATCAGATTATATCTACAGAATATGTTAATAACTTTATGACTCACTATTTCTTTAATGGCATACTTTTTGCTACCGCTTCGATCATGTATTACTCACCAGCAGCCACAAGTAAGAAACCTTTGGCTGTCATTATCGATTGTCCTCGTCTCGTCACCCGGCGCCGCTACCGTCAGAAAACTGTCCAAACACGTCACGTGAAAGGGTGTTAGATGATCCGCGCCGGTGGCTGCGGGCAGTGATCGGTTACCGTTGCATTCCTCTCGGTGCGGGCGCCGGGGGCCGCGCCGTTACCGCCGCGGGGCGAGGCCGCTTTTTGCTGCACCACAAAAACGCCGGACGACCGGCGTCGCAGGGCGCTGTTAATTAAAGAAGCGGATTTGGAGTGTGAAGTGCGCACATGATGAGCAGTTCTCACGCCAACCCGCGCCGTACTCACCACGGACGGGTGGTTTTATTATTTACTTCAGCACTTGCAGCACCAACAGTTTTCTGTGTCGAAAGTCGGACCTAGGGCATGCAATAGGTTAACCAATTTGTATGAAAAAACCGTAATGGAATGGAACAAACTATCCATCTATTTTTTCAAAAAGCCGTGTAAGTAATGGAGTTTACAATTCGTGTTTATTACTGAACAAATTTTCCATGCATTATTAGCGGGGGAGTGGGATAAAAGGTACAGCACATAAGGAAATATTCCTATTTCTACAAACGCACACAATAAAAAAGAAATCACCTACCAACAAAAATTCACCCACACACTGACAATTTACCGTGTAAACTAACCGGAGATTTCGCGATTACTTTGGGAGAGGGGAATGTATTCTCATGGCAGTTCCATTAGTTAAGTAAATGCTGTATAAGATCTTTTCCCTTGGTCGTTATAAATATATTAACCAACGTTCAATAATTAAAGCACACCATGCAGGTTTGTCCACTACTCTGAGCACGTTCCGATCTTGCTAACGAAACTTACTCGAGGTTTTAATGTAGCATGCCTGACAGATTACTGACATAACGTGTATGAGCGCGTTCGGCTCCGTCGTAAACAATGTCTTGAAGGGCTCCGCCCGCTGGGCGGGCTCCGCGCTGTCCGTCTCGCGGCTGCGAGCGCTCGCGCGCTGCCCGCGGCTCCCCGGGGGAGCGCGCCCCCTGCGTGCCGCCGCCCCGTTCTGTCGGCGCAAGCATGTCGAATCCAACATCATGGATATTGAATTCATCACGGTATTAACACAATCACCATTATTACTTAAGTATAGTAGTAATTAGAGTACAGACATGGGAATTAAGGTTCTTGTAAACATCGCGGCACAATCGCCACGGTGCATATTTACTACTAATTAAAAAAAAATACGGTGGTTAATTTATAATAACTTTTTATTGCTTATTGACATAATGAACTCTTTGCAAAATGTCATATTCCCTTACCCTCATCAGTGTATGTGACCCTTGATCGTTCAGATTAGTATCTAGGTAAGATGTGACCACACATTCACAGTGAATAGCGATTAGTCATCGTATTTCACAATAACGTCTGTATTACCGGTGGACGTCTAATGTTTACCAAACGTTTGAAGCGCGCTAACGGTGTCGTTTCGGTGTTGCAGGTGATGCGGTGGCTGGGCGGGCTGAGCGCGCGCTGCGGCTGCGGCGGCTGGCGCGGCGGCGCGCGCGCGTTGCTGCTGCTGGTGTGCTGGGGCGCGCTGGTGGCGCTGTGCCTGCCGCGGCTGGGCGCGCCGCCGGCCGCCGCGCCGCACGCGCCCGCGCGGCAGCTGCTGCAGTCCGACCCTGCCGCCTCCACGCCCGCGCCCTCCGCCACGCCCGGCGCGCCGCCCGACACGCGCGTGCTGACCGAGGACCAGCTGCGCGCCGACGCCGAGCGCCAGCTACCCTCGCTCCCGCTCACCTACTGGCACAAGCACCGCAACGACAAGAACAAGTTCTACAAGACGAAGGACTGCGCGCCGTTCCCCTCCGTGTTCGACCTCGAGTTCCACAACACGTACTGGCAGACGCTGCGCTCGAGCCAGGGCGTGTTCCACCTGTACGGTGCGTACCTGGACGCGCGCAACTCGTCGCGCATCGGGCCCGCCGTGCGCCTGCTGGCCGTGCACGACCGTATCAAGCCCACGCTCGCCACGCACTGCCAGCTGTGGTTCGAGGAGCGACCGGACCCGGTGGTGGTGCGCGTGCTGGAGTACAAGTACGTGTGGAACAGCAAGTGGGGCAACCACCGCGACGGCGTGCTGCAGCCGTACCTGCTGGCGTGCGTGCTGCCGCCCGACGTGCGCGCGCTGCGCCCCGCCGCCGTCTCGCTCGTGGAGAAGCCCTGCGAGCGCGCCACCAACTGCCTGCGCGTGCACTTCGACATGCCGCCCGACCGCAAGCAGAAGGACTTCGCCGTGTGCGTCAAGGGGCTCGACTTCCAGCACGAGGACCTGTCTGCGCGCCTCGTCGAGTGGATCGAGCTGATGCGGCTGCTGGGCGCGGACAAGGTGTTCTTCTACGAGCTGCAGGTGCACCCGAACATCAGCAAGGTGCTGGAGTACTACCGCGCGCGCGGCATCGTGGAGACCACACCCATCACGCTGCCGGGCGGGCAGCCGAACCTCCCGGGCCTGCAGCACATGTACCTCAAGAAGAAGACGACGCACAAGCGGCAGATGGAGCTGGTGCCGTACAACGACTGCCTGTACCGGCACATGTACCGGTACCGCTGGTTGGCGCTGCTGGACGTGGACGAGGTGATCGTGCCGCTGCAGGACCCCGACTGGCCATCGCTGATGAAGCGCGTGCTGCCGCTGTCGACGCCGGCGGCCGGCAAGCCGCCGCGCTCCTCTTACCACGCCTCCAACGTTTACTACCTGGACCAACTGCGGCACGAGCACCACTGGGAGCCGGGCGCGCCGCACTACATGCACATGCTGCAGCACGTGCACCGCACGCGCAACTTCACCAAGCCCGGCCAGTACGTGAAGGCGTTCCACGAGACGGGCCGCGTACTGGCGCTGCACAACCACTTCCCGCTGGCGTGCCTTGGCGGCGCGTGCTCGTCGTACGCGCTGGACACGGCGCAGGCGCGGCTGCAGCACTACCGCGCCGACTGCGTCACGGCGCTGAGCAAGTCGTGCCAGGAGCTGCGCGCGGAGCCGGTGCGCGACGCGGCGCTGTGGCGCTGGGCGGAGCAGCTGGTGCCGCGCGTGACGCGCGTGCTGGCCGAGCTGGCGCTGGTGCCGCCGGAGCCCGCGTCGCCGCCGCAGCGGTGACGGCGGCCGGCGCCCGAGCCCCGCGACTAGTCAGCCACACTACATTAGCCACGATAACGCCCCCGTGCTCTAACTATATTTTTATAAGCATTTATTTTCTATTCCTATTTATTGTATTTGTAAATAGGCGAAAGGGTGACGTCGCTAGCCGCGATCGCGTCGGTTGTGGTATTTCCGTGACTCGAATGTTGAGATGTTCGAATATTGTGCACGTTGATAAGGCGGCCGCCGGGTGGCACCGGCGGCGCCGCGGAGGACGGAAGTGACGACGATGAACTATGTGGGGACGGAGCCCGGCGGGCCTCCTCCAGGCTCCGGGGGATCCTTCCAGAACAGTCAATTAGAACAAATGTATGCCAGGTATTTTTGTATACAGTTTGATCGCTTAGTTAGGTGAATATTACGATAGGTCGTATAGCGGAACGGGAGGAGTTTAAAATAAAGCGTAAATCATCGCCGTACCTTGTTTTCTTTCGCTCTCCCCCGGTCGCAGAAGCGACTTATTTCTGTTTGGATGCCAGACGGCGTACAGGCTGGTTGCGTGTCGACACCAGGTCGTCGGTGGAAGTGGATGGTGACGATGCCTTGATATTGTATGTTTGTCGATACTGATACTGAGGTTGACTGCTTAATCTACTTATACTAAATACTGGTAGTCGTGGATCGACTTAACCAAGGGAGATCGACCTAATATTAGTTTTCAACTTTCTTAGCATAATGCCGACAGTCAAAAAATCCACTATCGAGCTGCATGCTGGCCTCGGCGGACTGGAGGCACTGGGTTCGAATCCCTGTATGAATTAATCAAGTGCCATTTGTTTTTAATAGGTACTATTATTTATAGAAAACGTCCGTCTGTCCTTCACAGCGCTCTAACTCTTAAACCTTAATACTTTTGAAATTTGTGGTTTGGTGCGGTAGAACGAGACCCTACGTGAGCGAGTTTGACTCGCGCTTTTTTCTGCTCTGACTCGGCAGAAAAAGCGCGCATGTAACATGATGCTGGAGGCGCCTGAACACTAAGTCATAGCAAAGCCAAAGAAGCGGAGGTAGAACATTAACTAAAGAAGCCTGTTCAGGCGTGCTACGCTTACGAAATGTCGATACGTAGCCGGCACTCCAGGATGCTAATGGTAATGTATTCCTAGGCTTTGCAGGACGTTTACTAAGAGCCTGTTTACTCTCGCCAAATTTATAATTAAAACCTTGAAGATACAGGTAATAGTATTGTCAGCGGCAAATGAAAAATACAGGTGATCAATCTAAATCGGTCAGTAGGGAGAAGTGAGAAACTATAAGAGATAGGGCAATCTGTTCGTAGGAGCCATGGCGTCGATTTCAGATTTAATAAAAACTGCATTTTATTTTTGCAAATCTCATATATATAACCGAGAATCAAACCCAGCCGAAATTGAGTAGAATTTTTTTTTAAGATGTTAATCGATCCTATTATTTATTGAAAACTAATATCTGTATGGGACTACATACATTTAGAGTGTTGTAAGGGTCAGAAATTGCTGTTAAAGTTTGACATTCCTTTAAGGTACGAAAATTTAACGATTATTTTTTTATCCATAAGCAAATATGAAATCGATTCCAAAACAAAATACGAAAAAATTTATAATGCAGTTTTTGATAGATCTAAAATCGACGCCATGCTTCCTAAGAACAGATTGCCCTATCTCTTATAGTTTCTGACTTCTCCCTACTGACCCATTTGGATTGATCACTCTGTATATCGCTATACTTCTTTATTTGTTCGTAGAGATATGGAAGGATCATAAAGATGCGTGACGAGATATTAGGGTATTTTGCACCAATACCATAAAATGGTGCTACTTTGCTCCAAAATTTACTCCAATTTAGAAAACAAGAAACTAGGTATTCTGGCATTATTAATTTTCAAACGGACTAGTCTTACAAATAACTAAAAATAGTATATTTCCTAAAGCATTGTAAATATAAAAAACACGCCACTATCTAGTTTGTTAAAATATGAAAAGAATAAATTAAGAGCAACGTTACACATTGACCAGGCAAACTTTGCTCCTCCTCACGAAATGTTCATCGAGCAAAGTTAGGTCAAATCTGCACATCAAATGGAAATCATAGCACAGAAACGAATTCCGGAGGGAAAAAAACAGTGGGGTGACCATTTGTCATCACATATTTCAGGCGTTTTTTTTTCGTGACTAATTAATAAAATCAAATAACAAGTCCGTATATATTGGACGGACGGGATAGCACCATTTTACGGTAGTTATAGCAGCAACAACTATTTGGTGCCGACTGTACTGCGATGGAGTCTTGGATTACGAGCTGAAGACAACTAATGAATACTGCTATCCATTTTCAGTAAGAAGCTGATATATTAAAAAAAAACACAAAATACATTTTTTTATCTAAAGTTTTGCTATTGCGTCTATCCAACATTATGCTTTTTGTTCAGTTTATTGGCCGTAAAGTAGACATGCGGAGCTGTTTTTGCAAATTAACTAATAAAAGAATGGTTTCGTGCTAAAAATCACCCATTAAGTCAAAAATCAGTCTTAATAGCCACTTATTTTACAGTTATATGAAAATGCAAGCATCTGCTTCAATAATATTTAGCCTTAACTTAATAACATTAGTAACTTATTTACAGCCACACATGAAGACATGGAAACCTTGTCTCGTAGTAAATATAACAAAATTAAATCTTATAAAAAATCAAAATACACCTTTTAATTAAAGGAACTTGTTATAGTTTTAATTGCCAAATCTAAGAATTTACCTACTACTAATTTGGTATATTGGATCATGATTCATGATCTTTGACCCTACTTTTCTTCTCTACTATGTAATATTTAATCAACTTTGTTAATACTATAAGAGGTAACATCAACAATAATAGAATACTATACTTCCTTAATACCCGTAATATTAAACATACATAAAGATTGCTATAATCAGTAATCACATTTCACATCACGTTGCACTTTAAATAACAGGTAAGATACATGTTATAATTGTAATAACGTTAATTGAAAAATATGTTTTTTTAATTTGGCCAAAGAAACATAATTTATCATTAAACAAAATTAACGTCTCAAACAATAATTAAGAAAGACATCGTTCTTTAAAGCTTAACTAGATCTAGATCATACTGACTCTTGTAATTTTTTTCCTAACTCAAATTTTCAACAAATTAGAATCAGCTTTCTTAGGTTGGGTAGTCCCTATGTATGTCTGTTGTGGCGTCTCTTCAGTCTCTACCGGGTCCGGTCCGGATCCGGTAAATTTATACCGGATCCGGTGGCCGCCAAAAAGTACCGGATCCGGCCGGATTACCGGATCAGTCGGACCGGATTGCAATCCCTAAACGTGAGTATGGGGAAATACTTAAGGAAATAAGTAAGCGATACCTTACTTACGAGCTAATAGAGCGCCCACGTAGCGGGTTCGCAATCGTGAAAGTGGTAAGAGCTTCTTGAAAAGAACTCCAAGTTGAAGTTGGCAAAGAAAAAAAAGAGGGTTATGATTTTTTTTTTCCTCCGCTGACAAAGTTGGGGACGCCTTCTAGTTTATGAATAAAGCAAGACTGAATGTGAAAAGACGTCTTTTATGAATAAAGCAAAGCTTTTCGCATTCAGACTCTCTTTTTAGGGTTCCGTAGCCAAAATGGCAAAAACGGAACCCTTATAGTTTCGTCATGTCCGTCCGTCCGTCCGTATGTCACAGGCATTTTACTCAAACACTATAAGATGAATATTGATTAAATTTGGAACACAGGTGTCTTGTATGAGCCGCTACTTAATTTGATGGTTAAATAAAAAATATATATATTCCCATGGCATTCCATACATGTAACCGAAACTGAGAAAAAAAAAACAGCAAATATCAATGTGTGGCACATCATTCGACAGATCTTCTAAAAACACACTGAGGTTTCTAAAACAAAATTTTGTTAGTGAATACTTTCGGAAATATTCGCTCCGAAAGTAGCGAAAATTGTGCCCCCCCCCCCCCCCCCCCCCCCCTCTATTTTCTAAACGGTATGTTCAATAAATATGAAAAAATGTACAAATATAAAGCGTAATAAATACTTTCAACGAAAATTGTTTTCAACATGATCGAACATACCGTTTTTAAGTTATTGCCAAAAAACTGCACTTCTCAGCAAAAGGACGTAAGTGCCGGGGAGATACGCTATTTTGTTAGTGTTGTTTTTTTCATATCGTATTTTTTTCTACTGTAGTGCATTTTTTTGTGTAAACGGCTGTGGAACCCTACATTGAGCATGGTCTGACATGCTCTTGGCCGGTTTTTTTTCTTTAGCCTAGTCGAGTAAAAAGTATCCTAGAACCATATTTGCGGATATAACCAGCTACGCGTGTACAAATAATAGTTGAAATCTATTCAGCCGATTTGGCGTGATAAAGCGACAGCGAAACATTTTTTTTTTTGATCCTGTAACCTCCAAAGAGTCCGTTACAATATATATTTTAAATGTTTTCAATATACAGACATTTAATTCTTACAACATTATAATACTAGATGCTTAACCAGAAGGTAAATCACGTCAACGGAAAATTGTGGCTCAGACGCTACGAAGTCATTTGCCGCTCTACGGTATCATACAATTGGTTGGCGTGTGGCACACGGTTCCTGGTCAACACGCTGGGCGGTCAAAATGTTAAAGGACTCAAGGTTGTGTGAAGGTAGTCATATAAAAAGTGAAGGAGGAGCAATATTAATTCAAAGATCTTTGTTCACTCCTACCGATTATTTGCGTCTCGTGCAGTTGAATCACTTACTGCGCTCATGATTCTAGCTTAGAAATCTCGAATATTAATTAATAGAGCCCCTTCCTTGCTTAGGAATCAACATCGGCACTCGTAGCAAAAAACAACTTTGTTCTCTTGTTGCACAAATAACTATTGTTTTCTTACCGAGTACGCAAGCGCCTGACGCGACGGTGGCCGCCCGCGCATCGCTGCGGCTCGGCCGTCGTCTCGTCCGCAGGCGTCTGCGCAACGCCATATCAATGATGGCAGACAATATTAGGTAGGTACTATTAGTTCACTACAGGTGAAAATATTCAATGCAGTCAAGGATAAAAAGATTTTCAGTCTTACTAACCAAATTTACAGCGAACGTAAAACACTTAAGAGTCCCCGGCAAGCTCGGCCGAATTTCGCCTTCCCATACAAACGCGATTCGACACGCGATTCGTTTCGTTCTCATTTAAAACTTCGTGTTGGATTCAGGTTGGATTGGAACGAAACTTTGCATCAAAATGACATGAGGTATATCTAGGCCTGTAACAAGTTTATATGGCTCCAGTTTATAAAACAAACGAAATACAGCAAAAAGAAAATAGTTGAAATCCGTTTAGCCGTTGATGACGCGATGAAGCCACAAAGACACATACATACGTACAATAACTTAAGAATAGTATTTCTAGTCACCCACAGGCACAAACTTATCTAAATGTAATAAGTTAGTAATAACGAACGTTCGTGTATGAAATATTTAAATAACAAGGTAAATAAACTACGTATTACTACATATCGATTTATTTTCTTCATTTTGGCGTATTGAACACTAATTAAAATGACATCGAAGCCAATTTGTGCAAAATGCGACAAGAAAATACGAACTAAACATTACCTTGTATGCTCACATTGCAATAATGCATTCGACTTAGCATGTACGAATAGCGAGTACCTTTATAATTTAATGAGTAAAGAGCGCAAAGATGCTTGGACCTGTCGACAATGCCAGCAGATTAAACGGCAACGAACAAAAAAAACAAGTACACCTATTTCCTCGAAACAGATCATTGCTAGTCCGTCAACCAGTAAGCAAAACACCAGTCAAAGGGCAAGGGTCGAGGTGGCTAGCTCACAAGCGATTTCTTCACCCAAGGAACAGCGGCAAATACAAGAGGCAGGGAAGAGTAACTGTACAACCGAGGGAGCGTCGTTAGCGATTTCCTCGCCGCAGAGACGGCAACATCTTCAAGGGTCGCGGGAAGATAGTGCAATGGAGGTTATTTCATTGACGAATGCGTCGTTCCAGGAGCAGCGAGAATTACGTATGTCAACAGATAATGTTACTGTGCGGAGATATAACGTACCTGTATATAAATCCCTCGATTCTTTATCCACCGAGGTCAGCGACAGTAGTTCTAATATTCATGATACGCTTAACAGAAGCTGCCCTGATCTCAGTAAAAACTTTAAAGGTGAACTAGTATCACATAAGGGAAAAATCAGAGTACTTCAAGACAAACTGGTTTCCTCTGATACCCTTACCACGAGTTTACTTTTAGAAAATGAGGAGTTAAAGAAGCGAATAGTTCATCTAAGTTTCCAAATTGAGCAACTAAAAACTATATGTTCATCCACGAACAAAACAAGTAAGCAGTCGAAAAGTCTTAATCTAAATAAATCTGGTTCCGTGCCCGCCACAGAAGCAAACATTAACATAGGTAAAGAAGTTAAAGAAATTAATAATGAAAACCACATGGACCAACACAACATCAGCACAGCAGAAAATGTTAAAAATAATGCAGCAGAAGTGGTAACGGATGTCCCATGTGACGCAGTGGAAAAACCAGGTGTTGAAACCTACAATAATATTTATATTTTAGGAGGGAAGCTATGCACAGGATTAGCTTCTGGTTTACTTCGTTCTAGGGAGAAATCCACTTATGGTAAATATAAAGTTAGCTCGGTCATCAAACCCTGTGCGCGGAGTGAAGACATACTAAAATCAAAAGACACTTTAAATGCTACCACGGATGATGTAATTATTGTTAACATAGGTGATTACGACTGTTTCTTCATAAAATCGCATTCGAAACCATTTATTATTGTAGTAGGAGTTAAGAATAGTTTGTGCCTGAATGAAAAAAAACTAAATGATACCTTAAAGTTATATTGTAACAACTTTAATAACTGTGAATTTCTGACCTTAGATGACTTAGAATGCTCGGATGTTAAATTTATGAGTATATTTTGCTCAAAAATTAACTTTCTCATAGATTCTAAGTACTATAACAATAAATACTTAGTTCATAAGCACAAAAAGCGAGGATGTAAAAATGAATGTAACTCGCAATTAACACATTTACAGAAGTCGGACGTTCAGTATATGGGTAATGGCAATAGTAATGTCAATTCTACAGGTGTTTGCATTCAAAAACGTATTACGGACTTTTTTCCTAAGCAGAACATAGCCGAAAATATTCGACCGCTAAATGCCAAGCATTGTTTTCGCAACTAGTGATAAGTTTAATGGTTTGTCCCATCAGAACAGTGTTTGCGTACTTCACCAAAACATTGCAGGCATCTTAAACAAGCAAGATATGTTATATGCAGTTATAAAAGAATTGGAAGAAAGTTTCCATAGCATTGACATTATATGTCTTAGCGAGACATTCATACTAGCGGGTGATGAACGAAACGTCTCATTAGACAATTATGTACTAGGTTCTCACTGGTCCAGGCCAAAAGTAAAAAGAGGAGGTGTGTGTATTTTAGTTAAAAAAAGTATACATTTTGCTAAATTGGAAATCACAAAAGATTTTTCAATGCTAAACGTCTTTGAATGTTGTGGCGTTTCATTTACAGGCAGTAATTTAATCGTTATTTGCATATACACGACCCCCAATTCTGATAAGCTACTATTCTTGAAGAAACTTGAATCTTTATTGTTCAGACTTACAAAAAAAACCGATAAGAAAATTGTAGTGGCGGGTGATCTCAATATCGATATACTTGAAAATACCAAATATTCCAAACTGTTAAAAAGTATTTGCAAAACATTCGATACAAAACTTCATATATCCGAGCCAACTCGAAAAAAGGCTTGCATTGATCAGTTTATCAGTAATATTAAATCTGCGACCGGTACAGTCCATAAACTAGGACTCTCAGATCATGACACGGGGCAAATTTTAAAATTTAAAAAGAAAATTGAAAAAGCTCCTAGGTCGTGGTTTGAAAGAAAAAGAGATTTTGGTACTCCGAATTTAAGTAAGTTCCGTGAATGTATGGAATCTCTTACATTTAACAATGTGCTGTGCGAAACAAACAGTGAATTAGCATTTAACGAATTTCAAGATATTGTTACACTATTATACAACTTAAATTTTCCTCTTATAACTGTAAAAAAACGTAATATAAATAAATGTAAAACGTTGTGGTTATCTAAAAGCCTGAAAAAAAGTTGTATTGTTAAAAGAAGATTATATTTTCAATATCAATATGCCACAAAGAATAAACCACATTTTAAGTATGTGTATAAAAAGTACTCGAAAACTCTTAAGAAGTGTATTAATGAAGCGAAACGCAAAAGTAACATAAATTACGTTTATAATGCTAAGAACAAATGCAGAGCAGTTTGGCAAATAATACAAACACAATCAGGAGAAAGCTGCCCAACAGACTTTACTAAGAAAATAAATACAAATAATATTGTACTTACAAAGCCATGCGACATAGCAAACGCTTTTAACAATTATTTCATAGATACCACTAACAAACAAACAGATAACCTCACAACATCGAATCAGATTCCAAATCAATCGTCTAGTATGTTTATAAAACCAACAGATGAAAGAGAAGTGTTAAATATTATCAAAGGTTTGAAAAATACTGGTTCGGTAGGGTACGATGACCTTTCAACAAAAATTATTAAATTATGTGCTCCAGTGTTTGCGAAAGTTCTTGCCCACTTAATTAATCTGTCTTTCACAGATGGAATTTTTCCTGAAAGACTTAAGAAGTCTATTGTCAAACCCTTATACAAAAAGGGCGATTCTAATGAAATGGGTAATTATAGACCCATTACTTTAGTTCCAATAATTTCAAAAATTTACGAAAAAGTCATGTTTTCCTGACTAGACCACTATCTAAATCAACACAATATTATAAAACAAGAGCAAAATGGTTTTCGAAAAAATAAGTCAACTTCTCTTGCTGTTTTCAAACTGATAAAAACTGTAACGGATAGTGTTAACAAAGGCGAATTAGTAGTAGTCTTATTTTTAGATATGACTAAAGCTTTTGACTTTGTACATCATGGCAGGTTAATAAATAAACTAAACAAATATGGTATACGAGGAATAGCAGAACAATGGCTGAGTAGTTATTTAAGTAAACGCTCTCAATACACAGAAATAACTCAACTGCAAGCGAACAATCACAAAAAAGCTTTTCAATCAGATATGAGGCTAAATTGTTATGGGGTGCCGCAAGGAAGTGTGTTGGGCCCTCTTCTATTCCTTGCGTACATTAACGATTTACCAAATAACATAAAACATGAATGCATCTTATTTGCCGACGATACGTCAATTATCATAAGAGGTAAAGATAGAGAAGTTTTAGAATATGAAATTAACCTAACTTTAAATTCAGTTATAAACTGGCTCAAAGAAAATAATCTGCAAGTTAATATACTAAAAACGCAGTTTATGCGTTTTCATACTCAGCGGGCTTCACCCATTGGTTTTAACATTTCATATGAGAATGAATTAATTTCAGAAGTCAAACACACTAATTTTCTTGGAATAATCATAGATAGCCACTGTTCTTGGAGTTCGCATATAGACAAAGTTTGTAATAAAATAAGTAGTTTTATATTTGCACTTCGGCGTTTAAGACAAGTAGCATCGGAGGCTACTAGTTTAACAGCATACCATGGCAATGTGGCATCGGTGCTTCAATATGGATTGTTGCTGTGGGGGAACTCGGTGCATGTAAATAAGGTATTCATTCTACAAAAAAAATGCGTAAGATCTATTTGTGGTGCGTATATAACGGAATCATGTAAGCCACTTTTTAAAAGATTAAAATTGCTTACCTTGCCGTGCCTATATATTAAGCAGCTAGCAATATTTGTAAAACAATATCCAGATTTGTTTAAAAAAATAACTGATGTAAGTAGCAGAACACAAAGAAAATGTAATGATGGTAAATTATTCCTTCCTAAACTGAAATTGCAAATTTATAAGAGAAATGCCTATATTATGGCTATCAGAGTATTTAACAAGTTGCCCAGAGACCTGTGTAATCTGCCTCTGAATAGATTCAAGACAAATATACATACATGGTTGTTGGACCGACCCTTTTACTCTATTAATGAGTTCTTTAGTTATTAAGTATGCTTGCAAGTATTCTTGTTTGCAAAATATTCGCACGCCAGAAATGGCGTAATATGCTTGTTCTAATTTTAATTTAAGAAGACCCCTGTAACTATATTACTGCGAATAAATGATTTGATTTGATTTGATTTGATTTGATTCGATATATTCGTTTCAGATGGCCACTTGCGGATATTACTTATTTTAGTTCCATGGACAATCTTATTTCCCTGATGCCATAAGAGTCCCCGGTAGGCTCGGTTCTTCATACAAGCGTAGTTACGCTCTCATTTTAAAACGACTGGCTAGTTTGCTCTGAAACTTTGTACTTAGAATAAGTTAAAGTATATGCAGGCCTGTTATTAGTTCATACAGCTTCAGATACCATAGAAAAAAAAATACAGCGAATTTAAGTTTTTCATACAAAGCTTGTTGTTGCTGTATTTTGTTTGTTTTATAAACTGGAGCTTTATAAACTAATTTCAGGCCTAGATATACCTCATGTCATTGTTTATGCAAAGCTTGGTTACAATCCAACAAGTAGTTTTAAAATGCGAACGAAACTCCGTTTTTATGGGAAGGTAAAATTGGGCCGAGCTTGCTGGGGACTCTTAAGAGCCAAAATGAGTTGACAGCAGCCATCCAGTGGTAATAAACAGAGGTCAGTCAGAAACAACTGCGCAAGCGCCTAGCGTCGCGTGGTGACGCGCGCGGCGCGTTGCAGTATTGCCACTGCCTAGTCGCAGGCGCAACCGGCAGGTCCACTATAATTATCTTGTTTGCGTTGACACAAACTGAATCGACGAAGCGGTTCCGTCGGATCTATTGAATTAATGAATGGTAATTTATTGCGTGTTAGGAAATTCAGGTTAAATTTGCAGATACATTGGCATAAAACAGACACACCTTTGAAAGGTTACGAGTTAGGTTTAGAAGGTCAAAGTTGTATTTTGGCATGGTAAACGAACCGTCTCAGTTGTATATTGTTTAGGTAGCGAGATATCTTGATGTGCAAATCGCCCTCACTGCAATATTCCATAATAGACGAAAGCACTTGGTTGTGATCTCTTAACATAAGGTTTTAATTGGCAAATGGCCTAGATTGGTGGCATCACGAAAGTGGCAGAACGTCCTTATACGTAGTGACTATGTAGTCAAATCGTAAAGTGTAAAAGATGTGTAAGTAGTATTTCGTCTAGATTGTAGATTGACAATACTTACACGCTATCTACTGTATAGTGCTTCAAAAGCAATTACTGACGACAATGACAATAAATAATTATTTCATATAAGCGTTATTTATTTCAATAATATAATAATAATAATATATCATTTATTTCGAAACTCATGGTTTAATATCACAACACAATGCATCAAATTTAAATTATAAGCAATGATACCATTCTTATCACTAAGAAATATATGCACATACGAATATGATAACCATTAAAAAATAAACACTAAAATCAAGATTCAAAGTATACGGATATGGCTGGGCATTAAAACGCCCCATATATCTACTATCGAGCGACACGTGTGACGTCACTCACGTCAAAAGTGTATGGATTAAGGAGTGTACGAGCATTTTCTTATTTTGACCTTTAAAAAATGCGTTTAAGTGTATAATTTTCATGTCTTTTCCCTTCATAATTAAATTCCCCTTAATAAAGTTTAAATTCTTTTGGATCGCAGTAGTAATGTAACAAACCTATTTGTGATTATGTACTAATAATAAGAAAACATCCAAAATGTTCAGACTATATTACATTGCTAAAATGCGATTTTTAATGAAGTGTCGTCGGCATGATTCATCTTGTCTTCATTTTTCACCAGGTTGTCTATCAAGAACAAAATCCTTCCCCATATTTCCCAACACTGCGTGTGTATATGGGTGTCTATTAGTAGTGTCTTTGCTCTTTAACGGATGGGCAGATTTTAATTTCGTTTTTTAGGCCTTATAACCGTTTTGTTTAAATATCAGTGAGAGGAAAATTACCAGAGATTATTCTCTGGCTTCTCTAGTAATTTTCCTGACGCCACGCCTCTGAAAGGTACCTGATATTGAAAGTGTGATGCATGACTGTTTCTTGAAATATTGCTTGTTTAGCAATTTGGCATATAAATAAATAAAACCTGGCCTGTTTCTTTAAATTACTCGCACTAATCGCCACGTACCTACGCTCAGTCGCTCACGCTCTCAACATAAAAAATATTAAGACTTTAATTAAAATAAAACAATTTAAACGGATTTTCGGAAGCTTTTCAGCTTTCGTGTTCACGCGTTGAGAAAAGATATATTTTTCTCTGTCAAAGTTACAATTTGTGAAAACTACCCACTTTGAGAAAATTGACTGTTAATTGAAACTTATACATGCCAGATTGGCCTAATTTGCAAAGATAGTAACACACGTGCCAGAAGAGCTTAATTATTTTATTTTATTAATAGTATTTCACAAAATGAGGCTCACTGAGGAGAAAAGTAACGCTGCAAAGAAAAACTCCCAGACTATACCTTCCTCGTTACTAATTATATTATTTTAAAAACCATACACTACTAAACTACTTTTGACTAGATAACATATTTTTACACCGTTCGAAAATGAAGGTTTTGCAGTCCTGTTTCTTGCTTGTTCCTTGATAAGATGTATTACAGGATCCCAAGCTGGTGGTAGCGACAACCCATCTTCTCTATTGAATTTAGGATGCTTTTTACCCAAGTGCGCGATGCAAAGGAGGGTAATGTTTATCAGTCTACGTATGTATCTATGTTTGTTCCTATCTGGCACTCTATAGAGACCAAACGCGTGGGCCCATTTTGATGATTTTTAAGTCAATCAATTCGTCTTAATTGTCCGAATGTCACTAGAGACATGAAAATTATGAAAACTCAAAATGGCGATAGTGAGACGCTATATTGTGAAAAAGAAAAAAAAATGAACGTACTCTGACGAGTGGGGTATTATTGATTAGGAATTTGAAAATCATCATTAGGTTCTTTTATCATTTTTAATTTTAAATTACCAGATAGGAACTATAACCATTTAAACTTGGTTAGCAAGCAGCAAAAAGTATATATAAAATAAAACGAAATACCCGACTGCGTAAAAATACTAAAAGTAATTAAACAAGTCCAGTACCCTACAAACCGTTGGGAAGATTTTTGTCGATCTAGATCTTGTGGGTCCCGTCTGTTTAAAATCGCTATGTTCCACATTAGAATTCATTATTTGTTTTATGTGAGTATCGATCATGAATCATGAAACATTTTCATTATAACTTAACAAATGTTTAGGGTACTGGACTTGTTTTTAGGGTTCCGTAGCCAAAATGGCAAAAACGGAAACGGAGTTTCGTCATGTCCGGCCGTCTGTCCGTCCGTCCGTCCGTCCGTATGTCGCAGGCATTTTACTCAAAAAGTACATGATGTATATTGAAGGAATTTGAAGTTAAGATGTCTTATGTAAGCCGCTACGTAGTTTGATAGTTAAATAAAAAAAAAATCTCCATACGTGTAACCGAAACTGAAAAAAAAACAATCAGCAAATATCAATATGTGGCACATATTTTGACAGATCTTTTAAAAACATATTGAGGTTTCAAAAAAAATTTGATTTAGTGAATATTTTCGGAAATAATCGCTCCGAAAGTAGCATAAATTGTGTCCTCCCCCCCCCCCCCCCTCTATTTTCTAAACGGAATATTCAAAAAATATGAAAAAAATTATATAGATAAAGGTATATAAATACTTTCAACGAAAATTGTTTTCAACATGATCGGATATACCGTTTTTGAGTAATTGCCAAAAAACTGCACTTCTGAGCAAACAGACGTAAGTGCCTTGGAGATACGCTCTTTTGCTACTGCACTTTTTTCATATCGGATTTTTATCATTCGTATTGCATTTTTTTGTATGAACGGCAGCATAACCCTACATTGAGCATGGTCTGACATGCTCTTGGCCGGTTTTTTTCTTCTTAGTTTTTTACGCAGTCGGGCAGCAGTCGGGGCTTATGTTTTGTTCTTTTTTTAAATCTCAATAGCCTCGCGTAGCATTCTGGGAAAATATATTTTCTCTTTGACAAATATAAAAACATTATCAAACTTAATTGAATGGTTTGGTTTGTCAATGACATGTTCGCCGACTGCAGACCTAATTACATCGACGGTGCTTGAAATCCGCTATGTGCTCCTTCACCCGGGTCGTGTTGATTGACGTTTAAATTGTTTTATTTAAATGAGTGATAATCGCGGAAACAGAAGAAAATATTAAGACTTTAATTTGTTTGCAAGGATTGCGAGGTTTATGACTATTATTTTTATGTTAACGACGGTACTACTCGTACAATGTCAGTTGTCGCATTCTGAAATGGGTTCAATTTGCGGCACGGCTCCGTGCCTCTAAAGGCCTCGAAGGGCAACAGTGTACCTAATATCTCTAGTATTAAGTCGGGATCGAGAGGCGAACATTGTGCACCAATGTTTTGGACACCAGGAAGCAATAGTCACGTCGCTGAGCCTATAGCTGACAGTGCGTATTGCGTGCTATGTGCTATAAATAAGTCCACAGATAAAGAACCGTGAAATGTAGCGGCCCAGCCAAGTCCTGGATATGGTTGCTAGCGGGCAAGCGGGCCCAAATCGAAACGTGATCCCACTGGCCGATTACTGAAAGTGCAAGCCAATTGTAATGGTAAACTTCAAAATGAAATTAGCTATTTATTCCATTGACATCGCACCGCCCGTTACTCTCCCACGCATGTGCCCTAGTCGGCCGCCCTCTAGTCCCATTGTTGATCAAGTTTTGCTCGAGCTGCCCTTTGGTCTGAATCATAAATATGTAATAAGTACCGTGCCAGTTATATACTTCATCTGAGTATTTGTCTATACTGTTTTACAATCACCCATGGTGAATGGGTGGGTATATTCGGGGATTATAAATCACCTTCATTAAGGGCTCTTGAAGGCTTACACTGCGTACCCGATAGAAGCGGTCCTTTCAATTCACACAATGGCTGTGTGTGTTCGTAATTGTATGTCGTAGTTTCGTGGTGCAAGTTCCCTACAAATAAACACCTATAGGTGCGTCCACATTTGTATCATTTGCCCGATCAGATCTTCGTCCCGTGGCATTATCGCGTGTTACGATCACGCGTGCTCGAAATCCATGTTGCTACGCGTAACACACACTTAGATCGGACAAGCGCGTGATCGCCGCGCCGACATTGAGCATCCAAGCAGCGCGATACGCAGTCACGCCACGCCACGGTGATCGGATACGAGCAAATGATACAAGTTTGGACGCGCCTTATAAGAACTACAATGATCGAATAATTGAAATGTTCTTTACAAACGAGCCCCATATACACTTGTACCAGTCGATCCACATCACCCACCACTTGTCATATTAGTTCCATTTAAAGCATAAATAATATTATGTCCAGGAAAAATATCCCCAAACTACTATTTTGGAAGAGAGACTATTCAATTAACGCTGAATTGTCCAATATTGACTAGGATAATATGTTATCTGTACTCACGGCGGAACAGGCGACACATATTTTATGGGAAGATATATGAGAAAATAATAACGTGTCTCCCAATACGAATTTAAGCGGTAGTGGCCCGACCAAGTTATTCGTAGAATTGATGGCCGTTGGGCCCACGAGCTTTTGATTGCTATATGTATATATTCAGTTCATTCAATTCATCAGGTCACTTGCGGCTCTTCAAGTTCCACTTAAAAAAGAGTCCTATTAAAAAAATTATACATTGATAAACCTGAAACAGAAAACTGCGGCGCTTTGACCTTCCGATAACACGATATTTTTCCGGCATCTGGCTCTATGTCTAGTTTGCCGACCCCTGATCTAGGGAGCTTATAGTATGAAGAGCTTATATTTTCTAGAGGGGACTAAATTAATTGATATTAAAAAGTCGGTGACACACCTGTGGCTTATTAGGCAAGATCCTAGTGGTCGACACTGTTCCATTAAATACCTAGCACATTCAACATTGATCCATAGCAGTAGAGGTGACTATCAAGGTGTCTATTATTGGGATTGTTCTGTCAAAGATTGGAACGTTTACCTTACGACGTTGAAACATTCATAGGCTGCGGTGACTGTTTTGTACACTTTACACAAGGTTTTCCTTGAAACTCGAGCTCTACGTAGTCCCAGTTCTGCATTCGCAAGTACAAAAGCCGATTACCACTGTGTGATTCGTAGTTCTCGGTCTCGGCCGGCGCACTTCCAGGCTGCTCGGCCGACCACTCAGTATGCTGGGCGCTCCACACACATGCACAAACACACAATTAATTTCGTACCAAACGACGGCTCCCAATAAGCTACACTAATACTTGGCTGACATTGACATTACCTCTGTGATTGGTTCCATATGAGGTCTTTGTATGTTACTTAGCTCGTAAGCGCAGGGCTGACGACGCGACTGCGATACGTAGGTGCGACTCGACACACGTACCTACGATTAAGTTTCCAAAAAAAAACTAAACTAAAGTAAGGTTGGTCACCTGTATTGCTATGAATTATAGCCGAAGGTGACGCCCGAACAAACGCTCCAAATGGAACATTAAAGTCGTAAGTGATGTGCATATCGTAGTCTTTCTCGATTACAATATGTGGACTCGGAATCTAGAGACAAAATATATTTATGTTGTTTCTTAGATATATGTATATTTAAAATCTCGGTATGACATTTGTACAGTTTGTTCGATTGTAGGTATGCATTGGTGCCAGATTAGGAACAAAAATTCAAAAGTTAGTTATCAATGGTTTTTTTTTATTACCTACTTCACTAATCCGTAAATACCAATGAGGTAAAAAATTATACAGTCGATCAAATTGTACAAATGTCACGTCGAGGTGTTATAAATAATATCTAAAAAACAACACAACAAAAATAAAGTAAAAACTTCTAGGTTCTGCGTTCACGTTACCTATAATATCGCGAGTCATTATTAAATGTAGGGCATACCTCTGGAAAACATAATTGATATTCAAGTTGTAGATAGAGGAGACGGGCAGAAAAACGAACATAATCTCTTGGTTACAAAAGTTAAAGACGTTATCATATTTTTTTATCATCATCATCATCATTGGCCTCTTGCATCTATGAAAGATGATTTAAGCAGCGTCCAATAAAGTGCGGCACTTTCGAACGTGACTCGAAAGGCCGATTCCAGAGCGACAGCCTCGGCCGCATAATTGACATATAAATGTTGCACCTGTCGATGCAGGGGGATGAGCTGCGCGCTGGTGTCTCAGGTCACGCTTACGCGAACGAGAAGCGAACCAGGCTTCATCATGTGCGACCACACCATCGCACAGAATCTTTCTCCACAAGTCTCGGTTTTCAGACACACTTTCCCAGTTTTGAATATCGATATTGAAAGATAACATGTCACGCTTTGTGCTGTCCTTAAACCGTAGCATGGGTCGTCCAATTGGTCGCTTGACGTCGGCAATCTCACTCAAGAGAGTTATTCGTGGCAAACGAGATGGTTCCATCCTTTGCACATGTCCAAGCCAACGCACACGTCTTTGTTTTAAGGTGGCCGCGATGCTGGGCGATACCAAGCACCCTCTCGTTTGTAACTCGATCCTTCCACGAGATACCCAAAATCTGTCGGAGACAACGCAAGTGGAAACTGTTCAACTTCCGCTCCTGCTTAGCATACGATGTCCAAATTTCAGCCCCGTACAAGATGTCGAAATCAACATCCGTATCGGCAAAGCATCCACGATGTTTGGGAGGCTCAGTGCAAGAGTATGGGACAATAAACACCTCACTGTAAACACCAAAATGATTGTGTACCAGACATGCATTTTTTTATAACTAGGTAAAATATACATTATTACATTCTTTATACGAATTGAATTCAAATTGAAATTCAAATTATTTATTTGTTCAACACAGGTTTAGGTACAGTACTGAGTACATAAGGTCTTAATATATAGGTAGGAGAATCACTGTGCTGCGCCGCGAGGCATACAAATTTTGATCAAATTGAAGGAACTAAATACTAGTTTTCATTACAGAAAACCCCGGGCGCGACGAAGTCTGTATCGCGTGACCTCTTTCCATTATGTTTATTTAATTATCTTTACTTTGATTGCCTAATAAAGTGAATATAGATCAAGTCAATTAATGTCCTTCTAATACATATATGTTGCACCCCAGGCAGACACCGTGGACCCTAATAGGTACTTTACTACTAACAACAGTTTATGTAACTTATTATTTTGCAGAAGTCGACACTGCTAATCAAACATTTCGACAGAATTCTATACCTAAATGTTGTGTTTCATTCGTGACTCACACGTGACTCACACGTGACTCACACCATATCCTTTAATTTTATTAACTTAATTACTTGTAATTACAGTGATCACAGTAACAAACATTCTGTGATAAATTCACGTGTCTACATTTTTTATTACGCAAAAAAATTTAGAGCCCTGTAACAGTCAGACATCACAGAGCTATCTTCATACCAAAATTCAAGTTTCCAGAACACCATGGACGTACCCAATAGGTTTTCCATTGCACGGACGGCAATTTGTGTGGAAAAAACCTTTTTTTAAATGACTGTGGATTGCATTGACTGAGAAGTTTGATTTTTTGCAGCTTCAAGGGACCGCGTTCCTAAAAAAAGGGCCTTGACAGACAGACACACAGACGCACAGACAGACGGACAACAAAGTTATTCTATAAAGGTTCTGTTTTTTGAGGTACAGAACATTAGAAATTATAAAACACCCGTCAGTTTCTGAAAAATATGTGAGTGCGACAATAACGGACACTTAATATTTATTGTTTGACAAACTCTATACTAACATTGGACCGCAGACAGCATAAGTAACTCGGCATCTATCTATCTATCAGCCACGAACGTCGACTGCTGAACATAGGCCTACCCTATAGCTCGCCACAGGGTGCGATCCTGCGAAGACCGCATCCACCGACTCCCCGCTATCGTCACGAGGACATCCTGGAACTAGGCATAATTGGAAGCTTTTAGCTAGCTACGTTTTTCCCCAGGCTTCGTTGGCATATTAAGGTAATGTGCATAAAATGCTACAAATCCAATTAGTAGCAAATTTCATACGAATTCGTACCGGGTTTTGTTATACGAAGGCGAATTTTATCGTGCAGCAGCCCTATCAGTGGCCATAAAGCAGGTCTGTATTTGGCGGACAAAGGCGTCGGCGCGGGCGCCGCAGTCCGAACCAAGCGCGCGCCGCCGCCACCTGTCGCAGCCCGCAGGTAATAAGTTTATTTACCCACATTTAACCCTAGGGGCTCCCCCTACGGCTTATTTACAATAGTATACTTTTACCTGCCGTCCCTAGCTTAGCTTTGAGGTGAGATGGTGGAACAGTATAGGTCAAATTGTACTACTTCTTTTGTTGGTAAATATGAAAAGAACACAATAGAAGTCATACAACTATTTATGGATCTGACGATAAACGAACGTAGTCCCTTCGCTATTCTTATTCTACGTAATTGCTTAACATCGTAGGTACAGGTACCTACTTAAATGTATTTAATAGTTAAACTTAAACTAATTCAAGTGGTTGTAGTTTCAAGTTCAAGTTCTATTATCCCATCCGCGAACAGCAGAGTAATTGGTCTAAGGTAGGTTAGAAACAGTTGGGAGGGCTAATAAACAAGCATACTATAATTACATTTTTGTACGTCATCTGCATATCAGTAGCGTTGCGCCCATGTAAGACGATTCCTACCGGGTCGCCCAAGGAGCGGCTTATAACCACCTTTTTCTTTAAATATGAGTAAATTAATAAACTTTGGCTTCTCTTGTAATTTTCCTGACGTCACGAGGACATCCTGGAACTCGGCATAATTGCAAGCTTTTAGCTAGCTTTTCCCCAGGCTTCACTAAATATAATCTCTGTTGCATATACTTAAAACATTTAGTAAGCAAAACAAAAGATAGTCAATTGGGTCCTTTAGCTGTCGTCAGGGTTCGATAATACGTCTACTACAAGTATAAACTCGCTTTAATTAAGAGTTCGAAGCACGCATTACTATTACCTATATTACCCGTGAAAAGGCCGGGATTAGAGGGCTTTCCCCGCGTCATTTTTTCCTGGGAATTACCTCAATTTTTGTAACAAATGAAGAGTTTAAGCGGCTACCTGCTGCCACATTGGCGCAGGCGCAGGATTCCCATTGTGCTCTCAGTCTCTCGTCGTCGTCGTCGTCTCAGATCTGTTCCGGTAGGTTCCATTATCGGTTTACCACCGCAAACTATTATTATCTATCCTACAACTGCTGCCATTGTACAAAAGTATAATTAACTTAAAGCAACAATGATGACACACAGATTTCGGCTAAACTCGTAATTAGATTTTCCTGTTTCTGAATTAAGGCCATGAACATGTTTTATACTTACAATGTTCATAAATTTGGTGCCTTCAGAAGTAGTTGCGGATTAACTATTTCAGAGTAACTTTTTGTTTTACAAATATCATGATAATAATTACAGTTTTTGCAATTTATAAGTGGATCACTCCACTAGCCTTATTATTCTAAACGAAAATCAGAAACAAATGAAAAAAAAACAACGATACTGGACTTGAATAAATGGACGAGTAGCTCAGTTGGTAGAGCGTGCTGCCCCGGTCTGGCTCAAGGCACTGGTTCAAGTCCAGTATCGTCGTTGTATATAATATTTCAGAGTAAACTAACAACCTCAACTTTGACAAATGGAGCATTTATGATTGAGTGATTCCTCTTAAAATCTAATCGATTCGTTTTGTTTTTTAATTTGCAGTATAAAATAATCGATGTTATAGCAGTTACACTAAATAAAAACTATCAAACTTCGGTGCCAAATATTATGTTACTGGTTCTACTGGTTTAATATTTAATAGGTATATGTGAGTTGTTGTCACTTTCTGTAAATAATTATATAAATCGGACTAGAAGGTGCCCGTATCTGGACTGTTATCTATTCTAACTTCGTTCGCGGAAGAGTCATAATCATAACCCGCTTTTTAAAAATTAGAATGTCCCGAAACTTTTGCTCTCGAGTGTATATGTATGTCATATTTTGAAACGCAAACGGGGCTGCGGCTGTCGGCACCTCATCAGCTGGCACTTCCGCGTGTCCTTGATATTGACCACCGAGCTGCATGAAAGCTTATCGCGCAGTGGACATATTGACATGATGTGCCTGTTTGTTCGCGGGCGGACTGTGGCCCGCTTATCACCTAGCTTCAGCGCGTATCGCCCGCTAATGTGTTTGCTTGCCATAATTAATGTATTTGAATGACATAATTAATGTAATGGAACAAAAACAAGTTCAAGATTGCTCCCGGATGCGACTGAACCTTCGCGAACGACTGTCCTCGCGGTAGGGGGCAATAAAGGCCGGTTCACACGTGTTAAGTTTTCAAGTAGTTAACGTAATTTTAAGCGGCTTAAAGCTTGTAAACAATCAATTTAGTTATAAGTTACAAGTTAAAATTTAGCGTGCAAGTAAACAAGTAGATAAAAAAATTGACTATTTTTCGGTTAAGTTGGGTGGGCGTGAATTATAACTTGACACGTTTGGACAGGCATAATTTAATTAAATATTACTTAAGTCGCATTCAACATTCAACTTTACACAATAAGTAATTAAAGGATTCTTCTGTCATTCGTAGTGCTTTGAAATACTCCTGTATATCTTCTCCTGCTAGCTCATTAAACAAAGTTGTACTTGCGCCACATTCATTTCTCCTGCTTATCCAGTTTCTCATCCACAGTCTCGCCGCTGCTCTCGTTTCCCTGAATATTTATCATCCTTGACCTCGTCTAAAACTAGTAGAATTAATGACTTGAGCGTCCATTCCATCTCGGGCTAAATAAAGAGCTTAAGAGTCCCCAGCAAACTCGGCCGAATTTCACCTTCGCATAAAACGGAGTTTCGTTCTCATTTTAAAACTACGTGTTGGATTGCAACGAAACTTTGTATATACAATGGCATGAGGTATATCTAGGCCTGTATCTCATTTATATGGCTCCAGTTTATAAAACAAGTGAAATACAGCAAAAACAAGTTTTGTATGAAAAAAATAAATTCGATGTATTTTTTTACTATGGTATCTGAAGCTACATAAACTATTTACAAGCCTGCATATACCTTAACTTATTCTAAGTACAAAGTTTTATAGCAAACTAGTTAGTCGTTTTAAAATGAGAGCGTAACTACATTTGTATGGAGAACTGAGCTTACCGGGGACTCTTAACTAATTCGAACGTGTAAACGCTTGCTTAAAATTAAGTCACTTAAAATTTGGTTAAAATTTAGGTAACTACTTGACAACTTAATACGTGTGAACCGGCCTTATGCATAGATAATATAAAATATGTTATCGGTCGGAGAGAGTCATAGACAGATCAGAAGAAGATACGGTTTTTGAAGAACACGCATTAAATGTTATGTGTAACCTTACTTGTGTACTTTACAGGGTGGAAGATTAAATGCCACATGAGGAGAACTACCGTTATATTACATAATACCTTTATATTTTAAAAATCCAGTTATACGCCAAGGGGACTGGCTTTATTTATTTGTATATTCAAAAACAATAAAAACTGCATTAATGCAATTTTTTATTCGTCTGTCTACCTTTCTTGGAAACTAATCGAACTTTTCAAATTTAAGAAAAATATTTATTTAATTAAGTGTTTATTATTTAATGAAAAATGATCTATTATCGAGGTTGGTTTCAAACTTTAAACTGTGTCATAAAACAAGCCTCATCCTTTTCGTCAAATTGGATTGGTATTGGCTCGCGATTAAAGCAGACTTGATTTACAAAGATCTATGAATGTAGTATTTAAATACATATTTTAAAAAAGGTAAGTCCTTTGCACATAAGCTATGGAATATTTCCAATATTCCAGTATTTAGACTAGACTAGATAGATATCCTTCATATGGCCTGAAATTGTGCATCGTGTAGTTATAAGTTTTCAATTGTTTAAAGCCCCAAATCTCGAGACTTTAAATGATTCAAGCATTACGAATTAAGAATATTTGAAAGTCTTTATATATTGTACTGTACTATTTGTTCTGTTTCTGTACTTCATCGCTTCGCCAAATGTCAAGGCGAGAAATGATCGTCGCGGTCAATGGCCCCGTCCCGGCTCGTCAAGGAGTAACGAATACTATGCGGGCCTGCGCGAGAGCTACTCCCAAAGTTAAGTGCTGATATCAGCCTGACCCCCGACCGATCTGCGGGTCCGGCTGGCCATGTGACATGTGCTAACTTGATACGTCATACATAGCAAAAGCTTACATAAAATTTAGAGTATGCAATGTACAAAAGTATAATGGCCAGCAAAATTGCATGGTTAGATTTCAACCATAATTTTGCAGCAAACGAAGTCTATTGATGCAATTTTACTGCTAACAGTGTATAGATAATCACTGTAACGATAAAAACCCCATTTAATACAACACCCATGAATACAAAGAAGCTATAATGCCTTCTTTGAGCGAGGTACAGTCAGCAGCAAAAGTAGATGATCATTTTTATTCCTTGTCACTTTCACTATTTTCACGCATCCCAATTGTCACAGTATTGTTACGCCAGTGCGACAAAGTACTAAAATGATCATCTACTATTGCTGTTGACTCCACATGTTCATTTGGCGGAAATCTCTTCAGTCTCTCCCTACGTACTATTCTAGTCATTTGGCGCATGACGCGCCATACACCTTTTATAAAACCTTGATTTTCGGAGGTTGGATAATAGTGGAGAGTGGACAAAGATATTCCATTAGAAGAATATTCCGATTATTCTATCACAGGGTGTCCACTTTCTGGAAAGTCAGGGAAAGTCAGGGAAAGTCAGGGAAGCTTTGGACAGGTCAGGGAAAAATATTGTTCTTAGAGAAAAAACACCGGCTAAGTGCGAATCTGAGTCACGTTTCGATCGACTACCTCTTCCGTATAGTTAAAACATGACATATTTCTATTTTCTGAATGAAAAATAATACAACATAAATGATAAAACAAACGAATCTCGGCTAGGGCAAGTATTTGTGTGACAACATTTGTTACTGTGTCATGGATGTTTTCTATGTATTTTGGTATTATACCTATTTATATCAGTATGTATATCGTCGTCTAGTACCCATAAAACAAACCTACTAGAGCTTATTTGGGACTAGATCGATTTGTGTAAGATTGTCTGATATTTATGTTGTTAAACTTGAACCACTACATTGTAATTCTAAAATAATACATATTTTTGCAATTTTTTTTGCGACTCCACATGGCGAGTTTTTAAATAAAAGCAGTATTTTGGAGATATTTTATTTTCGAAGTGATTTCACACAGTAGTGTGTCAACTTTACCGTATAAGTTCAAAATGCTAACTCATCTAATTTGGGTACATTACATAAATACGAAAAATTAAATTCCAATTTTCAGACTCACGAATTTATAATACCGATTCTTATAATTCCGAATCGATCAAAATTTCGAATATGACAACTCCGATATATCGGTACACCGGCCAATAATAAATCCGACTAATTAAAAGTCCGAAACAGAATAACCTAACCTACAGTTGTCGGTTTTTGGCCCATGTTCCATTATGTCAATTGTGTACATGCATGCAAGCATTTTGACTAACATGGTCACAATACAAACCTAACCTAACATACAGTTTTCGGTTTTTATTACGATTGTTAAAAATCACGAACTAAAATTTCCGAATTTCAAAATTCCGTTTATTAAAAATCACGAAATTTATATTTCCGAATACAAAAATTCGAATTAGCAATGACATTTCGGCTAATTAAAATTCGGAGCAAAAAAAGGTATTTTGATTCTTTGGGGTTATAAACATCGGAATATTAAAAATTAGCTTCTGCCCCCGACTTCGTACGCCTTAAATTCGTTTATCGCGGATAAGGGTATTTTTCCGGGATAAAAAGTAGCCGATGGCCCTCCCGTCCCGACTCAAACTATCTCCGTACCAAATTTCATCCAAATCGGTTCAGCGGCTTAAGCGTGAAGTGGTAAGAGACAGACACAGTTTCGCATTTATAATATTACTTACTTAGTATGGATTCAGATTTTTGATATTCGGCAAACTAAATTTCGAACTTTTCAATAATCGATATTTTAATACAAAGGAAATACAAAATTCGGAATTTCGACAATTGGAAAAAAGCAAATTGGGAATAACATTTTTCGGATATTTGGGTGTTCCCATCTAATTTACTACCGGTATGACATGTGACGGAAATTTAGTGCTCATCGAATTGTTAAAATTTTTGGTCAGGGAAATTTAAAAAAACGGTCAGGGAAAAGTCAGGGAATCTTTTTCAGACTTTACTGTGGACACCCTGTATCACTTTATTTACTTCAAACAAGCAATTCTTGTAACGTATATACAGGGTGGCCCTATATAACAGGTATGAAACTAGACAGTGTTGACTAAAAACGTCAAAAATATTTAAATAAATCTTACCTTATATGATTTTATGAAATTTTTGTTTGATACAATTTACGTTATATAAAGAAAATGTGATATTTTTACTTAACGGGATCTATTTCTAAGAAGTAAACAAATTAATGGCTACAGGATAAGAGTTCACTGATTCCACCCGACCAGCTGTTATATCGACCAAGCCCGACCTGGTTAAAATGGTCAAACCTAACAATAACTTGTAGTAACAGTGGGGTCTTGGTCTTTACCTGAACTAATCTTCTATTTTGTATGCAGGCATTTGCTATTATATTGTGTCTACTTCTGAGAACCGGCTAAGAATTATAAATTATAAGCCTTAACTCTTTTGTCTCATATCTGAAGGTTCATAAAAACCGACTCCAAAAAAAATTAAAAAGTAAAAAATAACGCCTTAATTCAGTTTCTTCAAATTACTTACAAGTAACCGCTTGTATACTCAATCTATACAGTATATACAATTAGTCTAATTTTGGCGTCGGTGCCATATCAAGAATGTGTAAAATATTGAAAATTGACGATTTTAGTAAGTTGTGACACGATGGCACCGACTCCAAAATAACATTAATTGTATATACTGTATAGATTGAGTATACAAACGGTTACTTGTAAGTAATTTGAAGAAACTGAAATATGGCGTTATTTTTTACTTTTTAGTTTTTTTTGGAGTAAAAGTGTATCTCGTGACGATTCGAACAAGCCCAAACACGGCTAGGATACATTATTTTATTACATAGATCTTGTGCCTACCTTCCGGCTCCATCATCAAATCAATTCGATGGTACCGTTCTCATGAGGAACATTTAAATTTGTGACTATGAAGTTGCTTACCTAAATTAATCAAGATATTTTGTCGCTACCCGTAAATCATTTATCATTGAGGAGTTCCGATGGCATTCTGTGGTCTTCTGCATCAGTTCCACTTCACCAATGTACACTTTCTGAATGCAAATGCTTATTATGTTTCTTATAATACCAAAATCGCTATATGTATGCCTACAATATTTGAGGAGTTCCTTCAATTCCTCATGGATTCCATCATCAGATCTTCACCAAAATTAAATGGGACCAAATAGAAAGTACCTTGTATAAAACCAAAAAAAATATTTTGAAATCGGTCAAATAGTCTTTGAGTAATCGGTGAACATCCATAAAAAAATAAATAAATAAATAAACATTCCGTCGAATTGAGAACCTCCTCCTATTTTTTGAAGTCGGTTAAAAATACAAATGGTATTTTATTTAAAGTGATTTAAATTTATTCCTGAACTAAAAATATTTGCTTTAGAGGAGCTCATGAGCCGGGATTGACCCCGGACTTTCAACTACGAAGATTCCCGTCGGCCCTGTCGTAGATTTTTGTTTGATCGAGATTTTGTTTAAACTTCCGTCCGGAAATCATATCGTCAAACCACCTAACTATACAACCAGTCCAGACACCAAAACTATGGTCAGGAAAGAAAATAACATGTAAATAATCATTAGGTATTAAATATTTTGACAATATATTACGTTACAATAATAATAACATGTTTTTGCCTGAACACAGTCATATAATAATACGATCCCAGCTATAGGCAAGTAAAATTGGACTTAATTTGGGCCATAGAAATTTTGGACTATATATGGGTAGTCATAAGGTATCAAGTAAAAAAAACCGGCTAAGTGCGGGTCGGACCGGCGCATCGAGGTTTCCGTACGAAATATACGCTAAAAATAAACTTTTAAACAAAAAAATAAAACCAACTCCAAAAAAACTAAAAAGTAAAAAATAACGCCATAATTCAGTTTCTTCAAATTATATACAGTATACAGCTTTGGTTCCGTTTTTTTCCTTTTAAGGTACGGAACCCTGAAAATTATGGATACACGGGATTCTAGTTTAGGTTGTTATGCACAACGAGTGAATTTCTATTATCTTTTTGCTTTATTGGCGCAAATTATCAGAAACTGCGGGAGCGCGATAACGCCGCGACCGTGACCCCACGCACCCACCGCTTCTTACAACCGATTTTCTCGGAACGGATGAGCATTCTCTTATCAGTTTACTCCCAAACTTTGTGAAAAATAGTATACTTAGTCATTAATTAAGTTTTTACACCTGACTTATGGTGGCATGGCCGCTTTTGCGCCGACGCCTGCTTCAAGACTTGAAAATACGCGCTCCAGAAGTCGTCAACTCTCTCTGACACCTTTGAAGTGTCGGAGAGAGTTGATCAAGTCGGCTCGCACACCGAAAAGAAAGACTGTTCATGGCGTAACAGCGCTCAATCTAGTTAGATTGACTGAATGATTACTGAAGGCTGGTCAACTCAAGTGTAGGTGCGTATATGACCCGGAGCTGAGTGTGCTGCGTTTAGCCACGCCGGCGGTCCGTGCGCCGCCGCCCTGACCTGCGCACTTCGGCCCCCGGATGTGTGCGCGTGACCGTAGCGACTGAACACTGCAATTAGCCGCTGCTAATGTCCTAGGTCCAGTACTTATTATCTCTGAAGTCTGAAGCATAGGGTGCATCCTCAACCATAGCGCATGAAATAGGGTTGATTGGTTGGTGATTTATTTTACCTGCAGCATCAAATCAAATATCGATTGAGGATAGAAAATTGCGGATATATTGTGTTCCGAATTGGTCATTTTCTCCAGACTTGCGTGTTTCTTCCCCTGTAGCTACCTGTCTTACCTAACTGCAAGTACAATCAATCTGAGAAATACCTTAAATGAGTAAATAAATTAAAAGGACAACTAGGTTACAAACAAGTCAACGTTAATAATTTTCGAGTTGTATGTAACCTAATGCACATGTAAAGTTTTTAATAGCGATTTTTTTCTTTGTAGTGGTGGCTACGGAATCGCCTAGACTGAACATGGCCCAACCGGTTCTTGGCTGTTTTTTCGTACCAAAAAGGTAAAAGAGGAACCCTTATGGCGTGACTCTGTCAGTCTATCTGTCCGATCATTAAAGCATCATATCTCAGGAACTACCTACTTATGCTATCTATTCGAAATTTTGAATAGTTATAAAGATGGCTAGCCCAAGTATATTGCAAATAAAAAATAAATTCAAGGATATTTATTTTCTATAAAAAACGACTAACCACGACCAACAAGGGGTTTTTTCAGTTCTTTACTTAGTACCCATGAAGCTCTGTATCACTTTTGAAATGTATACAATTTATTTCCGCTGATTTATCATATTTTCTCACTATGAATGATGTTACATTTTACTAAGGAGATCCGGTGCCTACCCTCCGACTCTATCATCACATCAGTTCGATGGTACCAATCTCATTAGAACAGTCCAGGGTTCAAATCCCGGTAAGGGTAAATATTTGGGCGATGAGCATAAGTATTTGTTCCTGAGTCCTTGATGTTTTCTATGTACTCGTATATTAGTAAGATTAACTATTAAATATATCGTCGTCAAGTACTCATAACACAAGCATTATTGAGCTTACCATGGGACTAGTTCGATTTGTGTAAAAATTGTCCTGTATATTTATTTATTTATTATTGAGGCATTCTAGTGGCCTTTCTTTAGTCCACTTCATCGGTTCCACTTCACCAATTCCTATTTTCTAAAAGCAAAGCCTTGATTTGTTTCTTAACAGAAACATAATAGCCATATGGATGCCTACAATATTTCTAAACAAAATAATTTTCCAAATCGGTTTATAAATGACTGAATTCTGAGGTAACAAACATAAAAAAGCGGCCAAGTGCGAGTCGGACTCGCCCATGAAGGGTTCCGCAGCCGTTCATACAAAAAAAAATCACTCCAGATGAAAAAAAATACGATATGGAAAAAACACTAACAAAAGAGCGTATCTCCCCGGCACTTACGTCCTTTTGCTGAGAAGCGCAGTTTTTTGGCAATAACTTAAAAACGGTATGTTCGATCATGTTGAAAACAATTTTCGTTGAAAGTATTTATTAAGCTTTATATTTGTAATTTTTTTCAATTAACTGATCCCTAAATCATTTTTTTTTAGAAAGCTTAAAGTGTTTTTAGAAGAACTGTCGAATGATGTGCCACACATTGATATTTGCTGAAAATCTTTTTTTTTCAGTTTCCATTACATGTATGGAGTGCCCCCCCTAGAAATATATATATCTTTTATTTAACTATCAAGCTAAGTAGCGGTTTACACACGACACTTATGCTTTAAATTTCATCACTGTACATCTTATATTTTTTGAGTAAAATGCCTGTGACATACGGACGGACAGACAGACAGACAGACATGACGAATCTATAAGGGTTCCGTTTTTGCCATTTTGGCTACGGAACCCTAAAAAAACATACAACCGAGTTGAATAAGTCGTCCTTATTAAATCTTGTCGGTTGAAATATTTTTTACATGATCGGTTACATTAAATTTTGAGCTGAAAAACTGTCCTCTGCAATAAAATGGTTGGTTTTTTGTTAATATTTTAAATGCGAGAGTATTTCTGCCTGTCTGTTACCTCTTCACGCTTTAGCCGCTGAACCGATTTGGATGAAATTTAGTATGGAGATAGTTTGAGTCCTGGGGAAGGACATGGACATTTATCCCGGAACAATACCCTTATCCGCGATAAAAGAATTAAAGTCGCGGGCAGAAGCTAGTTAATTATAAATACAATGCATTTATAACTAACAGGTACGAAACCCATCATGTGCGTTTAATGTCTGATCAGCCTTTTGAACTAACATAATATTATTTTCTTCTGTTTCCGCGATTATTACTCATTGAAATAAAACAATTTAACGTCCTCCCGTGACCATGGAAAGCTGGAAAGCTTCCGAAACGTCGGGAACTAAAATGAGATAATATACGCGATATAATCCGTTAAATTGTTTTATTTCAATAACATAATATTATTTGATGCAATAATTTTTGACGAAATATTCATATCTCGATAAAGGATGTTAAAGTCATGTCTTACCAAGAAATGGAGGAGATGGCGTAGGACAGAAATGGAGAAATGGGGATGACTACACCGACAAGAGCATGACAAAAGTAAACAGTTTGTTGTAAGTATGTTGTCAGTAAACTGTTAGCTGCCGAGCAATTGAAAGTGTTTCTCGGCGTATGATATTTTGGATAGTTGAATAATTATAAATGAGAGACATATTAAATTGTACCCTGTAGTTTTTAGGGTTCCGTACCTCAAAAGTAAAAAAACGGAACCCTTGTAGGATCACTTTGCTGTCCGTCCGTCTGCTCGTTTGTCTGTCTGTCAAGACCATTTATCTCGGGAACGCATTGAGGTATCGAGTTGAAATTAAAACTACATACTCAAGTCTACAGCCCGTTGACGCTGTGGAAAAATCGAACTTTTAAGTTTACGTAAAAAAAGGTACGGCCGTTTATGCCGCAAAAAACGTGTGTTTCGACACTTTTTGAAATTGATAGGGTACTTCCAGTTGTTCTAGAAACTTGAAATTTGGTATGAAGGAAGCTCTTATAGCACAATTAATAAAATAAATCTGAAAAACTATATTTTTTATGTCCGTCTGTTTATATCAGTAACCAATATAAAATGGCTGAGCACCGCGTACATTTTGCTTAGGAGTCGGGCTCTGCTAAAACTAGATTTTCATAGATACGGCCATTTGTAGCGCATATTTATTTATGTGCGCGAGTCCGACTTGCACTTGGCCGGTTTTTTCTGTATACGTGAAAGTTGTCCGCTGGTTAGAATCTGGGCGACATCTCAGAGGAAACTCAAGGCGTTTCTCATCGAAAAAGCCTTTTATTCAGTAACAGAATTCCTGACTGATACCATTAGCTGATAATATATATTGACTACCATATTCTTATTTTCTTTTGTAATCATTACTTTATTATAACCATGACATCCTAAATAAACTTATTGTATAGCATGATTATGACCTAAATAGATTAATATTTTATGTGTTATGCATGCTGCATGGAAGCATGTAAAAAACAAATTTGTATGCCCCACATGGCACCACATAGTGAAACCAATAACTTTGTAAGACCTTGTATTCTACCTATGTTAGACAAATAAATCTTTTGAATTTTGAATCTATCTAGATTAACTTAGAAGGCAAAATTGTCTTTAGACGATATTTCATCCAAATCGTTAGAGCCGTTTCCGAGAAATGAATACAAAAATTGCTCATTTGTAGTAAGGTAACAGTATATGTGGTTATAATTGCGATAATATAACATTTATTATATATATATATATTAACTAAAGAACCGCGTGTTATATATATATATAACACGCGGTTCTTTAGTTAAATAGAAAAATAATAGCAAAGGCATAGCACAGTCAAAAAGAAGTTACAAAAATCCAATTTGAAAAATCCAAGTTTAAAAGCATAATTATAAAATAATCTAAAAATATTACAAAAACAAAAAACCTGACTGCGTTAAAAACTAAAAAGAAAAAAACAAGTCCAGTCCTAGAAAGTGGTCGGGTTTTTTGTTTTTTTAATATTTCTTTTTATTTTACACTTTTTAGTTAAATTTATAAAAGTCAGTAAATTTCGCAATCTTCATCGTGCGGGCATAGCATATTGAGATGCTTGGACAGATTTATTAGAATACCATTAAATGAAAATTTAGTGACAACGGCGGCTTGCTAACCAACTTTAAATCGTTATAGTTCCTAACAGGTAATTCCAAATTAAAAATAATAAAAGAAACCTCATAATGATTTTTGAATCCCTATTCATTGATACCCCACTCGATATAGTGCGTCGATTTTCATTTTCTTTTTCACAATAAGGCGTCTCATTATCGCCATTTTAAGTTTTCATCATTTTCATGTCTTTAGTGACATTTGGACAGTTAAGACAAATCGATTGACGTAAGAATCATCAAAATCGGTCCACGCGTTTGGTCTCTAGAGTGCCAGATAGGAACAAACATACATACATAGACTGATAAACACATTACCCCTCTTTTGCGTTGCGCAGTCGGGTAAAAAACCCTGGGCGTTGTAAAAGTGTAAGTTGGCCAAAAATATGTTGTCGTAGTCATTTCCACCCTGTATAATTAAACTTGTATTGAAAAATCATGATTACACTTTAATAAACAAGAATAGCGCTAGTACACCTACCTCCTGTTAGATACAGTATATTGCTCGAACTCTGTATATATAGAAATATAAAAAGAAAACATAAAATTCGTGCTGCTAGGTACCAGAGGTGTGGCGTTAGGAAAATTACTAGGGAAGTCGAAGCATATTCATTTACTCATATTTTAAGAAAATGGTGGTTAGTTTAGTCCTTTTCTTGGGCAACCCCGTGGAAATTGGCTTATATGGACGCCACGTCATTGAGGCACTCACTATAAGTTCCTTAAGCTTTCTACAACTTTGAGAAGCAGCTGTGATTTTGATACAATTTACTAAATCCAGCATTTTATATTATAAATGTATATTTTTTTAAATATAAAAAAATAGTTTCCATAATCCAGAATCAGGGACTCGTAATTCTATTTAGGCAATTAACTAACTTGAACGATTCAAGGTGTTTTTACGAGCGATAGTGCTACAGAAGTCTGTCTAGCCGAAAAATCTCTACTGGAATGTACATGTACGACTAACTGAGTGATTCGCTCGTGTAAGTAATGTCATATGAAGGTGAAGCAGGGCTCGGTGAGAGGTGGCAGCACGCATCCTGCTGACTTCCGCGCGGTCACGGCCGGGGCGCGGGCGCTATCGCAGGGCGCAGTAAGCTCATCACTTGTTTGTAAACACAGGGCGCGGGCGCAGGGCACGCCGCGCCCGGTGCGCCCGAGGAAAGTTACCTTCGTCCCGCCCGCACCCGCGTCCCTCACCCCCGCGCCCACACCGCCGCTCGGTATATAACGCTCCGCCCGCCACACACTCATCACTCCTGCTCTGTTGCAGCTCCACGACACTCCAGCGCCCGCACGACCCGTCTTAACAAAATGGCCACCAAATACATCGTCTTCTTCGCCTTCTTGGCTCTGGTGAGTACCAATTGTTGGATCAAATTTTATCATATTTCTTCTAACTTTGGCATATAATGTGAAATTGTATGTGTAACAAATCTGGTGTTGTTTAGGCGAACGCCGGCCTCACGAAGCGCGACGCGCCCGCCGCCAACCCACTGGAGGAGATCCAGAAGCACGCTGCGGAGTTCCAGAAGACGATGATCGAGCAGTTCGACAAGCTGGTGAACAGCAAGAACACGCAGGAGGTCAACAAGGCGCTCAAGGACAACTCCGACGCCGTGTTGCAGCAGCTGTCCCAGTTTTCCAACTCGCTGCACACTGCCGTGAGTACACCATCTTGTTACTGTATACTTGAGCAGTGTGAGTCGTTCATAATGCTAACACCACTTTAAAGACTGTTCGCTTTGCGTCATTCTGAGCTGCTTGGAATGTCGCATATATGTAATCCAGCGAAGCAATTGCCGCTAAGTAAGTGACGTCCGGTTCCGGTGGTGTTACCCTCCTGAGAATAAACGGCTGTTGTTAACGTAATCGCTGGGCGCATACGCCCGGCTGTCCGATTAGCTTCGAATAGCTAACGTCGTCGTCCTATTCCCGGTAGTTAGTCGGGCAGACATTAACTTCAAAACGGGACGTTGCCTCTTTTATCCGTTCGTCACTTTCATACTCAATAACTTACTTCATTTTATCTCTATAAGAGTGAAATGTAGCTTGCTCGTTGTGTAAGACCTTATTCACTCTTAAATATATCTAAGTTAGTTTTATAACCTATATATGTACCTCGTAGTGCTCTCTTTTCAGACGAGATTAAACTAGGGATAAGGTAGTGTCGTATCATAAGAAACGACTAAGAATTTCCATCTTCTGTACAGATCGGTGACGCCAACGGAAAAGCGAAGGAGGCGCTCGAATCGTCCCGCGCCAGCATCGAGAAAACCGTGGCCGACCTCCGCAAGGCGCACCCCGAGGTGGAACAGCAGGCCGGCAAGCTGCGTGACCAGCTGCAGTCCGCCATGCAGAACGCCGTGCAGGAGTCGCAGAAGCTCGCCAAGGAAGTCGCCACCAACGCCGAGGCCACCAACCAGAAGCTGGCGCCGCAGCTGAAGCAGGCGTACGACGAGTTCATCAAGCAGGCCGAGGCCGTGCAGAAGAAGCTGCAAGAGGCCGCCACCAAGCAGTGAGCGCTCTGACCCACCCCGCCCCACCCCTACCTATGATACTGTAATAAATAGTTATGTCCCACTGGCGTGTCTCATTATCGCGGCCCACAGTCGTGACCCCGCCCCCGCTATCTCCGCGGCGAAATGCTGATGTAACGCCGAGTGCTGTCGCGACCCGAGCCGGCGACGGGCGCGGCTGGACCCGAGCTAGTTAAGCTGCGCGCACTCCCCATACCGCAGGCATCACTTCCTAGAGCACTGTCGATATAAGAAAAGACGACAAGACAAGCTTGTCTAATGTGCCAGCATCGTACACGTGACGTGGCGCAAAGTACAGCCGGGTCCACAATTGTAGACTTTTCCGTTTATACCTATGTATAGATATAAACCGACATATAAATAATTAAATATATATATACAGGTATATATTTACCTACAGCTATGCATCATGGGGGGATGTACCTTAAATATTGTAGATAGGATATTTTGCTAAATGGAGATATTTTATTTTATTTTTAAAAGAAGGTGCCTGGAACTTTTTCAGCGGGGGAGAAATACCGTAGTCGAATAAAAAGTATCCTATAAGCATCTGTGGATGCCCAGCTATCGGTGCACCAAAAACAGTTGAAATCCGTTTAGCCGATTTGGCGTGATGAAGCCACAACGACACATAAAAAGTATACAAACATATAAAAAATCATTTTTTTAATTAAGTGACCTCCATTATATTTTTTTAAATATCTTTTATGTACAGAAATGTCATTTTTACAACTTTGCATAGAACTCAGTATACCTAATACTGCATTCAAAGATTTTCTAAATAACAAAAAAATAAAACCGACTCCAAAAAGAGTAAAAAAATAACTGCATAATTCAGTTTCTTCAATTTGTCTACAAAATCTATACAGTATATAGAATAAATGTTATTTTGGAGTCGGCGCCATCTCGTGTCACAACTTAAGTACTAAATAAAATCGTCAATTTTCAATATTTACACATTCATTATATGGCACCGACGCCAAAATAAGATTAATGGACAACATTTAATTTTTTGAAAGTGACTGCAATTAAAATATCACGGATAGATATGGGATCTCTGAACACATTAACATTATTTTTGGAATTTCGGGATCACTTATTTTTGTAAAAAAATGTATTATTATCAAAAAACCGGCCAAGAGCATGTCGGACCATGCTCAATGTAGGGTTCCGCAGCGGTTCATACAAAAAAAATGCACTATACAGATGAACAAAATACGATATGAAAATGTGTTCTAGCAAAAGAGCGTATCTTCACGGCACTTACGTCCTTTAGCTGAGAAGTGCAGGTTTTTGGCAATAACTCAAAAACGAAATCGATTTTATTCAATATAGTACTTATAAGGCCGCATTTTCGTGAATTTTTCCATAATTTTTGACCCGTGGTTGAAATGTTAGACGGGGAAGACGCTATTTTTTGGATTTCCGGAGCGAGTATTTACAGAACTGCTGACTTTATCAAAAACTAATATTTTTGGAGACCCCTATTTTTTTAAAAAGATCTATTCAACGACATCCCACACACTAGGGTTGGAATGAAAAAAAAAATCACTTCCACTTTAAGTGTACGAAAAAAAGTTTTTTTTTTAGTTTTTATTTTACCGTTTTGTCAGCGTGATACCTACACATACTCATAACAGATTTCAGCTTTCTAGTATTAATGATCACGGAGCTAAGCCGCGGACGGATAGACAGACGGAAATTGCAAAAGTGGCGAAACTATAAGGGTTCCTACTTGACTACGGAACCCTAATAGTGATCTTTAGGCGGTACAAAGTTAATCCCTGTGCTATATATATTTTGGCAATTATAAATAAAATGTTAACTTGTCATATTGGCAGTTTACGCTTGTGTCATAACTAGTGGCGGGTAATAATAACGACGCAATAAAAAGTCACAGTGATCTATAAAAGTATAACTGTGACTGGTCACGACGGAAGGTTACAAATTCACGTAGGTTATGTTAGCAACAAGTGCGATAAAATCACGGTAGAATTGTTATAATGATCTGAATAAATTACAGTAAGCAACTTTAACGTGGCAAGTCAGGGTTAGTCGTGTCGTGGGTAACAAAATCACAGTGTTTTTAGGGTCCCGTAGTCAACTAGGAACCCGTATAGTTTCGCCATTTCCATCTGTCGATCTGTCCGTCTGTCTGTCCGTCCGCGGTTTAGTTCCGTGATCATTAGTACTAGAAAGCTGAAATTTGGTATGATTATTTGTATGTATCACGCCAAAAAAATTAATAAATATGTTCCTCGTAATTTTGCAAATATTTTATAGAGAATTCGATAAAATTAGGAGGTAAAAAAATGAAATGTTGTCAATTGTATACACTGTATAGATTGAGTACACAAACGTTTACTTGCAAGTAAATTGAAGAAACTGAACTATGCAGTTATTGTTTTGCTTTTAAGTTTGTTTTTTTTGAGTCGGTTTTTGTATGGCCGCATACGCGCTGACGGTCAGCATCAGTCTGAACGTACCCATGCTTAACAGCGATAGCTAATTACGCCCGACCGATCGTACGCGCGCACTATCGGTCGAGCAGTTTACAGCCGGAGGCAAACAGAGATCAGTGCCTTCAAACAGTAGGTGTAGGGAAATATGTTATTCGAGAAGATTTTGGTATGTCGAAACAAGCCATGCTCTATCTATACGTTACTATATTTTGTATGTGAATTTGGTAGCCTTCGCTACAAACGACGAGTAAGTCAGCAGGTATGGCAGTAAGCAGGTAACTAGCTATACAATTTAGTTCATTGTATCGAGCTGATCTGATGATGGAGCCGGATGGTGGTCACAGGTACTCTGTAATAAAATAACGCAATCCTACCGACTTAGGGCTCTTTAGGCTCGGTGCGTATTGACGGATGTTCAAAGAAAAATATAGTCGGAAATAAAAGCGAGTCAGTACAAATTATACAGGATGATCAATCCAAATGTGTCAGTATGGAGAAGTCAGATACTATGAGTGATAGCGAAATCTGTTCTTAAGAACCATGACATCAATTTTTGGTTTAATAATAATGGCATTCAGTTTTTGGACTCATACATAACCGGGAATCGAACCTGGTCAAAATCTATGTACCTAAACAATTTTATAAATTTTGCAACTTTTTCGTCGTTATTATTGGTGGTGCGAATCATAAGTCACAAGGAACACATTTTTAATTGAATCTTGTTTAAACAATTGAAAGAAAACCTGAAAAATAAAATAGTTATTTTTTTAAAGTAAATGTTCAAAATGTAACCATTTTCCTGGATGCAAAGAATAATTTTCTCTAGAGTTCCAAAAAACTTGAATGCCATTATTATTAAATTTAAAATCGACGCCGTGGTTCCTAAGAACTTTAGCTATTTCTCATAGTTTCTGAGTTCTCCCTACTGACATATTTGGATTGATCACCCTGTATATCTAAGTTATTTTTCTTTAATCTTGAATGATAATTTATGAATAACACGGTTACTTTAAGTTTGCATTTCATTCATTGTATAGATATCAGGTGCAACCTTATTTTAACGGGCCAGTTAAGTTGGAATCCCTTACTCCTTACAGATAACCGTGGCTAAATAACTAGTGAACTGTGAAGATTTTTTTTCCTAGGAGATAACTCGTTATCTCCGAGGATTTTATATTCTTCGCAGATAACTCTTTTTTCTAACAGTTTTCTGTGAGGAAAATCCAATCCTTGCAGATAACTGGTTACCTCCAAGGATTTTATATTCTTCGCAGATAACTATTTCTTTTTATAGTTTTTTTTTGACGAAAATGTATTCCTCGGAGATAACTAGCCATCTCCAAGGAATTTAAAATCTTCACAAATAACTGTCTTTTCTAATAGTTATCTGTGAGGAAATTTAAATTGCCCTACTTAGCATAGTGTTTTGTAAACTCCATTTTTGTGGCATGCCGTTTATTATAGGTGGAAGAGTATATATAGAATATGAAGCATAAAGATCTCAATGTAATACGGCGGAAATAAATTTCGAAACCTTCAGTACGTTCGCCACGCGGAAAAAAAACGCATTTGACAGTTGTGCTACAAGGAAAGGTATACAAAGTCGCAGGTAACAGTTAGTTGCGAATATAAGCGGCGGTCATGTGAGTCAGACTCGTCTGGTTTTTAATCTCACATATGCTAGAACATTAAAATTAATATTTGAGATAAAAAAAAACCTAGTCGCAACAGCATTATTCCATCTGTGTCTGTTGTCAAGATCACCGTGTCCAGCCTACTACTTAAACTGGGACCAAACTCCAAAAAGTCTTCTAGACTCTAGACAAATGCTATTTTCGAAAATTGTTTACGACCACGGGTAAATACTTATTCTTTTTCATTTTTGGTTGCCAAATGAGAAGTAGTAAACCTCTTTGAAGTTTATTATTCAGCAATATTTTTAGACACAGATTTAATGTTTACTTTGCGTAGGTACGCTATACATGTATTTTATACTTTGAAGTATAAAATACATGTATTTTATACTTATACATGTATTTTATGTATAACGAAGTTTGGCTTCGCAAGCCATATTCGAGCCTTTCATAACCCGGATAAGAATAGTTGACGGAGTCGCTGTCGGCGAGGAGGACTATATATATATATAGGTATTTTATACTTAATTGTTATCCTATTTTGTAACTAAAGTAAACAAGCAGTCGTAACAGACTTTCTCACTCTAACCTTACTACAGGTACGAGCACACAAAGAAAATGTATAAGTAATCGAAGGATTTGACATCTTCTCGAATGATTTCAAAACATATTATTACGATTATTCCGCTTACTTTAATTATAATTCAAAAGTGTGTTTGTTGATTAGTCTTTTTGGCACGCAATAACGTGGCAACGGATTGACGTGCCTTTGTGCATAGATATATAAAAGCAACAGGAGAGTAACAAATAAAACGTTTTATCCCGGAACAACGTGTGGTTGCCGAGGGACAAACTAAATTAGACGCCACAAGGGCGAAGCCGTGAGAAATACTGTTATTTATATATGTCTATGTAACGAACAGGACACCTGCCGGCTAGCATATCTGTCCACGACTTCGCTTGTCGCTCCATACAGCATTGTCCGTCTCTTTATCACTGAACCGAATGCAAAGGGATCAGCGACATTTGTCGTGCTGAAAAGAGTCGTGCGTTGTGCCAGAGTACGGTCTTATTGCAGGAGTAGCAAGATGCTGTGGGCGTGGCTTCTGCTGCTGGTCGCGGCGCTGCCCGCCAGAGCGCTCGCCGGACACCCCGCCTGCCAGAACTGGTGCTCAAAGTACCCCTGTAGCCAAATCTTCGTAGGAGTTTCTCGCTCTACATTATATGTAGATTACTGCAATATTAAACGCGTGACACTTGGTAAATTTATCCATCTTCCCGGTGTTCAAGCTGTAATTATAAAGCTATTTGGCAATAACTTCGAGCATATAGAGCTGGCAAATCTAGGCAGTCCTAAGTTACTAACACTAATAATTAACGGAGTCAATTTGCGTGAAGTTCCCATCTTCGGTAAGACCATGTTTCCTAACGTGCAACGATTGTTCTTGGATAATAATAAATTAACTACAATAAGTAACCCCAGAACCTTCTCCGCCCTTGGTCAGTTGCGTGTATTATATTTAAGCGACAACCTTATCGAAAACGTACACCCAGAATTGTTCAGACCATTAAATAATTTGACAGAACTGTATTTAAATAACAATAAACTGAGGACTTTGTCCGAAAAATTGTCCATACCTACGTCATTAGACTCGATTTACTTGTTCTCCAACTTGATTAAGTACTTGCCGCCAGGACTACTCCGTAGCACCAAACTTAAAGGGTTGTATCTACAGGACAACTTGCTCAGACATTTACCAGTTAACTACTAACTTATTTCCGACATAAATAGTATTAGAACAATTTCCTTCAATTCGAACCTTTGGAACTGCGCGTGCGTACTAGAGCTGTTTGTCGAAATTAAGAGAGAAGGTGTTGGTGTTGATCATAATGGATTTTACGATGGCACACGGCCGGAATGTGAGTACATCGGCAGGGTTCCTTGTTACCGGCAGACGCCTTCCGCCCTGCTGTGCACGCCTCGCGCCCTACATGGCAACTCTTCTTTATTACTGTAGGCACATAGATGTGAGACGATATATTTGGTGACTCGGATGTGACAGACCATTTGATATCTTATTTCCAATGTTATCAATAAACGAATGGCGATATACATTTCTGGTTTACGTTTTCAAACGGAAATAAAGTAAATACTTTTACTTTATTTCCGTTTGAAAACGGAAGTAGTAAAGTGCTTGGCACCTCAATTCTAGTTCGTCAGCTCTATCGCAATGAATTAAAGTTGAACATACCAACTAATGGGGTAGCAACGAGCACTTTGACATCAATGTCCCAGATCAGGTAAACCGTAACTAAAGTTCGTTTTTAATTCAATCAGTTAGTTTTAGCATTAAAAAAATATTGTAATGGGTATTTAATGTATACGATTATGTAGTATATAACTTGTTAAATGTATTTCAAGGAAATATGCATTACTTCACAAGCCGGTCAGCTGTTAAATTAGTGTATCGAATTAAATAAATTAACTTGTTAACCGAGTCACAAAAAAAAGGGTTTCTCAATTTTTTTTTATGTATGTTCACCGATTATTCGAAGACTATTTGACTGTTTTTTTTTAAAGGAGGTATCTCCACGTTGGTTCGATATAATTTTGGTGAAGATTTGATGATGGGATCCATGAGGAATCGAAGGAACTCTTCAAATATTGTAGGCAAACATATGGCAATTTGGGTATTATAAGAAACATAATAAGCATTTGCATTTGCATTTAGAAACTGTACATTGGTGAGGTGAAACTGATGAAGAAGATCACAAAAAGTCATTGAAACTCCTCAAAGACAAGTGATTTACGGGTGGCGAGGCGATACATCTCGATTAAAATAGCTAAGCTTCTTGATATAGTCGAAAATTGAAATAGTCCTGATGAGAATGGTACCATCGAATTGATTTGATCATGGAGCAGAAAAAATCGCCATATGTGTGCTTACACTATTTGAAGAGTTCCTTCAATTCCTCATGGATCCCATCATCAGATCTTCATTAAAATTAAATAGGACCAATTTGGAAGGACCTTCCTTAAAACAAAAAAAAAATTGCAATCGATTTATAAATGACGGAGTTTTGAGCTAGCAAACATAAAAAAAAATACATCTGAATTGAGAACCACCACCTTTTTTGGAAGTCGGTTAAAAATTCTTTCCAGCAGTAAATAAATAATTGTTTTAAAATTTGAATCAAACATATCACGTATACCTTTTTTAACCGACTTCTAAAAAAAGGAGGAGATTCTCAATTCGACGGAATGTTTTTTTTTTTATGGATGTTCACCGATTACTCAAAAGACTATTTGACCGATTTCAAAAAATTTTTTTTGGTTTTATAGAAGGTACTTTTTAGTTGGTCCCATTTAATTTTGGTGAAGATCTGTTGATGGAATCCATGAGGAATTGAAGGAACTCCTCAAATACTGTAGGCATACATATAGCGATTTTGGTATTATAAGAAACATAATAAGCATTTGCATTCAGAAAGTGTACATTGGTGAAGTGGAACTGATGCAGAAGACCACAGAATGCCATCGGAACTCCTCAATGATAAATGATTTACGGGTGGCGACAAAATATCTTGATTAATTTAGCTAAGCAACTTCATGGTCACAAATTTAAATGTTCCTGATGAGAATGGTACCATCGAATTGATTTGATGATGGAGCTGGAAGGTAGGCACCAGATCTATGTAATAAAATAATGTATCCTAGCCGTGTTTGGGCTTGTTCGAATCGTCACGAGATACACTTTTAAGTAACGATTAACTAAAAAGTGTAAAATAAAATAAATAAACTATTAAACAAAAAAATAAAACCGACTCCAAAAAAAACTAAAAAGTAAAAAATAACGCCATAATTCAGTTTTTTTCAAATAACTTACAAGTAACCGTTTGTATACTCAATCTATACAGTATATACAATTCATGTTATTTTGGAGTCGGTGCCATCGTGTCACAACTTACTAAAATCGAAAATTTTCAATATTTTACACATTCTTTATATGGCACCGACGCCAAAATAAGATTAATTGTATATACTGTATAGATTGAGTATACAAACGGTTACTTGTAAGTTATTTGAAGAAACTGAATTATGGCGTTATTTTTAACTTTTTAGTTTTTTTTGGAGTCGGTTTTATTTTTTTGTTTAAAAGTTTTTTGTTAAATACTGCGTTACTGTGGTATATTTTTATTGCTTATTGTTTTTTTTCGCATTTGGTCGGTTCGATTTTTAGAAAAACAATAAATTTATTGTTAAATTGTATTGTTAAATTCTAAAATAGTTTCTCCCTTTCTCCTTTCAGCAAAATATCATATCCACAATATTTAATGTATGTACTTTCCCTTCATTTGTCTTAGCCACGGGGCACCTGTAATAGGCATGATGATGATGGGTATTAAAATCAAAATTGTAATTAATCCGTCAGTTAAATAATACAAAAATATTGGACACATATTTTTTGCTTTTTCAAAACAAAAAAAAAATACTGAGATAAATCGCATTAAAGTTTAGAAGTAGGGGCTCGTGACGTCACTCCTAAGTAAAATTTGTACTTAAGAGTGACGTGCAAAATTTTCACTCAATGTATCGCCTTTATTTTTTGGTTAAATAAAAAAAGAAAAAATACGTGTCCAATATTTTTTATTCATCTACAAGACGGACTTATTATTAAAATTTAGTCATCATCCCTATTGTATGGAGATAAATTCCAAGTAATAATATTGTCACAACACAACAAAACGGGGCTCAATCGCGTGTAAATATGATTTATTTCATTACCTTTCGTTGGTAAATCTTCGACGTTTCGGACGTCGCGTTATATCCATGGTCTCAAAGGAAACTCGAAGGAATAATATGTCATATAATTAATACTAAAACGGTTGATTTTTTATGGTTTGAATGGGATTCACGCCACGTCTTCTTGGACGTCGAAAGGAATTAACTAAGGGACTTAAAGCCAAAAGGCATTCTCTACCAGTCAACCATAGGGCCAAACAGAGAAGCATGAAAATTGTGCAGTGGGGAAAAACATTCAGTGATGAGAGCGTTAGGACACACAAGCAAATAATGCATACATAATTACTTGTACCTATACTATACATGATATACAATATATGTATATATTACATATAAACAAGTGTACTTATGTAACTGTGCATAATTAGGCCTTAAAACATTCATGTGATTATTCGCCTTCGGCTCATTCCATAAAACCACAATCGTGTTTTAAGGCCTCTCATTATGTAGCAGTTGTTTAAATTACTCTAATAGATCATGTGACAGTCATATTTCAAGCTTTTATTCTTGCAGATAAGTCTATAATGGTATTGAGGTACCAATTATTGAACTGGGAGCGCAGACATTTCCCGTCTTGCTTTGTTCAGCTATTTGAATAAAATAGCTAAGAAATATAGTTCCTTATTTACTTTCCACTACAGTAAATATATTCTTGAATGAAGTTAGAGCTATGGCATGTAATTTAAAGTTACAGGAGCTTCGAAATAAGGTGCAAATGTTGCAGATGGCTTTGCAGCAGTTTATGAAAATCTCGTGGCGCTAACCATCATTTTAAAGGCACCTGAGTAGAGTCATTATAACTTACATTTACGACTATATACAATTTAGCCCACTATAGTGCCACAAGCTGTATAAAATGCACCTTATTGCACTACAAGAGCGCGCTACGACACTAGCTACCAATAGCGCTACTCATGTTTCTTACAAATGGAACCAATCATCATCATCATCATGATCAGCCCGGAGTCGTCCACGACTGTACATAGGCCTTTCCCAATTCACGCCCATTCACGCTCTGCGCATCCAGCCGCTTCCAGCCAGTTTCTTCAGGTCGTCGGTCCATCTGGCGGGGGTCATCCCACAGGGCGAGTCTTTCCAGGTGTCCACTCCAGAACTCGTCTGCCCCATCTACCATCGGTTCTACAACAAATATGCCCCGCTTACTGGCACCATGGACCCAATGCCGTTATGAAAATCTTGTATCCGGTAATTGTCCAGCGTGTTACAGAGCTTGTGTGCTAGTTGGGATGCCTATCTGTACTATGTCGGTGCATTTGTTGTTCTGTGTTGTGTGTGTTTGTTTGTGACATTCACACAAAATTAGGTGGAGACAGCTACACCCAGCAGATTTTGACCCTAAAATTCATGAAAATGATGAAAGGTAATATTAGTACAATAAGTAAGCGGAAAACAATGTTAAATATGATATTTGACAGTCCTTGTATCAGTGTACAGTGGTCCATAGCACCTAGGCTTATCACTATCACTGATAATTTTTGAGTGTCAGGAGAATCAGGACTTTCACTGACGAAACCTTCAAATACAATTTGACCGACTAATTGGCACGTGTGGCTACGGCATCCTAAATTAAGAACGACCCGAAATTTATTAACTATGGCGCAACTCGCGGCCATCTAGAGGGATATGATATAGGTAGGTACTTGGCAATAATCCCTCAATTTGCCAACTACGTCAGTCCTAGACCTGTAACATAGCATTAACAATAAATGTAGTAATAGTCAATCAAATTGCTCAAGAGTGAGGTGCCGTCTTCCGATGTTGGTGCTCAGCGAGTGGTGCGGCGCGGAGCGGCGCCTGGCGAATAAGCGCCGCAAAAGCGCCGCCAGACTTCTTGCCCTTTTTAGGTTTGACAAAATGGCAGAAACGGACAGGCATTTTTGATGAAATTTGGATTATAGGTGTCTTGTATAAGCCGCTATAAGTTTGGTAGTTAAATAAAAATTAATAATACTAGAAGGATATGAATATTTTCGGAAATATTCGTTCCGTAATTTACATAAATTTTGTATGTGGTCCACAAAATATGAAAAGTAATACAAAGGTTGTTATAAATACTTTGAATGAAAATTATTTTCAACGTGATCGAATATACCGTTTTTGAGTAACTTATTGCCGAAAAACTGCGCTTCTCAGTTAAAGTCGTAAGTGCCATGAAGATACGCTTTATGCTGGTGCACTTGTTCACGTTTATCTTTTTATGTATAGTGTATCTCATTGTAGTAACGGCTACGGAATCCTATACTGAGCATAGTTCGACATGATGTTGGACGATTTTTAGGGTTCTGTAGCCAATATAGCACAGACGAAACCCTTACAGTTTCGTCATGTCCGTCCGCCCGTCCGTCTGTGCGTCCGTCCGCCGCCAGGCATTTTACTCAAAAACTATAAGATACTTATATATTGATGAAATTTGGAATATAGGTGTCTCGTGTAAACCGATACTTAGTTTGATAGCTATATAGAAAATATATATCTCTATGGAGGGGGGGGGGGGGGCATTCCATACATGTAACCGAAACATGCAAATATCAATGTGTGGCACATCATTCTACAGTTCTTCTAAAAATATTTTGAGGTTTCTAAAAAACATTTTTGATTTATTGAATATTTCCGGAAATATTCGCTCCGAAAGTAGCAGATATAGTGTCCCCATACCCCCCCCCCCCCCCCCCCCCGCCATCCCCCGCAACCCCTCTATTTTCTAAACGGTATGTTTCTAAAAATATGAAAACATTTACAAATATAAAGCTTAACTCAACAAATAATTCCATGATCGGACATATCGTTTTTAAGTTATTGCCAAAAAACTGCGCTTCTCAGCAAAAGGACTTAAGTGCCGGGGAGATACGCTCTTTTGTTAGTGTTTTTTTTTCATATCGTATTTTTTGATCTGTAGTGGACTTTTTTGTATAAACGGCTGCGGAACCCTCCATTGAGCATGCTCCGACATGTTCTTGGCCGGTTTTTTTAAATTACAATTCTAGCTCTAAGTAACATGGCAGTTTCCTAAATCCTCAAATTTTCCAATGCCGGCCAGGGCTAGGGGTGGCTAGGGTTGGCTGGGTGGCTAGGGGTGGCTAGGGTTTGTGTGAAGACCATGAATGTTTGTTCCTGGGTCATGGAAGTTATCTATTTGTTCAAGTATAATATTTACCTGTAATGGTCACCTGGTACCCACAGTACAAGCTTTGCTTATACTCGTAGTTTGGAGCTTAAATACGTCGATTTGTGTAAGATTGACCCTGATATTTATGTAATCAATTTCATGGATCTGTGAATAGAATTACGACCTGGGTGACCGGAATTACTACAAAAAAAAACATTTAAACAATATTTTGATACATACAATGACTATTAATTGCTCGTTTAAACTGTTTAAAGTAATTGGATATGGCCAGGTAACACGATTAAGAGTTTAATGTAAACCTACATACATATAATCAGTGACACAAGTTTAATCGTTGTTGGTGGGATTTTTTTCGATTCTTGTGTAATTTTATTAAGAAGCGATAAAAAACATTGAACTATTAATGGATTAGGACTACTACAAGGAAACCTCTTCAGAACTTTAGCATTAGGACCTCAATATAATAGGACCCGTGTATTTACGAGTATAACAACACCCGTTGATGTAAGCCAAATCGGTTACATGTTTATTGTTTTAAGTATATTACAAATGCCTATTTGCCATTTAAAAATATATGGAAAACATAACCTAGCCACATTACAATATTCATGTAGGTATATTATATGACATCATTCAATATGGTTGCATAGTTGCATAGACTAGAGGGAATAATATTGTCTAGATCTTTGTCCCTTTTACATCTTTACAATTTTTACTATTTATGTATACTTTGATGGGTTCGATTGGAATTCGTAAACCATTCACGTCTTATTGCCGAAATAGGTTCCGCGTGCGCTATTAGTATCTCGTATGTGCACTTATCCTAACGATTAGACGAATTCTTAACATTACGCTATGCAAGATGATATGTTCAGAGTACAGCTAAGTGGGGCACTTGGTCTTGCCGTCGAGTAGTTTTCGCCACAAGTCGAACTGCTCGTGATAATGCACCTGGTGCACGGCGAGCGCGCGGCGCAGTGCGCATGCGTGCTGCACCTGCCGCACTTTGTTATGGAACTGCGGAGCGTCGACGCGACGCACGCGCGCGCGCTCCGCCAGCACGCCCGTCACGAACACGTCCTCCATTCGCAGGAAGGGCGCCGCGCCCGCCGCGCGCCGCAGCCGCCGCGCCGCCGCCGCCGTCACCAGGTACGCGGGCCCGTTCGCGTACGCCGGGTACTTCTTCCCTGGAAACTCCGACAGCGGAACGAAAAACTTGGAACGGGGATCCCGCACCGGCCGCCCGTTCCGCCACACCTTGCCCCACACGGTGGCGTTCGCGCCCCACCGAACGCCAACCTCCGCGAAGCGCAACAGCCCGTCCACGTTGATGAACATGTCGTCATCCGTCTTGAGCAGCCGCGGCGCGAGCGGACAGTGCGTCTCCATCCACTCGAGCATTGACAGCGTCTTGAGGGTCAGGTTGAGGTAGCTGTCGACGAAGCGGCCCTCGACCAGGTCACCGAAGAGTGCATCCTCCTCGTCGATCTGCGCGCGCAGGTCGGGCGGCGCCGCCCCGAGCATGAAGGCGAGCGCGACGTCGGCGCGGCGCGCGGCGTGCCCCCACGTGAGGCGCACGGCGGCGCGTGCGGCCGCGTTGGCCGGCGCCGACGCCACCAGCACGACGAGCCGCAGCCGCGCGCCGCGCGCCGCGCACAGCTCGGCGTGCGCGCGTGTGTGCCCCGCCACGTACCGCGACCGGGTCCGCACCGCGCCCGCCGGGAGGGGCTCCTCCGTCGTGCGAGCTACCTTTTCTGATGCGTCGGGAGTCGCCGAGGGCGGCAAACTGCGCGGCTCAGTAGCGAGCTGTGAATGCATAGACTTAGAGGTGTGGTTCGTGTTCGGGTGTACCAGTGGGACGATTACGGGGCTTAGTGATAATGCGGCGGGCGTCCAGTGAGCCAGCAGTAGCAGCAGCAGCCCGGAAAGCGCGAGCAGCGCGGCCGCGGGCGCGTGCCTTCCACTGCGCGCCCGCAGCGTGCTGAACGCGCGCAGCACGCCCATTGGCGGCAATGCGCCGCGCGTGCCGCAGGAGCCTCGTACGCGGTCCCACCACACCTGTAACGAGTACGTCACGCGTATTACTAACATGGGCTTAATAAGGAATCCTCACCACACCGAGAGCCAAAGAGACCTTATAATAATTAAATCATTATCAGGGACAATCATACAAATCGACCTATTCCAGGAGTCTTTGGATATGAAGCTGCGATTCATATAGGCACTGCCTACCCTGAACGACCATACAGGCACAGCGAAACTGCCTACCCTGAAGCCCTGAACGACCATGGCTCCATATAGGCACAGAAAAGCTCCCTACCTTGGCCGAAAACCTTGTGCACGCCCCTGGTGTTAAAAAAGGTCTCCGACCGAATTTCATCACCTGGTTTTCTTGCGTTTCACATTATTCAACATCTCGTTTCCATCTTTTTAGAACGCCTTCAAAGGGGGGGGGGGGACCTCGCGTGTTTTTTTTACTGTACCTACATATGTACTTTAAAACAAGAGTAACTAATTTTTCAGAGGAACGTTTGTTGTTGTTCGGCAGTGTAGGGTTCCGCAGCCGTTAATAATAATAAAAAACACTATTAACAGATGAAAAAAAATATATGAAAAAGTGCACTAGCAAAAGAGCGTATCTCCACAGAAGCGCAGTTTTTTGGCAATAACTCAAGAACAGTATATATATTTTTTTCATAATTATTTTTTCAGCCCATGACCAGATGTCCTCGGACTTGCATATTGTAATGGACAGCTACGCGAGCCGTTTCCTGCTGATAAGGCGGATGCTGCGCGGCGCGCGCGCGTCGGGGTCGGTAGCACGATACGGCGCCGTTCGCGAACTGGCTGCTCACTTCGTATCTGTTTTTTTAGGGTTCCGTAGTCAAAATGGCAAAACGTAATCCTTGTAGTTTTGTCGTGTCCGTCCATCCGTCCGTCCGATCAACAACAACGTCCTTCATTTTACTCAACTACAAGATGTATAGGCATTGATGAAATTTAGGTGTAGGTATCTTATATGACCCGCTACTTACTTTGATAGTTAAATAACAAAAAAATATAATTCTACGGGGGGCACTCCATACATGTTAACGAAACTAAAAAAAAAAACAGCAAATATCAATCTGTGGCAGATATTTCTTATTATAACAGTTCTTCTAAAAATACTTAGATTTCTTCAAAAAATGATTTAGTGAATATTTTCGGAAATAATCGCCACAAAAGTAGCATAAATTGTGTCCCCAGCCTTTATTTTCTAAACAGTATGTCCAAAAAATATGAAAAAATTACAAAGATAAAGCTTAACAAATACATACAACGAAAATTATTTTCAACATGACCGAATATATTGTTTTTGAGTTTTGCACAAAAACATGCGCTTCTCAGCAAAGGGACGTAAGTCGAGATACGCTCTTTTGCTAGTGCCCTTTTTCATTTCGTATTTTTTTCATCTGTATTGCATTTTTTTGTATGAACGACTGCGGAACCCTACACTGATCATGGTCCGACATGCTTTTGGCTTGGCCGGTTTTTATTAGGGTTCCGTAGCCAAAATGGCAAAAACGGAACCCTTATAGTTTCGTATACATATATATTTCTAGGGGGGGCACTCCATACATGTAAACGAAAGTAAAAAAAAGTTTTTTCATCAAATATCAATGTGTGGCACGTCATTCGACAGTTCCTCTAAAAAAAACACTTCGAGGTTAACAAAAAAAAATTGATTGTGTGAATATTTTCGGAAATAATCGCTCCGAAAGTAGCAAAAATTGTGCCCCCCCCCCCCCTATATTTTCTAAACGGCAAATTAAAAAAATATGAAAATATTTACAAATATAAAGCTTAATAAATACTTCCAACGAAAATTGTTTTCTACATCGTCGATCTACATGTCGATCGGACATACCATTTTTAAGTTATTGCCAAAAAACTACGCTTCTCAGCAAAAGGACTTAAGTGCCTGGGAGATATGATCTTTTGTTGGTGTTTTTTTTTCATATCATATTTTTTTCATCTGTAGTGCTTTTTTTGTATAAATGGCTGCGGAACCCTACATTGAACATGGTCCGACATGCTCTTAGTCGGTTTTTATTTATTTCCTTACACCGAAATTGATACCACAAAAAAAATGTAGGAAAATTACCTTGTCATCTCCTATGTCAGTTTTGAAGTTGTTTTTGTTTGATATTTAATCCTAACTATATATCAGCCACGTCCACTGCTGAACATAGGGCTCCCCATAGCTCGCCACAGAGTGCGATCCTGCGATGACCGCATTCACAGACTCCGCAATATTTAAATTAAATTACACACAAACATTATACAAAGTTAGGGTTGCCATCCGTCCGGGTTTCCCCGGATTTGTCCTAGTTAAGAGGGCGTCCGGGGGCGACCCGGGGGGCTTTTTTAAAAGTGTCCCTGTAAAATCAGGACACTTTTTGTTTCAGAGGAAACCTTAAAATCCGAATTTAATCTAACATGTCCTTGGAAAAATTTGATCTACTCCAAATATTTGGGGATTTTGAAGTTTTTGTCCGGGTTCGGCATTAATCAAGATGGCAGCCCTACACAAAGTTATGCTGTGATATATTTATTAGTTTCTTAATTATTACGAGAAATGAACTGGTCTTTGGGTAAACTTGACCTCCTTAGACCTTAGCAGGACCACGTCTCAGTTCCGTAAATGATCACTGGCTGTTGTTACTTACCTCTACATGTAACCGATTAATTTGTTCGGAACCATGAAAAGAACGCATTGCACACTTCCGACAATTATTTAACACGCGGATACACATGTTTAAGCGAAGGAATTGTGAACACCGACTAGTTCTGATCCGAAATGTTTGTAACTTTGTATTGTTCAATATTCTCTTTGTTTTCCTTCCTCCAAGTTATCCTTGTCCCTGAGTGTCGCACGCGATGCCCGAGTGTACCTACTTCAGAGCCTCCAGTACGGTACAGTCCGGTCCGACGACGACTTGTCACCCTTGTTGCTGGTTGTGCTATGATTTGATTTGAGGCTTTGACGCTTTTACATACCTATATATTTGTAATCGTAGTACTCGACACCTGCATAATCTGTTGGTATAACACAAGAGTTACCCAGTTACAATCGATGTCTTCGTCGACCGACTAGGTGTGCCGTCGGCGCTCTCAGAGGCCGTGAATACTCTAAACTTCTAAATCCCCCAATACAATATACTCGCGGAGTTGAATGAGGTTAGTCGAATCTATCTATATATATAAACGTAAAAGTCCTGACTGACTGACTCACTTAAATCAACGCCCAGCCCAAACCGTTGGACCTAGAGAGCTGTTTTTTTCACAATAGGTAGTTTTTATAACGTCAGTATCCACTAAAAAGGGGTTTTTCAAAATTCAGCCTCAAAGAGGGTGAAATGGGGGTTCAAAGTTTATATGGGGAAACAAGATTAGTTAGACTATTTTATTCGAAACTTTACAGGAGTATTCCTAACAATAAATGAGTAAACGTGTGTTTCGGGGTTTTGAAAATTCAACCCCATTACGATGAAATGAGGGTCCAAAGTTTGTATGGGGAAATCAGATCAGTTTCGACTATTTAATTCTAAACTTCACAAGAGTATTCCTACCAATAAATGAGCAAATACGTGTTTCATGGTGTTTAAAATCTAAACCTCTAAGGGGATGAAATGAGAGTCCAAAGTGTGAATGGGGAAATCAGATCAGTTACGACTATTTAATTCTAAACTTCACACGAATATTTTTAACAATAAACGAGTAACGTAAAGTATTTTCAAAAACCCTGTAACGTGTTACGTGTTGAGAATTCAACCCTTAAAAGGGGAAATTTGGTTACAAAGTCTAAAAGTCGACATGGGTATTGTTTCTTTGGTTTATCCGGTCGCTGATTACGAAATCAAGAACGATTTTAAAATCCGACGTGGCGGACGTGAAATACTATCTCCCCTGTCGGAGTGCGATGGGGTTGAAATGTAAAAATATCAATATGGGTGTCGTTTTTATGGTTTTTAGGGACGTTAATTACGAAAATGGCATCGATTTTGAAATCTGCCGGGGTGTGACGGGGTTGAAATGCCTAAATATCAATATAGATGTCGTTGTTATGGTTTTTTGCACATTAATTACAAAAATGGCATCGATTTTGAAATCCAATTTAGCGGACGTGAATTATGATCTCCGTGTTGGTATGCGACGGGGTTGAAATGTCAAAATATCAATATGGGTGTCGTTTTTATGGTTTTTGGGAACGTTAATTACAAAAATGGCATCGATTTTGAAGTTTTATATTGTGGACATGAACATTCATGCCATTGAAAACATTTGTGCCAAATTGCAATTCAATCGGTCCGGTAGTTTCGATGGAAAATCGGTTGTAACAGACGGACCACCCAAACTTTGTATCGGCATTAGGTTGCAAGTCAATGCTTTGCACCAGAACGTAGTAGAGGCCACTATTTTGACGGGATCTTCTTATAGTTTCTCTTATGGTTTCTTCATGTCCGTCCGTATGTCACAGGCATTTCACTCAAAAAGTAAAAGATTGATGAAATTTGGAGAATAGGTGTCATGTATAAGCCGTTACTTAGTTTGATAGTTAAATAACAAATAAAAAAATATTTAGGGCGGCACTCCATACATGTAACTGAAAGTGTTTTTATTTTTATTTTAGCATATATAAATCTTTGGCATATATTTCGATATTTAGTTTAAAAACACAATAAAGCACACCTCACAAAACAGAGTACCGAAAACAATACATTCAAGGAGAGGTCAACAACAGGCGGTCTTATTGCTAAACAGCGATCTCTTCCAGACAACCTTTGGGTCACTACCCAAAGGTAAAACAATGAGGTTTCTAAGAAAAAAAATGAATAAGGAAATATTTTGTGTCCTCTTCCCTCCCTCTACTTTCTAAACCGTAAGTCGTAAAAATATTACAAACGTTAAACTTAATAAATACTTTCAACGAAAATTGTATAAATACGATCGGATATACGGTTTTTGAGATATTGCCGAAAAACTGCGCTTTTCAACAAAAGGACGTAAGCCGCATGAAGATTACGCTATTTTGCTGGTCTGTAGTGCTTATTTTTGTAGTAACGGCTGCGGAACCTTACACTAAGCAAGCATGGTCCGACATGATCTTAGCTGGTTTTAAATTCAAAACTACCCCGAATATGACTGTGAGTGAAGCCACGGGCAAAAGTTTCTATTCAAGAGTAGAAATCTGCATTAATCATAATCTCGTAGTAGTAGTAAGTCATTGCCGGCGTAACAATTCAACAATTAATACAATCATTTCTTAAAAAAAAAATAAGGGAACTGCCTTCACCAAAACGTCGTATACCGAGACCTCCAGAAAGTAAAAAATACTTTTTCTAAAACCGCGTCTAAATCGGTTCAGACAAACGCGAGGTAATCACGGACATACCTACATAAGGGTCAAATTGAGAACCTCCTTTTTGTAGACGGTTAAAAATTACGTTTAGTACGCGGGCGAAGCCGCAGGCAAAAGCTAGTATAAGATAATGTAGAAACAGATTCACTTTACTTCGCGCAATAGGGAATATGCATGAATTTTTATTTTTACTTTATTAAGAGCTCATTCATGTAGTATAAATTTTTGAATAAGAATAAAAATAACCAAGATAGAAGCGATCAAACATTTTATTCTATCTATTTCTAGCAAAACAGAATTTAATATGGAGTTTAAATGGCCGTAGTGGACTGTGACGTAACAGTATATGTCGGACCTCTCACTCAAATCGCTGTCTAATTAGTAGTTTAAAATGCCTGTACCGTGCGTATTTCTTGGCTGTATTTAATTTTCATTTCATTTTTTGAAATCGTTTTTACGGTATTTTGATATTAGGTTAAGAAAAGCGAAAAAAAATTCATGCATGTACCCTGTCTCGCCTCGCCTCGGCCGACTTCCGATCGTTGTTGGTGTTTGCGTTGAGTCACAAGACGAGTCTTTTACTCAGTTCCGAAGTTCGAACATGAGCTGGATTATGCGCAAGGTTAACTGAGTTATAGTCACGCAATTCGAACTTCAGCTAACTTTTTCGAGCGCTTTGTCGAAGCATCGAAGCGAGTATATCGGAGCCTTAAGGCCCTGCATCGTCAAGGGAAAACCACCCCCACGCCCTAACGCCGAGCTGGCCAATAAGCGTAATTTGTAATAAGGAACGCAATTGCTGTTCGCCCGCATCAAAGAAAGAGAAAGCTAATACACTACATGCTTGGGGTTTTTTGGAGTAAGCACCAGATGTATACGATGAAATCGAAGATATTATTATGTTTTGTAAACATTTAAGGGCGAAACACACCGGATGCGTGCGCAGCACGTGTACGTGCGCGTGTGTGTGGTGTGCGCATTGTTTTGTATGAAATGTCATAGTAGATGGCACACCGCTTGCGTGGCGTGCACGTGCGCAGCGGTGTGTCATCTCTTATGGGTATTCGTACTTTACAACGCGCACGCCACCACGCGCATTTTAGTGTCTATTTACTTACGTATTATGAGAATTTATTTGACAAGTTTTGAACATTTTTTCTAACACCCACATTCAAGGAATGATTTGTTTACTTGATCAATACCCAGTTAAAAACTATTTACTTGAATATAGATGTGAATCATAACGTATAAAATAAGTTCAATAATATTACTTGGTGATAATTATAAAAAATGTAATTATTTGATAGTTATTTAGATATAAGTACTGATTTGATTACTTGTCGCCAATATGGTTGACTTTTTATTCTTGTCGCTGAATGGTCAATGATTCCTATTGGTGTTTATTGTGAATCTTATTTCTGATTAGTCGAGTTCAATCCCAGGTTCTATAAAAAGCCTCGACAGAGTATAAAGTGACACATTTTGGTGAAGTCAACCGAGCAGAGTGGAGCTAATCGTAAGTTAAGTACTTTTGTTACTATTAATTATTCTCTTCAAGGTTAAATGATTTTATTAGTGAATTTAATTGAGTAAACACTTAGTTAACTGTATTTACTCACTGGCTAATTTACTTGTACTAAGTGTGTGTTGGGTAGTGATGCTTAAAATGAATAAATACAATTGTTAAATAGTTCTTAAAGTTTTATTCCTCATACAATCCTTTTATTCATACTATTTGCAAATTTTGGATTTATTAATTACTTATCAAGCTTGCTGTGATAGCAATTAAATTTAAGGCTGGTAGCTGCACTTTAAACTATGCATTGATCCTTAAGTAATAATTTAACTCGCACGTCTACGTGCACGCTACGCACACGCATCCGGTGTGGCTAGGCCTTTAAGTTAATGACGTAAAATATAAAGGGAAGAATTCAATTTTTACATTATTTAGCCGTTTATTAATCTGTCTTTGTACAAACTAGACAAAAAACGGAAATGAGGACGGGTCGTCGGATAACTTTTCTATCGAAGAAATTTTAAAGAAACATGTTTCCGCGTTAGGCGCTGAATAGGTTAAAATATAATATTATAGTCAAAACACACATATCTGAAAACAAGCCTGTTTCATATACTAGATTTGACAAAAAATCACGCTGAAAAATAGCTTAAAATTTCGATGCACCCCCTTAACGTACATACCTGAAGTGTAGCAGTCTAGCAGCCCGACGGGCCGCGAGCAGTGCAGGCCGCCACGCCCCGGGCCGGCGCCCCCGGGACCGATGGAGTCACCACGACGCGCCCCCCGGTGGCGCGCCCATCGCTCCTCACTGCACTAGTGCTTCTGACCTTCGTCCCCGTTCACTAAACGTATTTCCGATTATTGCATACAATTACTTTATTATTACGATTAATTTGTAAGTAATAGGTCCCGGAGCACGTAGTAGCCTCGCGCCAGCGCGCGCGTTTGATAATGCGGCCACCGAACCGTCATCGTCACCACTCCCAGCATTTTATATCTCTTTTACTCTCGACCTAATAACAAGCGAGGAAATATTTACATTAATGAAATAGTTATATGCTGAAGGAAGAGCGAGTCGGCGGCGTACGAAGGGTTCTGTACCACACATGGTTCTGAAATAAGTTTCTTGTATGGCGGTGGCTCCCCTAGGCACAAATTCTTTAATTTTTAACACGCTTTTAATAGGTCGACATGTATGTAACAAACTATGTAATGGAATCTACGGTAACTAATTTAACCATCTTCCAAGGATCGTAGCGTCATGAAAAATTGGCAGCTGTATGTAGTTCTGATGACAATACAATAATATAGTACTATCGAACTGATCTGATGATGGAGCCGGAAGATATGAACTGGAACTTCATGATGGAACATCGTATCATAGCTGTGTTTGGATTTGTTAGAAAAGTCTTGTAAAGCGTTTTTTTCTAGTGTTTTTTAAACTATTAATTTATTTCTATTAATTTGTTGCTATAGTGGCCCCAGTATGTAGTAATGTTGTTCCTATAACACAAGCAGTCAATCCCTATCTCATAGGTATCGTATTACTTTAAATGAGTAATCCATACTAGTCCATACTAAATAAAATACGCTTTAAACAGCCGTATCTATGAATATCCATTGTTAGCAGAGCCCTACTCCTAAGCAAAATGTACGCGGTATTCGATCATTTGATATTGGTTACTGACACAGATAGACAGACATGAAATTATACTGTTTTCAGTATTTGTTGTTATAGCCGCAACAGAAATACATCATCTGTGTAAATTTCAACTGTCTAGCTATCACAGTTCATGAGATACAGCCAGGTGACAGACGGACAGACAGACGGTCGGACAGCAGTCTTAGTAATAGGGTCCCGTTTTACCGTTTGGGTACGGAACCGTAAAAACATTCCGTCGAATTGAGAACCTCCTCTTTTTTTTGGAAGTCGGTTAAAAATGGACTTAATGGCGATTCGGATGGAATTTCGGTAAATAGACATAGCTTTTTAACCGACTTCCAAAAAAGGAGGAGGTTCTCAATTCGACGGATTGGATGTTCACCGATTACTCAAAGACTATTTGACCGATTTCAATTTTTTTTTGTTTTATAGAAGGTACTTTCTAGTTGGTCCCATTTAATTTTGGTGAAGATCTGATGATGGACTCCATGAGGAATTGAAGGATCTCCTCAAATATTGTAGGCATACATATAGCGATTTTGGTATTATAAGAAACATAATAAGCATTTGTATTCAGAAAGTGTAAATTGGTGAAGTGGAACTGATGATAAATGATTTACGGGTGGCGACAAAATATCTTGATTAATTTAGCTAAGCAACTTCATAGTCACAAATTTAAATGTTCGAGATGAGAATGGTACCATCGAATTGATTTGATGATGGAGCCGGAAGGTAGGCACCAGATCTATGTAATAAAATAATGTATCCTAGCCGTGTTTGGGCTTGTTCGAATTGTCACGAGATACACTTTTAAGTAACGATTAACTAAAAAGTGTAAAATAAATAAACTTTTAAACAAAAAAATTAAACCGACTCAAAAAAAACTAAAAAGTATAAATAACGCCATAATTCTGTTTCTTCAAATTACTAACAAGTAATCGTTTGTATACTCAATCTATACAGTATATACAATTAATGTTATTTTGGAGTCGGTGCCATCGTGTCACAACTTACTAAAATCGTCAATTTTCAATATTTTACACATTCTTTATATGGCACCGACGCCAAAATAAGATTTATTGTATATACTGTATAGATTGAGTATACAAACGGTTACTTGCAAGTAATTTGAAGAAACTGAATTATGGCGTTATTTTTTACTTTTTAGTTTTTTTGGAGTCGGTTTTATTTTTTTGTTTAAAAGTTTATGCCTTCTAAATTAAGCATAGGTTTCGCCCACCACTGAGTTAGGCCGTTTAGGTTCTAGACAAGGACCATTAAAACAAGAGGACACTCAATCTGCATACATTGGAACCCCGACCGCAAAATTCTGGCAATAATAAACAAAAAAATAAAACCGACTCCAAAAAAAACTAAATGGTAAAAAATAACGCCATAATGATGAAGCCGGAAGATAGGCACTACGTAGGCATCGAATCTCTTGAATACAATAATTGTGACATAAATTACCTTTTTAACAAAAAATAAAACAGACTCCAAAAAGAAAACTGTATAGATTGAGTAGAAAAATGGTTACTTGTAAACGGCTGATACGAACACAACGAATATATACGAACTTCGAATATCGAATTTCAGAGTAGCGCCTCTGGTGGAACATATTTTGAGGTTAATTAAGTGAATAACTAAAAAGTGTAAAATTTTTGTTTAAAAGTTTATTTATTTTACACTTTTTAGTTAATTGTTACTTAAAAGTGTATCACGTGACGATTCGAACAAGCCCAAACACGGCTAGGATACATTATTTTATTACATAGATCTGGTGCCTACCTTCCGGCTCCATCATCAAATCAATTCGATGGTACCATTCTCATCAGGAATATTTAAATTTGTGACTATGAAGTTGCTTAGCTAAATTAATCAAGATATTTTGTCGCCACCCGTAAATCATTTATCATTGAGGAGTTCCGATGGCATTCTGTGATCTTCTGCATCAGTTCCACTTCACCAATTTACAGTTTCTGAATGCAAATACTTATTATGTTTCTTATAATACCAAAATCGCTATATGCATGCCTACAATATTTGAGGAGTTCCTTCAATTCCTCATGGATTCCATCATCAGATCTTCACCAAAATTAAATGGGACCAACTAAAAAGTACCATCTATAAAACCAAAAAAAAAATTTTGAAATCGGTCAAATAGTCTTTGAGTAATTAAGTGAACATCCATAAAAAAAAATTTGGAAGTCGGTTAAAAATAACCATACTTTGTTGGTGTTTAACTTAGCCCCCGACATCCTTCAAACATTAACGTCTTTTTCGAATCAGCATATCGACACGTTTGTTGTTAATGCACCTTCTGATCATATCAGCCATTATGATACCCTTACAGAAACTCAACGTGTAATAGCTGATACAATTATCCAGCTGTTTAAAGATATTTCGACAGAATCCACACCCTTAGGTAAAACTAACCTTGTGGAACACCACATTGACACTGGTGATCATCACCCCATCAGACAGCGATGCTATAGACTTTCACCAGAAAAACAAAAGGGTTTATGCAAGGAAGTTGACGAAATGCTAAAGCTAAGCGTCATCGAACCCTTCGAAAGTCCATGGTTGAACCCAGTCATTATCACGCCTAAAAAGGATAACACCTGGCGTTTTTGCATTCATAGCAGAAAGTTAAATTTGATAACTCGTAAAGATGCATATAAACTCCCCTTTATTTCAGATATCCTTGATAAGCTCAAAAACGCTAAATATCTTTCTTCTGTTGATATTGCCAAAGCTTTTTTGAAAATTCCTTTACGTCCTTCAGATAGACCAAAGACTGCTTTTCATGTACCAGGCCGTGGAATGTTTATGTTCCGTGTGATGCCATTTGGTCTTTGCAATGCACCTGCCACACAACAATGCTTCATGGATTCATTATTTCCATCTGAAAATCTTGATAACTCAGTATTCACTTACTTAGACGATATCATAATCATCAGTAACACATTCGACGACCATATAACATTATTAAATAAGGTTCAACAAAAACTCGCGCAAGCTAACATAACAGTAAATTTCCCTAAATGCTCATTCTTCAAAAAATAACTCAAATATTTAGGTTTTATAATCAATAAGTCAGGACTCCAGACAGATCCCAGTAAAATTCAAGCTATTCTCGACATACCTACCGCCACCAGTTCTCGTGAGGTTAAAAAGTTTTTAGGTACAGCAAGCTGGTATAGACGATTTATCCCCGATCTCAGCACCAAGGTTGCACCCCTCTTAAAACTAACTTCTACTTCCAAAAAAGCTACACCTACAGATAAAGCTTTCAGAACCATTAAAGAAGCTCTAGTCTCTACTCCTATCCTCGCTTGTCCAGATTTTACAAAGCCATTTGCAGTCCATTGTGACGCTTCTAGCTCTGGGATTGGTTCCATGCTCACTCATTTTTTTTTATTTTTTTTTTATTTAATAAGGTTCACCAACAATTGTTTACACCAATACAATGTACATTAGCTTCTGCGATAACAATATTTACAAGTGTGTAACAATTACTTAAAGGTAAACACCACATGCAAACTTTTAGAGCAAATCCCTTACAGGTCCCCAAAAGAACTACTCAATTTCAGAGCGAGAACTATTAAGTGTGATCTTGTCTTCATTAATGATAATAAGTTGTACGAATACGCACAAACTACATCATTGCTCCAATCCGAATACAATTGGAAAGAAGTAATCCCATTTGAATATAGAACTCCAATCATTGCCGAAAATCATTCTACCCCGACCTGTGCGCACTTTGGTACATTCAAAACATACCAACGAATAAAGAAGAGATATTTCTGGCCAGGAATGTACAGAGATATTTCAAACTTTATTTCTAAATGCGAAACTGACCTATTTAAGTCTTATCAAATTCCCAAAATACATTATACCCCTAGATACTGTCCACAGGTTAATACAGTAGAAAGATTGAACAAAACGGTGATTACAGCCATATCATCATTCGTAGAAAATGATCATAGAAGTTGGGATACAAACATACATAAAATACAATTTGCCATCAATACTAATATAACCCAGCTTTTCTTGTCTTTGGTCATGAGTTAGTTTCATGTGGTTCAGTTTACCACAACTCTGATCTCACAGATGACCTAATTTTTTCACCAAGAGACGAATATGCCGACAATCTTGGTTTTCTCCATCCAGTATTTTCGTAGGTTCAAACTCGCCTCTGGAGAGCCCATCAAGTCAACTCGTCTTCATACAACAAACATCACCAACACATAGAGTCTAATGAGGGCGATATCGTTTGGAAACGTAATTACACTATTAGCAACGCGAATAAATATTACTCTGCTAAATTAGCATCAAAATTCTGTGAATGTGTCGTTACCAAAAAGATATCACCCCTTGTTTACGTCCTTTCAGATACATACGGCAAATCTCTTGGACGATGGCACGTTAGAGATCTAAAGCTCCTTCCCAAAATTCAAAATTAGAACTATCAAAGTTCATTTCCAGTCTTGGCTATAATCATTATCCCATTAAAACCTTATTACTTTTCTCCGCACTTAACTTTTTAGACCTTAACTTTGTATATACTGTAAATTCCTTATTTTATTCACTTTTATCTCATCTCATTACTGTTTCGAACCATCATTATATTAGTCAAGATACGTCCTGAAATTAATTACGTGGTTACTCGCAAGTAACTACGTTAAAAAATATTTTATAGCTTTACTATTTACGAAGATTATTACTACTTACTATAATGTTCTAATGGAACAGTCTCTGAATTTTACCATATATTACTTTGCATTTAGACAGAGTTCTAAAACGTGCGTTGCACATAATTATTTCAAAACTAAACGTTACATACTTTAAATGTATGGTAAGTTCTTGTACATATTAGCCATATTAATCTTTCAAAGTCATCCTTTGACATATCAGCGGGTGGTTACTGCAACAAGCCTTAATACCATTGGAGAACGATTTAACGAGTATACCATTAATATTATAGTTGATACTCCTATGTCAGTTGTTTTGGTTAATAGAATATTAACCAGAATTATGAATGAAGGATGAATTAATGTTTGATGCGTGTTTTCTCGAATCGTTTCTCTTGTACATACCCATGTTGTAAATATCATTCGCACTTTCCAAATTTTAACAATTCACGTCATTCATAATTTTACTTATTATTTTGTATACTTGTTTGCTGTATATACGAAAAAATCCTATCAGGATTTAACATCCATCAGGATTTTTTCTTCCAGGGCAGGCCGGGTATTGTAACGAGGCGCATTATGACTCGTTGCTTACGAACTGTCTGGCTATGCGCAGCTTGTTAAAGTTATTCTTCTGACAGCAAATTCAAAATTATTTTAAAATTCCACACTCGAACACACGCTCGAGCTTCATTCAATTCTGATCTTCGGAGCTGATCAGAAGTCTCACTTTTTAACAATGTTTTAAAATCCTCAAGCCTAAGCAGAACATAAGTGCATTATTCCTGAAACGTTAGTGCTTTGAGCGAATATTATTTATTTGAATACATAATATAAACTTCTAAATAATAATCTACAGAGTAAAACCATACTGTTGATCCGTCCTTGACGACACGTATTTATACCACTAGGCACGGAAACGTAAGTTCATATATATGTATTTTGTAATTAATTGCTAACTGTTATAAAAATGTAAATAACCTATGCCTATGTAGCTAAGGACTGTTCTGTTTTGTCCTCAGGTGCCTTTTTCTTTTACTTTATTTCACAACAATAAATATCCTGGCCCTGGTCTCCTGTTTTACTTATTCCGGATCTCGTGACACACTTATCCAAATTATACTTAAAATAAGACTAATTTTCAACAGATTTGGGTGTCAGTCGTTCACGTCGGTTGAAAAAAGTCTATTATAATAAATAAATGACCTTCCCACGTTGAAAGAAGTTACAGGAATGTGATTTAGGTCTTTAAAATAATGTACGCAATGTTTACTGTCGTTCTCCGGCTTATACCACCTCTTTGCTTTATATATCAGCTGCTGCACGACAGTTTTTCTTTAGGACATTTTAGTTTATTAAACAAAAAGATAAAACCGACTCCAAAAAAAACTAAAAAGTAAAAAATAACGCCATAATTCAGTTTCTTCAAATTACTTACAAGTAACCGTTTGTATACTCAATCTATACAGTATATACAATTAATCTTATTTTGGCGTCGGTGCCATATAAAGAATGTGTAAAATATTGAAAATTGACGATTTTAGTAAGTTGTGACACGATGGCACCGATTATTAACCGACTTCCAACAAAAGGAGAACTCAATTCGACGGAATGTTTTTTATTGTACACTTTTTAGTTAATCGTTACTTAAAAGTGTATCTCGTGACGATTCGAACAAGCCCAAACACGGCTAGGATACATTATTTTATTACATAGATCTGGTGCCTACCTTCCGGCTCCATCATCAAATCAATTCGATGGTACCATTCTCATCATGAACATTTAAATTTGTGACCATGAAGTTGCTTAGCTAAATTAATCAAGATATTTTGTCGCCACCCGTAAATCAATTATCATTGAGGAGTTCCGATGGCATTCTGTGGTCTTCTGCATCAGTTCCACTTCACCAATTTACACTTTCTGAATGCAAATGCTTATTATGTTTCTTATAATACCAAAATCGCTATATGTATGCCTACAATATTTGAGGAGTTCCTTCAATTCCTCATGGATTCCATCATTATATCTTCACCAAAATTAAATGGGACCAACTAGAAAGTACCTTCTATAAAACCAAAAAAAAAAATTTGAAATCGGTCAAATACTCTTAAAGTAATCGGTGAACATCCATAAAAAAAAAACATTCCGTCGAATTGAGAACCTCCTTCTTTTGGAAGTCGGTTAAAAATAAACTTCTTTGCCTGTGGGGTGTAATCTCAACTTAGCAATTTTTTTATTGTCAGATTTTTTTTTATGAATTCTTAAGTGCTAGTTTTGGATCCTCCAACAATAAATTGACTAGGCGATAATGTTGAAGTTTGTGTCGGCGAACAATGCATAACTGATTTTAATTTACGATTGCATAAAATTCGTTTGACGACGACAATTGCTCTTGCCTCACGTGGATCTAGACAAGAGCTTCTATCGCAGACTAGATTACAGTATAATATTTGTTATAATATGAAGCAGCATTTAACCATGTTCCCCATCTGGCTATCACTGGTCGCGGAGGAAGAGGAATGTTTTATGCTAGACTTTTAACGATTAATAAAAATATAATTAGTACTGTCAGGAGGTTGTGAAGTTAAATATTTACGTTTAAACAAAATTACGTTGTTGCTAGGTACGTTATGATAAACGGAAGAATCATATATTCTTAGGAATAGTTTTGCAAGTCGCATCCGCAACTATGGAAATAATTAAGACAATTAGGATTATAGTTTAACACTTGTAACATAAAACAATTTAACGGATTATATCACGTATATTATCTCATTTTAGTTCCCGACGTTTCGGAAGCTTTGAACAAATTGAAGTTTGCACAAATTGTAACTTTGACAGAGGAAAATACATCTTTTCTCAGTTCACCCGTGGCCATGGAAAGCTGGAAAGCTTCCGAAACGTCGGGAACTAAAATGAGATAATATACGCTATATAATGCGTTAAATTGTTTTATTTCAATGAGTAATAATCGCGGAAACAGAAGAAAATATTACTTGTAACATAATTATGTTACATTATATTATTATTACTTTAAAGGTAAAGTTATTTATGCGAATATTTACAAACTTAATAACTATCTTAAAATAAATAACACTATTTAGTAGAGCCGCCCTTCTCCGTGCCACGCTCACGGAGGTCTGCGATGCGGCCATGACGCGGGCCAGGAGGTTACCGGCAAAAAGGCAGGTCTACTGGTGGTCGGAGGAGATAGCGGCCCTCCGATCAGCCAGTAATGGTGCACGCCGGGCCTATACTAGGTGCCGCCGCCGGGCGAGGCGCACCAGAGAGGAGGAGGAGGCCCTCCACCAAACAATGAGGGAGGCCAAGGAGGCCCTAAAATCGGCGATTGGGAGAGCCAAGGATGCGGCACATGAGGAGTTTCTGGCCGCTCTTGACAGGGACTCGTGGGGGCGGCCGTATAAGATGGTTAGAAATAAGCTGAAAAACGGCCCCACTATCGAGTCCCTGAAGCCAGAACTCCTCACCAGGGTCGTCGAGGGCCTCTTTCCGCCGGCACCTAATATTGATCCTCCACAAATGACGGGCCCCTCGGTGGACGAGGAGGAGGAGGCAATTGAGGTGCCTCCCATCACAGATGGGGAGCTGGTGCCGGCGGTGCAGCGTCTAAGGTCGTGCCGGAAAGCCCCGGGTCCAGATGGGGTCCAGGGGAAGGTAATACCGGTGGCTCTTAAGCACCTGGGATGTCAGTTGAGGGACCTCCTGGACGATTGTTTGAAGGCTGGGAGGTTCCCTCAAACATGGAAGGAGGGGAGGCTGTGCCTCCTGAGGAAGGCGGATCGGCCGGCGGACTCCCCGGCAGGGTGGCGACCAATAGTACTGCTCGACGAGACCGGGAAGATATTTGAGAGGATAATATCTTCCCGGATCGTCGAGCATTTGGGGGGTGCGGGGCCCAATCTGGCAGATTGCCAATATGGGTTCCGCACAGGTCGGTCGACCATCGACGCGTTGGGGGCGTTGAGGGCTTTTGTCGAATACGCGGAGGGACAGGGGGAGGGCGTTGTGGCGGTGTCCTTGGACATCGCCAATGCATTTGGGTCCCTCCCGTATTCGGTAATCGAGGAGGCCCTCCGATATCACGAGGTGCCACAGTATCTGCGGCGACTGGTGGGGCACTACCTAACGAACAGGGTAGTGCTCTACCAGCAAGAGGGTGGCCGCGTCCAGCAACGCGAAATGGCCTGCGGAGTACCCCAGGGGTCCGTTTTAGGACCCCTACTCTGGAATAAGGGGTACGATTGGGTAATACGAGTAGTACTTCTTCCCCGCATGGCCATCTTTTGTTATGCGGACGACACCATGGTGGCCGTGCGGGGAAGGCAGATGGAGGAGGCGCTGCGTAGGGCGGAAGTGGCCGCGGAACTGATGGTTACCCGTATCCGCTTACTGGGTCTAAAAGTCGCTCTCAGTAAGACGGATGCGATCATCTTCGGGGGGAGAGGGTGGAGGCCCCCAGCGGAACAATTAGGGTGAGCGGGGAAGCGGTCCGCGTTAAATACTTGGGCCTAACGTTGGACCGCAAACTTAACTTCGAGGAGCACTTCCGCAGGCTCAGCCTCCGAATAGTGGGTGCGGCATCCGCGCTGGGCCGCTTGTTGCCCAATGTGGGCGGCCCAAGCTCCCCGTGTCGGAGATTATATGCGGGGGTCGCCAGAAGCATGGCGCTTTATGGGGCGCCAATATGGGCTGATAAATTAAGCGCCAAGAACAAGGCCCAGCTCAGGCGCCCCCAGCGCATAGTGGCCCGCCGAATGGTTAGGGCCTACGTAACGGTGGCGTGGGCGGCGGCGTGCGCCTTGGCCGGCACTCCTCCCTGGGAGCTGGACGCCCAGGTGCTGGCCGAGGCGCACAGAGTGAGGGCAGAGAGCAGGGCAAGGGGAGCTGACCCTGTTCCAGAGGAGGTGGAGGGGGCGCGTCAGGTTGCACAAAGGCGCATGCGAGATCGGTGGAAGGAGGACCTGGAGGAGTCCCCCTACGGAGTCCGCACCGTAGGGGCGCTCCTCCCGTGTCTCGATGAGTGGCTGGACAGGAAGTTTGGGACAATAAGCTTCCGAATGGCACAGATAATGACCGGGCACGGGTGTTTCGACCATTATCTGTGCCAAATTGGGCGGGAACCAGACGCAACATGCGCGCAGTGTGGGGATCCGGATGACACGGCCCAGCACACCCTCGGGGTGTGCAGCCATTGGGACCCCGAGAGAAGGGCCGTAGTCTCCGTGATTGGGACGGCGCTTGGAGGGGGTCTCCCTTTGCATCATGACGTGGCGCAGATGGCGGTTAGAGAGGACGCCTGGGAGGCGGTGGCCACCTTCTGTGAAGCGGCTATGTCACAGAAGGAGGCCGCGGAGCGGGAGCGCGAGGACAGGGAGGATGCGCACCCGCTCCGGCGCAGACGGAGGGGGAGGGCACGTGCGCGGTACGCCGCCGCAGCACTCCCCCAGTAGGGCCAGTGGGTTGGGGACCCACATGGCACGGCCCTACACGTCTGGGGGAGGGCCAAGCGTTGCTGACTCTCCCCTCCTTTGGCGCGGGTGCCCCGGCATAATCTAGCCGGGGCCGCCGGGGGACGTCGCGGTGGCGTGGAAACGATCCCGTGACGTCCCCGAAACGGCTGTGACGGTAACGCCGGAGTGGTTTTAGTGGGTATTCCCCTCCCGTTGAGGGGCGAGTCCCACATACCCCCCCGTTTGGCCTGCCCCGGGTCTGGGGGGGATGCGTAAAGGCATTTCCACTCCGTAAAAAAAAAAAAGGCCGAGGCTATACCGGACAGGGCTACCCATACCGGAAAGGCGAGGGGGGAGGGACCAGACGAAGAGCGGCACACCCCGGCGGGGCCTGCAGAGGCCTGCCTGAGGTGGTTCTCCTCGCGTCCCTCTGACTGAGCAGAGGGCGCAGAGGAGGAACCGAGCAGTGGTTTACCCGTAAATGGGTAACCGAGGGTAGTTCCTAGACTGGGAACTACCGATAGGGGAGTCTACGCCAGCTCTCCTCAAATCCCGGAACCCGCTGTGTTGTCCCAACGACCCCCAGTACAGGCGTTAATGGGGTACGGGTGGCACAGCGGACCGGAGGGCTTGCCTTAATTGGCCGGCCCGCACTAGTTTTAGGTTTTTTCCCGTGGGACCGCCCGCCCCCACGGTGTATGTAGGGTTACCCAGGTACAGGGGGCACTGCCTGGGTGGACCGTTTTTTCCCCCATACTCGTGGGAATCAAAACCAATATGTCAAACCCAAAAACAGTAGGAATAGGCTTAGATATAAGTGTAGCTTTAAGTGAGGCGGCGACCGTCGACGGCACAGAGGCCGAGAAGGAAATCTTCCGGCCCCGCACATCGTCGGCGCGGTCACCTGTACGAGGAGATGGCGAAAATTTCTACGCCGACTACCCAAGTCCACGAATTGACTTGAACTCAGCCGCAATTCAAATCCCGGCTAAGGAAGCGGCCAGCGTCCCTACACGCGACCGCCACGGCCGCTTCACGCGTCGTAAGACGACGGAGGAGGGGGGAGAAGCCCGCGAGATAGGAGTGAGAGACGAGGGCACCACCTCTAAGGACTCCGCCCAAAGAGAGGAGCTGCGTGCACCGATCGTGGTGCGAGAGGGTGGGCGCGAGGCCAAATTTGAGCGGGTCGCGCAGGTTCTCCTCACCCGGCTGGACGAGCGGATCCCAGTACGTGGGGATTCCGCACAGGATACGGACGACAGTATGTATACTGTGCGGTCCTCCTACTCATCACCAGCGACCTCCCCAAGTCGCCAGAGTACGGACCTGCCACCGCCAAAATTTGGACAAAAAGGGAAAGGAAAGGCTCGCCCAAGGACGCAGACACCTTTTAAGCCCGTAGGCGCAGCGGGAGGGTGTAAATCACCGAACTCCCCAAGGCTTCAATCGGATGCGGAGGAGGCAGTTGAGCACGAGGCAGAAAGAGTAGAAGCCTGCCCGACCAACACAGAAAAGGAGCTGGGTCCACCTGATATGGATTGCCCAACAACGAGCGGTCGGATGTGGCGGAACAGCCGTAAGAGGCCGCGCCACTCCAGCTCCCAGTCGGGATCTAGCGGGAACGAGTCCTGTCCGTCCACCGCAAGTGAGGGCTCGTCGCAGACCTCAAAAGGAAGAGGAAGAGGCCGGCCCCCTACCACGGGGAAATATGTGGGCCTGGCCAAGGCAAAGGAGGCGTACAATCGCGCCTTGCATGAGGAGATCCGCCTCGAGGCGGAGAGAGAGCTAGAGGAGATGCACATCAGAACCCGACAAGGGTTCTCTAAGCGCACTCCCTCTCCGCCTGGGCCGCATCTCGAGGCCACAAAAGAACTTGGGGAGCAGGTGGCAGACAGTGTGGCTGTCATTCAAAAAGTGGCGGCCACCTCAAAAAACTTGAAGGGCGGGTACATCCGGTGCCTAAAAGACGCCGCGTCCGCCATATCGGATGCGTTTGCTGTACTCAGCAAACGCACCGTTTCCGAGGAAACGGCGCGGCTGCAAGCCGACAATGACCGGCTGAGAAAAGAAATGGCCAGCCTACGCAAGGAGATGGCCGATATCAAGCATCAACTGGAGGGGATGCGGAAGCAGGGTAGACCTGCATCCTCACCACCCGGACGCAACGAGGAGGTGCAGCCCCCTGCGCTGCCCTCCCCCAGGGGACGTATAGACGGTCGCGCCAAAGGCACCGCTTCTATCCCTATAACCGAGGAGATCTGTCGTGTAGTCATGGCCCAGGTCGGGACGTATTTGGACGCCCGCATGGCTGAAATCAGCGACAGACTCCTCCCGGAGAAGAGGGTGCGGCCTCCCCGGGCTACCCGAAGTGAAAGTGGGGGGACAGAGCTAGGATCTGGCCCTGCCCTCGCAAGCGCTCCTTCAAGAGACCACGCCATTCCCATCGCTTCTCAAAGAGCGTCCTACTCGGGTGCCGTAAAGCGAGGGAAGAAGCAAGGCAGAAAAGGAGATTCCCCCAGGAAAATCCCTGCCCCAGGAGAATCAGGCCCCGCAACAACTGCGCCTGCTCCCGCGCCTGCTACGCCAAGCGAGCCCTGGACCGTGGTGAAGGGCAAATCCAAGAAGAAGAAGAAGGAGGCTGGCCCTACAAACCAGGCAGCCCCAAAAAAGAAGGCCCGGAGGCTGCGCCTACCTCGGTCATCAGCAGTGGTGTTTACGCTACTGGAGTCAATGACGGACACTACTAGCGATAGAGATAGGTACGCGGCCATCATCGGCGAGGCCAAAAAGCGGGTGGACCTCGACTCGCTAGGGATCTCGGGCGTTCGGATCCGAAGGACTGCCACGAATGCCCGCATATTCGAGATTCCCGGCGGTGAAAGTGGCGAAAAGGCCGACGCCCTCGCTACCAAACTCAGGGAGGTGATGGACCCAGCCGTAGTCCGGATCTCGAGGCCCACTAAATGTGCGGAGATGCGCATCTCGGGCCTCGACGATTCCGTTCTATCTCCGGAGGTGGTCGCGGCGGTTGCAAGAGAAGGCGGCTGCGCGGAAGACGACATCAAGGCCGGAGAAGTCACGATCGGCCCATCAGGACTGGGCACTGTGTGGCTGCGGTGCCCTATCGCGGCAGCGAAAAAGGTGACTCAGGCCGGACGTCTCCGCGTGGGATGGGTGTCGGCGCAGGTCAAGCTGCTCGATTCCCGGCCCATGAGATGCTTCCGATGCATGGAAGCGGGGCATGTACGAGCTGCGTGCAAGTCCGAGGTGGACCGCAGCCTCATGTGCTACCGGTGCAGTGGGTCGGGCCACACCGCCCGCGACTGTAACGCCGCCGTACACTGCGTGCTGTGCGCGGAGGCGGGCGTCCCCGCGGGCCACAGGGTGGGAAGCATCTCTTGCAACCCACCCAAACGTAAGAAAACTGCTGCCAACCGAGCAAAAACCCCTTCAGAGTCTAGCGGGCCACAAAGGCCCGAGCCCAGGGCTGAGCAGGATCAGACGGCCACTGATTAGACATGACCTCCCGATATTTACAGGCGAATATCAACCACTCTGCCAGAGCGCAAGACCTCTTGCTCCAGAGCATGGCGGAGTGGTTGATACAGGTCGCAGTTGTGGCCGAGCCGTACTCCGTCCCCTCCAGGGATAACTGGGTTGGGGATAGGGACGGGCTAGTGGCAGTGGTCACACAGCCGCAAGCGGGATCCGCGCCGCACCTTAATGTCACCAAAGGCCGCGGTTTTGTGTCGACATACCTGGGGGACACGATGGTGGTCGGGACGTATTTCTCGCCGAACAGGAGCCTCGCCGAGTTCGAGTCCTTTCTTGACGAGGTGGGTTCCCTGTTCGGCGGAAATCGCCCTGGGCAGCTGCTCGTCGCTGGAGACTTCAACGCTAAGTCCATAGCGTGGGGATCTCCAGCGACAGACGCGCGGGGGCAGGCTTTGGAGGAATGGGCGGTGGAAGTGGGGCTGCTGATCCTCAACAGGGGATCAACAGACACGTGCGTGCGACAGCGGGGAGGGTCAATTGTCGATATAACAATGGCCAGCCCCGCTCTCGCACGACGTGTTACAGGCTGGAAGGTGAGGACGGACGTGGAGACGCTCTCGGACCATCGGTACATCCGATTCGAGGTCTCCACGCCCCCTCACACTCCGAGGAGTACGAGCCGACCCCCAGTCATAGGGGAAGGGCCGCGCTGGCGCCTGGCCCAATATGACAGGGAGATGGCCCACGAGGCAGCCCTTGTCGAGACCTGGCAGGTCAGGGCTGGGTCCATAGACGACGTCGACACAGAGGCCGACCATCAGACGGCTGCCCTGCACCGGATTTGCGATGCCGCAATGCCCCGAGCAAGGCCGACCCCGCCTCGTCGTCGCGTGTACTGGTGGCGCGAGGAGATCCGCGTCTCACGGAACGAGTGCACGAAGGCGCGCCGCCAGTACACCAGGAGCAGGCGGAGAAGGGTGCGAGACCCAGCCAGGGAGGAGGCGCTATACGCTGACTACCGCGCCAAATGCCACCAGCTACAGGCGGAAATAGCACGGGCGAAGGAGGCAGCGTGGAAGGAGTGGCTGGAGATGCTGGACCTTCACCCATGGGGGCGCCCTTACAAGACTGTAAGGGCAAAACTCCGGCCTTGGGCCCCCCCGCTGACCAGTACTCTCGAGCCCCTCCTCCTAGAGCGGATTCTCTCCGTCCTGTTCCCCGAAAGGGGAACATGGCATCCACCGGCGATGGGCGGGAACTCACCGGGATATGAGAGCGACGCACCGCCTGTAACGGAGGCGGAGCTCGGGGCCGCAATCTTAAGGATGAAGATGAAAAACGGCGCCCCTGGACCAGACGGTGTGCCCGGACGTGTCTTGGTGCTCGCGCTTGCGGCGGAGGAGCTGGAGGAGAGGGTGAGGACCCTCTTCAGCGCATGCCTTGACCGAGGTCAGTTCCCGCGAAGCTGGAAGACGGGTAAGCTCGTCCTTCTTCAAAAGGACGGGCGTCCAGCGGAGTCGCCGTCGGCCTATCGACCCATCGTCTTGCTTGACGAGATGGGCAAGCTCTTCGAGCGGGTGATCGCTGCCCGGCTCGTCAAGCACCTCGAGGAGGTAGGACCCGACCTGCACGACTGCCAGTACGGCTTCCGGCGGGAGAGGTCAACTATAGACGCTATTGCGCGGTTGAGGGTCCTCGCCGAGGAGGCTGTCTCGCAGGGCGGAGTGATGTTGGCAGTGTCGCTAGACATAGCGAATGCCTTTAACACCCTGCCCTTCGAGACAGTCAATGCAGCGCTGCAGTACCACGGTGTGCCCCGGTACCTGCAAATCTTAGTGGAGGATTACTTCCGGGATCGGGCCATTGGGTATCCGACACACAATGGGTGGTCGAACAGGAGGGTCACATGCGGTGTTCCACAGGGGTCTGTCCTCGGACCACTCCTGTGGAACATCGGATACGACTGGGTGCTCCGCGGTACCAACCTGCGGGGCGTCAACGTACTTTGTTACGCCGACGACACTCTCGTCACCGCGAGCGGGAGCACCCATCGACAAGCCATCCTTCTGGGCACAGCGGGGGTTGCTCACGTTGTGAGCCGCATTAGGGCCCTGGGGCTCGAGGTGGCCCTAAGCAAGTCCGAGGCCCTCTTCTTCCATGGGCCTCGAAACGCGCCGCCTCCTGGTCTAGCCATCATTGTGGGTGGGACCTCCATCGCCATTGAGTCGACGCTGCGATACCTAGGTATTGTCCTTGATGGCCGATGGAGGTTTACGGAGCACTTTGCCCGCAAGGCGCCAAAGCTGGTGGCTGCAGCCGGAGCACTTGGGGGGCTGCTCCCGAACATCGGGGGGCCGGGTAGTGCATGCCGCCGCCTGTACCAGGGGGTTGTGCGCTCTATGGCCATGTACGGGGCTCCCATCTGGGCAGAGGCCCTGAACGCTCGCAACGTGGCCCTGTTGCGCAGACCCCAACGGGTCATAGCCACTAGGGCGATACGAGCGTTCAGGACGGTCTCCTTTGAGGCGGCAACCCTACTGGCCGGTAGCCCGCCGTGGGACCTCGAAGCCGGGGTCCTTGCGGCGGTCTACTGGCGGGTAGCAGCAGAGCGAGCGGAGGGCAATCGGCCACATCCGGAGGAGATCAAGCTCTGGAGGGACGAAGCCAGGGAGGACCTCCTCCGGAAGTGGGACGAACGACTGCAGGCCCCAAGCGCAAGCCGGGAGGTGGTGGGCGCCGTACGGCCAGTCCTCAGGGACTGGCTAGGCCGTGACTATGGCGAAATGACGTTCCACCTAACACAGGCACTGACAGGGCACGGATGCTTCGGCAGATACCTGTGTCAGGTGGCCCGCCGCGAGGAGACCACGGTGTGCAAACACTGTACGGGTGGAGACGAAGACACGGCGCAGCACACCCGCGCCGTGTGCCCCACGTGGGACGCACCGCGACGCGAGCTTATCGCGGCCATCGGGGCGGATCTGTCGCTGCCGGCCATAGCTGGCGCGATGGCACGCAGCAGGGCCGCATGGGAGGCGGTCGTTGCATTTTCCAACGCCGTCATGTCCCAGAAGGAGGCGGCGGAGAGAGAGCGAGAGGACGACCCCCTCGCGCCACCTATCCGCCGAAGAAGACCAGGGCGAAGGCGGGCCGCCTACGACCGCCTTATACCGCCCTAACCGGGACCTCGGGCAGCTGATTGGGAGATTGGCTGCCCGACGAGCATCGTCCCGAGGTGAAAAGGCGGCTCTAGGTGACGTCGCCTCATGGTGAGGGGGTAGGCTAAAAGCCTGCAGAGCTGGGCCCGGACGGGCAGCACGCCATGTGGGTGCCGGGGTAAGCGCCAAGCGTTCCCCTAGCCCCACTCCAGGCGGAGCGAGGTCGCACCGAGGGGTTTTAGTGGGTAGACTGGAGACCAGGAGTCCCACATACCCGTCCTTTACTACCACCTTAAGGACGGGATGCGTAACGCATTTCCCCTCGTAAAAAAAAAAAAAAAAAAAAAAAAAAAAAAAAAAAAAAAAAAAAAAAAAAAAAGGTTAGGTTCCCCCCCAACGTGCTGCCACCTTGTCGTGGTGGGGGGGCTTGCGTGTCCCTGTGATCCCCGAGGCTATACCGGACAGGGCTACCCATACCGGAAAGGCGAGGGGGGAGGGACCAGACGAAGAGCAGCACACCGCGGCGGGGCCTGCAGAGGCCTGCCTGAGGTGGTTCTCCTCGCGTCCCTCTGATTGAGCAGAGGGCGCAGAGGAGGAACTGAGCAGTAGTTTACCCGTAAATGGGTAGCCGAGGGTAGTTCCTGGACTGGGAACTACCGATAGGGGCGCCTACGCCAGCTCCCCTTGAATCCCGGAACCCGCTGTGTTGTCCCAACAACCCCCAGTACAGGCGTCAATGGGGTACGGGTGGCGCAGCGGACCGGAGGGCTTGCCTTAATTGGCCGGCCCGCACTAGTTTTAGGTTTTTTCCCGTGGGACCGCCCGCCCCCACGGTGTATGTAGGGTTACCCAGGTACAGGGGGCACTGCCTGGGTGGACCGTTTTTTTCCCCCATACTCGTGGGAATCAAAACAAAAATGTCAAACCCAAAAACCATAGGAATAGGCTTAGGTATAAATTTAGCTTTAAGTGAGGCGGCGACCGTCGACGGCACAGAGGCCGAGAAGGAAATCTTCCAGCCTCGTACATCGTTGGCGCGGTCACCTATACGAGGGGATGGCGAAGATTTCTGCGCCAACTACCCAAGTCCACGAATTGACTTGAGTTCAGCCGCAATTCAAATCCCGGCGAAGGAAGCGGCCAGCGTCCCTACACGCGACCGCCACGGCCGCTTTGTGCGGCGCAAGACGACCGAAGAGGGTGGAGAAGCCCGCGAGATAGGAGTGAGAGACGAGGGCACCTCTAAGGACTCCGCCCAAAGAGAGGAGCTGCGTGCACCGATCGTGGTGCGAGAGGGTGGGCGCGAGGCCAAATTTGAGCGGGTCGCGCAGGTTCTCCTCACCCGGCTGGACGAGCGGATCCTACTACGTGGGGAATCCGCACAGGATACGGACGACAGTATGTATACTGTGCGGTCCTCCTACTCATCACCAGCGACCTCCCCAAGTCGCCAGAGTACGGACCTGCCACCGCCAAAATCTGGACCGAAAGGAAAAGGAAAGGCTCGCCCAAGGACGCAGACACCTTTTAAGTCCAGGGGCGCAGCGGGAGGGTGTAAATCACCGAACTCCTCAATGGCACAATCGGATGCGGAGAAAGCACCTGAGCCCGAGGCAGAAAGAGTAGAGGCTTGCCCGACTAACACGGGAAAGGAGCTGGGTCCACCTGATACGGATTGCCCAACAACGAGCGGTCGGATGTGGCGGAACGACCGTAAGAGGCCACGCCACTCCAGCTCCCAGTCGATATCCAGCGGGGACGAGTCCTGTCCGTCCGCCGCAAGCAAGGGCTCGTCGCAGGCCTCGCAGGCCTCGGAAAGGCAAGGTCGTCGTCCCACCACTGGGAAATATGTGGGCCTAGCCAAGGCAAAGGAGGCCTACAACCGCGCCCTAAGCGAGGAGATTCGGCTCGAGGCGGAGAGAGAGGTCCAAAAGGCATACAGCCAAACCCGACAAGGTCTCTCTCGCGATCCGCGGCTAACTCCCCCCTCACCTTTACCCTCTGCTTCAAGAGGCACTACCACTACCGGTGGGGCGCTAGCTGCCGAACTGACGACCAGGGTTTTGGACAGTGCGTCCCTGATCCAGTCACTGGCTGGCAGGTCTAAGAACCTTAAAGGGACCTTCATTAGAGACCTTAAGGAAGCTGCCGAGGCCATTAAGGTGGCTGTGATAGAGTTGGCCAACAGGTCGCAGTCGGATGAGACCAAGAGGCTGCAGGCCGATAATGACCGCCTGCGGAGGGACCTAGCGGAAACCCGCAAGGAGTTTCTGCAGCTGAGACTGGACGTGCAAAGCCAGCAGCCACTGATGGCACCGGTAGCGCAGAAGAGCAGCGTGCCAGAGGAAACGCGCGGAACAGTTCTTGCTCACATGGAGCGTTTCAAGCAAGAATTCCTTGCACAGGTTGGTGCGATTGTAGAGGCCAGGCTCGAGGCAAGGTTATCAGCTCATCCAGTTGTCCGACCATCTCTCGTGACAGACGTAGCAGGAGCCCCAGCTGCCGGTGTTGAAAGCTCAAGAAAACCGACCAAGAGGACAAAGGCCACTAACCAAGTCCCCACCAAGAGGACAACGCAGCGGGTGCCTACTACGATGGAGGCCGGCCCGTCCTCACTAGTGCCTGCGCTAGTGCCTGCACAAGTGCCCTCGCGGGTGCCCACGCAAATGACGGCGCAGGGGCCTGCGCAAGAAGCATGGAACGTGGTGGCTCGAAAGAAGCGAAAAAAGCCCAAAAGTACGGGGACCGTGGCGGTGGCGAATACAACAGCTACGCTTCCTGCGCGAGCCAAGCCTCGAAAGCTTCGCCCCCCTCGATCGGCCGCTGTGGTCTTAAAGCTTCAGCCGGGAGCGGAGGAGCATGGGCTCACATACGCAAAGGTGATGAAGGAGGCCAAAGGCAAGCTCGACATGGCCGCCCTCAACATTGAAAGCGGACTGCGGTTCCGGCGAGCGGCAAATGGTGCCCGGATGCTGGAGGTGCCTGGAGTGGCTAGCGGTGGCAAGGCAGACGAGCTGGCGAAGCAACTAAGGCAGCACTTCAGCCAAGACGTACTCCAGATCTCCAGGCCGGTTAAGTGCGCAGAAGTGCGAATCACCGGCCTGGATGATTCAGTGGCGGTGAGCGACGTCGTCGAAGCCGTGTCAAAGGTCGGGCAGTGCTCCCAGGAAAGCATCAAGGCGGGTATGATAAGGGAGGGTTACTCCGGTCTTGGCTCTGTCTGGATTAGCTGCCCAGTGATGGCTGCCAAGAAAATCACAGAGACTGGCAGGCTCTTGGTGGGATGGGTCTCTGCCCAGGCCAAACTGCTCGATGCTCGGCCCACCCGATGCTATAAGTGTCTTCAGGTAGGGCATGTGAGGGAAAAGTGCACTGCTGAAGTGGACCACAGCAGTCTTTGCTTCCGCTGTGCTCAGCCTGGCCATAAGGCTGGTCAGTGCTCTGGTGCGCCACATTGTGCGCTGTGCGCAGCAGCGGGCAAACCAGCAAACCACATGCTAGGGAGCAAACTCTGTGCCCCTCCGGTCAGGGCAAGTAGAAGGCAGACTGGCGATGGCCCTAGGGCCCCCTCGCAGGCTGCCACACCGGGTGCAAATGCCCCCGCCCAGGTGGAGTCTATGGTCACCGAATAATGGCCACGAACTTCCTGCAGACCAATCTGAACCACTGCGCCAGTGCCCAAGACCTCCTGGTTCAGAGCATGGCGGAGTGGTTAATCCAGGTGGCCATAGTCTCCGAACCCTACTCCATCCCAAAGAGAGATGACTGGATTGGTGACCAGGACGGTACGGTAGTCGTTATTAGCCAGGCAGCCGCTGGCGCCCCGTCCTTAAGCACGGTTGCAAGGGGTCGAGGGTATGTTGCCGTCATGCTGGGGCAGACCCTGATGATAGGGGTGTACTTCTCACCAAATCGGCCTCTTGCGGAATTCGAGCAATTTCTTGCGGAGGTCGGCGTCCTGGTCGGGGGAAGACACCCTAGCCATGTGCTCGTCGCCGGGGACCTGAATGCCAAGTCGCAGGCCTGGGGATCACCCGTGACCGATGTCCGTGGGACGGCACTGCTGGAATGGGCGGTGGCTGCGGGACTCGTCGTCCTTAACCAGGGAACAGCCCACACGTGTGTGCGTCATCAAGGTAGTTCCATCGTCGATGTCACTTTAGCCGACCCTGGCCTTGCACGCCTAATCCGGAACTGGGAGGTGCTGGAGGACGTAGAGACGCTCTCAGATCATCGGTACATTCGGTATAACGTCTCTACGCCCTCAGGCGATGTCTCGGACGGGCAAAACCTTTCCCGAGGTGGAGACGGCCCGCGCTGGTCTATTAGATGTCTGGACAAGGATCTTTTGGAGGAGGCGGCCATTGTGCAGTCCTGGGCAGCTGTGCCCCAAGACCAGATCGAGGTGGAACAGGAAGCAAGATGGCTCGGCAATGCTATGGTGCGTGTCTGCGATGCGGCCATGCCCCGGGCTAAGTCACGCCTACCTCGGCGCCAGGTGTACTGGTGGAACGCGGAAATAGCGCAATTACGCAGTGACTGTGCTGCGGCAAGGCGCGAGTACACCAGGTGCCGTAGGCGGAGGCGCCTGAGTGACTCTGGAGAGGCCCATCCAGAAGAAGCGGGACTGCACGCCCGCTACTTAGAAATGGCCCGGTGTCTGCGTGCCGCTATTGCAAAAGCCAAGGAGAACGGGCACCAAGCTATGCTGGAAACGCTGAACAGCAACCCATGGGGACGGCCATATAAAGCAGTGAGACGCAAGCTCCGTTCATGGGCCCCACCACTTACGGAAACCCTCCAGCCGCAATTTCTGGAACACCTAGTGGAGACCCTGTTCCCCGAAGTGCCAGTGCACGTCCCGCCAGCCATGGCGCCGGCTCTAAATGCCGCCGATGCCGATGACTTGGAGGTGCCAGAAGTTACCGAGGGTGAGCTAGGAGCGGTGGTGCTGAGGCTCAAAGCCAAGAATACCGCTCCAGGCCTGGATGGCATCCCTGGGCGCGCCTGGGCGCTGGCACTAGGCGGTCCACTTGAGGTGCGGGTGAGGGCACTCTTCAGTGCGTGTCTAAACCAGAGCACAATCCCTAGATGCTGGAAGGCGGGTAAACTCGTTCTCGTTCGGAAAGAGGGTCGCCCGGTTGAGTCACCATCCGCATATCGACCGATTGTTTTGCTGGACGAGGTGAGCAAACTTTTCGAACGGGTGGTGGCGGCTCGCCTCAGCCGACACCTGGAGTGCACTGGGCCGGATCTGAGCGAGCGACAGTTTGGTTTCCGGCGGGCCAGATCCACCATCGACGCTATTGCTCGAGTGAGGGCCCTCGCCAATGATGCTGTGTCCCAGGGTGAGGTTGTTGTGGCGGTCTCCTTAGACATTGCCAATGCCTTCAACACCCTGCCCTGGGGCACCATAAAAGAGGCGCTGAAATACCACGGTCTTCCCGGGTACCTGTGCCGGGTGGTGGAGACATACCTCTCTGAAAGGGTAGTTAGGTACCGAACAAGTCAGGGGTGGAGCCAAAGAGAGGTGTCGTGCGGTGTTCCACAGGGGTCGGTTCTCGGTCCTCTCCTGTGGAACATCGGATATGACTGGGTGCTCCGGGGGGCAATGCTACCAGGGGTCGACGTGGTCTGTTACGCTGACGATACGCTCGTAACGGCCCGCGGCAGCAGCTATCGCCAGGCAGTAGTTCTTGCCGCACCAGCGGTGGCCCATGTAGTGGACCGAATAAAACGACTGGGCTTGCAGGTCGCGCTCGAAAAATCAGAAGCGGTGTGCTTCCATGGGCCTCGCAGGCGGCCTCCAGCTGACGCACATCTGATAGTGGGAGGAGTTTCCATCGGCATCGGGTCGACAATGAAGTACCTAGGACTTGTCCTCGATAGCCGATGGAGCTTTCATGCGCATTTTCAGCGTCTCGCTCCAAAACTTATCGGAGCGGCCGGAGCTCTGGGGAGGCTGCTACCAAACGTAGGAGGGCCGAACGCAACCTGCCGCCGGCTGTACACAGGAGTAGTGCGCTCGATGGCACTCTATGGAGCTCCCATCTGGGTGGACTCACTGAGTAGCCACAACATAAAGGCGCTACAGAGGCCGCAGAGGGTCATTGCTCTCAGGTCCGTGAGGGGGTACCGAACCATCTCCGCAGAGGCAGCTTGTGTGCTGGCTGGGAACCCGCCGTGGGATCTGGACGCTGGAGTGCTAGCCGAAGTCTACCGGCGTTGCGCGGAAGCCCGGTCCAGAGGTGAGCAGCCCCTCTTGGAAGAGGTAAGGCGCTGGAGGTCGGAATCCCGCGATACCCTCCTTCTGAAGTGGGGCGAAAGGCTTGCAGAGCCAAGTGCTGGCCACAGAACGATTGAGGCTGTCCGGCCCGTTCTCCACCAATGGGTCAGCAGACAACGAGGGAACATCACCTTCCACCTTGCACAGATGCTCTCCGGCCATGGCTGTTTCGGAAGGTACCTGTGCAAGGTGGCAGGCAGAGAACCGACTGCGAGGTGCCAGCACTGCAGCAGCAATGAGGACACTGCGGATCACACGCTGGCTGTGTGCCCCGGGTGGGATGGACCACGCGCCCAATTGGTGGCAGTGGTGGGGGCGGACCTCTCACTACCCACCGTTGTCAGTGCCATGGTCGGTAGTGAGAGGTGCTGGCGGGCAATGGCAGAGTTCTGCAAAACTGTCATGGCCCAAAAAGAGACTGCTGAGCGTGCCCGGGAGGAGGACGCATCATCCCACCCGATGCGGCGCAGACGGGTCGGGCGCAGACGGGTCGCCCATGACCGTCACCTGCCCCCATAATGAGGACCTCTGGGCGGCAGGCTTGGGGACGTCTGACGCCCATGAATTAAGGGTCCTCGAGCTGATGCGCATGCCTAAGGATTGGGCATGCCAAGAATAGGGAATCTGGGAGTTTATCCCAGCGTGGTGGGTCCGATCTGTCGGACAGCTGCGGGGGGAGCTACGGAGGAGTGCAGTTGCGTGCCTGTAACTTCCCCAATGTAAAGCAGCGTGTGGCCACCCGGGGGGTTTTAGTGGGTAGACTGGAATCCAGGAGTCCCACATACCCGTCCATATACCCCAGGACGGGATGCGTAAAGCATTTCCCCCCAAAAAAAAAAAAAAAAAAAAAAAAAAGGTTAGGTTAGGTTAGGTTCCCTCCCCCCCCGACGTGCTGCCACCTTGTCGTGGTGGGGGGGCTTGCGTGTCCCTGTGATCCCCGAGGCTATACCGGACAGGGCTACCCATACCGGAAAGGCGAGGGGGGAGGGACCAGACGAAGAGCAGCACACCGCGGCGGGGCCTGCAGAGGCCTGCCTGAGGTGGTTCTCCTCGCGTCCCTCTGATTGAGCAGAGGGCGCAGAGGAGGAACTGAGCAGTAGTTTACCCGTAAATGGGTAGCCGAGGGTAGTTCCTGGACTGGGAACTACCGATAGGGGAGTCTACGCCAGCTCTCCTCAAATCCCGGAACCCGCTGTGTTGTCCCAACGACCCCCAGTACAGGCGTTAATGGGGTACGGGTGGCACAGCGGACCGGAGGGCTTGCCTTAATTGGCCGGCCCGCACTAGTTTTAGGTTTTATCCCGTGGGACCGCCCGCCCCCACGGTGTATGTAGGGTTACCCAGGTACAGGGGGCACTGCCTGGGTGGACCGTTTTTTCCCCCATACTCGTGGGAACCAAATAAAATGTCAAACCCAAAAACCGTAGGATTAGGCTTAGATATAAGTTTAGCTCTAAGTGAGGCGGCGACCGTCGACGCCAGAGAGGCCGAGAAGGATATCTTCCAGCCTCGGATATCTCTGGCGCGGTCGCCTATACGAGGAGATAGCGAAGATCCTTACGCCGACTACCCAAGTCCACGAATTGACTTGAGCTCAGCCGCGATTCAGATCCCGGCGAGGCAAGCGGCCAGCGTCCCAACACGCGATCGCCACGGCCGCTTCGTGCGGCGTAAGACAACAGAAGAGGGCGGAGAGGCTTGCGAGATAGGGGAGAACGCAGGCACCTCCACAAACCCCTCCCAAATCGTCGAGCTGCGCGCACCGGTCGCGAAGGTCGAGAGGATTGCGCAGGTTGTCCTTACCCGGCTGGAGGAGGTGAGTCCAGTGCGTGGCGATCCCGCACAGGCTGCCGATACTTTTTCGACGCCAGCGACTTCCCCTAGTCGCGAGAAGACAGACCTGCCGCTGGAGAAACCAGGACCCAGGGGTAAGGGAAAGGTGCGTCCACGCACACAAACGCCGTTTAAGTCCACAGATGTAGAAGGGCGGCAAAAACCACCGAACTCCCCAACCATACTGGCAGATTCGGAGAAGGCACTGGAGCTAGACGGCAACAGATTGGAGGCAGGCCCGTCCAGCTCGGGAAAGAAGCTGGGTCCTCCAGAAAGGCGAAAGGATAGCCTGACGACGAGTGGTCGGATGTGGCAAAACTGTCGTAAAAGGCCGCGCCATTCCAGCTCCCAGTCAGGATCCAGCGAGGGCGAGTCTGCCTCCTCTCCGTCCACCGCAAGCGAGGGCTCATCGCAGACTTCGAAAGGACGAGGCCGGCCCCCCACCACGGGGAAATATATGGGCCTGGCCAAGGCAAAGGAGGCCTATAACCGCGCCCTGAGTGAGGAGATCCGCCTCGAGGCGGAGAAAGAGGTGCAGGAGATGCGCATCAGAACCCGTCAAGGGTTCTATAAGTGCACTCCTTCTCCGCCAGGGCCGAATCTCGAAGAGGCCGCAGCCACCAAGGAACTTGGCCAGCAGGTGGCAGACAGTCTGGCGGTTATCGAAAAAGTGGCGGCCACCTCAAAGAATCTGAAGGGTGGGTACATTCGGAGCCTAAAGGACGCTGCATCCGCCATATCGGATGCGTTTGCTGTACTCAGCAAACGCACCACCTCCGAAGAGACAGCGCGGCTCCAAGCCGATAACAACCGGCTAAGGAGCGAAATGGCCAGCTTACGAAAAGAGATGACTGAAATAAAGGCCCAACTGGAGGGGATGCGGAAGCGGGGTGATCCTGCACCCTCGCCACTCGGATATAACCAGGAGGTGCAGCCCCCTGCGCTGCCCTCCCCCAAGGGACGGATAGACGGTCGCGGCACCCCTTCTATCGCTATAACTGAGGAGATCTGTCGCGTGGTCATGGCCCAGGTCGGGACGTATCTGGACGCTCGCATAGCCGCAATCAGCGACAGACTCCTCCCAGAGAAGAGGATGCGGCCTCCGCGGGGTATCCGAAGTGAAACTAGGGGAGCAGAGCCAGAGCCTGGTGTGGCGACCGCAGGTGCTCCCTTGGAAGACTGCGCCCTGGCCAGTGCATCTGGAGCGTCTTACTCGGGCGCCGTAAAGCGCACCAAAAAGCGAAATAAGAAGGAAGATTCCTCCGGAAAAGTCCCTGCCCCTGGAGAAGCAGGCCCTGGAGCTACGACGCCTGCGCCGAGCGAGCCCTGGATTGAGGTCAGAGGCAAAAAGAAGAAGAACAAGAAGAAGGAAGCTGGCCCTACAAACAAGGCAGCTCCAGAAAAGAAGGCCCGGAAGCTGCGTCTTCCCAAGTCAACAGCAGTGGTGTTTACGCTACTGGAGCCAAAGGCCGACACAAATAGCGTCAGGGATAGTTACGCGACAATCATCGGCGAGGCCAAAAAGCGGGTCGACCTCGATGCGCTGGGGATCTCAGGCGTTCAGGTCCGAAGGACCGCCACGAATGCCCGCATATTTGAAATTCCCGGCGGTGAGAGCGGAGAAAAGGCCGACGCTCTCGCAAACAAATTAAGGGAGGTGATGGATCCGGCCGTTGTCCGGATCTCCAGGCCCACCAAATGTGCGGAGATGCGCATCTCGGGCCTGGACGACTCGGTCCTATCTCCGGAGGTGGTTGCGGCGGTAGCACGAGACGGCGGCTGCGCGGAGGATGACATCAAGGCCGGTGAAGTCACGCTCGGCCCCTCAGGACTGGGCACTGTGTGGCTGCGGTGCCCTATCGCGGCAGCAAAAAAGGTAGCTCAGGCCGGACGTCTCCGCGTGGGATGGGTCTCTGCGCAGGTCAGGTTGCTCGAGTCCCGGCCCATGCGATGCTTCCGGTGCATGGAAGTGGGTCATGTGCGCGCCACGTGCAAGTCTGAGGTGGACCGCAGCCTCATGTGTTACCGGTGCAGTGGGTCAGGCCATACCGCACGTGACTGCAACGCCGCCGCCCACTGCGCGCTGTGCGCGGAGGCGGGTGTCCCCGCGGGCCACAGGGTGGGAAGCATGTCATGCAACCCACCCAAAAGAAAGAAACCAGATGCTGGCAAAACCAGAACCCCCACGCAGCCTAGTCGCCAACAAATGCCTGAGCTCGGGACCGAGGAGGATCGGATGGCCACTGAATAGGAATGGCCACCATCCGATACTTACAGGCGAACATCAACCACTCCGCCAGAGCCCAGGACCTCCTGCTCCAGAGCATGGCGGAGTGGCTGATACAGGTTGCAATTGTGGCTGAGCCGTACTCCGTTCCCTCCAGGGACAACTGGGTTGGGGACAGAGACGGACTCGTGGCAGTCGTCGCACAGCCGCAAGCGGGATCCGCGCCGCACCAAAACATCACCAAAGGCCACGGCTTCGTGTCCACATACCTGGGTGACACAATGGTGGTCGGGGCGTATTTCTCGCCTAACAGGAGCCTAGCCGAGTTCGAGACTTTTCTTGATGAGGTGGGTTCCCTGTTTGGCGAGAATCGTCCTGGGCAGCTGCTGGTCGCTGGAGATTTCAATGCTAAGTCTACAGCGTGGGGGTCTCCAGCGACTGACGCGCGGGGGCAGGCTCTGGAGGAATGGGCGGTGGAAGTGGGGCTGCTGATCCTCAATAGGGGGGCGACGGACACATGCGTGCGACAGCGGGGAGGGTCAATTGTGGACATAACAATGGCTAGCCCCGCTCTCGCTCGACGCGTTTCGTACTGGAAGGTGATGACGGACGTGGAGACGCTCTCGGACCATCGCTACATCCGATTCCAGGTCTCCACGCTCCCTCTCACCCCATTGAGCGCGAATCGACCCCCTGCAGGGGAAGGGCCGCGGTGGAGGTTAGGGCAACTCGACAGGGAGATGACCGAAGAGGCAGCCCTTGTCGAGACCTGGCAGGTCAGGGCTGGCCCTATAGGTGACATCGATGCGGAAACGGAGCATCAGATTGCCGCCCTGCACCGTATCTGCGACGCTGCAATGCCCCGTGTGAGGCCGACGCCGCCTCGTCGTCGCGTGTACTGGTGGCGCGAGGAGATCCGCATATCACGGAGCGAGTGCACCGCGGCGCGTCGCCAATACACGAGGAGCAGGCGGAGACGAGTGCGAGATCCGGTCAGGGAGGAGGAGCTATACGCCGCCTACCGGGCCAAATGCCACCAGCTCCAGGCGGATATCGCTCGGGCGAAGGAGGCAGCGTGGAAGGAGTGGCTGGAGATGCTGGATTTACACCCATGGGGGCGCCCTTACAAAACTGTAAGGGCAAAACTCCGGCCTTGGGCCCCCCCGCTGACCAGTACTCTCGAGCCCCTCCTTCTAGAGCGGATCCTCACCGTCCTATTCCCCGAAAGGGGTACATGGAATCCACCGGCGATGGGCAGGAATCCTCCGGGATATGAGGACGAGGCACCGCCTGTAACGGACGCGGAGCTCGGGGCCGCAATTCTAAGGCTGAAGAGGAAAAATGGCGCCCCCGGACCAGACGGTGTACCCGGGCGTGTCTTGGTGCTCGCGCTTGCGGCGGAGGAGCTGGAGGAGAGGGTGAGGGCCCTCTTCAGCGCATGCCTCGACCGAGATCAGTTCCCGCGGAGCTGGAAGACGGGCAAGCTCGTCCTTCTTCAGAAGGACGGGCGCCCAGCGGAGTCGCCGTCGGCCTACCGCCCCATCGTCTTGCTTGACGAGATGGGCAAGCTTTTCGAGCGGGTGATTGCGGCCCGTCTCGTCAAGCATCTCGAGGAGGTAGGACCCGACCTGCACGACTGCCAGTACGGCTTCCGGCGGGAAAGGTCGACGATAGACGCCATTGCGCGGTTGAGGGTCCTCGCCGAGGAGTCTGTCTCGCAGGGCGGAGTGATGTTGGCAGTGTCGCTAGACATAGCGAATGCCTTCAACACCCTGCCCTTCGAGACAGTCAGGGCAGCGCTGCAATACCACGGTGTGCCCCGGTACCTACAAAACGTGGTGGGAGACTATTTTCAGGATCGGGCCATCGTCTACCCGGCCCAAAACGGATGGGCAAACAGGAGGGTCACATGCGGTGTTCCACAGGGGTCGGTCCTTGGACCACTCTTGTGGAACATCGGATACGACTGGGTGCTCCGCGGTACCAACCTGCGGGGCGTCGGCGTACTCTGTTACGCCGACGACACTCTCGTCACCGCGAGCGGGAGCACCCACAGACAAGCCGTCCTGCTAGGCACAGCGGGGGTTGCCCACGTGGTGAGCCGCATTAGGGCCTTGGGGCTCGAGGTGGCCCTAAACAAGTCCGAGGCCCTCTTCTTCCATGGGCCTCGAAACGCGCCGCCTCCTGGCCTGGCGATCGTTGTGGGGGGTACCTCCATCGCCATCGAGCCGACGCTTCGCTATCTAGGCATTGTCCTCGATGGGCGATGGAGGTTCACGGAGCACTTTGCCCGCAAGGCGCCAAAGTTGGTGGCTGCAGCCGGAGCACTCGGGGGGCTGCTCCCGAACATCGGGGGGCCGGGCAGCGCATGCCGTCGCCTGTACCAGGGGGTTGTGCGCTCTATGGCCATGTACGGGGCTCCCATATGGGCAGAGGCCCTGAACGCTCGCAACGTGGCCCTGTTGCGCAGACCCCAACGGGTCATAGCCACTAGGGCGATACGAGCGTTCAGGACGGTCTCCTTTGAGGCGGCAACCCTACTGGCCGGTAGCCCGCCGTGGGACCTCGAAGCCGGGGTCCTTGCGGCGGTCTGGCCCGCCGCGAGGACAGCACAGTGTGCAAACACTGCACAGGCGGAGACGAGGACACGGCGCAGCACACCCGCGCCGTGTGCCCCACGTGGGAAGCACCGCGACGCGAGCTTATCGCGGCCATCGGGGTGGACCTCTCGCTGCCAGCCATAGCCAGTGCGATGGCACACAGCAGGGCCGCATGGGAGGCGGTCGTTGCATTTAGCAACGCCGTCATGTCCCAAAAGGAGACGGCGGAGAGAGAGCGAGAGGACGACCCCCTCGCACCACCTATCCGCCGAAAGAGAGCAGGGCGAAGGCGGGCCGCCTACGACCGCCAAATACCGCCCTAACCGGGACCTCGGGCAGCTGGTTGGGAGATTGGCTGCCCGACGAGCAACGTCCCGAGATGGAAAGGTGGCTCTGGGTGAGGTCGCCTAGTGGTGAGGGGGTAGGCTGAAAGCCTGCATAGATGGGCCCGAAAGGGCAGCACGCCATGTGGGTGCCGGGGTAAGCGCCAAGCGTTCCCCTAGCCCCACTGCAGGCGGAGCGAGGGCACACCGAGGGGTTTTAGTGGGTAGACTGGAGACCAGGAGTCCCACATACCCGTCCTTTACTACCACCTTAAGGACGGGATGCGTAACGCATTTCCCCTCGAAAAAAAAAAAAAAAAAAAAAAAAGGTTCCCTCCCGACGTGCTGCCACCTTGTCGTGGGGGGGGGCTTGCGTGTTCCTGTGATCCCCAAGGCTATACCGGACAGGGCTACCCATACCGGAAAGGCGAGGGGGAGGGACCAGACGAAGAGCGGCACAACCCGGCGGGGCCTGCAGAGGCCTGCCAGAGATGGTTCTCCGCTCGTCCCTCTGACTGAGCAGAGGGCGCAGAGGAGGAACCGAGGGAGGGCGGGCCCGGCGTGCACTAACCCTGCCGTCGGGCAGGCACTGGGAGGTTTATCCCGTACGTGCCACCGCTGGACTCGCAACCCCGTTTCGAGTGTCGTGGACACGTCTCGCGGCTTGGACGGGAGCGAGGGTCTTGCCTTCATTGGCCGGACTGCGAGGAGAAAACCTCTATAAAAAAGCCCAATTCCCGACGCTGCGGTACATGGCGTCGGGGAACTCGATGGAGGGTGACAACAGGAACAGGTTCTTGCGCGCGTAGCTTGGACCGGTTCATCCGCTCTGACAACCGTAGTCTGCTCGAGTGGCCTCTCGTGTGCTGCGGATGTGAGCAGCCTCTGGACTGACGAACCCCCACCCGCCAGGCATTATTCACTGACCTAGGGTAGATTGCGTTCTTCCATTTGCTGAGCAAATGGAAAGCGCTTATAATCTTTCTGGGTCGTGGTTAATGTCGGGGGAGTGGGGGAATCGTTTTCCTGGAGGTTGCGCAGATCCTGGGCACAACGAGGGGTTCTACTTGGGTAGGCTTGTGTCGGAGTGGGAGGACCTGTCCGGACTGGGCGTGCTTGGGCCTGTGCCTGTTGTCACCTTCTGAGAGTGGCTGGAGGGTATCCAGTCGCTAGTGGCCAACCCTGGGGCACCGCCCGACCCCCAGTGGTAATAGGGTTACCCAGGTGCAGGGGGCACCGCCTGGGTGGACCGTTTATCCCCCACACTCGTGGGAACAAAAATGGCAAACAACTTTTTGAATTCTTCTACCGACGACCTGGCAATAATAAGGACACCGATGCATGATGAAAATGATGAAGCGGTAGCGGCGAGCGCCCTGATGGCGCGCGCCAATACCTTTGACAGTGGCAAGAGCGCGCAGTCGGCGCAACCGCAACTACGAGTTGAGCTGACGCGGCTTGAAAATATGGACAAGGCAGCGCTTGGAGTCACGTTTGAGTACCCTGTTGTAGCTTTAGCACCGGAAACAGATAAAACAAACAGCGACTCCAATAACGATAGACAGGAGGTTGTCAACAAGCAACTCCCCTTTAGCCATACTCGGCTATCTGAGTCGGACTCCTCGGCTGCCAGTATGGTAACGGTGGCCTCGAAAGAGTCCAATGACTCTATGCGCGATACATACTGGCGGAAGGGTGAGAAGAGGCCTGCACCATTGCTCTCCTCAGAATCAGAGAGTGATGTTGGGGCGCAGCCAGATGAAAGCGGGGATGTCTCACCTACCCAGACGTCAAAAAGTATGTGGCTTAAATCAACGCCCAAAAGGGGCAGGGGTCGTCCTCCCACGACAGGCAAATATGTAGGGCTTCACAAACATCAGAGGGAGCTAAGTAACGAGAGGGCGAAGGAGCAGCGTCTACTTGCGGAAGACGAGCTAGAGGCATATAACCGCTCGGCACAAGTGGATAATGAGAACAGAGCTGCTCGTCTAAAACAACGCCAGCCGCTTGGACAGAACGTGGACACAGCGCAGACTTCCGTGGCACTGGGCGCAAAAATACAGGAGGCACTAGATGTGGTGGTCCGAGTTGCCGACAAGTCCGGCAACATGAAAGGGACATTTGTCAAGGCCCTCAAAACTGCGGCAGACGCAATAAAAGGGGCTGTTGCAGAGCTAAGAACCCTGACTGTGACGGAAGAAATTGCCCGTCTGGAGGCAGACAATTTACAACTGTCACGTCAGCTGGCGGAGTTGCGTCGGGAGGTCGCCGAGATGCGAAATCAGCCCGCTCGGGCAGCTGAGGGCGACTTCCGGCGCCTAATAGATGAAGTCTCACGTTCCAACCGTGAACAGTTCAGCATGATGCTAAATGCCCGCTTGGAAGCCATCGAATGCCGCCTCCTTGCGAAACCGCGCTTGCGACCATCATTAGCGGCCGATCGAAGAACAATGCCAGCTGTCCCTCAGAAGGACGTTGGTGCTTCGGCCTCTCCTCTTTCTCAGACTACAGCACGCGAGCCTCCAGTCATCGGGACTGCTGAAAATAATGGAGAAAACAGTAGTACAACGACAAAGAAAAAGGAAAGAAGGAAAAAGGCAAAACGTGGAAGCATGGCGGCACAGGAAGCTGCTGCAACAAGGCAAACCCAACCACTGCCAAAAGCACCTGAACGTGCAGAAAAGCAGTGGAGTACTGTGGTGGCCAAGAACATCAAGAAGAAGACAGCCAACACCGCGGCGAAGACCGCCGAGGCCAACAATGCACCTAAGAAGGCTCCTCAAAAAAAGAAAAAACTTCGTTCGCCTCGCACATCTGCGATTACACTCACCCTAAAACCAGGTGCTGTCGAAAAGGGGTACAAATACGACACACTCTTGGCTGAAGCCAAGAGTCGTATAGCACTCGAGGAGGTCGGCCTTACTCAGGTACGTTTTCGGACTGCAGTGACTGGAGCCCGGATGCTTGAGATTCCTCCGGGCACTGAAAACGCCGAAAAAGCAGCAGATGCGCTTGCAGCCAAGCTCCGTGAGGTTTTCAGCACCGATGTTGTCCAAATACATCGACCAGTGAAGTGCGCTGAAATACGAGTCACGGGACTGGATGACTCGGTGACAGCAGAGGAAGTCGTGATGGCTGTAGCTAGAGACGGAGGTTGCAGCACCGAGGCAATCAAGCCAGGTATAGTGGCCCGAGGCCCAAGTAACTTGGGGTCACTTTGGTTGAGCTGCCCAATATCTGCGGCAAAGAAACTGGTGGAAGTAGGTCGCATTAAAGTAGGATGGGTCTCAGCGCGAGTGGTGCTGCTCGAACAAAGGCCCCTACGTTGCTACAGATGCCTGGAAACAGGTCACGTAGGGACGAAGTGCGACAGGGAGGTGGATCGCAGCAATGTCTGCTTCCGCTGTGGTAAGCCCGGCCATAAGGCACGTGAATGCACTGCTGCAGATGCGAGCTGTGCTATATGTGTAGCAGCCGGTAAGCCTGCGGTACATGCTATTGGTAGCAAACAGTGTCCGGGAAGCACAAGAAATTCCAAATCAGCGCGAAAGATGGTGGCGAAGGGCACGATACCCAGTCGGTCGTCCCAGCAAAGAGAGGAGGAGCCCATGGAAACCGCACACTAAAATGGCTTTAGAAATCCTCCAGGCGAACATTAACCACTCCGCTCGGGCTCAGGACCTTCTGATCCAGTCCATGACTGAGTGGCAAGTCCAAGTGGCGGTAGTATCGGAGCCATATTTTATACCAACTCGGAGTGATTGGGCCTCCGACCACGATAGCAATGTAGCCATTATCGTAACCTCAACGATTAGCTGCCTGTCGTTTGAGAGGGTCACAAAAGGGAAAGGTTATGTGTTGGGCATCATGGCTGGCATGGCAATAGTTGGGGTATATTTTTCGCCCAATCGTACCCTTGCTGACTTTGAGCAAATGCTCGTAGAGGTCGGAGCGCTAGTGGCGCAGGTGCATCCTACTCCCGTCTTGGTCGCGGGAGACTTCAACGCCAAATCGACTTCGTGGGGCTCTCCCGCGACCGATGCCCGGGGCGAGGTGCTCGAGGAATGGGCAGTGGCTTTAGAGCTGGCGATCCTCAACCGGGGTTCGGAGAGCACGTGCGTGCGGCAGCAGGGCGAATCGATCGTGGACATAACGTTCGCATCCCGCGCCCTGGCCCGCCGTGTTCTGGATTGGAGAGTAGAGACAGAAGTGGAAACCTTGTCAGATCACCGATATATTCGGTTCACTGTTTCCACGTCTCAAACTCCTCCTATGCCGAGAGACAACCGATCGTCGGTAGGGGACAGCCCGCGCTGGGTGTTAGGGCGGCTAGATAGCCAGGTCGCCAAAGAGGCGGCCATAGTTGAATCCTGGGTGTCTAGCTCGGGCGCAGTGGAACAGGTCGACCAAGAAGCCGAGCAGCTTACCATCTCTCTCACCCGAGTGTGCGACGCGGCGATGCCGAGGGCAAAGCCAATCTCCCCAAGACGCCAAGTGTACTGGTGGCGACCTGAACTACGGGAATTGCGAAGCAACTGCGTCGCTGCTCGCCGCCAGTACAGCAGATACAGGAGACGAAGGGTTCGCGACCAAACCGAAGAGAACGCTCGCTACGACGCCTACAGGACAGCCTGCAAAACACTGCAGACAGCCATCGCGCAGGCCAAAGAGGCGGCGTGGGAGGAATGGCTGGCGACTCTCAACAGAGATCCGTGGGGGAGACCATATCGGGTCGTTAGGCAAAAACTCCGACCGTGGACTCCTCCGCTGACAAGCAGTCTCCAACCAGAGCTCTTGGAGCAAGTGGTGGGAGCTCTTTTCCCTGAGCGTGAAGGTTTCGTACCGCCCCTGATGGTAGCCACCACCAGACCAGAGAGAGCTGAGGTGGAGGCGCCCCCGGTAACTGAGGCGGAATTTGGTGCGGCCGTTCAAAAATTACGATCAAAAAAGACAGCCCCAGGACTGGACGGAATACCAGGGAGCGCCTTAGCAATCGCGCTGAGCGAGATGGGCGATAGGGTCAGAGCCCTTTACTCCGCGTGCCTTGCTCAGGGTCGATTCCCTCAAAGGTGGAAAACGGGGAAACTCGTGCTCCTGCGGAAGGAGGGGCGTCCACAAGACCAGCCGTCTGCCTATCGCCCTATCGTGCTGCTTGACGAGACGTGCAAGCTGTTTGAGCGTGTGCTTGCTGCGCGTCTCGTCAGGTGCATGGAGCCAGACCTGAGTGACTGGCAATTTGGATTTCGCCACGGACGCTCGACCCTCGACGCAATAGCTCGCGTCAGAGATCTCGCAGCGGAGGAAATCTCCCAGGGTGGAGTAGTAATGGCAGTGTCCTTGGACATATGCAACGCCTTTAACACTCTGCCCTGGGAGACTATCAAGGCTGCGCTTCGGTTCCACAACGTGCCAGAATACCTGCAAAGAACAATTGTGGACTATTTCGCAGGGAGAGAAGTTGCTTACCCAACCAAGGACGGGTGGCGCAGAAGGGCCATGTCGTGCGGTGTTCCACAGGGTTCGGTACTGGGGCCGCTCCTGTGGAACATCGGGTACGACTGGGTGCTACGTGGAACCACTCTGCGGGGAGTCAGCGTCACCTGCTACGCTGACGATACCCTAGTGTCTGCACGAGGCAGCACACATAGAGAGGCGGCCTATCTTGCCACAGCTGGTGTGGCGCACGTCGTCCGCAGGATCCGTGCGTTGGGCCTGGAGGTGGCCCTTCATAAGTCCGAGGTCCTAGTCTTCCATGGCCCTCGGAATGCGCCACCGCCTGGGTCCAGCATAACGGTGGGTGGTACTACCATTGCCGTCGGGTCGACGATGAAGTACCTTGGACTCGTCCTCGACGGCAAATGGAAGTTCGAAGAGCACTTCCGGCGCTTGGCCCCAAAATTGGTGGCTGCAGCCGGAGCGCTAGGACGGATCCTGCCAAACGTAGGAGGACCAGGAGGGGCATGCCGTCGTCTTTATACCGGTGTGGTGCGCTCCATGGCGCTCTATGGGGCGCCGATATGGGCGGGTGGTCTGAGCGTCCGTAATGTCGCGTTGCTGCGACGTCCGCAGCGGGCGATGGCGCTCAGGTCGGCTCGAGCGTACCGCACTGTGTCGTACGTTGGCGCCTGCTTGCTTGCTGGTAGCCCGCCTTGGGACCTTGAGGCCGAGGCCCTCGCCGAGGTGTATTGGCGGGTGCTGGCAGCAAAAGAGGAACGACACTGGCCCCATCCACGGGAAATCCGGCAGTGGCGAGATGAGGCTCGAGATGACCTCTTCCTGAGATGGTCGGAGAGGCTCGAAGTCCCGGGAGCGAGCCGGGAACTGGTGGCCGCTGTTCAGCCCGTCCTCAAAGAATGGGTTGAACAAAAACACGGAGCACCAACATTCCATCTTACGCAGCTTCTGACTGGGCACGGTTGCTTCGGCAAATACTTGTGCAGAGTGGTGGGGCGGGAACCCACTGAAGAATGTCACGCGTGCGGCAATAGCGAAGATACGGCACAGCACACGCTTGCAGTGTGCCCAGCTTGGGTGGAGCAGCGGGCCGCACTTGTGGCCGGGGTAGGGCATGACCTCTCCCTGCCTGCCTTGGTTAAAGCCATGGTCGGTAGCGACAGGTCGTGGAAGGCGGCGGTCTCCTTCAGCGAAGATGTAATGGCGCAGAAGGAGTCGGCGGAGCGTGGGAGAGAGGACGATCCGGCCTCTCAGCCAATACGTCGCAAACGCGTGGGGCGACGGCGACTTGCCTACGACCGCCGACTTCCCCCTTAAGGGCACCCGTGGGCGATAGACACGGGGACGTCTGTCGCCCGCACAAAGGTCCCCGAGTGGCAGGTGTGCCGTATTCCGGCACACCCCTTTGATGAGGAAGGGAAAAAAAAGTCTTCCCAGAGACGGGTCCTAAGTACGGACGGCCGCTGGCGAGGTTACGGTAGTGTGCTCAGGCGTCCCCGTGACCTCGCTTACAGCACAGGAGGCGGCACATAGAGGGGTTTTTAGTGGGTACACCATATAGGTCTCATCAGCCGACATGGGAGTCCCACATAACCACCAGAGTCCGTCCCCGTACTCTGGTGGTATGCGTAAAGCATTTTCCCCTCTTAAAAAAAAAAAAAAAAAAAAAAAAAAAGGTTCCCTCCCGACGGAGTGGCTGGAGACTCTGAACCAACACCCATGGGGGCGCCCTTACAAAACTGTAAGGGCAAAACTCCGGCCTTGGGCCCCCCCGCTGACCAGCAGTCTCGAGCCCCTCCTCCTAGAGCGAATCCTTTCCGTCCTGTTCCCCGAAAGGGGTACATACCATCCACCGGCGATGGGCGGGAACCCACCGGAAAATGAGGACGACGCACCGCCGGTAACAGAGGCGGAGCTTGGGGCCGCCATCCTAAGGCTTAAGGCAAAGAATGGCGCCCCTGGACCTGATGGTGTGCCTGGGCGTGTCGTGGTGCTCGCGCTCCAATTAGAAGAGCTGGAGGAGAGGGTGAGGGCCCTCTTCAGCGCATGCCTCGACCGAGGTCAGTTCCCGCGAAGCTGGAAGACGGGCAAGCTCGTCCTTATTCAGAAGGACGGGCGCCCAGCGGAGTCGCCGTCGGCCTACCGCCCCATCGTCTTGCTTGACGAGATGGGCAAGCTTTTCGAGCGGGTGATTGCTGCCCGTCTCGTAGAGCATCTCGAGGAGGTAGGACCCGACCTGCACGACTGCCAGTACGGCTTCCGGCGGGAAAGGTCGACGATAGATGCCATTGCGCGGTTAAGGGTCCTCGCCGAGGAGGCTGTCTCGCAGGGCGGAGTGATGTTAGCAGTGTCGCTAGACATAGCAAATGCTTTCAACACCCTGCCTTTCGAGACAGTCAAGGCAGCGCTGAAGTACCACGGTGTGCCCCGGTACCTACAAAACGTGGTGGGAGACTATTTTCAGGATCGGGCCATCGTCTACCCGGCCCAAAACGGATGGGCAAACAGGAGGGTCACATGCGGTGTTCCACAGGGGTCGGTCCTTGGACCACTCTTGTGGAACATCGGATACGACTGGGTGCTCCGCGGTACCAACCTGCGGGGCGTCGGCGTACTCTGTTACGCCGACGACACTCTCGTCACCGCGAGCGGGAGCACCCACAGACAAGCCGTCCTGCTAGGCACAGCGGGGGTTGCCCACGTGGTGAGCCGCATTAGGGCCTTGGGGCTCGAGGTGGCCCTAAACAAGTCCGAGGCCCTCTTCTTCCATGGGCCTCGAAACGCGCCGCCTCCTGGCCTGGCGATCGTTGTGGGGGGTACCTCCATCGCCATCGAGCCGACGCTTCGCTATCTAGGCATTGTCCTCGATGGGCGATGGAGGTTCACGGAGCACTTTGCCCGCAAGGCGCCAAAGTTGGTGGCTGCAGCCGGAGCACTCGGGGGGCTGCTCCCGAACATCGGGGGCCCGGGCAGCGCATGCCGTCGCCTGTACCAGGGGGTTGTGCGCTCTATGGCCATGTACGGGGCTCCCATATGGGCAGAGGCCCTGAACGCTCGCAACGTGGCCCTGTTGCGCAGACCCCAACGGGTCATAGCCACTAGGGCGATACGAGCGTTCAGGACGGTCTCCTTTGAGGCGGCAACCCTACTGGCCGGTAGCCCGCCGTGGGACCTCGAAGCCGGGGTCCTTGCGGCGGTCTACTGGCGAGTAGCAGCAGAGCGAGCGGAGGGCAATCGGCCACATCCCGAGGAGATCAAGGTCTGGAGGGACGAAGCCAGGGAGGACCTCCTCCGGAAGTGGGACGAAAGGTTGCAGGCCCCAAGCGCAAGCAGGGAGGTGGTGGGCGCCGTACGGCCGGTCCTTAGGGACTGGTTAGGCCGCGACTTCGGCGAGATGACGTTCCACCTGACACAGGTACTTACCGGCCACGGATGTTTCAGCAGATACCTGTGCCGGGTGGCCCGCCGGGAGGAGTCCACAATATGCAAACACTGCACGGGCGCAGAGGAAGACACCGCGCAGCACACCCGCGCCGTGTGCCCCGCGTGGGAAGCACCGCGACGCGAGCTTATCGCGGCCATCGGGGCGGACCTGTCGCTGCCGGCCATAGCTGGCGCGATGGCACGCAGCAGGGCCGCATGGGAGGCGGTCGTTGCATTTTGCAACGCCGTCATGTCCCAGAAGGAGGCGGCGGAGAGAGAGCGAGAGGACGACCCCCTCGCCCCACCTATCCGCCGAAGAAGACCAGGGCGAAGGCGGGCCGCCTACGACCGCCTTATACCGCCCTAACCGGGACCTCGGGCAGCTGATTGGGAGATTGGCTGCCCGACGAGAAATGTCCCGAGGTGGAAAGGCGGCCATAGGTGAGGTCGCCTCATGGTGAGGGGGTGGGCTCAGAAGCCCGCAGAGCCGGGCCCGAAAGGGCACGACGCCATATGTGAGAGCCAGGGTAGGCGCCAAGCGTTCCCCTAGCCCCACTCCAGGCGGAGCGAGGGCACACCGAGGGGTTTTAGTGGGTAGACTGGAGACCAGGAGTCCCACATACCCGTCCTTTACTACCACCTTAAGGACGGGATGCGTAACGCATTTCCCCTCGTAAAAAAAAAAAAAAAAAAAAAAAAAGGTTCCCTCCCGACGTCCCCCCCGACGTGCTGCCACCTTGTCGTGGTGGGGGGGCTTGCGTGTCCCTGTGATCCCCGAGGCTATACCGGACAGGGCTACCCATACCGGAAAGGCGAGGGGGGAGGGACCAGACGAAGAGCGGCACACCCCGGCGGGGCCTGCAGAGGCCTGCCTGAGGTGGCTCTCCTCGCGTCCCTCTGATTGAGCAGAGGGCGCAGAGGAGGAGCCGAGTAGCGGTTTTCCCGTAAATGGGTGACTGAGGGTAGTTCCTGGACTGGGAGCTACCGACAGGGGAGTCCACGCCAGCTCTCCTTGAATCCAGGAACCCGCTGTGTCGTCCCAACGACCCCCAGTACAGGCGTCAATGGGGTACGGGAGGCACTGCGGACCGGAGGGCTTGCCTTAATTGGCCGGCCCGCACTAGTTTTAGGTTTTATCCCGTGGAACCGCCCGCCCCCACGGTGTATTTAGGGTTACCCAGGTACAGGGGGCACTGCCTGGGTGGACCGTTTTTTCCCCCACACTCGTGGGAACAAAATCAAAATGTCCAACCAAAACGTAGGATTAGGCTTAGACATAAGTTTAGGATTAAGTGAGGCCGAGGAGGAAATTTTCCGTCCTCGAGTGTCCCTGGTGCGGTCACCTGTGCGAGGGGATGACGATTGTCAAGTGGGCTACCCAAGCCCACGGATCGATCTGAGCTCAGCCGCCATTCAGATCCCGGTGAGGGAAGCAGTCAGCGCCCCAACGCGCGACCGCCACGGCCGCTTCGTGCGGCGTACAACGACAGAAGAGGGCGGAGAGGCTTACGCGATAGGGGAAAGCGCAGGCACTTCCAAAAACGCCGAGCTGCGCGCACCGGTCGCGAAGGTCGAGAGGCGCGCTCAGGTAGTCCTCACCCGGCTGGAGGAGGTGAGTCCAGCGCGTGGGGATCCCGCACAGGCCCCCGACAGATTCTCGACGCCAGCGACTTCCCCAAGTCGCGAGAAGACAGACCTGCCGCCGGAAAAACCAGGACCTAGGGGTAAGGCAAAGACGCGTCTACGCACACAAACGCCGTTTAAGTCAACAAATGTGGAAGGGGGACAAAAGTCGTCGAACACCCCAACATTACTGACAGATCTGGAGCAGGCACTGGGGCAGGACGGCAACAGATTGAAGGCAGGCCCGTCCAGCACGGGAAAGAAGCTGGGTCCTCCCGAAAAGGGAAAGTACAGCCAAACGACGAGTGGTCGGATGTGGCAAAACTGTCGCAAAAGGCCGCGCCACTCCAGCTCCCAGTCGGGATCCAGCGAGAGCGAGTCTGCCTCCTCTCCGTCCGCCGCAAGCGAGGGCTCGTCGCAAACTTCGAAAGGACGAGGCCGGCCCCCCACCACGGGGAAATATGTGGGCCTGGCCAAGGCAAAGGAGGCCTATAACCGCGCCCTGAGTGAGGAGATCCGCCTCGAGGCGGAGAAAGAGGTGCAGGAGATGCGCATCAGAACCCGTCAAGGGTTCTATAAGTGCACTCCTTCTCCGCCAGGGCCGAATCTCGAAGAGGCCGCAGCCACCAAGGAACTTGGCCAGCAGGTGGCAGACAGCTTGGCAGTCATCGAAAAAGTGGCGGCCACCTCAAAAAACCTGAAGGGCGGGTACATTCGGAGCCTAAAGGACGCCACATCCGCTATATCGGATGCGTTTGCTGTACTCAGCAAACGCACCACTTCTGAAGAGACAGCGCGGCTCCAAGCCGATAACAACCGGCTAAGGAGCGAAATGGCCAGTTTGCGAAAGGAGATGGCCGAAATTAAGGCCCAACTGGAGGGGATGCGGAAGCAGGATGGTCACACATCCTCGCCACCCAGACGCAACGAGGAGGTGCCGCCCCCCGCGGTGCCCTCCCCAAGGGGACGGAGAGACGGCCGCGGCACTCCTTCTGCCCTCATAACTGAGGAGATCTGTCGTGCGGTCATGGCCCAGGTCGGGACGTATTTGGACGCCCGCATGGCCGCAATCAATGACAGACTCCTCCCGGAGAAGAGGATGCGGCTACCGCTGGGTACCCGGAACGAAAGGGGGGAAGCAGAGCCAGAGTCTGGTGTGGCCCCCGCAGGTGCTCCTATGAAAGACCTGGCCCTGCTTAGCGCATCCGCATCAAGAAGTGGAATGACATACTCAGGTGCCGTAAAGCGCCCTAAAAAGCAAAGTAGGAAAGGAGGTTCGTCCGGGAAAACCGCTGCCCCGGAAGAATCAGGCCCTGAAAGAACAGCGCCTTCGCCTGAAACGCCAAGTGCCTGGACCTTAGTGAAGGGCAAAACAAAGAGGAAAAAGAAGGAGAGCGTCCCTACCAGCCATGCAGCCCCATCAAAGAAGGCCCGGAAGCTGCGCCTCCCCCAATCAACGGCCGTCGTGTTTACTTTGGTGGATCCGAAAGCTGACGCGAGCGAAAGAGACAGTTACGCGGCCATCATCGGGGAAGCCAAAAAACGAGTAGACCTCGACGCGCTCGGAATATCGGGTGTTCGGGTTCGAAGGACCGCAACGAATGCCCGAATTTTCGAGATTCCCGGTGGTAAGAGCGGCGATAAGGCTGACGCCCTCGCCAAGAAATTAAGAGAGGTGATGAATCCGGCATTGGTCCGGATCTCCAGGCCCACCAAATGTGCAGAGGTGCGCATCTCGGGGCTGGACGACTCTGTTCTATCTCCGGAGGTGGTCGCGGCGGTAGCACGAGAGGGCGGCTGCGCGGAGGCAGACATCAAGGCCGGAGAAGTGACGCTCGGGCCCTCAGGACTGGGCACTGTGTGGCTGCGGTGCCCTATCGCGGCAGCAAAAAAGGTGGCTCAAGCCGGACGTCTTCGCGTGGGGTGGGTGTCGGCGCAGGTCAAGTTGCTCGAGACCCGCCCCATGCGATGCTACCGGTGCATGGAAGTGGGACATGTCCGAGCCGCGTGCAAGTCTGAGGTGGACCGCAGCCTCATGTGCTACCGGTGCAGTGGGTCGGGCCACACCGCCCGCGACTGTAACGCCGCCGTACACTGCGTGCTGTGCGCGGAGGCGGGCGTCCCCGCGGGCCACAGGGTGGGAAGCATCTCTTGCAACCCACCCAAACGTAAGAAAACTGCTGCCAACAGAGCAAAAACCCCTTCAGAGTCTAGCGGGCCACAAAGGCCCGAGCCCAGGGCTGAGCAGGATCAGATGGCCACTGATTAGACATGACCTCCCGATATTTACAGGCGAATATCAACCACTCTGCCAGAGCGCAAGACCTCTTGCTCCAGAGCATGGCGGAGTGGTTGATACAGGTCGCAGTTGTGGCCGAGCCGTACTCCGTCCCCTCCAGGGACAACTGGGTTGGGGATAGGGACGGGCTAGTAGCAGTGGTCACACAGCCGCAAGCGGGATCCGCGCCGCACCTTAACGTCACCAAAGGCCGCGGTTATGTGTCAACATGCCTGGGGGACACGATGGTGGTCGGGACGTATTTCTCGCCGAACAGGAGCCTCGCCGAGTTCGAGTCCTTTCTTGACGAGGTGGGTTCCCTGTTCGGCGGAAATCGCCCTGGGCAGCTGCTCGTCGCTGGAGACTTCAACGCTAAGTCCATAGCGTGGGGATCTCCAGCGACAGACGCGCGGGGGCAGGCTTTGGAGGAATGGGCGGTGGAAGTGGGGCTGCTGATCCTCAATAGGGGATCAACAGACACGTGCGTGCGACAGCGGGGAGGGTCAATTGTCGATATAACAATGGGCAGCCCCGCTCTCGCACGACGTGTTACAGGCTGGAAGGTGAGGACGGACGTGGAGACGCTCTCGGACCATCGGTACATCCGATTCGAGGTCTCCACGCCCCCTCACACTCCGAGGAGTACGAGCCGACCCCCAGCAGGGGAAGGGCCGCGCTGGCGCCTGGCCCAATATGACAGGGAGATGGCCCAAGAGGCAGCCCTTGTCGAGACCTGGCAGGTCAGGGCTGGGCCCATAGACGACGTTGACACAGAGGCCGACCATCAGACAGCTGCCCTGCACCGGATTTGCGATGCCGCAATGCCCCGAGCAAGGCCGACCCCGCCTCGTCGTCGCGTGTACTGGTGGCGCGAGGAGATCCGCGTCTCACGGAACGAGTGCACGAAGGCGCGCCGCCAGTACACCAGGAGCAGGCGGAGAAGGGTGCGAGACCCAGCCAGGGAGGAGGCGCTATACGCTAACTACCGCGCCAAATGCCACCAGCTACAGGCGGAAATAGCACGGGCGAAGGAGGCAGCGTGGAAGGAGTGGCTGGAGATGCTGGACCTACACCCGTGGGGGCGCCCTTACAAGACCGTAAGGGCAAAACTCCGGCCTTGGGCCCCCCCGCTGACCAGTAATCTCGAGCCCCTCCTCCTAGAGCGGATTCTCTCCGTCCTGTTCCCCGAAAGGGGAACATGGCATCCACCAGCGATGGGCGGGAACTCACCGGTATATGAGAGCGACGCACCGCCTGTAACGGAGGCGGAGCTCGGGGCCGCAATCTTAAGGATGAAGATGAAAAACGGCGCCCCTGGACCAGACGGTGTGCCCGGACGTGTCTTGGTGCTCGCGCTTGCGGCGGAGGAGCTGGAGGAGAGGGTGAGGACCCTCTTCAGCGCATGCCTTGACCGAGGTCAGTTCCCGTGAAGCTGGAAGACGGGTAAGCTCGTCCTTCTTCAAAAGGACGGGCGTCCAGCGGAGTCGCCGTCGGCCTATCGACCCATCGTCTTGCTTGACGAGATGGGCAAGCTCTTCGAGCGGGTGATCGCTGCCCGGCTCGTCAAGCACCTCGAGGAGGTAGGACCCGACCTGCACGACTGCCAGTACGGCTTCCGGCGGGAGAGGTCAACTATAGACGCTATTGCGCGGCTGAGGGTCCTCGCCGAGGAGGCTGTCTCGCAGGGCGGAGTGATGTTGGCAGTGTCGCTAGACATAGCGAATGCCTTTAACACCCTGCCCTTCGAGACAGTCAATGCAGCGCTGCAGTACCACGGTGTGCCCCGGTACCTGCAAATCTTAGTGGAGGATTACTTCCGGGATCGGGCCATTGGGTATCCGACACACAATGGGTGGTCGAACAGGAGGGTCACATGCGGTGTTCCACAGGGGTCTGTCCTCGGACCACTCCTGTGGAACATCGGATACGACTGGGTGCTCCGCGGTACCAACCTGCGGGGCGTCAACGTACTTTGTTACGCCGACGACACTCTCGTCACCGCGAGCGGGAGCACCCATCGACAAGCCATCCTTCTGGGCACAGCGGGGGTTGCTCACGTGGTGAGCCGCATTAGGGCCCTGGGGCTCGAGGTGGCCCTAAGCAAGTCCGAGGCCCTCTTCTTCCATGGGCCTCGAAACGCGCCGCCTCCTGGTCTAGCCATCATAGTGGGTGGGACCTCCATCGCCATTGAGTCGACGCTGCGATACCTCGGTATTGTCCTTGATGGCCGATGGAGGTTCACGGAGCACTTTGCCCGCAAGGCGCCAAAGCTGGTGGCTGCAGCCGGAGCACTTGGCGGGCTGCTCCCGAACATCGGGGGGCCGGGTAGTGCATGCCGCCGCCTGTACCAGGGGGTTGTGCGCTCTATGGCCATGTACGGGGCTCCCATCTGGGCAGAGGCCCTGAACGCTCGCAATGTGGCCCTGTTGCGCAGACCCCAACGGGTCATAGCCACTAGGGCGATACGAGCGTTCAGGACGGTCTCCTTTGTGGCGGCAACCCTACTGGCTGGTAGCCCGCCGTGGGACCTCGAAGCCGGGGTCCTTGCGGCGGTCTACTGGCGGGTAGCAGCAGAGCGAGCGGAAGGCAATCGGCCACATCCGGAGGAGATCAAGCTCTGGAGGGACGAAGCCAGGGAGGACCTCCTCCGGAAGTGGGACGAACGACTGCAGGCCCCAAGCGCAAGCCGGGAGGTGGTGGGCGCCGTACGGCCAGTCCTCAGGGACTGGCTAGGCCGTGACTATGGCGAAATGACGTTCCACCTAACACAGGTACTGACAGGGCACGGATGCTTCGGCAGATACCTGTGTCAGGTGGCCCGCCGCGAGGAGACCACGGTGTGCAAACACTGTACGGGTGGAGACGAAGACACGGCGCAGCACACCCGCGCCGTGTGCCCCACGTGGGAAGCACCGCGACGCGAGCTTATCGCGGCCATCGGGGCGGACCTGTCGCTGCCGGCCATAGCTGGCGCGATGGCACGCAGCAGGGCCGCATGGGAGGCGGTCGTTGCATTTTCCAGCGCCGTCATGTCCCAGAAGGAGGCGGCGGAGAGAGAGCGAGAGGACGACCCCCTCGCGCCACCTATCCGCCGAAGAAGAACAGGGCGAAGGCGGGCCGCCTACGACCGCCTTATACCGCCCTAACCGGGACCTCGGGCAGCTGATTGGGAGATTGGCTGCCCGACGAGTAACGTCCCGAGGTGGAAAGGCGGCTCTAGGCGACATCGCCTCATGGTGAGGGGGTAGGCTAAGAGCCTGCAGAGCTGGGCCCGAACGGGCAGCACGCCATGTGGGTGCCGGGGTAAGCGCCAAGCGTTCCCCTAGCCACACTCCAGGCGGAGCGAGGTCGCACCGAGGGGTTTTAGTGGGTAGACTGGAGACCAGGAGTCCCACATACCCGTCCTTTACTACCACCTTAAGGACGGGATGCGTAACGCATTTCCCCTCGAAAAAAAAAAAAAAAAAAAAAAAGGTTCCCTCCCGACGTGCTGCCACCTTGTCGTGGGGGGGGGCTTGCGTGTTCCTGTGATCCCCAAGGCTATACCGGACAGGGCTACCCATACCGGAAAGGCGAGGGGGGAGGGACCAGACGAAGAGCGGCACAACCCGGCGGGGCCTGCAGAGGCCTGCCAGAGATGGTTCTCCGCTCGTCCCTCTGACTGAGCAGAGGGCGCAGAGGAGGAACCGAGGGAGGGCGGGCCCGGCGTGCACTAACCCTGCCGTCGGGCAGGCACTGGGAGGTTTATCCCGTACGTGCCACCGCTGGACTCGCAACCCCGTTTCGAGTGTCGTGGACACGTCTCGCGGCTTGGACGGGAGCGAGGGTCTTGCCTTCATTGGCCGGACTGCGAGGAGAAAACCTCTATAAAAAACCCCAATTCCCGACGCTGCGGTACATGGCGTCGGGGAACTCGATGGAGGGTGACAACAGGAACAGGTTCTTGCGCGCGTAGCTTGGACCGGTTCATCCGCTCTGACAACCGTAGTCTGCTCGAGTGGCCTCTCGTGTGCTGCGGATGTGAGCAGCCTCTGGACTGACGAACCCCCACCCGCCAGGCATTATTCACTGACCTAGGGTAGATTGCGTTCTTCCATTTGCTGAGCAAATGGAAAGCGCTTATAATCTTTCTGGGTCGTGGTTAATGTCGGGGGAGTGGGGGAATCGTTTTCCTGGAGGTTGCGCAGATCCTGGGCACAACGAGGGGTTCTACTTGGGTAGGCTTGTGTCGGAGTGGGAGGACCTGTCCGGACTGGGCGTGCTTGGGCCTGTGCCTGTTGTCACCTTCTGAAAGTGGCTGGAGGGTATCCAGTCGCTAGTGGCCAACCCTGGGGCACCGCCCGACCCCCAGTGGTAATAGGGTTACCCAGGTGCAGGGGGCACCGCCTGGGTGGACCGTTTATCCCCCACACTCGTGGGAACAAAAATGGCAAACAACTTTTTGAATTCTTCTACCGACGACCTGGCAATAATAAGGACACCGATGCATGATGAAAATGATGAAGCGGTAGCGGCGAGCGCCCTGATGGCGCGCGCCAATACCTTTGACAGTGGCAAGAGCGCGCAGTCGGCGCAACCGCAACTACGAGTTGAGCTGACGCGGCTTGAAAATATGGACAAGGCAGCGCTTGGAGTCACGTTTGAGTACCCTGTTGTAGCTTTAGCACCGGAAACAGATAAAACAAACAGCGACTCCAATAACGATAGACAGGAGGTTGTCAACAAGCAACTCCCCTTTAGCCATACTCGGCTATCTGAGTCGGACTCCTCGGCTGCCAGTATGGTAACGGTGGCCTCGAAAGAGTCCAATGACTCTATGCGCGATACATACTGGCGGAAGGGTGAGAAGAGGCCTGCACCATTGCTCTCCTCAGAATCAGAGAGTGATGTTGGGGCGCAGCCAGATGAAAGCGGGGATGTCTCACCTACCCAGACGTCAAAAAGTATGTGGCTTAAATCAACGCCCAAAAGGGGCAGGGGTCGTCCTCCCACGACAGGCAAATATGTAGGGCTTCACAAACATCAGAGGGAGCTAAGTAACGAGAGGGCGAAGGAGCAGCGTCTACTTGCGGAAGACGAGCTAGAGGCATATAACCGCTCGGCACAAGTGGATAGTGAGAACAGAGCTGCTCGTCTAAAACAACGCCAGCCGCTTGGACAGAACGTGGACACAGCGCAGACTTCCGTGGCACTGGGCGCAAAAATACAGGAGGCACTAGATGTGGTGGTCCGAGTTGCCGACAAGTCCGGCAACATGAAAGGGACATTTGTCAAGGCCCTCAAAACTGCGGCAGACGCAATAAAAGGGGCTGTTGCAGAGCTAAGAACCCTGACTGTGACGGAAGTAATTGCCCGTCTGGAGGCAGACAATTTACAACTGTCACGTCAGCTGGCGGAGTTGCGTCGGGAGGTCGCCGAGATGCGAAATCAGCCCGCTCGGGCAGCTGAGGGCGACTTCCGGCGCCTAATAGATGAAGTCTCACGTTCCAACCGTGAACAGTTCAGCATGATGCTAAATGCCCGCTTGGAAGCCATCGAATGCCGCCTCCTTGCGGAACCGCGCTTGCGACCATCATTAGCGGCCGATCGAAGAACAATGCCAGCTGTCCCTCAGAAGGACGTTGGTGCTTCGGCCTCTCCTCTTTCTCAGACTACAGCACGCGAGCCTCCAGTCATCGGGACTGCTGAAAATAATGGAGAAAACAGTAGTACAACGACAAAGAAAAAGGAAAGAAGGAAAAAGGCAAAACGTGGAAGCATGGCGGCACAGGAAGCTGCTGCAACAAGGCAAACCCAACCACTGCCAAAAGCACCTGAACGTGCAGAAAAGCAGTGGAGTACTGTGGTGGCCAAGAACATCAAGAAGAAGACAGCCAACACCGCGGCGAAGACCGCCGAGGCCAACAATGCACCTAAGAAGGCTCCTCAAAAAAAGAAAAAACTTCGTTCGCCTCGCACATCTGCGATTACACTCACCCTAAAACCAGGTGCTGACGAAAAGGGGTACAAATACGACACACTCTTGGCTGAAGCCAAGAGTCGTATAACACTCGAGGAGGTCGGCCTTACTCAGGTACGTTTTCGGACTGCAGTGACTGGAGCCCGGATGCTTGAGATTCCTCCGGGCACTGAAAACGCCGAAAAAGCAGCAGATGCGCTTGCAGCCAAGCTCCGTGAGGTTTTCAGCACCGATGTTGTCCAAATACATCGACCAGTGAAGTGCGCTGAAATACGAGTCACGGGACTGGATGACTCGGTGACAGCAGAGGAAGTCGTGATGGCTGTAGCTAGAGACGGAGGTTGCAGCATCGAGGCAATCAAGCCAGGTATAGTGGCCCGAGGCCCAAGTAACTTGGGGTCACTTTGGTTGAGCTGCCCAATATCTGCGGCAAAGAAACTGGTGGAAGTAGGTCGCATTAAAGTAGGATGGGTCTCAGCGCGAGTGGTGCTGCTCGAACAAAGGCCCCTACGTTGCTACAGATGCCTGGAAACAGGTCACGTAGGGACGAAGTGCGACAGGGAGGTGGATCGCAGCAATGTCTGCTTCCGCTGTGGTAAGCCCGGCCATAAGGCACGTGAATGCACTGCTGCTGATGCGAGCTGTGCTATATGTGTAGCAGCCGGTAAGCCTGCGGTACATGCTATTGGTAGCAAACAGTGTCCGGGAAGCACAAGAAATTCCAAATCAGCGCGAAAGATGGTGGCGAAGGGCACGATACCCAGTCGGTCGTCCCAGCAAAGAGAGGAGGAGCCCATGGAAACCGCACACTAAAATGGCTTTAGAAATCCTCCAGGCGAACATTAACCACTCCGCTCGGGCTCAGGACCTTCTGATCCAGTCCATGACTGAGTGGCAAGTCCAAGTGGCGGTAGTATCGGAGCCATATTTTATACCAACTCGGAGTGATTGGGCCTCCGACCACGATAGCAATGTAGCCATTATCGTAACCTCAACGATTAGCTGCCTGTCGTTTGAGAGGGTCACAAAAGGGAAAGGTTATGTGTTGGGCATCATGGCTGGCATGGCAATAGTTGGGGTATATTTTTCGCCCAATCGTACCCTTGCTGACTTTGAGCAAATGCTCGTAGAGGTCGGAGCGCTAGTGGCGCAGGTGCATCCTACTCCCGTCTTGGTCGCGGGAGACTTCAACGCCAAATCGACTTCGTGGGGCTCTCCCGCGACCGATGCCCGGGGCGAGGTGCTCGAGGAATGGGCAGTGGCTTTAGAGCTGGCGATCCTCAACCGGGGTTCGGAGAGCACGTGCGTGCGGCAGCAGGGCGAATCGATCGTGGACATAACGTTCGCATCCCGCGCCCTGGCCCGCCGTGTTCTGGATTGGAGAGTAGAGACAGAAGTGGAAACCTTGTCAGATCACCGATATATTCGGTTCACTGTTTCCACGTCTCAAACTCCTCCTATGCCGAGAGACAACCGATCGTCGGTAGGGGACAGCCCGCGCTGGGTGTTAGGGCGGCTAGATAGCCAGGTCGCCAAAGAGGCGGCCATAGTTGAATCCTGGGTGTCTAGCTCGGGCGCAGTGGAACAGGTCGACCAAGAAGCCGAGCAGCTTACCATCTCTCTCACCCGAGTGTGCGACGCGGCGATGCCGAGGGCAAAGCCAATCTCCCCAAGACGCCAAGTGTACTGGTGGCGACCTGAACTACGGGAATTGCGAAGCAACTGCGTCGCTGCTCGCCGCCAGTACAGCAGATACAGGAGACGAAGGGTTCGCGACCAAACCGAAGAGAACGCTCGCTACGACGCCTACAGGACAGCCTGCAAAACACTGCAGACAGCCATCGCGCAGGCCAAAGAGGCGGCGTGGGAGGAATGGCTGGCGACTCTCAACAGAGATCCGTGGGGGAGACCATATCGGGTCGTTAGGCAAAAACTCCGACCGTGGACTCCTCCGCTGACAAGCAGTCTCCAACCAGAGCTCTTGGAGCAAGTGGTGGGAGCTCTTTTCCCTGAGCGTGAAGGTTTCGTACCGCCCCTGATGGTAGCCACCACCAGACCAGAGAGAGCTGAGGTGGAGGCGCCCCCGGTAACTGAGGCGGAATTTGGTGCGGCCGTTCAAAAATTACGATCAAAAAAGACAGCCCCAGGACTGGACGGAATACCAGGGAGCGCCTTAGCAATCGCGCTGAGCGAGATGGGCGATAGGGTCAGAGCCCTTTTCTCCGCGTGCCTTGCTCAGGGTCGATTCCCTCAAAGGTGGAAAACGGGGAAACTCGTGCTCCTGCGGAAGGAGGGGCGTCCACAAGACCAGCCGTCTGCCTATCGCCCTATCGTGCTGCTTGACGAGACGTGCAAGCTGTTTGAGCGTGTGCTTGCTGCGCGTCTCGTCAGGTGCATGGAGCCAGACCTGAGTGACTGGCAATTTGGATTTCGCCACGGACGCTCGACCCTCGACGCAATAGCTCGCGTCAGAGATCTCGCAGCGGAGGAAATCTCCCAGGGTGGAGTAGTAATGGCAGTGTCCTTGGACATATGCAACGCCTTTAATACTCTGCCCTGGGAGACTATCAAGGCTGCGCTTCGGTTCCACAACGTGCCAGAATACCTGCAAAGAACAATTGTGGACTATTTCGCAGGGAGAGAAGTTGCTTACCCAACCAAGGACGGGTGGCGCAGAAGGGCCATGTCGTGCGGTGTTCCACAAGGTTCGGTACTGGGGCCGCTCCTGTGGAACATCGGGTACGACTGGGTGCTACGTGGAACCACTCTGCGGGGAGTCAGCGTCACCTGCTACGCTGACGATACCCTAGTGTCTGCACGAGGCAGCACACATAGAGAGGCGGCCTATCTTGCCACAGCTGGTGTGGCGCACGTCGTCCGCAGGATCCGTGCGTTGGGCCTGGAGGTGGCCCTTCATAAGTCCGAGGTCCTAGTCTTCCATGGCCCTCGGAATGCGCCACCGCCTGGGTCCAGCATAACGGTGGGTGGTACTACCATTGCCGTCGGGTCGACGATGAAGTACCTTGGACTCGTCCTCGACGGCAAATGGAAGTTCGAAGAGCACTTCCGGCGCTTGGCCGACGGACGTCTTCTTCGGCGGATAGGTGGTGCGAGGGGGTCGTCCTCTCGCTCTCTCTCCGCCGCCTCCTTCTGGGACATGACGGCGTTGCAAAATGCAACGACCGCCTCCCATGCGGCCCTGCTGCGTGCCATCGCGCCAGCTATGGCCGGCAGCGACAGGTCCGCCCCGATGGCCGCGATAAGCTCGCGTCGCGGTGCTTCCCACGCGGGGCACACGGCGCGGGTGTGCTGCGCGGTGTCTTCCTCTGCGCCCGTGCAGTGTTTGCATATTGTGGACTCCTCCCGGCGGGCCACCCGGCACAGGTATCTGCTGAAACATCCGTGGCCGGTAAGTACCTGTGTCAGGTGGAACGTCATCTCGCCGAAGTCGCGGCCTAACCAGTCCCTAAGGACCGGCCGTACGGCGCCCACCACCTCCCTGCTTGCGCTTGGGGCCTGCAACCTTTCGTCCCACTTCCGGAGGAGGTCCTCCCTGGCTTCGTCCCTCCAGAGCTTGATCTCCTCGGGATGTGGCCGATTGCCCTCCGCTCGCTCTGCTGCTACTCGCCAGTAGACCGCCGCAAGGACCCCGGCTTCGAGGTCCCACGGCGGGCTACCGGCTAGTAGGGTTGCCGCCTCAAAGGAGACCGTCCTGAACGCTCGTATCGCCCTAGTGGCTATGACCCGTTGGGGTCTGCGCAACAGGGCCACGTTGCGAGCGTTCAGGGCCTCTGCCCAGATGGGAGCCCCGTACATGGCCATAGAGCGCACAACCCCCTGGTACAGGCGGCGGCATGCACTACCCGGCCCCCCGATGTTCGGGAGTAGCCCCCCAAGTGCTCCGGCTGCAGCCACCAGCTTTGGCGCCTTGCGGGCAAAGTGCTCCGTGAACCTCCATCGGCCATCAAGGACAATACCTAGGTATCGCAGCGTCGACTCAATGGCGATGGAGGTCCCCCCCACAATGATGGCTAGACCAGGAGGCGGCGCGTTTCGAGGCCCATGGAAGAAGAGGGCCTCGGACTTGCTTAGGGCCACCTCGAGCCCCAGGGCCCTAATGCGGCTCACAACGTGAGCAACCCCCGCTGTGCCCAGAAGGATGGCTTGTCGATGGGTGCTCCCGCTCGCGGTGACGAGAGTGTCGTCGGCGTAACAAAGTACGTTGACGCCCCGCAGGTTGGTACCGCGGAGCACCCAGTCGTATCCGATGTTCCACAGGAGTGGTCCGAGGACAGACCCCTGTGGAACACCGCATGTGACCCTCCTGTTCGACCACCCATTGTGTGTCGGATACCCAATGGCCCGATCCCGGAAGTAATCCTCCACTAAGATTTGCAGGTACCGGGGCACACCGTGGTACTGCAGCGCTGCATTGACTGTCTCGAAGGGCAGGGTGTTAAAGGCATTCGCTATGTCTAGCGACACTGCCAACATCACTCCGCCCTGCGAGACAGCCTCCTCGGCGAGGACCCTCAACCGCGCAATAGCGTCTATTGTTGACCTCTCCCGCCGGAAGCCGTACTGGCAGTCGTGCAGGTTGGGTCCTACCTCCTCGAGGTGCTTGACGAGCCGGGCAGCGATCACCCGCTCGAAGAGCTTGCCCATCTCGTCAAGCAAGACGATGGGTCGATAGGCCGACGGCGACTCCGCTGGACGCCCGTCCTTTTGAAGAAGGACGAGCTTACCCGTCTTCCAGCTTCGCGGGAAATGACCTCGGTCAAGGCATGCGCTGAAGAGGGTCCTCACCCTCTCCTCCAGCTCCTCCGCCGCAAGCGCGAGCACCAAGACACGTCCGGGCACACCGTCTGGTCCAGGGGCGCCGTTTTTCATCTTCATCCTTAAGATTGCGGCCCCGAGCTCCGCCTCCGTTACAGGCGGTGCGTCGCTCTCATATCCCGGTGAGTTCCCGCCCATCGCCGGTGGATGCCATGTTCCCCTTTCGGGGAACAGGACGGAGAGAATCCGCTCTAGGAGGAGGGGCTCGAGAGTACTGGTCAGCGGGGGGGCCCAAGGCCGGAGTTTTGCCCTTACAGTCTTGTAAGGGCGCCCCCATGGGTGAAGGTCCAGCATCTCCAGCCACTCCTTCCACGCTGCCTCCTTCGCCCGTGCTATTTCCGCCTGTAGCTGGTGGCATTTGGCGCGGTAGTCGGCGTATAGCGCCTCCTCCCTGGCTGGGTCTCGCACCCTTCTCCGCCTGCTCCTGGTGTACTGGCGGCGCGCCTTCGTGCACTCGTTCCGTGAGACGCGGATCTCCTCGCGCCACCAGTACACGCGACGACGAGGCGGGGTCGGCCTTGCTCGGGGCATTGCGGCATCGCAAATCCGGTGCAGGGCAGCCGTCTGATGGTCGGCCTCTGTGTCGACGTCGTCTATGGACCCAACCCTGACCTGCCAGGTCTCGACAAGGGCTGCCTCTTGGGCCATCTCCCTGTCATATTGGGCCAGGCGCCAGCGCGGCCCTTCCCCTATGACTGGGGGTCGGCTCGTACTCCTCGGAGTGTGAGGGGGCGTGGAGACCTCGAATCGGATGTACCGATGGTCCGAGAGCGTCTCCACGTCCGTCCTCACCTTCCAGCCTGTAACACGTCGTGCGAGAGCGGGGCTGGCCATTGTTATATCGACAATTGACCCTCCCCGCTGTCGCACGCACGTGTCTGTTGATCCCCTGTTGAGGATCAGCAGCCCCACTTCCACCGCCCATTCCTCCAAAGCCTGCCCCCGCGCGTCTGTCGCTGGAGATCCCCACGCTATGGACTTAGCGTTGAAGTCGGAGGAGGTCTTCGGGATGGAAGGCGTGTCGGGTGTCCGGGCACGCCCCCTAGTGGCAAAAGGGGGAAACTCAAACCCCCCGAAGACGGGTCCACAAAATGGACAGCTGCTGGCGGAGTCACGGTAGCATGCGAAAGCGTTCCCGTGGCTCCACCGTAGGCAGCGTGAAGGACACCCCAGGTTTTTTAGTCGGTATGAATCCGACATATCCACCGCGTCTCCCCGTGGCGTGGTGGAATCTTTCGAAGATTTTTCCTGGGTAAAAAAAAAAAAAAAAAAAAAAAAAAAAAAAAGGTTAGGTTAGGTTAGGTTAGGTTAGGTTAGGTTAGGTTAGGTTAGGTTAGGTTAGGTTCCCTCCCGACGTGCTGCCACCTTGTCGTGGTGGGGGGGCTTGCGTGTCCCTGTGATCCCCGAGGCTATACCGGACAGGGCTACCCATACCGGAAAGGCGAGGGGGGAGGGACCAGACGAAGAGCGGCACACCCCGGCGGGGCCTGCAGAGGCCTGCCTGAGGTGGCTCTCCTCGCGTCCCTCTGATTGAGCAGAGGGCGCAGAGGAGGAGCCGAGTAGCGGTTTTCCCGTAAATGGGTGACTGAGGGTAGTTCCTGGACTGGGAGCTACCGACAGGGGAGTCCACGCCAGCTCTCCTTGAATCCCGGAACCCGCTGTGTCGTCCCAACGACCCCCAGTACAGGCGTCAATGGGGTACGGGAGGCACTGCGGACCGGAGGGCTTGCCTTAATTGGCCGGCCCGCACTAGTTTTAGGTTTTATCCCGTGGAACCGCCCGCCCCCACGGTGTATTTAGGGTTACCCAGGTACAGGGGGCACTGCCTGGGTGGACCGTTTTTTCCCCCACACTCGTGGGAACAAAATCAAAATGTCCAACCAAAACGTAGGATTAGGCTTAGACATAAGTTTAGGATTAAGTGAGGCCGAGGAGGAAATTTTCCGTCCTCGAGTGTCCCTGGCGCGGTCACCTGTGCGAGGGGATGACGATTGTCAAGTGGGCTACCCAAGCCCACGGATCGATCTGAGCTCAGCCGCCATCCAGATCCCGGTGAGGGAAGCAGTCAGCGCCCCAACGCGCGACCGCCACGGCCGCTTCGTGCGGCGTACGACGACAGAAGAGGGCGGAGAGGCTTACGCGATAGGGGAAAGCGCAGGCACTTCCAAAAACGCCGAGCTGCGCGCACCGGTCGCGAAGGTCGAGAGGCGCGCTCAGGTAGTCCTCACCCGGCTGGAGGAGGTGAGTCCAGCGCGTGGGGATCCCGCACAGGCCCCCGACAGATTCTCGACGCCAGCGACTTCCCCAAGTCGCGAGAAGACAGACCTGCCGCCGGAAAAACCAGGACCTAGGGGTAAGGCAAAGACGCGTCTACGCACACAAACGCCGTTCAAGTCAACAAATGTGGAAGGGGGACAAAAGTCGTCGAACACCCCAACATTACTGACAGATCTGGAGCAGGCACTGGGGCAGGACGGCAACAGATTGAAGGCAGGCCCGTCCAGCACGGGAAAGAAGCTGGGTCCTCCCGAAAAGGGAAAGTACAGCCAAACGACGAGTGGTCGGATGTGGCAAAACTGTCGCAAAAGGCCGCGCCACTCCAGCTCCCAGTCGGGATCCAGCGAGAGCGAGTCTGCCTCCTCTCCGTCCGCCGCAAGCGAGGGCTCGTCGCAAACTTCGAAAGGACGAGGCCGGCCCCCCACCACGGGGAAATATGTGGGCCTGGCCAAGGCAAAGGAGGCCTATAACCGCGCCCTGAGTGAGGAGATCCGCCTCGAGGCGGAGAAAGAGGTGCAGGAGATGCGCATCAGAACCCGTCAAGGGTTCTATAAGTGCACTCCTTCTCCGCCAGGGCCGAATCTCGAAGAGGCCGCAGCCACCAAGGAACTTGGCCAGCAGGTGGCAGACAGCTTGGCAGTCATCGAAAAAGTGGCGGCCACCTCAAAAAACCTGAAGGGCGGGTACATTCGGAGCCTAAAGGACGCCACATCCGCTATATCGGATGCGTTTGCTGTACTCAGCAAACGCACCACTTCTGAAGAGACAGCGCGGCTCCAAGCCGATAACAACCGGCTAAGGAGCGAAATGGCCAGTTTGCGCAAGGAGATGGCCGAAATTAAGGCCCAACTGGAGGGGATGCGGAAGCAGGATGGTCACACATCCTCGCCACCCAGACGCAACGAGGAGGTGCAGCCCCCCGCGGTGCCCTCCCCAAGGGGACGGAGAGACGGCCGCGGCACTCCTTCTGCCCTCATAACTGAGGAGATCTGTCGTGCGGTCATGGCCCAGGTCGGGACGTATTTGGACGCCCGCATGGCCGCAATCAGTGACAGACTCCTCCCGGAGAAGAGGATGCGGCTACCGCTGGGTACCCGGAACGAAAGGGGGGAAGCAGAGCCAGAGTCTGGTGTGGCCCCCGCAGGTGCTCCTATGAAAGACCTGGCCCTGCTTAGCGCATCCGCATCAAGAAGTGGAAAGACATACTCAGGTGCCGTAAAGCGCCCTAAAAAGCAAAGTAGGAAAGGAGGTTCGTCCGGGAAAACCGCTGCCCCGGAAGAATCAGGCCCTGAAAGAACAGCGCCTTCGCCTGAAACGCCAAGTGCCTGGACCTTAGTGAAGGGCAAAACAAAGAGGAAAAAGAAGGAGAGCGTCCCTACCAGCCATGCAGCCCCATCAAAGAAGGCCCGGAAGCTGCGCCTCCCCCAATCAACGGCCGTAGTGTTTACTTTGGTGGATCCGAAAGCTGACGCGAGCGAAAGAGACAGTTACGCGGCCATCATCGGGGAAGCCAAAAAACGGGTAGACCTCGACGCGTTCGGGATATCGGGTGTTCGGGTTCGAAGGACCGCAACGAATGCCCGAATTTTCGAGATTCCCGGTGGTAAGAGCGGCGATAAGGCTGACGCCCTCGCCAACAAATTAAGAGAGGTGATGGATCCGGCATTGGTCCGGATCTCCAGGCCCACCAAATGTGCAGAGGTGCGCATCTCGGGGCTGGACGACTCTGTTCTATCTCCGGAGGTGGTCGTGGCGGTAGCACGAGAGGGCGGCTGCGCGGAGGCAGACATCAAGGCCGGAGAAGTGACGCTCGGGCCCTCAGGACTGGGCACTGTGTGGCTGCGGTGCCCTATCGCGGCAGCAAAAAAGGTGGCTCAAGCCGGACGTCTTCGCGTGGGGTGGGTGTCGGCGCAGGTCAAGTTGCTCGAGACCCGCCCCATGCGATGCTACCGGTGCATGGAAGTGGGACATGTCCGAGCCGCGTGCAAGTCTGAGGTGGACCGCAGCCTCATGTGCTACCGGTGCAGTGGGTCGGGCCACACCGCCCGCGAATGTAACGCCGCCGTACACTGCGTGCTGTGCGCGGAGGCGGGCGTCCCCGCGGGCCACAGGGTGGGAAGCATCTCTTGCAACCCACCCAAACGTAAGAAAACTGCTGCCAACAGAGCAAAAACTCCTTCAGAGTCTAGCGGGCCACAAAGGCCCGAGCCCAGGGCTGAGCAGGATCAGATGGCCACTGATTAGACATGACCTCCCGATATTTACAGGCGAATATCAACCACTCTGCCAGAGCGCAAGACCTCTTGCTCCAGAGCATGGCGGAGTGGTTGATACAGGTCGCAGTTGTGGCCGAGCCGTACTCCGTCCCCTCCAGGGACAACTGGGTTGGGGATAGGGACGGGCTAGTAGCAGTGGTCACACAGCCGCAAGCGGGATCCGCGCCGCACCTTAACGTCACCAAAGGCCGCGGTTATGTGTCAACATGCCTGGGGGACACGATGGTGGTCGGGACGTATTTCTCGCCGAACAGGAGCCTCGCCGAGTTCGAGTCCTTTCTTGACGAGGTGGGTTCCCTGTTCGGCGGAAATCGCCCTGGGCAGCTGCTCGTCGCTGGAGACTTCAACGCTAAGTCCATAGCGTGGGGATCTCCAGCGACAGACGCGCGGGGGCAGGCTTTGGAGGAATGGGCGGTGGAAGTGGGGCTGCTGATCCTCAATAGGGGATCAACAGACACGTGCGTGCGACAGCGGGGAGGGTCAATTGTCGATATAACAATGGCCAGCCCCGCTCTCGCACGACGTGTTACAGGCTGGAAGGTGAGGACGGACGTGGAGACGCTCTCGGACCATCGGTACATCCGATTCGAGGTCTCCACGCCCCCTCACACTCCGAGGAGTACGAGCCGACCCCCAGCAGGGGAAGGGCCGCGCTGGCGCCTGGCCCAATATGACAGGGAGATGGCCCAAGAGGCAGCCCTTGTCGAGACCTGGCAGGTCAGGGCTGGGCCCATAGACGACGTTGACACAGAGGCCGACCATCAGACAGCTGCCCTGCACCGGATTTGCGATGCCGCAATGCCCCGAGCAAGGCCGACCCCGCCTCGTCGTCGCGTGTACTGGTGGCGCGAGGAGATCCGCGTCTCACGGAACGAGTGCACGAAGGCGCGCCGCCAGTACACCAGGAGCAGGCGGAGAAGGGTGCGAGACCCAGCCAGGGAGGAGGCGCTATACGCTAACTACCGCGCCAAATGCCACCAGCTACAGGCGGAAATAGCACGGGCGAAGGAGGCAGCGTGGAAGGAGTGGCTGGAGATGCTGGACCTACACCCATGGGGGCGCCCTTACAAGACTGTAAGGGCAAAACTCCGGCCTTGGGCCCCCCCGCTGACCAGTACTCTCGAGCCCCTCCTCCTAGAGCGGATTCTCTCCGTCCTGTTCCCCGAAAGGGGAACATGGCACCCACCGGCGATGGGCGGGAACTCACCGGGATATGAGAGCGACGCACCGCCTGTAACGGAGGCGGAGCTCGGGGCCGCAATCTTAAGGATGAAGATGAAAAACGGCGCCCCTGGACCTGACGGTGTGCCCGGACGTGTCTTAGTGCTCGCGCTTGCGGCGGAGGAGCTGGAGGAGAGGGTGAGGGCCCTCTTCAGCGCATGCCTTGACCGAGGTCAGTTCCCGCGAAGCTGGAAGACGGGTAAGCTCGTCCTTCTTCAAAAGGACGGGCGTCCAGCGGAGTCGCCGTCGGCCTATCGACCCATCGTCTTGCTTGACGAGATGGGCAAGCTCTTCGAGCGGGTGATCGCTGCCCGGCTCGTCAAGCACCTCGAGGAGGTAGGACCCGACCTGCACGACTGCCAGTACGGCTTCCGGCGGGAGAGGTCAACTATAGACGCTATTGCGCGGTTGAGGGTCCTCGCCGAGGAGGCTGTCTCGCAGGGCGGAGTGATGTTGGCAGTGTCGCTAGACATAGCGAATGCCTTTAACACCCTGCCCTTCGAGACAGTCAATGCAGCGCTGCAGTACCACGGTGTGCCCCGGTACCTGCAAATCTTAGTGGAAGACTACTTCCGGGATCGGGCCATTGGGTATCCGACACACAATGGGTGGTCGAACAGGAGGGTCACATGCGGTGTTCCACAGGGGTCTGTCCTCGGACCACTCCTGTGGAACATCGGATACGACTGGGTGCTCCGCGGTACCAACCTGCGGGGCGTCAACGTACTTTGTTACGCCGACGACACTCTCGTCACCGCGAGCGGGAGCACCCATCGACAAGCCATCCTTCTGGGCACAGCGGGGGTCGCTCACGTTGTGAGCCGCATTAGGGCCCTGGGGCTCGAGGTGGCCCTAAGCAAGTCCGAGGCCCTCTTCTTCCATGGGCCTCGAAACGCGCCGCCTCCTGGTCTAGCCATCATTGTGGGTGGGACCTCCATCGCCATTGAGTCGACGCTGCGATACCTAGGTATTGTCCTTGATGGCCGATGGAGGTTCACGGAGCACTTTGCCCGCAAGGCGCCAAAGCTGGTGGCTGCAGCCGGAGCACTTGGGGGGCTGCTCCCGAACATCGGGGGGCCGGGTAGTGCATGCCGCCGCCTGTACCAGGGGGTTGTGCGCTCTATGGCCATGTACGGGGCTCCCATCTGGGCAGAGGCCCTGAACGCTCGCAACGTGGCCCTGTTGCGCAGACCCCAACGGGTCATAGCCACTAGGGCGATACGAGCGTTCAGGACGGTCTCCTTTGAGCCCCTGGCATAGACTCTTTGGAGCCGGAGCTCCTCAATAGAGTCGTGGGGGACTTGTTTCCGCCGGCGCCGGTATTCGCCCCGCCGTGCATGGCCGTACCCGCCCAGGAGCCAGAAGAGCCGGTCGTTGTGCCGCCAGTGACGGACGGTGAAATGGGCTGGGCGATCCACCGTCTTAGGGCGTGTAAAAAGGCCCCGGGCCCGGACGGTGTGCCTGGCCGAATCATGTCGGTGGCGCTAATACACCTCGGGAACCGCCTCAAAGACCTGTTTGACGATTGTCTAGAGGTGGGACGGTTTCCGAGGTGCTGGAAGGAGGGAAGGCTTTGCCTCCTCCGAAAGGACAGTCGTCCGGCTGACTCTCCTTCCGGTTGGAGGCCAATAGTCCTGTTGGATGAGTCCGGGAAGATGCTCGAGCGCATTATCGCTTCCCGGATCATCCAGCACCTAGAGGGCGAAGGCCCCAATATATCCGACCGCCAGTTTGGCTTCAGGTCTGGGCGGTCCTCTATGGACGCTTTAGGGGCCCTACGGGCGTACTGTGACGGAGCGACGCGGCAAAGGGAGGGAGTGGTAGCAGTGTCTATTGACATCGCCAACGCGTTCGGCTCCCTCCCATACTCCGTAATCGTGGAGGCGCTTCGTTACCACAGAGTGCCCGTCTACTTGCGGAGGGTGGTAGAGCACTACCTGACGCAACGGGTAGTGCTCTACGAAGAACAGGGTGGGCGGCGGCGGGAGCGGACAGTAGCCTGCGGGGTCCCTCAAGGTTCCGTGCTCGGGCCCCTCTTATGGAACATTGGTTTCGATTGGGCCATAAGAGGGCTACTACTCCCCCGAACGACCATCGTCTGTTATGCAGACGACACAATGGTGGCCGTCCGGGGAGCGAAGTTGGAGGAGGCCCTGCGGAGGGCGGCGGTCGCAGCGGACCTCATGGTCACCCGAATAGGACTGCTAGGATTGAGGGTGGCCCTCCCCAAAACGGAGGCTATAGTGTTTGGAGGGAGGGGCTGGCGGCCGCCTGCGGCGACCGTCATCCCAGTGGGAGGAGAATCGGTCCAGGTGAAGGCCCACATCAAGTATCTGGGCATCCATCTGGACCGCAGGTGGGACTTCAGGGAGCACTTCCGCCAACTTGCTCCCCGAGTCGTAGCGGCGGCATCGGCATTGGGCAGATTACTGCCAAACGTGGGAGGGCCAAGCACAGCGTGCCGTGGCTTGTATGCGGGGGTCGCCCGTAGTATGGCCCTGTATGGCGCACCGATCTGGGCCGACCGACTCGGTGCGGCAAACAGGGACCTCCTTAGAAGGCCGCAGAGGGTGGTGGCCATTCGTGTGGTGAGGGCCTACTGCACGGTGGCGTGGGCGGCGGCATGTGCCTTGGCGGGCACCCTGCCCTGGGAACTAGACGCCCAGGTACTCGCTGAGGCACATAGGGAGCGGGTTAGGCGCAGGGCCCTCAATCAGTTCCCTGCTCCCGAAGAGCTAAGGGAGGAGCGCCGCCAGGCGCAGATGAGAATGAGGGACCGGTGGAAAAACGACCTGGAGGACTCCCCCTATGGAGTCCGCACCATAGGGGCACTCCTCCCGTCGTTTGACCACTGGGTAGAGAGGACCCACGGCAAGGTCGGGTTTAGGCTAGCGCAGGTAATGACCGGACACGGATGCTTCGGTCATTACCTGCACAATATAGGGAGGGAGGCCAGCCCGGCTTGCCATGAGTGCGGCGACCCAGACGACACGGCCCAGCATACCCTAGAGGTGTGCAGTCGCTGGGACGCCGAACGCCGTGCCATGGCTGGGGTCCTCGGAGTGGGCGACCTCTCGCTTCGCAGCGTCGTAGCAGCCATGCTGAGGAGCGAGAGATCTTGGGAGGCAGTGGCCTCCTTCTGCGAGACCATCATCGCACAGAAGGAGGCCGCGGAGCGGGAGCGCGAAGATAGGGCAGATGCGCATCCGCTCCGGCGCAGACGAAGGGGGAGGAGGCGGGCGCAGTTCGGTGCTCGCCTAAACCCCTAGTGGAGTGTGGGTGAGGGGCCCACAATGATAGACTCCACACGTCTGGGGGAGGGGTCGTAGCGTGTCCCGATCCCTCCCTCCTTTGGCGCGGGAGCCCCGGCGGGAGCTGGGGCCGCCGGGGGGCGTCGTGGTGGAATGTTTGCGACCCCATGGCGCCCCTACTAACGGCCGTGAGGAGAACCGCCGGTGTGGTTTTAGTGGGTAGGCCCTTCCTTCTGAGGGGAGAGCCCCACATAACCCCCCCATTTGGCTTCCCTACGCCAGGGGGGTATGCGTAACGCATTTCCACACCGTTATAAAAAAAAAAAAAAAAAAAAGGTTAGGTTAGGTTAGGTTGTAATCGTGGAGGCGCTTCGTTACCACAGAGTGCCCGTCTACTTGCGGAGGGTGGTAGAGCACTACCTGACGCAACGGGTAGTGCTCTACGAAGAACAGGGTGGGCGGCGGCGGGAGCGGACAGTAGCCTGCGGGGTCCCTCAAGGTTCCGTGCTCGGGCCCCTCTTATGGAACATTGGTTTCGATTGGGCCATAAGAGGGCTACTACTCCCCCGAACGACCATCGTCTGTTATGCAGACGACACAATGGTGGCCGTCCGGGGAGCGAAGTTGGAGGAGGCCCTGCGGAGGGCGGCGGTCGCAGCGGACCTCATGGTCACCCGAATAGGACTGCTGGGATTGAGGGTGGCCCTCCCCAAAACGGAGGCTATAGTGTTTGGAGGGAGGGGCTGGCGGCCGCCTGCGGCGACCGTCATCCCAGTGGGAGGAGAATCGGTCCAGGTGAAGGCCCACATCAAGTATCTGGGCATCCATCTGGACCGCAGGTGGGACTTCAGGGAGCACTTCCGCCAACTTGCTCCCCGAGTCGTAGCGGCGGCATCGGCATTGGGCAGATTACTGCCAAACGTGGGAGGGCCAAGCACAGCGTGCCGCGGCTTGTATGCGGGGGTCGCCCGTAGTATGGCCCTGTATGGCGCACCGATCTGGGCCGACCGACTCGGTGCGGCAAACAGGGACCTCCTTAGAAGGCCGCAGAGGGTGGTGGCCATTCGTGTGGTCAGGGCCTACTGCACGGTGGCGTGGGCGGCGGCATGTGCCTTGGCGGGCACCCTGCCCTGGGAACTAGACGCCCAGGTACTTGCTGAGGCACATAGGGAGCGGGTTAGGCGCAGGGCCCTCAATCAGTTCCCTGCTCCCGAAGAGCTAAGGGAGGAGCGCCGCCAGGCGCAGATGAGAATGAGGGACCGGTGGAAAAACGACCTGGAGGACTCCCCCTATGGAGTCCGCACCATAGGGGCACTCCTCCCGTCGTTTGACCACTGGGTAGAGAGGACCCACGGCAAGGTCGGGTTTAGGCTAGCGCAGGTAATGACCGGACACGGATGCTTCGGTCATTACCTGCACAATATAGGGAGGGAGGCCAGCCCGGCTTGCCATGAGTGCGGCGACCCAGACGACACGGCCCAGCATACCCTAGAGGTGTGCAGTCGCTGGGACGCCGAGCGCCGTGCCATGGCTGGGGTCCTCGGAGTGGGCGACCTCTCGCTTCGCAGCGTCGTAGCAGCGATGCTGAGGAGCGAGAGATCTTGGGAGGCAGTGGCCTCCTTCTGCGAGACCATCATCGCACAGAAGGAGGCCGCGGAGCGGGAGCGCGAAGATAGGGCAGATGCGCATCCGCTCCGGCGCAGACGGAGGGGGAGGAGGCGGGCGCAGTTCGGTGCTCGCCTAAACCCCTAGTGGAGTGTGGGTGAGGGGCCCACAATGATAGACTCCACACGTCTGGGGGAGGGGCCGTAGCGTGTCCCGATCCCTCCCTCCTTTGGCGCGGGAGCCCCGGCGGGAGCTGGGGCCGCCGGGGGGCGTCGTGGTAGAATGTTTGCGACCCCATGGCGCCCCCACTAACGGCCGTGAGGAGAACCGCCAAAAAAAAAAAAAAAAAAAAAAAAGGTTAGGTTAGGTTAGGTTTACTCCGTTCCCTCCAGGGACAACTGGGTTGGGGACAGAGACGGACTCGTGGCAGTCGTCGCACAGCCGCAAGCGGGATCCGCGCCGCACCAAAACATCACCAAAGGCCACGGCTTCGTGTCCACATACCTGGGTGACACAATGGTGGTCGGGGCGTATTTCTCGCCTAACAGGAGCCTAGCCGAGTTCGAGACTTTTCTTGATGAGGTGGGTTCCCTGTTTGGCGAGAATCGTCCTGGGCAGCTGCTGGTCGCTGGAGATTTCAATGCTAAGTCTACAGCGTGGGGGTCTCCAGCGACTGACGCGCGGGGGCAGGCTCTGGAGGAATGGGCGGTGGAAGTGGGGCTGCTGATCCTCAATAGGGGGGCGACGGACACATGCGTGCGACAGCGGGGAGGGTCAATTGTGGACATAACAATGGCTAGCCCCGCTCTCGCTCGACGCGTTTCGTACTGGAAGGTGATGACGGACGTGGAGACGCTCTCGGACCATCGCTACATCCGATTCCAGGTCTCCACGCTCCCTCTCACCCCATTGAGCGCGAATCGACCCCCTGCAGGGGAAGGGCCGCGGTGGAGGTTAGGGCAACTCGACAGGGAGATGACCGAAGAGGCAGCCCTTGTCGAGACCTGGCAGGTCAGGGCTGGCCCTATAGGTGACATCGATGCGGAAACGGAGCATCAGATTGCCGCCCTGCACCGTATCTGCGACGCTGCAATGCCCCGTGTGAGGCCGACGCCGCCTCGTCGTCGCGTGTACTGGTGGCGCGAGGAGATCCGCATATCACGGAGCGAGTGCACCGCGGCGCGTCGCCAATACACGAGGAGCAGGCGGAGACGAGTGCGAGATCCGGTCAGGGAGGAGGAGCTATACGCCGCCTACCGGGCCAAATGCCACCAGCTCCAGGCGGATATCGCTCGGGCGAAGGAGGCAGCGTGGAAGGAGTGGCTGGAGATGCTGGATTTACACCCATGGGGGCGCCCTTACAAAACTGTAAGGGCAAAACTCCGGCCTTGGGCCCCCCCGCTGACCAGTACTCTCGAGCCCCTCCTTCTAGAGCGGATCCTCACCGTCCTATTCCCCGAAAGGGGTACATGGAATCCACCGGCGATGGGCAGGAATCCTCCGGGATATGAGGACGAGGCACCGCCTGTAACGGACGCGGAGCTCGGGGCCGCAATTCTAAGGCTGAAGAGGAAAAATGGCGCCCCCGGACCAGACGGTGTACCCGGGCGTGTCTTGGTGCTCGCGCTTGCGGCGGAGGAGCTGGAGGAGAGGGTGAGGGCCCTCTTCAGCGCATGCCTCGACCGAGATCAGTTCCCGCGGAGCTGGAAGACGGGCAAGCTCGTCCTTCTTCAGAAGGACGGGCGCCCAGCGGAGTCGCCGTCGGCCTACCGCCCCATCGTCTTGCTTGACGAGATGGGCAAGCTTTTCGAGCGGGTGATTGCGGCCCGTCTCGTCAAGCATCTCGAGGAGGTAGGACCCGACCTGCACGACTGCCAGTACGGCTTCCGGCGGGAAAGGTCGACGATAGAAGCCATTGCGCGGTTGAGGGTCCTCGCCGAGGAGTCTGTCTCGCAGGGCGGAGTCATGTTGGCAGTGTCGCTAGACATAGCGAATGCCTTCAACACCCTGCCCTTCGAGACAGTCAGGGCAGCGCTGCAATACCACGGTGTGCCCCGGTACCTACAAAACGTGGTGGGAGACTATTTTCGGGATCGGGCCATCGTCTACCCGGCCCAAAACGGATGGGGAAATAGGAGGGTCACATGCGGTGTTCCACAGGGGTCTGTCCTCGGACCACTCCTGTGGAACATCGGATACGACTGGGTGCTCCGCGGTACCAACCTGCGGGGCGTCAACGTACTGTGTTACGCTGACGACACTCTCGTCACCGCGAGCGGGAGCACCCACCGACAAGCCGTCCTCCTTGGCACAGCGGGGGTTGCTCACGTGGTGAGCCGCATCAGGGCCCTGGGGCTCGAGGTGGCCCTAAGCAAGTCCGAGGCCCTCTTCTTCCATGGGCCTCGAAACGCGCCGCCTGCTGGCCTGGCGATCGTTGTGGGGGGAACCTCCATCGCCATCGAGTCGACGCTGCGATACCTAGGTATTGTCCTCGATGGTCGATGGAGCTTTACGGAGCACTTTGCCCGCAAAGCGCCAAAGTTAGTGGCCGCAGCCGGAGCACTCGGGGGGCTGCTTCCAAATATTGGAGGGCCGGGCAGCGCATGCCGCCGCCTATACCAGGGAGTTGTACGCTCGATGGCGCTGTATGGTGCTCCAATATGGGCAGAGGCCCTGAATGCTCGTAACGTAGGCCTGTTGCGTAGACCCCAACGAGTGATAGCTACCAGGGCAATCAGAGCGTTCAGAACGGTCTCATTCGAGGCGGCAACCCTACTTGCCGGTAGCCCGCCGTGGGACCTCGAAGCCGGGGTCCTTGCGGCGGTATACTGGCGAGTAGCAGCAGAGCGAGTGGAGGGCAATCGACCACATCCAGAGGAGATCAAGCTCTGGAGGGACGAAGCCAAAGATGATCTCCTCCGGAAGTGGGACGAACGACTGCAGGCCCCAAGCGCAAGCCGGGAGGTGGTGGGCGCCGTACGGCCGGTCCTCAAGGACTGGCTAGACCGCGACTTTGGAGAGATGACGTTCCACCTGACACAGGTACTGACCGGGCACGGATGCTTTGGCAAATACCTGTGTCAGGTGGCCCGCCGCGAGGACAGCACAGTGTGCAAACACTGCACAGGCGGAGACGAGGACACGGCGCAGCACACCCGCGCCGTGTGCCCCACGTGGGAAGCACCGCGACGCGAGCTTATCGCGGCCATCGGGGTGGACCTCTCGCTGCCAGCCATAGCCAGTGCGATGGCACACAGCAGGGCCGCATGGGAGGCGGTCGTTGCATTTAGCAACGCCGTCATGTCCCAAAAGGAGACGGCGGAGGGAGAGCGAGAGGACGACCCCCTCGCACCACCTATCCGCCGAAAGAGAGCAGGGCGAAGGCGGGCCGCCTACGACCGCCAAATACCGCCCTAACCGGGACCTCGGGCAGCTGGTTGGGAGATTGGCTGCCCGACGAGCAACGTCCCGAGATGGAAAGGTGGCTCTGGGTGAGGTCGCCTAGTGGTGAGGGGGTAGGCTGAAAGCCTGCATAGATGGGCCCGAAAGGGCAGCACGCCATGTGGGTGCCGGGGTAAGCGCCAAGCGTTCCCCTAGCCCCACTGCAGGCGGAGCGAGGGCACACCGAGGGGTTTTAGTGGGTAGACTGGAGACCAGGAGTCCCACATACCCGTCCTTTACATCCACCTTAAGGACGGGATGCGTAACGCATTTCCCCTCGTAAAAAAAAATAAAAAAAAAAAAAAAAAAAAAAAAAAAAAAAAAAAAAAAAAAAAAAAAAAAAAAAAAAAAGGTTAGGTTAGGTTAGGTTAGGTTAGGTTAGGTTAGGTTAGGTTAGGTTAGGTTAGGTTAGTGGCTCAAACTGACGCCTAAGAGGGGCAGGGGTCGGCCACCCAAGACGGGCCAATATGTAGGCCTCCATAAATACCAGAGGGAGCTAAGCGACGAGAAGGCGAAGGAGCAGCACCTTCATGCGGAGGAGGAGCTGGAGGCATACAATCTTTCAGCCCAAATTGAAAACGAGGAGAGAGCCGCTCGTCTTAGAAGTCTCCAGCCACTCCTCCATAACGAAGAGAATGTGCAAACTTCTGTTACTCTGGGAGCTACGATCCAGGAGGCGCTCAATGTGGTGGTCCGAGTTGCCGATAAGTCCGGTAATATGAAAGGCACATTCGTAAAGGCGCTTAAAGTTGCTGCTGACTCAATAAAAACGGCTGTTGCGGAGTTGCGAAGCCTAAATGTGACCGAAGAAGTGGCCCGGCTGGAAGCAGCCAACATACAACTTTCACGCCAACTAGCGGAACTGCGCCAAGAGGTCTCCAAACTGAGAAACCAGCCTAAGACGACCGAGCCCGACATCCGAAAACTCATCGATGAAGTTTCACGCTCTAACCGAGAGCAGTTTAGCATTATGCTGAACGCCCGGTTGGAAGACATTGAAAGCCGTCTCTTGCCGGAGCCGCGACTGCGGCCCCCGCTGGCTGCCGATCGGAGAACAGCGCAACCTGCAGCCAATGGGCCTCTCACCCGGAACGACAAGGTTTCTCCAGCTGCCAACTCGGAATTGGCAGCTACTGGGTCCTCCAGTGCCGACGTAGCTACTACTCTCACTGCAAACGACGACATTGCAATTGAGCCCAACCCTAAGCGGAGAAGGGTAAAACGAGGTAGCCTTGCTGCACAAGAAACCGCCGCCGCGAAACAAACACCTACTCCGCCGGCTGCGGTAAATACCCCGCGTGAGCCCTGGAACAAGGTGGCAGGTAAGCAAGCTCAGAAAGCAAAGAAAAAGTTGGTCGGGTCTTCAAAGGTGACCAAAGAGCCGAAGCGGAAAGGAGACGCTCGCAATCTTCGCACCCCCCGCTCAGCGGCCGTAGTGATCACTCTGCAGCCGGGCGCCGAAGACCGCGGAGTGACCTACAAAAAAGTCCTGGCGGAGGCCAGAGCCAAGGTCCAGCTCAAGGACCTTGATATTTTAGGAGGAGTGCGGTTCAGGCAGGCAGCCACTGGCGCCTGCATCCTCGAGGTTCCCGGAGCGGCAAGCGGTGACAAAGCTGATAAGCTAGCCACTGCTATCAGGGAGCAGCTCAGCGGAGAAGACGTGCGGGTGGCTAGACCCACAAAGACGGCAGAGATCCGCGTCTCAGGCCTGGATGAGTCAGTGTTTGCCGAAGAAGTCGTGACTGCAATCGCTGAGGCTGGCGAATGTCACAAAGACGCGGTGAAGGCTGGCGAGGTACGCCGGGGCTTCGACAACCTTGGCACTATTTGGGTGCGCTGCCCGATCCCAGCAGCAAAGAAAGTGGCGAAGGGCGGTCGCTTACTGGTGGGCTGGGTCTCTGCCCAAGTTAAATTGCTGGAGCAGAGGCCCCTACGCTGCTTTCGCTGCTTCGAAAGTGGGCACATCCGGGCTCAGTGCCAGTCGGAGGTAGACCGAAGCGAACTCTGCTTCCAGTGCGGTAAATCTGGTCACAAGGCGGCTCAGTGCTCAGCAGCGGCGCACTGCACAGGGTGCGCGGCAGCAGGGAAATCCGCTGCCCACAGGATGGGCAGCAAAGCGTGTTCCGCACCCAAAGCTGCCAAAAAAGGGAAGAGGACGAAAGCTGGTGATGGCCTCCGGGCCCCCTCACAGCCTGTCCAGTCACCCCTTTACACGGAGGCTGAAACCGAGGAGGCTGGCTCAATTGTTATCAACTGATGGCAGCCGTCAAATTCCTCCAGGGGAACCTCAACCACTGCGCTAGGGCTCAGGACCTTCTGTTTCAGAGCATGGCGCAGTGGTTAATTCACATTGGGGTGATGGCGGAGCCATACTCGGTTCCTCGCCAAGACGATTGGGTTGGGGACCTGGACGGCACGGTGGCCCTCGTGACGCGGCGCGCAGCCGGCTCTTGCCCGTTCAAGAACATCATCAGGGGTCACGGCTTTGTCGCGGCGACTTGTGGGGAACTGGCTGTGGTGGGCATTTACTTCTCCCCGAATAAAACCCTGGCGGACTTCGAGCAGTTCCTTGCGCAGGTGGGGGCTCTGATCGGTCGATTGCACCCTGCCCCAGTCATCGTTGCAGGAGACTGGAATTCGAAGTCCGTTGAGTGGGGAAGTCCGGCAACAGACGCCAAGGGCCACGCTCTATTTCGCTGGTCAGTCGCCTCAAATCTGTCGGTTATGAACACAGGAACGGCAAACACGTGCGTGCGCCAACAGGGTGGCTCTATAGTGGACGTCACGTTTGCTGGATGTGCACTGGCGCGCCGTGTTCAGGGTTGGGAGGTGATGGTGGGCGTGGAGACCCTGTCGGACCACCGGTATATCCGGTTCGAAGTGTCCGGTCCCCCGTCATCTTCGCCCAACTCAAGCCGGAGTGGCCCAGCCGAGGCCGGCCCGCGGTGGGCAATTAAAAAACTCGACCGGGAGGCGCTGGAGCTGGCGGCGATGGTGGGGGCGTGGGCACCCACACCAGAGGCGCCCATAAGCATCGAGGACGAAGCGCGATGGTTCCAGGAGGGCATGACTGAGGTGTGCGATGCCGCGATGCCGCGGGTAAAGGCCAGACCTCCCAAGCGCTGTGTGTATTGGTGGTCCACACAGCTCACACAGTTACGCGACGAGTGCGTGGCTGCGAGACGCCAATATACACGGCACAGACGGCGCGCGCACCGCGATCCATTAGTGGAAACAGAGCTGTACTCGCTGTACAAAGACACGAAAAAGGCACTAACAGCTGCCATCAGTAGAGCCATCGAGCGGTCCCGCGAGGAGTTCCTGGAGACCCTCAATAGAGACCCGTGGGGGAGGCCGTACAAGCTGGTGAGGCAAAAGCTTCGGCCTTGGACGCCCCCACTAACACAGAGTCTCCAGCCCCAACTCCTGGACACAGTGGTTGCAGATCTGTTTCCGCACAGAGTGGCCCCTGAACCACCGGCTATGGCACCACCACCTGGAGACAGGCAGGAGGAGGCCGATGTGCCGCCCGTCACTGAAGGCGAGATGGGTGCTGCAGTATTGCGACTGCGGACCAAAAATACTGCACCAGGACCTGATGGCATCCCTGGACGGGCTTGGGCTCTGGCCATGGACGCCCTAGAGCTGAGGTTGAGACGACTTTTCAGCGCCTGTTTGGAGCAGTCTCGTTTCCCCAGCACGTGGAAGGTGGGCCGACTGGTCCTGCTTAAGAAGGAAGGGCGTCCTACGGATTCTCCGTCGGCCTACCGCCCGATTGTGTTGCTTGATGAGGTGGGCAAGCTCTTTGAGCGAATTATCGCAAACCGCCTCATCAAGCACCTCGATAGGGAAGGCCCAGACCTGGCTGACAGCCAGTACGGCTTTCGCAGCGGCCGCTCCACCGTCCACGCGATCCTTCGGGTAAAGGAACTGGCGAATGAGGCCGTGGCGCGGGGTGAGGTAGTCTTAGCGGTGTCCCTGGACATCGCTAACGCCTTCAATACCCTCCCCTGGCCCTGCATAATCGAGGCGCTCTCATTCCACCAAGTGCCCAAACACCTCCAGAGAATTATAGAGGCCTATCTCTCTGAGAGGTTCGTTTCTTTTCCTGGGCAAGAGGAGTGGGGCCAGCGGCAGATGGTATGCGGTGTTCCACAGGGGTCAGTCCTTGGACCGCTCTTGTGGAACATCGGGTATGACTGGGTGCTGCGTGGAGCGAATCTGCGAGGAGTGGACGTCACCTGCTACGCAGATGATACGCTGGTGACAGCCCGTGGAGGGTCATTTAGGGACGCCTGCGTGCTAGCGACAGCAGGTGTCGCCCACGTGGTGGGCCGAATAAGACGGCTTGGGTTGGAGGTCGCTCTAAACAAATCCGAGGCCATCTGTTTTCATGGCCCTCGGAAAGCACCTCCAGCCGGTGCGCACATCGTAGTGGGAGGTGTCCGGATCGCTGTCGAGTCGACGATGCGGTACCTTGGCATTGTCCTCGACAGTCGGTGGACATTCCGGTTGCACTTTCAGCGCTTAGCACCCAAACTAGTGGGCACGGCGGCTGCTCTTGGGCGGATACTCCCCAACCTGGGCGGGCCTAGGGCCTCTTGCCGATACTTATACATGGGCGTCGTACGATCGATGGCCCTGTACGGAGCCCCAGTGTGGGCCGACGCCCTTGACCGTCACAATACCCCCCAACTGCGGCAATCGCAGAGGGTGATGGCGACAAGGGTGATACGGGGCTATCGATCGATCTCCGCAGAGGCAGCATGCCTGCTGGCCGGGTCGCTCCCGTGGGACCTGGACGCGAGAGCCCTTGCGTCAGCCTTTTTCTGGCGCGAGGAGGCGCGAGCCCGTGACTTCTGGCCAGCACCACAGGAGGTCTCAGCCAAGCGGGAGGAGTTCCGTCGCGAGGCGATCGTAGAGTGGGGGATGAGGCTGGCGCATCCAAGCGCAGGCATCCGCACGGTGGAAGCGATTCGGCCAGTTCTACCGCAGTGGCTGGAACGGAAGCATGGCGCACTCACCTTCCGGTTAGTGCAAGTGCTTTCCGGGCACGGCTGCTTTGGGAGGTACCTGCACATTATCGCCGGAAGAGAGACAACCGAAGTGTGCCATGAGTGCGGGTGCACGCAAGACACAGCGCAGCACTCCCTGGAGGCATGTCCGGCCTGGGCGCAGCAGCGAGCCAGCCTGACGGCGTGCGTGGGAAACGACCTGTCGCTGCCAGCAGTGGTCAGATCCATGGTTGACAGCGACAGGGCGTGGCAGGCGGTGCTCTCCTTCTGTGAGGAGGTGATGCGACAGAAGGAGACCGCGGAGCGGGCCAGGGAGGACGACGCAGCAGCCGACCAACGGCGCCGCAGGCGTGTTGGGCGCAGACGGCTGGCGCATGATCGCCGCCTGCCCCCGTAAAGAGGATCTCCGGGTGACAGCCACGGGGACGTCTGTCACCCGTTGGAGGAGGTCCTCGGGATGGAAGGCGTGTCTGGTGTCCGGGCACGCCCCTTAGTGGCACAAGGGGGAAATGCAAACCCCCCGAAGACGGGTCCACAATAATGGACAGCTGCTGGCGGAGTCACGGTAGTATGCGAAAGCGTTCCCGTGGCTCCACCGTAGGCAGCGTGAAGGACACCCCAGGTTTTTTAGTCGGTATGAATCCGACATATCCACCGCGTCCCCCCGTGGCGCGGTGGAATCTTTCGAAGATTTTTCCTGGGAAAAAAAAAAAAAAAAAAAAAAAAAAAAAAAAAAAAAAAAAAAAAACAGGTTAGGTTAGGTTAGGTTAGGTTAGGTTAGGTTAGGTTAGGTTAGGTTAGGTTAGGTTAGGTTAGGTTAGGTTAGGTTAGGTTAGGTTAGGTTAGGTTAGGTTAGGTTAGGTTAGGTTAGGTTTGACTGGTTAATTTTTCGGCTGTAAATAATTAATATCTTTTTTGTTTTGGGAAGTTTTGATTCGTTTTTTGTTTTAAAAATTAGACTTCGTTGGGTTCTACAAGCTCCCGTTTGTTGCATAGCTTTTGGACATTCCGTTCAAAAGTTATTAGACAAAACGTTGTTTTTGTTAAAACCCAAAAAAGTTGTGTGTTTTAGTGTAAATATTTTAAAAGCTTTGTAAATATTTTTGGTTAGGTATTTTGTAAATTTTTATTGTGTAGGTTAGTTGCATTCGGGGAGCTCTATCCATATTAGTTTTCCCCGTAATTTTCGGACTTACGGTTCAAAAGTTACGGGGCGAATTTTTATTGCTATTTTATTTCAACAGGCGCTTCGGACCGCAAGCGTAAGTTTGTACTTACGTTTAAAAATTCGTGGCGTCGGTTCGGGATAGGATAGCAATAAACGGATTGTTGTGCTAAATAGGGGGTAGGAAGCGGCGTCTAGGGACACCTCAAACTAGTTTGTAAGATAAACTAAGCGTGAGTTATCTCAAAACAGCTGTTAATTTTTTAAGTTTGTAAATATTCTGACGGTTCGGTCTTGACCGTTTTTGTATATATTTTTGGTTTTTGTTTATTTTCTCGTGTTTTTGACCGGAAAAGTGCGGTAAAAACTAGGGGAAATGAAGGAGGGGGATGAACCCCCCCCCCAAGCGGAAGGTCCGCTCTTACAATTGGTGGATTCGTCCGATGAGGAGATTTTTGAGGACATTGAGATGTCTTTGGACAGCCAGACGGATCCTAGGAGGTCTCTAGGGACAATTAAAAGGACTAGGGTACCCACCCCCGAGGGTGATGATGAGGTGGACGAAGCAGAGGATTCCGGCTTAACGCTCAGATCAGGGGCAAAAGTAAATACTGCGCGTAGGGGACGTGGCTCCAAAGGAGCTTACGTAGGCATCAGCGCGGCCAGAGCCCAGCTGAAGGACTCCGGTATGTCGGAATATGAGGAAGAAGCTGACGCAACTTCGGGGTACCGCCTCGTTTTTAGAGACGTTGAGCCCAGCAATGTGGGCAAAAAGGGGGGAAAAAAGGGGGAGCTCAATAGAGCAACTAAGTGTGACCCTAACGAAGCGGCAGTTGCTCTCAGCCACGACCTAATTGAGTGCGCGAGGCGAGGGGCAGAAACAATATTGGAGGAGGCTGCGAAATGCAAAAATCTGAAGGGGACAATCTGGAGCCGGATGAATACGGCCTGTAGGGACATATTAGAGGCCGCAAGCCGTTTGGAGTCCCGCGGTGAATCGGAGGAGGTCCGGATCCTCAGGGCCGATAATAAGAGGATGCAGGAGCAACTGGCGGCGCTCCAAACCGAGACAAAGGCCTTGAGGACGGCCTTCTCCGAGAGGAAAAACAATGATTCGACTCCCGAGCCAGCCTCCTCGTCTGCCAATGAGTTTTCCGAGGCAATTGGAGAACTTAAAAGAGAGCTCCTGTCTGGTCTGGGAGAAATGATTGATCTCCAGGTGGGAGCGTTGGCTAATTATGTCAACACCCGCCTGGAGAACTTGGAAGAACGGCTCCCACCAGAGCCCAGACTCCGCCCCCCTCTGGCGGCGGACAAAAAGGCGGAGGTGACAGCTCCAAAGGCAGCAAGTCAGTCCACATTGAGGACTGCAAAAGCGCCGCGTCCTGCTGCTGCTGCTGCCATTGAGCCGATACTGTCGGCAATCGGAGCCCCTCAAGGGCGCTCTTCGACGAAAAGGCCGACAGCGCAAGCCGCTGCAAGGCCCACGTCTGCTGTGGCCAGTCCTGCCCCCTCCCGCGCCCCTGCACCTGTACCGGCCCCACGTAATAGCGTGGAAAAGACGGCCCCACCCGCAAGGGAGCAGAGTTGGACGGAAGTTGTGAGGCGTAAGGGGAAGGCCAAAACTTCCCCAACCAAGTCCGCAGCAACCGAAACCAGGGCAGTTCCCAAGCCGGCACCAAGGACCAAGCTGCCGGCAGTGCCGAAATCAACCGCGGTGGTAATCACATTGAAGCCTGAGGTGGAAATGGATTACGCCGCGGTAATGAAAAAGGCTACAAGCCTTAAGTTGGCGGAGTTTGGCCTTGATCATGTCAAGGTTAGGAAGTCGGCCACGGGGGCCCGAATAATAGAGGTGCCTGGAGCGGACAGCAGCACAGCCGCCGACAACCTAGCGGAGAAGCTGCGTACGCTTGTCGGGGAGGTGGCGGATGTTCGCCGACCATTCAGGACGGCGGATTTAAGAATCTCCGGCCTGGATGAGTCGGTGTCCGAGGATGACGTCAAGACGGAGATTGCAGTAAAGGGAAAGTGTTCTCCGGAACAGGTTAAGATAGGGACCATTAGGTGGATGGAAAATGGCACTGGTGCCGTGATTGTTAAGTGCCCAATAGCGGCGGCACGTATAATAATAACAGCGGGCCGAATAATGGTGGGTTGGACATCTGCCCGCGTAGAGGCCCTGGACCCGCTCCCCATGCGGTGTTATAGGTGCATGGGAACGGGGCACACCAGGGCCCTCTGTCCATCTCAGGTGGACCGGAGCCATTTGTGCCACCGATGTGGCAAAGAGGGCCACATGATGGTGGATTGCCTGGCCGAAAAGGCGTGGTGTGCGGTATGCCACCACGCCAAGCTGCCGGCCAACCACGTGATGGGGGGACAGTCGTGCACCCCCCCACACACGAGAGGTAAAGTGGCCCCCACCGGAGCCCGGGCGCCCACCAGAGCACAGGACGCCCGTCAGATTAGTAGGTCACAGGCTGGGGAGGGTCAGAATATGGAAACATAAATGTCAGCACAACCAACCCAAGCTTTGGAAGTGCTGCAATGCAACGCAAACCACTCCGCCAGAGCACAGGACCTGATGCTCCAAAACGTGGCGGAGTGGGGCATAAGCGTTTGCGTAGTCGCGGAACCATATTTTGTGCCTCCCCAGCCTAATTGGGTTGGGGATACGGGCGGTTTGGTAGCCATGATGGCTCCACCGATAGGGAACCACCCTCCCCTTACAAAGCTCGGAAGCGGACATGGGTATGTGGCGGCCAAATGGGGGGATATCACGCTAATAGCCGTGTATTTCTCCCCAAACCGGCCGCTGTTCGCTTTCGAGCAATACCTCGTCGAGCTCGGGAGGGTGGTTGCGAGGGCTGTGCCGTCCCCCGTAATGCTACTGGGAGACCTTAACGCGAAGTGCTCGGCTTGGGGGTCTCAAACGACAGACCCGAGAGGTGCAGCCCTCAGGGATTGGGCAGTGGCGGCTGGGCTTGGGGTCCTCAATAGGGGCACGGACAACACTTGTGTGCGACGGCAGGGGGGGTCCATAGTGGACGTAACGTTCGCTACCCCTGCCGTAGTGAGGAGGACCTCGGGGTGGAGGGTAATGGGAAACGTCGAGACCCTCTCCGACCATCTATACATTCGGATGAGGGTCTCCAAAGCGACACAGGCCCAGCCTACCATGCCAGGGGTCCGGGGTAGGGGGGATAGATTCCCAAGGTGGAGCCTGGCCACCTTGGACAGAGACAGAGCCGAAGAGGCTGCAATGGTGGAGGTGTGGCGGGCCCCTCCACCAGACAGGGCTGCGGACGTTGAGGTTAGGGCTTCGGAATTTCGCGCGTCGCTCACCTCGGTGTGCGACGCGGCGATGCGTAGGGTGGGGCTACCTGTGGGGAGGAAACAGGTCTACTGGTGGACGGAGGAGGTGGCGGCCCTCCGTCTAATTAGTAATAGGGCGCGCAGGGAATATACCCGGTGCAGGCGAAGGAGAAATCATACCGCGGCCGAAGAGGAGCTCCTTCACGAAGCACTTAGGGAGGCCAAGGGAGCCCTGTCCATGGCAATCGCCAAGGCCAAGGACTCCGCTCACGAGGAGTTCTTGGCCACCCTGGACAGGGACCCATGGGGGCGGCCTTACAAATTAGTAAGAAATAAGATGAGGCACGCCCCCGGCATGGACTCCCTAGAACCGGAGCTCCTTGACAGGGTAGTGGGGGGGTTATTTCCACCTGCGCCGGTGTTCGCCCCGCCGCGCATGGTCGTCCCACGGGAGGAGCCACAGGAGCCGGAAACCGTGCCGCCGGTTACAGAGGGTGAGTTTGGTGTAACCATACACCGGCTCAGGGCCTATAAAAAGGCCCCTGGCCCTGACGGAGTGCCCGGTCGCCTGATGCCGGTGGCCCTAGAACATCTTGGAAACCGCCTCAGGGAATTATTCGACGATTGTCTGGGGGTGGGGCGGTTTCCAAGAATATGGAAGGAAGGTAGACTCTGCCTCCTCCGGAAGGAGAATCGTCCCGCCGATTCTCCATCCGGATGGAGGCCGATTGTGTTGTTGGACGAATCCGGGAAGATGCTCGAACGCATCATTGCTTCCCGGATCGTCCAACATTTGGAGGGTGAGGGCCCCAACATTTCGGACCGCCAGTTCGGATTCCGAACTGGGCGGTCCACCATGGATGCGCTGGGGGCCCTCCGCGCATACTGCGAGAGCGCAACGGAGCGGGGGGAGGGGGTCGTGGCGGTGTCCTTGGACATAGCCAACGCTTTCGGCTCCCTCCCATACGGGGTGATCGTGGAGGCACTCCGGTACCACGGAGTGCCTCCATACTTACGGCGCATTGTAGAGCACTACCTGACCGAACGGGTAGTGCTCTACGAGGACCAGAACGGGAGGCGGCGGACGCGACCGATGGGGTGCGGGGTACCACAGGGGTCTGTGCTCGGGCCCCTCTTATGGAATGTCGGTTATGACTGGGCGATAAGAGGGGCCCTGCTACCCCGGATGGCGGTGTACTGCTACGCCGATGATACGATGGTGGCCGTCCGGGGAGCAGAGCTTGAGGGGACCCTGCGAAGGGCTGCGGTTGCGGCGGACCTGATGGTCCGCCGTATAGGCTTATTAGGGCTTAAGGTCTCCCTCCAGAAGACGGAGGCCATAGTGTTTGGGGGAAGGGGGTGGCGGCCGCCTGCCGCAACGGTCATCCCAGTGGCGGGAGAGGCGGTCCAGGTGAAGGCCCACCTAAAATACTTGGGCATTCACCTGGACCGCAAGTGGGAGTTTAAAGAACATTTTGCGCAGCTCGCTCCCCGGGTCGTGGCGGCGGCGTCGGCGCTAGGGAGATTGTTGCCCAACGTGGGGGGGCCTAGCATGGCGTGCCGCCGCCTTTACGCAGGAGTTGCGCGGAGTATGGCCCTGTATGGCGCACCGATCTGGGCGGACCGGCTCGGTGCACTAAACAGGGCCCAGTTGAGGAGGCCGCAAAGAGTGGTGGCCATCCGTGCAGTACGGGCCTACTGCACGGTGGCGGGGGCGGCGGCTTGTGCCTTGGCGGGTACCCTGCCCTGGGACTTGGACGCCCAGGTGCTCGCCGAGGCCCACAGGGAGCGGGTGAGGCGTAGGGCCCTTAATCAATTCCCCGCTCCCGAAACAATAAGGGAAGAGCGCCGACAGGCCCAGTCGCGCGCTCGCGAAAGGTGGAGGGTGGAGTTGGAGGAGTCCCCCTATGGAGTCCGCACCATAGGGGCACTCCTCCCATCATTGGACGGGTGGCTCGACCGCAAATTTGGGGAGGTCAGTTTTAGGATGGCACAGGTAATGACCGGACACGGATGCTTCGGTCATTACCTGTGCCACATCGGACGGGAGCCAAGCGCCCGATGTCAAGAATGTCGATGTCAAGAATGTGGGGATCGAGACGACACGGCCCAGCACACCCTCGAGGTGTGCAACCGTTGGGACCTCGAGAGGGGGGCCGTGGTCGCCGCGATCGGGTGGGACGCCGGGGGGGGATTGGCGTTGCACCATGTGGTGGCGGGCATGCTGCGGGGGCAGCATGAATGGGATGCGGTGGCCTCCTTCTGCGAGTCGGTCATCGCACAGAAGGAGGCTGCGGAGCGGGAGCGCGAAGACAGGGCGGATGCGCACCCGCTCCGGCGTAGACGGAGGGGGAGGGCACGTGCGCGGTACGCCGCCGCAGCACTCCCCCAGTAGGTCCAGTGGGTTGGGGACCCACATGGCACGGCCCTACACGTCTGGGGGGAGGGTCAAGCGTTGCTGACTCTCCCCTCCTTTGGCGCGGGTGCCCCGGCATAGTATAGCCGGGGCCGCCGGGGGACGTCGTGGTAGAATGCTCGCGACCCCATGGCGTCCCCATAACGGCAGAGACGGTAACGCCGGAGTGGTTTTAGTGGGTATTCCCCTCCCGTTGAGGGGTGAGTCCCACATACCCCCCCGTTTGGCCTGCCCCGGGTCTGGGGGGGATGCGTAAATGCATTTCCACTTCGTCAACAAAAAAAAAAAAAAAAAAAAAAAAAAAAAAAAAAAAAAAAAAAAAAAAAAAAAAAAAAGGTTAGGTTAGGTTAGGTTAGGTTAGGTTAGGTTAGGTTAGGTTAGGTTAGGTTAGGTTAGGTTAGGTTAGGTTAGGTTAGGTTAGGTTAGGTTAGGTTAGGATAGGTTAGGTTAGGTTAGGTTAGGTTAGGTTAGGTTAGGTTAGGTTAGGTTAGGTTAGGTTAGGTTAGGTTAGGTTAGGTTAGGTTAGGTTAGGTTAGGTTAGGTTAGGTTAGGTTAGGTTAGGTTAGGTTAGGTTAGGTTAGGTTAGGTTAGGTTAGGTTAGGTTAGGTTAGGTTAGGTTAGGTTAGGTTAGGTTAGGTTAGGTTAGGTTAGGTTAGGTTAGGTTAGGTTAGGTTAGGTTAGGTTAGGTTAGGTTAGGTTAGGTTAGGTTAGGTTAGGTTAGGTTAGGTTAGGTTAGGTTAGGTTAGGTTAGGTTAGGTTAGGTTAGGTTAGGTTAGGTTAGGTTAGGTTAGGTTAGGTTAGGTTAGGTTAGGTTAGGTTAGGTTAGGTTAGGTTAGGTTAGGTTAGGTTAGGTTAGGTTAGGTTAGGTTAGGTTAGGTTAGGTTAGGTTAGGTTAGGTTAGGTTAGGTTAGGTTAGGTTACGAAACGCCCCTGCTATGGAGTCCCTGGAGCCGAAGCTTCTCAAAAGTGTGGTAGAGGGCCTCTTTCCAATGGCGCCAGACCTCGATCCTCCGAGAATGACAGGCCCCTTGCAGGAACAGGCAGAGGAAGTGTTTGTGGCACCACCTGTCACGGATGGGGAGATGATGAAAGGGGTAATGCGCCTTCAATCAGGCCGGAAAGCCCCGGGGCCGGATGGGGTCCCTGGGAAAGTGCTGTCGCTGGCACTAAAACATCTCGGGTGTCAGCTGAGAGACCTTTTCGATGACTGCCTGAAAGTCGGAAGGTTCCCTCGCTGCTGGAAAGAGGGCAGACTCTGCCTCCTAAGAAAGGCCGGTCGACCGGCGGACTCCCCGTCCGGATGGAGGCCGATCGTGTTGCTCGACGAGACCGGGAAGATATTTGAGCGCATTGTGTCTTCCCGGATCGTCGGGCACCTAGAGGGTATTGGCCCCAACGTGTCAGACCACCAATACGGGTTCCGAACCGGACGGTCGACGATAGACGCCCTCGGGGCTCTAAGAGCCTTCACTGAGGACGCAGTGGGACTTGGTGAGGGAGTCGTGGCTGTGTCTCTGGACATCGCCAATGCGTTCGGCTCCCTCCCGTACTCAGTGATCGAGGAGGCTCTCAAATATCATGCAGTGCCACCCTATCTGCGGCAGCTGGTCGGGCACTATCTGACTGGCAGGGTGGTGCTCTACCAACAGAAGGCAGGCCGCATCCAGGAGAGAAATATGACCTGCGGTGTTCCCCAGGGGTCCGTTCTAGGGCCCCTGTTGTGGAACATCGGCTATGATTGGGTCATACGGGTGACGCTGCTTCCCCGCATGACCGTTATCTGTTATGCGGACGACACGATGGTGGCTGTGCGGGGACGAGAAATGGAGGAGGTGATGCGAAGGGCGGCGGTTGTGGCCGACCTCATGGTTACCCGCATTCGCCTCCTAGGTTTGAAAGTGGCCCTCACAAAGACAGAGGCCATTGTCTTTGGCGGCCGGGGATGGAGGCCACCGGCTGGGGCCACACTACGAGTGAGCGGGGAGGAGGTCCGGGTAAAGGCCCATATTAAATACCTAGGTCTTACCCTCGACCGGAGGTGGGATTTCGTGGAGCACTTCCGCCTACTTGCTCCACGAATCGTGGGCGCGGCGTCATCTCTGGGCCGCCTGCTGCCCAATATCGGAGGACCGAGCATCCCATGCCGGCGCCTGTATGCGGGAGTTGCGCGAAGCATGGCGCTATACGGGGCACCCATCTGGGCTGATAAGTTGGGCCACAAGAACAAGGCCCAGCTTCGGCGCCCGCAGCGGATTGTGGCCCTCCGAATGATAAGGGCCTACACGACGGTGGCATGGGCGGTAGCGTGTGCCTTGGCTGGCACCCCTCCCTGGGAATTGGATGCCCAGATGCTGGCCGAGGCACACAAAATGAGGGCTGAGAGCAGGGCACGAGGAGCAGTCCCTATTCCAGAAGAGGTGGAGGCGGCCCGTCGGTCTGCTCAGCGGCGGATGAGGGACCGTTGGAAGAGTGACTTGGAGGACTCCCCCTATGGAGTCCGCACCATAGGGGCGCTCCTCCCGTCGCTCGACCGATGGCTCGACAGAGGGTTCGGAGCTATGAGCTTCAGGTTGGCACAGGTAATGACCGGACACGGATGCTTCGGCCATTACCTGTGCAACATTGGGAGGGAGCCAAGCCCACGTTGTCTCGAGTGCGGCGAACCGGACGACACGGCCCAGCACACCCTAGAGGTGTGCAGTCGCTGGGACGCCGAGCGCCGTGCCATGGCTGGGGTCATCGGAGTGGGCGATCTCTCGCTCCACAGCGTCGTAGCAGCCATGCTGAGGAGCGAAAGAACTTGGGAGGCGGTGGCCTCCTTCTGCGAGACCATCATTGCACAGAAGGAGGCTGCGGAGCGGGAGCGCGAAGATAGGGCAGATGCGCACCCGCTCCGGCGCAGACGGAGGGGGAGAGCACGGGCGCGGTTCGCCGCAGCACTCCCCCAGTAGGGCCAGTGGGTTGGGGACCCACATTGCACGGCCCTACACGTCTGGGGGGAGGGTCAAGCGTTGCTGACTCCCCCCTCCTTTGGCGCGGTTGCCCCGGTATGGTGTAGCCGGGACCGCCGGGGGACGTCATGGTGGCATGGTCGCGATCCCAAGGCGTCCCCAAAACGGCAGTGACGGTAAAAAAAAAAAAAAAAAAAAAAAAAAAAAAAGGTTAGGTTAGGTTAGGTTGGGGTGCGAAGTCAGGTAACCTCCTCGTGTGCTCGAGTTTTACCAATTCACCTTGATCCGGTTGATCCGGGTGAAAGGGTAGGACTTGGGCCGGTGCACCCTGGTAACAACAGCAAGCAATGGCCATTGCTTGCTGGTGGCCAATAACCTGACAGGGGAGGGTTCCTCCACGAGCTCTCTGGAAACAGAGTAGATTAGTGGGGATGACGGGCGGGAGGAGGTGTTGGCTGAAGGGACGCGGATAGGCAGAGGGCCGGTGACCCGCTACTGGAAGCTGACCCTCCACCTGAGGGGTCCCTCCACGAGCTCTCTGGCAACAGAGTAGATTAGTGGGGGGTACGTGCGGGAGGGGTGGGGATTTGTCGAAGGGATGTGGATAGGCAGAGGGCCGGTGACCCGCTCCTGGAGGCTATTTCCGCCCACCCGGATGGTCCCTCAGCGTGTTTCTCTGCAACAGCAGAGTTCACTGCTGATTTGGGACGGTGGTGTAATGGGGTTTGCTGGAAGGGACGTTTTCCCGGACGGCATCTCCCCATAACACGGAGGACCTGAGAGGGCGATCACGGGGTCGTTCGCCGCTCTCCCGGAGTGGAGGTCCTCAGGTGAGGGTACGTCGGATGCGTGAGGTGTCGCCCGCATGTATCTGACGCGGTGGGGCCTCCGGGCCATCCACCAAAGTTGGGACGGCTTCGGCTGTCGGCAGCAGGGGGTGTTCGCGGAGGCGTCTTATGGTTCCCGTGTCACCCCTGCCAATGCTGCAGTGGGCATACCATGGAGTTTTAGTCGGTAGGTCACTGCTTCTCAGTGGAGTCCGACATACCCATTCTCCTCCCCGTGGAGAGGGGATCCTATGAGGATTTCTCCATGTAAAAAAAAAAAAAAAAAAAAAAAGGTTAGGTTAGGTTAGGTTAGGTTAGGTTAGGTTAGGTTAGGTTAGGTTAGGTTAGGTTAGGTTAGGTTAGGTTAGGTTAGGTTAGGTTAGGTTAGGTTAGGTTAGGTTAGGTTAGGTTAGGTTAGGTTAGGTTAGGTTAGGTTAGGTTAGGTTAGGTTAGGTTAGGTTAGGTTAGGTTAGGTTAGGTTAGGTTAGGTTAGGTTAGGTTAGGTTAGGTTAGGTTAGGTTAGGTTAGGTTAGGTTAGGTTAGGTTAGGTTAGGTTAGGTTAGGTTAGGTTAGGTTAGGTTAGGTTAGGTTAGGTTAGGTTAGGTTAGGTTAGGTTAGGTTAGGTTAGGTTAGGTTAGGTTAGGTTAGGTTAGGTTAGGTTAGGTTAGGTTAGGTTAGGTTAGGTTAGGTTAGGTTAGGTTAGGTTAGGTTAGGTTAGGTTAGGTTAGGTTAGGTTAGGTTAGGTTAGGTTAGGTTAGGTTAGGTTAGGTTAGGTTAGGTTAGGTTAGGTTAGGTTAGGTTAGGTTAGGTTAGGTTAGGTTAGGTTAGGTTAGGTTAGGTTAGGTTAGGTTAGGTTAGGTTAGGTTAGGTTAGGTTAGGTTAGGTTAGGTTAGGTTAGGTTAGGTTAGGTTAGGTTAGGTTAGGTTAGGTTAGGTTAGGTTAGGTTAGGTTAGGTTAGGTTAGGTTAGGTTAGGTTAGGTTAGGTTAGGTTAGGTTAGGTTAGGTTAGGTTAGGTTAGGTTAGGTTAGGTTAGGTTAGGTTAGGTTAGGTTAGGTTAGGTTGAGGTTTTTGAAAGGGTGAATTTTGTGCGATTTGAGTGATTTTTGGAAGTTAGACGTAATTTGACCCCGGCAATCTTACAACTGACTCTGAATCCACTTATTCTTACGACTTGGCACTCTTTTTTGGAAATTTCGATTTTGGCTTTTTGACTGGTTAATTTTTCGGCTGTAAATAATTAATATCTTTTTTGTTTTGGGAAGTTTTGATTCGTTTTTTGTTTTAAAAATTAGACTTCGTTGGGTTCTACAAGCTCCCGTTTGTTGCATAGCTTTTGGACATTCCGTTCAAAAGTTATTAGACAAAACGTGGTTTTTGTTAAAACCCAAAAAAGTTGTGTGTTTTAGTGTAAATATTTTAGAAGCTTTGTAAATATTTTTGGTTAGGTATTTTGTAAATTTTTATTGTGTAGGTTAGTTGCATTCGGGGAGCTCTATCCATATTAGTTTTCCCCGTAACTTTCGGACTTACGGTTCAAAAGTTACGGGGCGAATTTTTATTGCTATTTTATTTCAACAGGCGCTTCGGACCGCAAACGTAAGTTTGTACTTACGTTTAAAAATTCGTGGCGTCGGTTCGGGATAGGATAGCAATAAACGGATTGTTGTGCTAAATAGGGGGTAGGAAGCGGCGTCTAGGGACACCTCAAACTAGTTTGTAAGATAAACTAAGCGTGAGTTATCTCAAAACAGCTGTTAATTTTTTAACTTTGTAAATATTTTGACGGTTCGGTCTTGACCGTTTTTGTATATATTTTTGGTTTTTGTTTATTTTCTCGTGTTTTTGACCGGAAAAGTGCGGTAAAAACTAGGGGAAATGAAGGAGGGGGATGAACCCCCCCCCCAAGCGGAAGGTCCGCTCTTACAATTGGTGGATTCGTCCGATGAGGAGATTTTTGAGGACATTGAGATGTCTTTGGACAGCCAGACGGATCCTAGGAGGTCTCTAGGGACAATTAAAAGGACTAGGGTACCCACCCCCGAGGGTGATGATGAGGTGGACGAAGCAGAGGATTCCGGCTTAACGCTCAGATCAGGGGCAAAAGTAAATACTGCGCGTAGGGGACGTGGCTCCAAAGGAGCTTACGTAGGCATCAGCGCGGCCAGAGCCCAGCTGAAGGACTCCGGTATGTCGGAATATGAGGAAGAAGCTGACGCAACTTCGGGGTACCGCCTCGTTTTTAGAGACGTTGAGCCCAGCAATGTGGGCAAAAAGGGGGGAAAAAAGGGGGAGCTCAATAGAGCAACTAAGTGTGGCCCTAACGAAGCGGCAGTTGCTCTCAGCCACGACCTAATTGAGTGCGCGAGGCGAGGGGCAGAAACAATATTGGAGGAGGCTGCGAAATGCAAAAATCTGAAGGGGACAATCTGGAGCCGGATGAATACGGCCTGTAGGGACATATTAGAGGCCGCAAGCCGTTTGGAGTCTCGCGGTGAATCGGAGGAGGTCCGGATCCTCAGGGCCGATAATAAGAGGATGCAGGAGCAACTGGCGGCGCTCCAAACCGAGACAAAGGCCTTGAGGACGGCCTTCTCCGAGAGGAAAAACAATGATTCGACTCCCGAGCCAGCCTCCTCGTCTGCCAATGAGTTTTCCGAGGCAATTGGAGAACTTAAAAGAGAGCTCCTGTCTGGTCTGGGAAAAATGATTGATCTCCAGGTGGGAGCGTTGGCTAATTATGTCAACACCCGCCTGGAGAACTTGGAAGAACGGCTCCCACCAGAGCCCAGACTCCGCCCCCCTCTGGCGGCGGACAAGAAGGCGGAGGTGACAGCTCCAAAGGCAGCAAGTCAGTCCACATTGAGGACTGCAAAAGCGCCGCGTCCTGCTGCTGCTGCTGCCATTGAGCCGATACTGTCGGCAATCGGAGCCCCTCAAGGGCGCTCTTCGACGAAAAGGCCGACAGCGCAAGCCGCTGCAAGGCCCACGTCTGCTGTGGCCAGTCCTGCCCCCCTCCCGCACCCCTGCACCTGTACCGGCCCCACGTAATAGCGTGGAAAAGACGGCCCCCACCCGCAAGGGAGCAGAGTTGGACGGAAGTTGTGAGGCGTAAGGGGAAGGCCAAAACTTCCCCAACCAAGTCCGCAGCAACCGAAACCAGGGCAGTTCCCAAGCCGGCACCAAGGACCAAGCTGCCGGCAGTGCCGAAATCGACCGCGGTGGTAATCACATTGAAGCCTGAGGTGGAAATGGATTACGCCGCGGTAATGAAAAAAAAGGCTACAAGCCTTAAGTTGGCGGAGTTTGGCCTTGATCATGTCAAGGTTAGGAAGTCGGCCACGGGGGCCCGAATAATAGAGGTGCCTGGAGCGGACAGCAGCACAGCCGCCGACAACCTAGCGGAGAAGCTGCGTACGCTTGTCGGGGAGGTGGCGGATGTTCGCCGACCATTCAGGACGGCGGATTTAAGAATCTCCGGCCTGGATGAGTCGGTGTCCGAGGATGACGTCAAGACGGAGATTGCAGTAAAGGGAAAGTGTTCTCCGGAACAGGTTAAGATAGGGACCATTAGGTGGATGGAAAATGGCACTGGTGCCGTGATTGTTAAGTGCCCAATAGCGGCGGCACGTATAATAATAACAGCGGGCCGAATAATGGTGGGTTGGACATCTGCCCGCGTAGAGGCCCTGGACCCGCTCCCCATGCGGTGTTATAGGTGCATGGGAACGGGGCACACCAGGGCCCTCTGTCCATCTCAGGTGGACCGGAGCCATTTGTGCCACCGATGTGGCAAAGAGGGCCACATGATGGTGGATTGCCTGGCCGAAAAGGCGTGGTGTGCGGTATGCCACCACGCCAAGCTGCCGGCCAACCACGTGATGGGGGGACAGTCGTGCACCCCCCCACACACGAGAGGTAAAGTGGCCCCCACCGGAGCCCGGGCGCCCACCAGAGCACAGGACGCCCGTCAGATTAGTAGGTCACAGGCTGGGGAGGGTCAGAATATGGAAACATAAATGTCAGCACAACCAACCCAAGCTTTGGAAGTGCTGCAATGCAACGCAAACCACTCCGCCAGAGCACAGGACCTGATGCTCCAAAACGTGGCGGAGTGGGGCATAAGCGTTTGCGTAGTCGCGGAACCATATTTTGTGCCTCCCCAGCCTAATTGGGTTGGGGATACGGGCGGTTTGGTAGCCATGACGGCTCCACCGATAGGGAACCACCCTCCCCTTACAAAGCTCGGAAGCGGACATGGGTATGTGGCGGCCAAATGGGGGGATATCACGCTAATAGCCGTGTATTTCTCCCCAAACCGGCCGCTGTTCGCTTTCGAGCAATACCTCGTCGAGCTCGGGAGGGTGGTTGCGAGGGCTGTGCCGTCCCCCGTAATGCTACTGGGAGACCTTAACGCGAAGTGCTCGGCTTGGGGGTCTCAAACGACAGACCCGAGAGGTGCAGCCCTCAGGGATTGGGCAGTGGCGGCTGGGCTTGGGGGTCCTCAATAGGGGCACGGACAACACTTGTGTGCGACGGCAGGGGGGGGTCCATAGTGGACGTAACGTTCGCTACCCCTGCCGTAGTGAGGAGGACCTCGGGGTGGAGGGTAATGGGAAACGTCGAGACCCTCTCCGACCATCTATACATTCGGATGAGGGTCTCCAAAGCGACACAGGCCCAGCCTACCATGCCAGGGGGTCCGGGGTAGGGGGGATAGATTCCCAAGGTGGAGCCTGGCCACCTTGGACAGAGACAGAGCCGAAGAGGCTGCAATGGTGGAGGTGTGGCGGGCCCCTCCACCAGACAGGGCTGCGGACGTTGAGGTTAGGGCTTCGGAATTTCGCGCGTCGCTCACCTCGGTGTGCGACGCGGCGATGCGTAGGGTGGGGCGACCTGTGGGGAGGAAACAGGTCTACTGGTGGACGGAGGAGGTGGCGGCCCTCCGTCTAATTAGTAATAGGGCGCGCAGGGAATATACCCGGTGCAGGCGAAGGAGAAATCATACCGCGGCCGAAGAGGAGCTCCTCCACGAAGCACTTAGGGAGGCCAAGGGAGCCCTGTCCATGGCAATCGCCAAGGCCAAGGACTCCGCTCACGAGGAGTTCTTGGCCACCCTGGACAGGGACCCATGGGGGCGGCCTTACAAATTAGTAAGAAATAAGATGAGGCACGCCCCCGGCATGGACTCCCTAGAACCGGAGCTCCTTGACAGGGTAGTGGGGGGGTTATTTCCACCTGCGCCGGTGTTCGCCCCGCCGCGCATGGTCGTCCCACGGGAGGAGCCACAGGAGCCGGAAACCGTGCCGCCGGTTACAGAGGGTGAGTTTGGTGTAACCATACACCGGCTCAGGGCCTATAAAAAGGCCCCTGGCCCATGACGGAGTGCCTGGCCGCCTGATGCCGGTGGCCCTAGAACATCTTGGAAACCGCCTCAGGGAATTATTCGACGATTGTCTGGGGGTGGGGCGGTTTCCAAGAATATGGAAGGAAGGTAGACTCTGCCTCCTCCGGAAGGAGAATCGTCCCGCCGATTCTCCATCCGGATGGAGGCCGATTGTGTTGTTGGACGAATCCGGGAAGATGCTCGAACGCATCATTGCTTCCCGGATCGTCCAACATTTGGAGGGTGAGGGCCCCAACATTTCGGACCGCCAGTTCGGATTCCGAACTGGGCGGTCCACCATGGATGCGCTGGGGGCCCTCCGCGCATACTGCGAGAGCGCAACGGAGCGGGGGGAGGGGGTCGTGGCGGTGTCCTTGGA